>JAUIMM010000099.1:1747500-3055000 GCA_031769625.1 Taudactylus pleione
CTTAGGTATCCTAAGCAACCCGCTGGCGGTGATGCAGGGCAGGCATGACCAAGTTTGGACATCTGGTCCGGACTGAAGGACCTGGCAACAATTTCTGACATTTCTACTGTCACTGCATATGATACTGTCACCATTGACAGAATGGTGGAGGATTACATCGGTGACAGCATCCAAGTAGGCATGTCAGACAGTCCATACCTGTACTGGCAGGAAAAAGAGGCAATTTGGAGGCCCCTGTACAAACTGGCTCTATTTTACCTGCGTTGCCCCCCCTCCAGTGTGTACTCCGAAAGAGTGTTTAGTGCAGCCGGGAACCTTGTCAGCGAAAGGTGTAGGAGGTTGCTTCCACAGAATGTGGAGAAGATGATGTTCATCAAAATGAATTATCAGCTCTTCCAGGGAGACCAGCCTCCAGAACGTACAGAGGGACCTGTGGTGGTGGATTCAAGTGGGGACGAGTTAATACTTTGTGAGGATGAGGATGTACACACTGAAGAGGGTGAGGAATCGGTGGAGGATGAGGATGACATCTTGCCTCCGTAAAGCCAGTTTGTGCAGGGACACATTAATTGCCAGCTTGTTTTGTGGGGGCCCAAACGAACCAATCATTTCAGCCACAGTTGTGTGGCAGACCCTGGTGCTGAAATGATTGGTTTGTTAAAGTGTGCATGTCCTGTTTATACAACATAAGGGTGGGTGGGAGGGCCCAAGGACAATTCCATCTTGCACCTCTTTTTTTTCTTTGCATTATGTATAGTTTGGGGCCTAGTTTTTCAAACTGCCATCCTGTCTGCCACTGCAGTATCACGCCTAGATGGGTCACGTGTTTGTGCCGCCCACTCGTGTCGCTTAGCATAGTCATCCAGCTACCTCGGTGCAACCTTTTGGACATAAAAACACTATTGTGAGGTGTGAGGTGTTCAGAATAGACTGGAAATGAGTGGAAATTAAGGTTATTGAGGTTAATAATAGCATAGGAGCAGAAAAACGTACAAATTCTGTGATTTTAGCTGTTTTTATGCTTTTTCAAAAAAATACAGATCCAAAACACAAAACCCAGAACCGAAAACACGGAAGGGTGGTTTTGGCAAAACCAATCCAGATCCAAAACACGAAGATCCAGATCCAAAACCAAAACACGAAAAGTGGCCGGTGCACACCCCTAATATATACACACACATATATACACACATACATACAATATACACATTTACACACACATATATATATATATATATATATATATATATATCCAACGAGGCTAAAAAAATAGCCAAATGAGGGCACTCACCGCAGTAAAGAATAATGATTCAATTGGATTTATTCAAATAATGATGTCTTTTGTCAACATGCTGGATATTTGTCAGTGCTGATGTGTCTTGATAATGACCCTTAGGGGTCGAAACGTTGACTATATTGATGGTGGAATATCATTATTATCATTATATTTTAGCCTCCTTGGATATTTATTGTAGTACCTGTTTCGGCCTTTCTCCCTAGTGGAGCACCCTGCTGAATTACTTTACTAAGGGATGTGAGTGCTGTATTTCTCAAATTCTTTATATATATATATATATATATATATATATACACACACACATACATAAACACACACATTTTTTGACTAATTCTATATAGCCTATGTGACTAAGTACAGTTTGTCTCTGCCTGCACACAGTGTTGATCCAGCCAGTCCCCTTCTTCCCCAGCCAGGCAGCCTATGACTACTCTTACCTTTTGTTCCAGGTTGGGTCCAGGCTTCTGCTCTATGGTTAGGGTTGTCTAGAAGGGCGCTGCGGCTCCTCTCTCCTTTAGTAGCGCGGTGACGCCACGAGCACCGGATAATTAACTTTATTGTTCATGACATGACAACAGTCACAGCACACACAGGTCAGGCACCTCTTACATGCCGGGCGAGGCAGTAGCAGTGGGGGGGGTCCCATTCATTTACAGTGGGTGGGCATCAGACAGAAGTCCCATTTGTCTGACTCATGCTCAAACAATAGCGGCGGGTGGTAGGAGCAGGTGGGCCCCCCTTCTTTGGCAGAATGCCCGGGCCCAGGACAGTAGTCCCGACAGTCCCCCCCTGATGGCGGCCCTACTACACAGGCTACTATTCTGCCTCTAGAAGCAGCAGCAATAGAACTGACCTGGACGGAGAAAGAAAGTAAGGAGCTGCTTTTAACTTGATTGACCCAGTAGCTGCTCCCAATGCACATGGGAATGGGGAGGCACATCATGCACAGTCACTAGCAGGAATACCTCCATTTATACACAATCATACCCCCTCCTCCCAGCCTGTCATATATCCACTTCCCTGTCACTAGGAGGGATGCTGTCACCACCTGCAGAACAGCACCAGGTACCTGGAGCCCTCTCCCTGCCGCTTTAGCCCCATTCATGATATGCACTCTCTCACACATTGACTGCACCTTCCCCCGACCAGCTGTATGGCATCACTCAGACAGCTACTGACTGGCTGTGACCAGTGTCAGTCTGGCTGAGGAGTATCATACATATTTACAACTAACATGCAGCTAAAAGGTACATATCACAGCCTGCCCCCCAGTCTGTGTGCAGAGCTCCTACACCAACACCCTGACCCCTCCATACCACGAACTCTCTCTCTGCACTACCTCCCTGACCCCTCCATGCCCAACACTATCTCTCTGTAGTTCCCCGACCCATAACTGCTTCTATCTCTCTGTACAACTGACCATACCCCTCCATACTGAACCTGCCACTATGTATCCACACTAACCCTTATCTCCTCCTTACCTCACACTGCCTCTCTGCTCTAACCCCCTGACTCCTCCATGCCCGCCACTACCTCTCTGCGCTACCCTCCTGACTCCTCCATGCCCACCACAGCCTCTCTGCACTACCCTCCTGACTCCTCCATGCCCGCCACTACCTCTCTGCGCTACCCTCCTGACTCCTCCATGCCCACCGCTACCTCTCTGTGCTACCCTCCTGACTCCTCCATGCCCACCACTACCTCTCTGCACTACCCTCCTGACTCCTCCATGCCCACCACTGCCTCTCTGCGCTACCCTCCTGACTCCTCCATGCCCACCACTACCTCTCTGCACTACCCTCCTGACTCCTCCATGCCCACCACTACCTCTCTGCACTACCCTCCTGACTCCTCCATGCCCACCACTGCCTCTCTGCACTACCCTCCTGACTCCTCCATGCCCACCACTACCTCTCTGCACTACCCTCCTGACTCCTCCATGCCCACCACTACCTCTTTGCAATACCCTCCTGACTCCTCCATGCCCTCCACTGCCTCTCTGCACTAACCTCCTGACTCCTCCATGCCCAACACTACCTCTCTGCACTACCCTCCTGACTCCTCCATGCCCACCACTACCTCTCTGCACTACCCTCCTGACTCCTCCATGCCCACCGCTGCCTCTCTGTGCTACCCTCCTGACTCCTCCATGCCCACCACTGCCTCTCTGCGCTACCCTCCTGACTCCTCCATGCCCACCACTACCTCTCTGCACTACCCTCCTGACTCCTCCATGCCCACCACTACCTCTCTGCGCTACCCTCCTGACTCCTCCATGCCCACCACTACCTCTCTGCACTACCCTCCTGACTCCTCCATGCCCACCACTACCTCTCTGCACTACCCTCCTGACTCCTCCATGCCCACCACTGCCTCTCTGCGCTACCCCCTGACCTCACCATACTGTGCCTGCCACTACGTATCTGCACTACCACCTGACCCCTCCATAACTGCCTTTGCCTCTCCCCCCTGACCTCTCCATTTCCTAAACTACACCTCTGCACTATATCACTTAGCCCTACATAACTGACCCTTACATAGCCAGCACTACAACACTGATCTGTGTAGCCTCTAGTTTTATTTGCCTAGTATCAGACCATTCTGATGGACAGAGCACCCCCTGGACAACACTACAGCACCCCTTTAGGACTGGGACACTGCACAGGACTTTGGAGTGGACACAGCCCCTATGGAGAACTGACTGCACAACACAGTCCAGCCAGCCCCTATGGACTTTGAAGTAGTGGACACAGCCCCTATTAACAACAGCAGCACAGCACAACACAGCCAGCCCCTATGGACTTTGAAGTAGTGGACAACAGCAGCACTACACTACACTACACTACACTACACAGCCCAACCAGCCCTAACTCCCACCCTCCCTCTTCACTGTCCACAGCTGAGTGAGAAAATGGCGCCGACACGGGTACCTTATATAGGATCCAAAACCCGCGAGACTCGGAAGGCGGGATGATGACGTTTTGCCTCGAGTTCAGATACGAGGCAGGCGGGAAAAGTCGAGCCTGACTCGGATCGGGGGGGTTCGGATTTCAGAAATCCGAACCCGCTCACCCCTAATATATATATATATATATATATATATATATTTTGTGTGTGTGTGTGTGTATATATATATATATATGTGTGTGTAAATATGTATATTGTGTGTGTGTATATACAATATACATATTTGTGTGTAAATATGTATATAGTGTGTATATATATATAATTATATATATATGTGTGTGTGTGTAAATATGTATATTGTGTGTGTGTATTGTGACACAGTCCGATTAGGAGGTCCCTCTCCTGGGTAGGGGACTCCTTCCTTACACACACACACACACACACACACACACACACACACACACACACACACACACACACACACACACACACCAGGGAAGCAGCACACCAGTCTGGATGCAAGTACAAGCTGGTCGGCGCCAGTCTTTATTGTACAATGTCAGAAATAACATAAAGAAAACATAAACATAAATCCTAGCCCTGTCGGGGCACTAACTTCACAGGTAGTTCCCTCACTACCAGAACCTGGCAGGGCCTAATGCCCTCGCCAACAACAAATGCACAGCACAACACTCACAGTTAGGTTTCCAAGTGTCTCTGAGCAAACTCCCTGCCTGCTCTCCCAGGTGAGACAATCAGCCCTCAACACACTAGGCTTATATTGGCCACTCTCAGGTGGAAAACTAACAAGCCTGTTACCAGGCTGCGAGAACCAAAACCTGGAGTGGCCGTGGGTGGATCCCTCCCTCTCCTCTCACCCACAACCCCCAGGTCCCAAACCGGCTTTTCAAAAAGCCGAAACTCAAGCCTGCTACACTGCAGACTTTCTCCTGGGGATTTTAAACACATAGGACAGGAATCTGGGATAAATGTCCCTGCCACAGACCACTTTACCAGTGATCCTATCACATATCCCCCACTTTGTTTTGACCTATGGGGGCGGAACAACTGAAGCCCCCAAACAATGAACGCGTGACAACGCGTCTGCGTTAAACAACAGGCCCCCTGGCCTGTGTTCCACTGAAAATTTAAAAGTTTGTAATGCCAAGAACCATCTCGTAATTCTCGCACTACTGTCCTTATTTTCGGACATCCACTTCAAAGGGGCATGATCAGTGATCAATTTGAACTTTCTTCCAACCAAGTAGTAACTGAGAGTCTCTCTAACGCCCACTTTATGGCCAACGCCTCCTTCTCCACTGTGGCATCGGGTAGGCATCGAATTTTGAAACCCTGTTCAACTTTCGGAAGTCATTGCAGAAATGCACATTCCCGTCGGGCTTTGGAATCAACACAATGGGACTTGACCATTCACTATGTGATACTTCAATAACCCCTAACTCTAGCATATTTTTAATTTCTTTCGACACCGAATATCTTGGTGCTTCTGGTAACCTATAGGGCTTTAGATTAACTTTAACCCCTGGGTCAGTGATGATGTCATGTTTAACGACCGAGGTTTTCCCAGGTACGTCAGAGAACAGCACCCTATTTCTGACCAGAAACTCCTTGACCTCTTGTTGTTGAATTGCCGACAGTACCGTTCTATCATTCCAGGGCTTTAACAGATTTATATGGGGTAAACTTTGTAATTGAACTGTCCCACTCTTTCTAAGATTTCAAAGGGCCCTTGCCATTTAGCCAAAAGTTTATTTTCCACAGTGGGAACCAATACTAACACTCTGTCCCCAGGAGCAAAGCTGCGTAACCGAGCATTGCGGTTGTATACCCTCTGCTGTGCCTGTTGAGCCTGTTCCAGGTGCTCTCTCACTATCAGCACCTCTATAATAGGGAATGGAACTAGTGGACCCTTAAAATGTGGTCTGGGAGCATGATACTGACACTCAGGGCAGGATGCGCAAAAGTCGGATACCTCTTTATGAAGCCCGGGCCAGAAAAACCTCTGCATTATTCGCTCAGTGGTTTTCTCTACCCCTAGATGGCCTGCCGTTATATGACCATGGGCCAGATCCAACACTGTTCTTCTGTAAGCTTTGGGAACTATTAGTTGTTCCACAACATCTTCCCCCTTCTTAGTCACCTGATATAACAAATCCTGACACATTACCATGTGGGGATAGGACAAAGGACTATCAGGGTCTATGGGTTTACCATCAACTACTTTTACATTCTCCCTGGCTTTTACCAAAGTAGGGTCATTCAACTGCTCCACGGCAAAGACCTCTCTTCTGACCTCTAAATCAGGCAGACGATCACCTGGCCCAACAACACTTCCCACCTCAATGGGAGGCACATCAGTTGGCGGACCACTGTCACGCTCCGCCTTCTCTAGTTCGCCAATCATAGTAGAAAAAGGGAATAACTCTTACTCAGAAGAAACTCCCTCCTCCACTACATCGACAACCTTCTCAAATGGATCGGGGTTGTTCACTTCTGGAACAAAACAACATTCCCACAACTTCCAGAAGTGAGCAAAGTCTCTCCCCAATATTGCATCGCACATCAGACCAGGCACCAAACCCACAGAAACTATAGCAGAACCACATGGTGTCTCGATGTTCACCTTGGCAGTAACATAATATCGAGTATCCCCATGTATGCAGGTCACACCAACAGTTTTCCCCTTACGCCTCAAGGGGTTCACCAGCTCAGCTTTTATCAGTGTCACCAAGCTACCAGAGTCTAACAGTGCCTCTACTCGGTTGCCATCTACAGTGAGTACACACATATGCTTATCAGTCTCAGCCTGCCGCTCAGCCGTACAGGCTGTCTGTGCAAAGAAAGACCCCCTGCAGTAGACATGAGCAGTATCACATTGCATAGGTTCAGTTGTAAGTGAAAAATTAGCGGAAATATGGCCGAAGTCACCACACCGGAAACACTGAATCATATTAATGTCTAGTCGTTTACGGGGCAAGAACCTTCCTGGCCCGGCAGGCCTATCTCCAGGTTCTACACCCTCAGTCTTAGGTACATTCCACCGCCCAGCACCCTTCTCCCCTGGAACAGTCTTACCAGTGTCTGTGGGAGTTCGCCGGTGCACCATCGGGGCTTGGTGGGGCATACTCATCAGCTCCTCAGCTGCCACGTACCACTCCACCAGCTCGACCAACTGGTCCGCGGACTTAGGGTCTGCATGGCTCACCCACTTGCGCAGAGTCGCAGGTAATGATCGCAGGTACCGGTCCATCACGACCCTTTCCACGATCTGTGGTCCCGTAAGCATCTCGTGCTGTAGCCATTTTGAGGACAGTTGGACGAGGTCATGCATCTGTGAACGTGGAGGCTTATCCATATGGAACTCCCAGCGGTGGACCCGTTGGGCACGAACAAAGGTGGTGACTCCCAAGCGAGTTAGGATCCCCTGTTTTAGTTTTTTATAGTCCTTGGCATCAGCCAGGCATAAGTCAAAATAGGCCTTTTGTGGCTCCCCAGACAAAAAAGGTGCCACCAGACTTGCCCACTGCTCCTGGGGCCAACTCTCCCTTTCGGCCGTTCTTTCAAATGCGGCGAGATAGGCCTCCACATCATCGCCCGAAGTCATAATTTGGAGGAAGTGACTGGCTCGTACGGAGTGAGTGGTGGTGGGAGGACCCGTATTAACATCTCTGGGCCGGGCGACCAGGTGCTGTACCACCTCTTTTATGGCCTGGCTGTTTTCCGCTAAGGCCTGGCAGGTTTCCTCAATGGCGACCTGTTGTTGCCTGGTGGATTCCTGCTGAAGTTTGTTAGTCTCCTGCTGAGCCCTGGTAGCTTCCTGCTGAGCCCTGGTAGCTTCCTGCTGAGCTGCTGTAGCTTGGAGCAGGGCCTTAATAATGTCCTCCATTTTGTCCTGGGGTGTAGGCTGGAAGCTGAACCTTGCCTCTCTGAGCATTGGCTGACGCCTCCTCTATGGGACTCCAAGGACACAGCATTATTTCCACACTCACAAAATTGGGTGTCTGTCCCTTTAATTTTTAAACGAAAAGTTTTCCTCTCGCTGCAACTTCAGTGTGTGTGGGTGCCCGCATTCTCCACCATATTGTGACACAGTCCAATTAGGAGGTCCCTCTCCTGGGTAGGGGACTCCTTCCTTACACACACACACAGCAGCAGGGAAGCAGCACACCAGTCTGGATGCAAGTACAAGCTGGTCGGCGCCAGTCTTTATTATACAATGTCAGAAATAACATAAAGAAAACATAAACATAAATCCTAGCCCTGTCGGGGCACTAACTTCACAGGTAGTTCCCTCACTACCAGAACCTGGCAGGGCCTAATGCCCTCGCCAACAACAAAGGCACAGCACAACACTCACAGTTAGGTTTCCAAGTGTCTCTGAGCAAACTCCCTGCCTGCTCTCCCAGGTGAGACAATCAGCCCTCAACACACTAGGCTTATATTGGCCACTCTCAGGTGGAAAACTAACAAGCCTGTTACCAGGCTGCGAGAACCAAAACCTGGAGTGGCCGTGGGTGGAGCCCTCCTTCTCCTCTCACCCACAACCCCCAGGTCCCAAACCGGCTTTTCAAAAAGCCGAAACTCAAGCCTGCTACACTGCAGACTTTCTCCTGGGGATTTTAAACACATAGGACAGGAATCTGGGATAAATGTCCCTGCCACAGACCACTTTACCAGTTATCCTATCACAGTATATATATATATATATATATATATATATATGTGTGTGTGTAAATATGTATATAGTGTGTGTGTGTATATATATGTATATATATATATATATGTGTGTAAATATGTATATTGTGTGTGTGTGTATATATATATATATATATATATATATACACACACACACACATTTATATATATGTGTGTATAAATATGTATATTGTGCGGGTGTGTATATATATATATATATATATATATGTGTGTGTGTATATACATACAGCATCAACGGCACTCCGGTTTTAAACAGCACACATGCGCAGGTTCATATTTCATCGTTTCGATGCATTTATTCACATTGTCATCAGGATACAAATGATTACAAAAAACAGACGCAAACTTGAAGAAGCTACTATATGTAGTGAAACGCGTTAAGGATTACAGACAAGTTCATCACCACTTTGCGCACCAGTGAATTTATCTCATATCCAGGATTCAGCATTTGCCACGTTCATCTTGTCCGTCAGCCACGGCCCAGCAGAGTGGAGCACTCACACGCGGCTGTATCATCTCATCTCTCTGGAGAGAGCGACTCCACTGCCGGACAGCTCACCATCTCACTGACTGCAGTGATGTTGATACTTTTGATGATATTCAGTGCTGCTAAATTTACAATAAACGTTTTATGCATTTATACCATGTTTTTTATGTGATACTAACGCCATCCCACATATTCATTCTTTACATTTTCTGGGCACCCTGTGCTCATTGGGGGTGGTGGCATACTCCCAGGTGGCAGGCAGCTGTGTCCATTTTTTATCAGTTTATGCACACATCAGTTTATATACATTTTGTCTTGTAGCTAGTTGGTTCACACCCCCTCTTGGCGCTTGGTTATTTCTCCATAACACATTATATGCCTAATATGAGCAGCAATATCATGTCAATAACATTCACGGAGCTACTTTGATCAATGCATTAGATGAAAATATCCCTTATAGGATGGCAAAAACTTTATACATAGAGGTCATCAATCAAAGCGTTAACCAGTATTGTATATATGGACCAATTTTTTCATGCTAGTATATCACATCAAATTTAAAGAGATAGGCAATGATTTTACAAAAATGTAATATCGCAACTACAGATCCATGTCAAAATCTAACCCTCACCTACAAATACACAAGTAAGTAAATTGCATCTTTATCAATGATGTAATCATAGGCAGACACCAATCGCAGGTCCAAACATCCTAAATAAAACAATGTAGACCAAGGCTATCATTCAAACCCTTAGGGTTTAATGTACCTAATCTATAGATCCACCGTGACTCGCACTGCAGTAACCTGCGTGATCTATTGCAGAGCGGTGAACAGCCAAGCATTCGCGAAGTGTACGTTCAGTTTTTCCAACATAACTTAACCCGCATGGGCATGTGATCAAATAGACCACAAACTTGTGGTACAGGATAATCGATATAAAATCTTGTACTTTGTTCCTTTGTGCGGGTGGGAAAAACTGTCTCCTGTAATCAAATACCTACAGGTCAGGCAGTTAAGACATTTAAAGCATCCATTTTTCTGTCTTAGAAAATGCTTTTCTTTATGTATATTGTGTGTATATATATATATATATATATATATATATATATGTTTTTAATTCCTTTTGGAGACATAACAATGGCATCTAGCAGCAGCAACCCAGGCACATGCTGCATGTGCAGTTGCATTTCTATATACAGGGTATAAAAAGGGTGTACGCGGGCTCACCTGAACGTGTACTAGCCGTAACTGATGTCGGCTGCAGCCCGTCCCCTTCTCCGCCTCACTGCTTTTGTACTGTATGGGAAGGGAGGGGATGCTAATTTTGACAGTCCCAGACCCCACAATTTCTGATGGCAGCCCTGCTGTGCAGAGCCGGATTTAGACCGTATGGGGCCCTAGGCAAGATACCAGTTTGGGGCCCCCTTCCCTCAAAGGTATGCGGTCAGGAAGCCGGTGGCCGAAATGCCAACCACCGGCTTCCCTACTGTGAAATCCCAGCATGGGACCAATGACAGGCGTGGAAATCCCGACGCCTATCATTATATCCCGACACCCGGAATACCGAACAAAGGTAAACCGGGTGTAGGGAGCGGACAGCCGCGGGGGGGGGGGGTTAGGTTTAGGGGCTCCTGGGGGGGAATTAGAGATAGCCACCCCCCGGGAGGGTTAGGGTTGAACTAGGGGAAGAGGGGGTTAGGGTTAGGCACTACCCTGGGAGGGTTAGGTTTAGGGTGCGGGGAGGGGGGTTAGGTTTAGGCACCCCTGGGGGGAGGTTAGGGTTAGGCACTATGGGGGGAAGGTTAGGGTTAGGCACCCCTAAGGGAGGGTTAGTGGGGGGGGAAGGGTTAGGAATAGCTTAAATACTTTCCCTGTCGGGATCTTCATTCGTCTGCCTTCCGGTGTCGGTATTACATCCACCGGGCTTTAGTCCAGCTGGTATGTCATACCGATTCCCCCGCAAACAATCCGTCACACATCACGCAGGGCAATAATTTAAAAAACAGGTAACCATCGGAACACCATCAAATCATTACCATTCGATGGTGACAAACATTGGAAAGCCACCATAGAATGGTAAAAACACTAACATCACAAAAAATATATTGATGGTTTCTACCCATCACAATTCGATGTCCATCCCTAATCTACCATCACACCACCCTCCATGCACCCACAGCAAATCACTGAATGATCTGAATCTGCCATGTTAAACCCAATGTCAAAGCGGTTGAAGTACATGATGAGTTGGGCACACAAAGACTTAGGTGTGATGCTGCTAGGGAACCAAGCAACAAGAAGGGTGTTCATGTTCACACTATTGCTGCTACCAGACATTGCCCACAATGGCCCTGTTTATGAGATAAAAGATCAAACATCACCACCACATACACTATCATTGACATTGCACTACATCACTATAAAACCCAATCAGCACACACCGCACCACTCTATCACTCACTCAACACACACCGCATCACTCTATCACTCACTCAGCACACACCGTATCACTCTATCACTCACTCAGCACACACCGCATCACTCTATCACTCACTCAGCACACACCGCATCACTCTATCACTCACTCAGCACACACCGCATCACTCTATCACTCACTCAGCACACACCGCATCACTCTATCACTCACTCAGCACACACCGCATCACTCTATCACTCACTCAGCACACACCGCATCACTCTATCACTCACTTAGCACACACCGCATCACTCTATCACTCACTCAACACACACCGCATCACTCTATCACTCACTCAGCATACACCGCATCACTCACTCAGCACACTGCATCACTCTATCACTCTCAGCACACACCGCATAATTCTATCACTCACTCAGCATACACTTCATCACTCTATCACTCTCAGCATACACTATACTCAGTCTATCACTCTCAGCACACACCGCATCATTCTGTCACTCACTCAGCCCACACCGCATCACTCTATCACTCTCAGCACACGTCGTATCACTCTAGCACTCACTCAGCACACACCGCATCACTCTATTACTCACTCAGCACACACCGCATCACTCTATCACTCTCAGCACACACCGCATCATTCTATCACTCACTCAGCATACACTTCATCACTCTATCACTCACTCAGCACACACCAAACCACTCTATCACTCTCAGCAAACACTGCATTATTCTATCACTCACTCAGCCCACACCGCACCACTCTATCATTCTCAGCATACACTGCATCATTCTATCACTCGCTCAGCCCACACTGCATCACTCTATCACTCTTAGCCCACACTGCATCACTCTATCACTCTTAGCACACACCGTATCACTCTATCACTCAACAAGCACACACCGCATCACTCTATCACTCACTGAGTACACACCGCACCACTCTATCACTCTCAGCACACACCACATCATTCTATCACTCACTCAGCATACACCGCAGCACTCTATCACTCTCAGCATACACTGCATCACTCTATCACTTTCAGCACACACCGCATCATTCTATCATTCACTCAGCACACACTGCATCACTATCACTCACACAGCATATACTACATCACTATCACTCACACAGCACACACCACATCACTCTATCACTCACTCAGCATACACCGCATCACACACTCAGCACACACCGCATCACTCTATTACTCACTCAGCACACACCGCATCACTCTATCACTCTCAGCACACACCGCATCATTCTATCACTCACTCAGCATACACTTCATCACTCTATCACTCACTCAGCACACACCAAACCACTCTATCACTCTCAGCAAACACTGCATTATTCTATCACTCACTCAGCCCACACCGCACCACTCTATCATTCTCAGCATACACTGCATCATTCTATCACTCGCTCAGCCCACACTGCATCACTCTATCACTCTTAGCCCACACTGCATCACTCTATCACTCTATCACTCACTCAGCATACACCGCATCACTCACTCAGCACACTGCATCACTCTATCACTCTCAGCACACACCGCATAATTCTATCACTCACTCAGCATACACTTCATCACTCTATCTCTCCCAGCATACACCACACCATCACTCTCAGCATACACTGCGTCACTCTATCACTTTCAGCACACACCGCATCATTCTATCATTCACTCAGCACACACCGCACCACTCTATCACTCTCAGCACACTCCACATCATTCTGTCACTCACTCAGCATACACTGAGTCACTCTATCACTCACTCAGCCCACACCGCAGCACTCTATCACTCACTCAGCCCACACCACACCACTCTATCACTCTCAGCATACACTGCGTCACTCTATCACTTTCAGCGCACACCGCATCATTCTATCATTCACTCAGCACACACTGCATCACTATCACTCACACAGCATATACTACATCACTATCACTCACACAGGACACACTGCATCACTATCACTCACACAGCATACACTGCATCACTATCACTCACACAGCAGAGCCTTTCAAATTACACTTGGCAGCATGCATAGTAACAGTAACCCTCCCCTTTCTCCCCCTATACAAAACTCAAGTGACTCACCTGTCTCCCTGTCACTCAATGTGGCAGAGCAGTAATCGTCATTAGAGGGCAGGGACACACAGTATGCCCCCCATGCTGCCTGTACTAATAGTAGAGGAGAGCTACCAACCCAGGAGTCAAGACTACACTAAAGCTGAAAATCTTCTCAGCACCCCCTGCTGGCGCCTGGAGGAAAGTGCTTCTCAGTGGGAAGTAGGAGAAGATGCCGACGAAGACTTCCTGCCTCTACATCCGGACCTAGCTGTTGTGAGTGACTGTGACTAATCCCCAGAATGGATTTCGGGGGGCCTGACCACGGGCCCCTTGGAACCCACCGGGCCCTAGGCGGGCGTCTAGGTTGCCTAGTGGTAAATCCGGCCCTGCTGCTGTGTAGTGACAGCCAGGCAGAAGCAGGGATGTGCTCTAAAGAGACTCCCCAGTGTGCACACCGAATCAGCTCAGCTGTCTCACGTCTCTGCAATGCAGCCCGGACCTAAGTGGGGGAGGTGAGAAGCTCCCTCAGTCTCTCCACTGTTCTGTGCAGCAGCGGATTAACCCCTGCATTGCTGAAACTGGCACTTGTACACACTGTATTTACTGATAATGCTAGTACTCCTGCTGACCTCTTGTATCAGTCTCCTCCCGCTCTGCTGCTCCTCTTGCCTGCTGTGCTGTCTGTTCCTATTCTCCGCGATGGCTGATGCATGTCAGTGAGCCAGGGCTGGCTGCACAGTCAGGCTCCTCCTCCTCCCTCTTGATGTCCAGAACAGCGCAGAGCAGTAACGGCACCCGCTGCTTACTGTCCCCGTACAGTAGGGGGCGGGGCTTTAAGTGATTAATTAGCTCTCTGTGACTAGTGTGATTGGACGGCGGCCCATAGAGCCATCGGCCCTTCTGGCATGTGTCAGGAGTGCCAGATGGCCAGTCCGGCCCTGCTTAGCGTCATTCTCTCCTAAGTACTACAAGTTCTACTACCTATGGGAGAGGCCCCACTAGATTTAGGAGAGGCAGCAGAGATACAGAGATAGGAATCGTAGTCGAACAAATATTCCTTTAAATAAAGGTTACAAAATAAATAAACATATAGACACACAAACACTATGTATAGCTACAGAATAAAATTGTGGGTGTATTTCATAGTTTAAATTAATTTAATGAAAGTTAAGTGAAAAATCAGATTTTTTTTTTTACATTGTTATATCGTCAAATGCCCATAAACTGAAAGATGTCAATTCAACTGTGGTATCACAAAAATCTCCGAATCCTGAAAAAAAATTCAAACCTGAATCTGTAGAGTAGAATATATATATATTTTTTATTCCAAGATGGTACAACATACGTTGGACTTCTGAGATATATATATTTGACACAGATAACTGGCAGTAAAAGGGTTAATAGTAAGAATTGTTGCTTCTCTTTAACAGGCAAGACAACTCGGCCATTATCACAGCAAAGAGGTTTTATCAGAGTGTCCTTATTTAGAAAGCAGGAATGTTAAAAGCATCCAGATAATAACATGTACTCAATATATAAATTGCAAGTGAAAAAATCATAAAACTTCCTTTTGTTACCTTTCAGTTATGTTGGGCACTCTGCTATACTCCAACTGTACTTTACATTATAGTAGACTGCAAAAATGAAGGAAAGGAAGGCAAAAATGTGACGATAACTGCCTACTTGAAAACAATTCCTGTTTGGAATGGAGATTACATTATGCCAAATCGTGCCACTATGTAGCAGGCTACTGAATCTGATAGGTATTTACTAGTCTACACCGTTTCAGTTTTGTAATTCTGCAGATACTGAGACTGTAACTGATTCATCTGCTACAACCCCTGTCCATGGTGCTGATATTTTGGCCAAAATTTACTAAAAGGCGGTTTGACGGCGGTTTATATTCTATTCTAAACCCCGAGGGTTTGGTGGCAGTTTTGCAGCAGTTTCTAAATGACAGCCCTGTTCTATTCTATTCTAAAATGTGTTTTGACTGTGGTTTGGCGGCGGTTTTGCTATCTGCAGATTTACTAAGGCCGAAACTGCTGCAAAACTGCCATCAAAACACATTTTAGTATAGAATAGAACAGGGCTGTCATTTAGAAACCGCTGCCAAACTGCCACCAAACCCCCGGGGTTTTGATTAGAAAAGAACCCGCCACCAAACCGTAGCGTTCCCGCTAGGCTGTTTTAGCGGGGCGCGGCGCCCTGCCCTCTTTCTGGAAGGCAAAAAGCGCCCTGCCCTCCAGAAGGAGGGCAAAAAGTGCCCTGGCCTAACAGCCTGCGGGAACTGTCTTCACCCGTGGGTCGCAGTGTCCCGCGGGTGAAGAAATGTGCGGTGACCCAGTCACCGCCGGAGAATAGATGCCGGGCGCATGCGCCCGGCATCTATTCTCCCTGTCTGCAGGGCTTGGGGGCTGCCTGGCGTGTCCGTAAGTGCCGGGCACGCCCCCAAGAGCTACGAAAGGGGGACGTGTCTTATAGACACGCCCCCTTTTCGATGACCATGCCCCCTTCTCGGTCGAGCGCGCTCTCTAGCTCCGGCGCCCTGCCTCGCACCGGAGCTAGAGTGAACACTAAAACCGCCGGGGGTTTTGATTAGAATAGAACCTTCCGTCAAACCGCTGCTTAGTAAATTTTGCCCTGTGACTTGTAGGAGGAGATTTAGTTACTGCAGCAATCTCTTTGGTAGTTTACAAACCACAGAATTTAATAAAGTCAAAAATGCAGCATAAGAGATCACTATGCTGATTTTATTTCATTTGAAAAATACATGTTAACTTTATTAAGGTGCTTTTAAGAACCTGCAAGATATCCTGCTGAACAAAAGCAATGTTTTGGGAGGATAGGTAATGTAAAATCGCAAGGCAATATGCCGACGTATTATAAATAAATGTGAATGCTACTACTACTACTACTAATGATAATAATTAAATGTTGCTTGAGCTATCTTTACTGACAAACATGAAAAATAAGAAAATAATGATATAAATAATAATAAAATAATAATAATAATAATAAAATAATAATAATAATAAAGCCATCTTTCCCCTTTTGTAACAGCCTAGTGCTACTCAGCATGCCGTGTTCTACATAAAATTGTTATCCTAGTCATTATCGATATTCGGAAAGTCAGTAATACATACTGATCACTTTAAATGCTAGCTCAATAATAAATAAATAAAATATAAAGCCCTCACTGATGGAATACCTACTAGTGTCCTGCAGGGTAAATAATAGTGCCCCACTGAATAGATAACTTAAAGAGTCCCTGAATAAATGCATGAATAATAATACCAGAAGGGGGCAACTGATACTTAGCATTGTGCTAGATATCTCTTGGTGTACAGGGCAAAAGCTTTGGATTGACAGGGGCAGTGGCATGATCTGGGAAGATGAACTACAATAAATCGGTGGCTGATACTTGTGAAAATAATGGGGAATGATTTTGGTGACAAATGTATGTTTATGTGTAATAAAATTATTGCATCCAAGGTGTTATTTTGCTTCCATGGCTTTAATACCTAACAGGGTAGCTGTTGTAGTTTCCCAGTGGCAGCATTATTTGATATATTCCTAACAAGGTCTTTCGTAGAGTGATGTTTTTCAGCAGGCTGGATTAGCAAGAGCACGGCTCAACAGACTGGAACAGTGAACGAATGCCTCAAAGGACAAATTAAGCTATGGCTAATGGTAAGCTGGACAGTTGATAAAAGTGCAATTTAATCAAGTGCTCAGCCGGGGCAAGAGTAATGGTAAGATTGTTACATTTTCTGATAAAAGTAATCTGCTAACCGCAAAATCAAAAGCAAATGGACTGTACAGGTGAGCACTTTTACTTATTTATTACCTGTAAGGAACATGGACATGAAAAAGTGAATATTGCTTTGTAGCTCTGTAATACTGGGATATTATAAATGCCAACTAAATATAAATCTTTTAGTATTTTGGACTCACACAGAAACAAAATCTAGGTACAAGACAAGTGAGCAACATTGATATATTACTTAAATATAACAATTATAGTAGATTATCTATCTGCTATACAGTTTGTAGCCAGTAACCAGAAGTGAGATACATTATTAAATATGTTACTAATTATTAGCTAATACATTTATTCTTAAAAAAATAACTTAGATTCAATCTTAACCCATTCACTGCTAAGGACATAGAGCTCCTCCTGAGCACTACATGGTTTCAAATGGACAAGCAGTGATGTCATTAAGCCCCGCGTTATCCTGGTAAAACAGGAAATAGGAGAGAGAGAGCTATAAAACTGCTTTATCTCCCCATTTTGGCAAATACATTTGAAAGAGGGAACCACCAGACAATTTGCTGTACCACAGACGTACAGGGATAAGGGAATATCTTTCCACTGCTCTGGCCTTTAGTGGAACTGTATATCAACCTACACCTTTACCCTTGGTGAACACATCAGCTCCTTTGGCATATTTATTAGCAGTTATTTATATAGTGCGCACATACTCTGCAGCACCTTACATATTCTGCAGCACTTTACAGTCATTCACATCAGTCCCTACCAGAGTGTACAGTCTATGTGTTACAACTGTTGGATGGATAATGGATGCTAACCTAGATTGGTGAGATCGAGTACTGAGGCATGGAATCTAATGTGCTGGCGGTATTCATCAAGGACCCCCGCAAGGAGGTTTGGCGTTAGCTGCGTCCGACACGCAGTTCACGCCCCTCAGATTTGGTTCCCTAATACAGGTGCTGGTGTACACAGAATAGGAGCTGTGTATGATGAAGGCACATAACGTAGTCGACAAGCTGAGTCAGAGCCAAACGGACAAGATGGTACCAGGGATCAGATGTAATCCGGTCACAGTGAATAGGCAAGGTCAAAACTAGAACACCAAGCGCAGTAGCAGGGATGAGACGGTCACAAATAAACCATGGTCAGGAACGAGCAGGAATAATCACGGATAGAACGCTGGAGTAAGGTTGGGAGCCTATACTCTGGCACCAGAGTGTCCTCAGGAACCTTAGATAGGAGGAGACTTGGATTTGGTGCCCATGTGACATCACCCCCGGTACGCCTGGACTTTTTAGAATATTTCTAAGCGGCCCACACGAGCCTATGAGAGCCGCTGCTGCTTACCTGGAAGGAGAAGAAACAAGCTGCCAGGACCGCACACAGGGCCTGATTCAGAGCCGGACGCTCTGACAAGAGCGCTCGCTCTGAATCAGGGCCCTCCTACCTAAAATTGGAGCAGCCTCCTGGCCGCTCGCATAGCTGTGGGTGACCACAGACCATGGTCAAGACCATCGCGACCATCGGGCTTGCGACGAGACCCTGCGGTAGGGTCTCGCTGCCGCAAGCCCAGGAGTGCTTTTGGCTCTATCAGAGCCAAAAGCACTCCCACTGACATCACTAGTGATGTCAGTGGGGCCGGCTCCAGATGGAAGGCGTTCCCATGGGAACGCCTCTGTCTGAGCAGCAACGCCCCCCGCACGCCCACCAAAGGGGGCTTGCTGTCACTCACCATCGACAGCACGCCCCCTTTGGTGCGAGACCCATAACGACGGCTTGGCCATCGCTATGTGGGTCTCGTGCATGCGGGTCTCGTGCATGCGCACGACGGAGCTCCCTCCGTCGTGCGCATGCACACTAGGGCACCATCGACCCGCTTGCGAGCACTCAGCACTCGCGAGCGGGTCTGAATCAGGCCCACAGTGTGCCCCGTAAGGCTACAGAGGGGTGGGGCCAGCCAGACGTAGAAGCAGCAGGCGCCGGGAACCACGCACCCGCTGCCCCGCAGAACACCAACGCTGCCGGACCTAGTAGGCAGATGCCAGGATCTGGCATGCTGTGACACTATGTTACCAATCATATGCACACACACATGGTCCTCTGCGCTGCAAAGCATATAGATTTAATTCATATTTTGGTAAACCACGTATTGGGCCTTATTTACAGTTGAAGAAATTCCGCATGCAAAGCCGATGTCCACGTAATTCAGTAATTATATGCAACTGCGCATTGCACAGGGTGTCTGCACCAATGTGCAAATAGATTCAGAGGTTATTAGAAAGCTGGTAGAAAAGTGATAGGCGTTCCTGGGCCGTAACTGAGAGGTGGTTACTAGTGCACGTAAAAATGGTCCGCTCAGTGTGCATATTATGGCAGTGTTGCAGGTGTGTCAATGCAACAGCAGAGTTCACAGCCGCAAGCATGGGAAGCCATGGTCAGACTGAGAAACTGCAGCCGCCATAGGGCTGGTGCAATTTTCAATGGTGTGACCGATGGTGGCGTATAAGAATGCACCAAACGGTATTATAACATGCCCGGACGCAAAAAGCGTCTTTCTAAGTGCATACACATTCTGCCGCATGGATGTACACCAGGGAAAGAGTTTTAAGGCCATTTGCATAAACTCGCAGACGGGCGACCGCCTATATACGCTGCTGCGTTTCCTTTTGCATGTGATTCAGAATCAGGCCCATTGGTAGTACATACTGCCTGTCTTGGCCAGCCAGCCTTTGTCTGCGAGACTAAATACGCTAAGCATGGTCCAACATGGACATAACCAAATAGAACCGAACCGCTCATCGCTATTATCTTGCATACACTCTGACAAATTACTGGACTGTAACAAAAACCTTTATTAGCTCTCCTGATATGGAAGATAATGGATAGTTTAGTTGCAGTATCCATGTCATTCATGTGGTTTATAATACTTTTACCCTTTATTTTTACCCACTCATTTTAATTACTCTCCTCTAAGGAGTTCTGGGGAAATCTCTCCTTAGGTTACTCTCTGGCGCTGCTCATACTCCTATTCCAACACCTCTGCATCCACCAGGCCATTGTGAATTGAGGGAGTTAGGGGGATTGATGGGAAATATGATGATACAGGAGGAGAATATGGGTGTTACATGATAAGGGTGGACACAATGAGAGGGGATAATGATGACATCATAACAGTCATCTGGATGGTGCTATACATGCCCCAAGAAATGTATTGGACTTACCATGGACGTGCTGTACAACCTAATGCTTGTGTGGGCAATAAACATTTCAGAATTGGCAAATGAGGTTAGTCCAGAGGTTCAGAAACTCTGTCCTCAAGGCACCCTAACAGTCCAGGTTTTAAGGATATCCATGTTGACCACAGGTGACTTAATTAGTAACTCAAGTTTTTTTAACACCTGTGCTCAATCATGGATATCGCTAAAACTTGAACTGTTGGGGTGCCTTGAGGACCGCATTTGGGAACCTTTGGGTTAATCTCCTTGTTTCTCCACTTAACATCCCAGTAAATGGATTTTAGCTGCTTACAGCCTCTGAGTGATCTTTGTTTTCCACCAATTCTAATTGTCACAGTATAACTGAGTCAGGGATTGCATGGGATAACAAATTGCCATGGAATGTCATTATCCCTGCAGGAAGCTCGAGCATTCTTGCATTGTTACAAGAATATTCTACATGTCTCTGTATTTCTTTACAGTCTTTATAGTCTTGGTTTTATTCTCTTTTTCCTTTTTATTTCATTTTTCATGACCTCTTTTCATTTTCTGATTCACTCTCAGCCAATCTATCATATTTCTCTATTCTTTAATAAAAATCTTCTTGGTTCAGATCTCTCTCTTACCTGTGACAGGTCATTCTCACACAGCCGAAGGGTTTTCAGGCCACTTTATGTTCAAGTATTAAACCAGTGACACTGTACAAGCGTATACTTGACTATTAGACAGCAATGCATACATTTTTTTGTGTTCAGCTTCTAGCTTCCTTGAGTTGTGAGAACCAGACAAGACATCCCAACGCCTGACTGTACAGATGAATAGTATATTTGTGACAAGTAAACTTGCTCAGCTCTCACTTTTAAAATGAATGTGCCCAAATCAGCAAAATCCTGAGTTTCTGTGCACATGATTGTCAGACTTACCGTCTCTTACAGACATTCGTCCAAACACTAAAAATATATAAGAATACATTCGCCAAACTATATATATACAGTATATTGCATGTATTTCCTAAAGAAGAACTGAATTCAAAACTTAAACTGTAATTTTGGATGGAGTTCAATGCACTGCACTAAGTACCGTGGCTCTCCTTACATGGGTATGGCTTTCCACTGATCCCTTGGACACCCACAGGGCTTGAACTTTCCACCATACACCCCTCTGTCCTACCATAACTTGCCTTTTCTGGACACACAGAGATGATCTTAATGTCCTTCTACAGTGATCTTACCATTCATTGAAATCAGAAGTTCTACCACTCAACTGTATCCTTGCAAAAATCCCAAAGTAGGATTGTCACAGCTCACCCAATCCTGGTGTCTACTTTCTGGGTCTGACAGCGCTGGTGTCAGGTATTGCCAGCAGTGCAGCGGACGGGAGGACCCCGGTGCCCGCTGTGGTGATGTCGATTGGCTGTCTATTCTCTTAAGCTGCTTGGGGAACACTGAGTATTCCCTGGCAGCTATTCCTTGGCGGCTTCCGGGTTGTGGCTGCAGCTCCCATAAGGCAACGCGGACCGTTCAGCATATGTTTTAAAGGGCCAGACACACCCCTAGGTGACATCATAGGGGTGCCAAATTCAAGCCTCCTATATAAGGAAGTCCCTGAGTGCACTTTTGTGCCAGAGTACAGGCTCCCAAATCATACTCCAACGTTCCTGCCAGTAGTGACCCCTCCTGCTCGTATCTGACCTTGGCATTGTTTGTGACCTGATTCCATCTACTCCCTGGTACTACTCTTCATAACTCTGGTTTTGACCTTGGCTATTTACTGTGACCTGTTTCCATCTCATAATTTGTACTGATTCATCCACCTGGTTCTGACCCGGCTTGTCGACTACAACGTACCCAACTATGCTCCAGTGCACACCGGCACCTGTACAAGGGAATTCAGTCAAAGAACCGCAACCTGCATGTTGGACACAACCAAGTCCAAACCTCCTTGCGTGGGGTCGCTGTTGAATACCGCAGACACCTCTGTACTGGGTCTCAGTCAATCCCAAAGTACATGCAAGCATCCACTATCCATCCAAGAGTTTGTGACAAGGATGTAGACTGTGCCATTACTCTTGTGGGAGTTTTGCAGTTTATTTTTATAGTACAAGACCTGTGTAGAGTAAAGGCATTACATGTAACTGAAGTAGGTCCTCTGGAGATACCATCCAACAAGACTTGAACGTGTCCTTGGATACACTTCTGCTGAAGTGGTATATCTTTTACAGGTATTGATAGCCTGTGTAAAGATAAATGTTGATGAAGATATCAGCAATACTATGTAGCTCAGTCTGATTGGATGCTTGAATATTGACCCCTGATAGTATATCAGTTATATCATGTCAAGCTGAGGCCGTCTATTTGAATTTCTTATTTGACATTTCCATTTAGACTACTGCATGAAAGAAGATCTCCATTTTATCTATACTGTAACAAACAACAAACTTATGGTGTTTGCAATTAGTAACATATATATGAAAAATGTGACTTTCACATTTGTCAGTAATACTGTTAGGATACCATCTTCTTTGTGTGTTTCTCACACCATAATGTTACAGTATTATGTGCAAATGGGGAACTGCAACTTATGCAATTATACTAGAGATGTGCAGGTCCGGTTCTCAGGGAACCGTCAACAACCAAATTTAGGGGTTGCGAGTTGAACTGTGTCCGAGTTCGGAATCACTTTGGGGAACTGAGTCCTGGTTCAGATCATCCTGCGGTTCGGTACTCTGATTTAAAAACTGAACTCGGGTTTTGGAGTGCATGCTCACAGGACTAAGTGACGTCATTGTAGCTGTTTGTTTTTTAATTTTTTTTATTTTAGAAAAAATACAGATCCAAAACCAAAACGAGTGAGGGTGGTTTTGCAAAACAAATATAAAAAAGCAAAGATAAATCTGGTTCCAAAACCAAGACCAAAACACATCTCTAGTTTATACTATATCTATGGAGTGTGAGTAGGTATGCATATTTTCATTGGCACTAGGGCTATTTATCCATTTGATAAATAGGCCATTCAGTGTTGAAAGCTAAAAGAAAGAAGTATTCTTACTGTACTTTGGAATGGATGCAGTCACCATGACGACATTGAAAATGTCAACATTATTAATGTTGACCCCAGACTGTCAACAGTTATGATGTCAAAATTGAACATGTCGACATCTGAAATGCTGACATTTTGCAGAATGCCATGTTAGGATGAGGTTAGGAATAGGTATTAGTGTACACACTGATGGAACCCTGGGTCAGATGACACCGCCAAACTCTGCATCACCTGACGCCACTGGACCCGGAGGACATTGCTGTAATTGATCGCCACGATCCGGGACCCACTGTTGCTTGGAATATCAACATTTCATCATTCTCTGACCCGCTCGTGAGTGCATAGTGCTTGCAAGCGGGTCGATGTTTGGCCCCTGCGCATGCGCCGCCTCCGGCACACACATATGCGCGAGCCCCAGTGAGCGGCTGAAGTTCAGTCGCTCCAGAGCTTGCTACAAGACGGGGCGGCTGTCGATGGTGAGTGACAGCTCGCCCCGTTTTGTAGGCAGGGAGGGGGGGTGGCTGCACAAATGCAGGCATTCCCTTTGTAACGCCTGCCGTTTGTGGGCGGCCCTACTGACATCACTTGTGATGTCAGTAGTGGACTTCCTGCTCTATTAGAGCAGGAAGTCCACTCGGGCTTGCGGGAGCCGAGACCCTCCCTCAGGGTCTCGACACAAGCCCGATGGTCGCGATAATCATGACCATCGCCAGGCCGCTTGCACTAGCTGTGGGTGGTCACCCACAGCTTTGCGAGCGGCCTGGAGGCTGAAACAAAAAAAAAATGTCCTGATTCAGAGCGAGCGCTCGCAAACACCGAGCGCCTCTGAATCAGGCCCTTGGTCAATAACGACATGCTAAACATATCAACATACTGTAAGTCAGTATAAGGGTCATGTCGGCATTCACATGTCGACATGGTGAATATCAACAAAGCATACCATACCCCTTTGCACGGCTAAGCTTTTTTTTACAAGAAAAGTTGGGCATTAACACAAGTACAATTTAAGGCAGCATACATATCTTTAATTCTATAAAAAGCAATAACTTAATACTGTATGTTGGAGGTAAAGGTTCTTACTGTGAAAGAACTTGCATTATTTGCCATAATTTTACATTAAGTATCTCCAGGAAAATATATAACATTATAAAGGCGGAAAATGATAACTGAGTTTCCATTACAGCATTCATAATGCTTAACTCCAGTACAAAGGTGTAGTTCTTCCTGCTGAAAAAGAACACAAAGCAATAGAGCATACACAAAGACACAAATCACTGTATGGCAAACATGTAGGAGTAATTTACTGTTATTTCAGCAATCAGCTAAATATTGTTACAGTAACAGGAGCTGCGAGGAACAATTACTTTACACCTGCTGATTACTGAAATAGTGGTAAATCACTTGTGTGTTCTTGTGTATATTGAAATTTGCATCTGTTTATGATTGTGATGGCCATAATTGCAATACATGAATACAAATATCCTTATTGAACTCTCTTCACATACAGAGATCGTTGTACTGTACAGTTCATGGCAAGTCTGTTTTCTTACTATGTTTAAAATTAGAAACAATAATAATAGGGGAGAGCTGCCAACAAGCTATAGGCGTCTAGCATTGCCTTTTTAAATTAAAAGATACAACATCCCCTGATAGAGGGCCTGATTCAGAGCCGCTCGTAAGCGGCCGCTCATTCGCTCAGAGCGATGTTTACACAACTGCGCATGCGTATGGATCATAATACGCATGCGCGAACCAGTCAGTGCGGCCGAAAATCGTTTGTTTGCTAAATAGCGAATGCCTGCTATTTTGAGTGACAGGAGGAGGCGTATGTGGGTGGTAATGGGAAGGTGCTTGAAAACGGGGAGTGGAGATCAGAACGCAGGCGTGCTTAAAGGTCAAAATGGGCGTTTTATGGGTGTGCATAATTAATACAGCAGCGTCATTAACCACGTCACTGGGTTATTTTATAGTCAGAACTGCTCGCAAGATTGCGGTAGGAAAAACCAACCCCAAGAATAGCGAGCAGTTCATACGCTGGTCGATGTACTCGATTAATCTAATAAATAGCGGACATGACGTAGGATGCGAGCGGCCAGGGGGCGTAGTTTTCAAAAAAACGATCGCAAGTTTTATACGCTCATACAGACCTAGAGGCGCGAACAGACTGCAAAGAGCAAACGGTTCATTTGAATAGCCACCCCAATTTTCTGAACGAGCGAGCGCAAATAGCGTCCGGCTCTGAATCAGGCCCAGAGTACCTAAATGAGGTCTCTCTAGCTATACTATCTGGGACTGTTCTTTGCACAAGACTTATATATTTTTTCTACTATTCTCTGGAGATTATTATACAATTTATCAGAGCCTGATCAACTCCTATATTTGTATTTGTTCTTTCATGTTCAGATTTCTTTTTATATTTATTATGAGCATATTAGTGGGAATATGTGACTAATGGTCTCCAATTTGCATATTCTTCATGTGTTTGGTATTTATTTATTTATAATATTGCATTTTTTATAGGAATAAAATCCAATTAATTTGTATATCATTTCTAATTCCTATGTCCCAACTAAGTTATTAGAGCGCAGTCATTTTTATTATTGTTTCTGATAGTGAGGTTGGCAATCACCTCTTACATTCACTGCTGCGCTGATATTTGATTCTTTGGCTTGATTAGCGCTAAGGGTTTGTGTATGCTTAAAATTAGGGTGTGCCGCCAAGCCTCCCCCCAATTTTCCTATGTATGTATATAATGTACACGTGCTGGTACCAGCAACCCAGCCATCTGGTCTTAGGTGATTTTAATCAGCACAGGTTCTCTTACATTGCTGTCTACATATTAGGGGACACTATTATGGTAAGTCCTTGATAATTTAATATAATATGTTAGTATTAGCAATGTTAGGGACCCCTCTGATGGGGCTCACCTTGACATGGTGGGTGGGTGGGATCACATATTTGGCCAACTATGCTCTTCAAACCTTATTTAGGGGCAGAAGGATCAAGGCAATTTTCATGAGAATATTTGCGAAAATGCCACTTTTCACGTGGTTTTCATGCTACTTTATTTTTCATGATACGGTATATATTAAACTGTTAACTCTTTAGATATCTGCACAGAAATGTTCACATTGTAAAATATAGCCTAACATTTCAGGACTTTTTTTTCCCCAAAAATGAAGCACAGAAAAGGATTTTAATTTTCAAATTTGAATCCATTAGTTTTTTGAGTTAGCTAGAAATTCCTGAAAATGCATGGGGAGGGGGGAAGCATTTTTTCTCATTTCTCTCCTGAATCTCCTTGTTGCTCCAGAACAGGGAGCATATCTTTTTGGCAACAGAAGATTGAATAGATCTTCTCTACATGTCAAAACATTTGCTACTGTACCTAAACGCCCTTCTTCTCTCATTTTAGCCAAACTTAACACTCTTCTCACTATTTACTTCACTATTCACTACAGGGTTAGGCAACCTGTACAATTCCAGTTGCTTTGGGACTACACATTCCAGCATACCCTGCCAAATTTTGCTGTCAGGGAATGCCAAACTGTGGCAGGTGGGGGGTTTTATGACATGAACTGAATTGCAACGTTGTATACAACCGACTGAATTCATTTAAGACAATGTTTTATAAAAAAATAGGCAGAATACATTTATTACTTTAAAGCACAGGTTCTAAAACTCGGTCCTCAGGACCCCAAACAGTGCTTGTTTTCCAGGTCTCCTCACAATCACAAGTGAAATAATTATCTCCACCTTTGAGTCTTCTAAAATGTGTCAGTGAGTAATAAATACACCTGTACACCTGCTGGGTAACCTGGAAAATGTGAACTGTGTGGGGTCCTGAGGACCGAGTTTGAGAACCACTGCTTTAAACAATATGAAAAAAATTACTTATTCATAAATACACGTTTTGCAGAAAAACGTGATGTGATATGCAAAATCGGGAGCCATTTTCGTGTTCAGAAGCCACGACGAGACAAAAATACGACTATACCTCAGAGGTTACTCTACCTAGCATTAGTTTATTTGTACAACTATATTACTCTGTATTTGATATTCTGTTTTGTTTTATTGTACATGTGGATTTGGTAGCCAAATAATATGACTTTCCAGTTATTTATGATGAGAATATGAAGTAGCTCCTATAATTCTGCTGCTGTACCATCTTGTGAATAAATAAGTTCTCTTCTGTCTCTGGATATCTAGATCAGAATAGGGTTGCTAATTGTGGCTACATCTAAAGACGCACAGTCACTCACACAGGACACCAAACTCGGATGGAAAAACTGCACCTACCAAGACTAACAGCCGGCATGTGGCACTCAGGTTAGTGGCCAGCATGGCAGTACTCAAATTAGCGGCCAGCAATGTGGCACTCAGATTAGCAGTCGGCATGGTGACACTAAGAT
Organism: Taudactylus pleione; assembly: GCA_031769625.1. Classification (NCBI taxonomy): domain Eukaryota; kingdom Metazoa; phylum Chordata; class Amphibia; order Anura; family Myobatrachidae; genus Taudactylus; species Taudactylus pleione. Next base: position 1,775,890 of record JAUIMM010000099.1, read on the forward strand.
TAATGGCTGGCATGGCAGCACTTTTGGCTTGGTGGCAAGCTGGATAGCACCTCTCAGGAACTGGCAGGCTGGAATCCTCCAACTGGGACCGGCAGACAGGAGTCCTCCACTGGGACTGGCAGACAGGAGTCCTCCACTGGGACTGGCAGACAGGAGTCTCCCACTGGGACTGGGAGACAGGAGTCCCCCACTGGGACTGGCAGACAGGAGTCCTCCACTGGGACTGGCAGACAGGATTCTCCCGCTAGGACTGGCAGACAGGAGTCCCCCACTGGGACTGACAGACAGGAGTCTCCCACTGGGACTGGCAGACAGAGGTCCCCCACTGGGACTGGCAGACAGAAGTCCCCCACTGGGACTGGCAGACAGGAGTCTCCCAATGGGCCTGGCAGACAGGAATCCCTACCTGGGACTGGCAGACAGGAGTCCCCACTTGGACCAGCAAGTAGGGTTCCTTCCCATGCTTGTGGCACTGGAGACTCCATCTGGAGCTGTGGCACTAGAGATTCTTCCTGGGGCTGTGGCACTAGAGTGTCACAACCAGGGTTTCTCGGCATGGTGGTCACTGGGTATTACCTGTGAGGTCATTGTGGCGAGGGGTCTCTGGCAGCGGTGTTGGTGTTTGGCGAGGGGCATTGGCTGCACGTGGTTCTGTGTGGGCACATTGTCACTGAGGCCTGGTGAGGCCTGGTGGTGTTTCCATTCCATTTGGCATGGGCGCCTCCATCTTGCGTCAGGTCATGTGATTCAAGCTGTCCTATCCTGGTGGGTCATGTGCTCTTTCCAGCCAGTCACAGCGTGGCACCTGGTATTTAGGAAGGTCCAGAGCCTACATTCATTGTCAGTGCAACGTGTTTCTCAGCTGAGGCTGAGAGAGAGTACCTGTGCCTTACCTGTCTGCCTGGAAGCGCTAGTAGCCTGTTACCTTGTCTGCTCCAACCTGCTGGACTCACCCTGCACCCTCAATTTACCTTTCCCCTGTCTGAGTACCTGAACCTGCTGTTTCCCTGTACCTTGCCTCACACTCTAACTCCCAGCTGGACTTCATTACCTCTGCCTGAACTTCGTTACAGCTCACCAAACCTTCATACTGGACATTTCCTTCCTGTCACTATCTGGACATTCTCCCATTTGCTTCACCAGGAGTCTGGAGTGGATTTATTTTGTTGTATTGCTGGTCTTTTAGAAATCCTGGAAACTATGCAGCATCAAATGGCTCAGTTTTTAGAAGAGATGTCTAAGGGACAAAATAATCTGCAAACCTTGTTAACCACCCCTGGGGTATCAACAACTACACCTCGTGTGCCTGGTAATACAAAGACCAGGGTATCCCCTCTTTACACCTACCTATGCCAAGCAAATTTGATGGCAATCCTAAGCTCTGTCATGGTTTCTTAAATCAGTGTGGCATACACTGTACCTTACAGCCTGATAACTTTCCCACTGCTAGAACTAAAGTGGCATACATTGTGTCTTTGTTGTCCGGCTCAGCTTTGGATTGGGCCTCCCCACTCTGGGAGCATTCAGACTCACTGCTGGATAACTATGCGGACTTTGCATCATCATTCAGGAGGATTTTCGACAAACCTGGACGCACTGTATCAGCATCGTCCAGTAGCATCATCCAGTATCATGAACCTGAGACAAGGAACCCTTCCTGTCAGCCAATATGCCATACAGTTTCAAATCTTGGCATCAGAGCTTAAGTGGAATGAGGAGGCCCTCACCTCAGCCTTTTGGCATGGGCTTTCAGACCAGCTAAAAGATGATCTGATCACCCGTGAGCTTCCCACTAATTTAAATGAGTTGATCTCCCTCTGCAATAAAATTGACTTATGCTTCAGAGAACATCAGGCTGAAAAGCACAGAACTGACTGGCAAAAGTCATTCACTCCTCCCTTGCCTACCCGTCCACCCCATCCTCCTATAGATGAGGAACCTATGCAGGTGAACCAAACCCATCTCTCCAAAGAGGAACATCAGAGAAGGATGATAAAAAACCTCTTGTCAGTACTGCAGAGATTCGGGTCACCTGGTGGCCTCCTGCTCCTGCAAATCGGTAACTAACTGACCTTGGGGACATCAAGTTAGGAGTTATGACCCCGTCCCCAAATACTAAAGATTTCAAGATATCCTTAGCTTTGGATCTCAAGCCCAACCCTGTCTTCATCTCTGCTCTATTAGACTCTGGAGCAGCCGGAAACTTCATGACTTCCAGCCTAGTCGATAAATTACGGATTCCTTGTTCATCTCTCAAGCACGCAATTTCCCTGACTTCTGTAGATGGACATCCTCTAGCTAAAGGAGTGGTCACCAAGGAAACTCAACCAGTATTAGTTTGTGTTGGGGCACTCCACTCTGTCTTTAAAGTTCTTAGTGATACCAGAGGCTTCTCAAAAAATCATGTTAGGACTACACTGGTTACGCCAGCATAATCCCAGGGTAGACTGGTGTTCAATGCAGATTCTTTCATGGGGAACTGACTGTCAAAAATCCTGTCTTCCCAAGATACGACCTGTAAGAAAGACAGCTTCATTAACATCTCCAGCTATTCCCAAGGAGTCCCAGATGTTCTCTGATGGTTTTTTCTGAACAACAAGCGAACGTCTTACCTCCCCACAGAGAATGGGACTGTCCAATCGAGCTGCTGCCTTACAAGCTGCCACCCCGTGGTTGCACCTATCCTCTATCCATGCCTGAGACTCAAGCCATGTCTGAATACATCCAGGACAACCTAGTGAAAGGATTTATTCATCCTTCCACCTCTCCTGCTGGAGCTGGCTTCTTTTTCATTGGCAAAAAGGACGGTGGCCTGGTGCCTTGTATAGACTACAGGGGCCTTAATGATATAACGGTCAAGAATCGATATCCTCTTCCACTGATCACAGAGTTGTTTGACAGAGTTAAGGGGTCCACCATATTCTCAAAATTGGATCTGAGAGGGGTTTATAATCTCATTCGTATTCGTGCTGGTGATGAATGGAAGACCGCCTTTAATACTAGAGATAGACATTTTGAATACCTTGTAATGCCCTTTGGGTTGTGCAATACCCATGCCGTGTTTCAGGGCTTTGTTAATGAAATTTTCCGGGACTTATATGTCTCGGTTGTGGTTTACCTGGACGACATACTGATTTTTTCGTCTTCTATTGAGAAACATCATGAACATGTGAAGGAAGTATTATCCCATCTAAGAAAGAACCACCTTTACTGCAAATTGGAGAAATGTGTCTTTGGAGTACCCAGTGTGCCATTCCTTGGTTATGTCATCTCTGTCTCCAGTCTTGAAATGGATCCCAAGAAGGTGCAGGCAATTTTGGATTCGTCCCGACCTCAAACCTTGAAAGCCATCCAGAGATTGCTTGAGTTCGCCATCTACTATATACGTTTTATTAAAGGATTCTCCTCATTATTAGCTCCCATCACCGCTCTGACCAGTAAAGATGCTAATCCTGCCCTATGGTCACCTAAGGCAGAGACTGCCTTCCAGCTTTTAAAACAGGCTTTTATTTCTGCTCCAGTCTTACGTCAACCAGATTTGGACAGACCTTTTCTATTGGAAGTGGATGCGTCTTCAGAGGCTGTGGGTGCAGTTCTTTCCCAGCATTATGAGGATAATCGAGTCCATCCCTGTGGGTTTTTCTCCAAGAAATTCTCACCTGCCGAAAGAAATTATGCCATGGGTGAACAAGAACTCCTGGCAGTGAAATTGGCATTAAAAGAATGGAGATTCCTGCTGGAAGGGGCTAAGTTCCCCTTCACTGTTTTCACAGATCATAAAAACCTCCTATTCCTCAAGAATTTCCAGTGCGTGAGTCCTCGTCTGGCCCGAAGGGCAATATTTTTTGCTTGGTTCCAGTTCACCCTGACCTTCCGGTCTGGAGCCCTTAATCAAAAGGCAGATGCTCTGTCTAGATCTCTCCTCTGTGATGACAAAGCGGAGAATCAACAAAATACCTTGTCTTGGAGTCAAGAGTATTTGCCACCCTACAAGTACAGCCTCCCACTGGGAAGTCCTTTGTAGCCCCGGAGTTAAGGAAGCAGATCCTCACCTGGGCTCATTCCTCTCACTTTGCAGGTCACTCAGGTACCCGGAAGACCCTGGAATTTCTGAAAAGAGGCTATTGGTGGCCATCCTGAAAGCAGACGTGTCGGAGTTTATTTCTTCATGCTCAGCATAAGTCTTCACATCAGGCTCCGGCTGGTGAGTTGTTGCCGCTGCCTATTCCATCACGTCCATGGATGCATCTCTCCATGGACTTCATCACGGACCTGCCGAATTATCAAGGGTTCACACCATCTGGGTCATAGTAGACCAATTCTCAAAAATGGTCCATTACATACCACTAAAGAAATTACCTTCTGCTCCTGACCTAGCTCATTTGTTTGTACAACATATATTCCGTCTCCATGGTCTTCCTGCCGAGATAGTCTCTGACCATGGTGTTCAGTTTACAGCAAAATTTGGGAGAGCCTCATGTTCAGTATTGCAAGTAAAGCAACATTTTTCTACGGCTTATCACCCACAAAGCAATGGTTCCACCGAGAGGGTTAATCAAGACCTTGAGACCTTCCTGAGGATTTTCATGACATCTTCCCAAGACAATTGGTTTGTATTGCTGCCATGGGCTGAATTTGCACATAATGCCTCCTACCACTCTTCCACGAACTAAACCCCATTCCAAGTGGTCTACGGTTTTCATCCTCGGGTTCCTCAATTTCAAAGCCTGCCCGTCTTTGATGTACCACCTGTGAAAGACACTGTAAAGAGATTTGCATCAATTTGGACTCAAGTTCGTGCCGACCTGGAGATGGCATCCTCCCGTTACAAATTTCAAGCTGACAAGAAGCGTAGGATAGTACCACGTATGCAAGTTGGAGACCAAGTCTGGTTGTCCACCCGGAACCTACGGCTTAGAGTACCATCGATGAAATTTGCTCCACGCTTCATCGGGCCCTTCTCCATTATAGAAATTATTAACCCCGTGGCTTATCGCCTTCAGTTGCCCCCTTACCTGAAAATTCCCAACTCCTTTCATATCTCCCTGCTTAAACCCCTAGTGTTGAATAAGTTCCAGTGTCCTGTCTGCTTCTCCACATGTCCAGACTGAAATAAGCATGGAGTTTGAGGTTTCCCAAGTCTTGGACTCTTGTATCCGCAGAGGAAATCTGCAGTACCTCTTGGATTGGAGGGGTTACGGTCCAGAGGAGCGTTGTTGGACTGATGCCCGTGATATCCATGCTCCTGCACTCATCAAAAGGTTCCACGCTGCCCATCCGGAGAAACCTGGTGAGTGTCCTGAGGCCACCTATAAGGGGAGGGTACTGTTACAGCCAAGGTTTCTCTGCATGGTGGTCACCGGGTATTACCTGTGAGGTCATTGTGGCGAGGGGTCACTGGCGGCGGTGCTGGTGTTTGGCGAGGGGCATTGGCTTGCGCGTGGTTCTGTGAGGGCACATTGTCACTGAGGCCTGGTGAGGCCTGGTGGTGTTTCCATTCTGTTTGGAATGGGCGCTGCCATCTTACCTGAGGTCATGTGATTCAAGCTGTCCTATCCTGGTGGGTCATGTGCTCTTTCCAGCCAGTCACAGTGCGGCACATGGTATTTAGGAAGGTCCAGAGCCTTCATTCATTGCCAGTGCAATGTGTTTCTCAGCTGCGGCTGAGAGAGAGTACCTGTGCCTTACCTGTTTGCCTGGAAGTGCTACTAGCCTGTTACCTTCCCTGCTCCATACCTGTTGGACTCACCCTGCACCCTCCATTTACCTTTCCCTGCCTGAGTACCTGAACCTGCTGTTTCCCTGCACCTTGCCTCACACTCTAACTCCCAGCTGGACTTCATTACCTCTGCCTGCACTTTGTTACTACTCACCAAACCTGCATACTGGACATTTCCTGCCTGTCACTATCTGGACATTCTCCCATTTGCTTCACCACAGCTATCATGTGCACTTTAGTGCTAAACCTGGACTTTTTCTTTTGCCATTCCCATGTCTGCTAAATCACTTATTAAAAACTCCACCTTTTTATTTAAATCTGCTTTTGTGTCTGCTCCTATCACCACCCTGGGTCCACAACAAACCCAGACCTTCACATAGAGATACTTCCTGGGGCTGTGGCACTAGAGTCAAATGCAAGTTATTTTACAGATGGTAACTCCACTCTGGCTTTTCCTAGAACAAAACTTCAGCCTATCGAGGGGGCAGAAGACCAAAAAGTGAATGAGAGTGGCATAATATAGACACAACTGATTAAACTTGCAAAAGCTTGCTCCCTTTTTTGTCTTTGTCTAGTGGTCTTCTTGTTCCCCAGTCACAATGAGTTCAAACACAGAGAGTCCAACACAGGCAGATACATCAATGACCAGCAACTCATTGTGTTAGAGAGAGGAGTTAAATACCTGATTCACAGGTGCAGCTAGTCAGGCAGAATTAACACCTTACAGGCAAATCCCCATCAGTCCAGAAAGCTGAGTCCAGACAACAGCAGCTGGTAGTGAACAACAGTACTGCACCAACCCGGAAATACAAGACAGTGCCTACCAGGATATTACATGGAGGTCTAAGGCTAACATAACTATCATTGCTTCAGTGATCCACTGAGCAACAGGATGGTGGCTGTCATATTTGGTTCCTCTTGCAAATGATTGTTTCACAGACAATATTTGTTTGAAACTACTAGTCTTCTAGTCTTCTTGTTCCTCTTCTTAGTTGAAGATACACCCCCAGCAACAGCAGCCCTAGTGTGCAAGGATTCTTCTTGGGAATTGTGCATTGCATTAAGGGAGTCAGTTTGCCTTTACAAATTGGATGTAGGAGGACTACTTCTGATCGCTAATGAGGAGGTTAATGATAAAGATACTGCTGGTAGCTGATGCTGGACTGCTTGTTATTATATATCATTTACAAGATTTTGATAAACCACTTGAATGAGCTTGCTGCAAATGGCATAACAGGGTGGAGGTCACTAGATGGTTAACATCCCTATCTCTACCTACACTGGTACTACAAATGCCACAGATACAGTACCTTGACACTTGTCAAGATTTTGGAAAAATATTTCTACATAGAAGAGGTGGGTTTTATGGTCTTTTGCCCAGGCAATACAATGCACTGGCATGAAGTGCTGCCAGTGGTGACTGACTTACTGTACTACAACAAAAACAACATGATCCTCCTGTACACACTTGCCCATGGACGGATATGTCTGCAAATTTATCTGTCCATCAGCTGTGCAGCACAGCCGATGTGATATATGTCTGTGAACGACATCATTCACAGACATATTGCTGGTACACACTGGCCGATGGGCATAAGATATATTGGCTGATCAATTGATCGGCCAGTATATCTGCCAGTGTGTACCTAGCATTAGATTCCTCTGTGAAGATTGTGAACATTTGTTCTTTAGCCTTAGTGTTCTTTTTTTGCACTGATTTGCCTGTTTTAAAGATGACACATCTAGACCCAGAGCGAGAAGTTGGTGCATGCAAAGTTACAGAAGATGACTATGTTTGGCCCTGGCTTTCGCATTAGTCATTCTAGTGCTTGAAAGAACATTAGCAGAACCTCAGCTCCAAAATAAAGGCCATGGTCTGTGCCTTTCCTTGCCACTGAGTGTGGTGTATGGCATGTTGCCAATTTTGTTTTTAGGCAGCAACTTTTTTCTTCATAGTTAGAAGTGATGTTTTTTTTAAAGATTGTTTAGATTTGGAGTGCCGTTTCTTACACATTCTTCTTACCGCTTGACCTTTTTTAAAAGTAGACGTTAAAGTAGTACTATGATTGCCAGTACGAGTACTGGGATGTTGATGTTCTAGACTGATTAGTGATTGATTTACACCAGGACAGGAATAAAGCTTGAACTCGTAACTGCCACCACACCAAGTGAATGTACAATGATATATGGCATTGAGGGTCTGTTTCCTTTACAATGCAGTTTTATTAAAAGACTTGAATTTTTATTTTAAACCAGATGCTGTCTTCTTTCAGCATTTATTATTTTGGGGGTGTAGCTGACGGAGCCAAAATATACAGTAATATACACTGCCACTCAAACACACAGGAGCCTGCGCAGATTGCTAGCTATAGTGTTTGTCCCTTTATCTTCCCTTCACAGATACAGCTAAAAAGCCTGTGCAAAATTGTCCACCAAGACACAACACAAAGCAAATTAAATCTTTGGTCAGCTAAGATTAAAATCACAGAACATCTCTCTGCCCTCATACACAATATATACTGCATTGTAGATAAATACCCTTGTGAAAACAATTGTAAGTGCAGATAACTTGCAAACAAACATACACAGGAAGAGCCTACATTGCAGATAACTTGCTATAGTGTCTGACCCTCTCAGACACACAGATTAAAGATGCCTTCTTTTCTACCCTCTTCAGTGTTTCCTCCCACTCCAAAGTCCTACAACTCTTTCAAATGACCACTATTGCAGCACAGCTAGAGTGCAGCCAAAGACCCACTTCATGCACTCTCCTTTCTAAAGTGGCATCTGAAATTACCAGGAAGGGACATATATGCAATACAAAACACGCAAGATCCGAAATTTCTGGGAAAGTTATGTTTTGCCACGTTTTGAAAATCAAATATGTTTGGGAATAAACGAGCCATGACTCTGTTCAACTCAGTACCTCAAAATTCGGTTCTGTTGTATCTCCGAATCTGAATTGCTTATCTCTTTTTGCTATACATAGCTAGAATTTAAGAGATACTGTAGTGCAAATCTAAAAAAGATAAAATGTTTGGAATGGATACATGTTACACCCAACTTATAATTAAAGCATTTACAAACTTCTAAAAATGTTTCACATTTATTTTACTCTACACTCATTACCACAAGATAAAATACAACAACTCACAGATATTGCAAGCTGACACGCCTAGCTCGTGCCAAAATAATCCTTGCAATTTGACGACCCTCATGTGGCCAGGAAAGAGGGTTTCATTTATTTTTATTGCAGCATTAAATATTTATAATAATATATAAGATAGCTCCCACAGACATTTACCAAAAGCAACGTGCATTCGTGTCTTTGCTTTTTAATAACTTAACATGTATTATATTTCAAACTGTGAATTGTACCTGCCTGCGTATAATATTCATTTTTCTTTGTAGCAGATTTTGATGAGTCCCAGTGTGCTGTGTGTTTATACTGTACTTTTATTATTCTATTGATTTCCTGGCAAGAACAGGAACAGAATGTAAAAGTTTGCACACCTGATATTGCAGAACTTGCAATTTAATTTGAGTTATAAATTATACCTCCCAAATGCACCTGTTTTGGACCAAAGAGCCTAGTTCAGAAATATACCCTGAAGGTTAGCGTACATCTCCAATTGTGAATGGTCTGCGCATGTGCGGAATGGGTTATGTGATCTTGCCCGTCTACCCTCCAAAGTCGCAGCATGATTGACATGCTGTGGCGTTTGGCGGCGGAGCAGGGGCCTTCCTGGGCAGTGTTCCTGGAAACAGGGGCGTGTCGTTCCCATTTTCTGGGAGGGACGAGGCCAGGGCCCGGTCATGGTGTGGTAAGCTTCAGCTACCACAGCCTGGCCAATGGGGCAAGGTTGTGAGGGTAATCCCAGGCTGCAACTGCAGATGCTGAAAATAGGTGTCTGTTTACCGCAGAAACCTCCTGCTGCAATTATACTTGAGATGGAAGGACAGTCCATCCATCTATGAATCAGGCCCAAAGTACTGTCTCTTCCCTATTAGTTATTGATGAGTGGCATGCTCTAAAGCCCAACCGTGCCGAATATTCAAAGTCTAAGAGTGTGTGGGGCGCAAGAAGAAAAAATGTGCCATTTACCTAAACTTGCAGAATGGTGACAACCTATACACGCTGCTGCATTCACCTTGGCGTGCAACTCAAAATCAGACCCTTTCTATTACATTATTATTGTTATTACATATATGCCCCAGCACCAGGCAGTACTTACAGATGTGATATTATGAGTGACTCCAGTCTCAGCTGCAACACTTGTACTGTCCCCAGCGGCTGAGCTTGTTTCACAGGCACCTGTACAGAGGCTTGGGTGTGCAACAGAAATTCAGCTAGGAGCGTGGCAGTAGGCCTTGTGGCATCTCTAGTCAGCAGTGCCTTACTGCCGGAAGGTGGGCTTGCAGGAACACAGGTCTTGTGGTGTGTGGTGTCTCTCCCTGGCAGCCCCTTACTGCCAGACGATGGGATTCTGGGAGTGCGGGTCTTGTGGGGTGTGGCATCTCTCCCAGACAGCGCAGTCGTCATCACTTAACACTATCACTGTTGGGCCGCATAATATGGTTTAAGGTTAGGGATGTGCGCTGACCCCTGTGTTTTGATTCTGGATCTGTATCTTCGTGTTTTGGATCTGGATTGGTTTTACCAAAACTGCTCTTGTCTGTTTTGGTTTTGGATCTGTATTTTATTTAAAAACTTTATAAAAACTGCTAAAATTACATAATTTGGGCTTTTTTTGTTCCTACGGTATTATTAACCTCAATAACATTAATTTCCACTATTTTCCAGTCAATTTTGACCACCTCACAGCCCACAATATTGTTTTCATATGGTTTAGGCCCACAATTTGCACCAAGTTAGCTGGCTGACTAAGGGCCTGATTCAGAGCTGAACGCTCTGACCAGAGTGCTCGCTCTGAATCAGGGCCCTCCTCCATGAAAATGGAGCGGCCTCCTGGACGCTCGTATAGCTGTGGGTGACCACCCACAGCTATAGCGAGCGTCCATGATGATGGTCGCAATGGTCTTGACCATCGCGACCATCGGGCTTGCGACGGAGACCCTGCGGTAGGGTCTCGCTGCCGCAAGCCCTGGAGTGATTTTGGCTCTATCAGAGCCAAAATCACTCCCACTGACATCACTAGTGATGTCAGCGGGGCCGGCTTGAGACGGTAGGCGTTCCCATGGGAACGCCTCCGTCTGGCAGGCATGCCCCCGACATGCCCACCAATGGGGGCGTGCTGTCAATCAACATCGACAGCACGCCCCTTTTGGTGTGAGATCTGGAGCGATGGGAAGCCCGTCGCTCCCCGGGTCTCGCGCATGTGCACGACGGAGCTCCCTCTGTCGTGCGCATGCACAGTGGGGAACATCGACCCGCTTATGAGCGTACTGCCGCTCGCGAGCGGGTCTGAATGACCCCCTAAGCTAAGCAGCAGCAGTGGGAGGCACAAACGTGGTAGTTCAACTTCCAACATGGCACATAAGGAAACATATATTTCATTAATCAAGAGGCCTAAGGAAGATGGAGTATGTATGTAGTTGAAGGCAGGGACAGGAAGGGTTGATTGGTTGTAAATGTAATTTAATTTTTTGAATCTGAAGAAAATTTATGAGGGAGGGGAGAGCATGGGTGAACAGCATGGTGGTTCAGAATATTTTTTTAAATTAAAGGGGCATGCAGGGATGCTGTCTGTGGCCATAAACATTTCTGGACATTTTTGACATTAAGCAACCACATGTCAAAGATTGCAGCAGCTGTGGCAGTTCAACTTCCAACATGGCACATAAGGAAACATATGTTTTCATTAATCAAGGGTCCTAAGGAAGATGGAGTATGTATGTAGTTGAAAGCAGGGACAGGAAGATTTGATAAGTAGTAAATTTAAGTTAATTTTTTTATTCTCAAAATTTTTTATGAGGGGGGAGTGGAGGCATTTACAAAAAAATACTTAAATCATTCACATCAGTCCTTGCCCCAGAAGAATGCTTGAGTGCTATGCCTGCTGCTGCTGGGGGTAGATTTTAATCCCAGAAGGGGACCAGGAAGACTACTAGTAATACTTTCAAAAATAATTGACTGTTAAACAATCCTTTGCAAGGGGGAGCAAGTATGACATCAGTCACCAAGTTACACAGCGAATCACTGTTGCCATAACATCTATGCTGGTATTAGATGTGCGTCCAATATCCGTCAATAATGCAGTGGATTTTAGACAGTTAATTGAGGTCCTGTAAGGTTCCACTAGAAAAGCAATTCCCAACCTGTACAAGGATGTTAAAAAAATCTTATTTAGTGGCCTCCGAAATGCCACTGTACTCACTGTTCACTTAGCCACAGATATGTGGACAAGCTGAACAGAGCACACGCAAGATTTAAGATTTAAGGTTTAAATCATACATTGTGTCTTTCTTCCAAATGGACACAGATCTGAAGAGATGCAAAGAGCTGTTGGTAAGCAAATTATCAGCTCAAGTGGCACGTGATGCAGCAATAGCTTCTCCTTCAGTATCTCCAGCAAGTACATCTGCAAGAAGAAACTAAACTTTCCCAAAAGACTCACTGGTGATGCAGATGAGTCAACACAACCAAGTTTTGACATCTGGTCAGGTCTAAAATAATTGCCTACAATTAATGAGACCTCTACCATAACTTCATCTGATACAGTCAAAAGTCAAAGAATGGTTGAAGGCTATTTTCCATCTACCTGTAACGGTGGATTCCAGCGGGGATGATTTAATATTGTGGGAAAATGATATACACACTGATGAGGGTGAGGAATTGGATGATGATGGAGACAATATCTTGCCTTTGTAAAGCCATTTTGTGCACGTAGAGATCATTGCCAGCAATGTCAGCTGCCATTTGGTAACTTGTTTTGTGGGGGGTCCAAACAAACCAATTGCTTCATGATTGATACACAAACAACATCCTCATCAACAACATCCTTAGTGTCAGCTACATAAATATCCTGCTCATCCTTAATGTTACATGTCGTGGTTTTGACTTGTTTCCTTCTGGAAGTGTTGCTCCAGTTCCATTGGTTACTAGGTGATCTGGACACCTCCAAATGTCACGTGTTCCCTACAGCATGACTTGGTTGGGTTCCTCCTCTATTTCTCCATGCTGGCACTTTGCCGCCTTGCTGACTATAGCGTTCCTTTTGGATCCCTCAGCTCTGCTGCATGGTCAGTGTTTCTACGTCAAGTGCATCCTGTATCTCCGGCTACATTAATATGTCTCTGGCTACCGGCTCTCAACCACTCCATTAGTGTCCCAGCTGCTTCAGCAGTTCCCATACTGCTACGGACTCCAAAGCCATACCATCGGCTTCTCAGCTGCTCCAGCAGTCTCCCCACTACTTCTGTCTCCCAAGCCACTCCATCTGTCGGTGTCCCAGCTGCTTCAGCAGTACCCATACTGCTATGAACTTCCAAGCCATACCATTGCCTTGCAAAGCCGCACCTTCAGCGCTTACCTGCACCATCAGCTCTCAAAGCTGCACCTCCAGCATCCAAGCTGCACCATGGGCTCTCAAAGCCACACCTTTGGCATATAGCCACACCATTGGTTCTCAAAGCCACACCTCTGGCATCCGAGCTACACCATCAGCTCTCAAAGCCGCACCTTTGGGACCTAGCCTCACCATCGGCTCTCAAAGCTGGACCTCCGGCATGCAAGCTGCACCATCGGCTCTCAAAGTCGCACCTCCAGCATATAGCTGCATCATCAGCTCTAAAAGCCATACCTTCAGCACCAAGCCATATCACCGGCTCTCAAAGCCATGTAATCGGCTCCCAACACCTCACCATCTTTTGCCAACTTCTACTACTGGCTCTAAGCTGCACAATTGGCACTAAAGCCACATCATCAGCTCACATAGTCACACCTTCAGCTTCCAGCTTCTACTATCGGCTCTAAGCCACATCCTCATTATCCAAGCTGCATCATTGGCTCCCAAACTGAATCTTCAGTTCTCCAGTTTGTTTACCGGCTCTAGCTGCACCATCAGCTTCCTAGCTGCACCACTGACTTTCCCCGAATCTGTTTCTCACTCTTTCCTCTGGATCCCAGTGGACTACAGTGTAAACTGTTATTATCCCAAGTAATAAGATGAGTATTTAGTATTGGCAAATGTTAGTATTTCTAAGGGAACAAAAGTTGGCTATTAGTGGTGGAAAACCTCGCTAAACTTGGTTTTAGGGGGTTTACATGGAGCATCCGTGGGATTCATAACTTTATAGTCATCCCAAAAAAGAAGAGATAATATGGAACAGGCACATAATTCTGCCCAGGTGCTTGCTGCACAGATTCAAGTACTCACACAGAAGGTCCAAGAACTTTCCCTGTGTGTCGATGAAGTCTGGTCTCCTGTAGCTCCAGTTGCTCTCAAAGAGCCTACAATGAATCTGCCGGATCATTTTTCTGGATATTGCAGACAGCTTCTAAATTTCCGGGACAGTTGCAAGCTTTACTTCAGGTTATGTTCCATTTCCTCTGGATCGGAATCACGAGTGGGGCTGGTTATTTCCCTTCTTCAGGGGGATCCTCAGTTTTGGGCCTTTGGGTTGCTTTCAACCCATGCAGCTCTGCAATCAGTCAATGCCTTCTTTACAGCCATCGGGTTACTATATGATGAACCAGACCAAACAGCCCTGGCTGAGTCTAAGTTGCACTCCCTCAGGCAGGGACAGTAGGCAGCGGGAGATTACTTTACAGAATTCCACAGATGGGCAACAGATTCTGGTTGGAATGACCCAGCCTTATGCAGCCAATTCCTTATTGGACTTTCTGAGGCCATCAAAGATGTCCTTGTTCAGCTTCCCACTCCTGAATCTTTGGATGACCTCATGCAAAAGGACATTAGAATCGACCAATGTCTTTGAGAACATAGGCGGGAGCAGAATCTTCCCACAAGATCACCTTGGTCTCCAGTCTGGGTCCCATCATCAGAGCCGGAGGAGTCAATGCAGATTGGTGCCTTTTGGTTACCACCTGAAGAGAGACGTAGGAGATGTTCCCAAGACCTTTGTATGTATTGTGGGTAGAAGGGGCACTCCTTAAGTAATTGTCCGCTCAGACCAGTAAAAGGCAAGGCCTAAGTGTTCGGGAGGAATTGCATTTAAGCCTGGCTCTCATTTCCTCAGAAAATTCTGTATTAGTTCCGGTAGCCATCCAACTTGCTAATACCTCCTTGACCACTTCGGCATTTCTGGATAGTGATGTAGCTGGCAATTTTATAGGGTTTTCAGTTTCTTTGAGTCTCTAGGTGTACCTGCTATTCCTCTGGATCAGGAAATCCCTATCTGTGGTCTGAATGGTGGTTTGGTTTCCAATGGGCATATTAGATTTAAAACACCTCCTCTCCGTTTGTCAGTTGGAGTTCTGCATTCAGAGGTTATTTAATTTTTCTTCTCCAATGTCCCTTAGCTTACATTGTTCTTGGTCTCCCTTGGCTCAGGTATCATAATCACATTAATGACTGGTCATCCGGGGAAATGATAAATCGTGCCTGCCAAACCCGTTGTCTTACTGTCCCTATTCAGGCAGTACAGCCTGTTATTGCCAAAATGTCTCCACTCATTCCAATTCATTACTGAGATTATGCTGATGTCTTCTCTAAACAATTGGCAGATGTCCTCCCTCTGCACCAGCCATATGACTGTGCCATCAATTTAGTTCCTGGTGCCAAGCTACTTAAATGTTGGTTGTATTCTTTGTCTGTTCCAGAGGATAAGGCAATGAAAGAATACATCAAGGAGGCATTGCAAAAAGATTTATCCACCCCTCAATCTCCAGTTGGGGCTGGTTTCTTCTTCTTCGTTGAGAAGAAGGACGGTTCCTTCCATCTGTGTATTGATTATAGAGGTCTGAACAACATCACAGTCAAAAACTCCTACCCGTTACTTCTCATCTTTGTCCTTTTTGATCAGCTGTGCCAAGCCAACATCTTTTCCAAGATTGATCTTCTGGGCGTTTATAATCTGTTTCGGATTAGGAGTGGCAACGAGTGGAAGACAGCCTTCAGTACTCACTCAGTGCATTATGAGTACTTTGTCATGCCGTTCGGCTTCGCCAATGCTCCGGTGGTTTTTCAGGATCTCATCAATGATGTCCTTCTAGAATTTCTGGGGTGTTTCATAGTTGTGTACCTGGATGACATTCTTATTTTCTCACAGTCAGTGGATCGGCACCATCAGCATGTTTGCCTAGTTCTGCAGAAGTTGTGAGAGAACCATCTATACGCTAAACTGGAGAAATATGAAGTTGACGCCTCCAAAATAGGAGCTGTAGCCATCCTGTCCCAGAAGGATTATCTAGATAACAAATTGCACCCCTGTGCTTTTTCTCCCGCAAGTTCACCTTGGCAGAATGCAACTACGACGTAAGAAATCGGGAGTTGCTTGTGATTAAGTGGGCCTTCAAAGACTGGAGACAATGGCTTGAGGGGGCCAAACATCAAATCACAGTTCTTATTGACCATAAGAACTTATCATATATTCAGTCTGCTAAGAGGTTGAACTCCCAACAGGCATGTTGGGCATTGTTTTTACGCATTTTAACATCCTCATCTCTTTTCGTTCTGTATCAAAAAACATCAAGGCTGATGCTCTCCCGAGGAGTTTTGTACCAGTAAAGCAGTCCATTAGTGCTGATTAACCCATTATTCCTGATTCTAGCTTCCACTGTGCAATCACCCAAAATTTGGCTGAGCTCATCCAGGCCAGTCATTCGGAATCACCTCCTGATAAACCTTCCGGTCCTCTGTTTGTTTCAGAAAGCTTCAGAAAATCAGTCTTAATGGATTTTCACCCTTATCAAGCTTTCAGTCATCCTGGCACTAGTAAGACCTAGACTAACTCTCCAGCTTGGCCTGGTGGCCTTCTCTGACCAAGGATGTTTGTGAATTTTTTCTGGCATGTGACGTCTGTGCTCGTAATAAAACACCTCGTACGGCTACTGCAGGTTTGTTGCTTCCTCTCTCTATATCTAAGAGACACTGGACTCACATCGCCATGGACTTCATTGTTGATCTCCCAGTTTCAGTTCAATGCTCTGCCATCTGGACGGTGGTGGACAGATTTAGTAAGATGGTGCACTTCATCCCTTTTCCTAAACTACCTTCTGCCAACAAACTATCTGACTTGTTCATCCAGCATATCTTTCGCCTGCATGGGCTACCAAAAGACATTGTGTCGGATCGAGGAACACAATTTGTGGCACAGTTCTGGAGAACTTTCTGTGCTTCCTTGGGCACTGGCCTCAGTTTTTACTCTGTGTACCATCCACAGTCCAATGGGCAAACTGTTATGAATCCCACTGCCTGCTCCATGTGGGACCCCTAGAACTCGGCTAGCAAGATCTTCACCAATAACAACTGCCCGTTGTTCCCTTAGAACTGTGATATGTTCACCGGTACTTAGGCAGCCACCTGGAATTACACTTGGGGTAGTAGAGGCTCACACGGAGGTATAAGGGAATTCAATAGATGAAGTGTACAGTTAGAGCTGATACAGGTAATGGTTCCAATGAGTTGGCAATTGCATTGATGATATGGCAATGATACCAATGGTGTGGCAAGTGTGCCGAAGGTGCGACAATTGTTCCGATATTGCAGCGATGGTGCCGATGTTGTGGCAATAGCCATAGGTTAATAGTCTAGAGTTTGGAAATGGCTTTGAGAGCTGATGGTGCGGCAAGTGTGCCGATGTTGTGGCAATGGTGCCGATGTTGTGGCAATTGCCTTAGATAAACAGTCTAGGGTATGAAAATGGCTTTGAGAACCACCGGTGCAGCAACTGTGCCGATGTTGCGGCGATGGTGCCGATGGTGCAGCAATAGCCATAGATAAACAGTCTAAGGTATGAAAATGGCCTTGAGAGCCAATGGTGTGGCAAGTGTGCCGATGTTGTGGCGATGGTGCCGATGTTGCATGGGAGCTGCTTGGAGCAGCTAAGAAGCTGAATGAAGAATGGTGGTAGCACGGGAGCTACTTGGTGCGACTAGGAAGCCGTATGACACGGTATAGTTGGCACAGGTGCAATAGTTCAGTGAGTTTAAATAGCCTGCAGCACTTGTGAGGCGTGCTGATCACCTAGCAACAGGAGCAACAGGAGTAACCCCGTCCTGCCTGGGAAAACTGTCAGAAAAGGTCAAGTTGTGACTGCGATTTGTAACACAAACTGAGCATGTAAACCAGTCTTCGGAAAATAATTTATGCTGTTATGTTTGCAAGTGTCATAATGACTAGGTTGCTCATTTGCCGCTTGCTGAATTTGCTTTTAACAATTCTTGTCATTCAGCATCTTCAGTTTCTCCTTTTTTTGTGTCACTAGTCAGCATCCAAGAGCAAATTCCTTTAACTCCAGTTTACCTGTTTCATCTTCTGTCTCTCGACTCCGTCGCATTTGGGGCAAGGTTCATCAAAGTTTCTGGAAAGTCTCGCTCCAAGGAGTCTGCTGATAGACATCTTATTCAAGAAGGGAAATTTGGTTTGGCTTTCTACAAAGAACATTAAGCTTCGCCAACCTATGCAGAAGTTGGGTCCTAGGTTTATTGGCCCATTTTGTATAATTGCGCAGGTGAATCCAGTGGCTTTCAGGCTCTTATTGCCCAGGTCTCTCCGCATGAACAACACCTTCCACTGTTCTTTATTCAAACCGGTCTTCAGTTCTGCTAAATTCAACCCCAAGGTTCCATCCAGACGTGCTTCGATTGTGGTCCACAATCAATGTGAATTTATTGTTGAAAAAAATCTTGGACTTGAATTTCCAGAGGTCGTTTGATGTTCCAGGTTCACTGGAAGGGCTATGGCCTGGAGGAATGGTCCTGGGTCTCTGAGAGTGCTTTACATGCTCCCAGGTTAAGGAGACTTCTCTTCTGAGATTTTCCTGATTAGCTGGGTTCTGGGAGTTCTTCAACCCTGTGTCAAGGGAGGAGTACTGTTACAAGTCGCAGTCATGACTTGTCTCCTTCTGGCTGTGTTGTTCCAGTTTTGTTGGCTGCTAGGCAATCTGGACCTCCAATTTTAAGCCACACCATTGGCTCTCAAAGCTGCACCTTCGGCACTTAGCCACACAATTGGCTCTCAAAGCCGCACCTCCGGCATCCAAGCCACACTATCAGCTCTCAAAGCCACACCTCTGGTATATAGCTGCACCATCAGCTCTCAAAGCTGCACCTTTGGCATATAGCCACACCATCGGCTCTCAAAGCTGCACCTCCAGCATCCAAGCCACGCCATCGGCTCTCAGAGCCACACCTTCAGCACATAGCTGCACCATTGGCTCTCAAAGCCGCACCTCCAGCATCCAAGCTGCAGCATCAGCTCTCAAAGCTGCACCTTTGACACCTAGCCACACCATCAGCTCTCAAAGCCACACCTCCATCATCCAAGCCACACCATTGGCTCTCAAAGCCACCCCTCCAGCAGATAGCCACGCCATCGGCTCTCAGAGCCACACCTTCAGCACATAGCTGCACCATTGGCTCTCAAAGCCGCACCTCCAGCATCCAAGCTGCAGCATCAGCTCTCAAAGCTGCACCTTTGACACCTAGCCACACCATCAGCTCTCAAAGCCACACCTCCATCATCCAAGCCACACCATTGGCTCTCAAAGCCACCCCTCCAGCAGATAGCCACATCATCAGCTCTCAAAGCCACACCTTCAGCATCAAGCCATACCATCGGCTCTCAAAGCCACATCATCGGCTCCCAAAGCCTCACCATTTTTTACCAACCTATACCACCAGGCTCTAAGCCACACTATCAGCACTAAAGCCACATCATCGCTCCCATAGCTGCACCTTCAGCTTCAGCTTCTACTAATGGGTCTAAGCCGCATTCTCATTATCCAAGCTGCACCATCGGCTCCCAAACCGAATCTTCATTTCTCCATTTTGTTTACCGGCTCTAGCCACACCGTCGGCTTCCTAGCTGCACCTGTTCCTCACTCTTTCCTCTGGATCCCAGTAGACCCCCGTGTGAAATGCTACTACCCCAAGTATTAAGACCAGGCAGCCATCTAAGTACCGACGAATTCTCCTAGTTCTAGGGGAACAATGGGTGGCTGTTAGTGGTGGAAAACCTTGGTAGACTGGATTCTAGGGGGTTTACACGGAGCATCCGTGGGATTCGTAACACTTTGTTCACTTCCACAGAAGCATCCTCGATTTCTATGTCAGCATGTTCACTTGTGCTTACATCATCATGAGGCAGAACCACCAGTCATAAATAAAGGCCAAGGCCATAGCCTTTCATTGCCACTTTGTGTGGTGAAAGGCATTTTGCCAGTTTTATGTCATTGTGCAGCTAGCTTTCTCTTTTTTACGGACAACAAAGCACCCCTGCCGAGTGCGGACAGACCACCTGCAGAATCACAAATACATGGACGATAAACTGCGGTCTAGCTAGCAGTGTCACCAAACAATAATAGTGCAGCTAAGTTGCTAACGCACACGCACAAAAAAAATGTTTTTTGTTTTTTTTTGAGTATTGATTATATTAGTTTTATTTCACTTTTATTTTTTTTACTTTGGGGAAGAGCACCCCTGAACGAGACTGCAAGCCCTTGTTGAACAACACAGAAAGCACCCCTTCTTTATGGACAACAAAGCACCCCTGCTGAGTGTGGACAGACCAACTGCAGGGCAGAGTCACAAATAGTGGATGATAAACTGCGATCTAGCCGGCAGTGTCACCAAACAATAATAGCACAGTTAAGTTGCTAATGTGCACACACACAAAAAAAGAAAGAAGCACTTTTATTTTTTTTACACTGGGGAAGAGCACCCCTGATTGACAGAGCACCCCCCCCTCCGGACAACACAGCACCCCTTTTATGGACTGCAGCCCTAGCCCCTTGATGGACAGGACAACAACACAGTAGCAGCCCTTATGTATAACACAGCAGCAACCGCTTGATTGACAGGACAAGTGACACAGTAGCTGCCGCACCCACTGAAGCCCCCCTTTATATACTGCAGCCCAAGCCCCTTAATGGTCAACACAGCAGCAGCCTTCAGCCCAAGACCCCGACTGGACAACACAGTAAGTTGACAAGTTGTAAGTAACTACACTAGTGACACTGAATACACACACTTCCCGACCATCTCCACAGCCGGAGTGAAAATGGCACCGATCACTGTGACCTATATAGAATCCAAAACCCGTGAGAATCCGACAGCGGAAGGATGACGTTTTAGCCTCGTTTTGAGATCCAAGTCAGGCGGGAAACCCGAGCTGAGTTTGGTTCACGCCTTGGATCTGGAAGTTCGGGTGGGTCCGGTTCTCTGAGAACCGGACCCGCTCATCCCTAATTTGGGCACACACTGTCAGGCTGTATAAAATGTGTATTTGGGCCGCTTGTGGCGCATGGGCCGCATGTTTGACATGTCTGCTCTAAAGCATATACTTGCACATATGGGCATGTAGACGATTTTTGGTCAACAAGCACCAGAGTGTAGTTACAGATAATGACTGTCAGTCCATTCTGGGGCTCTGGTACTGGTGGCATGTTTCACACTCAATGTCCATGTATGCTCCGCCCAGGCCACTGCTCCACCCCTGCGATCACCTCAAATCAATCTTCATTCAAATCAATCCCTTTATTTATACAGTATAACAAAAAGCTTTGCTATTCCAGTGGATATGGCACTTTTATAATCAGCACATTTCCATACCTCCCAACTGTTGTGAAGTATATATAGGGACCCAAAAGGGGGTGTGGGCTCATGGCAAGGGGTGTATCCTCGTGGCATATACTGTACCCACAAGCCACGTCCCCATTTTAGTCATGCTAGGAGCATGCCTTATGCTTGGGAGCTGCTTTATATGCCCCTCACCACCACCACAGGACACTGTGGCCACTGGTGGGATGGCAGGACAATACCTGACAAACGGGACTGGCCCGCCAAAATCGGAATGGTTGGGAGATATGTATGTCACATTAACTTTCTTACACCTCCTTACCAATTTCTTACAGTAGGTTACACAGGTTCTGGACCGCAAACAACTCTTATATAGGCAGATTCATGCACTTTTCTCTTGTAACCTATTTTACCTGTGACAGAACACTTTTGTCACTGCTGCACCATAGTATCATGCAATAGGAATGTAGTCAAAAGGACAATAGTCACAATGTCGACATTCATAATGTTTACATGACAATGGTGACAGTGATAATGTCGCAGGTGCAGAACAACGCCGACTGCGGGGGAAGATGGGAGGTATCCGATTGGATCCCTCTCAGAGGGAGAGTCCCGGAAAGAAGCCCATAGGCTTTGATTGGGTACTGCCAGCTGAAGATGGTGTTACCCACCAGGACGAAGATGCATTCCAGTGCTTTGTACATATGGGGCATGCGGGTATCTGCATTTTTGTGTTTAGTACATCCTGCCCACAGTGTATTTAAAGTAAACCAGGTTGTTCTTGACATTCCTACTGTCTTCTGATTTGATTCTGTTCCTGCTCAACTTGGTTATGACCTAGCCTGACTTATAATTTTGGTGATCCGCTCGGTGTATCTGCTGTCCACCAGTCTCCACAGGGCTGGGTACAGGATGCTGGTGCTTGGGATCCCGGCAATCAGAATCCTGATGCCGGCATCCCAACCAGTTTAGAATGCCGTGGCCCCCAAGGAAAGTAAGCCTAACCTAACCCCTAACCCTAACCCTCCTTCCCCAGTGCCTAAACCTAACCTCACCCCCAGTGCCTAAACCTAAACCTCCCTCCCTGCAGCCTAAACCTACACCCCTAGCAGCCTAACCCTAATCCTCCCCCTTGTGTTTAACCCTAACCCCTTACCCAAACCCTCCCCCTTACCCCAGTACTTACCTTCGGGATCCCGACGGTTGGCATTCTGACCGCATCCCATCCCCACATATAAGGGCATGGTAGAAAGCCAAAAGCTGTAGCCCCAGGGAAGTCACTAGTGAAAACTGTGAGCTTATTAGACTGAATGCCAGTACTATTGTCAGTGCAAATACAGTGTGGTGTAAATCAATCTACTAAACCAGCTTTAACAAATCAACATCATATGGTATTAAAATAAATCTCCAACTTTCTGCTCTCATTGACCCTCATCATGAATCTTCCATGCAGCAAATGTCAGCGGTACCTGAGTTTAAAAACCTTTTCTGTAAGTGAACAAAATCTTTAATTAAAAATACACATTTTAAGTGAATAAATTACTGTATCCCAGTTACTGTGCTAAATACAGATATAGAATTGTACATGGTGTCTCAGCCCCCTAATGATAAGCACGTCAGTAAGAAATTTGGTTGATAACTGATGATCAAGAAAACTGGCTACCAGATGCCTGACTCAGCATGATTTGTGTGAAATATGTCGATATGCTTAATTTGCTATGGACAGCTAGCTGACATCAGATATTAGAAACAAATTGCCAACACTAAGCTAAAAATACTTGATATATGGAATGTAATTTAAAGCTTTCAGCCCTTGTTTTATGTTCAATAAAATGCATTTCAAATTTTAAATAAACTCTTTCTTCAGTGCTACAATATAAAATAGCATTTACTTTTTACCACTTCTCACTAAAGTTTGTGAATTTCATGTTGAGTGATGGCATTGAACAAGTCAAACTGACGCAACATAAAAAGTAAAGTTTAGGGAAGCTCAGAAAATGTAATAACTGGTTCTGTGCAAGTGTTCCATGGGTTAAACCCACTAGAAATCTTGATAAATGATATCTCATGGTCAGTTCCTATAACATGGGACAAAAGATGGTAGATTAGAATAGGAAATTATATGACTATTCAAAATAATAGGGCGAGTACAAACTAATCTGAGACCTCTCTGGTGGCCTGGGCTTGCTGGGCAGTGTCACCATGTCCTTCAAGATGGCGTGGCCATGCTCCCGTTACGCAAACTGTACCTTGCTAAATGGGAGCCTAGCCAAACACATCTTGCCTCACAGGATCAGTACCCACCCAAGCTCTCAGTGGGCCTGTACACAGCCTTGCCATTTTGGTGGTTCCTTGCTCTGGCCCAACGACTTTAGTTGGCCCCATTGCCCGACTAGATTTGTACAGCCAATGGCAGTGGCGGTTACAAAAAGCAGATATAACTTTCCTTCCCATATACAAATGATAGTAGTAAAAAATTATTTAGGAATAAAAGTTTCAAATATACATTTTAAATTACTGTACGCCTAAAATATGATATGAGGTACAGTATGCACGATCATTGATGAAAGCGCTTATCAGCCTGAGAGCTTAGTTACATAAAGCCTGTATAATCTTCCTTATCATCTACAAATGATAGTAATAAACATTAATTTACAAATGAAAGTAGCAAAGATACATTCTAAAGTAAACAACAAAAATAATACAATGAATTCACATTCATACTAAGCACCTATCAGCTTGAGATGTACTGTAAATCCACAATTATGCAAACTTGCCGTTACTGCACTCTGGGCCTGATTCAGAGCCGGACGATATTTGCGAACGGTTGTTAAGAAAAAGGGGCCGGCTATTTAAATTGAGCGCTCGCTCTTTGCGGTCTGTTGACGCCTCTATGTCTGAGCGAGCGAATGAAACATGCGCTCGCTATTTTGTAAAGACGCCCCCTGGCCGTTCGCATCATACGTCATCTCAGCTATTTATTAGATTAATCGAGTACATCGAAAGGCGTCTGAACTGCTCGCAGTGCTTGTGGTAGGTTTTACTTCCCGCAATCACTGCGAGCAGTTCAGGCTAAAAGACAACCAAGTGACGTGGTCGATGACGCTGCTTTGTTAATTATGCACACCCATTAAACGCCCGTTTTGACCGTTTGGCACGCCTTCGTTCGGATCTCCACTCCCCGTTTTCAAGCACCTTCCCCTGTTACCACTCACAAACGCCTCATCCTGTCACTCAAATTAGCAGGCCCTCGCTGTTTTGCGAGCGCACGATTTCCGACCACAATGACTGGTTGGTGCATGCGCATTATGACCCATACGCATGTGCAGATGTGTGAACATCGCTCTGAGCTCGGAGCGCCGCTTACGAGCGGCTCTGAATCAGGCCCTCTGTTTGCCTACTCAAATGCTAGTATGTGCAAGCAGTAAATCTGTATGTGGACTTAAGGCCCCCATACATCAGAGATTGATTGCAGCAATCGTGCAATTTGCAATCGATTGTGTATAAAAATCTTTCCCTTTTTCAATCGATTGTGGCAATTCTGCAATCTGCAATCGATTGAAAAAGGGAAAGATTTTTATACACAATCGATTACAAATTGCATGATTGCTGCAATCAATTGTTGATGTATGGGGACCTTTAGGGATAGACTTTTTACAGTAGATGGGCATGTGCAGTATAAGCTTTTCTTATCTTCCCAACATGACAACCCTGTATTTTATAAACAATAATTTAGCTTAATAACACAAGCATATCAAGTGTGTCATGAGGCCTGATTCACATAACAGTTGTGTCTTTTCAGCCTTTCATCAATGACGTCTTAAGAGATCTACTAGATCAATTCGTTGTCACCTATCAGGATGACATTCTTATATTTTCTGATAATCGGGAGGAACATTGCAAAAAAGCCTGTACTGTACTTGAAAACCTTTGAAAAAATACAATTGTATACTGTATTAAAATGGAAAAAAGTTTGCATTTGAATAAGCTGGAATCCAAATCTTTGGCTATATATAATGTTCAATGATTGTCCTAGCATGGATCACAGTAAGATTGATGCAGTTGTTAACTGGCTGGTACATACGAATGGAAAGGAAATATAGCGGTTTTATGAATCTGGAAATTTCTACCGGAAATTCATAAAAAACTTTTCAGGAATAATTGCTTTCATTAGGCATATTACAAAGAAAGGCTTTCCTTTGAAATGATCACCTGAAGAACAAGTAGATTTTACCTGACTTAAGACTCCTTTCACACCGGCAACAATTTTGATTTATCGAAATCCTTAACTTCCCTTTGATGTCAAAGTTGATGCCACTGATTTAGAAATGTGAGCAATTCTTTCTCACTGGTAAGTTGAGAAAGAATTGCTAGCACTTCGGAATTAGAGATGTTGTTTCAGCCTTGTTCCTACCTTTCTTGCCAGATGACAACAGTGGTGTGGAATTATGATTTTTGGAAACAAGGAATTACTGGCCATCAAGTGTGCCTTTTCAGAATTGAGACACCTTCTTGAGGGTGCTGCCCATTGACAGTTCTCACCTTTGGAATTTTACGCACTGCTAGACAATTGTCCCATAGACAGGCCAGAAGGATGTGTCTAGGGGACATTTTAACTTTATCATTTTTTACTGACCAGGATCTAGAAATGGCAAAGCAGATGCAATCTCTTAAACTTTTTCTGAGCCCCATCAAGAAGCTAATTCTGGTAAAATGGTTCTCCCTGAGTACAACATCTTACGAGCAACAGGTTCTACATATTTACTTTTTCTTTTAAATCCTCTTACAGATTTTAATTTAACATTTCATAATGGTTGCTAGACTCAACTGCATTGCCTTTATGTACCTGAGCCAGTTCAAGTACAAGGATACTGCTTGAGAGAGGGTATGGGCAGTCCATGATTCCAAAATCTGCTGGACATTTAGGAGTATATAAGACTCAAGACTTGTTAGCATATTCCTTTTAGTGGCCAAATTTTAAGAGCGTTTTCAAAAGATACGTTTCATCATGCCTGACATGTGCCCGAAACAAGACTCTACGCAATTCACCACTGGGTTTACTCCAACCTCTCCCTATTCCATATCATCATTGGGGTTCTATCTCTATGGATTTAATAGTTAATATCCCTCCTATTGATTCCTACCTATCGATTCCTACCTACCTATACACTCTAAAATAATTGTCACTGTTTAGCGTTATGAGTCGCACAAGAAATAATTGTTTTCAGACTTTGATTGTGGTTCCAAAGCACAAAAGGTTATTATTCAATAATATAAAAACAGATAGTTACACACTGTGATCTAAATACAATTAGCACAAATAAATCATACATACCCAAGGTACAGTCGTTACATACACACACGCTCTGGACCCAGATCCCGGCATCAAAATAGAAACCTCCGTCAACAGCAAAGCAAGCAGACTGGGCATCTAGTTTCAAAGAGCCCACATATATACTTTTATAGGGATAGGCAATACAATAGAACAGTTTGGCATGATTCCATTGGTTCTTCTTCCTGGTTCTTCTGTTACAGTATAGTTCATAGGTCAGTTCGTATGGACACAATCCAGCCTCCAACAGCCCTTTGTGTCCTTTTTCCCGCTGCATAATAAATCTAAGCTGGCTACATTACAGGGTACATTTTAATGTTTAACTCTCTATGGTCCATAGTTTGCAGACGCATATTGCGATCTTCTCACCGATGATACCGGAAATCTGCAAAGACACAGTGGATCAGGACAACACCAAACACGGTCTGCTTACCATGTACTAAACCTTAGATATCAAATAACATTTATTTCACAACATTACTAATACTGAATAATCCTTGAATATTACACTTTAATACTAGGGAACCTTTTAAGTAAGTGTGCAGTGTGTAAGTATAAGGGTATTGAGAAAAGACGTTAGTTAGCATTGTGCGACTACGTGTTTGTGGAGTACACCATGGTACATGTTTTGCAGGGTTGATCATTTTATATGTTTTAGTGACTGTCTGTATTTATATGATGAGGACTTTTAACATCTTTCTATTGCGTGGGAATCGCACAACGCTAAATAATAGCATCACCGTATGTACTTAAAATGGGTGAGATTCACTAAAATGGCGCTGGGCGGCCAGTTGCAAAATGGCGTCTCATTGCCATTAACAAAAATGGCGTCATACAGATTTAATTATAAACCGATCCTGTCTCAGCCAATTATCCGGCTTCGACACTCATCCAAAAGGGATGGCAACAAACCTAGTTGTAGTGGGTCATCTTACTAAATTGGCTCATTTCATCACTGCTAAAGGGGTATCCAATAGTGAACAGACTGCAGAACTTATGATTCTGGAAATATTTAGGCTTCATGGCATCTCAGGTGATTTAGTTTAAGATCGAGGTGATTCACTTCTAGCCTTTGGAAAAGTTTCTGCACTTCCCTGGGAGTGAAGGATAATCTGTACACTTCTTTTCATCCACCGTCTAATGGAAAGCTACTTGAACAATACTTACAATGTTTTATTAATTACCTGCTAAATTTTCATACAACAATGCTGACCACAGTTCAGTTTCCCAAAGTCCTTTCTTTGCCAACTATGGCTTCTATCGAGTGTTTATTCCGAATCTCCCAGTTTACACACCAATTCCAACTGTAACCGATAGAATCTCTATTTTACAGGAAACTCAAGATAGGCCAATTGAGACTTTGAGAGTATCTCAAGAACATCATAAACAAGGTGCAGGCAGATACCGTAGAGCTTGACCCAATTTTCAGATTAGAGATAAAGCCTGACTATCCACTAAAAACCTTAAACACAGGTACCTTCCCTAATATTGGGTCACAAATGTATGGACTGTTTAAAATTCTATGACTAATTAACTGAGTTGTTTTCTGATTAGAACTTCCAACCTCTATGAAAATACATCTGGTATGGTGATGTATTTTGCAAATTACTCTTTGTGATGTTTCTATTGTCAGAAGTGGAGAGCCCTAGTACACAGCCTATAATATAATGCTTCAGTCACTTACCAAGATGGCCGCCAGTACTATTGCTCTGCATGCGCTGCGCCAACTTGCTTACTGTGTACAACTGATGGTAAGAGATGGATGTCTCCCCCTTAGCTCCAGAGACCTGCAACTTTTCATCCACATTGACCGCTGTTCCAGCACCTGCACTGCTACTGCATACCTGAGACAGTCACCTGCTGCTGATGTGCCTAAACCCTGCTCCACTACAAGCTCCACTTCATGCTGCTCCTCTACCAGTGTAACAGTGAGTACAGCTGTACTATCACTTGCATACTAACTGTCTAGTTAAGCTGCACTGGTTCTTGGGTTATCTTGCAGTCTGGCAGAGTGTACATTTAACTCTGCTAAAACCACCACCTGTACACACATTTTCTACAGGTTATGGGCCCAGAGTACTCAGATGTGAGAAAATATCCAGACACATTGTACAGAGGATCAAAAGGCGCATAGTTCATGACAGGCACCCAGAAAACTAAAATTGTAGAAGGGGTATCTCAAAATACAATTAAGAAAATTAACCCAGAGTGTACAGAGCATATTACAGAATCTGCCTGAGCACATTGTAAGTTTGATACCAAGGCTGCAGCAGAGCTGAGGCGCCATCTGGCCGCATGTAAAGCACAGAAGGCTACAGCAGTACACAGTGATACAAATACAGCGTGTTTTAAACAAAAGAGTGTCACAGCAAACACAAAATAAAGTCTGTCTTTCCATGAAATGTAGGGTATTAGGGGCTTGAACTGGGCAGTGACTATGCAGTTGCACGTAACCACCACAACTTGCGGGAGTGTCATGGTTGTGTATCTAGAGCTCCTTGAGATTCTGAGTCATGCATACGGGGAGGGGAAACCTGTTTCAGACATATCTCCTGCATCTAGCTTGGGGCTGGTGCAAGTGCAGGTAATAATGATAAATATTGTATGGGGCTGGCAGAATCAGACCCTTAGGGGTATATTTATTTACTAAAGTGAGAGTTTTCAGAAGTGGAGATGTTGCCTATAGCAACTAATCAGATTCTACTTAACATTTAACTAGCACCTTCTAACAGATAATAGCTAGAATCTGATTGGTTGCTATGGGCAACATTTCCACTTCTAAATATTCTTACTTTAGTAAATATGCCCCTTATTTCTAAGCCTTTTGACAATCGTATGGCAAGATTAGGCAGCACAGATGGTGTAATGGTTAGCATTACTGCCTCACATCACTGAGGTTCAATTCCCACTACTGGTCTTAACTGTGTAGGGTGGGTTTCCTCCCAAATTCCAAAAATATACTAGTAGCTTAATTGGCTCCCAGCTACAATTCACCCTGGTCTCCCATCTTGCACTGTGACCGGGTCACAGTGCAGGATGGGAGACCAGATGACCGGAGCCACGGAGGACGTCACCGGCCCTGGACTCAGGTAAGTTTTTTTTTTATTTTAGCAGTGATCAGCTTGTGGTCTGTTAAGACCACAAAGCTGATCACTTGGGCCGACTCCGGGCTGTGCCCCAGGTGGCGTTATTATCACAGGGCTTCCCCGGTATTTATTTTTAGTAACTCTCAGGCAGATCACATTTCCCATTACAATTATGGGAAATGCAATCTGCTTACTAAAAATATGTGCTAATTAGGGCTTGGAGTAGAATTTTACGAATTCTACTCCAATTGCCGTTTAGTAAATTTAGGTGAAATTAAAATAATGTGATAAGGGTGTGTAAACACCATTTTTCACTTTATTTTAGTAAAAATAATGTTAATAAATAAAGCCCTAAATATCTTCTGTAAAGGGCTGTGGAATATGTGTACGCTATTTAAATAACTGGTAAGTAAGCATAAGGATATATTTCTGCAAATCTTGAAATAACCACACAGATTTTTAAAAACGCACAAGTCTGTTTGCACAAAGCCAGCTTTAAATGTAGAGTTCAGTCCAGGCTTGCCTACCCTCCTGATTTGGCTGGGAGCCTCCCGAATATCGGGTGCTGCTCCCGGTCCCCCGGAAAGGCAGGCAAGCCTCCCGGCATCCACCAACCCTCCCGACCTTCCCCCAGAAAAAACTAAAAATCCCCGCAGCAGGGGGGCTGGTGACGCGATTCGTGTTGAATCGCGTCATCGTGGCCCCGCTTCCTGCTTCACAATGCTGAAAGTAATGGCATTGTGAAGAGGGGGCGGGGTCATGATGACGTTATCGTGCGTCCCCAGACCCAGCTCCACCCCCCATGTGTCATAAATGTCCGGACACGCCCCCTGCTGTTAGCTGACAATCAGCTCTCTCCCGGAAGGAGGGAGCTGATTGTCGGCAAGTATGGTGCAACCACACCCAGGATGTCATACAGCTTGTCTGCAAATACTTTTGCAATGTTGCATTTATTTACACTAGACATCCCCATGTTTACACAAACACGAATAGATTTCAGGGACAATTTGTAGTTTAATGTGTACTCACTTTGTTCTGCTGTTTTTGACAGGCGGACTTGGACATCGCTTATTGATAGCTACAATATATAGCCAGAATTATGCTTCTGAATAAATGTCTCCATTGCTAAAATGAGTTTTACTTTGGCAGATGGGATGTCAAAATGTACACAAGAGGAGGAGTTGGTGCATATCTAAAGACAATGCCGAACCTTTTAATTGTGCAATGGGCCTACAGTAGATTTCAAGGCCAACTTGGAGTTGGTATTCTCAATTGCTGTCCAACTGCAGATGGAGCATGTTTCTTTAGAGCAAATGTCTCCATCTAACACAGTGGTCAGGGAACACACATGAAAATTCCTGGGGGTAATGGACAGACAGCCGGGCATGCATGCATGCCCGGCTGTGCCGCAGGGAGGCTCTAAGCCAGACGCCCGCTGAGACGTTATTACCAACGGGCGCCCGGCTCCTTCCCTGCAGCGCCGCGTTAGCCGGAGGCTGGAGTTCTCTTCTGAACTCCAGCTTCCGCCTCTCTCCATGCGCACTATGGGAGAGACATCATAACATCTCTCCCATAGTTCCAAGGAGTAGCCGGGCGGACAGGACGGCGGCAGATGCAGGAGCGGGGATAAGGTAAGTGTTTTTTTTGTACAAGCGGCACTACAGAGGCATTATATGGGGGCACTATATGGGGGCACTACTACAGGGGCATTATATAAGGACACTACTACAGGGGCATTATATGGGGGCACTACTACCAGGGCATAACTATGGGGGCACTACTACAGGGGCATTATATGGGGGCACTACTATATGATTTCCTTCCTTTCAAATCAAGGGGGTAACGTCGGCGTATCTAAATATATTTTGGGGTAAAAGGTAAAAAAGTTCCCTGACCCCTGATCTAACATCACACAATCTGCAGAGGACAAGCCTAATCATGCTCTAATAACCCCATGCTTTCCATTGTTAGATTATTGATGTGCAAAGTAATTAGTGGTAATCTGCATGATTGCCTGAGACAAATACACTTCATCTGTATGTTCTTTGCTCTGTGCAGGAGGAGGATATAAATCATGTGCATAATTCTACATATGTAAACACTGTAAGCATGTGTCCATTCATCTATGCTATTTGTAGCCTCCTAAATGCCATTGAGTTCTCTAGTTAGCTATGAAATCAAGTTGTCAGACAGTCAGAGATGCTGCATCTTGCTGTCTTCAGGTAAAGTATAAATTGAGGGAGTCAGACGGATTGCTCTTATACAGACAGCAAATGGCATCCACTGACAGGTAAAGAGCACGTCTATTTAGAGGTCTAACTTTCTTTTTTTTTAAATGTCGGTGGCCACAATTATTCCTCTATGATGCACGATTACAACAACGAATAAATCTTCAGGCACCAACCATTTTTTGGCCGCTATCTTTAATCTCTGAAATTTGCATATTGTTTGAACAGTGATAAAGTGAAACTATAGAGAGTCGCAAGGCATACGTATTACAGCCGATGTACATTTCTGCTACTGCACCGACTGTTATACATCTGCATATAGATGTTTGTACACTGTGCCGCCCTTAAGTGGCACCAAATAGCCCCTCTCAGTGTGCCAGATCCTGTGTGACTCGTATTCACTCAGTGTCTTTTTCGCTTAAAATTTGTATCTTATGCACATAATTAAAACAACTAGAAGCAACAAAACTACATTACTAGCGTACACTGACCACTGGGACATTCAGCATTTCTGCATCTGTTTGCGACTGAATCTGATTATGTGTAAGAGGGGGCTCTGATACAAGTAGTCGCGCCTTTTCCTCATGCCACGTTATCATGTGCCTCATCTGCACCTTTGTAAGTGTGTTATGTCAATTGTAAATAAAATTGCAGCTTAGCGTCTCTGGTAAATAGTGAACGGCTTTTTGCTTCGTCTGTGATGCGACTATCTTTTAAGAAAAATACGGTACGCTACTCGTTTGAGAGCGTCTCAGTCATTCTGGGCGCCTCGTGCCGTATGGCGTAAAGACGATCGATGTATGAATGCACATCTGTACTTATAATTGCATGTTTCTTCCCTAGTCACCTGCTCAGGTGTTTTGAAGGTCTTCTGTACAAAATTGGGAAATCTCTTTTATAATCACAGTGGTCTGTCCTGTCTCCATTATGCGCAGTGAAAGCGCCCCTCCCAATGGCTCCCTCTACAGCAACGGGTCAGACCACAAGGAGCGGAGGACCACTGTGCCAGCAACAGGATATAGCAGGGAGGTGATGGGACAGGGTGAAGTGGGGGATTGGTGGTGGTTGAGCAGGGGCAGGTTGAGGTTACTCGGCATATGCCAGGTTCATTTTACCAAGTTACTGCATAATTATATGTACATGATCTGAAAAAAGTGTTGTTCCACAGAACTGCCTATCACATTAGGCCTCTTCCCTCTTCCATCCTTAATTTTATCTTTTGGACAATTCAGCTGGTTTAACTCTATTTCTATATCAGTTAATGGCTACTTTTGGGCTACCTGTGATTAGTTGGATCTCCTTTACCAATGACAAGAAGCTAGAAGCTGCTGGGATCTAGTGATCTAGCCCCTGGCTGTAAAATTGATAATAAATTAATTTAAAAACAAATCATTGGTTCCTAAACCAACCATAACATTAATTTAAAATGTCAGACAGCAAAGCCCCAACCAGCACATAATGGAAAGGAAAAAGGTGCAAGATGGAATAGTCCTTGGCCCTCCTGCCCACCCTTATGTTGTATACGAAACAGGACATTCACAGTGTAACAAAGCAATCATTTCAGTGACAAGGATTGCCAATTGTGGCTGAAATGATTCGTTTGTTTGGACCCCATAAAACAAGTTGCCAAGGTGATATGGACATGGAAATGAAAATTATCCCATACACAAACTGGCTTTACATTGCAAGTTGTCGCCGTCCTGGTCCTCGTCATCCCCATCAGTGGGTACATCCTCTTCTTCACACAATATTAATTCATCCCCGCTGGAATCCACCATAGGCGCCTCTGTGATTTTTTGATGTAGTTGTTGGTAGAGGTCTTCCTCATGGAATTTGTAATTAATTTTAATGAACATCATCTTTTCCACATTTTGAGGAAGTAACCTCCTATGCCGATCACTGACAAGGTTGCCAGCTGCACTGAAAACTCTTTCGGAGTACACACTGGAGGGTGGGCAACTTAAGTAATGCAAAGCCAGTTTGTGTATGGGCCTCCAAATTGCCTCTTTTTCTTGCCAGTACTGAAAGGGACTGTCTGACATGCCTATTAGGATGTTATCTCTGAAATAGTCCTCCACCATTCTGTGAATGGAGATCGTATCACACATAGTCATGGTAGAAGACATGTCACTAGTAGGCAGTTCTCTCAGGCCTGACCAGATGTAATTTTTTCGTGAATGATCTGCATGACCAGCAGGCATTCTGTAAGGAAAATTGTGTTTTTTCCTTGCAGCTGTAGAAACTGAAGGAGGAGATGATGGCATTTCACGTACGGCTGCAGCTGACAATTTTTTTTACCAACAGCTCTTTGCATAGTTTTAGATTTTGGTCTTTTGGAAAAAAAACTCACGAGGTAGGACTTAAACCTAGGATCCAGAATGGTCGCTAAAAAATATTTTTCAGATTTCAATAGATTGATGACTCTTGGATCCTGGTGAAGTGAATCAAGGGCTTGATCCACAATTCCAACATACCTTGCGCACTTGCTCTGTTTCAGCTCCTCCTTCAGTTTCTCCAGCTGTTTTTGCAAAAGTCTGATGAGGGGAATGACCTGACTCAAGCTGGAAGTGTCTGAATTAACTTCATGTGTGGCAAGTTCAAAGGGTTTGAGAACCTTGCACAACACAGAAATTATTCTCCACTGCACTTGAATAAGGTGCATTTCCCCTCCACGGCCTATGTCATACGTGGCTGTATAGCCCTGGATGGCCTTTTGCTGTTCCTCCATCCGCTGAAGCATATAGAGGGTAGGATTCCATCGAGCTACTACCTCTTGCTTCAGCTGATTGTAGGGCAAATTTAACAGTACCTGCTGGTCATGCAATCTTCGACAAGTGTTTGCTGAATGTCTAAAATGTCCAGATATTTTGCGGGCCACGGAGAGCATCTCCTGCACGCCCCTGTAATTATTTTTAAAATGTTGCACCACCAAATTTATTGTGTGAGCAAAACATGGGACGTGTTGGAATTCGCCCACATGTAATGCTCTCACAATATTGGTGGCATTGTCCGAAATCACAAATCCCAAGGAGAGTCCAAGTGGGGTAAGCCATTTAGCAATGATTTCCCTGAGTTTTTCTAAGAGGTTCTCAGCGGTATGCCTCTTAGTGAAACCAGTTATACAAAGAGTAGCCTGCCTCTGTATCAGCTGTCTTTTGGTAGATGTTGCTGCTGCTGTTGCAGTTGTAGGCAATACACCTAACCAGTGGGCTCTCATAGTCATGTAATCCTTAGTTTGCCCTGTCCAACTTATCCACATATCAGTGGTCAAGTGGACAGTGGGTACAATGGCATTTCTGAGGACATTAATAAGGTTTTTTTAATGTCCTTGTACAGACTTGGAATTGCTGTGCTAGCAAAGTGGAATCTAGAAGGGATCTGGTAGCGAGGACACAGGACCTCAATTAACTGTTGAAAACCCACTGCATTAATGGCGAATACTGGATGCACATCTAATACCAGCAAAGCTGTTATGGCGCCAGTAATCCACTGTGCAAATGGGTGATTGCTGTCATACTTGTTTGCCTTTGCAAATGATTGTTTGACAGTTAATTGTTTTTGGAGTATACACTACAAGTAGTCTTCCTCCTAGTACCCTTCTGGGATGAAGATCCACATACATCAACAGCAGCAGCAACAGACAAAGTCATCAAGGATCCTTCTGAGGAATCATGGATAGGAGAGGAGTCAATCATGCTTGGAATAACAACACTGGATGCAGCAGGACTACTCCCGATGACGAATGAGGATGTTGATGATGCAGGTGTTGGTGTTGGAGATCGAAGGCGCTTGGATCCCGCAGAGAGGGAGCAGGTAGGTGACACTGGACTTGTTACGTTTTGAGTTTTGGAACTTGGCAACATACTCTTTGATATTTGATTAATGTGCTCCAAGTGACGTAACAAGGAGGAGGTTCCTAGGTGGTTTAGGTCCCTCCCTCTACTCACTCTTGCTTGGCAATGGTTACATATGGCTTGACAACTGTTGTCCGGATCGGGGTGGAAATAATTCCACATGTAAGAAGTGGATTTTTGTGTCTTTTGCCCCGGCATGACAACAATGGGCTTTGGCTTTTTCAAACCAAACTTACTTACACAAAGGACATCCTCGGCATCAACATCCTCATCACCAACATCTTCATCATCAACATCCTCATCACCAACATCTTCATCATCAACATCCCCATCATCCTTAGCGCCTTCAACTACCAAAATATCCTCCTCCTCCATGTGCAATTCCACAGAAGCATTCTCACTGACTATGTCTACAAGATGTTGACTGCCCTTCCCCACATTTACAGAGGGCACACAAATGTTGGAACTTGGAGGATCTTCCAGTACACTAGTATTTAGGTCTGGCTCACACATGGCAACCATGGACACACTTGCCACTCTCCTCAGGGATTTGTGATTTCAAATTCTCAGGGCACACAGTTGTTTTTTTCTGGAGCTGTCTTACTCTTCTTTACAACTTTCAATTTTTTAATGGTACCACCACCACTATTACTACAAGCAGAAGGGCTATCATAATCAGAACCAGCAGTCATCATAAATAAAGGCCATGGTCTTATCTTTTCCTTGCCACTTCATGTGGTGAATGGCATATTGCCAATTTTTTGTTTATCTAAAGGCAACTTGCCTTTCAATTTTTATTTCTTAACTTTAGTAAAAGTAGCTTAACCATATCGATGGTGTGACTTAAGGCCTGGGGCATGGGCCTTCATAGAGGATGAGGAAATTGATGGCCTTGCACTGATGGCGACAGATACAATATGTGGTTCTTGGCATTGCTCTCCTGTCATGTGACAGCCCTCCATATTTTCTGCAGTCTTGTAGCAGTGTCACAAGCACCAATAGTGTAGCCAAGGTGCGGTTACAAAATTCACACACGTGCAGTTGCGCGCACACAGTCAAAATTTGACAAAAACATACACTATATGTTTTAAGTTGTTGCCAGTCCACAATTTATATATATATATATATTTTTATTTTTATTTTTTGGGTCCAGAACTTGGGCTCAGATGGACGCAGCAGACAACACAGCACCAGCCCAGATGGATCAGCACCAGCCCAGATTGATGCAGCAGACAGCACAGCACCAGCCCAGATGGATCAGCAACAACCCAGATGGACACAGCAGACAGCACAGCAGGGACAGCACCAGATGGATCAACAGTGCACCAGCCCAGGACACAGCAACCAGCACAGCACCAGCCCAGATGGATTTGCAACAGCCCAGATGGACACAGCAGACAGCACAGCAGTGACAGCACCAGATGGATCAGCAGTGCACCAGCCCAGGACACAGCAGACAGCACAGCACCAGCACAGCCCAGCACTATCACCAGCTCCAGCACCTCTTCCAGCCCTACACTACCCACCCTCCCTGTTCTGTCTCCACAGCCGGAGTGAAATGGCGTTCGCCGCATGGTCCCTTATATACATCATAGATCATAGAGACGAAAGCTCGCGAGCCGCAAGATTTTCGACGCTATGCTTTCGCTTCGGATTGAGATCCGGGGCCGGTGGAGGAATCGAAAACATCTCAAAATTTGGGTGGGTTCGGATCTCTGAGATCCGAACCCGCTCATCTCTAGTTAGGAGACAAAATGAATTGAGAGAAGGTACCAGCCAATCAGCTCCTAACTGCCATGCAGGGGTGTATCTTGGGGTCCCAGCGCCCCTGGTAAACTAAGGGACTAGCACCCCCCTCCAATGACTGCTTCTACTTGAAAAAATAAAATAACACACACTGGGGGTAGTTTAATTCAGACACCTGTAGAAATAGGGAGAATATATTTTTTTCTCTTTTTAATATATATATCTTTTACAGAACTTACTCTATTGCAAACCACTATTTACTAATGCCAAAATACACAGGAAAAGCTTGAAAACATAGCATCAAAAACAAACATGCATTATGGGTAAAATAATTTACATATATTCAAATTGGACTGTACACTCCAATATGCTTTTTTAACTCTGCCATATAATTCACTAGTAAAACCACCCACATGGGTCCATTGCTATCTCACACACAATAATAAAAACAGCCCATAAGGATTATATCTTAAACCTGACACCTGACACCTGAGTCGCCACAATCGATAAAGATCATAGTCAATTCCCCATACTGTGGAAAAGATAAATTTATTAGTACTTACACTGGGGGTAGTTCAACTTACACGCCTGTAGAAATAGGGAGACAATATATATATATATATATATATATATATATACATATACTTTTTTTTAATATATATATTTTTTCAGTTAAAACACTTACTACATGCAAGCACTGTTTATTAATTTATATATGTCAACAACACAGGAAAAGTGGGCATCAATAACAATCAAGGTGCATTGTGGGCAAGATAATTTGCATATATGCAAATTATTTTGCGAATAGAGCATTGTTGTTGGTGTGGTGCTTACACTCTTTTCCTGCAAGGTTGACATATGGGAATTAGTGAGTGGTGATTGGTATGTGGTGGGTATTGTGGGAGAAGAGATATATTAGAAATAAATATATATAAAATATGTCTCTCTAATTTTAAATGCTTCTGATATAAAGGGACATATAAGAAGCCTGATACACATTAACAATCAATGGAGGACACTGATAAGAGCAGAGGAGACAGAAGGAGACCAGGGATCATTTAGCGCCCCCCCTCGGCCGGCGCCCCTTGCGAGGGCCATCCAGGCCAATAGGAAGATACGCTCCTGCTGCCATGTCACAGGCTGTGTTTGAAAAATGACAGTTGGGAGCTGATTGGCTGGTATAAACTCCTTTCACTTTGTCTCCTAACACTGCTTAGTAAATAGACCCAAAAGTCACTTTCTCTCCAACTGTGTATTAACCTGGTTTTCAGAATAGTCTTCTCTGTCTACTGCTGGGGTTCATTTACAGTACAGGTTGAGTCTCCCATATCCAAAATGCTCGAGACCAAGGGTATTTTGGATATCGGAATATTCCATAGTTTGGAATAATTGCATACCATATTGAAATGTTTTAGGAATAGGGCCCAAATCTAAACACAGAATGCATTTACAAATCATATACACCTTATACCAGTGTTGGCTAACCTTGACACTCCAGCTGTTGTGGAACTATATATCCCAGCATGCCCTGCCACAGTTTTAGCATGCCCTAATAGCAAAACTGTAGCAGTGCATGCTGGGTTATGTAGTTCCATAACAGCTGGAGTGTCAAGGTTAGCCAACACTGCCTTATACACACAGCCTGAAGGTAATTTTATACAATATTTTCAATAATTTTGTGGCTCAAACAAAGTTTGTATATATACATGAAATTCATTTATGTTTCATATACACCTTATACACACAGTCTATAGGTCATTTTATACTTTATTTTTAATAATTTTGTGCCTTAATAAAGCTTGTGTACATTGAGCCATCAAAAATCAAATGTTTCACTATCTCAGTCATGCTAAAAATATTCTGTATTTCGGAATATTCCGTATTTCGGAATATTTGGATATGGGAGACTAAACCTGTATACTAATATAAGGTACATCCTGTAAGAGGCTTATGTTCAGTTCTGTATCAGCCTCTCTAGATTTTTTGGAATAGTACAGAAGGCATTGATTGCTCCTTTTATATTGTACATGAAAAATATAAGCAACGTGTTCACACAAAAAGTCAAGGTGTGTACACACAACGATTTTTTTAATGATTTAACTATAATGATGTCATTATCGTTAAATCGTTTATAAAATCGTTCATCTTTTTAAGGTGAATGATGAAGGATAATCGTTCAAGCGCGTTCACGTTTGTAGTTTGTAGTTCATCGTCCATTCTGACTGTCCAACAAACAATTTTTGTTCAGAAAATTGTTCATGTTGTACAAAATGAACAATGAACGATTTCCATTCACTGTATGCATGATTAAAAAATCGTTCATCGTTCATGAAAATCGTTCATTAATTTATTAACCAACGATTTTTCTAAACGATTTTCGTTCACTTTTTCAAGAGAAAATCTGAACGAAATCGTTGGTTACTAATATTGATACGTGTGTATGCAGTTAAAAACTCTATCATCTGTGCATAGGTATTTTTTACATTTTTATTTTATTGTTGGTAGTTGTGCGTTAAACTGAGTGAAAGCAGCAAAGCATTATCAGACAGGAGATGTTTGTTCTCAATGTATGATATATTATTACAGGTTGAGTCTCCCATATCCAAATATTCCGAAATACGGAATATTCCGAAATACGGAATGTTTTTAGCATGACTGAGATAGTGAAACCTTTGATTTTTGATGGTTCAATGTACACAAACTTTGTTTAAGGCACAAAATTATTAGAAATAAAGTATAAAATGACCTATAGGCTGTGTGTATAAAGTGTATATGACACATAAATGAATTTCATGTATGTACACAAACTTTGTTTGAGCCACAAAATTATTGAAAATACTGTATAAAATTACCTTCAGGCTGTGTGTATAAGGTGTATATAGAACGTAAATACATTCTGTGTTTAAATTCCAAAATACGGAATATTCCGATGTCCAAAATACCCCTGGTCCCAAGCATTTTGGATATGGGAGACTCAACCTGTATTACTATTATTATTATTTTCTGAAAAGTTTTACTTCTGTACCGAAAGTGCAACCATTGTGCAGCTTTATGTTATAATTTAGAACGTTATGTACAAAGTACAGCTGAGTTAGCTGCACTGTCAGGAGATGAAAGTCTAAGAGAAAGTGGCACAGATTGCTAACAGAATATTTTGTGAAGGAGCTGGAAAATCAATGCATCACTTAAATGCAGTCTGTCCCATCTTGCCACCGCTCTGCTCACAAACACATGCGGATGAGTCAGACCTTTAAACGTGAAGGTTTCTTTTTATCTGCACTTTGCAGAGCTCACCCTTGCAGCCACACGTATGGATGGCTTTTTCCCATGCTTTCATTGCAGATACAGCTGGAAGCATAGCCTGAATTTAAGTTAAGATCTTTGCACTCATATAGAAGCTACAGATGAAATTGCATTCCTCATCGGGTGGAAGATTTCTGTGCATTTTTTTTACTGATGTTGCCTATGTCATTATATTTTGCAATCCTCTTCCATTTAAAAAGATAGGAAGCTTTGTGACCATAACTGCAGAGCTCATGTATGTTTATTGACGATCTGTAAGTTAAAAACAACATGCAAGCACCAATTTCACTATGGATTTGGCACGTGATAGGACATGTTTTAATTTACTAGGTGAGGAATTCAGCCTCCAGGATTTGAACAGGTGGCAAATTAGAATCACCTAATTGTATATTTACTAAAGTGTGGGTTTTTAGAAGTGTAGATGTTGCTCATAGCAACCAATCAGATTCTAGCTATTATCTTCTAGATCAGTGGTCCTCAAACTCGGTCCTCAGGACCCCACACAGGTCACATTTTCCAGGTCACCCAGCAGGTGCACAGATGTATTCATTACTCACTGACATATTTTAAAAGTTCCGCAGGTGCTCATTATTTCACTTGTAATTTTGTGAGGATACCTGGAAAACATGCACTGTTTAGGGTCCTGAGGACCGAGTTTGAGAACCTATGTACTAGATAAATGATAAGTAGAATCTGATTGGTTGGTATGGGCAACATCTGAACTTCTAAAAACCAGCACATTAGTAAACATACCCACTAGTCTGTACTCCACAGTATCTTCCTTCATAACCTCTGGGGTGAGGAACTTTGGGACGAGGTCATTAATGCCAAAGTTACTCTCCTATTACCTTGTTAGAGACTTTCCACACCTTTAAAACCATCCTGATTTTTCTCCCATCTGGTGGTGCTATCTTCTACAGTCCAGTTTCTTTCTTTTTATTGCTACCTTTGTATGTTTGTAGCTTATTAACTAAATTGTTGGTGTTGGAGCAGAGGGCCTGATTCAGAGCCGCACGTAAGCGGCCGCTCGTTCGCTATGAACGATGTTCGAACAACTGCGCATGCATATGGGTCACAATGCGCATGCGCATACCAGTCATTGCGGTCGGAAATCGAGCGCTCGCAAAACAGCGAGGGGCTGCTAATTTGATTGACAGATTGTACCGTTTGTGGGTGGTAACAGGGGAAGGTGATTGAAAACGGGGGAGTGGAGATCTGAATGCAAGCGTGCCTAACGGTAAAAAGGGCGTTTAATGGGAGTGCATAATTAGCAAAGGAGCATCATTGACCACGTCACTTGGTTGTCTTTTAGCCTGAACTGCTCGCAGTGATTGCGGTAGGATAAACCTACCACAAGCACTGTGAGCAGTTCAGATGCCTTTCGATGTACCCGATTAATCAAATAAATACCGGAGATGATGTGTGATGCGAACGGCAAAGGGGTGTCTTTACAAAATAGCGAGCGCATTTTTCGTTCGCTCGCTCAGACATAGAGGCATCAACAAATCGCAATGAGCGAGCGCTCAATTTAAATAGCCGGCCCCATTTTAGAAACGACCGTCCGCAAATAGCGTCCAGCTCTGAATCAGGCCCAGCATTCTTTCTGTTTTTCTTGTAAACCAATGTGTTGAGGGGTCCTGTAAACTGCAAGTAATTTTTCATATTTGCATAAACAAGAACATTTTTATTATATTTTTTTCATTGTCTGATCTTTCTTGTTTCATTATTAACATTTTATTTTCATAATAATTTCTCTTTTATTTTGTATGTGACAATTTCTGTAGCCAAGTTGTTACCTAGCCGCATTAAGCCTTCTGTGATGAGCTGCCAGTCTTTGTCCTGTACACATCCGAGCTCTTCAGTAGTTTATTTCAGTCCCTTTTACTCTAAATCCAGGTTGTTTGCTCTTTTAGATATCGTGGAGTCCCTATTTTCCTTCTTAACAGATTGGCTCTTGTAGGTCTCAAGCTGACTATCACAAAGCACATATGTCGCTCTCTAATATTTTTCTGGGATACACAAACTTAATAGTTTTCTTACCAATTACAAAATAAATGCAGATAAATCCTAGATATTAGACTTCAACATATGCCCATATGTTTAGTATGTTATTAAAAGCTAATTATGAGTTTAGGTGGCAACCCCTTATGCTGGGCATTCACTATACAATTTTCTGTCAGATATCTGTCCAATCTGGCTGGTTGGAATGAAAACCTGGTAATGTATGGTTTTGACATTACCAGGATGGCAGTTTGAAAAACTAGGCCCCAAACAGTACATAATGCAAAGAAAAAAAAGAGGTGCAAGATGGAATTGTCCTTGGGCCCTCCCACCCACCCTTATATTGTATAAACAGGACATGCACACTTTAACAAACCAATCATTTCAGCGCCAGGGTCTGCCACACGACTGTGGCTGAAATGATTGGTACGTTTGGGTCACCACAAAAGAAGCTGGGAATTAATCTGTCCCTGCACAAACTGGCTCTACGGAGGCAAGATGTCGTCCTCATCCTCTTTATTCACCGATTCCTCACCCTCTTCAGTGTTGTGTACATCCTCATCCTCACAGAGTATTAATTCGTCCCCGCTGGAATCCACAACCACAGGTCCCTCTGTACGTTCTGTAGGCTGGTCTCCCTGGAAGAGTTGATAATTAATTTTTATGAACATCATCTTCTCCACATTTTGTGGAAGCAACCTCCTACGCCTTTCGCTGACAAGGTTCCCGGCTGCACTAAACACTCTTTCGGAGTACACACTGGAGGTGGGGGCAACTCAGGTAAAATAGAGCCAGTTTGTACAGGGGCCTCCAAATTGCCTCTTTTTCCTGCCAGTACAGGTACGGACTGTCTGACATGCCTACTTGGATGCTGTCACCATTGTAATCCTTTAACAGACAGACGCATGCTTGTTGCTGCTGCTTTGAGGATGCAGATGCGGCTACAGCCCACACAATTCACAAAGACAGAAAAAAAAGAAGAATTTTTTATTTTTTGTGGAGCGCACTTTGAGGGTTACACCACCCTTTAACAGACAGATGTACGCTTGTCGCTGCTGCTTTGAGGATGCAGGTGCGGCTACTGCGCAAACATTTCACACACAAACACAGAAAAAAAGAAGATTATTTTATTTTGTTGGAGCGCACTTTGGGGGTAACACCACCCTTTAACAGACAGACACATGCTTGTCGCTGCTGCTTTGAGGACAGTATCATATGCAGTGACAGTAGACTTGTCAGAAATTGTTGGCACGTCCTTCAGTCCGGACCAGATGTCCAAACCGGCCCTTGATTTATGACATAGGCGCACGTTTGGCGCTGCTACTGTGTTGATGCACGTGCGGCTACATCACACACAAGTCACAAACACAGAAAAAAAATAGTTTTTTATTTTTTGGAGCACTTTGGGGGTTACACCTCCCTTTAACAGACTTATGGGACACAGGCGCATGCTTGGCGCTGCTCCTTTGTTGATGCACGTGCAGCTACAGTGCATACAATTTACAAAGACAGAAAAAAAGATTTTTTTTTTTTGTGGAGCGCACTTTGAGGGTTACACCACCCTTTAACAGACAGACGCACGCTTGTCGCTGCTGCTTTGAGGATGCAGGTGCGGCTACTGCGCATACATTTCACACGCAAACACTGAAAAAAAGATTATTTTATTTTGTTGGAGCGCACTTTGGGGGTAACACCACCCTTTAACAGAGAGACGCACACTTGTCGCTGATGCTTTGAAGATGCAGGTGGAATCTAGACGGGATTTGGAACCGGGGACACACTACCTC
Source organism: Taudactylus pleione (assembly GCA_031769625.1). Lineage (NCBI taxonomy): Eukaryota > Metazoa > Chordata > Amphibia > Anura > Myobatrachidae > Taudactylus > Taudactylus pleione. Next base: position 1,820,610 of record JAUIMM010000099.1, read on the forward strand.
CATCAATTCTCTTTATCCCACTGCACTAATGGCATATACCGGACGCACGTCTAACACCAACATAGCAGTCAAGGCCTCAGTTATACATTTTGCTTAAGGATGACTGCTGTCGTACTTCATCCTCCTCGCTAAGGACTGTTGGAGGGTCAATTGTTTAGTAAAAGTAGTGGTGTTCCTACTTCCTCTCTGGGATGATGAACGACTCCCAGCAGCAGCAACAGCAGCAGCGGCAGCAGGAGGCGTAGCAATGCAGGATCCTCCGGAGGAATCCCGGATAGAAGAGTCAGTCATGCCAGTGACATGGCCTGCAGGACTACTTCCGATCCTGACTAAGGAGGAAATTGACGAGGAGGGAGTTGACGGTGTGGTTTGCAGGCACTTGGATACAACTGGACAATGGGATTTAGGTGTCCCTGGACTGCTTACGGTCTTAGCCAAAGTTTCTGAACTTGACAGTAACTTTTTATGAACGCGCTGCAGTAATGGCATATACCGGACGCACGTCTAACACCAACATAGCAGTCAAGGCCTCAGTTATACATTTTGCTTAAGGATGACTGCTGTCGTACTTCATCCTCCTCGCTAAGGACTGTTGGAGGGTCAATTGTTTAGTAAAAGTTGTGGTGTTCCTACTTCCTCTTTGGGATGATGAACAACTCCCAGCAGCAGCAACAGCACTAGGAGGAAGTGGTTCTTGATCTTTCCCTATTTTATTTTTATCAGAGAAAGTTTGGTCCTCCATTTATGTTATATTGATATATACGTGCGGCTAAGGCGCACACAAACACAGAAAATATTTTTTTATTTTTGTTGGAGACTAGTGCACTTTGTGGGTTACACCACCCTTTAAGAAATGAGCCAGCCAGCCCTTTACTTATGGGGCACAGGCACAAGCTTGGCGCTGCTCCTTTGTTGATGCACGTGCAGCCACAGTGCACATAATACACAAACACAGAAAATATTTTGTTTGGAGTGCCCTTTGGGGGTTACAGCACCCTTTAACGGTCAAGCCAGCTGGCCCTTTACCTATGGGACACAGGCGCACGCTTGGCGCTGCTCCTTAGTTGATGCACGTGCAGCCACAGTGCACACAATTCACAAACACAGAAAATATTTTTTGATTTGGTTTGGAGTGCACTTTGGGGGTTACAGCACTCTTTAACAGTCAAGCCAGCCGGCCCTTTACCTATGACACAGGTGCACGCTTGGCGCTACTTTGTTGATGCACGTGCGGCTACTGCGCACACAATTCACAAACACAAAAAAATATATATTTTTATATTTTTTGGAGTGCACTTTGGGGGTTACAGCACCCTTTAACGGTCAAGCCATCCGGCCCTTTACCTATGACACAGGCGCATGCTTGGCGCTACTTTGTTGATGGACGTGTGGCTACTGCGCACACAATTCACAAACACAAATAGATATATTTTATTATTTTTTTTGGAGTGCACATTGGAGGTTACAGCACCCTTTAACGGTTAAGCCAGCCGGCCCTTTACCTATGGGACACAGGCGCACGCTTGGCGCTGCTCCTTTGTTGATGCACGTGCAGCCACAGTGCACACAATTTACAAACACAGAAAATATTTTTTTATTTGGTTTGGAGTGCACTTTGGGGGTTACAGCACCCTTTAACGGTCAAGCCAGTTGGCCCTTTACTTATGACACAGGCGCACGCTTGGCACTACTTTGTTGATGCACGTGCGGCTACTGCGCACACAATTCACAAACACAGAAAAAATATTTATTTTTTTGCACTTGGGGGAGCACCTCTGATGGACAGAGCACCCCCTGGACAACACTACAGCACCCCTTTAGGATTGGGACACAGCACAGGACTTTGGAGTGGACACAGCCCCTATGGACAACTGATTGCACAACACAGTCCAGCCAGCCCCTATGGACTTTGGAGGAGTGGACACAGCCCCTATGGACAACAGCAGCACAGCACAACACAGCCAGCCCCTATGGACTTTGGAGTGGACACAGCCCCTATGGACAACTGACTGCACAACACAGTCCAGCCAGCCCCTATGGACTTTGGAGGAGTGGACACAGCCCCTATGGACAACAGCAGCACAGCACAATACAGCCAGCCCCTAAGGACTTTGGAGGAGTGGACACAGCCCCTATGGACAACAGCAGCACAGCGCAGCACAGCACAGCACAGCACAACACTACACTGCACTACACTACACTACACAGCCCAGCCAGCCCTAACTACCACCCTCCCTCTTCACTGTCCACAGCCGAGTGAGAAAATGGCGCCGACGCGGGTACCTTAAATAGAATCCAAAACCCGTGAGACCCGGAAGGCGGGATGATGACGTTTTGCCTCGATTTCAGATCCGAGTCAGGCGGTAAAGTCGAGCCTGACTCGGATCGGCCTCGGATCGGGGGGGCTCGGGGGTTCGGATTTCAGAAATCCAAACCCGCTCACCCCTAACATATATATATATATATATATATACTGTATACAGTATGTACAGTATAATAATAAAGTATAAAAACTAGAGTATATACTGTAGCATATTGTGCAAGAAAGTAGCAAAAACATCAGTGTTATTATAATGTAATAGCTGTGCAGATGATGATACATTAATGATAATACCCCCAATTTGTTTTCCTTATTCAACTCATGTAGACCCAGAATGTTACAAATCCCATACCTACAGCATCTGTTGTACTGTGTTCTGAATGATAGAAGCTTCTCCGCAGAAGGTCGATATTTTCTTTTTAACTAGGTATTAAAGCAACAAACCCCATAATAGACATAATGTTACATATTATAAGAAACATATATATTAGTCAATTTATGATTGACTTCTACAGGAATTACAGTTGTGGAAAAGAAAGCAAGGATTACTGACCAGCTCTTATTTGACATTATTACTAATAGCATTCATAGCTGATCTTTTCCCATCTGTTTCACACCAAGAGAAACTGCTCTGGTGCCTTGTTGTTTATTTCCAACAACCTTCCTAGAAAATCTTTCCCTCATTAGTATAAACTAAACTTAAACAAGTGACAGGCTGCCAGTGTTACATGAAAGATGGCCCCTTAAGCCAGCATTTTCTCTATTATATAGCCCAACCTGCACTAATGAAAAGAAAGTAAAAAAGAAGGAAGAGAAGTCTTGCTGCCAAAGCTCCACAGGGAGCTGGAGCTGGCTCCTCTACGCACCCCTGCAGGTGTCTCTTTCTCTCTTTACCTTTACATCTCCATGGGGCTAAAGCAAGGTTGCCATAAAAAAAATAAAAAAATCTCCGGCTGTATATAAGCCAGTATTACAATGGTAGTAAGGAATGGGATGGGATGTAGATAGGCGTTGAAACACCAAAGCTTATCTTAACCCCGACGCCGGAATTCGAAGGATGCCAGCCCGAACGAGGTGAGTCCGGGGTGCCCTTAGTGTTAGCTGTGTGTAGGGGAGAGGGTTAGGGAGCATAGCGGGGTTCGGGTTAGGTTTTGGAGTTAGGCATCCCTAGGGGGGAGGGTTAGGGTTAGGCACCACTGGGGGGTTAGGTATTAAGGGGGGAAGGTTAGGTTTAGGCATGTAGGGGGAGACTTAGGGAGAGTTAGGGTTAGGCTACAAAAAGGGAGGGGAAGGGGGAGGGGAAGTATACTTATCCGACCATTGGTATTCTGCTGTTGGTATGGTGACAGGAGGCATACCGACAACCGGCATTACATACCCATTCTGTGAGGAATAGCAGTATCACCAACCTGGGGGGGACGGGGAGATATACTAAGCCTTGGAAAGTAAGTGGAGAGTGATAAAGCATCAACCAATCAGCTCCTAATCAGTTTACAGGCTGTTAGGAACTGATTGGTTGGTGCTTTATCACACTCCAGGATTTAGTGCATCTCCCCCAGGCTATTTTTGATTACCACTGAATTAGTAAAATTACAGATTAAAGCTAGATGGCATGTGCAGTTGCCTGATGCTTCTGTTATAATCTGTCACTGTGTAAATGATAGGGTAAGGCCAGACACTGTTTTTTGTCATGAGATTCATAGGTTAAACAAAGAGGTAATGTTCTCAGCATAAGGCAGATACCCATTCGAGGGCCTTCTGAGTGGCGGGAGGTCCCATATTTACTCAGTCAAATTTTGCCACCCCAGTAAACCCATTCTAGCAAGACCCCCCCAGGGCCAGATTAAGGGTCACATGGGCTTGGGGCTGAAAATGATCAAGAACCTATACTGAGAAGGGGTGGAGGTGTTACCAGTGCTGTGTAGGTGTGGCCAGTGCCACTTTGGCACGTACATCCCAATGTCTCCCTACATATATAAAATTAAAAAGTTGCAAAATGTTGTGAAAAAACTAGAAATACAATGATAGTGCTTATGATTTACGGCCAACTGTGTGGCCAGCTAGGCTGCTGGTCATCATTATGCTGCATATGATCATGGGACTATTTTTATGTGGCTCCATCTGTCCCATTGTTAATCTGGCCCTGAAGACCTCTGTCCATTGTTTTAAAGAATACAAAAAACAAACACACAATTTGGACATCATCAATACTTCATGCATGATCGGAAGAATCTATGGTCATAGTGCCCAAGACTCAGACCAAGCAGAATATATTGTATTACTTGTACTGTTGTGGACTATTGTGGACAGTTATTTGATTATGATAGTTATTCATATTTTTTATGTATAAAGTGCCAACTTTTTCACCAGCTGCAATATTTATTTTGTAAAAAGTGTATTATTATCTTTTCTCTAAGCACAAGGTGATGAAGGTCTAAACCATTCGGGTAAGATGATCATCCACCCATGTTGACTTCAATGATAAGAAAAGCATTTATCATTTCCATGTTACTTTAGCAGGCCAGTGAAGTGGTTTATTGTGCATAGACTTTATAATGACAGTGGAAGTAAAGCCACTACTCAGGAGCTCAAATACAGCTTTAGACTCTTTGGGCTCTTCCACTTGTACAAATATTCTTATATTGCATCCAGTGCATTTGTAGAAGCAGAACGGAGGAGAGATGGAGCTACTGTACATTGCTAGCTCTGAAATATGGAAGAGGCATGTTTATGTGCTTTGTTTTGTAAAGTGATGAAGTGTATTGTAGTGAGGTAAATGGAGTGGTTGGAAGGGAGATTACTTATGTAAATGGATTTCCTTGCCATGCACAGCTATTCCAATTGCACCCCACAAAATTATTTGGTTATTTAATGGGATCTGGATTGAGAGGTCTACATTAAGAAGTTAGACAGTCAATAGGTCTACACCAGAAGATTGTCAGTCAATAGTTCAACAGGGTTAAAAGGTTTACAGTGTTAAGAGGTCAACAGGTAATTCATTGACAGTGACTTAGTCAACATTCAAATGGTCAACACAAACAAAAAGGTTGACATGATTTTTTTGTTATTTTACCCCAATCCTAAATCTAACCCTAAAGCTGACCAACTTTCATCCAACCATCCAACTAATTGGCTGGTAGGAATGAAAATCTGGTAACGTATGGGAGTAAATGATGATCAGCAATTTGCTCCTAAATGCCAGAAAACAGATGAAAATGGTAGTTCGGACAAGTTTGTTAAATGTTTGATCTAAACAATTTGTTCAAACAACAGTTTTTGTCCATTTTCCGGCATTTGGGAGCAAATTGCTGATTGTCATTTGCTTTCATACCTTACCAGATTTTCATTTCAACCAATCTACTAGTTGGCTGGTTGGATGCAAGTTGGTCTAATGCAGTGATTCTCAACCTCGGTCCTCGAGGCGCACTAACAGTCCTGGTTTTAGTGATATCCATGCTTAAGCACAGATGGTTAAATCAAAATAACTAAGGTACTAATTAAGTTACCTGTGCTAAACTAAGGCTATCCTTAAAACCTGGACTGTTAGTGAGCCTTGAGGACCATGGTTGGGAACCCCTGGTCTAATATGTGGCCAGCTTAAGTCTAACCATAACCCTAAAGTCATGAGAACCCATGTGTCAACCTTTTTTGTGTTGGTCATTTGAATGCCGACCTTTGAACCCTATTAACCTAAGTCACTGTTGACCTTTTGACCCTGTCAACCTATTAACTGTCAACCTATTGACTGTCTGCTTTTTTAGTGTAGGCCTACCATCTGGATACAATTTAATGACTTTGGCCCTGATTCAGAGCCGGACGCTCTGACCAGAGCGCTCGCTCTGAATCAGGACCCACCTCCATTAATATGGAGCGTCCTCCTGGACGCTCGTATAGCTGTGGGTCACCACCCACAGCATATACGAGCGTGCAAAATGATGGTCGCAATGGTCTTGACCATCGCGACCATCGGAACTGCGAGTAAAAGCCTGCGGTTGGGTTTTTCAACCGCAAGGCCAGGAGTGATTTTGGCTCTATCAGTGGGGCCGGCTTCAGATGGTAGGCTTTCCCTTGGGAACGCCTCCGTCTGGCAGGCACGCCCCCGGCACGCCCACCAAAGGGGGCGTGCTGTCAGCCACCATCAACAGCACACCCCCTTTGATGAGACACTCCAAGCGAAGGAAAGTCCTTCGCTCGTCGGGTCTCACGCATGCGCAGTGGGGAACATTGACCCACTTGCGAGCGTACTGCCGCTCGCGAGTGGGTCTGAATGACCCCTTTTTGTTCTCTATGTGCAGTAGCATGTTGGTATGGTGAACTGCATGGCATTTGCATGTGGTGATGTGAGTAGTAGTATGTGATCGAATTGGACTGTCTGGCTGGAATTGTATTTATCAGTAGCATGTCATTATTTTTAGTGTGTAGAAGTAGCATGTGTTGTTGGTGTTATTGTGTGTATGCAGTGATATTAGTACTTTAGGTAGCAGTATTAGTATATTTGGTAGTAGTATATGTTTGTGGCATTAGTATAGAAATACAAGTCCACCTTCAGCAAAATGCACCACTGCTCAAACTTGGTGGCAGTGATGGGCATGGTAGATTGTGTTGAGATTTGCAATTATAAGCATGAGAGAGTGGGCACTGTGTGGAACTTACAGGGCCGGGTCCAGGGGTCGGAGCACCCTGTGCCGAACTTTTACAGTGCGCCCCATTATCGCGAGCAGGACCAAAAATGGGGGTGTGGCCTAATTATCATAGGCCACACCCTCTACGTGACGTTATCAGGAGGCGTGCCCACATGGCACGCCTCTAGATATCATCAGGCTGGGGGGAGCCTCACTAGCCTGGCTTCCCACAGCCCCTCTCCCGTCACTGAATGGATGCCGTGCACATGCGCACAGCATCCATTCATACTCCGGGGTCCGGCACCGCCGCACAGCTGCGGCGGTGGGGGTCGCCAAACTCCCGATTTGACCACCCGCGGGCCACTTAGGCCCACGGGTGGAACAGCTGGACAGTACTGTCCCACTGAAATCGGGATGTTGGGGAGGGGTGCGCCCCTGTTCGACCGCACTGGTAGAACACCCCTAGAGCTGGCCCTGGGAACTTAGATTCAGACCAGCTCATGAGCGCTGAGTACTCGCAAGCGGGTCGATGTTGCCCTAGTGCGCATGTGCATGACGGAGGCTGCTCCATCGTGCGCATGCGCAAGAGCCGAAATAACGACGGCCAAGCCGTTGTTATGGGTCTCGCACCAAAGGGGGCATGCTGTCGATGGTGATTGACAGCACGCCCCCTTTGGTGGGCATGTTGGGGGCGTGGCTGCCCAGACGGAGGCGTTCCTATGGGAACGCCTACCGTCTGGGGCCGGCCCCACTGACATCACTAGTGATGTCACTGGGAGTGCTTTTGGCTCTGATAGAGCCAAAAGCGCTCCTGGGCTTGCGGAAGCGAAACCCTACCGCAGGGTCTCATCGCAAGCCCGATTGTCGCGATGGTCTTGACCATCGCGACCATCATTTTGGCCGCTCACTATAGCTGTGGATGGTCACCAAAATGAAGGAGGGATGGCCCTGATTCAGAGCGAGCGCTCTGTCAGAGCGTCCGGCTCTGAATCAGGGCCTTAGGTTGGTAATGTGCATGGGAAGGGAATGTCCTCTAGTTATTTTATTCACTATGCAAGTACAGATACTGTATACTACTTACAGTACTTTTATGCATAGTACTATTCACTAAATATACCATCTTGTGGCAAAGAAGTATATTGCAGTGTACATGGATTTTCATTATTGTGTATTAGAAAACATGCATGCAATCTGTTTCTTTAAAGTAGCAGAACATACAAGATTAACAAAGCACCCACCGTTAAAAGACGATCTGACAGATATTATATCCGTAAATATATTAATTGCCTTTTCTGGGTCAAGTTCACTGGATTACAGAGAATTGTGCCCAACGGTGCAGAAAAAAATCTAAATCAGCCAAATTACCTTAATAAATAGTATTCAGTGCAGAATTCTCCAAGGGTACTTAATGCCTCTGGTCCAGATGCCAAGTGATTGTGTAAGAGAAGAGCTACAGGATCTGAATGGGGAAGAGTGAAGGAATGATTTATGTGGTTGGCATCTAATGTTGCCACCGCAATCTCTCACTTAAGGGATTTTCTCTTTTATCACATCCTTGTCTTTTTTAATCATTGTTTTGGAGTAAGAATGCTGAACATGCAATAGAGTACTGTACATACTGTACGAAAGCAATGTTGACAATGGTAGAAAAAATGCAGAGACAGTAACACTTATTTTACTGACACAACTGAGCTGACAGCTGTACAGGCTGTAATTCTGAGTTCCAAATAGAAGCATGTATCGTGATTGAGATCCTTGTTTTTATTTTGCACCTGATCTTTTATTAATGTTCATCAAGTATGCAAGGTAGTTTAAAATGTAATTGTAAAATATTTATGAGCGAGTGTTTAGGGATCAGCTCATCCTTAGTCTGTGTATTACAAGAGGGAGAACATTAACTACAGTACCAATTAAATAGATGTATATGAATACAGTATGTACTATATTGCTTTTTAGGTATCAGTACATTACTCTCAGACTCTCTTACCATGTCCACAGTAATGAGAAAAACAGCTGCTATTATAAATCATTGATACCTTTAGATTTATAAACTAGGGGAATAAAAGAGGACGTGATACATAGTAACCAAAAAACAGTTGTCTTTGGACATGTCAGCGACAATCCCAACTCAATGTGCCTAAGTCATGGTGATGGTGCACTGTGCTTGTTTTGCTATCCCTTTCAGTTGTCCCATTTTCTCACATACTGTAACTGTCTCTGTTTTGCTACAATTTGTGCAAATAGTAAATCTCTGCATTGTTGCAAATGTTATTTTAACTTTAGAAGCTGCCCCATTTTAAAGCGTTTTCAAGGAAATTTACCCAGGGCAGCAGCATACTGTATACTTAATTGCTTGCCTAATGCTGGGTACACCCTTTAACAATGAATTGGTCAGCAGACCGATCCACCGTCCGAGCAGCCGATTTATAAGCTACTGTATACACACTTACCTATCTGCCACTCAATATGTATGGCCTGACATCACAACGGGTTGGGCATTTAAATCTGGTGGTCCCTGCAGCCAGTATGGGCGGTTGGCGGCTCGTCCGTACACACACATGTAGATGCACCGATATACAGTATCTTTCAGCAGGTGTCTAAATTCATATTAGGTGCCCGGAGGCAAGATAGTGGTTGGTGCTCCACTGCCAACAAGCCAACCCCCACAGCACACAGAGACACATTTCCTCCAAAACCGACACCCCAACCTCAGTAGCACCAAGTGACACACTTCCCTCTAGCTAATAGCACACTCAGTAGCACCCAGAGTTACAGTCATCCCAAACCTAGGCAGCACCCAGAGTTATACTCTCCCCCTGACTAATTCCCAACCTCCAACAGCACCAAGAGACACACTCCCCTACCTACCAACATCCCATCCTCAGCGGCACCCAGAGTTACTCTCATCCCAACCTAAGCAGCACTCAGAGTTACACGCACCCCCCCGACCAACACCTAACCCCAGTAGCACCCAGAAACATACTCCACTATCTACCAACACTACAAACTCATCTGCACCAACAGTTACTCTCACCCCAACCCCATCTGCACCCACAGTTACTCTCACCCCAAACTAAGCAGCAGTTACACCCCGACCAACACCCAAACCCCAGAAGCACCTAGAGACACACTTCACTACCTACCAACACCCCACCATCCGCAGCACCTAGAATGACTCCCACTCCAACCAACAGCACTCATTGCTACTCTAACCACAACTCCAGCAACACCCAGAGACACACTCTCCCTTTAACTATCACCCAAACCTAAGCAGCACCCAGAAACAAACCCCCCTACCTGTCAACATACCAACCTAAGCAGCACCCAGAGTTACACTAACGCCTGACCAACACCCCTATCACAGCAGCATACACAATTCCCTACCATCCAACGCCACTACCTCATCAGTTACATTCCCCTACTTTAAACCCCAATCTCAGCACCCATATACACCCATTCCGGTCCTAGCAATACCTCAGCAGCGCCCAGAGTTCCACTGCCACACCTCTGACAAACATCCCAACCCCAGCAGCACACAGAGACACACTCCCTCCTACCAACACCCTATCCTCAGCAGCACCCAGAGTTACCCTCCCTCTTGACCAATACACCACTCTCAGCAGCACCCTGAGTTACCCTCCCTCTTACCAACACACCACCCTCAGCAGCACCCATAGGGCCTGATTCAGATTTGGGAATAACGTAAGAGAGAGCTAGTAACTGCAGGTGGGGCAGATTTACAATGTGCAGAGAGATTTAGATTTAGGTGAGGTGTGTCAGCCAGTATTTATGCCACATGCAAACAAAAAGTATATATTTGCACCCCTTGCATTGCAACATGGTTTGTACAGGTCCACAGTTACTTACTCTATCATACTCTATTCCAAAATCTGAATCAGGCCCATAGTTACAGCCCCTTTGACCAGCACCCCAAATCCAGTAGCACCCTCCCAACTAACACCCCATCCTCAGCAGCACCCATAATTACAGTACACCCCACTTGACCAACAACCCAAATTTAGCAGCATCCAGAGTTACAGCACATTCCCCCCGCCCCCCTTACCAACATCACGACCTCAGCAGTACCAAGAATTTAACAGTATGCTTGTTAAAACAAAAATCCCCCTTACCCGATAGGACTTGCCACAGCTGTGGTCTGCAGATGTGTCCTCATGGACCTATCCTTTTTGCGCCCAATGCCCAAGATGCATACAGACACTCCTCCACAGGTAGAGATTCCCGGGCTTTCATTTTTATTTCTGAACTTAGCATTTTATTTGTATCCATTCCATAGTTGCTTATAGTGTCCCGGGCACTTAGGATTAGTATATTTGCTGAAATGGAATTGGTATGAAGTCGCAGTTTAAGTACAATGCTGACCATGGCATTCGTGCACGGTGCTTTTGTAGCATTAGTAACGCGAACAAGATGCATTTTCAGTAAAAAACTCAAGGCCCCCATACACCATTGCGATATGCACCTTGCAATGCAACTTGCGATCCGATGGATGACATATCGGGCGGTCGGCCACCCGATCGCTCCATGTGTGGGGACCACCCGATATGGTGGCTGACCGCCCAATATGCTGGCACCCCCCTCCCCCACCCATATAGCGCTGCATGGGATCGTACATTGCATCCCCAGATCAAGTGAATATGCAGTAAGATCTGGAGGTGCGATGTACGACACCCCAGGGGCGTGCACTGGCCCACACATGGTATGATATAACAGCGGTATCGTACCAATCCATTGGATTGGCTGCTATATCACACCATGTATGGGAGCCATTAGTGTCACAATGTATAGGGCGGCTTAGTCGCAAAGTCCATAAATGGGCTATTTGGCACTATTACAGGATAGGTGTATGAAGACACATCTGGAATTACAGGATTACAGTGATCTGAACACTTGTTTTTAAAAACTAAACCATGTAACCCTCTCTGCTTAGGAAGGGGAAGGCTGCTGATATGTTGATTAGTGTACTGTGGACTTTAACTAAGAAGTTACAAATTTATATTTGTGTCTTGTTCCTTTAGCTTCTAAAGGCTCCATTCGACTTGGGTACTTATTATGTACACTTAACGACCATTTACTATAATGTGTAAAGATAGTAGAGATGAGCGGGTTCGGTTCTCAGAGAACCGAGCCCACCTGAATTTTGCAGATCCGAGTTGTATCCAAGCAGGCTCGACGTTTCCTGTCTGACTCGGATCTCAAAACCGAGGCAAAGCCATAGAGTTGGAGATCTTGCGGTTCGCGAGCTTACTTCTCTATGATCAATGTAGTATATAGGGACCACGCGGCGGACGCCATTTCACTCCGGCTGGTGAGACAGAACAGGGAGGGTGGGTAGTGTAGGGCTGGGAGAGTGGTGCTGTGTCCTGTGTCCTGGGCTGGTGCACTGCTGATCCATTCCGGGCTGGTGCTAATCCATTCTGGGCTGGTGTTCTGCTGTCTGCTGTGTCCTGGGGTGCTGCAGTGCTGATCCATTCTGGGCTGGTGCTCTGATGTCTGCTGTGTTCTGGGGTGCTGCAGTGCTGATCCATTCTGGGCTGGTGCTCTGCTGTCTGCTGTGTCCATCTGGGCTGGTGCAGAATACATCTGCGCTGGTGCTGCGTCCATCTGGGCCCAATTTCTGGACTCCGCACCAACCCCCAAAAAAAAATATTGTAAAAAAAAAAGTGTCTTTTAGTGTAATATTTTTTTGTGTGTGTGCGTGGTAGGCTTAACCGCAAAAGATCCAGCCAGCAACGCAAGTTGCAACCTAGTGCTGCCCGACTCCAGTCGTGATCAATCGGTGCTCTGGGCCCAAGTTCTGAAGCATAAAAAAATTACTTTAAATTGTCTTTTTTTTTATCTTTAACGTGAACTGCCTGTGTGTGTGCATGTATCCAGCCAGCAACGCAACTTGCAACCTGGTGCTGCCCGACTCCAGTCGTGATTAATCTGTGCTCTGGGCCCAAGTTCTGGAGCTGAAAAAAATTAAAAATATATTGTCTTTTTTTTGTCAAATTTTTTTTGTGTGCATGTCAGCCACACCTGGCTGTCTCTGTCAGTGGCGTAGGTGCGCAGGGGTGCTGTGCTCCTGTCTGTCGAGGGCTGCTGCCCAAAATGATAAATAAACTATTTTTATTGTGTGCTTGTTAGCCATACCTGTCATCAGCGTAGCTGCGCAGGGGTGCTGTGCTGCTGTCTGTCAAGGGACTGCATGAACATTGCAATGAAAACTTTTTTTTAAGTTATTGGGTTACAAAAAGTTGTTTTTTTTTAATCTTAAACATAGCAGAAATGTTATCCTAACAGCTTATAAAGTTATATGCTCTAAAATACTAAAGTCTATATTTATTTACAAACCTATATAGAGTAGACATCCTAAGTTTTAAAACTGTTCTATTCAAAAACGTAAACAAAAGTCAGGAGAGGCCTCAGAGAACATGAAAAAAGATGCTCTAGGTGCTGAACTTCAAGGGATTTCTCCATCATGTTCTGCAGTGTGGAAAGGTTTCATTCACATGTTTTCTATAAAGCAGTTCAAAGTTACAGCCTTCAAAGTGTCTGGCTATAACACCCACCTTTGCCAGGAATTACCAAAGATTATTACAAGCAAAGGATTCATCTGTCCGGAATCTGTCTGGGAATTCATGGATCGTATTTTGCCTGAATGCACTAAGACATCCAGTGATTCTATCACTGTGTTCTGTAGCCCACTTTGGGCCTGATTCAGACCCACTCGCAAGCGGCTGTCCGCTCGCAAGTGGGTCGATGTTGTGCACTGCGCATGCGCACGACGGAGGGAGCTCCGTCGTGCGCATGCGCCAGACACGACGAGCGAAGGAAAGTCCTTCGCTCGTTGTGTCTGATCAAAGGGGGCGTGCTGTCGATGTTGATTGACAGCACGCCCCCTTTGGTGGGCGTGCCGGGGCGTGCCTCCCTGACGGGGGCGTTCCCAAGGGAACGCCTACCGTCAGAAGCCGGCCCACTGACATCACTAGTGATGTCAGTGGGAGTGATTTTGGCTCTGATAGAGCCAAAATCACTCCAGGCCTTGCGGTTGAAATCCTCAACCGCAGGCTCCGGTTCGCAGTTTCGATGGTCGCGATAATCACGACCATCGCGGCCATCAAACTACATGCTCGTATAGGCTGTGGGTGGTGACCCACAGCTATACGAGCGTTCAGGAGGACGCTCCAGAATTATGGAGGGCGGCCCACATTCAGAGCATGCGCTCTGCTCAGAGCATACGGCTCTGAATGAGGGCCTTTATTCCTAACTGAATCGCAAACTGAAATACGGAATAGTAAGCGCAGACAACATGGAGGCCTTCGATATTCCGCCGCCTGCATGCCAAGTTGCCAACCAATACCTCTCAGACTACACCCACTGGGGGGACCAGGTCTTGATAATGACCATCCCCATCTGTTGCTAGGCCTTCTTCTTCCAAACCATCCATCCTGGACTTCCTGTCCAAAAAGGGTGTCCCCGATGACATTTTTTTTCATCTATAATAGATGATGTGGAGAGATAAAAGCTTCAGATGTTGGAACAGGGGCTCCCACCTATTTAGCTTCCCTCCAGAGAACAGAGCTCTGTTCCTCAGGAAGTGTCTATGCCTGAGCTGATAGGTAGGTAGTCTCTGTCTGTTGGTAAATAAACACCCTTCAGGAGATGGCAACCCAAAATAACAACAATTATAATAATGTGTCCAATGATGTTAACCAGCCTGATCCCTTAACAGCAACATACCCCATATGGTCAACTCATAATATGACACCCAGTTTGCAGCCTCCTCTTCCTTATGACACTAATCCAGTTGCCATGGTTGATCAATCAGCCATGTGTGGCCCACCCAATTTGTGGCCTTCTACATTCTAACATATTCACATATCTAAGAAGTGGACAGTGGGAACAATGGCAATTTGAAGGCCACTAACTAATGTCCCTGTACAGGTTGGGAAATTCCATTACAGAACAGAAGGCTTGCAAAGGATTATTTAAGTCTTTTTATTTTTTTTTTGCAAAGCACGCTTCCTGGTCCCCTTCTGGGATGAAAAAAGCCACTCCCAGCAAGCAGGCATGGTGCTCAAGAAAGAATTCCCAAGAAAGACACAACATAAGACTTAAACCTTAAATCTGAAATGTTGAATTTGCTGCTCTGTTCCGCTTGTTCACATATCTCATATGGTTAATTGGACAGTGGGAACAACAATGGCAGTTTGAAGACCACTAACTAAATCTATTTTCTTTTTAATGTCCCTATACAGGTTGGAAAATGCCTTTACAGGACAGAAGTTCTGCAAAGGATTATTTAAGTCAATTGTTTTTTGGAAGCACTCTTTATGGTTCCCTTTTGGGATGAAAATCCACGCCTACCAGCAGAAGCAGGCACAGGATTCTCAAGAAAGACACAATGTAAGGCCTTAAATCAGGGGTAGCTAACCTTGGTCCTCGAGAGCTCACGTTTTCCATACGACCTAGCTGGTGCACAGGTGTATTCATTACTCATCAAAACATTTAGAAAGATCCACAGGTGGAGTTAATTATTATAGTTTTGATTCTGTGAGGAGACCTGGAAAACATGCACTGTTGGTAGCTCTCGAGGACCAGGGTTGGCTACCCTTGCCCTTAAATCAAAGATCTTACACATGTCCACATATCTGTGCTGGTTAAGTGGCACTTTGAGGCCACTAACTAACTATGTTTATATTTATGTACCAGTGCAGATTGGGAAATGCCTTTATAGAAGATTTGCAAAGCATTATTTAAGTTAATTGTTTATTTTTTTTAGAAAGCACTTAAAGATACTGCCTTTGAACCTCTATATACCCCTGCCTATACCTTTGAATATCCTTCCTATAAACCTCTAAGGATGATGCTAATTTGCATACGCAGTCATCCAGTAAATAAAGACCAGACCTAGAACATGTGGTTCCAAAGCACAAAGTATTATTCAAGTAAAAGTACAGCAGTTACACGCTATGATCCTCATATAATCTTAGCACAAAGAGATTATACAGACTCAAGTACAATTATACATATGTAGCGCTCTCTGGTCCAGATGTTAGGCATCAGCAAGAAACCCCTCGTCAATCAGCATTCAGCACAAAGACTAGGAACCCAGGGTCAGAGCATATTTATACCCCCCAGAAATAAACAACACGATAGAGAAGTTTGTTGCTAATACCATTGGTCCTAAAGGAGAGGGCATATGTTACAAGGCATTTAACAGGTTGATTCAAATAGACACAACCCAGCCTCTAACAACTGGGGGTCTCTGGTTTCCTGCCTCATGCAACATCCTAACAGTTGTTCATATTATGTACATTTTGTTGCTTGAAGTCTCTCCGGTCCATAAGTTGAGAATGCATGATGCGATCTCCACACCGATGGTACCGGAATACTATTGAAGGAGTATGCATCAGTACAATACCAATCATGGCTTACTTATCATGTATAAAACCTTAGTTACCAAATAATCTTTATTTCACAGCATTTATGCTAAATGAACAAACTTAAATCTTATACTTTAAAGCTTATTAAACCTTTTATGTGAATATGTAATGTGTAAGTATGCAGGGTGTAATGTAAAGATGCTAGTTAACTTGGGGCAGATGCATGCACATGAAGCTAATAAACAGCGTTTTCATACAGGATCTTATGCATTCGCTAATATGCGATTAGTTAACAGCGCAATTGTGCGTATTAATGTGTGTATGAGAAATGGTGCACTTAAATTTCAATTAAACTAAGTGAACACCTAGCAGTGTGGAATGCTGAGCCTTATAGTTCCACACGCCCCCCTCTCTCAGCAGCCCCCAGCCTTCCCAGGCTCAAAAGCACAGTCCTTTGTTCTCCCAGGTTCTTGTGTAAATGCAAATTAGCACAGCTACAAGACCCAAACCTCAGATAACACTCTTGGCTTTGAAGGTATTTTACTGTAGGAAGCCTGCTAATGTAAGGTGCTACAAACAACCCTCTTGCTGTATTCGAGCAGGGCCACCTGGAGTGAGAGCAGACATTATGTCCATGAAGCTTGTCTTCACAGACTAGTTATCACATGGCCATTTGCTCTGTTTAGTTAATGCAATCCAATTTTGACATACTGTACAGTCATTTCTGAAATATATCCTTTAGGGGAATAATAATAATATACACTTTATCCAGAGCACCCAAACTCCATAAAGTCATGAAATGGGCTTTTGGTGAATCACCTTAAGTTATGGCGATGGTCACAGATGTAATTGCATGATGCTAATAGTAAAATCGCCACATGTACTAAAGTGTGAGTTTATCTAAAATGGCGCTTGGGCGGCCATTCACAAAATGGCTTCTTGCGATCTCATTTCCAAGATGGCGTCTTGCGGCCAGTTGCAAGATGGTGTCGCTGCGATTCAATTTTAAACTGATCTTGTCTCAGCCAATAATCCAGCTTCGACAGTCCACTCTTTGATAGCGAACAACATGCTATCACAATCTGATTTTAAAATAAGGCTTACATTTATATACTATTTAGTGTTATTATGGGATGGCACAAGGTGGTTCTTAATCCATCAATAATGTGTCTCTGAGTGGGGACATAAAACTACTATTATACGCACACCGCAGATCTTGGAAGATCATGTGAATGGTGTGGGGATAGACCAGTCCTATAAAGGCAGTCTTGAAGGGGAATTGAGACTTACATTATCTGAGGTGTTTTTAAAAATAACATTTCACTAATTCTATGCATGTCTAATATAATACATTAAATGATGGTATTTCCTAGTTCAGGATTGTAATGCAGTTCTGTATTTACCTCGGTATTCATACTGACCACCATCATAATTTCGTTCTTTTGTTTTACTCTATTTTTACATTTTCCACACTTCAACACAATAGGAACACACCGGACACATATGCCAATTATTATGATGACAATCAGTATAAGGATTAAGAATTTGCCTATACTGGCGATCATTTCCTGGACCCATTCCCCTAGACCTGAGAACCATTTCACTGGGTTCAGCCATGAAACCCATCCTTCTATCTTCTCCCTTTCTTCAGCCACTGAAGCATTATGGTTCTTACGAAACTCCCATTTTAGCTGCAGAATTTCATCCATCTTCCGGTCTATCAATTCCTTAGGGTCGCTGGTATCATTGGTGACATAGGTGCAACGTTTTACTCCAAATTGGGTGGCCAACAATACGCAATACCCTCCAGTAACAGCAGTTAAATAATTTAACACTAGCCTGTGTTGCACCAGTTCTTTCTTGTACGCTTGCAATTCTCTCCCTGTATACCTGAATGTGTCATCGTACATCTCGGTGATATTATCTATCAATTTAGCAAGTTCCTGAATATATCTAAAGTTTAATGTACCCCGAGCGATCCTGGTGGGATCCAATGTGACTAAAACTTGAAAGCCAGTTGTCTCACTAATTAACTGAGTGGCTTTGTGCACGTCACCAGGTATCATATTTCGTTTGCCTCTATGTTCATATTGTGTGAAGATATGGTGACGGTGTGTTTTTATGTATACCAAGCATTTCAACATATGTGAGGGTCATAACTTCTGGGACTACTCTTCCCAGGTAACACAAACCTTCGGAACTCTGGGAGAGCCACTTATACGCTTTTCTTCCACATATAAAATATACATTATCAGGGAGAACATAAGGAATGGTATGCATCATTATCATTAAGCACATTTCCCTTTCAAACAGTCCTATTTCTGGGTCTTCCATCTGGTACATGCAAGTTTCTGGCTGTATTATTTTAGCACAATAACGATCTGGCACCTTACCAATAATTTCTTTGGTGGAACTCAATGTATACCGATACCTAAAATGTTTCCCACTAGATTTAATTGAGCGTAACAGATCATGGTTTATGGACTCATTATCAGCTCTTTGTGAGAAGATCATCGTCTGATTATTCCCTATCACTTTTCAACTCCCGGGTTTATTGGGGTTGTTTATGTTTAAATACAAAAGTGATCTATCTACTTGGAATTGATAGAGTTTGAAATGAGGTGGTTTGGATGAGAGGAATTTTCCATCCAATGTTTTCCCTTTCTGTAATTCTAAAATTTCCGTGATATTCAGCGGAAATGGCACCAACACTACATTATGCTGTCCCTGTGGCACATGTGAACACACCCAGCAATCAGTTTGATTTAACACTTTGCCTACCATGCTATGATAATCCTCTAAAGGATACCCACCCCAATATGGGTTATATTTAGGTTGACACATTTGGATACAGTTCTCATCAACTAGGGACCCACAAAGCTCACAAATACAGGAATCTTCAGATGATAAACCTCCACACCGTCCCCGACTATCCAGAATGACAGCTCTCTTAACAATAACAGTACTGAGATTGGTCAGACACTCCCCTGATTGGCATTGCACTCCTCCTGACTCCACTCCATCAGCACTGCCATCAGCTCCCATTTCCTCAATCAGTCTCCCATCACAGAAACTGGATATTCCCGAACCGACCAGGATGGTGAATACTCTAAAAGAGAACATGAAAATGAACACAGCAGGCCCGTCCATTGTCACAACAAGACCTGCAAATTTCTCTTAGTTCAGGTATCTCACTACGACCTTTTCAATCCTCCCAGAACAAGCTCGTAAGCAACAGGTCCACGCTATCAGCCTTGTCTCCGACTTGTTTCTCCACCGGTTGATTGACCTTTTTGCAGTGAGTGGAATGGACCCAGGTATCTCTCTCAGCCACCTTCAAATATGTAGTACTTGTCAGCAGCACCTGGTATGGGCCTTCCCACCAATCAGTCAAACAACCTGAACGCAAGAAATTTCTGATCATAACATATTCTCATGGTTCAACATCATGACAGTTAGTTTCAGGCATATCATGGGACAACAATTTCACTTTCTGCTGCTGTTGCTTTAACTGCTTACTCATTGATATAAGATACTTTACAGTTACCTCATTGTTACCCTTCAAGTCTTCCTGTGGACTTATAATCAAATGAGGTTGTATACCGAACAGTATTTCAAATGGGGACAGATTTAGAGGGGGTCTAGGAGTGGTCCTTATGCTATGTAGGACCAAAGGTAATGCTTCTGGCCATCCTAGTCCAGTCTCTGCCATGATTTTACTTAACTTATTTTTAATAGTCCCGTTCATCCTCTCTACCTTGGCACTGGCTTGCGGTCGGTAGGGGGTGTGAAGTCGGCTATTAATACCCATCAGCTTACACATATTTTGAAAAACATCACCTGTGAAATGAGTATCCCTGTCACTCTCAATGATTTTAGGGATACCGTTCCTGCATACAAATTCCTGAACTATTTTCTTGGCAGTAAATGCAGCAGTATTAGTGGCCGCTGGGTAGGCCTCAACCCAATTAGAAAATACATCAGTGCACACTAATACATACTTAAGATTCCTGCAGGGTGGTAAATGGATGAAATCAATTTGTATCATCTGGAAAGGTCCATCAGTCAGTGGAATGTGGGACGGTTCGGTAGGGATCGCTTCCCCTATGTTCTTCCTCAAGCAGGTCAGACAGGACATTGCTATCTTTTCTGCTTGTGAAGAAAAACCTGGTGCGCACCAGTATGCTCTCACCAGCTTGCACATACCTTGTTTTCCCAGATGAGTCAGACCGTGTGCTGCCTCAGCCAGGCTGGGGTAATATGCCTTGGGGGCTACTGGTTTACCTTGTGCGTCCCTCCAGAGCCCGGAGGACTCTTGCCCACATCTCTTGGACTTCCAAATGGACTTTTCCTGAATTGAACACAAATTTTGCATCTCAATTAATTTCAGCATATCAATTGTTTGGAAAGACATAATTTTTTCAGTGGGAGAAAATATTTTTAACTCTGCTGCCCATTTTGCAGCTTCATCAGCTCTGTTGTTGCCCAATGACACCGGATCATCCTCACATGTATGGGCTTTACATTTAATTACTGCCACCGCTTTGGTCAGTTGGATTGCTTCTAAAAGATGTTTTATGTGTCGGGAATGTGCAACTGGTGTGCCTGCTGCTGTCATAAAATTTCTCAGACGCCATAGAGCCCCAAAATCATGCACCACCCCTAACGCGAACCTCGAGTCAGTGTAAATGTTAGCAGATTTGCCTGCTGCCAGTTCACATGCTCTAGTTAGTGAGGAGGACCAAGAGGTTTAGCTTCTATGATGTCTGTGTCATTTACAACAGCATAACCTCACACATTCCCAAGAAGATACGAATTTGCTGTTGATTCTGCGGCAGTGTCATGTTCTGCATGGCCTGGATTCTATCATTTGTAAGATGCCATAAGCCCTGGGTTAAGCAGTGTCCCAAATATTTTACTCTGGATTGGCATGGCTGTAGTTTGTCCTTAGCCACCTTGTGTCCTGTATGCGAGAGATGAAGCAACAAAAGTTTAGTATCATTCAAACATGACATAAATGAGTCAGAACATAGCAATAAATTGTCCACATATTGAATTAGAACAGATCCATTGGCAGGTTGGAAAGATTGTAAACAGTCGTGCAATGCCTGGGAGAAGATACTGGGGCTGTCTATGAAACCTTGGGGTAACCATGTCCATGTGTATTGTACACCTCTGTATGTAAATGTGAATAGATACTGACAGTCAGGGTGGTAAGGCACAGAAGAAAGCAGAGGTCAATGACAGTGAAATGGGTTGCATTTGGTGGAATCTGCATCAGAATGACAGCTGGATTTGGCACTACAGGGAATTGGCTCTCTACTACCTTGTTAACACCTCTAAGGTCTTGAACCAGCCTATACCCCTCCCACCACTCTTCTTCAACGGGAAGATGGGACTGTTGGCTACACTAGCTGTACGAACTAAAATTCCCTGTTGCAATAATCGCTCAATTATTGGAAAAACCCCTAATTCTACCTCCTGTTTTAGTGGGTACTGAGGAATTTTTGGAGCTTGCCTACCGCTTTTTAAATTTACCTTTACAGGGTTTACGTTTGCCATTAATCCAGTGTCCTGTCCATCCTTAGTCCAAAGGGAATCTGGAATTTGGGACAACATTTCATCTACCTGAGATGGATTTTCATTTAAACTTGTAGAGTGATACATTATCCTTTGGGGAGTGTCCAACATATCCCGCACCTCGTGTGCAACTCTCTCTGGGATATCTAAAAATACAACATCAGGGGTGCAATATATAACATATCCCATCTTACATAACAAGTCTCTACCCAGCAGGTTAGTAGGAGTCAGAGCAGCTAGAAGGAAAGAATGCTTGGTATTCAATGGCCCAATAGTAACCTCTGTGGACTTTGTTAAAGGATAATGTTCCACTTTACTTGTTACACCCATTGTTGGTACTGTCTCATTGGTCACCTGTAAATTAACAGGATATTTTATCACTGACCTGGTCACCCTTGTGTCTACAAGAAAAGGATATTCAGTACCAGCTACATCAACCATCATGACCGGTTCGTCCCTAGTACTTCCCGTTAACCTGACTATCTGTAGACTACAGGTATCCCCTAGCGTTGGCTACCATTCTCCAATAAAGCATTTACGGCCACAATTGGAGCTGGTGCCTGCTGGACATTTGCTGGTCTCTTATGGGGATGTCCAGGTCTTCCCTGATTTGGCGTTCCTACTCTTTTTACTGTACAGTTTCTACTTAAGTGTCCTGTTTGTTTACAATTAAAACATGTTCGTGGATCGGGTGAAGACACGTGTTGTTGTGAGGTTTGAGCAGAGGGTAAAGGTGGTGGATATGGGTAAGGATAGGGAGGGTAAGGGTATTGTGGGGGATATGAGGTTTGTGAGTAGTATGGGACCTGTGGTTGTATAGGGTTTGTGGAATAGAGCTGTGTTTGTTGTTGCATGGGGTTAGTGATGGCATATAACTGTTCAGGTGAAAGTGTGTGTGCAGATGCAAGTGTGTCTGTTGGCTGTGATGTTACCGTCATTCCCTCCAGAGCTTGTATACTGACAGCCATTAGTTTTTTGCTCTGGATCTCTCTCTTCTTTGAGATGTTTTTATCATGTTCTATTGCAGATTCTATGAGGGTATCTATTGTGACTCCCCTCCAGCCAGGTTGTGAGGTCTGAACCCGAGTCTAAATTCTCTTTCAGACTGTCTATGAGTACCATGACTATCATTCCCCTGTGGTGAGTACTATCTTTAATATCTTCTAACCCAGTGTAAAGGGTGATAGCCTGCAGAGCCCGGTCACAATAATCTTCTGCAGATTCACTCTCCTTTTGCTTAATGGTGAAAATTTTGTTCCAGTTAACTACTACCAGAAAATATATACCCAATTGAGTTACAATGCGGGAAATGTTACCTTGGTTTACTTGGTCTGTTAAGGGAACATCACCATCCAATACACAATCCGTGATAAATTTTGTCACGTCGGTATTGCGTGGTAGACAGGCCCTTAACACCACACGCCAATCTTTATTAGTTGGCTCATGAGAACTACCCAAATTTCTCAAAAATCTTTGACATTTGGCTAGTTCCTTTTTGGGATCGGGGAAATAATTTATGATGGAATTTAGTTCTGCTCTTGTCCAGGGACAATGCATTACTACCTCCCTCGTGGGCACTACACTGATCGCATCTGCATTTCCATTCGGAACGGTTATTGTCCGAATGGGATGCAGACCGGCAGCGCTGCTACCTTTGACCTTGTTACCTGGCTGGTAGTTTAATCTGTTTCTGCTACGTATGGTTTTAACAACTTCCTCTACGGGTGCAGAGGGTGTTAGCACTTCCCTTACTGTTACTGATGGAGATGATGGCACCACTCATGATTGTTGTGATGCAGCATCTATCATCTGTACAGCATGGGAAATGGCAGACATTACAATAGGCTCATCATCCACATCATGAACATTTTCTTTATAGTTGCTTAAGAGAGGGTACAAATTGCTTGTTACATTTTTATGGGTATTTCTGGTAACTGTACATGCACCTCCATCCACATAAGGTGGGGGTGGTGAGCGTGAACTGCTGGCAATACTCTCCACAATGCTACCTTGCTGCACGTGCATGCCATTTTGCTGCTCGCCTGTATTGCAATTCATCGTCGCGGATGTATTCTCTGGCAATGCGCTCGCAACGCTAGTTTGTATTACTTGCGCATTTTTAAGCCATGCATCCCCTTCATGCTGCCACAACTTCAAACATTCATAATATTTGACCTTTTTCTCTCGGGAGCGCATCAGACTGATGTGATACCGGACATTATCTAGTACAGTTTTATCAAAACTACCAATTCTGGGAAATGGTCTAACACTCTTCATTGTCATTTTAAACCATACATCACAATACCTTATTGTATAAGTACCGTACTTAGTATGCATAATACGATGGGCCGATCCAAAATGCGCTTTCATTAGCAGCACATCATTGTCTAACATCTCTATTGTTTGTATGGCCCCCATTTTGAGACAACTCCTATGCTTTTCAATAAAGATTTACACTGGTGAAAGACAATCAAGATACTTTCACTTACCTGTGGACGATTTAAATGGCAGCGCCCACACACCTGGATAAGATTTGAAAAAGGCAACTTCCACACCCGAATAAGATTTAGTAAGGCAACTACCACACCTATGGAAGTTTAAGTAGGCTACTTCCACGCACCTCTCTACAACAAATACAACATGTACACCTGCTACTGTGTATAGAACGGTAAGCTACTTACTGAGTGACTAGCACTTAGCCCTTAAAGGTCATACGGTACCTCTAACTGTAGGGAACAAGTTACCCCTAATAAACAAATACTCACTGTTATACACTTTTTCCTGTGCAGAAAAATACATGTTAACCCAGATATTGATAACAATTGAAAAATGTTAACCTCAACGGCTTTATTTAAACACGTGGCAGCACAACCGGAAGTACGTATACGCTATTGTGCGACCAGTCACATACACAATAATGCGACTACCATACAACCGTATGACAACTTTTTAGCTGTGTACGCAAAAGTGCATCTTTACTGTGAGCAAAACTGCGACTCAGCCGCGTGCTCAATACTGCGGCACCCCTTTAAACGTTAGGTTCTATCAACAAAGGAAAACAAAGTTTTTCCTCTCTTGTCCCTGGATTCTAGTCAGCTTCCTTGGCTCACACGAAAACGGATAGCGATCTTTCAGTGCAAAGCAGTTGCAGGTAAACCCTGCATGTGACCACTCCACCCTTTGCTGAGATATCGATAACTGTATGTGCTGTGTGAGTAGGTAAGTGACTTCACTATGAGCCCCCAACTAAGGATACTGCCTTTGAACCTCTATATACCCCTGCCTATACCTTCTAATATCCTTCCTATAAACCTCTAAGGATGATGCTAATTTGCGTACGCAGTCATCCCGTAAATAGACTCCAGACCTAGAACATGTGGTTCCAAAGCACAAAGTATTATTCAAGTAAAAGTACAGCAGTTACACGTTATGATCCTCATATAATCTTAGCGCAAAGAGATTATACAGACCCAAGTACAATTATACATACGCAGCGCTCTCTGGTCCAGATGTTAGGCATCAACAAGAAACCCCTCATCAATCAGCATTCAGCACAAAGACTAGGAACCCAGGGTCAGAGCATATTTATACCCCCCAGAAATAAACAACACAATAGAGAAGTTTGTTGCTAATACCATTGGTCCTAAAGGAGAGGGCATATGTTACAAGGCATTTAACAGGTTGATTCAAATAGACACAACCCAGCCTCTAACAACTGGGGGTCTCTGGTTTCCTGCCTCATGCAACATCCTAACAGTTGTTCATATTATGTACATTTTGTTGCTTGAAGTCTCTGCGGTCCATAAGTTGAGAATGCATGATGCGATCTCCACACTGATGGTACCAGAATACTATTGAAAGAGTATGCATCAGTACAATACCAATCATGGCTTACTTATCATGTATAAAACCTTAGTTACCAAATAATCTTTATTTCACAGCATTTATGCTAAATGAACAAACTTAAATCTTATACTTTAAAGCTTATTAAACCTTTTATGTGAATATGTAATGTGTAAGTATGCAGGGTGTGATGTAAAGACGCTAGTTAACTTGGGGCAGATGCGTGCGCATGAAGCTAATAAACAGCGTTTTCATACAGGATCTTATGCATTCGCTAATATGCGATTAGTTAACAGCGCAATTGTGCGTATTAATGTGTGTATGAGAAATGGTGCACTTAAATCTCAATTAAACTAAGTGAACACCTAGCAGTGTGGAATGCTGAGCCTTATAGTTCCACACGCCCCCCTCTCTCAGCAGCCCCCAGCCTTCCCAGGCTCAAAAGTACAGTCCTTTGTTCTCCCAGGTTCTTGTGTAAATGCAAATTAGCACAGCTACAAGACCCAAACCTCAGATAACACTCTTGGCTTTGAAGGTATTTTATTGTAGGAAGCCTGCTAATGTAAGGTGCTCCTAATGACCCTCTTGCTGTATTCGAGCAGGGCCACCTGGAGTGAGAGCAGACGTTATGTCCATGAAGCTTGTCTTCACAGACTAGTTGTCACATGGCCATTTGCTCTGTTTAGCTAATGCAATCCAATTTTGACATACTGTACAGCCATTTCTGAAATATATTCTTTAGGGGAATAATAATAATATACACTTTATCCAGAGCACCCAAACTACGTAAAGTCATGAAATGGGCTTTTGGTGAATCGCCATAACTTATGGCGATGGTCACAGATGCAATTGCATGATGCTAATAGTAATGTCGCCACATGTACTAAAGTGTGAGTTTATCTAAAATGGCGCTTAGGCGGCCATTAGCAAAATGGCGTTTTGCGATCTCATTTCCAAGATGGCGTCTTGCGGCCAGTGGCAAGATGGAGTCACTGCGATTCAATTTTAAACTGATCTTGTCTCAGCCAATAATCCAGCTTCGACACACTCTAACTGGTCCCCTTCTGGGATGAAAAATATCAATTCAAAGCAGCAGCAGCCATGCTCAAGGATTCTTCTGTGGCAATAACTGATGTAAATGTACTGTATCACATTTTTTTGTAAATGCCTCCTCCCCTCCCCTTTTCCCCCATAAATTTTGTTTTGAATCAAAAAAACTAAATTAAATTTACTACCAATCAACCCTTCCTGTCCCTGCCCTACCTGTAAACTACATACATACTCCAACTCCCTCAGGCCTCTGAATAATAAAAGTGTTTCCTGATGTGCCATGTTTGAAGTTGAACTGCCATGTGTTTGTGCCGCCCACTGCTGCAGCTTAGCTTAGTTAGCCAGCTATCTTGGTGCAAATTTTGGGCCTAAAAAGATGAACAAATCAATATTGTGAGCTGTGAGGTGGTCAAAATTGACTGGAAACAAGAGGAAATAAATGTTATTGAGGTTATTAATACTGTAGGAACAAAAAAAGGCCATTTTATGTGATTTTATCTGCTTTTTTTATTTTTTAAGAAAAAATCCAGATCTAAAACCAAAACACAATACAATACACGGAGGTGATGATTTGGCAAAACCAGGGGAGATCCAGATCCAAAACCAAAACACGTGGGTCGGCGCACATCTCTAATAGATAGTAATGTTTTTTACCCCATGTTCTGTAGTCACAGTGAAGCCAAATCTCCTGACATATTCCTATAGGATCTGCTCATTTTATTTCCATAGGGACGGAGGTGCAATTGCTTGCTACCTATGTATTTTATGTTTACACTAAGATACTAGTTATGTCTAACTCTGAATGAGGTCTATAAATACCAGTGTCATGTTGTTTCAGTTTCTTCCATCATAATCCTTGTTAGATCCAATATAAAAGTGCTTGATATAATACCAGGCTTTAATAAGGAGCTTCCATCTATCTCCACTTCCTGTTCTTTGACTCCAAAGGGCTTGGTTGATGTCTCCTAAGGAATTTATCTTTTGAAAACACTCAAAGAATCAATTTCCTCCCATTTCCCTCTTCTCATTTTATTACCGAAGTTGCACTTTCTGTTCTGTTCCTCTCCTCCTTTATCCTTCACTTCACACACATTTTGACTGACATGAACCGATAACTCACATAAAATCGTGCTATACATTTGCAGCACTGGTGTTGAATTTCCCAGATTCATAGATAGTAGATTACTGTATGAAACAGGTTTAGCCTATGCAGAAAGCTTTCATGTGAATATCTCAAAATCAATTTTATTAAACTTATATACAGTAGCTTTACTACAAGCTTATCAGAGTAAACTGTCTCTTTTCAGGAAAAAAATACGCAGTGTACACACTTGAGATGCTGTGTAAAGCAAATATGATTGGTTTGATTTGTAAAAAAAAGTGTAATAACTTATCAGAAGGAGATCAAGAGAGAGGGGAGGGCCTGTGTGCAGCCTCCGTGCGCCCCCCTCCCAATCTTGCCAGGAAATTTCCCCAGTAGCCTCTGGAACTGTGCCAGAGTGTACTGTGCATGCGCCATTTGTGCCAGAGCCTACTGGTTTGGGTGCCATTTTCCCAATGATTCCTGTAGTGAGCGTGTGCAGATCTCCAGAAACATGGCACCTGCACCGGTTCCAATTATATCTGCAGTGAAGAGCTCCAGAAACATGGCGCTTGTGCCATATTCCTGGTGATATCTGCGGTGCTGACAGAGAGGTAAGTATTGTGAATGGGTTCAGTGTGTGTAGTGTGGGCCACTCTTCACCAAGGGTCTGTGTGCTATGCACACCCGGCACTCATTATAGATATGCCCTTGTAACATTTTGTTCTACTTCACTAATTTGGCATTCACAGCTGCACAGCCCTATTTTGTGTTTTAAAGCATATCAGAGTAGGTGCAGATACGACTATTTCAGGGAGTGTGGCTCAAGAGGGGAAACACCATTTTTTTTGCTGTGTATCTCTCTATAGACAGAAAAAATGATGGGTAATGCCAGTGAAAGACAATTGACACTTAAAATCGATGCTTAGTAAATCTGTGATTTTGAACTTCTAAATTGCTGACGATGTTCAGAGATTTAGTTTAGAAGTCCAAGAAGATTCTTAGTAAATGCAACTCTGGGTATTAATTCGACAGACAAAATGGTAAGGGAGCCCTGCTTGCAAGCTTGCTATCTACAGGCTGACAGAAGTTTAATGCATGAGGAAACATTTTGCATATTGGTCCAACCAGTTTGCAAAGATAAAACGTGCTTGGTGAGATATATAAACCAATCATACAAAAATGTTGGTCTGAGGTCAGAGGCGTGTTTAAGAGTAGAAAGAGAACATATGTAAGTTTTGTGTGAACTGTGTAGAGAGGAGGTAAATGATGATTATGAAGGTGGATAAGGAATTGAATAACTTTCTCTGAATAGGCAAGTTTTTATGTAATGCTTAATAGGATTGTGCGAATTCCACCATCCTGAACCATGAATGATACCAAGTAATGAGTGCAGACATGAGGCACAGATCGGTGGTTGTATTAATATTGCTGGGCATCAGGGCCGAAACTAGGATATCTGTCACCCGGTGCAAGGCAGCAATTTTGCGCCCCCTCCCTTCCCGTATATGGATTTTGTCCTTACTCCTCCATAAGGTAGTGCACTACTCAGATGTCCCTGTATAGTGACTTACATTATTCCACACACCATAATGCCCATTACACATTATGCCACACACTGTAATGCATATTACCAAAGTGCCACTTACATATTTGCCTGACACCATTTTATGCCCCACAGCAAGGCTTCTAATTACTTTAAATTTTAAAATTACCTGCTCATTGTCAGGGGTTTATGCTCATTACCAGGGGTTCCATGCTCATTGCCAGGGGGTTTCATGCTCGTTGCCAGGGGGTTTCATGCTCGTTGCCAGGGGGTTTCATGCTCATTGCCAGGGGGTTTATGCTCGTTGCCATGGGATTTATGCTCGTTGCCATGGGATTTATGCTCGTTGCCAGGGGGTTTCACAGCTTTCAGCAGCTTCTCCTGGCACTTCTGTGTGTATTGCGCTGGCCTAACAGATACTAGAGTCCACTAAGGAACTCTAGCATCTGTCTCCTCCTTGGCTGCGGCCATTTTTGGATGGCCGTTTTCTGAATCTACAGCCCCCAAGCCACCGCAAGTCAGCCCTTTTTCACCCCCCGCATTCCGGCACCCGGTGCACGTGCACCTCTAGCCCCCCCCTAGTTGCGGCTCTGCTGGGCATACACTGCCAGATAAAATGCCTGTCATACCAATAGACATTTTATCTGGTGGCCTGACACCCTGCAGATATCTCGGGCATACACTGTATGATATCTCACAGTGTATTGGCCCAATATCAGCATTCCTCCCCTGGGGAGGAGACATTTCCCTGTTCCTACCCTTTTGGCCGCATCTGACGGACATGCTGGACAATTATTTGGGCGATCCGCCGATATTATGCGGATTGGCCCAATAATAATGTATTATTAAGTCTTGGACATACTGGTAAAAAAAGGTTTGAGCCGTGCAAAAGTAGGCCATTGAGGTTACCTAAAAAAATAAAGATTTTTGCACTTCTTGGTCATATGTTTGTAAATAACCTTGAGTTTTAAAAGAATAGTTAAATATAGTTTGTTGTTTTTATTAGAGATGTACGGGTCTGATTCTCAGAGAACTGACAACAACTGAATTTAGGGGTTCCAAGTCGAACCTAGTCCAAGTTCAGAATCACTTTGGGGTACTGAGTTGACCCGAGTCCTGTTTCGGAACTCGGATTTAAAAAACAAACTCGTGTTATAGATTGCATGCTAACAGGTCAAAATTACATAATTTTAGCTAATTTTTTATTTATTTATTTTTTTAATTGCAGGTCCAAAACCAAAACACGTGAGGGTGGTTTCGCAAAACCAAAACCAAAATATGAAGATGACTCTGGATCCAAAACCAAAACACAGGGGTCGGTGATGGTTATATGTAGAGCTTTTATTTACAGCCTAAACAACTCTGGAGCTTATTCAGAGTCACATGCAATTCGACCACATTTGTGGCCACATTGCATGTTTGAAAATAGATAATATTCTCTGTCTGTATTCTGAATTCACTGTATATATGCAGCGGCACCTCCCCCCTCCATCCACTTCTGAGAGTAGCTGTCATCACTATCAACATACATTGGCCCTATCTTTGATGCAAGAGATGTACCTGTAATCAGTTGGATCTCTGCATATGATCTCCACTGAATAACCCCATACTTGCCAACAATCAGCTCCCTCCTTCCGGGAGGGAGCTGATTGACGGCTAACAGCGGGGGGCATGTCCGGACAGTTATGACACATTGGGGGCGGAGCTGGGGCCGCATGATCGCGTCATCGTGGCCCTGTCCCCTCTTCACAATGCTGTTATTTTCGGCATTGTGAAGCAGGGGGCGGGGCCACGATGACGCAATTCAGCGCGAGTCGCATCACTGCCCCCCCCTCCTCCCTGCTGCAGGGTTTTTCTAGTTTATTCTGGGGGGAGGTCGGGAGGGTTGGTGGATGCCGGGGGGCTTCCCTGCCTTTCCGGGGGGCCTGGAGTGGCAGGCGATATTCGGGAAGCTTTCGGCCAAATCGGGAGTATAGGCAAGCCTGAATAACCCTCAATTCTGTCTCCACACCCACAGCACATTTATCCTACTTGAAAAGTTGAAACCACCCTGTTCATTCCCATTTGCACCCACTGATGTGTATGGCTCTGAATCACAGTGGCATATAGAGGCTCTGACGATTGCGCAGACACTAAAAATCACGAGAACCATCTGAAGCGTGAACTTGTGTGCAACTTTGTATCAGGCCTTTGTGAATTTAAGTTACAGTAATGTTTGGTGGCTGTATAAAATACAGTAAAAATTAGATGCATAAAATTAAAGTAACAAGGCATTTCTTTCTCATAGGGGGTATATTTACTAAACTGCTGGTTTTTAGAAGTGGAGATGTTGCCCATAGCAACCAATCAGATTCTACTTGACATTTATCTAGCACCTTCTAGAAGATAATAGCTAGAATCTGATCGGTTGCTATGGACAACATCTCCACTTCTAATAACCCGCACTTTAGTAATTATATCCCATAAAGTCAATTGCAATGCTCGGTGTTACACTATATGTTACAAATGACAAAGATGCTAAGTGACATTCTGAAGGATAACATAGTAAAAGTTTGTGTGTTACCCAGTGACAGGATATTATTCTTTCCTCTCAAGTGATCAAAGAAAGAGGATGAAATACTGTAACCCCAGGAAAGACTGAGAAACAAAGAGAAGATCACAAGACACCACTGCCATAATATTCCCAACAAATATTATAGTATGTGACAATGAATGCATTAACTAGCACTGGGAATGGAATTTACCCAGACAAATTCATTTAATGATGTCAGGGCCTAATACTGTGTAGATGGAACTTCTGTGAAGCATTTTCAGTTTGCAGTCTTTGGAGGCAGTCCAATGTTTTCTTGCTGCTGTGCATACAAAATACTTAGGAACGACTTCGCTATATTAACCTTGTATTTATTTCAGCTTCAAGCATTTAGATTACATAATGTCATCCATATAAATATTATCCTCTTCATATTGAATGTGTGATGTTCTTGTAATCTGAATGGTAATGAGATTCTATCATTCAGATTCAGCCAAAACTGTGTATTTTTTGTTTTAAATGAATAAGTTAAAGATGTGGTTTAAAAGTCTTTCTGTTTTGGTAGGCTGCCTACTAATC
Source organism: Taudactylus pleione (assembly GCA_031769625.1). Taxonomy (NCBI): domain Eukaryota; kingdom Metazoa; phylum Chordata; class Amphibia; order Anura; family Myobatrachidae; genus Taudactylus; species Taudactylus pleione. The sequence continues at coordinate 1,853,150 of JAUIMM010000099.1, forward strand.
TCAATTTATATTATTATTATATTATTATTATTATTATTATTATTAGGCACAAACTAAGGGACATAAACATTTCAGGATATTTTGCTTTGATTGCCAAAAAAGAGGAATAGGTCATGCCTGCAACCCAACAGTTGGCCACGTCCAAGGCCCAAAATTTATCTTGGCATCCCAGAGTACTTCTAGCAATCAATGGGCTCCATTTAACAACCTTACTATTTGCCAGTGGCATACAATATTTTATTTGGTATCACAGTTATACAAATGAATATGTTGCCAGTATTTACCATATCTTTCCGGCTAGGTCCCACTGAGTTACCCTCCTCCGCTGCATCCTCTGCTGCGTTGCTGGCAGCCTAATACTGTCAGCGATGGGCTACTGACTACAGCTGCCTGTGCAGGCACATTTTGCTTAAACCAAGTGGAAAAACTTAACTGAATTTGGAAAATCAGCGCTAAGTCCCCGTTGCTGGGATTCAGGGCCAGCTCTTGGGGTGTTCGACCAATGCGGTCGAACAGGAGTGCCACCCCATAGAGGGCACACCCCTCCCCAACATCCCAATTTCAGTGGGACAGTCCTGTCCCGCTGTTCCACCTGTGGGGCGAAGTGGCCCGCCGGTGGTCAAATCAGGAGGTTGGGGACCCCCGCCGCTGCAGCTGTGTGGCGGTGCCAGACCCAGGAGTAGTTGAATGGATGCTGCGCGCATGCGCGCGGCATCCATTCATTGCCGGAAGAGGGCTGGGGGAAGACCAGCTAGTGACGGAGTGCTGGGCTTACTCCCAGCCTGACATTATTTGGAGACGTGCCATGTGGGCACGCTTCCAAATAACGTAATTTAGGGGCGTGACCTATGGTAATTAGGCCACACACCCATTTTTGGTCACACGCGAGTATTAGGCACTGTTAACTGAGCCGGAACAGAGTGCTCCGACCCCTGGAGCCGGCCCTGCTGGGATTGTACCGCTAATGCCATCTATAGTCATTAACAGCGTAGTAACCTGAGCTTACTGCTGTTTGCTAAATACTAAAGTGGTTATGACTTATATTCTTAAATTAAGCCCAATTTATTTTGCATGGAAGGGGATCTATCTGTAGAGAGAAATGACATAGAGAGAAACACATAATTAAAGAACAGAGCCTGGCCAAGCTTCAATAAAAACTCGATCAGATCTATCAGGTACTAGACGTGTGGGTAGGCATGTGGGGGCACTTTTTACATGCTGCGTTCTCGCTGTATACGGCGCGGTCACACCATCTTAGGGCGCTTGTCCCTCCTAGACAGCCTGGGCTCCTGGACAGGCCTAGACCAGGATCATTTATACATATTTACCCCCTTTTGCCACTCCTGCATATCAGACATGTCTTATTGCTGAGGGCAATCCTTTGTACAGTAAATAATGTTTTTATGCAGCATTAACTAAAAATATACCTGATACCAGTCCCGCTAACATGTTCTATTCAGGATAAAAAACATGTAATGTTTTTATTTGCATGAGATCCAGATTCCGCAACAATAGCAATTTCTGCAAACCACATTCAAATTATAGTGACATGGGATTTCAATCCTGCTTCTAATGACTTTTTGCTAAAATGCCTTCAGTAGCTCAGAAGGCAAATCATCCGATTAAAGCAATTGAAGCAGAAATGTCAGAGCTATGTTTGCAATGCGTCTAAGTGCCAATTTAGCTTGATCCTTGCTCTCAGTAGTGTTGGGCAGAAATGAAGTAAAAGGTTGATGAAAATCACAAATGTTCTCTTTGATGTATGGCTTCTTTAATGGCTGTATAGTTTTATTTATTTTTTATTTGTTGGTACCGCAGATAGGCTCTGAATAACATAGTATGTTATCAGTTATAAGCACATATATAAACAAAGATAAGATTTATCTATCAAAACATTTCAAACATGCATATTTGAAGGCATGCATTTACTGTACATTGTTGTTTTTTTGTGGCAGTTTTACACAGTATTTGCTATAGTACATTTTAATTTACTGTTATTAGCTGCAAGCCTAGCTGTGCAAGCCATCTGTTTTAAAGTAATTTGGTGCGAACCTCAACATTATATTATTTAAGAGTTTATCTTTACCTATTTCATCCTCCAAATGCTTTCCTTTGTGTGTTGATCTCTATATTGTTTTTGTTTTTTTAATGGGAATACTGTCTATAAGTTTTATTTTTGCTTAGCTTTATATGCCACAGACAGTTACATCATTCATCCTTGAAAGTAAGTGCAATTACATTTTGAAAGAAGGTGAGTAAAATAATTAAGAAGAGGGCAGCATCCTTTCATATATCATTTAGAGTTTAGTAAGTATCACTTCTAATTAACAGACAATTTAATTTTCAAATTTATAATGATTTCCATTAACACCTTGCTAAACCCAGTAATCACAACACAAATGATTTGGTTTTTAAAATGTATCTTGGGAAGATAATTGTATAGGCTACAGAAATATAGTCCAATAAGCAGAACAACTATAAATCACTTCTATAGCAAATTGCAGAAAAGCTGGAATAATTTAAGACTGAGAAAAATATAGCATTGTCTTTGTGCTGTAATTTTATTGATGACATTTTTAAATTAAAAGAGTTTGATTTAATATTAATAGGAGCTTTTGTTGTCATACGGATTTTATGGCACTGCTGGAAAACTTTATCTGTGCCTGTTTTTTCAAGTGTGATCTGTCTTAGGCAAAAGGCCTATTGCCTATATCTGTGGAAAGGTTTGAACTAAGGGCCTGATTCAGAGCCGGACGCAATTAGCGCTCGCTCGTCCAGAAAATAGGGGTGGCTATTCAAATGAACCGTTCGCTCTTTGCGGTCTGTTCACGCCTCTAGGTCTGAACGAGCGAACAAAACTTGCGGTCGTTTTTTGGAAAAATACGCCCCCTGGCCGCTCGCATCCTACGTCATGTCCGCTATTTATTAGATTAATCGAGTACATCGACCAGCGTATGAACTGCTCGCTATTCTTGTGGTTGGTTTTTCCTACCACAAATTTGCGAGCAGTTCTGACTATAAAATAACCCAGTGACGTGGTCAGTGACGCTGCTGTATTAATTATGCACACCCATAAAACGCACGTTTTGACCTTTAAGCACGCCTGCGTTCTGATCTCCACTCCCCGTTTTCAAGCACCTTCCCCTGTTACCACCCACATACGCCTCCTCCTGTCACTCATATTAGCAGGCATTCGCTATTTAGCGAACAAACGATTTTCGGCCTCACTGACTGGTTCGCGCATGCGTATTACGATCCGTACGCATGCGCAGTTGGGCAAACATCACTCGGAACGAACGAGCGGCTGCTTACGAGCGGCTCTGAATCAGGCCCTAAGCGCAGACAAGGCATTGATAAATTTGTGCAACCACCAAGGGGTGAACAGGGTAGCTGAGGGGGTTACAAAGTACCCAAGCCCAGAGCTGTTTGGGAGATCCTTCCAGCCTAGGAGGCAAACCTACACTCACAGGATTACTTGGCCAAGCACCTTTTGGTAATGCATAGTTTCTACAGTTTGCTTCGGTATTCGCAATGAAGTGTGGTTACACCTACACTACATACCTGGCCATGCCTCCTAGCACCAGGGCCCGATAGATCTATTAACAGCTCTAGGAGAGAAAATATGAAATGAAGAGGCTCATTTAGTGTTATAATTTTTTTCCAAAAGATACACATTTCCATAGGATGCATGCAGGGGTGTAGAGAGCCGCACTGGGGAAGGGGCATGGCCTAATAATGGGAGGCATGGCCACATCCCCTTCGGCATGGGAGGTGGACGTTGTAAGTCAGAAAGGGGTGTGATCAGTGTGATCACTCCTAAAGATGGCCATCTTGCCATTGATGGTTACCATCGATGGTGATTTAGCAAGTGGTCATCGATGGTGACCAACTATGTAGTGGATGACCATTGATGGTTCAGAAACTGGGGGTGGGGCTTCACGTGTGCCAGGGGCGGAGCAATATTCTGTGACATTGCAAAAAAAAAACCATTTGGTTATGCTTTACCATCGATGGAGGAAAATAATCTGGTTCTCCCCCATTAATGGTAAAAGCAATCAACATCGGCCATTATGAATCATTGATGGTCGATGGCCACAAGCAGTCTCCCACTGCAGTCAAGCACACAGCAGCATGTGCTGGGCTGCTGTGAGGTAAAAGGGAGGAGGGGCGGTGCCAGACCTGGGCCCCTCCAGCAAGCCCGGGCCCTGGTAAATAGTACCCGCTTGCCCCCTCTCGGTGCACCTGGATACATGTGCACCAAATGTACCTAATCATGCAATCTTATTGGAGAGAGATGTTGGTGCAACATTGTAGATGGGTTGTCTGTCAGTAGTTAATGCTGTGGGGATTAGCAGAAACCTTACCTTTTTCTCATGGTGATATTTCCTGATGTGTATACATGAACCCTTTATGTGCCACATGGTACCAGATGTTTGGCGTGACTTAGACACTCTGCCACGGGTAGCAATTCCCTTACTTTTGTACTTTTTCCCAAATCTAGGATCATATTCCCATCGTAGCTATATAAAAAGTTGATTATATTGTACTAGGCACTAGAATTAGTGTTTAGTCACCAAGCAGTTGGTACAAAGTTGCAGTTCAGCTCAAAGATGCGTGGCATAAAGCATGGCATGTGTAAATCGTATCAGACCTCCATTTTTTACCTTTTTAAACAGGTTAGCGTCTGAGTTGAGACAGGGATGGCTCATCTTATGCCGTAGAGTTTGGTGCTCCAAATGGGACTGCCGATGTGTCCTCATGCACATAGCATCTATATACCATAAGGCATAAGATGGAATGGGTATGAAGTGCAGGCTGATGAATAGCTGCTGGTTCAGCTCAAAGGGAGAAGTTCCTGACAGGACAGGTAAGTACCCTATCCCTACCCCTCTACCCCCCCCTCATCCCCAACCCACCCTTTGTGGTGCCTAATCCTGACCTGCCCCCCTAGTGCCTAACCCTAACCCCACTTACCGCTCCCAAAACCAAAACTTCCATGGGGGGTGCTAACCCTAACCCCCCCCTGTGGGTGCCTAAACGTAATCTCCCTCCCCAAACCTAACCCTAACCCCGCTATGCTCCCTAAACCTAACCCTAGCCCCCCCCGCCCCCATGGCTAATGCTAAGGGCACCCTTGACTTACCTTGTTTGGGCTGGCATCATTTGGCGTTCTGGCATCGGGATTAAGATAAGTGTCGGTATTTCTTAAGTCCCTTGTCAGGATTCCGATGTTGGTATTGAGACTCATAACTACATCCCCATAAGATGACCGGTGCGACTTAGATTCTTCAAGAGGAGTAGCGTATTTTATTTTTCTTTAATTTTGCAGACACAGCAAATAACCAGTCACAGTGTATTAGAGATGCTGGACTGCAACTAACAAAGGAATTAGTTTTACACATGTACAGATGCTGATGAAGCACAACAGAACTCAGCCCTTTTAACACAGATCAGACTCACTTGCACACAGATGTTCAAATGTCGCACATCAAATTGAACAGAGCAAGATAGCAATGCAGTTTTGCACTCCTATTCAGGCGCTACACCGGGCTGTTTCCTCAGCAGCTGACTGCTGAGGAAAGACAAAACAAAACAAAAATTATAGCAATAAGTGTCAAGACAGCGCTTTTGTGGAAAGAATGTTTGTCAATATATCAACAAATGGAATTTGTTATATTAAATCATACACATATAAAATGCGATTGCCAGGGGCGTATCTATAATGAGTGCAGTGTGTATGGGGCACCACACGGGCCCCCGGGTCCAGGGGGCCCGCACTGCTCACCCTGCGCCCATAATATTTTAAACTCACAAGTCCGTGGTCCCATGTCAGGTGTCAGCGCTGCTCAGAACACCGGAAAATGGCCAGCATTTTCTCATAGACTCCAAGATGATTTGCTGAGAATTATGTGGTCTGTAGTCTTCATAGACAATACATAAGGAGGTCTGGTTCAGGTTTTAGTCGACAGGCTCCAAGTGCCAGTGAGTAAGAGTATTTTGCCGGACCAATAATGCAAACGCGTTTCACTGTGTCCCTCACAGCTTTGTCAAAGCTCTGGGTCTGTTTATGAACTATGGAGACAATAAAAATGTTTGTGATGAAAATACTCAGTTGATTTTGTGCAAATCAATAAGATAAATACTGTATGTGTGGGTGAGTTTAGTATATTGTCATGGTAAATAATGTAGTCAGTTGTGCCTCAGGTGCTCTTCCCCCAAACTTTGAGAGTCTACGTGCATTGCAAGCATAATTTAAATTTTTAATGTGTTTGCCAAGTGGGGTGTACAAAGTATTCCAGCGAATATCTATTAGGAGGTATTAGCAAATCATATAGATACAAATATCATGTACGATCGGTTAAAACAGATTCTGAGCAACCCGCTGAATGTCTGTCTTTAACGGAGAGCCTCCTGCAGACCACACTTAGGCCCTCATTCAGAGCCATACGCTCTGAGCAGAGCGCACACTCTGAATGAGGGCCGCCCTTCTAAAAAATGGAGCGTCCTCCTGGACGCTCGTATAGCTGTGGGTCACCACCCACAGCCTATACGAGCGTGCAGTTTGATGGCCGCTATGATCTTGACCATCGCGACCATCGAAACTGCGAGCCGGAGCCTGCGGTTGAGGTTTTCAACCGCAAGCTCCGGAGTGATTTTGGCTCTATCAGAGCTAAAATCACTCCCACTAGTGATGTCAGTGGGCCGGCTTCTGGCGAGAGGCGTTCCCGTGGGAACGCCCCCGTCAGGGAGGCACGCCCCCGGCACACCCACCAAAGGGGGCATGCTGTCAATCAACATCGACAGCACGCCCCCTTTGATCAGACACAACGAGTGAAGGACTTTCCTTCGCTCGTCGCGTCTGGCGCATGCGCACGACGGAGCTCCCTCCATCGTGCGCATGCTCAGTGCAGAACATTGACCCACTTGCGAGCGGACAGCCGCTCGCGAGTGGGTCTGAATCAGGGCCTTAGTTTAAACCTGTGCCTTCCATTTCCTTCAAACCTTCACTGAGATCAAACAATTGTGTCTTTACACTCTTGTTCTGAACTCTGCCTGGAGAAGCTGTTGCATGGGGGCATAGTTGTTATGCTGGAATTTCAGTTTCTTCCATGGGGAAAGCAGGGTGCTGGCGTGTAACACTGTAGTGTCTGGAGAGTCAAGTGTGATCTTATTTTCCTCCTTCTGTGCATTGTTGGACACATCCATTAGTGGCAGTCATTTATCATAGAGCCGTATTCAATTTGAGCAGACCCGTGATACTTTTCCGCCTCCCAGACTTTTCGCCTACATCGCGTGTTTTGTAGGTGGAAAAGTATCACGCGCGTGCCCGCTTTACCCCGTATTCAATTTGAAAGTACGTGAAAACGGGACCCGGAGAAACTTAAACAAGCAGAAAGTACTGTCAGATTTGGGAAATCAGCCTGATACCCCCCAAAAGATGCTCTGACATGGGGGTTCCCTATGGTACCCCACGATTTGGCTTGCTGAAGATATTTGGTGTTTTTAAGTGGGCTCAATAGCTGCTAAATAGCGTCTTTGTATAAGTGGTGCAGAATAGTATTCTGGAGGGTTTTTTTGCAGAAAATAACTTATCCCAGCAAATTTGGGGTACTTGAAAATGGGGGTCAGCATATTTTAAAGTTGCTAAAGTTAAGTTGAAAAAATTGTGAAAAATCCACCTGCCGCAAGCACCTGCAATGTAAAAAACACATGGGGCATACTTGGGGACCCCCCCCAGAGTTAAGTTCGCTAGTTTTTATCTTTGACCCCCAAGTGATTTTTTGGGGTGTCCTTAAGTATTTTTTTTTTATTTATTTGACGCAGTTTACCTTTGGGGGAATGTCTGAAGGCTGCACAGGGGTTCCCGCAATGTTGCACCCCAAAACCCCAATTCTGCACTTTTTTCTGCCTCCTAGGCGGAAAGTCTTTAAAATTGAATGCGGAGTAAAGTCAAAACAGGCAAAAAGTTTCCGCCAAAAACACGCGAAAACGGACTTTTCGCCTCAAATTTAATACGGACCATACGGGTCAGAACAGGCGAAAAGTTTCCACCAAAAACACGCGAAAACTGACTTTTCGCCTCAAATTTAATACGGGCCATAGTCGGTGTTCCTACTTTCCACATTTTGCTGCACATCCATGCTAATGCTGAAATAATGTCCATGCTCTCACTTAGTAGTTGCTCAGTTTTATGCTTTACCAGCCAAGGCTAGTGGTGTAATAACAGGGGGGGAGGGGCGGTGGAGCGGGAGACACTCAGAATGGAGTCCCACTGGTCAGCACAAGGCTGGTATCCCTGAGAAAGTCAGACCCACAATAAGAATGTCCCAGCCCCCTAAATAAACAGCCCTGCATGGTAGGTGTGGAGTTAATAAAAATGCTATAAGAAATTATTAATATTGTTCTTTACTGGTGTACTACATGACCCAGCTTGAAATAATTAATAGATACCATTTTTTAAATGCAGTTGTTTCCCCTCATAGCTGGAGAACCAAAGGCTACCCTAATATACAGCCACATAATATACGTGTAACTATCATCAGAGAGATAGGCCACTGTCTATGTACTGTCTATAAAATATACTATGGAGATAAATGGGACATTGATAGTCAATTCCTTCTGCCATATGGTATGGTGTGGGGAGGACTGTTAACTCCTAAGGACAATTAGGTGCAACGTTTTGCTACAAAATGTCCCAGGTATGAGGTCACATTGCTTCTGATCATTAAAATATATGTATTAGCTGCGGTCCCAATGGAAATCATATTCTCTTTGACAGGTATCCACTATAAATACTATCAGTTTTGAAAAGTGTGCTCTGTAAAGTAAAACTACTTCTATGATTTCAGATGGTTAAATCATGAAGGAATTTGGACAGGTGTTGAAAGTTCTATTTGAGATAAACTTGGAATTAGTTTAGCATTATATATACTACAATTTCCATACTGACATTCTGAAAATTATCTTTATACAGCACAAGCTTGAGATAAGAAAAAAAAACAGCTTAGTGCAGGTTCTGTTGCCAGGCTTCATAGTGTGATAAAAAACATATTTCACTGTCTGGTTGTTAGCCTGGCTCGATGGGATGTCTTAAGTAGTATTTTTTTTCTGTGGAAAAATTGAATGTTAGTGACAAGACTTTCACTTGTCTCCATTTCAAGAAGTGAAGTTTAACTTGTTCTCCTCTATAAATCCAATGTACTTCAATCATCATTTCCACTTCAGCCAGGCAGTTCTCCAGTGACCAGCTTTTGATTATGAAATGAGAAGATGGATAGAACGTAGTCCAGGATGCATTATGGATCTGCTTGATGCCGGATAAAGCGCACATTCAACTAAGGTGGCCTTGCTATAGGATGCCTTTTAATTACACTGGATTAGGACAAATGAAAAACAAAAATATGGCAAAGGGTTTTCCCTACAAAAGGAATAATGATGTTATTGTTTTATATAGCAAAAGGCAGGGACAAACATGTAATAAACACGAAATTAAAATACAGCTCTGAAAAAAAAAGAAATGGAATAACTCCAATACAACACAGAAAAAGAGCAATTCTGATCATGAATAGGAGTTTTTTAAATTCACAGTGAAAAGGAAAAATGATCATCAAAACATCCTTCATTACTGTGTAACAAAAAAACAGAAAGGGGGGTGTACCCCAGATGTCCCCCAGCACACTAAATTGTACCTGCAACAATACTTGAAAACTATATGGTAATAGAAATTCAGAGATATTTGTTGCATGCATTTGCAAATACATGGTAAGCCACCAGGCCAACTTCATGGCTTCTCTGATACTCGTGGTCCCTACACTGCATGATAACAGTACTCATTCTTGGCCATGTAATTGTTTATTGTAAGACCTCATGATAAAGGAACATACAGAAATACATCCAAATTGAGAGCCAGCTTACCTGGGAGTCACCCCTGGGACCTCCAATTAGAACTACAGGAATCAGCATACCCCCCAAATGCTGGTTTCATCTATGCCTTTCAAAACAGCAAACATAATACCAGCCACCAGGCCAACTTCACTACCAGTATCAGAGAAGCCGTGAAGTTGGCCTGGTGGCTTACCATGTATTTACATCCTAGTCACATCGCATTGGCAAAAAAAAGATGCGAAAAAGATGCCCGGCACCAGCAGGATCTCACAGGACCTGGCACACAACAGGCTGTTTGGCATGACTACAGCAAAGATGGACACAACTGTACTTTGTAGGCCTAATCTGTCAAAGCCAGATCACATGCCAAGCAACCTATGCTCTTGTCTAGGACCCAGTTGTGCTCCAAAGAAAGTACTTCCCAGTACAGTATCTACATGTCATAATGTAGGATATGAGAAATAATGTTTGTTACACGTATTAGGCAAGTATATAGAGTGGTTTAATAGAAAGTTGCCAGGAATGCCATGGGAAATAGAATTCTGTCAGTCAACTGAAGGAGGTATGAAATGGGGGGGGGGAAATTCAAATGGTTTAAGAGGTTTGTTTACTAAGCCTTGGATAGATATAAAGTTGACAGACATAAGGTACCAGAAAACCAGCTCCTAACTGTCACTTTTCAAACACAGCCTGTGACATGGCAGTTAGGAGCTGATTGGCTGGTATTTTATTTCCGTTCACTTTATCTCCATCCAAGACTTAGTAAATAGACCCCTAAAACAAGTATATTTCTTAGGGATTATGTATAAAATCTTCTCAAGAGTGGAGAAATGGACAAATGGATAAGTTGCCTATAGTAACCCATCAGTTTCTACCTATCATTTTATAGACTTGATAAATGCTATTTAGAAGATAATTGGTTGCTCTACTGTTAATATTGTTTAGTAACTTTCCCCCATACAGCTACTGTGTGGTTCTGCAGATGCTTACACAGGTTACTTGAAGCACACAAAGTAGACCAGAAGTCTCAGGGTTCCATTTACTAAGCAGTGTTAGGAGACAGAGTGAAAAGTGATAAGGTGCCAGCCAATCAGCTCCCAACTATCATTTTTCAAACACAGTCTGTGAGATGGCAGTTAGGAGCTGATTGGCTGGCACCTTATCACTTTTCACTCCTAACACTGCTTAGTAAATAGACCCCTAAGTACTGTATGCCATGGGTAGGCATAATACATTGGCCTAACTAGAAACAAGAGGATCCCATAGGAAACATAATGAAAGGATCCCTATCCCTGCAAACTACCTCTGAGATGTGGTGCATTTCAAAACAAAATTATTCCAATTTTCTTTTAACACTGGTCATAACCTTTTGGTTTTAAACTAAGCAACCATATCATAGACAGGTTATCTTATATTAATATATTAATTTACTGAATTGTTAAATAAACAAAAGAATGGTTGAATTGTTTTCTTATTTGGTGTGGGTTCACAGTGTGTAGGTAGGGGCGCCAAGAGGAGGGGAGTGGGTACTAAATAACCGGCAACGAGCATGATGGAGGAGCCCAGCTGACACTGCCCACCCCTCCCTCTTTCCTGTCAGCAGCCCAGCACATGGTGCTGTATGCTGGGCTGCAGTGGGAGACTACTGGCTGAGCAGTAGCAGTCTCTACAAAACAAAGGTGGAAGAGGATCTTGGGTGCTTCAAAACTGTGCTGCTGCCTTTTTCAATAAAAGATCTTTCCCCAAAGATCCAAAGAAATATCTGTTATATAAAAATCTATTGAAAAATTGGCGCTGCTAGTATTAAGTGCTTATTTAGAACAAATGGAAAAAATACTTATCCATGTAGATGCAGTAATAAACGTCAATTCTAGTGTTCTTTCTTTGTCTTTACCCAAGGTCCCGAAAACATGGGGAAAAAGGGATTGTATATATGACGTCAGTGTGAGATGTAATAAAATTGGTGATATACACTTTTTCAAGATTAGACGGAGAAAATATAGGCGTACCCCAACTCACTATTCAAAGAGATGGAGACACTCCTATCGTGGTATCTTTAGTGCAACATGAAGTATGTGAACACACCTAGAGCTTACAGTCCTAACAGGCGGTGCACAACATGTAAAGGTATCTTTGATGCTACATGGAAGTGAAGGAGCGTACCAGTACTCACAGGGCTCCAGATGGTCATCTGTTTATAAAGGTATCTTTTCAATCCTCCATAACCAACAAGTATTTTCTTTTTTCATAAAATTGTGGTTTATTATGACAATATTCAAGACAACAATTATTAAAATATGCAGAGCATTCTCTAAGAGATGGAAAACTGCACTGTGAGCAACTGAGGTATAATGGATGTGGAGGTGATGGGGGTCCAGATCCCCAACAAGTGTAAATGAATAAACAGATAAACACCTCTCTGCACCTACCTCTGGTATATTCACAGTTGCAGTAGTCCAGATGAGAATGTCCCCTTCTTACCCAACGCGCTTCGAGATGGAGTCTCTTTTTCAAGGCATGAAGGTAAGTGCTGGGATTCCTACTTTTATGCCCCTCTCCTTAGGATTTCCAAGACGGCGGCATTGGTACTTCCGGTCCACATGGAATTAGCTTCCTCCTCGTTTCCGCTGATGTCTGGCGGACCTCCCCGCTTAGTACGTTTCTCCGCTTTATTTTAAAGTGGATTAGTCCTCTGTGTGGGGTCCGCCTACTCGCGAATCGCTGGAGTGTAATCTCCGTGGTTTCACCAGAAGTGCCCATCCGGAAGTTGTAGTTTGGTCACAGGGTTTCTGGGAGATGTAGTTTTTTTTTTCCCATAACACGGGTAAACACGATCTCCATGGCTTTATTGGAAACGGGGAACCGGAAACTATGATTTAAGACTTGCAAGAATTCTGGGAAATGTAGTTTTAAACCAAGGATTTTCCACAAATCACCAACAGTGCTTTCCATTAGAGCAAGGTGGATTCTGGGAGATGTGGTTTTTTTGACAGAAGTTTAGATGAATCTGTCAAGCAAAATCAGATATTAGTGAAGGGCATAACAAATTTTATCCACTACACAGAAAACAATGTTATTAAAATTTCATTAAAACCAAATTAAATATAATTAAATATACAGGTGTGAGTTTACTAAAAATCCAGTGCTTTATAAGAACCATTTAATTTCGAAATCTTGGTTGATTTAAGTAAAGGTATCTTTGATGCTACATGGAAGTGAAGGAGTGTACCAGTACTCACAGGGCTCCAGATGGTCATCTGTTTATAAAGGTATCTTTTCAATCCTCCATAACCAACAAGTAGCATCAAAGATACCTTTACATGTTGTGCACCTTTACATGTTGTGCACCACCTGTTAGGACTGTAAGTTCTAGGTGTGTTCACATACTTCATGCTGCACTAAAGATACCACGATAGGAGTGTCCCCATCTCTTAGAATAGTGAGTTGGGGTACGCATATATTTTCTCCGTCTAAACTTGAAAAAGTGTATATCACCATTTTTATTACATCTCACACTGACGTCATATATACAATCCCTTTTTCCCCATGTTTTTGGGACCTTTGGTAAAGACAAAGAAAGAACACTAGAATTGACGTCTATTACTGCATCTACACGGATAAGTATTTTTTCCATTTGTTCTAAATAAGCACTTAATACTAGCAGTGCCAATTTTTCAATAGATTTTTATATAACAGATATTTCTTTGGATCTTTGGGGAAAGATCTTTTATTGAAAAAGGCTGCAGCACAGTTTTGAAGTGCCCAAGATCCTCTTCCACCTATGTTTTGTATTTACTTTGTAAATTTCCCCTAAGGGAAAGGAAGGGCAGCATCATGTTTAGTCATAGAGAAGAAAGATTAAAAAGAACAGAAGAAGCTTTTAGAATTAATTTTAGTGAAGAAGAAATTGAGATGACAGATGACAATTTAGAGACTGCCATGGAGCGCTTAGGCGAGTGGCTCATCAAAGAAAATAGGTTGTGGTGGGAAGTTACCACATTGGAAAAATATACTGCAGAACAAATAATCCCGAAAGGGCTTAGAATGAACAAACCCCCGACATTCCAAGATGCACCAGACTCTTTTTAAGATGAATGGAACAGCATTCTAGATAGACACTTGTTCATTCTCACTTATGAGCTTAATATTAAAAGAAAGGAGAGTTAAATTATGAGAAATAAATGAGAGAATAGAGATATTAAAACTCTCATTGATCCCTATAAGAAAATACCCACCTTTGCGACCTATGAGGAATCGATTGTAGAAAAAATAAAGAAAAATACTGAATTCCTTATAAAAAAGAAACAAGGAAAACTACAAAGAGATTTTGATTATTATAGATTTGGGATTACGAAAGAGAAAACAAGGGACTTTAGAAGGAACATAAAAGAAAATAGGCGAGAGAATTCCACTCAAAAAATACGAGCACAAGATGGGATAAAGAGAGATACTACGAGCCAGATGAAATTGGACAAACTAGAAAATAAAAAATATAAAAAATATAACAACATAGATGGTAAAAATGAACATCACTGTCGGTACCAAGAAGAAAAACATGTACATACAAGAGGGTCTCACCATAGAAGATTCTCCCAAGAAAGACGTAGAACATATGTTCATAAGGAAGAAAGAAGAGATAGAAACTACATTAGGAGTGATCACCTAAGAAATATGGAAAGATATAGTCCAGTTTTCAGAAACAGAAGATGGACCCCTTACGATATAAGAAATAATGAAGAACAACATAGGAGTATCTCTCGACCAGGACTCAATATAAGAACTGGACGTGTTTCTCCAAGAATGAAGCAAAGAAGAAATACTGGATATGTGAAATATGGAAGATCAAGACCCATAAGAAGAAACTCCTGGCAAATGAGAGATAGATCTCTGTTTACACAGAAGAACTCCACTAGGACCGAAGATAAGAGATTATCAGAAATGGATATGGGCACATTTAGTAATTCAGACTTACACAAAGAGAGTGAAGCAGGTCCCTCAACCTCACGAGTCATATTGGCCAGGAATACCTTTGAGTCTCCCAAGTCTTTAAACTTCACCCCTCTACCTCGTGAAGAATGTATAGCAAGAGAAGTTTCCCCTTTTTTAGAAGAAAGATGGACTCGAAAAGGCCAAAGATTAAGAAAAAATCCAAAAAGAAGATTAAAGATGTGACAAGGCCCTTCAGAATAAATAAGAACAAAATGAAGAAAATAATAAAAAGAGGGTGTAGAGCAGGGACGAAAAAGAAGAAACAAAATGAGAGAAGTGATCCACTTGAAAAGAGTGATAATAAAGGAAAAGGAAAACTACCTGGGAGTATGAAACAAATTTTTAATCTCAGTAGTCATATCCTGTCTGAAGAAGAAGAAAAAGTCCTGAAAAAGGGGTTAAAATATGCACCAACTTCAACTAGTAACCACTTTCAAAAATTTGTGGACATTCATAAATTTATAAGAAAAATCTGTTTGAAGAAATTCTTTGCAATTAAAGAAAAGGAACAAATAAAGAATGGAACACAAGGAATGACAGAAGAGAGAAATTACAATAAATATAAAAAATAGTCCACGTTCTATCCCACCCACATCAAAGGGAATTTTATAGACACCTTCTCCAAAGTGGTGCTGGAAGAGTTGGAAATCATGAAAAAACCCAAAGTCAAATTCAATTTAACAAAAAAAGAAAGGGAGATTATCAAAAATCTCGGTGAGGATGAAAATATAGTTATTAAACCCTGTGACAAGGGAGGAGGGATTGCCATTATGGACAGAGCCCAGTACATAAAAGAAGTAGAGAGACAATTGTCAGATATCTCCACGTACACAAAGCTTAAGAACGACCCTACTCACCGCATTAAGGAAGAATTCTTGAAATTCATCAATGACCATTTGGAAAAAGGAGGAATTACAAAAGATGAATTTGAATATGTCAACATTGAGAATCCTATCATTCCCACGATGTACGTACTACCCAAGGTACACAAAAGTGCTACGAACCCCCCGGGAAGACCTATCGTAGTGGGGACAGACAGTCTAACTTCCAACTTATCATCACTTATAGACAGTATCCTACAGCCATTGGTTACTGCGAATCCATCCTACTTAAGAGACACAGGGGATATTTTGAGGAAAATAGATGATTTTACTTGGGCAGATGAATTCTGGTTGGTTTCAGCTGATGTCACGTCTTTGTACACTTGTATAATACATGAAAAAGGTCTAGAGGCGATAGAATGGTCACTATCAACGACATAATTCTCATTAGAAAGGAAGAATTTCATGTTAACAGCCATTAAGTTCATCTTAGAAAATAATAATTTTCTATTTAATGGCGAATTCTTCCTTCAATGCACAGGAACAGCGATGGGGACCAAATTTGCCCCAAGCTATGCCAATCTGTTCATGGGTTTTTGGGAAGAGACCCATGTGTACAGTGGCATAGCTTGGGGCACAAACCTCATTAAATGGTACTGCTACATCGATGATATAATATTGTTATGGAAGGGCATAGAAGATCACCTTGTCCAATTCTTCTCTTCTTTGAATATTAATGATGTTAATGTGCATCTTACTTTGGCACATAGCCAATTAGAAATTAATTTTTTAGATTTAACGATCTATATAGAAGAGAACAAGATTCAAACAAAAACTTATAAAAAATCTACGGACATCAACTCCTTCATTCCAGTAGACAGTCAACATCATAAACACTGGTTGAAGGGAGTACCAAAAAGTCAATTCTTAAGGGTCAAGCGTAACTGCAGTAAAGAAGATACATGCAAAGACCAAATAGACCAGATGAAAAGGGACTTTATGGTCAAAGGTTACGAATTAAAAGAATTAGACGAAGCTATACAGACAACAATGGGAAAGGATAGATTGAATCTATATGGCACCACTAAAGTGAAGATAAAAGATAATAAGAACGATAAATCCAAATGGGTGATCATCACTGGTTATGATTCGCAGTATAAACAAATATAAATAATTTTCCAGAAACATTGGCACCTCCTACAAAGGAACCCGATATTACGAGACATAATCCCGGATCATCCTAATTTTATTTATCGTAAATCAAAAAATCTCAAGGATTTCCTGGTAAAAAGTATGCTTCCTATACCCATGAGGAATTTGACACGAACAAAGGGCTTCCATCGATGTGGTTAAGGACAACAACATGAAATATACGGAAGTCCAAATAAATGGTGTAAATTTTAAAATACAATATTTTTTAACATGCAACACATACAATGTAATTTATTTAATAGAACGTGCATGTGGATTGGTGTACATAGGACGGACCACCAGGTCCCTCAAAGTACGATTATCTGAATATCTGAGAAACATTAAAAAAGGACTTATCACACATTCTTTGTCTCACCATTTTAAATCTGTACATGACTGCTCAGCTTTATACATTTAAACGCTTTTTAGGATTAATTCATGTTAAAGCGTCCTGGAGAGATAAAAACGTAGAACAAAATCTTGCGAAAACTGAGATGAAGACCATATTCAAGCTTAAAACACTGCATCCAGGAGGTCTCAACCAAGATTTCGAAATTAAATGGTTCTTATAAAGCACTGGATTTTTAGTAAACTCACACCTGTATATTTAATTATATTTAATTCGGTTTTAATGAAATTTTAATAACATTGTTTTCTGTGTAGTGGATAAAATTTGCTATGCCCTTCACTAATATCTGATTTTGCTTGACAGATTCATCTAAACTTCTGTCAAAAAAACCACATCTCCCAGAATCCACCTTGCTCTAATGGAAAGCACTGTTGGTGATTTGTGGAAAATGATTGGTTTAAAACTACATTTCCCAGAATTCTTGCAAGTCTTAAATCATAGTTTCCGGTTCCCCGTTTCCAATAAAGCCATGGAGATCGTGTTTACCCGCGTTATGGGAAAAAAAAACTACATCTCCCAGAAACCCTGTGACCAGACTACAACTTCCGGATGGGCACTTCTGGTGAAACCACGGAGATTACACTCCGGCAATTCGCGAGTATGCGAACCCCACACAGAGGACTAATCCACTTTAAAATAAAGCGGAGAAACAAACTAAGCAGGGAGGTCTACCAGACATCAGCGGAAACGAGGAGGAAGCTAATTCCAAGCGGACCGGAAGTACCGATGCCACCATCTTGGAAATCCTAAGGAGAGGGGTATATAAGCAGGAATCCCAGCACTTACCTTCATGCCTTGAAAAAGAGACTCCATCTCGAAACGCATTGGCTAAGAAGGGGACATTCTCATCTGGACTACTGCAACTGTGAATATACCAGAGGTAGGTGTGGAGAGGTGTTTATCTGTTTATTCATTTACACTTGTTGGGGATCTGGACCCCCATCACCTCCACATCCATTATACCTCAGTTGCTCACAGTGCAGTTTTCCATCTCTTAGAGAATGCTCTGCATATTTTAATAATTGTTGTCTTGAATATTGTCATAATAAACCACAATTTTATGAAAAAAGAAAATACTTGTTGGTTATGGAGGATTGAAAAGATACCTTTATAAACAGATGACCATCTGGAGCCCTGTGAGTACTGGTACGCTTCTTCACTTCCATGTAGCATCAAAGATACCTTTACATGTTGTGCACCGCCTGTTAGGACTGTAAGTTCTAGGTGTGTTCAAATACTTCATGTTGCACTAAAGATACCACGATAGGAGTGTCCCCATCTCTTTGAATAGTGAGTTGGGGTAGGCCTATATTTTCTCCATCTAATCTTGAAAAAGTGTATATCACCATTTTTATTACATCTCACACTGACGTCATATATACAATCCCTTTTTCCCCATGTTTTCGGGACCTTGGGTAAAGACAAAGAAAGAACACTAGAATTGACGTTTATTACTGCATCTACATGGATAAGTATTTTTTCCATTTGTTCTAAATAAGCACTTAAAACTAGCAGCACCAATTTTTCAATAGATTTTTATACAACAGTAGCAGTCTCTGCCTGTGGGGTGGGGGGAGCGATCACACTAATCACACCCCGCCACCCCTGGATTTGTGCAGGGTAAATGTTTTTTTTTCTTAGGGGGCATGGCCACACCTCCCTTGATTAGGCCACTCCCATTTCCCAAAGGCCCGGGCCGGCTCTTAGCGGCCCTGTGTGTACAGTAAGTCTCTCTGTATGCTTGATGCAAAACCCATCTGTTCGTATCTTGTATTCTGTCATGACCAGGGTTTCCGGCATAGGGGACGACTGGTATTACCTGTAAGGGCGCTGTGGCATGGTCCTTCCGGCGGAGGAGCTGGTGTCTGGTGGCAGGCGTTGGTTGTGCAAGGTGTTCCACAGGCACTGTGTCATTCTGGCTGGGTTAAGCCTGGTGGTGTTTCCATTCCGTTCTGGTATGGGCACCTCCATCTTGCTTCTGGTCATGTGACTTAGTTGCTCCAATCCTGGCATGTCACATGTTCTCTCTGACCATTCATCCTGCACTGAGTACTTAAGGGAGTTCAGAGCTCTCCATAGTTGCCAGTGCAACGTGTTACATAGCGCATGTTGTGAGAGAGATCCTCTGCTTCTGAGACCTGTCTGTTCCCGTGCTCACCTGTGCTCTTGCTGGATCCCAGCTTCCAAGCAGCCTGCATCTCTCTGCCTGCTCCCAGCCTCCTGCTGGAACCACCCGGCACCTTCTATTAACCCTCTCCCTGCCAAAAAACATGAGTGTGCAGTTAACCCTGTACCTACATTGCCTCCATTTACCTGGTTTTCTGTTGCCTCATATCACAGCTGATCCAGTTTCTACACTGAGCCATCTCAGTACAACTCTGCACTTAACTCATCTGCTACTACTAATCAAATTACTCCATAACCTCTCTGGATTTCATCTCACCAGTGTCAATCAGTAAACTGTCATCCTGTCTGCAGCCTTGCAGAGACCATTTGGATTATAAAGACTTTTTAGTTCGGCCACTACCTGGACATTACCCATCCACACTTCACTACAGTTCTAGTCATCACTTCCCTCTCTATATTTTGGACTTCATATTATCCTTGTACATGTCTGCTAGTTCACTCATTAAAAAACCCACTTTTCAGTTTAAGTCTGTTCAGGTGTCTGCTCCTATTACCACAACGGGTCCACAACAAATCCAGATCCTAACAGTATTCATTGTGAACTGTAAAGTACTGTAACAACGAAATAAAGAGAAAATAGCCTAAGGTGCTATGGAACACAAACAAATAATGATAAATAAATTAAAATCAATTTGAGAATACAGAATTTAGGGATAGATACACCTAGCTGCTGTCCTAAAAGTTGCCAGCAAAAAACACACATAAATAACCAAAAGAAAACAGTGCAATGAAGGTATCTAATAATCCCTTAGTGAATCAGTGTAAAACTAATCCAATGCAAAAGATCACTGAAATATAAATAAATAAAAAAGCAAATGTGCCAATAGCAAGTTATTAAAACAACCAATAGTATAAAAATATGATATAAGTGAATAAATTAAAAATGATGCTTATAACAAATCCAATAGGCAATAGCATATTGTCTTACAAATGAGAAAAATATTTATCACCCAGCACAAATATTTGGACCCAGCACTAAATCAATCTGGCTGAGAAGTGGTAATCAAGTATCATATTATAAACTAAATAAACAGTTGTTTAACATGTCCTGGGTTGTAGCCGCAAAAATTTATCGACTGGTGTAACGATGATTCGTAGCAATATGTGTCAACATATACAAAATAGTAGACAGATCTTCCAGTTCTATTAAAAGGATTAAGTATATACAGTATGGTGGATAGGAAACACTTGTTATCCACTATGCAAGCTCTGAGCTGTATAGCGTGTAGAGAATGGTTATACTCTGGAGAATAGAATGTATATCTGCAGCCGTGTTTCTACTCCAATATTGTGTATAGGAGGAGAATGTTCCTTTCTTATTAATAAATCAGGCTCCCCAATGAACTCACTGACAGCAAGTCCTTGTGGAATTGTGTCATGTACAGTAGGCACTCACCGCTGTAGGTATGGGATTCAAGCTGCTCCAAGTTGCTATGTTGCCCCCCCGCTATAGAGAAAGGACACTGCCTTATGCTGAGGGTAAGACCGCTCCTGCTGTGCTTGTCTCATGGTGGTTGAAGCACCCGCCCCTAGTGCCTGCAGTGTTTCATGTTGAAAGGTACAGTGACAGCCAAGCTGGAAGAGTATTTGTGCTGCTGCAATCAGTCTCCAATCGTCCAACAAGTATCGTTCCCTAACGAGTTTCTTCCTTAGAAGGATTTAATCAAACACCTCTCTGATGGGTGTGTGATGAAGGGTCAACAGACAAAAGGTTGACAATGTATATGTTGGCATCAAATGGTTGAAGGCAATAGATTGACAGGTACAAAAGGCAGACTGACAAAAGGTCGACAGTGTGAAAGGTCGACAAGTACAAATATGCAGAGGCTGTAGCTACTGCATCCATCTTTGAATCAGGCACAAACTGCAGTAATCTCTCTACATGCACATCACCCAAATTTCAGTAAACATCTTTAAAGTTACTATATGACGTAAATCTTCTTATTACTATCATGGTTTCACTTCAGGCAAAATTATTGTACAAATCCACAATACTGTTGACTGTAGTGAAAATACAGCTGCAGCAGTGCTAATCACTGGGATGCTAGGAAAGGATAATCTCCATAGCAACCATGATGATACTGAAACAAAATGAGCCCCTGCATGAGGACAGGCAGAAGGAGTGGGTTCATGGATTTTACAGAAATTAAGGGATAATGAATAGACCCTTAGGTCACGGTGTTAGAAGGAATCAAACCCTCACTGGCATCTTTTGATACCTCAATGGATGTGCATTTAATGTACCTGACCACCTATACTATGTCAAAATGCCTTAACCACATAGAGTTACACCTGAAATTGTTAAATTGACTGTACCTTACCACTCATAAAATTCCATACCACGTGTCTCTAAATTTTGCTGGAGCAATTGCGGAGCTATATGTACATTATTTTATCTTATTTGGAGACTGGTTTGGAAATTTCCTCATTGCTTCATGGTTATTTAAAATTAATATCCTTGGTTCTCGGTGTAATTGTAGACTCAGAGCAGTGGCTTGCGGTCCACCTTATTTATCCTTCATCTGTTCCAAAGCATGAGTGGTATGTTCTGGGCCATATTTTTGTGGTGGCTTGAGCAACCATTCCCTAGAACTGAGAATCACCCCCTTCCATTGTTAAGATTGTTGCTAAAGTCCATTATAATTTTGAAATGGAATTTTAGAAGTTCCATTTTCCTCCTCGGCATGGTCACCTTTGATGGAATGGTTTTCTTGGCATGAAGTGCTGACATCCAATGGTTTTTCCCTTCTCCTGTTGACCAGTCCTATAGTTGAAATCAAACCCCCGAGGCTTAGTTAATTTCATGTTCATCTATGGTCCTACCTTCAACATTTGTTTTGTATATAATTATGTTTGGCTCTGTTTGATGCTCTGTGTTTATTACTAATGCTTTCATTTTGTAGCTGTGATGCCTGTATTGACAGATGTATCCTCCCCTACCCTACCTGGTTTGATCTTTGTATTTTCAAAACCCAATAAAAATCAATTAGGAATAAAAAAAATGATTAGGGGATGTGATGTTAATGCTGTAATGTTAATACTGCCCAATGATGGTGCGAGTGTAAATAATGAAGGTTTAATAAGTGTGATTGCACCTTTGGAAAATTATTTGAACAGCTCTGTTTTAAATAGATTATAAACTGTTTTAAATGCCTTGTACAATAATGCTTTGGAAAGTTGCTCACATGGTTATTCATCTTTTGGTAAGTTTATATTAAAGGTGTTATTATGATTCACTGTTTCCAGGAATTTCCAGGAATATAATTTGTGTTTGAAGGACTATAAATAGAAGTGTATAGCAGATCATCCTATCTGGTTTATAGTAGAGATGTGTGCAAACCTCTGTATTTTGGTTTTAGTTCCAATTAAACATCGTGTTTTGGTTTTGCCAAAATCATCTTCAATTGTCTTGGTTTAGGATCTGGATTTTTTTTAAATTATAAAACAGCTAAAATCTTGTTATTTGGGCCTATTTTTGTTCCTACAGCATTATTAACCTTAATTTCCAGTCATTTCCAGTAAATTTGGACCCACCCCACAGCTGCTCACAATATTGTTTTTAATCATATTGGCTAAAGCTGCAGTGAACAGAAAGGCTAAACTTGAAAAAATGTACAGTAACATTCATTGCCTGTCAAACATACATAATCTTGGCAAAGCTCATAATGAAAAGTGGTGCATGATGGAATTGTTCTTGGACCCTCTCACCCACCCTTATGTTGTATATTAAAAAGGGCATACACAGTTTAACAAACCAAGCACTTCAAAGACAGGAACTGCCACTTTAGTGGCTGAAGTGCTTGGTTTGTTTGGGTCCCTACAAAACAAGCTACCAATGGGCTTAAGGTAGTTAACAGTGTTATTAATGAACTCTACATTTTAAAGAAGTCATTATCATACTCTTCTTCAGCCTCATCAGTGTTGTTAACATCATCATCACACAATATTAGCTCATCCCCACTGGAGTCCACCATTACAGAAGTCTCTGTACTTTGTAGAATTTGTAGTTCATTTTTATGAACATTAGCTTTTCCACAATTTTAGGAAGTAGCCTCCGAGACTGATCGCTCTCAAGATTCCCGGCTGTGCTAAACACTCTTTCCGAGTACAAACTTGAGGTTGGGCAATTAAAGTAAGGTTTAAGTAAAGCAAAACTAGTACAAGGGGCTCCATTTTTTCTTCCAGTTTGCAAAAGGACTGTGTGATATGCTAATTTGTACATAGGGGCATATTCAAAAGGCTGCGAGAATAGCAAAAATCCGGCACCTGCGGGGTTTTTCCTGCAGATGCGGGTTTTTTGTTATTCTATTAGGTGTTTTTTTTTAAACACGCGCCAGGAGGTATTTTTCCCCGCACCTCCTGAGCAAGCGTAATTTTTCCTAAAATCGATGTTTTTTAAAAAAATCACCGGCACTTGCTCTGACATCCCCATTTTCACCCCCCCTGAGGACTAATTAAACAATTGGAAGTATAAAAATTAGCTTAATTAGTCCTTAATTGCTTACCTGCTGCAGCGGTGTCTTCTTCATCCTGCGTTGGGAGCCGGCTCTGCTGCAGCAGCGGTGAGTATGTCAGTGTGTTTGGTGTATGTAAGTGTGTATGTGTGTATGTGTGTATGTGTGTGTGTGTGAGTGTGTGTTGTGTATGAGTGTGTCCCACAGTTAATGTGCCCCTGGAGTGTTTGTGTGGCCCCCCAGAATGGGCGCTGGGAGAACTACATCTCCCAGCAGCCCTTGCCCCTCCCACCAGCCCCTGGAGCCTCCTGGGAGCCCCTGGGACTCCCAGCAGCCCCCTCTCCAGTAAGAAATGAGAGGGAAGGCCACTGGGAGCAGCAGAGACCTCTGGAGACCCCCGGCAAGGTAAGTGAAGTTTTTTTTTTCTCAAATTACGCGGTGCGGGGTTTTCAGAACTGAAAACCCCGCGACCAGTATTTTTGGAATTGAATACCGTGGGTATAGGGAGCGCGATACCACTGCACACACAGTCACTTACACTAGAAGAATACCACACTATGCAAATATTTTTTGCACTAATGGCTTTGTTTTTAACAGACAAAAACTAGCGATGTGCGGGTTCGGTTTAATTCGGTTCTTTTCGCCACATTAGCGCAAGTTCAGATTAGTTTATTATTAGGTATGATGTTGTGTCATATTGATAGCGCAACAAGGTATAAGTATGTAAAATTGGACAATTTATTCTTAATTAAAACATGGATCAGAATATGGCATGATTAATGTATGAAAATAAAATGCAAATAAAATTGGATTACAAATATGATAAAAAATGACGTATGAAAAAACTGCAGTATAATTAAAATGGTACTACAATGTAATCAATAGTGGATAGAGCTGATTCTAGTACAGACAATGCATGTGTAAATCGAGACAATTGTTACAATTTGTTTTGGAATGTCTTGTCTGGTAGAGAAAAGACCTGATGCAATGCTGCATAGGGTGCTATCATTGTTTTTTAAAGTTGGTAGCGGTGGCTACTAAACGCTGCATATGGTGCAGTACTGCAAGTGTCTGTATGTGGGTGCATGCACCCCCTACCTCATCCTGTAGTGCCGTTGCTGGTGGTAGTTTGCTGCTGGTGTGGCACAAATGTGTGCCGTGATGTGAAGGAGGCCTCTTTGTACAGTCTGTGTGCCAGGTCCCTGTCCGTGGTGCTGCCGCTGCCTGGAACGGGTGGCGGCAGCTGCTACTTGCGGTGCTCCGATGGTGAGTGTACACTGTACCTCACCGCTGGTATGGTGGTTACTGGGGTCCGTCATGCAGTTCCAGATTGTAGAAGGGGGAGTGTCCACCCGTTGAAATTAGTGCAGGCTTCGTCAGGGCTGGATTTATCTTATTGGCTATCCAAAACATGTGAGAGCCGGATAGCCAATAAGATAAATCTAAACTAATCAGAGCTTGCGCTAATGTGGCGAAAAGAACTGAGTAAAACCGAACCCTACAAAAAAACACTGGCAAATGTTTGCATGCACTTGGAGGAATTGGTCTTTGTAAGAATGGTTTTGAGGTGCACATTAAGGGTGAGACACCACCACACATATCATTGCTTGCACTGGAAGGATAACACACTATGCAAAATATTTTGTTTTGTTTTTTACACAAAAAACACTAACAATTGTTTGCACGCACTTGGAGGAATAGACCTTTATGAGAATTGTTTTATGGGGCAGCTTGTGGTTGGCACACCACTGCGCACAGAGCAGTAATATACACTGTGTCACTCATCTGAAATGAACACACAATTCTTGAAATACACAATTTAAGTTTGAAATTCAATTAGAAAAGACTGCAAATGTTTTTGTTTTAGAAGGAAACAATAATTTTTATTTTTTCTTTGCAATTTTTATCTATCTATCTATCTATCTATCTATCTATCTATCTATCTATCTATCTATCTATATATATATGTATATATATAACTGGAAAAAAAAACCTCAAAGCAAAGAGGTCTTCTCGAGGTGCAGCAGCATCAAGCACAGTACAGTATTTTTTGGACAGATAAACAATAAGTATACTGCAGGAAAAAAAGGTGCAAGTTCACTTTAAGAAACAAGAAACAACAAACAGCAACACTGACAGTGGCTAGCCTGTATTTCACTGCAGTGTGTGAGTATGCAGTGTGAAGACAAACATCCATAGCTGTACATTGAAAAGTGACAATGATGCCTGCTGTAACACTTCCCATACACCTATTACTGTCTCCAGATCTACCTACAGATATATCCACATACATCTAGCCTCCTTGCTAAACAGCCCTTCTAGTCGCGCCATGCCTTGGCACGATTCGGTAGTGCTGAGATTATTTACGTGTGACTTTTTCCATTAAAATGTGTCTTATTTGCAAAGCAATGTGGATAGGACTCGCAAACAGCTTCTTCTGATAAAAATGTCATGCGGCATGTTTATTTTCTGTTTGCAACTGCGGATGTATCTGCATGCAAAATGCTACGTTACAGTGTCAGAGGCTGTAACACTGTAGCGTAGCATTTCACATGCAGATACAGCTGCAGTCACACACAGAATATAGGAATGCTGCATATTATTTAATCTGCTTGTGTACTCTATTTGCATCATTTTGCGAATAAGAAGCATTTTAAGGGAAAAAGATCTACGAACAGATGCTCGGCACTGCCGAGTCTCATGGTGCTCACACATTATTTGTAGAGATGTGCTGTTCGGTTCTCCAAAAATCCGTATCCACCTGAATTTTGTGAATCCGGGTAAATCCGAATCGCGGTTCTAATCTCCTAAGGAGATCCGGGTAAATCCGTGTCGCAGTTCTGATATTTTTGCGGTTTGGAATTCCGATTTTAAATCTGAATTTCGGGTTTTGGATTGCATAAATTATATGATTTTAGCTGTTTTTAAAACTTTTTATTATCTATTTTTTATTTAAAAAATCCAGATCCAAAACCAAAACACTGGAGGGCGGTTTGCAAAACCAAATCTAGATCCAAAACTTTGAAGGAGATACAGATCCAAAACCAAAACCAAAACACGGGAGTCGGCGCACATCCCTACAAATAACTAGGGATGTGCGCCGACTCCCGTGTTTTGGTTTTGATTTTGGTTTTGGATCTGTATCTCCTTCGTGTTTTGGATCTGGATCTGGTTTTGCAAAACCACCCTAAATTATAAAAACAGGTAAAACCACATAATTTTGGCCTGTTTTTGTTCCTACAGTACTATTAACCTTAATAACATTTATTGCCAGTCATTTGCAGTCCATTTTGACCAGCTCACAATATTGATTTTTTTCATCTAGGTTAGGTCTAGAGCCAAAATTTTGCATCCAGCTAGATGGCTGACTAAACTAGGCGACAGCAGTGGGCGGCATTAACATGTCATTTTTAAAATATGAAAGGGGCATACAGGAGATGCTGAGTGTGGCCATTACAATTTCTCGACATTCATAAACAATCAAATTCAAAATGTCAGGCAGCAATGCCCCAAACAGCATATAATGCAGAGAAAGATGTGCAAGATGGAATAGTCCTTGGGCCCTCCTACCCACCCTTATGTTGTATATGAAACAGGACATTCACAGTTTAACAAACCAATCATTTCAGTGACAGGGACTGCCAATTGTGGCTGAAATGATTGGTTTGTTTGGACCCCCATAAATCAAGCTGCCAATGTGCATTGGACATGGAAATTATCCCACACATAAACTGGCCTTATATTACAACATCAGATGTCGTCGTCGTTGTCGTCCTCGTCATCCCCATCAGTGTGTACATCCTCTTTTCACACAATATTAATTCATCCCATGCTGGAATGCACCATAGGCGCCTCTGTATTTTTTTAATTGTTGGTAGAGGTCTTCCTCGTGGAAGTTGTAATTAATTTAAATGAACATCATCTTTTCCACATTTTGATGAAGTAACCTCCTATGCCGATCACTGACAAGGTTGCCAGCTGCACTGAAAACTCTTTCAGAGTACACACTGGAGGGTGAGCAACTTAAGTAATGCAAAGCCAGTTTGTGTATGGCCTCCAAATTGCCTCTTTTTCCTGCCAGTACTGAAAGGGAATGTTTGACATGCCTATTTGGATGTTATCTCTAAAATAGTCATCCATCATTTTGAGAATGGTGACTGTATCAGACAGTCATGGTAGACATGTCACTAGTAGGAAGTTCTCTGAGGCCCAACCAGATGCAATTTTTTGGTGACTGAGCTGCATGACCAGCAAGGATTCTGTAGGGAAAATTTAGTTTTTTCCTGATAGCCATAGAAATTGAAGGAGGAGATGATGGTGTGTCATGTGCTGCTTCAGCTGACAATTATTTTACCAACAGCTCATTGCATCTTTTCAGATTTATGTCCATTGGAAAAATAGACACAAGGTATGACTTAAACCTAGGATCAAGTATGGTTGCCAAAATATATTGATCTGATTTCAAGAGATTGACGACCCTTGGATCCTGGCGAAGCGAATGAAGGGCTTGATCCACCAGTCTGACATACTTAGCAGAATAGCTCAATTTCTGTGCCTTCTTCAGTTTCTCCAGCTGTTTTTGCAAAAGTCTGATGAGGGGAATGACCTGACTCAAGCTGGCACTGTCTAAACTAACTTCATGTGTGGCAAGTTCAAAGGGTTTGAGAACCATGCACAATATGTAAATTATTTTCCACTGCACTTGAATAAGGTGCATTGCTGCTCCACGGCCTATGTCATAGGCTGTTGTGTAGCCCTGGATGGCCTTTTGCTGCTCCTCCATCCGCTGAAGCATATAGAGGGTGGAATTCCACCTAATTACTGCCTCTTGCTTCAGATGATGGCAGGGCAAATTCAACAGTATCTGCTGGTCCTGCAATCTTCGTCAAGCAGTTGCCGAATGTCTAAAATGTCCCGAATTTTTTGGGCCACCGAGAGCATCTCCTGCACGTCCCTGTCATTTTATTAAAAACATTGCACCACCAAATTAATTGTGTGAGCAAAACATGGGACGTGTTGGAATTCGCCCAGATGTAATGCTCTCACAATATTGGTGGCATTGTCAGAAATCACAAGTCCCAAGGAGAGTCCAAGTGGGGTAAGCCATTTTGCAATGATTTCCCTGAGATTTTCTAAGAGGTTCTCAGCAGTATGCCTCTTAGTGAAACCAGTTATACAAAGAGTAGCCTGCCTCTGAATCAGCTGGCATTTGGTAGATGCTGATGCTGTTGCTGTTGTAGGCAATACGTCTACCCAGTGGGCTGTCACAGTCATGTAATCTTTAGTTTGCCCTGTCCCACTTGTCCACTTATCAGTGGTCAAGTGGACACTGGGTACAGAAACATTTTGGAGGACATGAATAAGGTTTTTTTTAATGTCCTTGTACAGACTGGGAATTGCTGTTCTAGCAAAGTGGAATCTAGAAGGGATCTGGTAGCCAGGACACAGGACCTCAATTAACTCTCTAAAACCCAATGCATTAATGGTGGATACTGGATGCACATCTAATACCAGCATAGCTGTTATGGTGTCAGTAATCTGCTGTGCAACTGGGTGACTGCTGTCATACTTGTTCGCCCTCGCAAAGGATTGTTTGACAGTTAATTGTTTGGTTATAGTACTACAAGTAGTATTCCTCCTGGTCCCCTTCTGGGATGAAGATCCACTCACAGCAACAGCAGCAACAGGCGTAGTCATCAAGGATCCTTCTGAGGAATCACGGATATGAGAGAAGTCAATCATGCTTATAACATTGGATGCAGCAGGGCTACATCCGATGACGAATGAGGATGTTGGAGGTGTTGGTGGTGGAGATTGAAGGTGCTTGAATCCCACAGAGAGGGAGCAGGTAGGTGACACTGGACTGATTGTTAAGTTTTTAGTTTTGGAACTTGGCGGCATACACTTTGGAATTTGATGAATGCGCTCCAAGTGGAGCATAACAAGGAGGTGGTTCCTAGATGGTTAAGGTACTTACCTCTAGTCACTCTTGCTTGGCATCAGTTACAGATGGCTTGACAACTGTTGTCCGGATTTGGGTGGAAATAATTCCACACGTGAGAAGTGGATTTTTTTGTCTTTTGCCCTGGCAAAATGTTTTTTTTCATACCATGGGCAACAACTGTTGCCTGACTTACACAAATGACATCCTCGGCATCAACATCCTCATGATCCTTAGCGGCAACTACTGAAATGTCCTCATCATCCTCCATGTGCAATTACACAGAAGCATCCTTGATGACTATGTCAGCAATATGTTGATTGCCCTTCCCCACATTTGCAGAGGGCACACAAATGTTGGAAGGAGGATCCTCAAGTAAACTATTTGAAAGGTCTGCTCATTCATGGCAACCGCGGACACACTTGCACTATCCTTGGGGATTTGTGATTTTGATTTCTCGGAGCACACAGTTGGTTCTTCCGGAGCCGTCTCACTTGTCTTCTTTTTAACAACTTTAATTTTTTATAGTACCACCACTACTGCAACAAGCAGAAGGGCTATCATCACTAGAACCACCAGTCATAGATAAAGGCCAAGGCCTTATACTTTCCTTGCCACTTCGTGTAGTGAATGGCATATTGCCAATTTTTGGATTATCTAAAGCCAACTTGCTTTAGATTTTTTTTTCTTTAATACAGTAAAAGAAGTTGCTTATCCATGTCCATGGCCTGACTTACGCCTTGGGGCATGGGCCTTCATAGAGGAATAGGACGTTGATGGCCTTGCATCATCATGACTGCCGCCAGCAGCTACAAGATGTGGTTCTAGCTCTCCTGTCATGTGACTGCCCTCCATATTCACTGCGGTCTTGCAGCAGTGTCACCAATCAAGCAGCAGTAGTGTAGCCAAGTTGCGGCTAATGCACACAGAGGCAGCATTGATTGACAACACAGGCAGAACTAGGTTGCTGCTGCCTGATAATAAGTGTGGCTAATGCACACACACATACACACAGAAAAAAAAGACACTTTTTTTGCCCAGAACTTGGGGCCCGGAACCCTGACTGAGACAGCAGCGATTGAGGACACAGGCAGCACACTATCAGCCAAGATGGACACAGCACAGCAGCCCAGATGGACACAGCAGACAGTACCAGCCCAGATGGACACAGCAGACAGCACCAGCCCAGATGGACACAGCAGACAGCACCAGCCCAGATGTACACATCAGACAGCACCAGCCCAGATGGACATAGCAGACAACACAGCACCAGTCCTACACTACCCACCATCCCTGTTCACTCTCCACAGCCAGAGTGAAATGGCACCGCCATGGGGACTCCTTATATAGCAGAGATGAAAGCTCGTGAGCCACGAGATTTAGGACCTCATTCAGAGTCGGTCGAAGCGGCCGCACGGTCGTACGCCACCGATGTTCGCTATACTGCGCATGCATAAAGTTCGCAATGCGCATGCACAAACTAGCCGCTATGATCAGAAATTTCTCTCTCCTTGAACACAGCCAGGTCGGTAGTTTGAGTGACAGATTTAGGCATTTGTGGGTGGTAACAGGGGAAGGTGCTTGAAAATGGGGGAATGGAGATCCGAACGCAGGCGTGCCTAATTATGCGAATGGCGTTTTATGGGAGTGCATACGGTTTATGGGAGTGCATAATTAACAAAGTAGCGTCATGGCACATGTGACATGGGAGGTTTTTACACTGACATGATCGTAGAGCTTAAGAGAGGGTATGGTCAACCTTAAGCTCTATTACCAGTTTCGATGGTTCCCGATGGTCTCGATTAATCCTTATATGCCCGGAGATGACGTGCAATGCGTATGAGAAGGGGGCGTTTTTTTTTTATTCCGGCCGCTTCCTCCCCTTGGTCGGCCTGCTACTGAGGGAATCATTTGCATATCCGGCCACTTTTCCCGTACGACCGTGCGGCCGCTCCGACTGACTCTGAATGAGGTCCTTAGTCTCTGAGCTTTTGCCTCAGTTTGAGATCCGGGGCCAGCGGGGGAACCAAACGCACGTTCGGTTCTCGCCCCGGATCTCTAAGTTCGGCTGGGTTCGGATCTCTGAGATCCGAACCAGCTCTTCTCGGTTATTTGTAATGCGAATTGCAGCGCACAGAGGACAGATGTATATGTACACATCTGTATTAAATTCCTAAACCTAACTCTTCTGAAGCTAATGCTAAAGGCACCCAAATAGCGCCCTGATGGCTTGCTAATGGTGCTTTTATTGGAGTGCCTCACAGTGCCCCAGCCCACAGTTCCACACCGTATCCTTCTGTTCTCCTGTGTGAAATGACGCTCGATCATGAGAGAAGGACTATATGCAATTCCAAACATGCAAGATCCGATGCTGGGAAGATTACATTTTGCCTTGTTTTGGAATTTGAACTTGGTGGGAAGAACTGAGCCGGGAATCGGAATCATTCAGAACCACAAAGTTGTGGTGTGTTCGGTTTCCAGGAAACTGAACCTGCACATTTCTAGTTTATAGCCAGATGGCCTCAAACAGTTGTCTAAGTGGAATTTTGAGTACATTTAAAAGAACAAGAGAGCCTTAAAAACTGTGGCTGTAAGAATGAATTAACTTTAATTTCATACTACAGTATTTATATAGTAAAGATAACAGAGTTTAAAGCTTGCAAAGTGTTATTATGTTAATCAAACAGTATAAATAATTTTGATTATTACTATAATTGTATTTGCAAATTAAAGCCATTTAGCAGCATTAAGGACCTTCCCTTCCCTCCCAGTGTCTAGGACGTAGTCACCAACTGGTAGACAGGCAATATGTCGACAGGTACAAAAGGTCAACACATAAGAGGTCAACATGGATGAAGATAGACAGGTGCAAAAAAGTCGACATGGTCAAATGGTTGACGTTGGAATGGTTGACACATTGTTTTTTTTGTTTCTAACCCTAATCTTCACCCAAACCCTTCCCTTGGTGCCTGACCCTAACCCTCCCTCCTGGTGCCTAACCCTAACCATCGGGGTAAGTGCCTAAACTTAACCATCTATCTTAGTGCCTAACCTTAACATTCCGGTAAGTGCTTAACCATAACCGTCCCTCCTAGTACATAACCTTAACTGTCGGGGTGAGTAACTAACCCTAACCATTCCTTTTAGAGACTAAACTTGACCCTCCAGTAGGTGCCTAACCCTATCCCTAAAAAATTAATATTTTTGTGTCAACCATTCCAATGCCACCCTTTGACCTTGTTGACATTTTGTACTTGTCGGTCTTCATTCATGTCGACCTTTTGTACCTGTCAACCTCTTGTACCTATCAACCTTTTGTACCTGCCTGTCAACCTATTGCATTTTCTACCAGTTGGTGTCTATCTAGACACTGTTGACCTTTTTACTGTAGATCTATTGATTAAAACTCATTTTCAGTATCCATCTTACACATACACCACTTCTGTGGCTAACCAGGAGTGTTTCTTTAAATCTTTTAGCTTAAGGAAGTGCAAACATATTGCATTGCACCAGGGACTTATCTAACCTTTTTATGCCTCTGATGAATCTTTATACAGCTTGTGCTGCAAAGATAAATCTTGTTTAAATGAGGTGTATAATTTTCCCTATCCCTTCTTAGTGAGGAATGCTCCACCTCTGTTCAGACACATGGTGGGATTTTGTGGGATGCTTGCATTGTAACTTTGGTTTGCAAATGACCCTTGTGTCATTATTCAGTAAAGCCAGATATTGATGTACAATAACTAATTACCATTTCTCTGCCTCTCCACGCTGCTGTGAACCCTTTAACCTGTTCTCTATTTCCATTCCAAACACAATAATAAAATGCATTGCTAGAGAGAGTGACTGTTGCACATTATTCTGCCAACAAAGGATCTTGTCAGAGGACAAGCTGCTAGAATTACTAAAGATTTTGAATGCAGAAAGGTAAGCTATGCAAAGTATACTAGAAGAAGCATGTTTCCAGAGCACTCTGTTATTCTTAATAATATACATTTTATCTTTCAATGCATTCCTTTGGAAGACACATCCACAGTTTGCTGAGTGGATGATCCTGGTAATCTACTTAAATATATTATGTGCCAATAACACTGTGTTCTAAGGCTCTTTCATTGACATTACAAAGTGAGTGAGAGACAATGTTTGCATGATACCTGAGTTTGTTGTATTGTGTATGAACATAACTGAATGACTGTGCTAGTGAGGCCAGCCGGTGAGAACACGGTAAGCTGAGTGTTGCTCTGCACTGCCAAATATATGTATCAGGAATATTTTACTTGTCTGTTGTTCTAGTTTGGGTGTACACAGATGAACTGCAGCCATATATTGCAGATGGCTCTTTTTGGTTGGGCTATATTGTAGATCCAATAGATTATCAAAGTGAAATATTTGTTTATTTTCTGTTAAATTAGTTTCATTTAAAAATATAATCTTTTGAAGGTCTTATGAATCATTTAGACATACCCTACAAAACCGGCATGGTGCAAACAAATTGTGTGTTAGTAGTGGCATGGTCGTGCCACAAGAGGCTAACAGTTGGGATGGTTGGGCAGTGCCCTCAAATCAGGACTTTACATGTGTAACCTGTACTGAATTAAATGTTTTTATAACTTTTTTAGAAATACTCCAAAAATGTGTTTTGCATAATGTGCATGAGGAAGGTGCAAACGATATTGAATATATCGGTGCGGAACGATCATCTCCAAAGATAAAGAAAATTATCTGCTGTTCTCTGCTAAACTAGGTCTAAATCCCCCAAACAAAAAAGGTTCTTGTCCACCTATTAAAATCTTATTTTAATAATCTAATCCCAGAACATAAAATCTTGTTAGGCATCGTCATGCAGATACAAGTAGTCACCTCTTAGCACAGAACTCCTGATCTGCGTAGCTTCTCCCAAAAGGACATTTTGTACCCTTAGAGACCATCTTGGCTCTCAAATCCATGTTTCCCCATATATAGGGTATAGATTCAGGAATATATGATACATTTAAATCAATGTATGGCCAATAAATCCTTTTTTCAGTATTGATGGATTTGCTGAATGATCCATCAGGCACGGATTTTTCAAAATATTTGACAACCATATTGTGAATTATCTATTTGTTGGTCCATTCATTTATACTTCCAGAAATAAACAATCACACTACACATTCAATTGAATGAGAATTAAGTGATTTTAACCTCAAGGCAGTGGGATGGCTTGGGCAGCATAGTGTGGTTAGTTTGTCCTATTGCTTTTAGGGGTGTGTTTTTAAGTTTTTTCTTTTGAAGGCTATGGCAGGCTGGACCTTTGCTCCTGTTTTCAAGACGAGCTAAGTAACTTGTTTGTGATTTAGAACTGTATATTTTGCCTGCAGTTTTTTCTCATTCTATTACTTTCTTAGTCATCATCTCTCTCTTGTGCTTTCTGTCTTTTGTTTGGGCTGTTACTGGGACTGTGTATGTTCTTTTCTGTCACTATATTTTTCTTTTCTCATTTTACTTTCTAAGCCTTGCACTATGCCCCGCCCACATAGATTGCAGCAACCCCACCCAGTACCTGGATGGCACTGGCATTGTGTGGAGTTTTGGTGGTAGTATTCTGTTTGAGCTCACGCAGTCTCCACGTTTTGTGTCAAATGCTCTGATTGTCACTTGATGGGGTTTCTATGCATCTCTGCTCAGGTCTCTAATAAAGTAAAATGTTTCACCTTTAACAATGTGACCTGATCCC
This sequence comes from Taudactylus pleione, assembly GCA_031769625.1. Lineage (NCBI taxonomy): Eukaryota > Metazoa > Chordata > Amphibia > Anura > Myobatrachidae > Taudactylus > Taudactylus pleione. Next base: position 1,888,743 of record JAUIMM010000099.1, read on the forward strand.
AGAGACAGTTCTGTAATTTTCGACACCTCTGTTTGCATTGCGGCAGAGTCTACCCCATGTCCAACTGTTAGGACACCAGCCAGTCAAGCCAGTGGAAACAGTGGTAAAGCCCAGTTCATTTTGGGCATCATGGTGAAATGGTTAGGCTGGTACCCAAATTGGTTGGATGCACAATTTTTGTTTTTTGGGCTCTCATTTGGTTTTTGTCTGCACATCAAAGGACAGGTCTCTGTGGGTTCCAACCAAAGAACCTTAGATCAATGTGGAAGTCACCAGAAGTTCCCAAGAGTAAAGTTGAGAAGAAACTGGATCACCCTGAAAGGTCGATTTTATGTTTCTTGAGCAAAATCACACATTTACTAACAGAAAAATGTTGATATTTTTTTTTAAGTATTAGTAAATGTGTGAATTAACCTCAGAAACACAATATCGATGTTGATCGATTTTGACCAATTTACATTGATTTTAAATCGATCAAAATCGATTAAAATCGACCTATAGTAAATATAGTAAATATACCCCTTTGAGGGATCAATCCTTTCCCCTGTGGGTGTTGTTTCAAAGAAGACTCCAAGCAAATTTAGGCTTACTCTGTCTTACCCATCAAAGATGTCTGTCAATGATGCTATACTTCCTGAATTCTGTTTAGTTGTGTACCAAACTCTTGACAATGCTTTGACTGTGGTTAGGCCTTATTGACCCAATGCCCTCATGACTAAGATTGATGTTTAAACTGCTTTTCATTTACTTTCCTTGCATCCACATTTTTTCAGGTTCATGGGTTTTCACATTGACAAGTGCTTGTTTTGTGTCTTTTATTTGAAAAATTTAGCACCTTTCTTCATTGCGTGGAGTTTTCTTGTGGTGGTCATGAGATAGTTCACTATATCAATTATTTTCTTTGTGTTGGTCGAGCCAATTTCAATTATTGTTCCATTTTGTTTTTTTTCCATGCAAGCTTTGTTTTTTAATATTGGTGTGCCCATTACTGACAACAAGACTGAAGGCACATTAACTTGTTTGTAATTTCTGGGTATTGAAATCAATACCTGTCTGGGATCTTGCTGCCTTCCTTAGGACAAGCTTGAGAAATTGCGCGCTATCATTGCATTATGCTGTGCATAAAATAATTCTTCATCAGGCTCGATCACTCTTAGATCTATTTATCTTTGCCTGTAGGGTTATTCACATAGGTAGGGTTTTTTCAGCAAACTATAAAGGGCCACAGTTGGCAAATCTTTGACTCCTGAGGCTGATGTTATTGGTGCGCTTCGCCCTTCTTATGTTTGGCAGGTCATCAAGTTGGCATGGAGGACTTGGCAGAACGATCTCTTGCCCCATGTGCAGTATGGCTCTGTGATCCCGCACGCAGTCCGGCAGCAGTCTGCTAGTGATTGACAGTCTACTGCCATTTCTGGTTGGGGAGGGGGCGGTGACGGTCTCCGTTTTCCTAAACGGAGATGTGTCGCTGCTGTTGGGGGCAGGAAAGAGGCCATAATCTCTGTCAGCTGATGGAGAGATTTCCTGGCCTCTTTGTGCATCTACAATTGCTGGCTTCAGTGACCCCATGGTCACTCATCTGTCCAAGGATCACTCAGATAATTTGATGCAGTGTCCATGGATGCAGTTTGGATCAGTAATGTATGCCGTAGGCATGACACCTCCTGCTGCATTACCATAATAGTGCTATCTCAGCTGCTACCATGGTAGCAGCTATTATATCAATACCATCTGAGGCTGAATCACACCCCTTAGTTTATTGTTGGATTGGTCTGATTCTGTCCATCCTTTCTTTGCCAATATACTTTGACTTTAATGTTTGAAATATTTAAATATTTTAATATATTTTTAATAAATAAATAACAATGTATTTCTGCCAAATCTATATCTCTTTGTATTTATTTTATATTAATGGTTAATGTCATGGTATTTATGTGATGTACACACAAGACACTCTTCAGCTAATAAAAGGTTTATACAATCATTCACCAATGGTGGTCTACAGAAATTTCCAAAACAATTTTCAAATTAAAAATGTTATCAGATATGAACAATCGATTTGACAAAACTAATATGTAGAGATGTGCGGGTCCGGTTCTCAGAGAACCGACAACAAGCAAATTTAAAGGTTCCGAGTCAAACCGAGTCCAAGTTCGGAATCACTTTGGGGAATTGAGTTGAACTGAGTCCCGGTTCAGATCTTCCTGCTGTTTGGAACTCGAATTTAAAAACCGAACTCTGATTTTGGATTGCATGCTAACAGGTCAAAATGTCGTAATTTTAGCTGTCTGTTTATTATTAAAAAAAAATTAAAATACAAATCCAAAACCAAAACACGTGAGGATGGTTTTGCAAAACCAAAATATACATTGATGGGCACTCTGAAATACAGCTCTAAAAGTATTTATAGAGTGCTTGATGAATGTAACACCTGTTAATAACTGTATATTTAGGACATGCAGAAAAGCCTTGCAGTTCCTGACAAATAGTACATTGATCTGTATAGTAATTGTAGATTTTTGTCAGTCAAGCATTTATCCATGTTCCATGAATTTTTAATTCACAAGAGATAAAGGCAGATTACTTCTTTTGTCATAGAGTTCCAAATCAAGTGAACGCTTTGGGTGCACATGTTATGGGAAAACCATAGAGAGTTTCATTTAAAAAGCTTAGTGCATTTTTAGTAACATTGTGCCAATAGCATTCATGTGTTCTTTTGCATATAATTACCGTAGATAAACATTTATGCCTTTTTATTCTGAATGCTCTATGACAAGCTTGGCAGTAATTTCGGAAAACTCGGTTGGGGGTGCAGAGAGCAGTTCATTGCTTAATGATCTCTGAAGAAGTTCTGGTGGATGTATTTAGCTGCCTTTTGCCAGGTTCAAATAATTTCAGGTGCCTGACATAAAAAGTGGTATGATTATAGCCTCACTCACGCTCTGTGCAAGCCACTTTACCTTCATTCGTCTCGTTTACGAGTGCAGGCGGAATAGTGTGAGGTTTAAGCATTACATAGAGAAAATTACATGTGAATGTAGAAAGGAGCAAAGGTTATTTTCTGCAGGTGTTAAAATTGCTTCATATTTAAATGTGTTCTCCATTTGAGGCAGAGACAGAGAATTAGCTTATGCAAATTATACTTATATAAAAGCAGAAAATATAAAAATGGGCAGTAACAACTTTCCCTTATGGTGATATACATTTATATGTAGTTTGACTTTCACATTTACCTAAATTTTGTATTTTTATACTATTGAATTACAATAAAGAACTAAAATAAACCCGTAAAAAATATTCTCAATAGATAAGCAGTAATAGGAATAATTGTCTATAAATATGCACAGTATAAACCAAAATGTAATAGTTCTCACTGCATTTCATCTTAGTGTGAGGGGCGTAACAATGGCTTCTCCCATTAGATGGATAAACATTTTTGCACCCCCAATTTTGCCACCTTCTTCGTGAATCTAGCCACAATTGTGACTTTTCAGTTGCTTAAAATTATTTTTATAACATTTTAAAACAGTAATTAATTAAAAGATACTTTGGGAAAAACTCATGTATGCCTTTTTTATGTTTTCTATGGAAAACATGCTTATTGTAATCTACTGAACTTCAAATTAAGTATAACAATTAAAATGTGTAATGTATATATGACTAGTTTCATACTGTATGGGAATCAGTCGGGAAGCTGACGGACGGAATCCCGATCGTCGGCTTCCCGACTGTCTAATCCCAGCAAGGTGTTAAATGACAGGCGTTGAAATCCCGACGCCTGTCATTTTACCTATGCAGGGAGCCCGACACCCGGTTTACCGAACAAAGGTAAACCGGGCGCGGACAGCTATGGGGGGGGCAGGTTAGGTTTAGGATTCCCGGGAAGGAATTAGGGTTAGGACCCCCCCAGGAGTTTAGGGTTAGGCTAGGGGAAGGGAGGGTTAGCGTTATGCACCCCCGGGGAGAGGTTAGGGTTAGGCACCCCCCCGGGGGACTTAGGTTTAGGCAGTGGGGAAGGGGGGTTACATTTACGCACTTATAGGGGGGATTAGGATTAGGCACTTGGGGGGGGGAGGTTAGGGTTAGGCACCCCTAAGGGAGGGTTAGAGTTAGGGGGTAGAATAGGGTAGGAAATACTTACCTTGGGATGATCAGGATTTTCATTGCTGCTGTGACGCCACTGTCGGGATTTGAACCGCCGGTCATGCGGCCGGCGGTCAATCATACTGAATCCGTACTGTATACAGAAGTATTATTAAAACACATTTAGTTGCATATTAGTTGGCATTGGCAGTATAAAATATGAGGAAATCATTGGTATCGACCATAAATCACATGAGGACCCATGTTTAGAGTCAAAACCCACAGGTTACGTGTTTCAAACATAGATAAAGGTTTCTCAGGATGCTTATCTTCAATTAATATGGTGTCTTGGTGATGCGAGCTACTCACAAAATGTGAGTTATTTAAAAACAATGTAATAAACATTTTCCTCCATATGATTGCACTAAATTATACACTGGTATGAAGAGCAAACATGTCAACTATCTCATTGCTGTTGCTGCCTTAGCCTTTAATAATTTATCTTAGACTAAATTGGATTGATTTTTGAATCTCGCCTCATCGACAACAATTCCACAAATTCCCTTAATCCGCAAAAGCTACAGTTCATTTCGTCCTTTGACTGGGTAGGAGAATCTATACAAAGTGACAGAAATATCACCACTTGGGTCAATTATTTATTTTTATTATCTGCTGGTGTCTTATCTGCTAATTAATTTCCAGTGAAATGTCTGCGATCATACATTAACATATAAAGGATGCAGTCTCCTCTAAAGCTGTAGGATTTTTGTTTGATTTATGCCCCCCCTTCCTTTCTTGTGCCTCTGAATGTTAAGTTTAAGCAAACATTTTGGGACATATGTAGAAAAATAGTAACATGAGTTAATCTAAAAATGTGTTTCGTACAGTGCAATTATTTTAAAAACAACCATTAAACTGCTGACTATGATAAAAAAAAGTTATGTTTATTTATACAAATCTGACTGGTCATAAAATAGAGGCTAGTGGGTATATTTACTAAAATTCGATTTTAATTGATTTAATCGATCAACATCAATGTTGTGTTTCTGGGGCTAAATCATTCATTTACTAATACTTAAAAAAACAAATCAAAATTTGTCTGTTAGTAAATGTGTGATTTAGCCCCAGAAACACAACATCGATGTTGATCGATTTTGATTGATTTTATTGATTTTAGATCGATCAAAATCAATTAAAAACAAACCTTTAGTAAATACGAGATAAGAGAACATAAGAGAATTATAAAATACGCATTATATATATATATTTTTAAATTGTTAGCAATTTTGAGCTATTTCTTTTAATATACAACATTTTTAAAAATGTATTCTATGCAAATATACATTTTTTATACATGACATCTTTTTCTTTAACTTTTGACCTCACGATGAACATACCCATCTTTTCTCATTTTAATCACATCTATACTTACAACTGAAGAGGCGTAGTGAGGTTATAATGAGGAATTCTTATGTACAGTAGTGTTAGTGAGGTGTGGTGACACAGCTGTGCGCTATACAAAGTTGGACATACTGTAAGTGTAGACATGTCTGTTACCAGGCATCTCTTTTGCACCAAGTATAGGGAAGGTGCAACTGGGTACTAATGAGGATTAATGCACACTTGCATACAGATAGGGCTGGTGAAATGCAAGATGTGCAATACTCAGGAATTGACAAAAAATTTTTTTACAATTTTTTGTAACAATATACAATAGATTTACTTCCAAGGCTGCATCATCTCCCATGTGTTTCATTTTGGACTTGTTATGCACTATGTACATGGATTTGTGCAGCTTGATGTGACATTTGACATTTTTTTGCTATAAATGATTGGCATGATGCGCGTATATACATGTTTAAATTGCTAATACAAGATTTTTGTTGCAGTGAAATATGAATATTAGCTACAGGGGATGTCAATAGAGCATGCTACTGTTGGAAGTGCTTTCCATTTTGCAAAACAGGCAAAGCTTACTTACTGAGAATAAGACCCTAATTAAAACACCATCAAGTGTTCTTTTCTTTTTAATGGTGTTCTTTTACATCAGCCTAGCTGTACAAAATGTTTCTAACCTTCAATAAGAGTCTAATATTTTATTGCTTTTAATATTCAAAATACACAAACTGGAGATAAAGATAGCCGCTAAGTGCTTTTACTTTCGCAAGTTATTTAAATCCTCAGTGAGAGCCTTAAGCAGAAATTTGAGAAAAAACAAGAAACATTAAATAAAAAATGGAGCGGTCCAAATTAGATATGAGCGGGTCTAGTAACAGGACCCACCCGAATTTCTGGGATCCGAGACACAGCCCAGATCTCTCTGTCTGACCCGTATCCCTAATCGAGGCAAAACCTCGTGATCCCACTGTCGGATCGCAAGGTTTTGCATTGAGCGGGCTTAACGCTTCTTGGCTAAGAGAATATGAATATGGGCACAGGAAGTTAGAAAGATGCCGCCCATCCCCCTTGCCTGAGACTACCGTCACCCCCCGTAGCTGACACCGCCGGCACCCCCTACTGCTGACCCCCACTGGCAGCATCCCCCACTGCTGACACCCCCACTGCCGACACTGCAGGCACACTGCACTGAGGACACCAAAGGCACCCATGCACTGCTGACACCATCAGGACCCCCACACTGAGGACACTGCTGGCACCCCTGCTCTGCCAACTCCCTGCACTGAGGACACTGCCAGCACCCCTGCACTGCTGCGCCACGTGAGGACACCATCAGTGACCCCACACTGCCGACACTGCTGGCACCCCTGCACTGCCGACACTGTCAGCACACGTGCACTGAGGACAATGCTGGCACCCCCACTTTGCCAACACCCTCCTCCTGAGGAAACTGCTAGCACCCCTGCACTCCTGGCCCATGTACTGAGGACACCGTCAGCGACTCCACACAGCTGACACTGCTGGCACTCCCTCACTGAGGACACCACTGGCACCCCTGCACTGCCGACACTGTTATCACACGTGCACTGAAGACACCACTGGCACCACCGCTTTGCCGACACCCTGCACTGAGGACACTGCCAGCACCCCTGCACTCCACACATACGGAGGACACCGCCAGCAACCCCACACTGCCGGAGCTCCCACACTGAGGACACCACCGGCACCCTGCACTAAGGACACTGCCAGCAGCGACCATGCACTGCCGCTACTCCCACACTGAGGGCATCCCCGCACAGCCGACACTGTCAGCACTCCTGCACTCAGGACACTGCCAAGGACCCCCACTCTGCCAACACTACCACACTGCCAACACCGACGACATTTCCGCATTGAAGACACCACTGGCACTGTTGCATTGGGGACACCGCCAGAACCCAGCACTGCCGACACTGCTGTCACAGTAAGTGCAGTATTGCTGTATCCAACCCACACTGTATAACACACTGTATCCATGTTGGAATCTGAACTGCCACATGTTAGTACCGCCCACTGCTGTCGCTTAGCTTAGTCTGCCAGCTAGCTGGATGCAACCCTTTGGCCCTAAACTAGATGAAAAAAAATCATTATTGTGGGGTGGTCAAAATTATAGATGAGCGCCGACCCCTGTGCTTTGGTTTTGGTTTTAGATCTGGCTCTCCCCTGGTCTTGGATCTGGATTGGTTTTGCCAAAACCTCACCTCCGGTTTTGGTTTTAGATCTGGATTTTTTCTTAAAAAATCATAAAAACAGCTAAAATCACATAAAATGGGCTTGTTTTTGTTCCTACAGTATTATTAACCTCAACAACATTTATTTCCACTCGTTTCCAATCAATTTTTACCACCTCACAGCTCACTATATTGTTTTCATCCAGTTTTGGCCCAAAATTTGCACCAAGGTAGCTGGCTGACTAAGCTATGCGGCAGCAGTGGGTGGCACAAAAACGTGGCAGTTCAACTTCCAACATGGCACATCAGGAAACAAATGTTTTATTATTCAAGAGAGACCTGAGGAAGTTGGAGTATGTATGTAGTTTAAGGCAGGGAAAGGAAGGGTTTGGTAGTAAATTAAATAGTAATTTATGAGGGAGGAGGGGAGGGGAGGAGGCATTTCCAAAATTTATTTTATTCATTCAAATCAGTCCTTGCCCCAGAACAATCCTTGAGTGCCCTGCATGCTGCTGGGAGTGGGTTTTCTCATCCCAGAAGGGGACCAGGAAGACTTCTAGTAGTGTATTCCACATGAAAAATTATTTCCCAACCTGTACAGAGATATTAAAAAACATAGTTAGTTAGTGGACTCAAAGTCAGGGGTAGCCAACCCCGGTCCTCGAGAGCTACCAACAGTGCATGTTTTCCAGGTCTCCTCACAGAATCACAAGTGTGATAATTAACTCCATAGAAAAAAGGGCCTCAGACTGCACACCCTGAACATATATATATATATATATATATATATATATAATTGGAGGTGCTATCTGTGGAGACTATTGCTATGTACACAAAAGAAGGAATAACTGATTATATATAAATAAATAAATTTTGCAATAAACAGAGGTTTTTGGTATAAAATGGGGCAAGGTTATGGGCCTACCCACCAAATCCGAATAACCTCTGTAGGGAATGTCCCTAACATACTACAAATAAAAAAGTGAAATACATATATAAAAAACAGACAGTGAAGCGTTAAAATGTGTTATAAAGGAAAAGTGTTATAATGTGGTGCCCTGAAACAGATCAGCCAAAGCAATCCAGGGGGACCCACGACCCAAAATTGAACCAAAGCTGCACTACACAGTCTAAATATTTGTAGGACTTACCTATATTGTGCCTAAAATAAAGGCAAAATGATATGCAAATGACAATGAGACTTTAGGATTTAAATGCAGAGTAATGTGTCCTTTCATATGAAAAAAATCAAGGCCCATTTAAAATAAATAGGACCAAACGTAATAGGGTTAGAAAATGTGAGAGTTTAGCGGTAAGCTCTCATACTTTTTAAACTCAGTCAATGTAATAGAGTCCGAGAACAGGCAAACTCTCATGTTTTTAGATTCAAAAACTCACGATTTAAACTCTCATCGAGATGTTTTCCATTTTGAAGATAAAACTCAACCAATGTGAGAGTTTACTGCTAATCTCTCACATTTTCTAAACTCTCACCCTATTAGATTTGGTCCTATTTATTTTTTCATATGAAAGGACTCATTACTCTGCATTTAAATCGTAAACTCTCATTGTCATTTGCATATCAGTTTGCCTTTATTTTAGTATACAAGTAAACCACTGTGATTTCAATTAACTGTCTCATCCTTAATTCACAGAGACCAGTCATTTGTATTTATGCAACCCAATTTATATTACTTTTTCCTGTCTGCTTGTTACACTTACTACAATATCTAGGAATTATCTGCAAGTCTTTTTTCTGAACTAATTAATACAACTGTTATTTAATTCCATTTTGGAAACCAAGGATCTATGTTCCCTTGCAACTGGGTCTCCATAATTACCTTGATTGGAGTGTTGTAAATAATAGACTGTTATTATTAGAGATGAGTGGTTTGGATTTTCAGAAATACATAGAAATGTCCAAACAAACAGGGTTCCCTCATATATAGGAGCTGTCAGCGTCTTTTGCTTTAGTTGCATCTGCGACATTATGCTAAAGCTAGTATCAGCCGTTCCTCTGGCTTACAGCTGTGCATCTATAATGCACACGGGCTGTGAAGCCCACTTTGAGCGGCTGCAGTCGTAATTTTTGAAAGCACCATCAGTACCTTCACAGGCCCCATGCTAGATGCAGAATCTCCATCAGAGTTTGGCCTCCAATGTACGCGGTTAAGCGCCTGAGTCTAACAGTACTCCTGTGACATGCCTGCGACACTGTCATAACACGCCTATAAGTATGAATATCTCCCTGCATCTGCATAAACACCACTCATTCACTGCTCAGGAAGGCCCAATGGGACAGAGCATCCGAATAGACAGAAAAGAGAAGAGAGCAAACGGTTGTAGTGTCCAGCTGTGTACAGCGGCTAAGAGCTCTGCATGAAATCCGGCATACAGTCTAGAGAGAGGGTGCCTGGCCAGCTGTATCACAAGTCCCGAAAAGATGAGAATTATTTTACATATCTGTAATTGATATATGATCAATGAAATATGTGAAAACCAAGTTGGTTAAGATACTTCATTATTGTCTAAACACTATATGCAAGAAATATAAAGGTGGGGACTAAATGGCAACATTGTTGCTGATTATATGATCAAAACCAAATTTGTTTTCACATATTTCATTGATCATATATCAATTACAGATATGTAAAATAATTCTCTTTTCTAAAAATTTGCCGATTGTCACTCACTTTCACTGAGATAAAAATTATTTCTTTGATATAACTAATTTGTAATAGTGAACTGTGGGTCTCACTCAGACCCACTCGCAGGACGCTCGCAAGCGGGTCGATGGTACCCAAATGCGCATGCGCACGACGGAGGCTGCTCCGTCGTGCACATGCGTGAGACCAAGCGAGCGACGGGGAAGCCGTCGCTCGGGGTCTCGCACCAAAGGGGGCATGCAGTCGATGGTGAGTGACAGCATGCCCCCTTTGGTGGGTGTGCCGGGGCATGGCTGCCCAGACGGAGGCGTTCCCATGGGAACACCTACCGTCTGGGTCCGGCCCCACTGACATCACTAGTGATGTCAGTGGGAGTGATTTTGGCTCTGATAGAGCCAAAATCACTCCAGGGCTTGCGGCAGCGAGACCCTACCGCAGGGTCTCATCGCAAGCCCGATGGTCGAGATGGTCTTGACCATCGCGACCATCATCATGGACGCTCGCATGCTCGCTGGAGGACGCACCAAAAAGAAAAACACCCTGATTCAAACCGGGCGCTCGTTCAGATTGATAAATAACAAGCGTTTTTCACGTCTTTTTCTTTTTCTCTTGAAATTGAATTTATATAGGAGTCTGCATACTCACTTATGCAATGTATGTCATATGTTTTTTGTTTGTGTAATATTTGTACTATTCTTATATACATTACTCCTTGGATTTTCTTAAATCCTACATATTTTATAGGCTTTAGAATAAAGGTTATATTTTAACATTGCTCAGAATCCTGTACTGCTTAATAAGAGTGCCCCCAACAACGAGTCTTCTTTTCTTTTTCAATATTTACTTGACTTTCTGACTCGGGATTGCACCACCAACCCACTATTTATACACTACTATTGGTGTTTAATACTACCTCAAGTTGGTTTTGACTATGCAAACATCCTTACTGTAGTTAGTGTTAATAAGTTTATCCTGTGCGAGCTCCAAACTTTGGGTCTAATTCAGACCCGGTCGCAAGCACTGAGCCTTCGCAACCGGGTCGATGATTAGGCCTTTCGCACATGCAGCGGCCGCACTGTGCATGCGCAAGCCCCGGAGCGAGAGAGAAACTCTCTCGTTCTGGAGCTCACTACAAAAGGGCCAGCTGTTGATGTTGATCGACAGCTCGGCCCGTTTTTGTAGGCGGGGCGGGGGGTGGTTTCACAAACGGAGGCGTTCCTTAAGAAACGACTACCATTTTGTGGGCGGCCGCACTGACATCAGCAGTGATGTCAGTGGGGCGCTTCATGCTCGATCAGAGCAGGAAGCTCCCTGGGGCTTGCAGCTGCCGAGACCCAACCTTAGGGTCTCGTCGCAAGCCCCGATGGTGGCGATGGTCTTGACCATCGCGACCATCACCCTGGTCGGTCGCTAAACTATGGGTGGTAAACCACAGCTTAGCTAGCGACCAGGAGGCTGCACTTAAAAATAGAAGTGGCCGCCCTCATTCAGAACGAGCGCTCGCTTCTTGCGAGCGCCTCTGAATGAGGGCCTTTGTCTTTCTCAGATAAAAAAGAGAACAACGGCGCCTCCTAGTGCAATATGTTAGCATACACACCAATAGTGCTGTAGTAATATATAGTGGTACTGCAGAATTCTTCTTTAATAACATTCAGAAAAGGAAATCTTGTTAGGTATATACAGGATACCAAAGAGTGTAACTATATTAAGGATACATTATAAAAAGTGAATCCTTGGGACTGTATCTGGGTTTTTAGCTGGTGTCCTTAATATGGTTACATTCTTTGCCGTATGGCTAGATTAAAAATGGGGTGGATGGAACTACAGCTCTAGGCCTTCTTATAAAAAAGACCCATCACCATGACAGCACGATGATGACCAGCAGCTCAGCTTGCTCCATGGTCGGTCATAAATCATAATTCTAACATATTTATTTTTATTTTCCCCACAAAATAAAATTTTTTGACTTTTACATATTTAAGGACAGTGGCGTCACTAGGGGGTGCAAACGGCACTGGGTGTCACCCACCAAGGGGATGACACCAAAATGCCGGCTCCACCTCATTGACCTGGAGCTGGGAGCTGCACTGGGATTTATTGTGTAGCACCTTTCTCCTGATCATTGAGGAGGAGCAATATGGGGAGAATCTCTGGGTGCTGCCCTGCGCAATGACAGGAGCTGATTAGTTGGTACTTTGGACCTGATTCAGACCCGGACGCTAAGAAGCATTCGCTCGTAGCTGCCGATGGTTTGCATTGTGCGCATGCGTATGCATCGCAGTGTGCATGCGCGAGCCAGTCACTGCGATCGGGAATCGTGCGCTCATAGCACAAAGGCTGAGCGCTACCTTAAGTGACAGATAGTGCCGTTTGTGGGTGGTAACAGGGGAAGGTGCTTGTGAACGGGGGAGTGGTGGTGCACACACAGGCATGTCTGGGCATCAAAAGGGCGTTTAAAAGGCGTGCATCATTAGCATGGAGGCGTCGTTGTACATGTCACCTGGTTTTATTTCAGTCAGCACTGATCGCAGTGCTTGCAGCGGGGTAGGGGCTACCTCAAGCGCTGTGTGCAGCTCTGTTGGCTCTCGATTTTACCGATTAATCATACACTTCCTGGAGATGACGTGTGTTAAGAAAGGAAAGTGGACATCTTTGTTCATCTGCGTTCGCTCACTGCCGTCGCTCTCTAAGACATAGAGGGCGTCCTTACGCCACACAGTGCGATCGTGGAATTTGCATACCCGGTCCCTTTTGGCCACGAGCGATGGCGGCTTAGTGTTTGGGTCTGAATCAGGCCCTTTATCCCTCTTCAAGCTTTGATAAATATCGCCCTTAGACTTGGTAGTGGTCTGGTCCTAATGCCCAGGACCGTTTTTATATCCAGGCTCAGGCTTTAAGCCTGCCTAATCATTTACCAGTGACCTGGTTCTAATGCCCAAGGACACTAACAGGGCCCACTGCCCCGCGCTTCATGCCCAGGGTTTTATAGAGGGCTCAGGCCTCTGGCCTGCCTACTAAAGGACAAAAAGAGGGACCTGGGCCCATAGTCTTTTACTTGGGGCTCAAACTAGTGCCTGCCTACTCAGTGGCTTATTCCTAATTGCCAAAGCCACTTCATACACAATATAGGGTGGGCATAGGCAGACTGTTTTTCTAATTGCACAACAGGCCTGATGCCTGACTAACACCATGGGTCTTGTGCCTTACTAACCTGGTGGTCAAGCTAGGGGTTAATAATACTGGTGACCCAAGGCTGCCTACCAGAATGTTGGGAGAGTCTGCAGTTGGGAGCTTAATTTACAGCTTTTTTGCTTCCCTCCACTGTAGTGCTCCCCAGTCCTCAGATTCGGCTTCACCTCCCGATGCCAGCCACAGTCCTCATGCTCAGCCACAACATCTTCATCTCTTCTTCCCATCGGCGCTGCACATCTGCCTCTTCCCACTGACGCTCCTTCCCTGGCAAGCTCTTCAGTCTTCTTACCTTCAGGAGGTATTCTCTCCTACCTCCCAGCCACAGGACTGACTTCTCATGCTCTGCAGCATTTAAAATAAGTCACCACAGAGGGGCAAAGCTATAAAGCGGCGAACCGTGATTGGTTCACTGCGGCCGCCCATGATTGGCTGTGATTGGCTCACGGCCGGTGCCAAATTCAAAATGCCGCAGCCGCATCCTGGCTGCCGGGCAGCGAGCTACTAACAGCTCGCATCTGGAGCCAAGTTTTACCTGATGCTGTTGCATTTTGACAGGTGCTGGGAACAGACACACTGTCTTAGTGCCGGCCACGAATGTGTTCCTCTGGGGATACACTGCACCACGCTGCAGCACTTCTGGCACTGGGATTTATACACTTGAGTGCTGGCTGCTACCCACTTCCCCACATTTACACAGAGGCAAAGTTGCGATTGAGATGGTATCCATAGTGTCTTGGAAATGTGTATGGCTTTTCAGGGTGATGAGCAGAAACCCGTGTCACCCATTGATTTCACACCAACTGTTGCAACCATCATAATTAGTATTGGAACTTGGGCCAGCTCCATGCTAGGTGAAAGAGAATAATCAGAAACAGGATCCTCTTACCCATATGCACAACATTTGATACACACTCATGGCACTCCCAAAAGTGTGTGTGGTTATGTGTGCTCAAATTGTTGCTGTCCAGCTTATACCACTCAGAATAGGGCAGAGCTACACAAAATTGAGTAAATTTGCATCTGCACTCCTATGCAGAAACTTAGCCATTTAGCGTTCATGCAGCGATCCATCCAACTTAGCCACAAAGTGTGTGAAATTGAATGTGTAAACAGTAGCTTAGTTTATCCGTACAGCTATCATTTTACTGAAACTGTACTTAGTCTAGTTTTAGGAATGTATAATCTTAGGTCCATAGCGAGGGTGGTGCAGTCAGTGCTGTCAGCAAGGATGAAATGCTCCTGGGGTAGTAGAGCCACCATCCCAGCACATGACTCTAGTCCTTCCAGATTGCTACATTATGCTGGATGTCCACTGTAATTATTACTATGTGAGTGGAATGCCCAACTTTCTCCAGCACTCTTCATCTTGTTTATCTACTGGGCTAGCACTAGTGAATGTCGGCTAAATGGGGAATTATATATAATGACATCTCATCCCCAAGAAGACAATCCCAAGGAGCTACAAGGAGGAGCAAGCTCTGCAGCCCCAGCCATCCTAATCCTAGCCCCACTTACTGTAGAGGAGAGAATAAAGAGTGAAGACAAAAGAACAGAAATTGAAGAGATGGCGAGGAAGAAGATGGAAGGCTGGAAAACTGGAGGAGCCTGTTAGTAAAAAGATAAAGGAGGAGATATGATTCTAACCCTAGTAAATTGATGCTAATACCCAAGAGTCCCTAGCATGAGAATTGAGGTTTAAAAGAGTTTAGAGTTATGGGGAGAATAGTGAGCTCTTGTATTAGCTGGGAAGCACAGTCCTTTGTGGGTCAGTGGACCATGAAAGGACTTAACTCAACATCCCCAGATAAAGGTACATTCCAAGACAAAAGTCTAGGTTCTCCTCCACCTAATATGAGGTGACATGTGGGTGAAACCACTTCCAAAGTCAAAAACAAGTACAATAGCCAAAGCCAGCAACACTACTACCCATTCACTTGTTTTTCTGTTCCTATGTTATATGCGACTACTGAAATTTTTATTGTTACTCTTGTTAACAGCATATCTTAAGTACCTGGTTAGACAATTTATGTTTTTAAACTTTTATTTATGTTATGAAACTCCTGCCCTATTGCATAAGACCCCTAGAGTCCCTCTATGGATGGTCTTCTGCCTATAACAGCCACCTGCTGTTCCCTTAGTATTAGACGCACACACCAGTACTTAGGCAGCTGCCAGGTCTTCTACCTCCAAACAGTAGGGGTTTATGCAACAGACAGGAGATCACTAGGTAATAACTGGAGTAATGCAATTCTTGAAGTGCAGCACAGTATTAAACCACAGGTGAATGCAAGTAAATGAACACTCAGATATGTACCAGTCTTCAATGCAGTGGTAATGATTAAACACAGTCACTATTATTGCAGCAGCAGCATAACACAGCAATCCCAATATAGAAAGGCACTGGTTAAAACAGTGATACCAGCAAGGCACAGGTGGGTTGCTCAGCAGATAATGCAAGCACAGGTAATACAGTGGTATAAAGGAGTGTATGTCAGCAGGGTAAATACACAGTGGTGATACACTTAGCTAAGAATTTCTACAGGAACTCTGGATTAGCAAAACATGATCAGGGACCAAATGAAAAGGCTCCACGAAGACTATCACTGGCAGGGAATGCTGGGACTGACTGCAATTTAACAAGAGGAAGAACCAATGCAAAACCAGCTTCCTTGATTAGAGATTAATTTGCAGCTGGAGCTGCCCACAGAGTGAGAGCTTGATTACAGGCTGGTTGCAGCTGAAACTTCTACATACTGACAGTTTCCCTGCTGCCTAGCAACAAGAGCCAGGACTGGAAACAACAGGACAGTCAGAAATCCCAGCAGTGGATCGTAACAATTTAACAGAGCTGCCAGGTGACAGACAAGATTCTGACAACTAGGTAAACAAAAATCCATGCAGATGCCCCTTATGTGCCATAAGACCCCTCCACATACCCCTTTTATGCAATCAGTCTTCCTCAGATGCCCCTTAAGTGCCAAAACATCTCTCAGATACTCCTTATGTGCCATCGAACTTCTCCAAATGCCTTCATCCTCCTCCAGATGTCCCTTTTGTGCCATCAGACTCTTCCAGGTGCCCATTTTATAGTATCAGTCCCCACCAGATGCCCCATTTATGCCATTAAACATTGAATATACCCAACTTATGCCAACACCCCCTTCACATGTCCATTTTGTGTTTTTAGTCTGCTAAATATGTCCTTCTTTGCCATCAGACCCCTTTACATCCCCCTTTATGCCATCAGTCCCCTCCAGATGCACTTTATGTGCCATCAAATAACTACACATGGCATGTATATGCCATTACACCCCTCCACCTGTTCCTTATGTGTAATATAGTCTTAGTATGGTTGCCAGCCTGAGCATAAGCATAGATTATAAGAAGTGTCCATCTATGCAATCGCATATTGAAGTTAACCTTGAAAGAAGAATTAAACATGCCACATGCACAGTGGACAGCTTGCTAATTTTGTAAGCTCATCATGAAGACAAGGTAAGGTAGACCCTCATATAGGTAATTTAAGATATACAGTAAATATGTTTGTTTGCCTAGCCTGATTTATTTGCATAGAAATCCTTACATGCACAACAACATGAGATTTAGGGTTTTAGGTACATCTTAGGGTCACAGGACTTAGAATCATGCAGCCCAGACTTCATTACTCTGTTTTTATGTTAGGAACACATAGAGGGGGCATGTACAAGTTATCTGGGCCTGGGTCTCTCTAGATGCCTGGGAGTGCAGGTGTGGCTAACCACAGTTCTTTTATGTTGCTACTATGGAGAACGCACCACCGCTTCGCACCATAGGACTGTACACATGGACAAGGCATTTCCATGCACCCTTCACTTGCCACATACCCCAAGTTCCCAGGTCCACCATATGTTTTCAGTAATAACTTATGAAGTACATTATATGAAAGGTACAACTAATGCTCATCTGTCTTTTTTATCTCAGTGACTATGTAATGATAACTTACTGTTGGAGCTGTCATTTACATCAACCGGCAGCTGTTATAACATTTTATGTTTACATTGTTGACATTTTATGAGAGTTTTAAAGGGCACATTGCTGCTATGTGGGTGCATCTGAGCATGTTACAGTATATGCAGTATAGTCTCAGGGCATCTTCTAGTACAACAGTACTGATCATTATAAGTTTTGCTGAAAGTGATTATTTCGTGTTTTTTTGCTTTATAGTTGCAAAGCCAATAGAAAAAGAATTTTTACTAAGAATCACATGTAAACTGAAGGTAAACAGTAATTTTATAGTGAGGTTGGTTAGTATTGAAAAGAGGGATAATAACTGGAGATGTACGCTGACTCCCATGTTTTGGTTTTGGATCTGGATTCATCTTCGTGTTTTGGTTTTGAGTTTGGATATGAGTTTTTTTTTTTTAAATAAAATTATAAAAACTTTTTAAAAATAGCTCAATCCAATACATGAAATTCGGACTTAAAATCCTAATTCCAAACTGCAGAAAGATCAGAACTGTGACTCGGATCTGGTTGGATCTTCTCAGGAGATCAGAACCGCGACACGGATCTGTCCAGATTCATGAAATTCAGGTGGATTCAGATTTCTGGAGAACTGATCCACACGTCTCTAATAAAAGCAGTGATAAATCTATGCTTGCAAAATGTGTTGGTGTCTGTCCCCTGGCATCTTTTGTGTTTACCTTTGGATGCCAATGCATGGTTGAGGAAAGCATGGTCATAATCTGCTTTTTGTTAATCACCATGTGCCTAGATTGGCTGAAGTGGATCTATAGTCTAATAGCATACACATTTACAAAAAATGTGGCCAAATTTGCTGAGGAATAGCAGCTTGCAAAAGCAGGGGGGAGCAGCTCAGTGAAGCAAAAACACTCCTACTGAACAACAGTATAGATGCTGTGCAGTATAGGTGTAGTGTATGCTACTAGTGATAAAGAGGGCACATTGCCATTACTTCCTCCACAAAAAGGCTTTAATGTCTTGTCAGCTCAAAGTTGACTGTCTTCAATACTCATCCTGTGCTTTATTGTCACTCTAACCTGATTTATGCTTCTGTGTTGCCCTTTGTCTTCGGGCATCCTCCAAACATGAATGTATTTATTTACTATTATTATTATTATTATTATTATTATTAATTATTAATAATTATTATAATTTAGAATTTGCCTATATATTACACAACTCTATACATAGAGGACTTTGGGCCTGATTCAGACCGGTCGCAAGCGCTGAGCGCTCGCAACCGGGTCGATGATGGCCCAGAGTGCATGCGCACCACGGAGCCGGCTCTGTCATGCGCATGCGCAAGACCCAGATAGAGACGTGCAATCTGTCGCTCCGGGTCTCGCATCAAAAGCAGCATGCTGTGGTTGTTGAGTGACAGCACGCGCCCTTTGGTGGGCGGGCCGGGGGGGGTGGCTGCCCAGATGGAGGAGTTTCCATGAGAATGCCTACCATTTGGGGGCGGCCACACTGACATCACAAGTGATGTCAGTGGGAGAGCTTTCGGCTCTGTTTGAGCCGAAAGCTCTCTGGGGCTTGCGGCCACGAGACCCTACTACAAGGGTCTCGTCGCAAGCCCGATGGTCGCGATGATCTTGACCATCGTGACTATCATCCTGGCCGCTCGTATTAGCTGTGGGTGGCAACACACAGCAATGCGAGCGGCCGGGAGGCCGCTCCATAAAAAAAAAAGTCGCCCTGATTCAGAGCGAGCGCTCTGTCAGAGCGTCCGGCTCTGAATCAGGGCCTTTATTCAAGGCTGGATGCATATGGCATAGCAAAATGATTGCGAAAAAATAATTTGCACAATTATGTCTGTAGCTGTCTACCCTTACCTGCACTGGTTTGGTGCTGCTGGAGTACAACTGTAAGCGTGGATTCACTGTGACAACTGAAAATGCTAAAAATCATAGTAGAAAAATTAAACACATTACAGTTAATGACTGGATAGACCAGATAAAAAGCACCAAAGTAGATTGGAGCATTTAAAATGTGAATCAAAAGAGACACAAATAGGGATTTTTAAGTAATGACAATGCGTAAAAATATATGTGTAGGCTAACTAGGATGATCAACTCTTTATAGGGCAATCCCGAGACACATCCTTACCAGAATAACAAAAATGTATAAATGATAACAAATAATTTTATCATGTATTTTTATTTTATTAATACCAAAATATAAAAATAAATGTTTTAATACAAAAAGCAAATATATTTTTAGCGGAAATGTAAACATAGTAAGCTACATTGTTCTGTATTTATTACTGTTTGTTACACTACATACAGTACTGTTATTTTTTTATAATAAAGGAATAATGAAGCCAATTACAGTACTACTTAGAGTAGGACTATTTAAACAACTACATGAGGAAAACAAATATTTTTAAACATCCAAAAATAGCACTTAAAATTCTTACTTCCATATATAGGTTTATTTATTATTTACTTACAGTATACAATATTCTTACCTTTTTTGTTTTCAGCCTTTGTATTTACTCTACTTTTCAATAAACTAACATTTGGCATTTAAAAATAGTATTGCAAATTGTAAAATAAAACATTTTTTGTGTAATAATGATAAATGTACCCATTTACCAATTTTATCAAAAGAAATTACATATACTTTAATATTGCATACAAACCGCTTTCTTTTTGTTTGCCTTTTTACTGTTCAGAAATTCAAATACTTTGTAAAAATATTTTAGCACCATTTTAAATAGTCCAAACTAACATTTTTGTAAATTCAAACTTTACTTTTACTCTTTTTAGTTTTCATTTGTACTCTGTGAATACTTTCTGTTCTACAGTATATTTAAACATTTTAAGATTATTTTATATTATTTTATTTTTAGATAAGATACTGTACTGTACAGAAGTGCAAGATTTTTTAAAAGTATTTAATACTAGAACTAATGAAATAAGCTATCATTTAAAAAAAACACTTTGGGCCTGATTCAGACCCACTCGCGAGCGGCTGTCCGCTCGCAAGTGGGTCGATGTTCTGGACTGAGCATGCGCACGATGGAGGGAGCTCCGTCGTGCGCATGCGCCAGACGCGACGAGCGAAGGAAAGTCCTTCGCTCGTTGTGTCCGATCAAAGGGGGCGTGCTGTCAATGTTGATTGACAGCACGCCTCCTTTCGTAGGCGTGCCGGGGGCGTGCCTCCCTGACGGGGGCGTTCCCAAGGGAACGCCTCCCGTCAAAAGCCGGCCCACTGACATCACTAGTGATGTCAGTGGGAGTGATTTTGGCTCTGATAGAGCCAAAATCACTCCGGAGCTTGCGGTTGAAAACCTCAACCGCAGGCTCCGGCTCGCAATTTCGATGGTCGCGATGGTCTCGACCATCGCGGCCATCAAAATGCACGCTCCTATAGCCTGTGGGTGGTGACCCACAGCTATACGAGCGTCCAGAAGGACGCTCCATTTTCATGGAGGCCGGCCCTCATTCAGAGCGTGCGCTCTGCTCAGAGCGTACGGCTCTGAATGAGGGCCTTTATTTTGTTTTAGGCATCTATTTTTATTCTTTTTGTTTCCTTATACAATAATACTTCTCTGATCTCTCTGAAGCCTTTTGGACATCTTTCTTTTATATAGTGATAAAAGTGAATACAGTAAAATTCATTTCCGACTTGAAGCTCTGTTGTCATTAAGCCTACATTACAACCGATTCATGATGTCTGTCCAGTTTGATGACATGAAGCTAAATATTATCTCCACAAAAGTGGTTGAGCATAGAATACTCAGGACTTTACTTTTTCAAGCATCGACCTAGAAATTTGAACCTGAAAGAATGTTTATAAAGAACAGAGGTAATTTGAATTTGTGAAATCAATGATTTTAGTAAAATAAATAAAAATCGAAAGTCCTGTTTAACTTGACTTACCTTTTCTGTTAACATTTTATGACACTCCTAAATAATCATATTTCTAAAACAATTGTAATTTTTTCCGTTGTAGGAACCTTTGCCGCAACCTTATCATAACATCGAACTACTCGGGAGTCATCAGTTCATCCTTTTACAGGCTTCTTATGGTCTCTTCAAAGATCATCAAAACATTTTGGTGAATCAGAATTAAATTTTCTGTTTTACTGTAAGCCTTTTCTTTGATCTCATTTTCAATATATTTTCATATAAGTGAAGGAGATACTTCTTGTCAGGGCTTTGAAAGTATAATTTTATGGTGGACCAACACTTCAATGTCTTTTCTATGGCAAGCAACAATGTAGGTACAAGTCTAAGAATTCTCCTTAAATTTCCTTAAAATGAAAAAATCACATTAAGTGCTTCTGAACATTTTGAAGAAACTGAAAAGTGACCAAACACTTTCATTATGAAATCCTCAATATCACAGGTAAGCAAATCACACCCTTTGTTTTAGAAGAGTTGAGTACAAGATGTGCAGGTCAATGAGCAGATAAGATACTTTCATTTTTTTTGGTAAGAAGTCTATAGACCAGGTGTCCCCAACCACAGTCCTCAAGGCACACTAACAGTCCAGGTTTTAGGGATAGCTATACTTGAGCACAAGTGACTTAATTAGTACCACACTTATTTTGATTTAACCATCTGTTCACAATCATGGATATCACTAAAACCAGAACTGTTATTGTGCCTTGAGGACCTAGGTTGGGAATCACTGCTATAGACTGACATTTGACTGCACGTCGAATATACAGATAGATAAGCAAAGTCAAGTTTCTTCAGTATTTGACCAAGATTTCAACATTCTTTTGTTTTGTTTTCTGGAGTTTCACTATATATTTCATAGAAATCAAGAAGGTGATTTTAAACTCCATTTTTCAAATCAAAGTACTGTATCTAAGGAAAACATGTTTTTAAATTGTGATTTCATGCATCACTTGACATATTGTACAACATATAGTCATTGATAAGATCTAATAGAATCAGTTCTGTTAACACATCTGTTATCCAAATTTCTCCATTTCTTCACCTACAGGACATTTTATTTGCAACCTCTGAATCGTAAAACATAACTTTATTCAATTTGATAGAGCAAACAAGGGAACAATATTACGTGTTAGTTTCTGGTAAGCCCAGGCTAGTCCATTAGCTACTATTATGGACTGAGCATTGGTGTCTTTTTGGAAGACAATTTTTATTTATTTATTTATTTAGAAGTACTCACCTGTCTCATCCTGGGCTTGTCTCATTTAGTCTCGACATGTGCACTCACATCCCCATCTCTAAGCAATATCCAATCCCAAATTCTTTTGTACATAATGTATTGTGCAGTATGCTCTGTTTTTGTTATTTACCTCAGCAGTCCATTTGTACTATACAGTATGTGTTATTTCATTTTTGCTATTAAAGTGGCACAGACATTTAACCTTCTTGTTCCGTGGTGTGTGTGCCTTGCTGGTATTTACAAATGTTATCACTATACTTTCATTATCTGAACTGCAAAACATGGTCATAACTCACAAGACTCACAATGTTAAAAATTAAAAAGCAAAACAGAACTATCTTGATACAAAGCTTAACATGCTTTCTAAATTGGAGATCTGTAGAAGTTGCTTAATCAGATTCTTGCTATCATTGAATAGAATGTACTAGATAAATTGTAGGTATATCTAATAGGTTGCTATAGGCATCTTCTCTACTTGTAGTTTTTGGAAGGGATAGAGTCAAAGACTGACTGTTAATGGGCATGTTTGTGTGTATCGGTGGCTTGTGACGGTATCACCGTGCTGCCTGGGTAAGTTTCACTGACACACAAATAAAAATAAGTTTTCACTCACACACAAATAAACTTGTACTGATTGCATAACTCCCAACATTTGGGAGGGGGGGATCTGGAGTTCATACAGTACATCACAAAATGGGGGTGTGGCCATACATCACAATCTCATTATTCATCACACTGGGGGCGTGTCCCATAATCCTAAACTGCTGAGCTGCCCCTATTATGATGTTTTGGTTCACCTCTAATGTGATTTGTTAAAGTCAGATGGACTTATTATGACTTCTTTATATTCTCATTTTACACTCGTGCCAAAAATTATGTATATTCTAATTTACCATATTACAGAGGGATTGAAACTTTTACTTTTACATACCTACCTGGGATGTTTAGTCAGTTTGGACACACTGTGGAACACTTACACTAGGCATGAATAAGGTAAATTAGAAGCCATATTCGCTCTTCATTTTCTACCACATGCTGTTTTTTATTCCCCAATTTTCCAATACCAGCCTAGGCTCAGAGGTCCAGGGTGGGTTATGGATTTGGGGGGAACACCAACTTTTTTTTTACTATTTTTTACTTTTATTTGCTGTTGGCTTTGATTGGAAAGGTCAAAACTGATGGACTTTTAAAGCAGAAAAAAACGACTGTCATCGACGTCCAG
Source organism: Taudactylus pleione (assembly GCA_031769625.1). Lineage (NCBI taxonomy): Eukaryota > Metazoa > Chordata > Amphibia > Anura > Myobatrachidae > Taudactylus > Taudactylus pleione. The sequence goes on from JAUIMM010000099.1 coordinate 1,912,667, forward strand.
AATTAATTGAAACTGAAACCTGATGGATAGTGAATAGACATTTTTTAGACAGCAATATTGCATCTATACCCATCAGTTAATGTTGTTTTTGGCAATAAACCAAAACCGACAGTTACTAAATTTACCCCTTAGACTACAGTTATGTCCCAAAGATTAGTGTTCTGTGTGTACACAATGTGAATACACTGTTTGCCATTGTTACTATAGGTTACAAAACAGTTTGTTCCATCCCAGTTGGGGAGATATATTTTATATGATATTATAGGTTCAGAATGCATAATATAATTGCTGTTGTTGTTATTATTATTATTATTATTATTAATAATAATAATGGTACAAACAAAATTCATGCAGTTTCGAGGTCCCTTATTTTTAAACATATAAAAAAATAGTAATTTCTAATTTGGATAAAATTTACCCATCAGATTATTCTTCTGAAAAGCAGTTTCCAATGCCATATTGAAAAATCTCTAGAGATCTACCATTAACTGTGACAAAGCTAGACATTTTAATAAGCTCTAGGCACTCAAACTTTTGTTTGGCAAGTTGTAAAAGGTAATATAAGAAGCAAATGACAGTGATGTTATGTAAGTGTGGGCGTTATTTGAGGTTTTCCCTTAAATATGTAAGAAAATTGGAATACATCACTGAAATGTAGTATAATGAAGGGTCTATAATATGTATATTCTTTCTTTAAATAGCATGACATTAATGCAACACTCAAAAAAAATACACCCTTATTCCTCAAAATTGTTATACATAATATAATATATTAATAAGAAATGCCCAGGTCTCAATTAGCAATTAAACATATTCATAACAATGAATGTTAATGATTATTCTCAGTTGCCAGTAAAATATCTGCCATTAATTTGGTGAATCGCTTGTTGTCTATTTAAGTGGTGGATGTTGGAATCTACATACTATAACTACAAGAGTTACATAAATAATAAAATGAACATTTCTGACATATTTTAACTCACTCATGTGCACTGTCATGCTATAAAATATCACGCTTCCAAGAGCAATTAGACATCAATCACTCACATTTCCTAATGTGACAATGCCTCACTACACATTGTAAGCATCATTACATTGTTACAAGTCTAATGTAATAGGCATTGTGAATTAGAAGGTCATCATTTCTGAATACTGGTATGTTCTGCTAGATGGAATGCTATATACACTCTATTACTGTACTGAGTGTATATAGCTACTAGTATGGGATCTGAGTTATTGCAAATGAACCAGTTGTGGGTGCTTAAGCACCATCAATATTTGTGCTGCAACAATCCATGTCTATGCATAGCATGTTTCAATCATATGGAAAGATGCCCACAACATCATCAAAGCTAGCTCTGATGTGTTATTGTACATTAAGCAACTGAAAATATATATATAAAAAACAGTTTTAAAGTGAAATCTTCATTTTCTTAAATAACATTCAGGTGAACCAAAATCAATGTGCTGTCTTTGGTTGATTAAGTTGTCATTCATAAAAACTACACCAACACCAGTGAAGCTGTGTACAAAGACTTTTTAGATTGGCAGGTCAGGAGGTTTAGGTTACCAACCTATTGTGCATACTTGACAACTTTCCCTGATTGTTAATGATACTCCCTGAAATAGTAGCAATCTACCTGACTCCTAGAAGAGTCTTGCTGTTATATAGATTTTAAAAAAATCATAGATATATAAATTCAAATGGGATCATTATATAATTTCCCTGCATTGGTTATAAGGCACAATGATTCTTATGGCTACATGCATTTTCATATACGGTTTCTCATGGCCTCTTATATGGGACCACTTGTAAAAAAAAAATACACGAGAAAGCCCTGAAAAGTAACAGTGTGTTTTTTATTTGTTATATAATTCTTTATTTTAAATGGTCAGCCAAAATAAAAGTTAATACAGAAAAAGGGGCAACATGAGCCCATTACAGACCAAATTTTAAAAACTATAATAAGCAAAAAAAAGAACAAATCAAGTGTTTGCTAGAAGGGAGAGGGGTAAACTGGGGGTAGGGTGAGGGGAATGAGGGGGGTAGAACATGACACATCATCATAAGGGTCCATACACAATCAGCATCTAAAAATAAATGACATAGGAGGTAAAACAAAGAATTGGAGAGAAGATGCATTAGGTTAGTGGAAAGGGGAGGGAGACAAGACTAAGAAATCAACCAGGGAGCCAAAACTTGGGTAAAAATATGTCCTCGGTCATGAAGATGATAAGTTATTTCCTCCATGGCCACAATATGCCAGATCTGACTCTTAAATACAGAGAGAAGTGGTGGGGATGTCTTTTTCCAGTTTAGAGCAATAAGGGATTTCACTGCCAACAGGATGTGTGCAGCCAGTTTCTTGGAAAATTTGCCAATGTCCGGGGGTGGGTAGCACATTAAAATGTCCAGGAATCTTTTGGAATCAGAGCCTCCAGGAGGGAATTCAGGTGACCATGAACAGAGGCCCTGATTCAGAGCCGGATGCTCTGACAGTGCTCGCTTTGAATCAGGGCCGGTCTTTTTTTTTTTTTAGAACGGCCTACTGGCCGTTCACATAGCTGTGGGTGACCATTGGGCTTCTGACAAGACCCTTGTGGTAGGGTCTCGTGGTCGCACGCCCCAGATGGTAGGTGTTCTCATGTGAACGCCTCCATCTGGGCAGCCACCCCCCTGGCCTGCCCACCAAAGGGGGCATGTTGTCACTCAACAGCGACAGCATGCCCCCTTTGGTGCGAGACCCAGAGCAACGGTTTGCCCGTCGCTATCCGGGTCTCGCGAATGCGCACGATGGAGCCGGCTCTGTCGTGCGCATGCGCATTGGCCCACCATTGACCCGGTTGCAAGCGCACAGTGCTTGCGACCGGGTCTGAATCAGGCCCAGAGTCCCAGAAGGGAACAATAATTGGACAGGTTCACCAAATATGGATCATAGTAACCCTGCAGCCACAAGACGAGAACATTTTAATAAGTCTCTCAGGGGAATATTACCAATGATAAATACATTTTGCATGCAGTCTCTTTTATTTTGGTTGCATTAGAGCTTTTGGCTATCCCCAGACTCATGTTGTTGCAGACCTCATTATCTGGAGGAGGTCAAAGATCTCATTCCCAAGCAATTTCATGGGGTCTAAGAGAGGGGAGGGTAGTATCTAAAAGGAGAACATAATGCTGGTAAATTAAACCCTTAGATAAGGGGTTATGCTTACAAAGATTCTCAAAAGGGGTAAGGGCTCAGAGAACAGAGAGTGAAGTTAGGGCTTGTAATAAAAATGGCGAATTTGAAAGAATGCAAAAGTGTTAAGAGTCTGAGATGGAGTTTTCTTTTGTAATGCTGACAGGGATAACCATTGTCCCTGGTCAGAAAATCAGCAGGGAATGTAAGCCCTACAGTAGTCCAGTTATGGAACCTCACAGTAGAGGATCCAAGGGGGAACAGGGGATTGTGCCAGATAGGAGTTAAAGGAGATGCTGGAGAATAAATGATTAATTTTGTGTGAATAGAGATCCCAGAGTTTGGAATTAAATAAAATAGTGCGGAGCAGTTTAGAAGTGGGTGGTCGGCATGCGGCTGGTAGGCCCCATAAGGAAGTTAAATCTGGAGAGTAATATAGGCTGATTCAATGTCTAGCCATGAAGTAGAGCCCGGGGGAGAGTAGTGTCAAAGTCAAATATTAAAACTATATGAAGTACAATAAATTACAACACTTTCTGTATGTTATTATTAATATTATTTTCATTATAGGCATAATTTCTTATTTCTATTGAATTTGTTTAACTGTATTTCTCCTTCATCCACCAGGGGACACTGGAGCCTCAGTACAATGGGGTATAGGAGTGGATTAACCGGGAGCTGGCACCTTTAAATAAAAAACTACTGGTAGCTAGCTCCTCCCCCTCTATACCCCCCAGGCCAGTCTAAAAAATGTATCCTGGGAGCTGGACATAAGCCTCCTTCAGGCTCTGAAAAGTTCAAGATCTGCTATCAGCAAGAGGACAGACAGGCAGCCTACTGCCTCTGCCTGTCTGCACCGATGGAACTGCTGGGGAGACCTCACCGCTGCTGCATGCAGTGGGGTGCCCAAAGACGTGCTGCATGCAGTGCATGTCTCGGGACCCCGTAGCACATGCCCGCCGCCGGCAGCACAGGCAGGGCTAAGGTCAGTGTATCCCTGACTCTCTGGTTAGCAGAGTAGCCAGGATAAGTGTTTAGGCGGGCATCCACTGTGCGCTCCGCTAGCGCTGAGAGCGCCATAGTGGGGGGGCGGAGCTTAAGTTCCCTTCTGCTCCTGCCTCCCAGCAGCCTCAGCGCTTCCAAAAGGATGCTGGTGGCCATTTTACATGCACTACAGGGTGGAGACTGTACTGTGAGCTGTGTCAGGAGTCAGGCTAGTACTCTGTGTATCAGCACTTGTATTTTTTTCTTGTTATCAGCACTATTCTGTTAGCGCTACAAAGATCATAGTTTATCTCCCTCTGTGCCCCTTTCAGCAGGGTCTCTGTGGGTGTGATTGTATAATCTGTTATTGCAGTCTTACTGTCCTTTTCTCTGTGTGTGTGTGTGTGTGTGTGTGGGTGTGGGTGTCTGTGCTATAGACATGTCTACCAAGGGGTCTAAAGCTGCCCAAAATCATTTTCTTGCAAGACTTGTGGTGAGAAATTCACACAGGGACAGTCTAATACATGCAAATGATGGGTTAGAACTGCACTTTGCTGTATGGGCAGATGGGATGTGAGATGTATTGTTTGTGTCGGGGTGCTGCACCTTCCTAAAAGCAGGAGTACCGGGTCCTGTGTAACGATAGAATGGGGTAGAGGGTGCGGAGGGTGCGCTCGCCCTATGGGTGTAATGCTGGAATAATAGTGTGTTGTGGTCTTTTGTGTTCGATGTTGTGTGTGGAGTGATGGGGTGTAGGGAGGGAAGGGGGTCTAATGGACTGGTGGGTGAGGAAATGAAGACAAAGGCAGAAATGGGGGCCAAGGGGTTTATTGGAAAAAAACAGTACTAATCCTGTTCGGTCCCAGGCACCCAGGTGGGGTGAGCGATCCACTTAGGGGTGTGTGGGTGGAGACTGGGGAGGTGAGTGGACCCTTTTAGGGGGCTCCTTTCCGTGCAGTTCAATAGACCGGCATGTTACCCCTGCTGGACCTTTGGTCAACAGTCTTAGGATGTCTCGGGGGGAGGGAAGTGGTGGGTTGGCAGTGGGTCTGGCAGTTGTGGATGTACACCCTGGCAGCGTCCCATGCAGGGGTATAAGTCTCGGAGTCACTTACCTACCGGTAGGATTTGTTGGTGAAAAAGGCATGGGCTGCTGGTAGCTGGTGTTAGTTTCCTTTTGCAGATGCGGTGTTGGATGGCTGCTGCGGTGTCAGCGGTTGGAGGAAGCTCTGTGTGTGGTAGTGGCTTGCTGGTGCACTGTGGGGCTTGGTGCACCACATTGCTGGCATTCTGTTCCTGCTGCCTGGTGGGTGTCTGCTGGTGAGGATCGCTTAGGGATTGCTGCTGGATGAACAGCTGTGAGTGGAGCTGGTGTTGGTTGCTCCCAGGGGGCGGTGCGTGGTCACCTGGGTCTAGCAGATGGAGTGGTGATCAAGAGGGGTGCGCAGGGCTTGCTAGGTGTGATGCCCAGCGCGGCCCTGCGGGTGGTGGGTAGAGAGGGTTCTGGAAGCAGCAAGGCTCGACCGAGTTCTCCGCAGGAATGAAGAGCTCTGATGTAAGCTGGCTGTGGTGTCAGAATGTAGGGGGTCTCCGACTCGTTTCGGCAGGGGCTCTGCCTTCTTCAAGGAGGTAAGAAGTGTGGCTATGCATGTGTGAGGTTTAAATGTGGAACTTCCGGGTTCTGTGTTTGTCAGGTGGTGGAGATGACCAATCAGGGCTAAGAGTGGGTGTGGCCCATGTATCTGATATTTCATGGGGGATTGTGCGAGGCTAAGCCTATGGTTGGGTGATAACGTCACGTGGTTTGGGCAGCCAATGGTGTACTGTGCTGCTGTGTGTGTGTTAGCTGGGGCTCGTGTCTGGGTGCATTGTGGCTACTATGGGGATTGTGACCGGCTGTGAATGGTCAGCGGCGGTCATGTGGTGTCGGCAGCCAATCGTGTGCTCTGCTGGTGTGGGTGTGTATGCTGAGGCTGGTGTGCTGTAATGCATTGTGCAGCTGCTATGGGGATCGAGACCGGGTGCGGTTGGTTGGAGGTGGTCACGTGGTGCTGGCAGCCAATCTTGTGCTGTGTAGGGTTTCTGTATGTTTACATGGGTTAAGGTGACAGCTGGCTCTGGCGTGCGTTGGGCGGAGGAGGTATGCGGAGTGTTTTGTGCTGTGTGGAGGATTTAATGAGCGGGCAGGGGCATGTGGCAAGTAGGGTGGGGGTCAGGGGCACCACGGTGTGTAAGGCCATTATTGTGGAGGTGGGGATGTGAAACCGCATTGTCGTGGTAGTTTAGTAGCGTGGTGCAGGCGGCCAAACATGCGCTGTGATAGGCTGGGTGTGTGTGTGGGGGTGATTATGAGGGTGATGGTTGGTGGCTCGGGTGACCGCAGGGGACCGGGGAGGTGTGGATGGGCATCTCTCCGGGGATGGTGGCTAGGTGATCGGGCAGGGGGAGATGGAATAAGACTGGTGCGTGTGGCATGTGTCAAGCTGGCAGTGCTGTAGTGGACATTCCTGTTATGTGTATAATGGTGTCTAGATGATAGCCGCGTGTGGTGGGAGGGTGGGTGTAGTGGTTAGTATCGCTAACCTGTATGATGTGTGGAATGCCAGGGTTGTGTAAGTACATATGTGGTGTGGCCAAGTGGTTAAATCGACTGACATGGGGAAGTGTGTGTTAACGTGTGGCGAGGAGGAGTAAGGTTGGTGTGTTGACTAATAGGTTCTTAGTGTGTGGAATGTGTTTGGTGCAGTAGTGTGTAAATGGTCTTGTTGTGGAGAGGGGGTGGAAGGGGTGCCGTCTTGGGGTGGTGTGGTCACTATAGAGGCAGGGATGTGTGTGGGGGCTGGGATAAAATGTAGCGTGAGGGGGGGTAGTAGGGGGCAGGTGTGTGTTCATGTTATGGACCGGTGATGTGTGTCAGACAGGAGCCATAGCAACATAGAGAAGCGGGGGGCAGGGTGTGTCTTAAATGTGTGTGGCAGTGGGGTGTAATGGGTGCTTAATGTGCTGGGCGATGAGGTGAGGGGGACAGGGGTGGCTCGGATGAGGTCGTGACTAGGTGTATAAGTGTGAGGGCCGCTGTCTGTTGTGTCGAGGGGAGTCCGTTTGGGATGTGGGTGGGGGTGTTGGAATGGGTGGTGCGGTCGATATAAGGGGTATGGGGGTGGCGGTGATCAAGGTGTCAGGGTGTGTATGTGTTAGGGCAGGGTTGGTTGGGGAAGGGGATGTCAAGGTAACGGTGATGCGGGGGGTGAATGGGGATCACTGATTCTGGGTGTCAGCATTTGAAGGTGGGTATGGCTTGATGGGGGCGGTAGGGGGAGGTGGTAGATGATTTAGTGGAGAGGGGTTTGGATGGTCAGAGGGTGGAAGGTCGGATTGTCTTGACAATTTAAGAGGTAGAATACGCGGGGTTGCGTGGGGTTCGGTGTTGTTAATGTGTCAAGTATATAGTGGCCGTGTTCATTTGGAGATGACTGATTTAATCTCGTTATCGATGTTTAGTCCTTTGGGTGCTAGTGTTTTGAGGGTGAAGATCCACCGGAGTTCCTCCTTGTTTAGGGTCTTGGTGTGGTCCACTCCCCTCCAGTTTATCTTGATGTGTTTAATGCCTGTGAATCTGATGCCTGTCGTGTTGCTATGGTGGTGTTCTTGGAAGTGTATCGGTATGCTGTGGTTGTCTGTCTGTTTTGTGATGTTTCTGAGGTGTTCTTGGATCCTGGTTTTAAGTGGTCTGGTGGTTCTGCCGATGTATTGTTGGTTGCAGGGGCATTGTATAAGATATATGACATTCGTGGTGTTGCATGTTATGTGTTCCTGTATTTTGTATGTTTCTCCTGTCTGTGTTGATGTGAATGATGTGGTGGGTCTGGTGCTGTGATATTTCAAGGTGGTACAGTTGGTGCACGTACCGCAGTGGAAAAAACCTTGTGTGGGTCTAGAGTTGTCCAGGGTAGTTTGTGAATGTTGCAGGGGTGGGATGTGATTGCGTACCAGTTGGTTCTGTATGTTGGGGGCTTTCCTGTAGATGACTTTTGGTTTGCTGGGTAAGATGTCGATGAGTTGTTCGTCTTGTAGTAGTAGGTGCCAATGTTTGTTCACAATGCGTTTTATGCTGTTTGCGTGTGTGTTGTATTGCGTGATAAATGGGATGTTGTTCTGTATATCTTGTGGTTTTTGTTTGTAGTCAAGAAGTGTCTGTCTGTCTTCTTTACCTATTTGTATGAGGGTGCGTTCTAACTTGTCTGGTTTGTATGCTTTGTCCAAAAATTGTTTTTTGAGGGTGTTGGCTTGTTCCTTGTAGTCTGTGAGTCTTGTGCAGTTGCGTCTAATGCATTTGAATTGTCCTGTGGGGATATTGTCAAGCCAGGTGGGGTGGTGACCACTGGTGGATAGGATGTAGCTGTTGACATCCACTGGTTTTTGGTAGGTTCTGGTATGTATCTGTTGGTTTTCAATGAAGACTTCCAAGTCGAGGAAGTTGACTGATGTCTGGCTGTAGTGTGTTGTGAAATGGAGGTTTCTATCGTTGTCATTGATGTACTTGATGAAGTCAAGTAATGTGTTGAGGGGGCCTTTCCAGATGCAGAGGACGTCGTTGATGTACCTCGTCCATAGGACCAAGTTCGCGTCCCAGCCATGGCCTGTCCATATGTGGGAGTCTTCCCAGCTACTCATGAACAGGTTCGCATAACTGGGCACGAACTTCGTCCCCATGGCGGTGCCCGTCCTCTGCAGGAAAAACTCCCCATTGAACCAGAAATAGTTATGTGAAAGGATGTAGTCAATGCCTTGTAGAATGAAGGATAATTGGTCTGGTTCCAGTGAATCGTCATGTTTGAGGTGTTTGTTGATGCTGTCGAGTCCTTGTGTGTGATTGATTACAGTGTAGAGTGATGTAACATCGCTGGTGACCAGCCAGTGGTCATCACCCCATGTTATGTTGTCGAGGATTTTGAGTACATGGGTGGTGTCCTGGAGGTGTGATCGTTGGCGTTTGACGTGTGGTTGCAGGAAATGGTCAATGTATTGTGAGAGGTTGCTTGATATGGAATTGATGCCGGATATGATTGGTCTGCCTGGTGGATTGGTGATGCTTTTGTGTATTTTCGGGAGATAGTAGAAAACTGGAATGATGGGGTTGGAGTTGTATATGAAGTTGTATTCGTGTTTGTTCAAGATACCTTTGTCTAGTCCGTTTTGGAGTATGTGTTTGAGTGTCATGTTAAAGTTATGTGTGGGATCTGTCCTGAGGGTCTCATATGTGTTTGTGTCTTGTAGCATGCGTAGGGATTCTGTGATGTAATCGGTTTTGTTCAAGAGTACTATTCCCCCTCCCTTATCAGCTGGTTTAATTATGAGGTTGGTGTCAGTTTTGAGTTCTTTGAGTGCGCTGCGTTCGCCTGCCGTGAGGTTAGGGTTGCGGCGTTTGATTCGGGTGTCAAGTTTGTTCATGTCTTCCGTTACCATGTGTTCGAAGGTGTTGATGAAATGTCCTTTAAGATGGCTGGGGAAGAATTTGGAAGGTGGTCTTAGTGTTGTGTGCTTGAATTTGTCAGGGTTGGTTTCTGAGGTGGTTTTGTTGGATAGGAAGTACTTTTTTAAGGTTAGTTTGTGGACAAATCTGTTGATGTATAGGTAGGTTTCGAATTTGTTAAGGTGGTTGTTTGGTGCGAACTTGAGGCCTTTGTTGAGGAGAATGATGTCTTTTGGTGTGAGGATGCGTGAGCTGAGGTTGAAGATGCCATTGTTGTCGGGTGTTGGGGGGTCGGTGGGTGTTTGGGATCTGGTCTGGTGTCCGCCTCTGCATCCACGTCTCATTGGTCTAGTTTTCTCTTTATGCTGTGTGGGTGTTTGATTAGTGATGGTGATAGGCAGGTGCGGCTGCCTGCCTCCAAATCTAAAAAAATGATTGGACCATTGTTCTTCTGTGTTTGTGGGTGTACATCTTGCTGGTGGTGAGGTGGTGGTGAGGTGTGTTGATAGTGTGTGTTTTGGATTGTCCTGTGTGGTGGTGAGTGCAGAGGTGTCACTGAGAGTGTTGACCCACCCTTGTCTCAGGGAGTTTCTGGCTAGGTCTTCGTATTGTTCAGAGTCCGATGGGTCTTCTATCTCGTGTATGCTGAAGGTTGTGTCTATGTCGGAGTCTAGTTCCTGGACGTCTGTGTAGTCTAAGTGTGTAGGTTGGGTATTTGTCGGGTTGTGGTTCTTGTGGACTTTGGACATATATTGTTGGTAGGTAAGTTCTAATTTCTTGTAGATGGGTGTATCTGGGGGGTTGGTGCTGCGTCCTTGTGGTCTCCCTGTTCGGGGCGTGTGTTTTGGTTGTGATTTTGTGTCTGTCTGTGTCTTGTTCCCGTGGTTTTTGATGGTGGGTTTGTGGTTGGAGTTGTTGCGGTTGGTCTTACCGAACTTGTCTCGTAGAATTTTTTATTTTTTTGTTTCTATGATGGCTTGCTCTGTTTTATGTAGTTTGGTCCTGGTGAGTGTGACCAGGTTCCTAAACTCCTCCTCGCTTTTGTAGGGGTCTAGATCCTTATCCAGGGTGTTGATTTGTGTGTGGAGTGTGGATAATTCCTCTTTATGGTTGGTGATGATAAGGTTGATCAGTTGTTTGGAGCAGTTATGTAGAATGTGCTTCCATTGGGTCATGAAGTGTTGGTTATCTTGACTGTGTGATGGTGATTCTGGACTACTAGGCCTTTTGGTATGATGTCATTGTCAGAGTACCATTGGAGTATGTGTGTGTCCCACCATAGTTTTGTTTCTCTGGTGATTAATTTCTCTAATTGTAGGTAAGTATGGCAAAATGTGTTGCTGTTGTTATGTAGTTTAACGCTGTGTTCTAGGTCATGGAGGAGAGTATTGGCCCTATCTAATCTTGTCTCTCTGATGTTGAAAATTCCCATGTGTGGATGTGATGTCGTTGGTACTATTGGGGTGTAGTGGGTGTTTCTGTGTGTTCTCTGCTCAAGGACAGAGTGCGGCAGTTCTGGGTACTAATGAAGATAACTGCAAATGATGGGTTAGAACTGCGCTCTGCTGTATGGCAGATGGGATGTGAGATGTATTGTTTGTGTCGGGGTGCTGCACCTTCCTAAAAGCAGGAGTACCGGGTCCTGTGTAACGATAGAATGGGGTAGAGGGTGCGGAATGTAGGGGGTCTCCGACGTGTTTTGGCAGGGGCTCTGCCTTCTTCAAGGAGGTAAGAAGTGTGGCTATGCATGTGTGAGACATCCTAAGACTGTTGACCAAAGGTCCAGCAGGGGTAACGTGCCGGTCTATAGAACTGCACAGAAAGGAGCCCCCTAAAAGGGTCCACTCACCTCCCCAGTCTCCACCCACACACCCCTAAGTGGATCGCTCACCCCACCTGGGTGCCTGGGACCGAACAGGATTAGTACTGTTTTTTTCCAATAAACCCCTAGGCCCCCATTTCTGCCTTTGTCTTCATTTCCTCACCCACCACCTCCAGTCCATTAGACCCCCTTCCCTCCCTACACCCCATCACTCCACACACAACATCGAACACAAAAGACCACAACACACTATTATTCCAGCATTACACCCATAGGGCGAGCGCACCCTCCGCACCCTCTACCACAGTCTAATACTTCCTTACTGTGTGACAAATGTGTGTCTCTGCCTCAAGATACTGATCTTGTAGTTCAGCCTGTGTGGTCTGATCAATTCACATCAGTTATATCACATCTGTCATCAGAGCTGGAAGCAGCTCTCAAGGACAGGGAGAGGCTAAGACAGACAGCAGCTGAACCAGATTGGGCTCGCTCACTGGCCAGATCTGTTGAGGGACTTACATAAGCAATGTCCCAAGCTCTGGCTGCTTCTTCTCCTGCTCAGGTCCTTAGTAAGAGATTGATTTATAACCCCTTACGCTGGGATGAATCAGAGGATGAGGAGTTGCAGAACCCTGAAGAGGGTGAGGTTCAGGAAGAGGAAATTTACATTCCTGAGGACCCTGAACCTGCATCTCAGGGTGTGGATGCTTTAATTACAGCAGTATGCCAGGTGTTACTTGTAGAGGATTTAGAGGTTACTGAAAAACCATCTATTTTTGGTAAAAGATTTAAACAGTCTGTTACTTTTCCAGCTTCAGAAACACCCAGACAAAAAATTTCAAATTTCTAAGAAATACCTGTCTTATTACCCCTTTCCAGCTGACAGTAGGAGATTATGTGAAACTCCTCCAATAGTGGACCCGTCAGTAGCCCGTCTTTCCAAGAAAACGGTGCTTCCAGTGCCTGGCGCTGTTTCCTCAAAGGAAACCTCGCATAGGAAGATGGAACACACATTAAAATCCTTATATACAGTTGCAGGGGTTTTGATGTGTCCAGCGCTAGTTAGTTGTTGGGTAAATAAGGCCATTGAAGCCTGGGCACTGCAGCTGGCAGAGGGGATTAAGACAGGTGCGCAAACTGACGACCTAATTCAGTTAGCCGAACAGATTGCAGAGTCGGCTGCATTCCTTGGAGAAGCGTCTAAGGACATTTGTAATCTATCCGCCAGATTTCAGCATTAGCTATATCTGCTAGAACGGCTCTGTGGCTGCGTCAATGGCAAGCAGATGCAGAGTCCAAGAGAGCAGTAGAGGCCCTTCATTTTACTGGGGAGGTACTTTTCGGATTGGAGTTAGATAAGTGGATCTCGCAAGCTACAGGTGGGAAATCCACTTACCTACCATCTGCAGCTCCTGCTCCTTCATGAAGACCTTTAGCAGGTCCCTCCTTTCGGTCCTTTCATGCCTCTGGAAGATTTAGAGGGCATTCCAGAGGAGCTCCAGCCTTCTCCAGAGGTTCCAGAGGCCGCGGTAGAGATTCGGCATCAGCCGCCTTCAACACACAGCAGGACAAGGCAGCTGACAAGCCTGCCGCATGACGTCCTTCCTTCTCATTTGGGGGATCCCAGGGTTGGGAGATTTGGATCCAGTCTTGCCAGGATGCTTGGGTCAGGGACATCATTATTCACGGCCTCAAGTTGGACTTCAGGGTCCAACCTCCTTCTTGTTTTTTCAAAACCGGTTTACCTCTGGTTGCAGAAAAATGAGGAAAGATTCAGGAGGCAATACAAAAGCTGTTATTGTCTCAGGTAATAGTAAATGTTCTGACCCATCAGAGAGGTCAAGGGTTTTATTCCAGCCTGTTTGTGGTGCCCAAACCGGATGGCTCCATGAGACCCATACTCAATCTCAAGGATTTAAACCCTCATCTTCGAGTTTTCAAATTCAAGATGGATTCTCTCCAATCCGTTATAGCGGGTCTCGACAGGAACGAGTTTCTGGTGTCCTTAGACATAAAGGATGCTTATCTCCACATCCCCATCTGGCCCCCCCATCAGGCTTTCCTTTGTTTTGCGGTCCTAGACTCGCATTTTCAATTTCAGGCCCTACCTTTCGGTCTTTTGTCAGCTCCAAGAGTATTCACAAAAGTTATGGCGGCAATGATGGCCCTTAGACGATCTCTTGATAAAAGCCTCATCGGAAGCTCGGCTGTTAAGGGACATTCACTTAACTCAGAGCATCGTCTTGCAACAAGGTTGGATACTAAATTTCAAGAAGTCCTCCCTGATCCCTACACAGCACTTACTATTCCTGGGAATGATACTGGACACAGTGCAACAAAAAGTTTTCCTGCCTCAAGACAAGGCTGCCTCCATTCAGCAAATGGTGCGCCTGGTATTACAACATCGCCGAGTGTCTGTACATCTCTGCATCCACCTTCTTGGGAAGATGGTAGTGGCCTTCGAGGTGATTCAGTATGCAAGATTTCATGCCCATCCTTTTCAACTGGATCTCCTCTCCCAGTGGTCAGGATCCCACCTCTTTCTCCATCAGAGAGTTATCCTGGTGCCTCAGACTCGAACATCTCTCATTTGGTGGTTGAACCCTTCCCACCTGCTGGTGGGAAGAAGGTTTGCGGTGTGGGATTGGACCCTCCTCACCACGGATGCAAGTCTGAGGGGCTGGGGAGCAGTGACTCTGGGAAAGCATTTTCAGGGGCACTGGACGAAGCAGGAAGCCAGATTGCCTATAAATATCCTAGAGTTGAGAGTGGTATTTTATGCTCTCCAGCTGGCACATCCGCTGCTGGAGGGTCAGGCAATCAGAGTCCAGTCGGACAATGCCAGTGCAGTGGTGTATATAAACAGGCAGGGTGGCACAAAAAGCAGAGCCGCCATGAGGGAGGTAACCAGGATTCTGCTTTGGGCGATTTGTAGCGATTTCTGCGATCTTCATCCCAGGAGTAGAAAACTGGGAGGCCGACTACCTCAGTCGGCAGGACATTCATCCAGGGGAATGGTCGCTCAATCCTCAGGTGTTCCAGCAACTAACTCTGGGGTGGGGCTGTCCTCAAGCCGACCTTATGGCATCAAGGTTAAACCACCAATTACCAGTTTACTACTCCAGAACACGGGACCCATGGGCAGCTGCAGTGGACGCACTGACGGCTCCGTGAAAGTTTCATTACATCTACCTATTCCCTCCATTTCCGCTCATTCCACACTTGCTTCAAAGAATCAAGCGAGAAGGGATCAAGGTGCTCTTGATAGCACCAGATTGGCCCAGATGAGTGTGGTACTCTCAGATACAGAATCTGTTAATAGACGAGCCGTGGCCACTGCCTCTTCAGGATGACCTCCTTTCCAGGGCCCATTTGTTTATCATGACTTAAGGCGACTTCGTTTGACGGCCTGGCTACTGAAAGGGCCGTCCTCAGGACAAAGGGTATTTCATCTAGTGTGATTCCCACAATAATTCGGGCTAGGAAAGAAGTCACTTCTCAACATTACTAGCGCATATGGAAGACATATGTTGCTTGGTGCGAGAGATGTCATTCTCCTCCGTCAGTCTTTAAAGTATCATGTCTCCTTCTTTTTCTTCAGGCTGGGCTCACAGCAGGCCTTCGTCTTGGTTCGTTAAAGGTACAGGTATCCGCGTTATCAATTTTCTTTCAGAGAAAATTGGCTTTGCTTCCAGATATACACACTTTTCTCCAAGGAGTTGTCAGGATTCAACCCCCTTTTGTGCCTCCCACGGCACCATGGGATTTAGATTTGGTGTTGGCCTTCCTCCAGTCTGATACTTTTGAGCCATTACAGAGAGTGGAGATAAGGTACTTAACCTGGAAGGTGGTTCTGCTGTTGGCACTCGCTTCGGCAACGCATGTGTCAGAACTCAGTGCTTTATCCTGCCGCCCTCCTTACCTCATTTTCCACGAAGACAGGGCAGAGCTACGTACTCAAAGGGCTTTTCTTCCCAAAGTGGTGACGGCCTTTCATATAAACCAGCCTATAGTGGTTCCGGTGTTTAAGGATGACTCTTCAAATTCAAAATCCTTGGATGTAGTCAGAGCACTCAGGATTTACGTTGACAGGACTGCCTCCCTCCGTAAATCCGATGCCTTGTTTATTCAGTTTGATGTGGCCTGCCCAGGTTGGCCGGCCTCCAAGTAGACCATTTCTAGATGGATTCGCTTTACTATCAGACAAGCTTATGTGGTGGCTTCCAAACAACCACCAGGTCCTATTACAGCGCATTCAACGTGCTTGGTAGGTCCTTCATGGGTGGCTGCTCGGGGGGTTTCCTTAAACCAGCTTTGTAGAGCAGCCACTTGGTCAAGCAAGCATACCTTCCTAAGATTCTATCGTTTTGATACTTTTGCAGCCTCCGCTTTGGAGTTTGGCCGTGCAGTGTTGCAGGGCTCTCAGCACTCTCCCACCTGGGATATAAGTTCTGAGACGTCCCCATTGTACTGAGGCTCCTGTGTCCCCTGGTGGATGAAGGAGAAATTAGGATTTTGGTACTTACCGATAAAACCTTTCTCCGATTCCACAGGGGACACTGGACACCCACCCTGCGCTGTTCAACCTGCATTGTTACTGTTTTACAGGTTCAGACGCTGGTTTGCGTTTAATGTTGTCTGACTGAACTGTTCTTGTTTTCTTGTATATGTTTGGTTTCTTATGTATATGTGCTTTTCTGTCTCCTTCTCCTTACTTTCCAGCTCCCCTTGGGAACAGTTGTTTTTAGACTGACCTGGGGGGGTTATAGAGGGGGAGGAGCTAGCTACCAGTAGTTTTTTATTTAAAGGTGCTAGCTCCCGGTTAACCCACTCCTATACCCCATTGTACTGAGGCTCCAGTGTCCCCTGTGGAATCGGAGAAAGGGAGTTATCGGTAAGTACCAAAATCCAAATATTGATGTTTAGACTTATTTTAATCAGCATTTGATATGTATTGTTTTATAGAAAAATACTGCATCTCTGCTGTAGATATAAATGTAATGTTCTAGATCCATTTATTAGCAATTATGCAATGTAGTGGGATGCCCCTGAAACTCAATACTCGCCTCACCCATGATACTGTAAAACAAAGGAAATCTAGCATGGGATAGTTATCAGCAGGGCCCTCAGGCTTTATGAAGATCTGGCCACTCA
Organism: Taudactylus pleione; assembly: GCA_031769625.1. NCBI lineage: Eukaryota > Metazoa > Chordata > Amphibia > Anura > Myobatrachidae > Taudactylus > Taudactylus pleione. The sequence continues at coordinate 1,929,279 of JAUIMM010000099.1, forward strand.
CACAAAGGAGAATATCCTGACCTATCCCTGCCTGCAGCCAATGATTTTACCCCTAAGGACTATTTGAATGTTAACCTTTAAATTGTACTGCAGTGACCTTTGGATGTCAGTGCATTCAGAATTGAACCTTGTGTTTGTTCCAATCGCACATGTGCATAGTAAGGGTGGTACTCTTTGTATTTCTTTGTGAGAATAAATCTTTTGGACTTTGGAACTCCAAGTAAGCGGATTGGACTTCACACTTATTTTGCTTTAATAGTAGGAAGCCACAATATGGGAGAAATGGGAGGCCATGTAGTAGAGTTTGATATTAGGAAGACCCCTCCCACCTCCCATAACTGATCTATTAAAAACATTAACTGCAGATCTTGGGGGTCTGTGATTCCAAATAAAGCGGACAAGGGCTTTTTGAACAATACTTAAGAAAACAACGAGAACAGCTTTTGTTTGAAAAAGATAAAGCCATTTTTTAATAATATTCATTTTGACAGCTATGATCCTACCCAGCCACGAGATAATGAGATGATTCCAGGAGGTAAAGTCGGCCTGCATTCTAGAATTCATAAGTTATATTAGGTAAATGACTACAGCTCTCAGCATCTTCTTGCTGCATTTTATTTGTATTGGCCAGAGTCATACGTTACATTAGGTAAATGACTACAGCTCTCAGCATCTTCTTGCTGCATTTTATTTGTATTGGCCAGAGTCATACGTTACATTAGGTAAATGACTACAGCTCTCAGCAATTACCTTAGAAGTAATGTTAAATAGTTTATCACTGCATACTATCTCTAGCTGATGGTTTTGAATTTAGTTTTTTTTGTGTGTTTTGTTTTCTTTGTTAGCTTATAGATATATAGACCCAGATGTTAGCTTAATGGTATGTGCTATTTGTTTGTTTAAGGTAATTTATTGCTATTAATATTAGTGGGAGTGTTTTGGGGGTTGTTAGCAATCAGTGGTTTCAAATGCCAGGTCTCCTATGTAAGGTTCATTATTAGGCTGGAGGACTTGGCTGGAGTGCCCTATGTCATAAGTGCCCTTTTTAAAAGTGCCAATTACATTTTAAATTGATCATTGGTGTTATATCAGCATGAAACAGAAGTGAAACAAAAGGAAAACCACCAATCTACAATCAAACAACAACCCAAACATTAATTGGATAAAGTGGGATCAACATTTGATAGTTCACATTCTCCATACTACAAGATCCAGAGGACTACATAACCAGGACTTTCATTACTGAACTCCCTGCTTGTTGGCTACCAGGTGCCTCCCTTGCTACTATTTGTGCTGGCTCTGTGCTTCACATATAATCTTAATGCATACTTATCTGTGTTAATGTCAGTTTACCTCTATAATAATGTACTTTTACCTTAGCTCTTTTTCTAAGTCTTATATCATCTAGCTCCTACCACTGTCTATTTTATTATTTAATTTCTGCTCCCACCAAATCTCCACTTTTATTATACTCAATAATAACCTTTTGCTGTACAGACACTTTTCCCACACTGTACTCTTACTTGCATTTCTGGAAATCTGCACTTTCTCTTATATTCTTTCTTCATTCCTACTTTCAACTTTTTTTCCCCCTATTTAACTTACCCTTACCATGACCATGTTTTCTTAAACTCCCCTCCACTCAGTATCTCCCTAATCTTTTGTTCTGCCCCTTGCTTCCAACTTATCCTTTCCCCCTTGTCTCCTCCACTTCCTTCTCCCCTTATCTCCTCTCCTCTGTTTACCTTCCTCCCCATCTTCTCCTATTACTCCACTTTCATTCTCTTATACTCCATTGGGGTCCTACTACCTAACTGCTAATCCCTCGTCCCACCCCCCTCTCCCTATCACTTCACCCCACCTCCATCCACATATAATTAATCGCCCTCCCTGCCCACCTTCTACTGGCTCCTCTTCTAGCACTTGAGACCTCAACATCACTACACTATTTATCTCGGCCCCCCAAATTAATCTCACCTCCATGCTACAGCAACCCTGATAATGTCATTCAAATCTCTCCAACAAACTTTGTCCCTCTATCCTATGCCCTCTGGAATGCCAGGTCAGTCTGTAATATACTGGTACCCACCCATGACCTTTATATATCCAACTCCCTGAATCTCATAGCCATTACTGAAACCTGAATTTTACCCTCTGACACCACTTCTCCTGCAGCTCTCTCCTCTGGGGACCTCAACTTTTCCCACACCCTGAGACCTGGGGGTCACCATGGTGGTGGTGTTGGAGTCCTTCTATCCCCCGGTTACTCATACCAACCCATACCCTCTGAACCATCCCTTACATTCTCTACATTTGAAGTCCATGCTATATGCCTCTTCCACCCAGTACACCTCCGAGTAGCTGTCATTTACCATACCCCTGGCCCTCCCTCCAAGTTCCTTGACAACTTTGCTTCCTGGCTCCCTCACTTTCTCTCCTCAGACCTTCCCTCCATTATCCTAGGTGACTTCAATATTCCAATTGATATCCCCAGAGAATCCTCTGCCTCCAAACCACTCACCCTCCCATCTTCATTTGGTCTCTCCCAATGGACCTCCTCACCCACCCATGTGAGTGGCCATTTGCTTGATCTGGTCTGCACTCACCGTTGCAATATTTCTGATTACTCCAATTCCCCATCCCTCCTTTCTGATCATCACTGTCTCTCTTTTAACCTGTCCCTCTCTCCTTCCCCTCCTCTACCTCCAAAGGCCACCATCATGAATTGTAACATTGAGGCTATCAACACACTTTCCTTTCCTTCCCTGCTTGACTCGCTTCTCTCACCTATGCTCTCTCTCTCCTGCCCTGAACAAGCCACTTCCCTATACAATGCCTCCCTTACTACTGTTCTGGACTCTGTTGCTCCGGTGATCACTACTCACACTCGCAGATCTACTCCTCACGCTGGCATTCCAAATGCACCAGATACCTGCAAAAGTGTTCACGAACCGATGGGAGACAGTGGAGAAGATCACGCTTTAAGGCAGATTTTCTCCATTTCAAATTATGCTCATCTCTGAATCATATCTCCAACTGTCTCTCTGTTTTCTCTTCCTGGATGTCCCAGCGATTTCTTAAACTTAACATGTCTAAGACAGAGCTGATCGTCCCACCTTCCCAAATAACCTCACTTCCCACTATGTCTTTATCAATTGGTGGCATAACTATCTCATCTAGCCCCAAAGTGCGATGTCTTGGAGTTATCCTGGACTCTTCCCTCTACTTCAAACCACATATCTAGAAGCTCTCACAGTCCTGTCGTTTCCATCTCGAAAATATTTCCAAGATCAGACCCTATCTCACCCAGGATACTACTAAAACCCTCATACATTCACTGGTCATCTCTAAATTGGACTACTGTAACCTCCTCCTATCTGGCCTCCCCAAATCTCATCTCTCTCCTCTCCAGTCTGTCCTTAATACTGCTGCATGGCTTATCTTCCTCTCCAAATGCTCTACATCTGCCTTCCCTCTCTTACAAGCCCTCCACTGGCTCTGCTTCCCTTTCAGAACCCAATTAAGGTTCTCACACTTGCTTTCAAAGCCCTCACCCAATCTTCTCCTATTTACATCTCTGATCTCATCTTCCTTCACTCCCCTGTCTGCTCTCTTTGTTCAACTAATGTATACCGCCTTTCATGCCAACTGATTACTTCCTCCCACTCCCGCCTCCAAGATTTTGCCTGCACTGCTGCCCACCTTTGGAACTCTCTCCCACTCCCCATCAGACTCTCTATCTCTTTGCAATCCAATCAGGCTCTCAAGATCCACTACTTCATCAAAGCCTTCCAGCTGTCATCCTAACTCACTGCTACATGCTCCTTCCTCCCCATCTGTGTCAACCCTGCTTGTCTGCCCCTCCCTTTTAGAATGTAAGCTCTTATGCCCTCTTGTGCTTCTCCCTACTTTAGTTTCATCTACTTCTTACTCCCCATTAGGGAACCTAACAGTTGGTTGCTTATGCTCTGTTCCTTATCTGGGTGTTATGGTTGCTAATGTAGCAATGTATATTATCCATGTCCTGGTCCTGTATTGTATTGTTCTGTAAGTCACTGCTAAATAATTTGTTTATGTTTTGTAAGGTGCTGCGGAACACTTGTGGCACCATATAAATAAATGATGATAATAATAATAATAATAATAATAATAATAATAAAAATAATAATAATAATAAAAAACAGAGGTAGAACATTTTCAGGAAAGAGAGAATCATATTGAGAGGTCAAATAAATCCCCAGGTACTTGATGTTTGTAGGTTGCAACTTAAAGTTAAAATTAGTTCAGAGGGTTTCATCATCTTGCAGGGGAACATGGAGCAGCATGGCCCCCGAGTTGGAGTAATTCATTTTATAGTCTGAGACAGTGCTATAGAAGTATCAGTGTGTTTTCATCAACAAGTAAATCTCACTAACTGCTTTGGGGCTCGTCTACATTTGGATGTAAGTCAATTTTATGACACACCTCTCAGTAGCAGCACACACCCACTTTTATGTGTGCTCATAGGTGTTGCTTTCACAATCTCCATGAAATGCTTTTTTAAAAGTAAGCAAATATGCTTTGGTGCTGTGGTAGGGGTTTTTTTTAATTGTAGTTTATATAAGGAGGGGAGGCAAGCTAACTTACTTTCTCTTTGCTTCCTGTAATCCACAGCATCCCCCTCCCCCACACAGGTTCCCTGCCTTGCTTTATCCTCTCACAACTCCTAACTTCCTGACATTTGTGGCAACCCTCAATCCTGTCCTTTGCCACACAGGATCCCTGCTCCAGCTCACAGCTCCTAACTCCCTCCTGACAATTGTGGCATCCCTCGACCCCTCCTCCCACACACAGGCTCCCTGCTCCAGCTCCTAACTACCTTCTGACATCCGAGGCACCACCCAACCACCCTCTCACCCACACAAGTTCCCTGCTCACTCCTCTCCCAGCTCCCTGCTGACATTTGTGGCACTCCCCTCCCCTACACAGGCTCCTTGCTCTTTCTTCTCACAGCTCCTAACTCCCTCTTACAACTGCACCCAAACACACAGGTCCCCTACACTCTACTCTCATAGCTCCTAATTCCCCCCTGACATCCACAGTACCCGCCGATCCCCCCTACTTCCCTACACAGGTTACATTCTCTCTCCTCTCACAGCTCCTAACGCCATCCTGACATCGGCAGCACCCCTCTCTTTCACCCACAAAGGTTCCCTGCTCTCCTCTCACAGCTCCTACCTCCCTCCAGACATCGGCAGCATCCCCTTCCTTTCCCCCACACAGGTTCACAGCTCTCTCCTCTCACAGTTCCTAACTCCCTCCTGACTTTGGTGGCACCCCCCTTTCTCCCACACAGGTTCCCTGCTCTCTCCTCTCACAGCTCCTAACTCCCTCCTGACATTGGTGGCACCCCCCTTTCTCCCACACAAGTTCCCTGCTCTCCTCTCACAGCTCCTAACTACCTCCTGACTTCTGATGCACCTGCCAACCCCATCCATCCACACACAGGCTCCCTGCTCTCTACTCTCAAAGCTCCTAACTCCTTCCTGACATCGGCAGCACCCCTCCCTTTCCCCCACACAGGTTCCCTGCTTTCTCCTCTCATAGCTCCTAACTCCCTCCTGATATCTGCAGCACCCCATCTCCCACACAAGTTTCCTGCTCTCTCCTCTCATTGCTCCTAACTCTCTCCTGACATCCACGGCACCCCCTCCCCCACACAGGTTTCCTGCTCCTGCTCTCTCCTCTCACAGCTCCTAATTACCTCCTGATATCTGCAGCACCCCCTGAACCCCTACCCCACACAGGTTTCCTGCTCTCTAATATCACAGCTCCTAACTACCTCCTGACCTTGATGGCACCCCCCGCCTTTCCCCCAGACAGGTTCCCTGCTCTCTCCTCTCACAGCTCCTAATTCCCTCCTGACATCCATGGCTCTCCCCTTCCCCCACACAGGTTCCCTGCTCTCTCCTCTCACAGCTCCTAATTCCCTCCTGACATCCATGGCTCCCTCTTGCCCAACACAAGTTTCCTGCTCCTGCTCTTTCCTCTCACAGCTCCAAACTCCCTCTTGACATCCACGCCCCCCCAACATCCCCCTCCACTCACAGGTTCCCTACTCCTGCTCTCATACTGTAGCTCTAAACTCCCTCCTGATATCCGTGGAACCCCTGACACATATTTTCCCCACACATGTTCCCTGCTCCAGCTCTCTCCTCTCACAGTTCCAATGCCCCTTCCCCCATTTGCTGCTCCTCAACAATTCCCCTCCCCACACAGGTTCCCCATTCCTGATCTCTCCCCTCACAGCTCAAACCCCCCCCACCCCCATATGCAGCACCCCCCAAACAGGTTCTTCACCCCTACTCTACTCTCTCATAGCTCCAACCCCCCCTCTGTCCATGGCACCCCAGACCCCCCTCCCCCACTCAGGTTTCCCTCTCCTGCTCTACATCTCCTCACAACTCCATCCTCCCCATCCACAGCACCCTCTCCCTCACACATGTTTCCCTTTCCTGCTTCTCTCTCCCCTCACAGCTCCAAACTCCCCCACATACACAGAACTTTCCCCACACAGGTATCCCTCTCCTGTTCTTTCTTCCCTTACATAGCTCCAAATCCCCCCCATCCATGGTACCCTGACCCCCCTCCTCAACACAGGTTCCCCTCTCTTGCTCTCTCTCCCCTCACAATACCAAACCTCTCCCCCATCTGCATCACCCTCAATCCCCCTTCTACACTCCAGTTCAACTCCAGCAGTAAATGAACACTGAAAGATGGAAGAGCCAAGCATCATCATGACTTTCCAGACACTGATACAGCCTCAGCCTAGGTGTCAGCTACAGTACCAGTGGATCCTGTTTCTCCCCATTAAAGGTAAGTCACTTACTGTACATGTTACACTTATGAGTTAGTAATAATATGTAGTAGCTATATATTGGAAATTAAGAACACTGGAGGTTACATAGTCAACATGCTGAACTTTAGAATATTGACATCTAGAATGTCGACACAGGATAAGGCTGAGGGTAGACTGTAGTTAGGGTAGTTTGAGGATTAGGCTTTGGTTAGGGTTGGGCTGCAGTTAGGGTGGGGCTAGGATTAGGATGTGTTTACAGTTAAACTGCAGATAGGGTGGGATTAGGGTTAGACTGCAGTCAGTGTTAGGTTGTAGTTAGGTTAGGGATAGGTTGTAGTTAGGGCAGGGTTAAATTTAGGCTAAGGTTAAGCAAGTGTTAGAATTAGGCTGCAGTTAGGGTAGATTTACAATTAGGCAAGTGTTAGGATTAGGCTGCAGTTAGGTACAGTTAGGTTTAGGCTGCAGTTAGGGTAGAGTTAGGATTATGCTGCGGATAGGGCTAGACTGCAGTTAGGGTGAGGTTAGGCTGAGGTTAGGGTATAGTTAGGGTTGTGTGAGGATTAGGCAGCAGTTAGGGTGTGGTTAGGTTTAGGCTGTTGTTAGGGCTAGGCTGCAATTAGGGCGGAGTTAGGGTTAAGCTGTAGTCAGGGTTAGGATGCTTTTAAATATTATTTGCCCCTTCTTTAGCCAAAATGGTTTTAGATGTGTCAGTGAAGGGCAGTCTTTTGTGGGTATATGTGGAGCTCTGTGACAAATAGAGCTATTGGTGGGTTAATTCAAGGCATTCTTCTCCTATAGGACAGGCCTCAACCTCAACCACTCACTGTCAGCAAATGTTGCCATGGCGCCTCCTGCCCCAGTCTCTCTTTGAGGAGTCCAGTGTCAGACTGGGGCATGAAGGGCCCACTGGGGCAATGCAGGGGTAATGGCCTAGGCTAGCCACCAGTACATGGTTTTACTCTGCCATGTAAATGACCCTCTAGTAGAGTAACAATGTATTATTCGAGTACATGGTCTGGAACCTGACCCATATAGCATCAGGCATTTCCCCTATCCCCCTGTGCTCCTGTCTGACTCTGGAGGCACCCTATTTTCTTCTCTTGTCCCGGACCCTGGCAGACGCACTCTGCATGGACAGGGAGGACCATCTTCCCGCTGATCTCACTCTAAACCACGCCTTGTCTCTGACTCTGCCAGCCGCAATGTAGTAATTCCACCTACTTTGGTGTTGGCTCTGCCCACATTTGATTTGGTGCTGCCCATGGCCACTACCAGAAATTTTTCCAGTGCCACTTTTAGTCCCCAATCTGCCCCTGGCGGGACCTGACACATTTCCCAAGGCAACACCCACCCCATCACAGAGTTTCCGTCAGAGGGTGAGGCTGATTCTGTATAGAAGTTTCAAGGACTAAGCTATATGCTCTCCTCTATCTTTTATCTGGTAGGAGGCTTGTTTGTACAAAGTAGATGTTCCAGTATTTAATGAATTTTGTTTTTATTTTGTAAGTTTTTGTTCTTTATATTGTGAATATTTGTTTTTAGATTTTATATTGTGAGTATGTGTAATTAAAACTTTGTTTTCCCAAAAAACAGAGTTACACTATATACAGTATACCCAATTTCTTTTGTATATGCAACATATGGAGTATAGATAAATAATGGCATTGGTGCAATGCTGTTGAATTAAAATTATCTTAATAAAACAATGCATAAGAGAAAATTGAAATATCAAAACAGTACAATCACGCACATTTCAAAAACGCTATATTTGGCAATATAATCAAAAAATCTGTGGCTACAGATATTAGTATTGGATTGGTTAGTAGAAACTTTTAATGTTTTAGTATTGAGCAAATGCAAATAAACTATATTCACCAATAGTCCTTCAGAAGTGACAACCGCTCACCCCAGATAATCTGCTGCTCCTTCTGTAGGTGTTTGATGATAATATGGGAAATGTAGCACTGTGCCATTGACAGTAATAAGGACCATGTACGGGATTATGATCTGCCGATTTAACCAAGTCCAATATCAATATTGCCGACAACCCGCCTCCTGGAATGCTGGTCTATCTTTCAATGGGAATTTGCATGCTATCTCCACGAGTAAATGGTGATTGTTCCAGAATAATCCACTCTACGACATGACATGATGTGTAAAGTAAGTACATTAAATGGATGTAGGTTTTTCAGTGTGAATACCCCAGGTCCCATGGGGCTGTGCGGACAGGGTTCCGAACTATAGACAGTCAGTAATTAGTTAGACAATGTGTAGATAGACATCAGATGTTAGACAGTTAATAGTTAGACAAAGATAAAAGTTCGACACAGACAAAAGTCAGACACACTACAGTTAGGCATGTAAAAAGTTTGACAGGTACAAAAGATCGACAGGGTCAAAAGTTCAACATGAAAAAGATCGACACAAACATGGTCGACACATTTTTTTTTTTTTTTTTTTTTAGGATTAGGGTTAGGTTTAGGGTTAGGCACTTACTGAAGGGTTAGGCTTAGGCACTTACCCCACGGTTAGGGTTAGGCACTTACCCAGATGGTTAGGGTTAGGCAACAGGAGGGAGGGTTAGAGTTAGGCACCAAGGGGAGGGTTAGGGTGAACACTAGGGCTAAAAAACTTTAAAAAAAAATTGTCAACCATTTTTGTGTCGACCATTTTCATGTCGAACTTTTGACCCTGTCGATCTTTTGTACCTGTCAAACTTTTTACATGTCTAACTTTAGTGTGTCTGACTTTTGTCTGTGTTGAACTTTTATCCCTGTCTAACTATTGACTGTCTAACATCTGGTGTCTATCTAGACATTGTCTAACTAATTACTGTCTATCTCTTATACAACAACCGTGTGCACCGCACACTCAAAATCCATTATAGATAAACCACCACTCATAGGCATTCTGTTACAGGTTTCAGCCACCAAGCTACCATTTAGTAAACATACCTGCACTCCTGCCTTTTGTCCCCACACACACTGGCTGCTGGAGGAAGCATATGGTCTGTGAGTTACTGAGAAGGAGTGTTGGCAGCAGTGTGTATGTTCCCAAGGGGGCAAGTTCCATGTTGTGTTTTACAACCATTGTAATTTGATTTCATAACAACAGAGTAGCCTGCGCTATTTTTCTCCTTACATTTCTTTCCCTCTGCTTCCCAGCATCCTTTGTTATAAACTGCTGAATTTGCAAGATTCCAATAAATGCTCACTCAGCTGGAGTGTTAGAAATGTAATGAACATAAAGAGCGATAGACAAAAGATACTGTGTCACACCTATTCCTGTACTAATCCTATTTACTTCTTGTTCTGCTACAATGTCAGGAAAATTATAGGGTGTAGTAGCTTTATATTATATGACAAAATGGCACTATAGCTCTTATCTATGAGACAGATATGTCCAGGTCAGCTAGCTGGCAGTTATAAATTATAATTACTATAATGTCTACACTCCCAGTTGAGAGGTGCAGAAGCTGATTAATTTTATATCCAATTAGATGAATGTAATTAAATGCAAAGATATAATCCCATACTGCAATAAATATGAAACCACAGTAGCTGGCTTTGGAATGATTGAAAGTTAATGGAACACTAATACATTGAAGGTGGAATTTTAATGTGGAAAAAAGCTAAGGAGGCTATTTTGCATGAATAATATGGCTTGAACGTGTGCCTCCTCTCCTCCCCCCTATTCGGCATTTTCCCCTCTGCGTCTGAAAACTCTAAGCCATAGATCAGGCAATGGACGCCATCTGCACTGCATGCATTCAAAGAGTGTAGCAAGTCTGCTGAGTATATGTTTCATTAATCTGCACTGGAAACTGAAGATACAGCAGCAAGAAAAATTAAACTCCACAGTTGTCAACTGTAGTCTGAGCCAACATATGAATGGACAGTACATATATTTAATATAGTACCAACAGGCATTGCAATGGTAAATTAGTGTTTGTCTTGCAAACAGAAAAGGGAGAAGTATGTTTACACTGTAGTGATAATGCTATTTAGTGGGGAAATGTTATTATAATAAGATAAACACCAACAATAATCTGCTTGTGTTTCATATGACTGCTATTTACTAAAGTGAGAGTTTTTAGAAGTGGAGATGTTGCCCACAACAACCAATCAGCTTCTACTTAACATTTAACTAGCACCTTCTAGAAGATAATAGCTAAAATCTGATTGGTCGCTATGGGCAATATCTCCACTTCTAAAAGCTCTCACTTTAGTAAATATACCCCTAGACTGTAAGCTTTATTTTTTCCCCTATGATGTGAAAACACATTTATATCCCCTGTGTGAGACATACTGTACATGTCTAGTTGGATGTATTTTTTTTTTTTCTGGAAAGCAAAGTACCACACTGCAAAGCTTAACAAACTGAATAAATATTGTTCATTATTTATACAGTACAATCATAATAAGCAATAAACACTACCATAATTGTAAGTAAAAGAAAACAATGTATCCCTAATAGTGCTGATTTCAGTGTTATGATGCTGGTGTTTTTGGTATTACACATTTACATAGGAATTAGCTGTTGCCTGCGGCTTCGTCCACGATGAAAATGCTTTTGCCAACATTTATTTTTATTTGAGGTGTTATAGTTGTATTGCTTTGCAGAGGGGTCCTGTCACAGAAGTGTCCCATGTGATCAGCAGGGCTACATAGAAGTTTCCACTACAAAATGATGCAGTTTTCATGAAAACCGGTTCAGTCATTTTTGTGCCAACTGAACAAACAGAACAACACAATGTTCTTATAATATTATTATAGATTAAGTTAAGCAGATCTGACTGAATGCAACTCCAGGTCCGTAAAAATTTTACCCACCCCATAAATAAAATAAATACTTGTGTATCCAGCATGAAAAATAACGTACAATACAGCAACATAAGAGGATGCCCTACATACCTAGGCAATATTGTATAGATGGAGCAGGGTGAATGGTGAACATTATTTATTACCCCTTCATGTCCTGAGGTAGGTTGCACCATAGCACACTTGCCAACTCTCCATCATTGTCAGGGAGACTCCCTGAAATAGTAGTAACCTCCATGTCTCTATGAAGAGTCCAGCAATCTCCCTTATTGCACCTTACCTCCATTATGAAGCTGTTAAATGAAAAGAAAAACAGAGATATATGCATTCAAATTGAATCATTAGTATAATATCCCTGCATTAATTATAAGGCACAAGGGTGGAGATGTATGAAGCGTCAAAGCGGTATCAGCATACGTTATGTGCACTGATAGCCAGAGCCGGCCCTAGGCATAGGCATAATAAGCTTATGCCTAAGGGTGACTTGAATGCCTAGGGGCATTCAAGGCTCTGCCACTGCTGCGATCGGAGCTCCACTCCGACCTGGCAGCGTACCTGTCAGCTGGTCAGAATGAGCTTCTGCACAGAAGCTCATTCCGACCCAGTCCCCATTATTTAAATAGTTGAAGTCGGAGCGGACCCGCTTCGGCCGCTCTGGCTCAACCAACATAACAGCCACCCCCCGCAGAGCCGGCCCTAGGCATAGGCATAATAGGCTTATGCCTAAGGGCAACTTGAATGCCTAGGGGCATTCAAGGCTCTGCCGCTGCCGCGATCGGAGTTCCGCTCCGACCTGGCAGCGTACCTGTCAGCCGGTCAGAATGAGCTTCTGCACAGAAGCTCATTCCGACCCAGTCCCCATTATTTAAATAGTTGAAGTCGGAGCGGACCCGCTTCGGCCGCTCCGGCTCCACCAACATAACAGCCACCCCCTGCCGCGGTCCGGCCCCTTGTTATGACACGGCGCGCGTGACGTCATGCGCGCCGTGTCATAACAAGGGGCCGGGCTGCTGGAAGGAGAGGATCAAGAGGAGCCGCGGAAATGAAGCAGCCAAGGTAAGTGGCGGCTCTGGGGCGGAGAGGTTGAGATGCACTTGGGCTGGGAGGGGGAAGGCTGAGACACGCACTGGGGCTGGGAGGGGGAAGGCTGAGACACGCACTGGGGCTGGGAGGGGGAAGGCTGAGACACTCACTGGGGCTGGGGGGAGAAGGCTGAGACACACACTGGGGCTGGAGGGGAGGCTGAGACACGCACTGGGGCTGGGGGTAGAAGGCTGAGACACACACTGGGGATGGGGGGAGGCTGAGACATGCACTGGGGCTGGGGGGGGGAAGGCTGAGACATGCACTGGGGCTGGGGGGAAGGCTGAGACATGCACTGGGGCTGGGGGGGGAGGCTGAGACATGCACTGGGGCTGGGGAGGGAAGGCTGAGACATGCACTGGGGCTGGGGGTGGAAGGCTGAGACATGCACTGGGGCTGGGGGTGGAAGGCTGAGACACGCACTGGGGCTGGGGGGGAGGCTGAGACATGCACTGGGGCTGGGTGAGGGGAGGCTGAGACATTCACTGGGGCTGGGGGGGGAAGGCTGAGACATGCACTGGGGCTGCGGGGGGAAGGCTGAGACATGCACTGGGGCTGGAGGGGAAGGCTGAGATGCACTGGGGCTGGGGGGGAAGGCTGAGACACGCACCGGGGATGGGGGGGAGGCTGAGACATGCACTGGGGATGGGGGGAGGCTGAGACATGCACTGGGGCTGGGGGGGAAGGCTGAGACATGTACTGGGGCTGGGCTGAGACACGCACTGGGGCGGGGGGGAGGCTGAGACACGCACTGGGGCTGGGGGGAGAAGGCTGAGATACACTGGGGTTGGAGAGGGAAGGCAAGGCTGAGACACACTCTGGGGCTTGGGGGGAGAAAGAGGGAGACATGCTGGGGGTGGGGGGAAAGAGGCTGACACACTGGGGCTGGGAAACATGCTGGAGGGTAGAATGATGCTGACACACCCTGGGGCTGAGGGGAGAATGAGGCTGACACAGTGGGGAAATGGTGCCGAGAGACACACTGGGTCTAAGGGAATGGGGCCGAGACACACACTAGGTCTGGGGGAATGGGGCTGGTGGAACTGCAAGGTGGGGTGCCGGCCTTTTATTACGTGTGTGTATGTGTATATATATATATATATATAGATATATATGCTAGGGGGCATTAGCCAAAATTTTGCATAGGGCACCGAATTGGCTTGGGCCGGCTCTGCTGCTGATACCGCTTCTCCCCGATGTATGATCGGGGAGTTTGGTGGTAAATGACAGAGGCGCTATGCGCCCCTGTCATTATTGGTGCTGCTATCTACAAGATAGCAGCGCCGATAGCCTGGACAATGTATGAAAGGTCAGATCACCTGACCGTTCCACCCACTGCAGCTGTCACTATCAACAGCTACAGCCTGGTGATGCCCTATCCCCACAGCAATGACAGCTTTCTCTGCTGCGGGGGCTGCCAGCTCCAGGGCTGCACGCGGATCTCGCAATACTTGCGAGATCCCGCACATGCTCAGTGGAGCCGACTGGGACAGAGACACTGCGCATCAGCACTAGACTAGTTATCACTCCCCCGCTCTGGCCGATGAGATGTTCTTACATCTCATCGTTAGTGCTTCCTGCTTCGCCTTGGCATAACGTGCCGCTATAATACATCTCCCCCAATGATCCCTATGGCCACATGCATTTTCTGAAAGTATCAGTGTGTTTTCATCAACAAATAGATATTACTAACTGGTTTGGGGCTCATTTACAATTGGATATAAATCACTTTTATGACACGCCTCTCAGATGTAATAGTACACGCCCACTTTACCGCACACTCATAGGTGTTGTTTTCACAATCTCCCTGAAATATTTTTTCAAAAGTAGCCAAGTATGCCCCATAGTGACTGGAACAATAGTTGTATTTTTGCATGGTTGGCCCGATTCATAGATGGACGGTAATGTCACCACAGCTGCAAATTTGTACACATGGGCTGTGAGAAAATCTGCAAATGGCGCAGCCACCGGGATTTGCAAAGAGATGCCCTATGTTGGCCTTGCAAATCCATGTGATCGCATACAAAGACAAAGCATTGGTCGCAGATCAATCAAATATCGAAGTTCTTTGTGATTAATGTTCCTACGATTAATCAGAATGACCACTGGAGCAATTGTAACTAGTTGTAGTCTATGACAAGTCCCCACAATGGTCATGACACGCATGCATTTTCATCGCCACTCCCCAGATACCTCCCACAAGTGCTCCCTAACTGTCACACTGTGGCCAAATCCTCGCTGTAGCTGCCGTCGTCAATGAAACTTGATGCATGCGCCGATCACTATCATTCAACTGCATAAACATCAGCTTTGTGAATATCAGGCTGATTATCAAGGCACATTGAAGCAATTCTGGAGGCCCCTGCAATCACAATGCTCTATTATTATAACAATTTGGTGCTAACTTAATAATATGATACAAAGAGTACCAATCAGGTGACAGCTTTCATTAGACTGTCTAACTTAGACTGCTAAAAATGAATAGTTGATTGGTTACTATGGATTATCAGCAAATCATTGCTCTGTACATCAGGTTATTAAACAATCAGTGTTAGTTTTTGATCATTTAATGTACCTGTATATAAGGAGTTGTTTGTATAATTCTGAGTTATGTTAAAAAATATCATAAAAAGTTTTTAAAACAGCTAAAATCATGTCATTTTTGCAATCCAAAACCCAAAATTGGAATTTAAAATCAAAATTTCAAACCGCAGGAAGATCAGAACTGCGACATGGATCTGTCCAGATCTCCTGAGGAAATCAGAAATGCTATTTGGATAAGCCTGGATTCACAAGATTCAGGTGGATTTGGATTTCTGGAGAACCTATCGGCGCATCTCTAGTCTCAAAATGATTTTCCCTAAGTGCAAATCAAGGTGCTTAGAGGGAGATGAGAGCCCTCTTTGGTAATTTTAAAACCAAATACACTTTTTCTAATGTGTTACTTGTATTAGTGTAATATTGTATCAATGTAACACTAAACACTAAACAAATATATCAATACTAGACATGTACAGTTCTGTTTCCACGGAAACTGAATACACACGAACTTAGGGGTAATGAGTCGAACCGACCTTGGGCTGGGGTCTTCCCACCATGTTTGGATTGCAAAATGAGGCAAAACATCATCTTGCCAGGGTCGGATCTGAAATGTTTTGAATTTTATATTAAAGTCCCTCACTTATGATCGGGTGCCATTTCACAATGGAGACCAGAGGTAAAGGGTGTGGGGACTGGGTTTCAGCACTGAATAAATGCCAATAAGAGTAGTGGACAGGAAAAACCTCTATTGGGGCACTTATTCCAGTATATAGTAGGGACACTTTGTATATAAAAAAAACAATTAGGAGCCATGTTAAGGCAAGGGCACTGTGTTCTGTGGGCTGGCTGCAGCACTGTGAGGTGCAAAAATGTCTTTGGAGTAGACTGCAGCACTGTGTTTGTCACTAAAATGAAAAGCCTACTGGGGCACTTTTTATAAAACAAAAGAAAAGTGATTATGTCATTAGGTGCCACTCTTATACTAGGAGCACTGTAAGGCAGTTTGTTGTGTGTTCAAATTCTGTTAAAAATATTTAATATAAAACTTGTTTGTTAAAAAATATAATGTCATTATTAGGGTGCCACTCGGCTTATACTAGGGGCGCTATGAGGCAGTTTGTTGTGTTTTGAGGCACAGTTAAAAATATTTTCAGTAAAATTAGTGTGTTATAATGTCATTAGAATGCTATTTTTATACTAGGAGCACTGTGAGGCAAATTGTTGTGTGTTCAGGACCTTTAGGTAAAAAAAATTACAATAAAACTTGTGTGTTAAAAAATATAACATCATTAGGGTGCCCTCCGGCTTACACTAGGGCACCATGAGTTGATATGGATCAGCCGATAGAAGGGCAGGAGCAGCGTTGGTCATATAGTTTGAGTCCAGTGCAAAACTTTCCAAATAAATGTCTCCTAATAAACTGGATGAATAAAATATATGTCCCAAGTTCCAATAGCAATTGGGTGGCAATAGTATATGATATGTTAGAAATATCAATAAAGAGATCCGTAAGTAACTTGTGTATAGCTCACACTTGGGGAGAAGGCCTGCAGCATGGAGAGGCTACATAGTGAGTGGAGCAGGCTGTTGTATTGACCGTAAAGGGAAGCCTATCTGTCCAATGAAGGATGTCCAAAAGTGGCCACAGAGCTCCGGTGATGGCTGCAACTCACACACCAAGTGAGTGTATGGCGGTGGGGGGGCTCAGCAAAGTGGGAGTTCAGCGTGCTGTATAAGGCTCCTGCTGGGCATCCAGCTCTCATGGCAGGTGTATAGAGCTTCTTCACTGCTGGTGTTATTTCTAAGGTATTTATATGTCTGTCTTTCTATGTTTCTAGATGTCTTGATAAAGGAGTTTGGTCACTCTGAAACATTGACTACCCAAGGCTACTGTCGGTGATTGCATTGTTGTTGCTGAGCTGCCGAGTGCCTTTACATCATATTGTCTATATTCATATACTATTAGTTAAGAGCACTGGGGCAAGTTGATTTGGAATATGGGAGTGCCAGATTGTTTTGGTACAGATTTACAAATTTTATATATATATATAAGCTAGATAAAAGTGATGATTTAAGGTGCTGTAACATTGCTATTATAGCTATGTGTACCTAGCATTCATTTAGATGGAGTGCCGCCGTGTGTTGGATTTATATATATATATATATATATATATATATATATATATATTAGAGATGAACGGGTCCGGTTCTCAGGACTTCATGATCCAGGCCAGGATCTGAGTCTGGCTTGGGTTTTCCCCCCATGACTCGGTTCCCAAAACAAGGCAAAAATTCAGCTGTGGAGAGTGTAGTGAGCAGAGGGGTGCTGTGTCCATCCAGGGGCTGCTGTGTCCTTCCAGGGGTTGCTGTTTGCATCCAGGGGCAGTAACTGATGTCTCAATTAAGGGGCTGCTGTGTATATTCAGGGCAGGGGCTGCTGTGTCCATCCAGGTGTTGCTCTGTCCATCCAGGGGCAGTGGCTGCTGTGTCCATCTATTGGTTGCTGTGTCCATCCAGGGCAGGGTCTGCTGTGTTGATCCAGGGGCAGGGCTTCTGTGTCCTTTCAAAGGTTCTCTGTCTATCCAGGGCAGGGGTTGATGTGTCCATCCAGGGGCAGGGGCTTCTGTGTCCTTTCAAAGGTTCTCTATCTATCCAGGGCAGGGGTTGCTGTGTCCATCCAGGGGTTGATGTGTCCATTCAAGGACAGAGGCGGCTGTGTCCATCCAAGGGCTGTTGTGTCATCCCAGAGCAAGGGCTGCTGTGTCCATTAAGGGGTGCTCTGTCCATCCAAGGTTACCCAGTGTAAAAAAAAACGCTAATAATATAATTTATATTTTTTTTGTGCTGTACCCCAGTATAATATATTATAATTATTTTTTAAAGTGATGCTGCTGGTCAGACCGCAGTGTAATAGTCATACAAGTATTATGACACTATAAGTCATAGCGCTGTGTAATATTCATACATTTATTGTGAGTTGTGACACTGTAAGTGGAACCGCAGTGTAATATACATGTATTGTGACACTGTAAGTGGTAGCGCAGTGTATTTTTAAAACATATTGTGACACTGTAAGTGGTAGCACAGTGTATTTATAAAAAATATTGTGGCACTGTAAGTGGTAGTGCAGTGTATTCATAAAACATATTGAGACACTGTAAGTGATAGCGCAGTGTATTTATAATAAAAAAATATTGTGACACTGTAAGTGGTAGCGCAGTGTATTATTCATAAAAAATATTGTGACACTGTAAGTGGAAAAGTAGTGTATTATTGATAAAAAATATTGTGACATTGTAAGTGGTAGCGCCAGGGGTGTATATGTAATGGGTGCAGGGTGTATGGGGCACATGGGCCCCTGTGTCCAGGGGGGCCCCACACCACACACCCTGCACCCATAGTATTATTTACCTCTCCGGAGTCCAACGTCGGTGCTGGGGTCCGGTGCGGTAAAAATGACTGGAAAATGGCTGCTGCGGCCATTTTCCCATTGTTTGTGCATGCGCAGTACAGGGAAAATGGTCACCATGCCCTTTTTCCCAGTGGCTTGCGCATACTCTATAGACTCTGGGTGCACTCTAGTGCCCACAGTTTATAACTCCGACGCTGACTGTCAGCTCAGTGCATTGCCGGCCACCAGACAGAGAGGAGGGGGCCCATGTCGGAGACTGCACTCCAGCCCCCTCATTTCTAGAAATGCCCCTGGGTAGTGCAGTGTATTCATAAAAAATTGTGACTCTGTATGTCATTGATACCGCAGTGTAATTTAAAATTGGTAAAAATTGACATGTGTGCTGTACCCCATTTTGTTTGTGTTTGTTGATATGGAGAATGATCAGTTGAGAGGAGAGCAGGAACCACATATTATGTATATATATATATATATACATACAGTGGCATCACAAGGGGGTGACACCAGGTGTCACCTGCCGAGGGGTGACACCAAGGTGCAGTCTGACACTCCCCTACAGTGACAGGTGCTGGGTGCTGTACTGTAGTATTAAGTGCAGCACCCGGCTCCTGACACTGTGAGGGAGCCAGCACTGCAAGATAAGGCAGTCAGCACCCCCTGCTGCCCCCCAGTAATATTAAGAATAGGACCATGGAGGATTGGGATCAGGCCGCCAGGCCATGCCCCCGTCCCGCGAGGCCACTCCCTTCTCACAAGGCCATGCCACATTTTTGGGGCACATGTGGCTGCGCCGCGCTCAAAACATCCCACCCCGCACCGGGTGACATGGCGGGGAAGGACACCACTGTATAAATATATATATATATATATGTGTGTAATAACCCCCTCCCCTCCAGTGGAAATCCTGCTTTTGCCCTTGCGCAGTAGTGATTAAGATGCATGGTCTCAGAAATTTATTGGACAAGTATTGCTGATTTCCTGGGTTATGACTGGGAGGTGGCTATTGAGATTTATGGAGATGCTATGTCTTATGGGCATGTTGTGGGGGTGTCTTGCATAACTGGTTGTGAAGTTAAGGCACAGTCGCAAGGATGCAATATTTTCAACTAATATGCTAATGCACAAGGAGGTGTCTATAGGAAATAGACACCACCTGAATGCATCTGCGATCCTCATGTGGCATCGGCATCTGGAAACGCTGCCTCGAATCACCATCACAATGATTGCTAGTTTCGCCAGGCTGTGTAAGCTGAAGCTTATTCAGCTTGTGAGTAGAGCTGGCACTAGGCATAGGCATTCTAAGCAAATGCCTAGGGTGACTGGAATGCCTAGGGGGATCCATAGCTCTGCAGCTCTGCTCCCCACCCCCGCTTATCGCTGCCGCGAATGGTAGGTGACTGTGCTGACAGCTGAGCCAGGTCAGAATGAGCTTCTGCACAGAAGCTCATCCTGGCTACAGGAGGAGACAAGGCAGATTGTCGCGGGAGGGCATGCTGCGCATTCCCAGCCACGGCCACTCCTTCTATGGGCCGTTATCACTCATGGTTCTGCCTCCACTTCCATTAGCTGCCGCTGCTGTCGCCCATCAGACCAGCATCTGCAGCATCAAGAAAGAAGGCAGCATGGATGAGGAATGTGCAGCAGGGCAAGTCCCACTCTAGGTAAGCTAGGTCTAGATCAGGCTGCAACACTGGGAGACAGGAGGAGAGGGGCAGGCACCCACTAGGCAGAGACGGGTGCCGCTAAGTCTGACTTTGAGAAAGGCTGGGGCTGTCACTGTGTGTAAATATATATATATATATAATATATATATATATATATATATATATATATATATATATAATTTCCTTGTGGCTGGCCTTAAAAATAAATATCTATATAATGTATATATATATATATATATATATATATTATATATACCTAATATAGATATATTTATACAGTAATATAGCCATAGAGATCCTTCTAGCAATATATTTTATAGAGAGAGAGATAGAGAGATCTATAAAGCTATATATATATATATATATATATATATATATCTATAGATATATATCAATATATCTATATATTGTGGTGAGAGAGGTTGTCTCTTATCTGTATTGCCCACATTCCTGTGAGATCAGCTCGCTCCAGGGGAGGCTGGAGTGAGGCCTGTGGGTTCTGCGTTGGCAGTAGAGGTGTGGAATTTCATGTTGTCACAGTGGGAGAGGAAAACAAGACCAGCACATTCTGCAGCTGCAATAGAATATGGAACAGGTTTTCCAGGTCACCCAGAGCCAACAGGAAGTCATTAGAACAGAAAGAATTTAAAACTCTAATCTGCCTGATGCTCTGGGCACTGATGCTGACTAGCAGCCAGTTGGTAGGATAGAGTGTTGTAGTGCCAGGGACCAAAAGCTATTCTGGGAGAGCATGTCTGATTGTGGCTGCAAGCCATTGCTGACTACTAAGCACAAGGAGTGCTGGGAACTTTTGTGTTTATTATTTTCTGTATGTGCCTGTGTTTCCAAGCCTAAGCCTGAGCATGCTAAAGTGCACTATCTGGTGCCTTTAAAAGACACTGCTATACAGAGTACCTACCTATCCTCATTTCATCACCTCATGTTACAATATATATATATATATATATATATAGATAAAAAGATATTTATTTATATATATATATATATATATATAGAGAGATAGATAGATAGATAGATATCTATATCTATATAGCTGCAGAGATCCGACACTCATTAATGAAAAAGATTACTAAATCTGAAATTTCGAATGAGACTGCATGGACCTCCTCTTCAGGGTCATTTTCAGCCAGTCAACACATTGAGTTTAAACCATGCCCCTCACCCCCCAATATATAGGGGTATTCCTCCTATCCTCCAATTTAGATTTGTTGTGTTGACACTATTGCGCTTCTGTTTGCCCAAGTTATTCTGCAGCCCTACCACTACTTTTGTGAAAATAACCATCCAATCAGTGCAGAGATGTCAATTAGTCTTTCTGCTGCTGATTAATAAGAAAGTAATTGACTGATTTCCTGGGTCACACAAAGCTGCGTCTGAGACGCATCAGTGCAGATTTTTCTTATTAATTGGGTGGGTTGATTTCTTTGGGTGCTCTGTTGTATTTGCACAGTGAAATACCATATTGTTCAAATGGCTATATACAGTATGTCATTATGTGTTATATTTGGTGTCCGCGTATAAACACTAACATTTTTGGTGGGATTATCTGCTAGGGGGCACCAGCCAAAATGTTGCCTAGGGCCACAAATTGGCTAGGGCCAGCTCTATTTGCGAGGCCAGGAAATCTGCATCCTATGACAAAGGCACTGGACTAGGTACTCACAGGAAACAGAGGTGACATGCCACCATTTGCAGAAATGCAGCTCCGTATTGCCCCCTCCCCACCCCCAAAAGTCTGCAGTCTGTCATTCAGGCTGTGGCTCAGGGGTTACTGTGACAGTGATTGCAAAACTCGTTCTGCACATTTGTAGAATGGATCCTGACGCCCCACCATCGGCTATGTCTGTAAACCATCGGGTTTACATACATATCTGAATTAGGCTCTTTGATGCTTAAATGCTTTTTGTAAGAGGCCAAGGAATCTGCACCTAGCATGGGGCAAGTGCTAGTTGCAATGGTGTGTCTGATGGTTGCATCTAAAGACTCACAAAATGGGCATCCCAATCCTTGCACATTCAACACACACTCAGTGTCGGACTGGTGCATGAAGGACCCACCGGGGGATTGCAATGGTTAGGGGCCCATGAATAATGGGGTGTGGCCAGCCAGTAGAAGAGGGTGTGGTCAGCCACCACAGACACTTGGCTAACCATTAGGCTAATCTTGGTGTAGTTTCTATAGAAAGGAACCAAGCACCCATGATCAGTGGTACTACTCAACCAGGTAATTGACCATCTTACAGAGTAACAATGTATGATTTGAGGTCTGGAACCTGACACCTAGAGGAGGGGGGTGGGCCCTCAGGCAGAGGGGCCCACTGGGGATTTCCCTTGTACTCCTGTGGGCCACTAGTGAAAGGGCTTTTGCAGATGCGACTAAAGCAAAAGACGCTAAAGCCTCAGCAGCAGGATGTAGTCAATTTACCTACGATTGAGATGCCAGCAGTCAAAATCTCGACCCAAGGCCAGAACATTGGCACTGGAATCCCAACATCAGTTGTGATGCCGACACCAGAATCCCAATAGCCAGCATCCCAATCGTAAGTATAGCGGGCCGGGTTAGCTGTTAGCCACAAGGGGCGGGTTATGTTTAGGGAGGGTTAGGGTTAGGCTGTGGGAGGTGGCAGGCTAAGGTTAGGCTGCAGACAGGGGGGGTTAGGCACCACCGGGGGGGTTAGGCACTAAAGGTGGATGGTTAGTGTTAGGGTGTGGGGTAGGGAGGGTCAGGTTAGGATGCAGGAACAGAAGGGAGGGTTAGGGTGTGAAGGGGGGAGGGTTAAGATACTTACATAGACTCTGTCTGGATTCTGAGCATCGGGATGCCCCTGTCTGTCTTTTGACAGTCAGCATCCCGACTGCCGGTCTCCTGCGTGACTCTGAATAATGCTGGGTACACAATGGCAGATATAATGGCCGTATCTTTTGTACGTCAGCCAGTGTGTACCAGCGATATGCCTGTGAAGACATCGTTCAGAGACATATTGTGTCGGCTGTGCTGCAGCCGATGCCAAATATATCTACAAATATACTGTGTTGGGGCATCGCGCTGTAAGTACGGGCGGTCAGCCAAATGCCCGTACACTTGCTGCAGAGGCCACGGGGAGTGTACCCTGCTTAAGCCCTTTATGTTTTTATTTTTTCCCCATGATTAGCTTTTGGAAGAACACATAAAAAAATAATAATAATTAAATAAACAGTAAGAATGGACTCTCGGTAAAATAGGCTGATAGCAAAATGTAATTTCTTGCAAATCTGATATAAAAAAATTATACTAAGACAATTTCCCTTTATATAATAACACATAATCATCAAGATTTGTAATTTGCCTGAAAGTACATTTATGACTACACCTTTCATTACATAGCCGGCTGTAATCTTTCATCTTTATTTAGATCTGAAAATACAGGAAAGAACATGAAAAAAAAATTGCCCAGTGTCAGTCTAACTTCCCAGCAGTCCGATAAAAGGCGGAGATGAACGCAGGGAAGGAAATCAATATTCTGCAATGTGTATAAGCATCATTAAAAGTTATCTAAATACCATCTGTTGGAAGAACATGACATTGTGTCAGTTCATCGTGCTTAAAAGTACCATGTTGAAATGCCTGGCTCGTTTTTCTGACACCCCTGTACTGATTCATCATCTGCAGAATAATAATGATCATTTACCTTATCAGAAAACATTTCAGCAGAACTTGGATACTTGCTATATTACGGTGCCTTCACATAGCCTTCTGTATTGCATTTTATTTGGTCTACCTGAATTCAGAGTTCAGAGCATGATGAAATAAAAATTATTTCTGTATTTCCCCAAAGGAAGGACTGAAAGTAATAGATAACTTCAAAGCAGACAAGAAAGCAAAGCCCAATGAGCCTTGCTTATGGTTCCCAACAATTTCTGCTCATCACTTTGACTGATGAGAATAGAGAACTAGGATATAATCTTTAAGTATAATCCTTTTTACTAAGTGACTTCAATCACATCCTACTGTACTGAACAGTATGTGTTTGAAATTCTTATATAGCTTGAAAAGTGTTATTAGATTTTCTCTGAGTTATTTAGTGACTTAAATATCTTATCAAAATGACACTGGACTTTGCTTTGTTTATATACTGCTGCTTTTAGTCACTTTGGGCTGGTTTGTACTCACAGGAAAATGTAGGCAATGTTCCGAAAATTAGGTTTATATCCCACATATACAAAACTACAGAAAGCTAAACTTTCCTGGGCTTGTAGCGATAAGTAACATCATCTACAGAAACCTATGGGCATTAACCTGGAAGTCCGCTGATCGCAAAGGAGAGGTCTTTTAGGAAGAGCTGTCCGTTGCGTTTGTAGTCGCAATTGTACGTGCAGTCTGGCGTTATTAATGCTGGTATGCATGCGGTAAGTGGTGGGATGTATTGCATTCAAAATACATTGCTTGGAACATCCTGATCTTTAAATCATAGTACTGCAGTATTTGGGTGTGACCTAAATGGACCACCTACATTTATACTGGAAGTACTCCTTAACTCTCAGCGCCCAAGATTTTGCATTGTATCAGTCATTCTGGTAGGACAGGTTGAATGTATTTGCATGTTTAATTTCATTTGCTGTTTGGTTACTGCTGCAATACACCAACCTATACAGAGAATAAAAACTGTTTTATCAGAAAACTTATTTCTATCATCTTTTAGCTTGTAGGGTTGATTGCTGCAGTGCAATAGCATACTCGCCAACTCTCCCTGATTGTCAGGGAGACTCCCTGAAATAGCAGTAATCTCCCTGACACCCAGAAGAGTCTAGCAATCTCCCTGATTGCACCTTACCCCCATTTTTTAGCTACTTTATACTTGGGGGAAAAATTAATCAGAGATATAGGGACATTTTTATCATTACTCAAATGGCCTGGTAACCATGCGGAAACTCTAGTTTCTGCATATTTAAGTTAATGGGCCATTCATCATGAGGGGTCTGATAGGACCGCCTGATATTTAACAAACTCTGAAAAATTAAAGTTTTCTGAGTTTGCCTGTAAGAACAAGAGCCGTCTTCAGCTGGTGCTTATTCTCGTAGCCCCGCTCTTTCCTACTGGAAGGAGTTCCGGGAATGTGAAGGGGGATCCAAGTGGATCCCTCCTCACTGACTCCCCGACTGCTTTGCGCATGACCTCAGTTTACGCATGCACATAAGCTGGCCGTGGGGGGGGGGGGGTAAGTAACGCTGTTACTTCTGTAGCTGCGCTACTAATTGCAGGGAAAGCTGCTTTTCGGAGTAGATGTCCCTGCACCGGAGCAATGATGAATTGCTCTGGTGTTAAGTATCCCCTGTGGCAAGGAGATTACATCATCATCGGGCCCATAGACATTCCAATAGGATCATCAGTGTCATTTGTCTGCATTGGTTATAAGTAGGGATGAGCGGGTTTGGTTCTCAGAGAATTGAGCCCACCCAAATTTTGCAGATCCGAGTCTGATCTAAGCAGGCTCGGAGTTTTCCGCCTTACTTGTATCTCGAAACTGAGGCAAAACCATAGAGTTGGAAATCTTGCGGTTCACGAGCTTACATCTCTATGATCAATGTAGTATATAGGGACCATGCGGCGGATGCCATTTCACTCTGGCTGTGGAGACTTAACAGGGAGGGTGGATAGTGTAGGGCTGGGAGAGTGGTGCTGTGCTATCTGGAGTGTCCTGTGTCCTGGGCAGGGGCACTGCTAATCCATTCTGGGCTGGTGCTGCTGAGTGCTGAACCATTCTGGGCTGGTGCTCTGCTGTCTGCTGTGTCCTGGAGTGCTGCAGTGCTGATCCATTCTGGGCTGGTGCTCTGCTGTGTCCAACTGGGCTGGTTCAGAATGCATCTGGGCTGGTGCTGCGTCCATCTGGGCCCAAGTTCTGGACTCCCATTAAAAAAAAAAATTGTAAAAAAAATAAAAATAAAAGTGTCTTTTAGTGTAATATTTTTCTGTGTGTGTGTGTGTGCGTTAGGCTTAACCACACAAGAACCAGCCAGCAACGCAAGTTGCAACCTAGTGCTGCCCGACTCCAGTCATCATCAATCGGTGCTCTGGGCCCAAGTTCTTGAGCATAAAAAAAAATAAAAATAAATTGTCTTTTTTTATCTTTTACTGTCTGTGTGTGTGCATGTTAGGCTTAACCGCACAAGATCCAGCCAGCAACGCAAGTTGCAACCTAGTGCTGCCCGACTCCAGTCGTGATCAATTGGTGCTCTGGGCCCAAGTTCTGGAGCTGAAATAAAAATAAAAATCAATTTTTTTTAAAATCTTTTACTGTCTGTGTGTGCGTGCGTGTTAGTCTTAGCCACACAAGATCTAGCAAGTTGGCAACGCAACTGCTTCAAGACCGCAGAAAATATGGAGGACTGTCACATGACAGGAGAGCAAGGCCAAGAACCACATGTTGTAGCTGCCGCCAGTGTGCAAGGCCATCAACTTCCTCATCCTCTATGAAGGTCCATGCCCCAGGGCTTAAGTCAAGCCATCGATCTGGTAAAACTACTACTGAAGTTAAGAAAAAAAATGTAAAGGAAATTTGCCTTTAGATAAACAAAAAATTGGCAATATGCCATTCACTACACAAAGTGGCAAGGAAAGTCTTTATGAAGTCTTTATGAAGACTGCTGGTTCTAATTCTGATAGCTCATCCGATAAAACAACTGTGTGCCTTGAGAAATCTAAATCACAAATCCTCGAGGAGACTGCAAGTGTGTCTGCGGTTGCCATGTGTGAGCCAGACCTAAATACAAGTGTACTGGAGGATCCTCCAAGTTCCAACATTTGTGTGCCCTCTGTAAATGTGGGAAAGGGCAGTCAACATCTTGCAGACATAGTCAGTGAGGATGCTCCTGTGGAATTGCACATGGAGGAGGAGGATATTTTGGTAGTTGAAGGTGCTAAGGATGATGAGGATGTTGATGATGAAGATATTGGTGATGAGGATGTTGATGCCGAGGATGTCCTTTGTGTAAGTAAGGCAACAGCTGTTGTCCATGGATTGAAAAAGCCAAAGCCCATTATTGTCATGCTGGGGCAAAATACAAAAAAATCCACTTCTCATGTGTGGAATTATTTCTACCCCAATCCGGACAACAGTTGTCAAGCCATATGTAACCACTGCAAAGTAAGAGTGAGTAGAGGGAGGGACCTAAACCACCTAGGAACCTTCTCCTTGTTACATCACTTGGAGCGCATTCATCAAATATCAAAGTGTATGTCGCCAAGTTCCAAAACTCATACATAACAAATCCAGTGTCACCTACCTGCTCCCTCTCTGTGGGATCCAAGAGCCTTCGATCTCCAACACCAACACCTGCATCATCATCAACATCCTCATTCATGATCGGAAGTAATTTAAAAAAACAATTGACTTTTAAACAGTCCTTTGATAGAGGAAGCAAGTATAACAGCTGTCACCCAGTTTCACAGTGGATCACTGACGCCATGATGGTTGTACTAGTATTAGATGGTGAAATAATATAAAATGAGGATGATAGTGTGGAGGAAGTGCAAAAGGAGGATGAGGGGGAAATTTGTGTCCTATCTGACACTAATGTGGATGTTGATGATAAGGATGTGGTTTGCGTAAATCAGCCACCAGTGGCAGCAGTTTTTGATAATGATAAAAAGAAAGCCAGACAAGCAATGTCTTGGGTGTGGAATTATTTTAATCTAAATTCTGACAACAGTTGTGAAGGCATCTTTTCCATTTGTAAAGCCAAAGTTAGCAGAGGAAGGGATGTTAACCATATAGGCTCCTCCTCCCTGTTACATCATTTGCAGTGAGTTCATGCAATTTGTTTAACAAAATTATAACTTGTAAATTAATAACAAGCAGTCCAGTATCAGCTACCAGCAGTTTGGATCAGCACATGCAATCTCCACCATCTACACACTCATCATCAACCTCCTCCTTAATAATTGAAGGTAGTCCTTCCAAAAAATGTTTTGTGGGGGCCCAAACAAACCAAGAAGTTCAGCCACGAAAGTGTCAGTCCTAGTGGCTAAAGTGCTTGGTTTATTAAACTGTGCATGTCCTTTTTAATATCCCACATAAGAGTGGGTGGGAGGGACAATTCCATCTTGCACCTCTTTCCTTTACATTTGGCACAATTTGGGGCATAGCCGACTGACATTATTATAGTTTATTAAACTGCCATCCTGTCTGTCATTGCTGTGTGGCAATGTTTCATAGATGTCCTATAGTTTTTTAAACTGCTGTGCATTTGTGCCGCTGCTCTGTTGCTTACTTTAGCCAGCCAGCTCGCTGCAACCTTTGGCCTATATTGGTGAAAAATAGTGAAATCAATATTGTGAGCTGTGAGGTGGTTAAAAATTCCTAGAAATGCCTGAAATTGATTGTTATTAAGGTTAATAATACTGTAGGAACAAAAACAGGCCCAAATTAAGTGGTTTTAGCTGTTTATATAATTTTTTGGAAAAAATCCAGATCCAAAACCAAAACCTAAAAACAAAACGCAAGGGAAAAAAATCCAAAACCAGATTCAGATCCAAAACCAGGGGATATCCAGATCTAAAACTAAAACCAAAACACGGGGTCGGCGCACATCTTTAGTTATAAGGCACAATGATCCCTATGGTTGCATACATTTTCTGAAAAGTATGAATGTGTTCTCATCAACAAATAGATCTTACTAACTGCTTTGGGGCTCTTTTATATTTGGATGTAAGTCAGTTTTATGGCACGCCTCTCAGGCATAGCAGTACACGTCCACTTTACCCTTTTTTATGGAGCAGCTAAACTTGTTTAGACATGTTTTAGCATTCCTATGAATACATCCTTGTGATTAAATACTTGTATACTGTGATTTGAGATGGATGAAACCACTGTCCCAAAATGTGCTCTTATGGTGTCCCTGGAGGTGTGTATGAATGTTATAGTAATAAGATACTGTACACGTACAACAGCTTCCTGAATAAGAATTGTTAATGCACAATTGTTTGTCTTTGTCTGTTTTTTTGTCTGACACCACAGAGGAGATGTATCAAACTTTGTAGAGAGATAAAGTACCAATCAATCAGCCATTTTTTTCAAACACAGCTTGTAAAGTGACGGCTAGAAGTCAATTGGTTGAAACTTTATCTCTCTCCAAGGTTTGATACTCTCTTATACTAGAGATGTGCACTGACCCCCGTGTTTTGGTTTTGATTTTGGATCTGTATCTCCCCTGGTTTTGGATCTGGATTGGTTTTGCCAAAACCTCCCTTCCATGTTTTGGTTTTTGTTTTGGATCTGGATTCTTTCTTAAAAAATCATAAAAACAGCTAGAATCACATAAAATGGGCCTGTTTTTTGCTCCTACAGTATTACTAACCTCTATAACATTTATGTCCACTAGTTTCCAGTAAATTTTGACCACATTACAGCTCACTATACTGTTTTCATCCAGATTAGGCCCAAAATTTGCACCAAGCTAGCTGGCTGACTAAACTAAGCGGCAGCAGCGGGTGGCACAAACACGTGGCAGTTCAACTTCCAACATGGCAAATCAGGAAACAAATATTTTTATTATTCAAGAGAGGCCTTGAGGGAGTAGGAGTATGTATGCCATTCAAGGCAGGGACAGAGAGGGTTGATTGGTAGTAAATTTTATTAAATTTTTTTATTCTGAAATAAAATTATAAGGGAGAAGGGGAGGGGAGGGGAGGAGGGGGCATTTACAAAAAATATTTAAATCATTCACATCAGTCCTTGCCCCCAAAAGAATCCTTGAGCACTATGCCTGCTGCTGCTGGGAGAGGATTTTCATCACAGAAGGGGACCAGAAAGACTACTAGTAGTACTTTAACAAACAATTGACTGTTAAATAATAATTTGCAAAGCTTCCACATGAAAAGCATTTCCCAACTTGTACAGGGACATTAAAATAATAATAATAATGATAGCGCACCTAGAGTTTTTTAGCTGCTTCCATGCTTCTTATTTTCAATAGGAAGTATATGATAATGCAATATGTGGGAAGTGCTTAATGAAAAATATATAAAATATTGTTGTGCAAAAGTGTTTTTTTTTGTAATGTGACTGAAACCACTTTCATAAGAATTAAATGCAAATAAAATAAAAATGAAAATAACAGTACCAATGAAAGAATGAAATACAATAAAAAGAATTAAATAAAGAAACATGAAAATAAAGATAATTATGTAAATAAAATAAAATGAAATTAAATTCAAACAAAACTAAACAATAAAGGGTGTTAAAAAAAATTGCAGCACGTAATGTTTAAGCTCTTTTTCCGGGTGAATTGGGTGCCCACTGCTGAAATGCAATGCTGCGGGTGACTCTCCCTATCTTACCCTGAGCTTTCTCGGATGTGGAGTAGCTCGCCTGGACCTCCCTCTGGCACCGGTATTTACTGGCTGGTGCTCTGCAGTTGATGAACACTAGCACTGTGTTCCATCTTCTGTGTGGGGGTTGTAGCTTGCTCCAGTCAGTTTTGATCTTGCCTCTGGCATTCTTTCTGGCTTGTAGCTCTATTAGGAAAGAGCCTTCGGCAGGTATGTAGTTAAGGCTCCAATGCGTTACAACCATGTACTGGACTTTATCAAAAATAAAAAAAACATAGTTAGTTAGTGACCTCACTTAACCAGCACAGATATGTGGACATGCACAAGATTTAAGATTTAAGGTCTTACATTGTGTCTTTCTTGAGAATCCTTCACTGCTGCTAGGAGTGGATTTTCCAAAACAATTGACTGTATAATAATCCTTTGCAAATTTTCCACATGAACATTTCCCACCATGTACAGGGACATTAAAAAAACATAGTTAGTGGCCTTCAAACTGCCATTGTACCCACTGTCCACTTAACCAGAGCAGAACAGAGCAGCAAATGCAACATTTCAAATTTAAGGTTTAAGTCTTATGTTGTGTCTTTCTTGAGAATTCTTGAGTGCCATGCCTGGTCCTGGGAGTGGATTTTCATCCCAGAAGGGATGAAGACATTGTCTCATCTTCCCAACGGACAAAGATCTGAAGAGATGTAAAGAACTGTTGATAAGCATTTGTAAGCTCAAGTGGCACATGATGTTGCGATGGCTTCTTCTTCAGTTTCTCCAGCAAGTGCCTCTGGTGAAACAAAACTAAGCTTTAAAAATGCCCACTGGTGATGCAGTTGAGTCAACACAACCAAGTTTAGACATCTGGTCGGGTCAGACTAAGAAAAACCAACAAATAATCAAACCTGTGATACGGTCACCATTCAAATAATGGTTGAGGTATATTTAAAGAATTTTAATGATAGCATCCAAATTGGTATGTCAGACAGTCCGTTTGACTACTGGCAGGAAAAAATTTAATTTGGAGGCTCTTGCACAAACTGGCTTTGCTTTACTTGAGCTGCACACCCGTAGTGTGTACTCAAAAAGAGTTTTCAGCATAGCCGGGAACCTTGTCAGTGATTGGCCTGAGAATAATTCCCCAAAATGTGGAAAAGATTATGTCCATCAAAATGAACTACAAATTTTATGAGAAAGACCTCAATTACATGAAAAAATTACAGAGGCACCTGTAATGGTGGATTCCAGCAGGGACAAATTAATATTGTGTGAAGAAGATGATGTATACATCACCCCAGATTCTACCAGCACCCAAGCCTATATCGTCATCCCATCCTGTGTTGTGTATAAATCACAGCTGCGCTCCCTTTTAGATTGGGGATTCATTGTCCACTTTAGTGGATGTGAGCTCCATTTTAGTCCATATCACCACACCCCCTACACATCTTCTGACCTGGGCTACAGGAGGAGCAGCTGGACTCTGGAATATGGTTGCATGGAGTTGCTTTTCTGACTTGCTGAAATTCAGATAGAGGGGCCATGGGTAGATAGTAGGGACACTATAATCAGAAAACACAGCATTCGCTGCTTTATTCCATTTTTTTTAAACCATATCCTCTATGTTCACCTTTTGAAAATGTTTATGCAAATCTCAGCTAATGCATTTGTGATGTCATGGCTAAAGCGCACACACACATAGAAAAAATACACCTTGATTAATTAATTTTTTGTTGGCACTTGGGGGAAGAGCACCCCTGAATGAGGCAGAAGCCCATTGATAAATGACACAGGCAGCACCCCTGTGCAGCTATGTTGCTGGTGATAAGTGTAGCTAACACACACATACACACAAAAAAACAAATTGATTGATTGAATAATTATTGTTTGGACACTTGGGGGGTGGCACACCTGACCAAGGCAGCAGCACCTTGATTAATGACACAGGCAGCACTCCTGCACAGCTACATTGCTGGTGATAAGTGTGGCTAAAATGCACACACACACACACAAAAAAACCACATTGATTGATTAATTATTTTTTGACACTAGAGGGTGTGAGAGCACCCCTGAATGAGGCAGCAGCCCCTTGATAAATGACACAGGCAGCTCCCCTGCACAGCTATGTTGCTGGTGATAAGTGTGGCTAACGTGCACACAAACACAAAAAAAACACATTGATTGATACATTTTTGGGGGGCACTTGGGGGGGAGCACCCCTGACCAAGGCAGCAGTACCTTGATAAATGACATAGGTAGCACCCCTGCACAGCTACATTGCTGGTGATAAGTGTGGCTAACGCGCACACACATAGAAAAAAAACACATTGATTGATTTTTTTTTTTGGCACTTGGAGGGGGGGCACCCCTGACCAAAGCAGTCCCTTGATAAATGACACAGGCAGCACCCCTGTGCAGCTATGTTGCTGGTGATAAGTGTGGCTAACATGCACACACACACAAACCCAAAAAACACATTGATTGATTAATTAATAATTTTTTGGCACTTGTGGGGGGAGCATTCCTGACTGAGGCAGCAACACCTTGATAAATGACACAGGCAGCACCCATGCACATTTACATTGCCAGTGATAAGTGTGGCTAACGCGCACACACACAGAAAAAAACTTAATTGATTGATTGATTAATTTTTGGGGGACACTTGGGGGGGAGAGCACCCCTGAATGAGGCAGCAGCCCCTTGATAAACAACACAGGAAGCACCCCTGCACAGCTAAGTTGCTGGTGATAAGTGTGGCTAATGCGCACACACAAGAAAACACTTTAATTGATCGATTGATTCATTTTTTGGGGACACTTGGGGGGGAGAGCACCCCTGACCAATGCAGCCCCTTGATAAATGACACAGGCATCACCCCTGCACAGCTACTTTTCTGGTGATAAGTGTGGCTAATGCGCACACATAAACACACACACAAAAAAAACCACATTGATTGATTGATTCCTATTTTTTTGGCACTTGGGGGGGCACCCCTGATCAAAGCAGCCCCTTGATAAACAACACAGGCATCACCCCTGCACAGCTAAGTTGCTGGTGATAAGTGTGGCTAATGTGCACACAAACACACACAAAAAAAACACATTGATTGATTTATTTATTTTTGTCACTTGGGGGAGAAAACTCTAGCGCACCTAGAGTTTTTTAGCTGCTTCCATGCTTCTTATTTTCAATAGGAAGTATATGATAATGCAATATGTGGGAAGTGCTTAATGAAAAATATATAAAATATTGTTGTGCAAAAGTGTTTTTTTTTGTAATGTGACTGAAACCACTTTCATAAGAATTAAATGCAAATAAAATAAAAATGAAAATAACAGTACCAATGAAAGAATGAAATACAATAAAAAGAATTAAATAAAGAAACATGAAAATAAAGATAATTATGTAAATAAAATAAAATGAAATTAAATTAAAACAAAACTAAACAATAAAGGGTGTTAAAAAAAATTGCAGCACGTAATGTTTAAGCTCTTTTTCCGGGTGAATTGGGTGCCCACTGCTGAAATGCAATGCTGCGAGTGACTCTCCCTATCTTACCCTGAGCTTTCTCGGATGTGGAGTAGCTCGCCTGGACCTCCCTCTGGCACCGGTATTTACTGGCTGGTGCTCTGCAGTTGATGAACACTAGCACTGTGTTCCATCTTCTGTGTGGGGGTTGTAGCTTGCTCCAGTCAGTTTTGATCTTGCCTCTGGCATTCTTTCTGGCTTGTAGCTCTATTAGGAAAGAGCCTTCGGCAGGTATGTAGTTAAGGCTCCAATGCGTTACAACCATGTACTGGACTTTATCAAAAATAAAAAAAACATAGTTAGTTAGTGACCTCACTTAACCAGCACAGATATGTGGACATGCACAAGATTTAAGATTTAAGGTCTTACATTGTGTCTTTCTTGAGAATCCTTCACTGCTGCTAGGAGTGGATTTTCCAAAACAATTGACTGTATAATAATCCTTTGCAAATTTTCCACATGAACATTTCCCACCATGTACAGGGACATTAAAAAAACATAGTTAGTGGCCTTCAAACTGCCATTGTACCCACTGTCCACTTAACCAGAGCAGAACAGAGCAGCAAATGCAACATTTCAAATTTAAGGTTTAAGTCTTATGTTGTGTCTTTCAAGCACCTTCCCCTGTTACCACCCACAAACGTCTCATCCTGTCACTCAAATTAGCAGGCACTCGCTATTTTGCGAGCGCTTGATTTCCGACCGCAATGACTGGTTGGCGCATGTGCATTACGACCCATACACTTGCGCAGTTGTGCGAACATCGCTCGGAGCGAACGAGCGGCCGCTTACGAGCGGCTCTGAATCAGGCCATAGTTTTTTTGGCTCTTCATGAATGTTGGCTCCAAAACTACTGGTAACATAAAAAACAACAGGGAATGCTAAGACCTCTACTGCATACTTAAGGTACTTGAAAGTTTATTAAAGTAAATTTCCACTTCTGTTATCCCCTGCTCATAAATGATTGAGCTTGTCGGTATCTGTATTGTGTGAAGTGTCTTTCACATATTACCCCCCCCATTTCTGGTCCAGGGAGAGCTCATTTTCTGAAGACTTCCAGCAAGTCATATTTATAACAACTGGAAGTATTTGTTAATAGTTATTTATGTAACGCACACATATTACACAACACTTTACAGCTGCACTTGCTGTGTTGCTGTGATAGGCAGGCTGTGGTACCCAGTGCAGGAGTGTTATGGACGGGCCTGGCAAAGCAGATCTAAGGAGTGGTCAAGGGGTGGACCAGACGGCCGTGGACAAAAATTACATTTAAATTCAGGCGGGTCAAAAATCTGGCTAAATAGCTATATCAGCTAACTTTAAGATAAGCTATTATATCAATTTCATACAAACAGAAAGTGTATAAAATGGTAAAATGCAAAACAGAGGGGTGCAAATATATATATATATATTTTGTAATAATTTTATTGGAGCAAAAACAAGGTGAGTACAATACCCAGGAGTCTAATCACATATTTTACAACATATTGCATGTTACATTTCAAAATATATAACAGTGCAAAGAGACATGTCAAGAGGACATATTTGTAGGTGGGCGCAAAGTTATAGGTGGCGGGGGGTGCTGTACGCCCCAGCACCGGCCATGCTACCACATGCACATAAGGGTTAATATAGTATTTTGTCGGAAGCCTATTAACCTATTAGTATGACCAAGACCCCAGCATTTTAAGGCAGCAAGCTAACCATTGTACCACCATTTAAAAAACAGGCAAGGGGAGCAAAGAGAATTATATCCCTTTTAGACCGACAACCTGGGAAATACAAGGGTTTATCAATCAGTGAATTTCCAGGGTCCCAGCCCCTAACCCTGGTACAGAGAAGCGTCATAGAACTGAGACTTCCACCCAGGTTGCTTGCATTCACACAGCAAAAACCCAGGTCGATGTGCATTCACGTCCAGATATTGCAGTCATTTCACTTTAAAAAGTTTTTAAACTAGGGATGTGCAGGCTTGGATTAGTTCGTATTTTCCCGTCAAATTCGGCTTTTTCCCGCCAAAAATCGGGTCTCAGTAAGAGGCAAAACGTCATCTTTCATGGACAAACATCATCTTTCATGGACTTTTGTCCAGGAATGATAATGTTTGTCCATGAAAGATGACATTTTGCCTCCTTCTGAGACCCAATTTTTTGCCGGAAAAATCAGAATTTTGCTGGAAAATCCGAACTAAGCATAGCCTGCACATCCCTAGTTTAAACATAAGCTCCTAACATCTTCATTTGAATTGTAAATATGCCGCAGAGAGTTTACCCCATTTTTAATCCGTGTTTACCAATTATTTTCAAGTATGTCAGCTTTTATAAAGAAGCACTATTCCTTAAACTTTAGTCTGCAAGAACTTCATATCAATATAACATTCATTTTCACTAACAGCTACTTTGGCAAAGAGACAATTACTGTAATGAAGAGACAGGTCATTAGTATATTTACTTTTCATCATGACTATGAGTTAATGAACCTTTAAAGCCATAAGTGCAAGGATCTTCTGTACTCCACGTCTCGAATAATGATTTCAACATTTTAAAGACCGTCTGCTGCATTCTTTATACTGTAAGGAACTATGGAGCTCATTCACAGATGTGTTGATTGCTGAGAAGAGAAAAAGTTGTACTTCCCATCCTGCCACTATGTTTTAAGTACAGCTGTTGAGGCTTCAATAAGAGTTTGTTACAGAGACATTGACCTCTTGCTGCTGGCTATCCGTTAACCAGCAGGAAATGTCTGAAAGACCTCTTCCTTCCACTATTTATCTATAGGAGTACATTGTGTTATTTCAGATAGCATGGCCTGCACTTATCAAAAATCAAATACTTGTGCAGAAAAATAGGATAGAAATGGTAGTTTCTTCAACGAATTACTCTAAGTGATGGATCTCTTACTTTAGTGTCATCTGTGTTTTTTTTTTTTTAACTGGAGGAAAACCCTACATTTCCTATAGTTCTTAAGAAGTGGATACTAATTACTGAATGCTATAGTTAATGTAAGACATTTATTTAGGTGACATTTGCTAAACAGAATAGTTGTTAGGGCTAATAGACTTCACTAGTGTGTATTGTGATTACCTGGAAATACCCCGTAACCGATAATTAGTCTGCAAAGGTTGTTAATTAGGAAAGTGTAGCACAATTAATGAATCATGTGGAGAGGAAGTACCACACTTCCATTTAATACTACATTGATTGTAAAGTATAGTTTGCAGAATTTATTAGGCTTCTTTTACCTTATATTATATGTATGTTGCTATATAATGTATCGTTACTTAATTTGTCCTTTGAGTTTAAGTTTGATCCTTCCTCTTGCTTTTATTTGGTCATGTTGGCCAAACAAACTGGCCTGCCAATGTACTGTATGTGGTCAACCAAAGAAGATGTACCCAATTGCGCATATGTTAATTGATAGACCAGGAAATTCGGGGCAGCCTTTTTTCTTTTTGACCTTGTATGTTTGAAGTCAATTTATCCACAAATTCAGTGACCTGGCCAACTGACAGGACTGCCCGAAACACACGTGGGTAATTTTAATCATATATGCCCAGCCAGGGCCGTAACTAGAGTAGTGCGGCCTGTGCCATGGCACAGGGCAGCGCAGGGCATGGGGCGCTGTTTGGGCCTGTCAATTTTCTGTTTATTATCGTTCTCACTTGTAGCTTCCTCCTATTTCATCCCCAGCATCTCCTGGCCTCCCCTATCCCTTCCCCATTAGGCCGTTCCCCTTTTTTGGGTGTGTTATGTCCCTATTTGAAAAATGGGGGGGCGCCAAAGCTCTTTCTGGCACAGGGCACCAAAAAGTCTAGTTACGGCTCTACAACCAGCAAAATCTACATGCAGTAATATCATTTTTTAATAATAAGCCAAATTCAGTTTCCTCTTTTCTGAAATGTAGTTTTGTGTACACATTGTGTATTCTACTGATAGGCTTTTAGCAGTTAGCAGCTATGCTAATGGGCGGATTCACTTAGACATGGTAATTTACTGTGTGAGAAAAAGAGTGGTAGCCTCGGGCTTTTATGCCTGTAGCTATAATCGATTACAACCCCTTTTCCCGCTCATTTAAAGTGCGGCTAATGTGCGTTAACCCGTAGCTTCCAGGTTAAGTACCCAGAGCTATGGGTTAACGCATTTGAACCACCAATGATAAGGGCTCTTACTGCATTAAGTGCAGCCTGCGGCTGCAGGGAAAAATTAGTCTGTGATTAATTACCGCTGCTAATTGAATTTGGCACTAAGTGTTTCATACATGTCCTTTAATTCCATTTTCTGCCATTTTTAAATTTTACTGGTTTAGTGCTAAGAGCTGAATTCAATTAGAGGCGAAAAGCCCGATTTGGTGAAAAGTTTTCGCCGATTTGGACTTTTCTTCTGTTTTCAAAGTTTTGCCCTTTTCATTTCCCGGAGATTTCGCCTAAGCGGAAAATAAACAGGCGAAAAGTTTTCTCCATGTATAGGCAGGCAAATTGGAAGTGCAAAATGTCTATTTTGGGTTTCAAATGTGGGGATTTGGGCCAGAACCCTTTGGTCGCCCCCCTAATGACTAATCAGTAAAAAAAAAACTTTACACATTTAGTATACTTCTATATTGATTTCTAGTGTTAGTGCAGCTTTTCTGGGGTACAGACTGATTTCCCCAAAATCTTAGGTACTTTTCGCCAGTTTCGCTATTCACCGATTTTGCACGTTTCCTTTTTCGTGTCTTTTGAAAATGAATATGGAGATAAGTGGGAGCATGTAGGGAAAGAGTATCACCTAAAAACAGGCGAAGGCTGTGAAAACATCACGGCTCGACTTATCGACTTATCGACACTAATTCGGGGAGTCTAAGTCGGGGAAAAAAAATCTGTCAGTTATTTATTTTACATCATTAACTACAGTTCTTGATCATTGCATTCTTACCTGAATTAGCAAACGACATAAAAGCAATTATCATGTTTTACATGCTAGATGTCCAGTAATTATCAGTATATAGTTTTTTCAGTAAGGTGGGTTATTTAACAGGTTCCCAGATTACAGAATTATCAAACTATATAGGGCCTGGTTCTGAGGTGGACGCTAATTTTGTTGCTGTTATGTTTTTGTATGCAGCAGATCTGATAAGATATGTAAAGTCGCAGCCGCCATCTTTTGTACAGAGACGCTTCTCAGATCCACCACTTGTGCACAACTATCGGACGAACATCGGTTGCACAATTGGGGCCCGTATGAGGATGTAGTCACTGGTTGCAACACCCCCTCGAAAAGGATTGTCGACATGTCTGCATTATTGTAACAAACACTCCCCGTTACAGTACTTCCCACAAACGGTCACTGTCTGTCAATCACTCTGGGCCTGATTCAGAGCCGCTCGTAAGCGGCCACTCGTTCGCTCCGAGCGATGTTTGCCCAACTGCGCATGCGTACAGATCGTTATACGCATGCGCAAACCAGTCAGTGCGGTTGAAATTCATGTGCTCGCAAAATAGCGAATGCCTGATAATTTGAGTGACAGAATGAGGCGTATGTGGGTGGTAACAGGGGAAGGTGCTTGAAAACGGGGAGTGGAGATCCGAACGCAGGCGTACTTAAAGGTCAAAACGGGCGTTTTATGGGTGTGCATAATTAAAACAGCAGCGTTATTGACCACGTCACTGGGTCCCGAAAATAGGGGTGGCTATTCATGTGAACCGTTCGCTCTTTGTGGTCTGTTCACGCCTCTAGGTCTGAACGAGTGAACAAAACTTGCGGTCGTTTTTTGGAATAATACGCCCCCTGGCCGCTCGCATTCTACGTCATGTCTGCTATTTATTAGATTAATCGAGTACATCGACCAGCGTATGAACTGCTCGCTATTCTTGTGGTTAGTTTTTGCTACCACAATCTTGCGAGCAGTTCTGGCTATAAAATAACCCAGTGACGTGGTCAATGACGCTGCTGTTTTAATTGTGCACACCCTTAAAACGCTCATTTTGACCTTCAAGCACGCCTGCGTTCGGATCTCCACTCCCCGTTTTCAAGCACCTTCCCCTGTTACCACCCACATACGCCTCATTCTGTCACTCAAATTATCAGGCATTCGCTATTTTGCGAGCACATGAATTTCGACCGCACTGACTGGTTCGCGCATGCGTATAACGATCCGTACACATGCGCAGTTGGGCAAACATCTCTCGGAGCGAACGAGCGGCCGCTTACGAGCGGCTCTGAATCAGGCCCAGAGTGATTGACATGCACTGTCATCAAGTGTGTGACCTTATATAGACAGGTGTATGCCTTTCAAAATCATGTTCCATCAACTTAATTTACCACAGGTGGACTCCAATTAAGCTGTAGGAGCATCTCAAGGAAGATCAGTGGAAACAGGATGCACCTGAGCTCAATTTCATGGCAAAGGCTGTGAACACTTATATACATGTGACTTCTTAGTGTTTTTTTTTATTAAATTTGAAAAAATCTAAATAAAATTTTTACACGTTGTCATTATGGGGTATTGTGTTTAAAATTTTGAGGACTAAAAATTAATTTATGTGATTTTGGAATAAGGCTGTAACATAACAAAATGTAGAAAAAGTGAAGCATTGTGAATACTTTCCGGATGCACTGTATATAATAGGACCATTTGCCGCCTTACTCATCCATAACACAGGAGCTTTCATCTTCCTGGTATGCATTGCATTTAATAGCTACCTCCTCCTTCTTGTTGGAGAAAATCTATATAAGCCCTCAGTGATCCATTACTACACAAGGTGACATTCACCTTTACATTTATAAGAGCATTGGATCAACTCAGCCTCTGCTTGTATTGCACATATTGCAAAATCATTCTGATTATAGCTACTTTGGAGCAGATGTATTATGTGGAAAGATTGTTATGAGAAGCTAAAGGACCAATTTGTTTGTCATTTAAAAAATAACCGCTGAAAGGCTTCAGGATTTCCACCCGTTAATGACCTGCTGAAAATTCACATATAGCGTTGCTTTGATTCTCATGTGCATTAACTTTTTATTTCTGAGTACAAGAGGACTTTATATATTTTCTTTTTATTACATAAAAAAAAAAAAAAACTAAAATTGGAAAAATACACCGTTCATGATTCTACAGTTAATTTCATATTATTACAATAACTTTAAATATGCCTCCTGAAATTGAGTTGACTATTCTGTTCTCTTGGGTATAATGATAATAAATAGGTGAGCTTTATACAAATCTGACACCTTGAGAAGAACCATGTAATATATTTTAGTTTTAGTCATCCCACAGTTTTGGTATCACTGCGCACTGGTACACATTGGTAGTGCTAAGCTGCTCTACTTTAGCAGGACAGGGAAGAATGTTGTCATTGACAATATCCCTATAACTATTGAGAGCTAATAGCCCAATTTCTAATTAGTAAGCTTTGTTAGGAGATAAAGTGAATGGTGATAACGTACCAGCCAATCAGCTCCTAACTGCCATGCCACAGGTTGTGTTTTAAAAATTACAGTTAGGAACTGATTGGCAGGTACCTTATCACCGTTCACTGTATCTCCTAACAAAACTTAGTAAATAGACCCCTAAATATTGTAATGCTACAGTATATGGTTATTTTACCAGTTGATGATGATATCTGTTAAACATGTGATGATGGGGGATACTGGGGTTTATGTACTAAGCCGTGGAGAAAGATAAAGTGGACTGAGATAAAGTACCAACCAAACAGCTCCTAACTGTCATTTTTCAGACACAGCCTGTAGTGACAGTTAGGAGCTGATTTGTTGGTACTTTATCTCTGTCCATTTTATCGCTCTCCAAGGCTTAGTACATAGACCGCATAGTGCACAAAGTTCCTCATGTGATGTATTTACAGGCACTTGATATTTCATTCCGGAGAATGGAAAATTAGTGCTATAATCATTATTGGTGTTCTGATGAACTGAGTGATAACAACAAGGTGTCTGGGTAGCAACCATCATAGAGGTAGTAGGAGTTCACTGCAATACATTTCATGAGGCCTATTCAATTAACTGTGAGGTCCTGTATTGGCCATGTATAATTTGTTTCTGCGCAAAACTGAATTACAGTATGCTCATTTTTCCTTGAGTGTCTATGACGTCCCCATAAATTAAGAGTATTACCATAAACATTACACAGAAAGATCTCATGGGTGGCCTCTATGGAGCCTTGTGGTTAATTATGTGATAAATCAAAATGAACTACAAAATTCATTGGATGCTATCTTGTTATTTATTGCACCATGCCATCCACAAGGTACAAGGACATGCGCCTTAGAACTTCCACTGTTGCATCGTACTGTAGTTTCAGTCCCTTTCAACATCTCCCTGCAGTGCTCTGTGATAACAGGCCTCCTAGTAGAATCACTTAATAAACTGTATATAGATTTTAACTTTACAGTGGTTCTGAAAAGCACAAGTGTTTATCTGCAAATGTGTATATGTCAGTATGATTGGCAGTGAACATCTTGTTCATCTGGGAAAAAAAATTAAGTATATAATTAGAGTACTACAGATTGTTGGAACTATCCATCACGAAAAAATATATTGTTTTGCAAAGTGCACCTAACACATATACAATAAAGACAGTCACTTTGTATTCCAAAGCCATATTCAAATGAATGCAACCTTTTAGTTCACTAGGCTGCATTATAATCAACATTAGTTTTTACCACAAAATAGCTGCCACCATGGTATGCCAACAACATGTCTACATATACTGTAAATTGAACTCACCCTTCTGTTTAATTTAAAATATCCAATTACTGACACCACTAAATGAGAACGTTCCTCACAAATATAGGTGACAATTACCATTTTTTTTTTAATAAACTGCTATACTTTCATTATTTTTAGTTTTTTCTCTGACACAATTTACCCCGGTCTCTCCATTGATAAAGTAAATCAATTTTATAAAGTATAATTTCCTAAAATAAAGTTTATACTAAGCCACGGAGAGTGATAAAGTGGAGAGAGCATCAGCCAAACAGCTCCTAACTGTCACTTTACAGGCTGTATCTGAAAAATTACAGTTAGGAGCTAATTGGCTGGTACTTTATCTCTGTCCACTTTATCTCTCTCCAAAGCTGAGTGCATCTGGCCAAGGAATTCATTATTTTTTAAAACTTTTTTAAAAAAATGTAAG
Organism: Taudactylus pleione; assembly: GCA_031769625.1. NCBI lineage: Eukaryota > Metazoa > Chordata > Amphibia > Anura > Myobatrachidae > Taudactylus > Taudactylus pleione. The sequence continues at coordinate 1,972,605 of JAUIMM010000099.1, forward strand.
CTTAAATTAACATTTTGGGAGACTCAATTCTGATTTCACAGTGATTGAATGCCAGTGCAGCTGCTACATGTTACCACAGTTGTCGATGGCGCCTACTGGTATCTCAACTGGTTTCACAAACTCCATCTCCACTCTCGCTTGATTATGGAGACCTCTGACTGTGCTGCTACTGTATGTGAGAGATACATTGCAGTTTAATCACTTCCCAATCAGTATAAGAATTCCTGCTACTTTTCTGTGACTAGTGATCATTCATCTCCCAGGAGATGCAATCGGGAAGCCGGCTGACATTATACGACACCTGGTTTCCTGACTGTCATATCCCGGCCAGGGTGAAATGACTGGCGTCTAGATGTAGACGCTGTTCATTTCACCGACGCCGGGAGACCGGTGCCCGGCATCCCGATTGAAGGGATGCCGGGCACTGCAAGCGGACAGCCGCAGGGGGGAGAGTTAGGTTTAGAGATCCCAGGGGGAACTTAGGGTTAGGTACCCCCCTGGGAGGTTAAGGTTAGGCTAGGGGGAGGGAGGGTTAGGGTTAGGCACCCAGGGGGGAGGTTAGGGTTAGGCACCCCCCCAGGGGACTTAGGTGTAGGCGGTGGAGAAGGGGGGTTAGGTTTAGGCACTTAGAGGGGGGGATTAGGGTTAGGCACTTGGGGGGAGGTTAGTGTTAGGCACCCCTAAGGGAGGGTTAGGGGGTAGGTTAGGTTAGTTCATACTACCTGGGGACGATCGGGCTTTCCAGCGCTGTTGGGCTGCCACTGCCAGGATCTGTTCCACTGTTGGCCTGACGCTGCCGGGAATCGAACTGCCGGCCATGCAGCTGGCGGTATTATATACCGATTCCTCTCCCAGGTGATGCCCTGGAGGTGAGCAGCCTGACCAGTAGTAGGAAAGCAGGAGAAAAATGCTAACGGCCACTGATCACATATCACATGCTTAAAATATTATTTTATTTTCTATTATTTTAAACAGATTTATTTTAAGTACAATTTACTTTTTTATTCATTTATTGTACTTTTTTTAAACAAATTTATTTTTGATTGATTGTTAAACACAGTTTATTATATCAGAGCATGACCGCACACCCAAGAGTTGTATATCTATCTTATAAAATGGCCCCTGCTATGAAAAAATAGTTCTACTTGGAGATGATGGAAGGTGAAATAGATACAGAATAAGAGATAAAATAGTTCAGAATAGTCTATTTTATTTGAACTAATTTTACTGAATAAACATTTAACTGAATAACAGTGTAAGTGAATAAAATAGTTGAACATTCAGAATACATTGTTTAAACAGTTGAACATAAATGACTACTTCAGGGTCAAGGATGGCATGTCTCTTCACAGTTTGCTATGCTGGAGTCTAAAGTGGCTGCTCATGTAAGTACTGCACAAGTTCTTTGATGAAGACTAATGTCAGGTCCTTTGAGTTATGAAGCAATTTGGAAATTTCTTGATATTTTTCTGTCAGAAATGTTTATATCTGCTTTTCTGTGAGCAGTGTCTCCATGAGAGATGTTATTGTTTACACTTGTGGAGTGATACAACTGTGATGAAGTAGTGATGTAGATCAGCCATGAGGTGTCTGGTCATTGGGAAATAATGCAATGATGTTGGTTTTATCTCTCTCAACATATTACACTATGTTATAAATAAATAATTTTATATATATATATATATATATATATATATAAAAGTAGAAAAAATGGGGGGTAGCACTCACCAGTCTTCTTAAAAACATCTCTTTATTGCATCTCAGTAAAAATGTTACACCATTTCAAAATCCGACGTTTCGGTCCTGTGCATGGACCTTTGTCAGGACTGGTGAGTGCTACCCCCCCTTTTTTTCTACTTTTGCATGAAGAGGATTATTGTGATCCCATATGGGTGTGTCACCCCAGCAATTTATTATTGAAGACGAGAGTGTGGACCTATTTGGACTACTATATATATATATATATATATATATATATATATATATCGAACAAATGCCCTTAACTTATACTAAACTATAGAAAATCTTATCACAATACTTTAAATATGCTGGATAGCAATCAGCTGCATAGCTTATCAGGCTACCTGTTAGAAGGGTCAACAAGCAACTTCTTACCAACAAAAGTAAGAGTGCGCTAAAACATTAATAAATAATTTCTAAATGTCTTTATATTAGAATAATGTAGGTTATATAGACAGAGGGCCTGATTCAGAGCCGCTAACTAGATATGATCGCTCACACAGTGTATGCAAATTGCGTAGGCAATGCTGCCGCACAGCTATGCATTAGCATGCCCAGTATTTCTTAGCGAGCAATTACATAGTGTATGCGTACACCCACCAGCCTGTTTTAAGATGCCCACTTATGCACATCATGTCCAGGAAGTGTATGCAACCACCGGTACATTGGGTAACATCAGATGCTATCGCAGCTCTTGAGGTTGACTATACCCTGCCGCAAGCACTGCGAGCACTTCAGTGTAAAAACAAGCCAGGTGACGTGTACTGTGATGCTGTCTTTTAATTATGCACGCCTCTAAAATGCCATTGAGATGTTCAAGCATGCCTGCGTTTGCACCTCCAGTCCCCCATTTTTAATGGCCAGCCCCTGTTACCACCTGCAAACGACATCCCCTGTCACTCACTCTGCTAGGCTGTCTATGCGCAAAGCGAATGCATTGTGAACTTTTGCTAAGGTATGCACATGTGCACAATGCATACACACTGCATACCATCAGCAGCAGCGAGAGTATGCATCTTAGCAAGCGGGTCTGAATCAGGCCCATAGTCCTCAGACACTGAAGTTGTGAGTTGATCTTGACCCAGTATTGTATGGAGCAAAACTTTAAAGATCTTCAATTGAAGTTGTTCTCAGAATTGACATCCCAATTTGGACAGTTGGAGATTGAAGCCGGAAATCCCTTTAGGATTGCAGAACCCTCCTTGGGGTTATTCTAAAATAGACCCGAACACCAAGAAAATCACCCAAAAAGTCCCAAAGGCCACCATTAATATCATAAAATATTTATTGAACATAAAATCTAACAACTTATTTTTTATATAAAAATTGTACATTAAATATGATAAAAAGCAAATAAGTAGTCCATTCACAGGTTGATAATAGAAACCATTGTCGCACCATTTTAGGTTTCACAGTAACGTATCCATTCAAAAAAACAAGAAACCTTCATACATTTATGATATATTCATTTTATCCAATTAGACATCCTTCCGAAAGCAATTAATCATTATCCTTGTTAAAAAAGTTAATTTAAGAGTGACCAGTAACCTACAGTGATTTATTAAAAAACCTTCATTTACTATAATAATTGGGACCAACTTTTATCATTCCAAAATGTCACTAATATGTCATAAGACACCTAGATGTATAATCCCTGACATAGTAGTAATACATATCTACATCATATATCACAATTGGCAAACGCCATAAACAGATTATATCCAGACATTTTAAAATAAGTTTCAACAAGAGATTATAGTTGTAGCCTAAGTGAGGAATTCAGCATAATACTTACTCAGATCACTATGGAGCAATCCTACTACCAGCACCTCTCTATGTGTATGTGTGCATGTGCTCCCTTCATCTGCCTTATATCCCTCCTAAGGGGTGACATCACTTCCTTTAATTAAATATTGGATTAATTTTAAATAAGCCTCAAATTGGTTCGTAATATAACTATGTTTACTGTGTTAAACCCTTATAGATAATACACATAAATACTAAATAGAGTGCAATCAAGATTACCTACACTGTGATATTACCAAATGATATCTAAGAAATGAATTTAAACAACATACTTCCGGATTTGAGTCAGATGAACATGCTTTCCACTGCTAGCCAATGATCAAACATATCGTACTTCCCACAAGATGTCATCTGACTCTAAAATGGATGCACTCCACTTATAGCCAATCATCTATTATCAAAAGGGGAATTTTACTGAGAACTAGAAAAATTACCCATCAGACCTTGCAATTAATTTTCCAGTTCCCCATGGGACACCTGGATAAACAAAGTTACTCAAGGGTATTGCGTTCCACCTAATTCCAAATGCATCCAATCGAGTCCTGTCCTACTTGATGTTTTAATCAAACACCAAATCAGTATCAAAGGGAGAATGTTTCAACAGCTTTAATAACCGACATACACCTTAGCGATGATCAAATAAAAAATAATTATCGAGTGTAATAAATCAAGAATGGATGGCGGCCATTTTTATGGAGTCTAAGCTTCTCCTTATGCCCCTATTATGTATTATAATGACTGTGGTCCTTTTGTTAAGGTCTACAACCTTAATAGACAGTATATACCTTGGCCAGACACAGATGATGTATAATCAAACTCTCAAAGATAAATTAAGTCTAAATCTAAGATAAATGGCAGCCATCAATAAGGAGTCTACACTTCTCCTTAGGTCCCTATCCCTTATTAAATCAACGGCGCCCATTTTGTTAAGACCTCTTTATACCATTAATCATTAAATTTGACCACTAGTAGAAATTATTCAATGGAATTAAAAAAATTCCATTAAATAAAAATAAATAACTTATTCATTAATAACTACCCAACTGTATACCTACCTTTATTGGAGGGACATCCTATTGCACTTGTTAAAATTGTGATAGTCAAAAATATTCAAACCCTCTTCTACCTAGTGAATCATATACAAAAAATAAATAAAGTATATATATATATATATATATATATATGTATATATGTGTTATTATTTATTTATTTTTTATATATAACAGGGTGACCTATTCACACATATATACTATGTTCCCTTTAAATTATATATATATATATATATGACACCTACTAGGTGAACATATGAATATGGAATGTGCATAACACCTACTTTGTATAAATATAACTGTGACCTACTTAATTTATAACTACAAGTGGATATAATACCTAATTCATGTATGTATGAATGTGGAAAGTAATAATGTAATAATTAAAAAATATATAAATAAATCATAATGCCAATTCCTCACCTACTTTACAACTATACATATACATGACCCCTTCCTTAAAAGAAAAAAATGTCAACCATACTCACTAGACAATGAAATAACATAGCCAGTTTCAAAGAAAATACACTATAGCAATGTTCTCATTTAAACCATTAGGATAGATGGTATTGAGAGTAAATATCCAATAGGATTCTCTCCTTGTAATTGTAGTTCTCTATTACCTTCCCTTTCATTCTCCCTGATGTTTTTTAAAGCCGTAAAGGTAAGAATTTTTATATCAGACTGATGGACTTCTTGGAAGTGTTGTGGTAAACTATGTGGAGTGACTTTATTTCTGATCTTTCTTAGATGTTCTTGTATACAAATTTTCAGACATTTTCTATTCTTAACTATATATGCTTTACCACGTCTACAAGTAATCCTATATACTACAAATTATGTGTTGCAAGTGATTACATCCCTGATATTATAGGTCTTGCCTTGTTAAGTTGACCACACAAATATTTTTTTCGCCATAAATTTACAACAGATACACATCCCACAAAGGAAACAATTCTTCCTATTAGTCAGTAACTGACTATGTGTCTGATGTACAGAATCACCCCTTTTAATTACTTTAAATTTACTAGGAACTAAAATATTATTCATATTATTTGCTCGTTTATAAATTTTGGTTTGGGAGGGAGACTGGTGCCCAATATAGGTTCCTTTAATAGTATATTCCAATGACGTTCTAGGATTTTATTGATCATTTTATTTTCTCTATTATACTGTGTGACAAATGGTCTGATAATAAGACCCTTTCACTTATAGGGAATAATTTTTCTTTCAAAAGATCCTCTCTATTAAGCTGGAAAGCTTTATTTACTACTTCCATTACTTTCCTTTTATTGTAGCCTCTCTCCAAAAAGCTGTTTATAAGCTTCTCAAATCGATGCCAAAACTGATCATCATTATTACAATTTTTTCAAAGTCTCAGAAACTGAGCATATGGTACATTATTAAGCCAAGCAGGGAAATGGTAACTAGTTGAGGGGATAAAACTATTTGCGTTTACTTCCTTAAAGTGGGTTTTTGTTGTAATTTTCTTATCACTTTCACTATTAAGGACAATATCAAGATACTCAATTGTACTTGCATGTTGTTTAGAAGTGAATTTTAAAATTATACTCATTGGTATTAATATATGACATAAAATTATCAATACTCTTTGAGTCACCAGACCAAATAAAAATTAGACCATCACTATATCGACAAAATAAAATAATATTATTTTTTATGAAAAACTGAATCAAAAATGTATTGTTGTTCCCATTTACCCATCAAGATGTAGGTATAGGATGGGGCAAATTAAGTATCCATAGCCGTACCAAGTTTTCGTAGAATAAATTCCACCTCAAATTTAAAGAAATTATGTTCCAAGATAAACTTTATTCCCTTCAAAATGAAATCCTTTTCAGTTACCATTATTCCAGGGGACTTTGATTTGGTATAGATGAATATAAAGCTTGTTCATCAACTGTCACCCAATGATAAGTAGGGGACCATTTAACATCTTTGATTAGTCTCAACAGGCTGGTTGAATCCTTTAAATAAAACTTAAGTTTTTTTACAAATGGCTGCAACATGAGGTCTAGATAGTGTGACAAATTGGAAGTTATATAATCCACAACCAATATTATCGGGTGGCCAGGAGGGATTTCCTTATTTTTGTGTACTTTTGTGATATGATAAAATAGGGGAATCCTAGGGTTTTTAATAAAAAGGAAATCTAATTCCTCCTTACAAATGAGTCCTTCTTTGTACACCTTTGTGAGCAGATTTAGTAGCTCATCCTGATAAGTATTCATAGGATTATTAGGAAATCTTTCAAAGGTATTGGTATCATCAAGGATATTATATTGTCACAAGCCGCCGCACTGTGAATGCAGGGGGAGAAAAATGACCGGTGAGCATTCGCTGAAACTCCTCCTGCCTCCTGTCCATTATTCTGGGAGTTATCCGGATTGGCTCCTGCAACTTTATCCTACAGGTGCAAATGCTTCCCAGATGCCGGTGATAGTGTTTCACGTGTTTCCGGTTCTGGCATTGTCTCCTATAATCCAGTCGAGTTCCCAGTATCCAGTCAGCTTTGTTGTACCTGCCATTAGTGTCATCTTGGCGGCACAGTCTGCATTCCTGTTCTCTGCTGTTTATGTCATCCAGGCGGCACAGACCGCACTCAGGGCCTGATTCAGACCCACTCGCGGGCGCTATTCGCTCACAAGTGGGACAATTGTTAGCAGTGCACACATGTGGTGTGCGCACTGCATGTGCCCCGGAGCAAGCGAGAAATCACTCGCTCCGGCACTCGCATCCAAAAGGGGTGTCTGTCGATGTTGATTGACAGCTCACCCCATTTGGCAGGCAGATGGGGGGGGTAGCTTGCTAAACGGAGGCATTCCCGAAGGAACACCTGCCATTTGGGGGCAGCTCCACTGATATCACGAGTGATGTCATTGGTGAGCTTCTGGCTCTATTAGAGCCAGAAGCTCACTGGGGCTTACAGGAACAAGACCCTACCACAAGGGTCTCTTCACAAGCCCAATGGTCGCGACCATCGCAACCATCACCTGGCCGCTTGCAAAAGCTGTGGGTGGTCACTAGAAGGATTTAAAATAACATGGGGCCGTCCTGATTCAGAGCGAGCACACTCTTTTTTGCGTGCGGCTCTGAATCAGGCCCTCAGTGCCCAGAGTGCACAACCCAGCATCCAGTGGCTTGTGTCAACCCACCGGCACAGGTCACACTCCAGCATACGCTATTGTGTACTAGCCAAGTCTACCAGCCTTCAAAGCTGCTACATAGCTAAAAGGCTGCTACTCGGCCGAAAGGCCACATCTAGCCATGGTTACCAGCCCTCAAGGCTGCTACATAGCCCAAAGGCTGCTACTCAGCCCAAAAGGCCACAACTAGCCAAGTTTACCAGTCCTCAATGCTGCTACACAGCCCAAAAGCTGCTTCACAGGCCAAAGGCTGCTACTTGGCCCAAAGGCCGCATGTAGCCAAGGTTACCAGCCCTCAAGGCTGCTACATAGCCCAAAGGCTGCTACTCAACCCGAAGGCTGTACTTCTAGTCCTTGCATCCATCTCTCCAGAAAATTCTGTCCTTATCACCATGGTGATCAATCTACCCAATGCTGAAGTTTCTGTCCCGGCCTTCGTAGACAGCAGAGCAGTGGATAACTTTATGGACCTGTCCTTTTTCAAGACCTTGGGTCTGAAACCCAATTCACTACCCACTCCCATGTCAGTTATTGGTCTTGACGGGGCAAGCCTTTCCAAAGTTCCTGTTCTCTCATGGACTCCTCCCATACAATTATCTGTTGTTGGTGCGCTGCACCAGGAAGACTTATCATTCCTCCTTCTTCAGTGTCCACTGGCTCTGGTCGTCCTGGGGTTACCCTGGTTGAAAAGACACAACCCTGTGATACAATGGAAAACTGGTGAAATTCTTGGTTGGGGTTCAACTTGCTTTTCCCAGTGTCTGTCTTGACCTGTTTTCCTTGCTGCTGTGGCATCATCCAAAGCCTCAGCTATTCCTGCTCCTTATCATGATTTAGCCATGGTTTTCTCCAAGACAAAAGCTGACATTCTTAAGCCTCACCGTCCTTTTGATTGTGCCATTGACTTGTTACCAGGTGCCAGACTTCCTAAAGGCAGACTGTATGCCTTATCTATCCCAGGAGATAAGTCCATGCAAGAATATATTCAGTAGGCTCTAGACAAGGGGTTTATTTGTCCTTCTAAGTCCTCATTTGGAGCAGGTTTTTTGTTGTCCAGAAGAAGGATGGGACACTCCGACCCTGCATAGACTTCCATGGTCTAAACAAAATTACAGTCAAGAACACGTACCCCTTGCCGCTCATCTCCATTCTTTTTGACCAACTGAATGAACCTCTAAGATTGATCTTAGAGGGGCATACAACATCATTCAGATCAGAGACGGAGATGAGTGTAAGATGGCTTTTAACACCAATTCTGGACACTTTGAATATCTAGGCTATATCTAGATGTGTATAGATAACTCAGTCTGTGTGCAAAACCCTCATGCAGCAGGACAAACGTGTTCTCTATACAAAGGTATCCCAACCTTCACCAACATGTGAAAAATATAGAAAAAGCAGAAATCACTTGACCTGCGCTTGGTATGCTAATGCAAACAGGGGTGATATTCCCCTAATCTTATTCAGTCGTTCAGTGTAGCTCTCATAGATGATGTACCATGGTCAAGAGCAAAAGAAATTGTACATAGTGAAGCACAATTTATTACAAGATAGGTAAAAGCCATATACAACAAATAATTAAAAAAGCATTCCCTGGGCAGGATATTCCACAGTGACAAGTATTTGCAATAACCGGATAGCGGAGAGTCCTGTCAACGGACAGTCCTCAATGAGCGTGAGATGTCAATCATCAGTAAGTATCCCGGGCATACTCCTGGGCACTGCTCACCTCCTCAACCGTCCGGGCCTTACAAGGTATCTGCCAGCATGGAGGTCCCCCGTCTGTACCGACGCGTTTCGATCCCTAAAATTCTGGGATCTTTCTGAAGGTGGATATCAATGGTGAATGCTAAACCAATCCGTCACAGCCCTTAAATACTACTTGCATCCAATCGTATTCCCTCCATCACAGCTGTTCCCTAAGTACCATTGGACTACATGTCCCATGATTCTCTATTCCGGCAACCACGTGACAGGTCTTTCCTATACGTCATTTCCGGAATTGTCTTTCTAGTATATTTTCTGCCACAGTGCATCTCTAAACAAAGTTAACTACAAGGTCCATGATTCCTTGCTGTGGCGGTCACATGGTTCTCACATAAATCCATTGTCTCCAGAATCCCCTGGTTCTCCCCTGGGGTTACAGCAATTTAAAGACAACCTTCGCACGTCTTCTTTAATTTGTTAGTACTCAAGATGTGATCACTGTTGCCTTGGGCATATAAACAACAGACATTCTCCGATAAGTTCCATATATTGTCCAGATATAAAAGTCAATCAGTCCCCGAAAGAAACAATTGGAACATGTAGTAGGTTCCTCGGGAAAATAGTAAAAAAATACATAATTAAAATGACATAATAAAAACATACTAAAAACTAACAAACACAGAGTATAAAGTGCCATGTGCAAGTGCAATATTCTATAGGTAGTTAAATATTTATATAAACCATTTTACCTCGAAATCAATATTGAGACTGCCTGGATGTAAATTGCCGAGATCAAAAATCTTTTTCATTTCGGCTTTTGCTAATTGTGTGGCCAGGTCTCTCCTCCATTGCCCTTTAATATTTTGAAGGCCCATAAAACATTTGATCTCAGAGGGATCACATTTATGATGTTTTTTAAAATGATTGGGAAGAGCATGGGTTTCCACCCCTTTTCGGATGTTCCTTAAATGTTCCCCAATTCTAACTTTTAATGGTCTCGAGGTTCTACCTATATAAAAAAGGTTGCTAGTGCACCCTATTGCATATATAACACTTTTTGTGTGGCACGTAATAAAATCTTTGATTGGACAAGTTTTTCCATTTATCTCAACCTCTAAAATTTTATTTTTTCTTCTCCTTTTATACATTTGCACCCTACACATGTACCGCAATGAAAGAAACCTTTAGTTGTAATACCTCCTCTGTTTTCATTCTTAGGTAAAGCACTCCTCACTAAGTGAGTACCTATATTTGGTGCTTTCCTATAAATACATTTTGGTATATTAGGTAGTTTGGGGTCCAAATATAGGGCCTTTCTGTAGGATAACCCAATGTTTACGCAGGGATTTCTCTTGTAATTTATATTGACTGCTATAAGAGGTAATAAATGCCCATTCAGAAACCTTAGATCTCTTGTTTCTATTCTCTTTATTTTGTTTCAAGAGATCTTCTCTTTCTATTTTTGCTACCTCTTCTACAGTTTGTTCAATTTTGTTACTGTGGTATCCCGATGCCACAAATTTTGCTTTCATTTCTTTTGCTTGTATTTCGTATGCATTTGGATAGCTACAATTCCTTTTTAATCTTCTTAGTTGCCCTCCTGGAATAGAGAACAACCAGTTGAAATGATGACAACTATCTGCACCAATATAAGAATTGGAGTCAGTGGGTTTTGAAAAATTCAGAGTATATAAACAATTATTTTCTGCTATTGCAGTGATGTCCAAAAAATTGATTTTATTACTACTTTCTGTAAAAACTAATTCAATATTTAAAACATTATTATTTAAATATTGATAAAAGTCTTTTAAAAGAGTGCTTCCTCCTCTCCAACTAAAAAAGACGTAATCTATATAACGTGACCAGGACACCAGGTTCGCTCCGAATGGGTTATCATTCCAAATCACCGTGTCTTCCCACTGACCCATGAAAATATTCGCATAACTCGGAGTGAACCTGGTGCCCATTGCGGTCCCCACCTTCTGGAGATAGAAGACGTCATTAAAAACAAAGTAATTGTTGGATAAAATAAATTGCACACCCTCTACTAGAAAATTCTGTAGGCCTATATCCAAATCACTATCTTTCAGAGTTTTGGTGATCGCCTTCACCCCTTCCTGGTGATCTATTATGGTGTACAGAGATTTTACATCTGCTGTCACCATAATATATTCACTTTCCCATTGAATTGTTGTTAAAAGATTCAAGAAATCCCTTGAATCTTTTAAATGGGATCGGTTCTTTATGACCAAAGGTTGTAAAAAATGGTCAATAAACTCTGATACATTGGCCGTAATAGAATCTATCCCCGACACTATGGGTCGTCCCGGTGGGTGTAGGGGATCTTTATGTATTTTCGGGAGTACATACATAACCGGTGTGACTGGTTCTGCAATATACATAAATGAGGATTCTTTCTCTGTGAGTACTTTATTGTCCTTATATTTATCCAACAATATTTTAAGTTTTTCTAACATCCATTGAGTGGGGTCTGCATGAAGTTTGTAGTACGTGCTTCTGTCTTTCACCTGTCTTAAAATTTCATTCTCATACATTGTTCTGTTGAGAATGACCACACCCCCACCCTTATCGGCGGGTTTCACTACGATGTCCTTATTTCCCTGTAAATTTTTTAGGGCTTTACATTCTTTATTTGTGAGATTATAAGTGATTTTTTTAGAGTTTATGCTCTGGATATCATGACCAACAAGTTTATAGAAAGTATCCACAAAGTTCCCTTTCATATATGTCGGATTGAATACTGATTTAGGTTTAAATGGAGTTCTTTCCATATCTGTTTGTGTATCAGCAAGGACATCATCTTTTGATAGGAAGATTTTTTTTATAGCTAATTTTCTAGTAAATCTATTCAAATCTATAAAGGTAGTAAACTTATTCAGTTTAACAGACGGAGCGTATTTCAGTCCTTTTTCTAAAACACTTTGTTCCTCGTGAGATAAAATATGTGCGCTCAAATTGAATATTTTAACCCTACCGTCTTTGCAGTCTGTAGGATTCTTTTCCGTATTCATCCCCTCTGTATGTCCCTCAACTGGCATTGTCATCGCCTTTTTAATTTTTTACCTTTTGTTACGTTTACATTTTAGTGTACATTTGTTACCTCCCCTACATCCTCTAGTGGTCATTTTAGAACATGATGTGCTCTCCCCCCGTCTAAAAAACGTGATTGTTCATTTTCTTCCATAAGGGGTTTTTATAAATATTTAACTACCTATAGAATATTGCACTTACACATGGTATTTTACTTCAGAATATTGCACTTGCACATGGCACTTTATACTCTGTGTTTGTTAGTTTTTAGTATGTTTTTATTATGTCATTTTAATTATGTATTTTTTTACTATTTTCCCGAGGAACCTACTACATGTTCCAATTGTTTCTTTCGGGGACTGATTGACTTTTATATCTGGACAATATATGGAACTTATCGGAGAATGTCTGTTGTTTATATCCCCAAGGCAACAGTGATCACGTCTTGAGTACTAACAAATTAAAGAAGACGTGCGGAGGTTGTCTTTAAATTGCTGTAACCCCAGGGGAGAACCAGGGGATTCTGGAGACAATGGATTTATATGAGAACCATGTGACCGCCACAGCAAGGAATCATGGACCTTGTAGTTACCTTTGTTTAGAGATGCACTGTGGTGGAAAATATACTAGAAAGACAATTCCGGAAATGACGTATAGGAAAGACCTGTCACGTGGTCGCCGGAATAGAGAATCATGGGACATGTAGTCCAATGGTACTTAGGGAACAGTTGTGACGGAGGGAATACGATTGGATGCAAGTAGTATTTAAGGGCTGTGACGGATTGGTTTAGCATTCACCATTGATATCCACCTTGAGAAAGATCCCAGAATTTTAGGGATCGAAACGCATCGGTACAGACGGGGGACCTCCACGCTGGCAGATACCTTGCAAGGCCTGGACGGTTGAGGAGGTGAGCAGTGCCCAGGAGTATGCCCGGGATACTTACTGATGATTGACATCTCACGCTCATTGAGGACTGTCCGTTGACAGGACTCTCCGCTATCCGGTAATTGCAAACACTTGTCACTGTGGAATATCCTGCCCAGGGAATGCTTTTTTAATTATTTGTTGTATATGGTTTTTACCTATCTTGTAATAAATTGTGCTTCACTATGTACAATTTCTTTTGCTCTTGACCATGGTACATCATCTATGAGAGCTACACTGAATGACTGAATAAGATTAGGGGAATATCACCCCTGTTTGGATTAGCATACCAAGCGCAGGTCATGTGATTTCTGCTTTTTCTATATTTTTCACTTTGAATATCTAGTAATACCTTTTGGTCTCTCCAATGCTTCAGCTGTGTTCCAGGATTTTATCAATGAGGTGTTAAGAGATTTTTTGGGAATCTATGCAGTGGTCTATTTGGATGACATACTCATCTATTCCAAATCCATGCAAGAACATCGTAGCCATGTGAGACAGATCCTGCAGAGATTACTAGATAACAACTTGTATGCCAAACTGGAGAAATGCGAGTTTGATGTGAGAGAAGTCTCATTCTTAGGGCTATATTCAATCGGTCACAAGGTTTAGCAAGGCTAAAACCTTGCATCCCTCATGGCCAATTTCAGAATCCCACGGGTATGTGCGCTCCCGATACCCATGGGATTCAATTAAAAAATACAGTGGATGTGGGGTTTTCATCACTGAAAACCACGCGCCGCGTAAATAAAAAAAAGTCTCTTACCTGCATGGGTCTCCACTGGTCCCGGTGGCATTCCCTCTCTCTTCTTACTGGAGAAGGGGCTGCTGGGAGTCCCAGGGGCTCCTGGGAGGCTCCAGGGGCTGGTGGGTGTGGCAAGGGCTGTGGCAAGATGTAGTTCCCTCAGTGCCCATTATGGAAGGGGGCAACAGTGATACTGGCGGGGCACACTGACCCGGGACACAAACACACACACTCATGCACACTTACAAACACCACACACACTCACATACTCACCCCTGCTGCAGAATAGCCGGCTCCCAATGCAGGCTGAAGAAGACAGCGCTGCTGAAGGTAAGTAATTAAGGACTAATTAAGCTAATTGGATACTTCCAATTGCTTAATTAGTCTTCAGGGGGTATGCCGCGGGGGTGTCAGAGCAAGTCCAGCTGATTTTACCTAAAATCATCACTTTTAGGAAAAATCATGCTTGCTCAGGAGGTGCGAGAATAAAAACCTCCCGTAGCGTGTTTTAAAAAACACAAGCACCTATTAGAATAGCAAAAAACCTGCACCTGCAGGAAAAACCTCACAGGTGTGGCCTATTGAATATGCCCCTTAGGCTGTATTAGCAAGGTTAAGGCCATCTTGGATTGGGAGCAGCCCACTATGTTGAAGGCCATCCAATGATTCCTGGGCTGTGCAAATTATTATTGCAGATTCATTAAAGCCTTCTCCTCCATCGTCGCACCCTTCGTAGAGCTGACTAAGAAAGGAGCTGAGGTCGCTAATTGGTTTGCTACTGCCATTCAAGCCTTCAGTATCCTCAAAAAGGCTTTTGTTTCAGCTCCAGTTCTTCAACATCCCGATCCAGAGTTGCCATTTGTCATTGAGGTGGATGCATCTGAAGTTGGAGTGGGGGCTGTCCTCTCTGAAGAATCTCAAGGATGGTAAGCTTAATCCATGTGCATACTTTTCCCAGAAGTTTTACTCCGCGGAGATTAACTATGACGTTGGCATTCAGGAAATTCTAGCCATCAAGTGGGCCTTTGAGGACTGGAGGCACTGGTTAGAGGGGGTTAATCATGTGGTGACGATTCTCATGGACCAAAAGAATTTGGCATACATTGAAATGGCCAAGAGGTTGAATGCAAGGTAGGCTCGTTGGGCACTGTTCTTCACCCAATTTAATTATATTATCTCCTTCCAGCCCCGGTCTCAAAGTTTTTCCTTTAACCAGTCTGCAATTTCTTCAGAAAAAAACAGCATTCCAATATCCAAGAATCTTGTAGCCTTGACCAGAACCCTGGAAGATTCTCTTAGGACTTGGCAGTCTGAAGCCCCCCTTGAAAAACTGCCAGGTGTTCTCTTCATTCCGGAGAAGTTTCACAAGACAGTCTTGAAGGACTTCCACTCTTCTAAGGTGGTGGGTCATCCAGGCATTGCTTGGACTTTGGAGCTCTTATTACAGTCTGTTTGGTGGCCATCCATGACTCAGGATACTCGGGAGTTCGTTCTTGCATGCGATGTCTGTTCCCGGAATAATTCTCTCTGGGCATCTCCTTCAGGTCTGCTTTGTCCTGTGCCTATGCTTTCAAAACCTTGGACCCACATTGCAATGGACTTCATCATTGATCTTCCTTTGTCTTCCCGCTTTTTGGTCATATGACGATCGTTGACCATTTCTCCAAAATGGTTCATTTTGTGCCTCTTATCAAATTACCATCAGCTAAGGAATTGTCTGCATTATTTCTAAAACATATATTCAGACTTCATGGCCTCCCATCAGACATCATCTCAGATTATGGGTCTCAGTTCATTGCCCGGTTTTGGAGATGTTTCTCTACCGACCCTGGTATCAACGTGAGTCTGTCCTTGGGATACCACCCACAGTCCAACGGGCAGACGGAGCAGGCAAATCAGTCTTTGGAACAGTACCTCCTCTGTTTCATCTCAAAATATCAAAACAACTGGGTTCCTCTGTTGCCATTTGCCGAATTTCCTTTCAATAATTCCTGCCATTCTGCTTCTTCTGTTTCTCCATTTATCTGTAATCTTGGAATTTTTCCTAGAAGCAATTCTTTCAAAACCACACAAACTGGAGTTTCATCATCTTCATCTGTTTCAAGGTTTTGGGCAGTCTGGAGGAAGGTACAGCATGCCCTTCTCCCAGCAACTGGTCATTCCAAGCACTGGGCTGACAAGCATCATAGCCCATGTAAACTCAAAGTAGGAGACCTGGTGTGGCTTTCTTCCAGGAACATTAATCTTTGTCATAGGTCACAAAAACTGGGTCCCAAGTTTATTGGTCTGTTCAAGATTATCTCACAGGTCAATCCAGCATTTTTTTGTTTACAGTTACCAAGGACACTCAGGATTAATAATGCATTTCATTCTTCACTTCTTAAACTGGTATTCTTCTCCTCCAGATTTTCTCCAAAACATTCTGTCAGGCCTCCACCAGTTCTCATCCAGGGTCGCCATGAGTTTATGGAGGAACAGATCCAAGATTCCAGACTTTCACATGGCAAACTGCAATACTTAATCCATTGGAAAGGCTATGGACCAGAGGAGCGCTCCTGGATCCCTGAAAGGGCCTTACACGCTCCTACTCTTAAGAAAAATTATTTGATAACTTTCTGGATAAACTGGGGTCTTGGGGTTCTTTAACACCCTCATCAAGGTGGGGTACTGTCACAAGCCACCGCACTGTGAATGCAGGGTGAGAAGAACATCGGGTGAGCATTCGCTGAAACTACTCCTGCCTCCTGCTCATCATTCTGGGAGTTATCCGTATTGGCTCTTGCATCTTTATCCTTCTAGTACGAATGCTTTCCTGATGCCAGTGATAGCGTTTCACATGTTTCCGGTTCTGGCATTGTCTCCTGTAATCCAGTCGAGTTCCCAGTATCCAGTCAGCTTTGTTGTACCTGCCGTTAGTGTCATCTTGGCAGCACGGTCTGCATTCCTGTTCTCTGCTGTTTATCTCATCCAGGCGACACAGACTGCAATCAGTGCCTAGAGTGTGCAACCCAGCATCCAGTGGCTTGTGTCAACCTGGCGGCACAGGTCGCACTACAGCATACGTGATTGTGGGTACTGCTGCTAGTGCCATCCCAGCGGCACTCGGTGCATATCAGTGTCCTGAGTACTCAATCCTGTGTACTGCCGCTACTGTCATCCTGGCGGCACTTAGTGCAACTTAGCGTCCTTTATACACAAACTTGTGTACTGCCGCTAGTGTCATCTCGGCGGCACTTAGCACATCTTAGCATCCTAATTAAGCAAACCTGTGTACTGCCACTAGTGTCATTCTGGTGGCACTTTGCACATCCCAGCATCATCTAGCCAAGTCACCAGCCCTCAAGAATGCTACATAGCCCATAGGCTGCTACTCAACCCAAAGGCCACATCTAGCCAAGGTTGCCAGCCCTCAACACTGCTACATAGCCCAAAGGCTGCTACTTGGCCAAAAAGGCCACCTCTAGCCAAGTTTACCAGCCCTCAACATTGCTACACAGCCCAAAGGCTGCTACTGATTGATGATTTTTTTGATTTCTCAGTACTGAGGTTTTATTGTTCTTTATTATATATTTTTTATTTTTCACATAAATTTTTATTTCAATCTTATCAGCACTGCTATTCTATTGTATTTATTGTTATTTAGGAGGCTGACTACCTCCTCCCCAGAAGCTGCTTGGATAAGCAACACACAACAGCGCCCTCTACTATAGCTTTATATTTCCCTTTCTTCTATACATTATCTGTGTCTGGTCAAGGTAAATACTGTCTATTAAGGTTATTGACCTTAACAAAATGGCCACCATCAATATAATAAATAATACGGGTATAAGGAGAAGCTTAGACTCCATAAAAATGGCCACCATCCATCCGTGATTTATTACACTCGATAACTCTTTATTTTTTTATTTTTTTTATCATCACTAAGGTGTATGTCGGGTAATAAAGCTGTTGAAACATCCTCCCTTTGACACTGTTTTGGTGGTTGCTTAAAATATCAAGTAAGACAGGACTAGATTGGATGTATTTGGAATGAGGTGGAACGCAATACCCTTGAGTAGTTTAGTTTATCCAAGTGTCCCGTGGGGAACTGGGTAATTCATTGCAAGGTCTGATGGGTAATTTTTCTAGTTCTCTGTAAAATTCCCCTTTTGATAACAGACAATTGGCTATAAGTGGAGTGCATCCATTTTAGAGTCAGATGACATCTTGTGGGAAGTACGATATGTTGGACCATTGGCTAGCATTGGAAAGCATGTTCATCTGGCTCAAATCCAGAAATATGTAGTTTAAATTAATTTCTTAGATATAATTTGGTAATATCACAGTGTAGCTAGTCTCGATTACACTCTATTTAGTATTTACGTGTATTATCTATTTGGGTTTAACACAGTAAACATAGTTATATTACGAACCAATTTGAAGCTTGTTTAAAATTATTTAATTAAAGGAAGTGATGTCACCCCTTAGGAGGGATAAAAGGTAGATGAAGGGAGCACATGCACACATACACATAGAGAGGTGCTGATAGTAGGATTGCTCCATAGTGATCTGAGTAAGTATTATGCTGAATTTCTCACTTAGGCTACAACTATAATCTCTTGTTGAAACTGATTTTAAAATGTCCTTGGATGTATCCCATCTGGCCTCAAGTGGATAAATCAATGGGGCCAGATGGGATACATCCGAGGATACTAAAAGAGCTTAAAGGGGTGCTGGTAACACCATTAACAGAATTATTCAACCAGTCACTAGCTACTATAGTAATTCCAGAGGACTGGAAAAGACCAAATGTTGTTCCACTGCACAAAAGTGGAAGCAAGGAAGAGGCAAGCAACTCCCGACCAGTGAGCCTTACATCAGTAGTAGGGAAATTTATGGAAACACTCTTAAAAGAAAGAGTCGTAGATTATCTCAAATCCAAAAATGTGCAGGATCCCAAACAGCATGGATTTACTGGGGGGAGATCGTGTCAATCAAATCTTATTCACTTTTTTGACTGGGTTACTAAGGAAATAGATAAAGGGGAGGGGGCATAGATATAGCTTATCTAGACAATAGTAAGGCTTTTGACACTGTTCCACATTGCAGACTGTTAAATAAACTGGAAAGCATGGGATTGGATACAAAGATAGTTGAATGGATAAGATCATGGCTGCAGGATAGGAAACAGAGAGTTGTAGTAAACGGAGTGCAGTCTCAAGAGGGAAATGTTACCAGTGGAGTACCTCAGGGATCTGTACTTGGACCAGTGCTGCTTTTTAATATCTTTATTTGTGACATTGCAAATGGTATTGAAGGGAAACTATGCCTTTTTGCAGATGACACAAAGGTATGCAACAGGGTAGACACACCAGGAGGGGCAAAACAAATGATTTATGATCTAGGTAAACTATAGAAATGGTCAAGAGCGTGGCAACTGCAGTTTAAAGAAAAAAAATGCAATATCATGCACTTGGGTTTCAAAAATCCAAAGGCTAATATAGTATTAATGGCACTATACTGGAAAGTACTGAAGAGGAAAGGGATCTAGGAGTCACTATTTCAGGTGACTTAAAGGCAAGCAAACATTGTAACACAGCAATGAGAAAGGCAAGTCAGATGCTTTGTTGCATAGGGAGAAGAATCAGTAGCAGAAAAAAAGAAGTGATAATACCACTGTATAGATCATTGGTACGTCCTCATCTCGAATACTGTGTTCAATTCTGGAGGGCATATCTACAGAAGGATATTAATACTTTAGAGACTGTACAAAGAAGGGCAACTAAAATGGTGCAAGGTCTACACCACAAAACGTACCAGGAAAGACTAAAAGATCTTAATATGTATAGTTTGGAGCAGAGAAGGGATAGGGGGGACATGATAGAAATGTTCAAATATATAAAGGGTTTTAACAAGGTAAAGAAAGGAGACATTCTTCAATGAAAGAGAAGTATAAGAACAAGAGGACATGTTCTAAAACTGGAGGGTGGTAGGTTCATGGGAAATTTGAGGAAAAACTGCTTCACAGAAAGGGTAGTGGACAAGTGGAATAGCCTCCCATCAGAAGTGGTAGATGCTAAGATAGTAGAGCAATTTAAACATGCATGGGATAGACATATGGATATCCTTCAGAAGAAGTAAGGATCAATAAGGGTTGAGGTAATAATATGTTTAAAAATGTGGCAGACTAGATGGGCCAATTGGTTCTTATCTGCCGTCAAATTCTATTTTTCTATGTTTCTATGTCTGGATATAATCTGTTTATGGCGTTTGCCAATTGTGACATATGATGTAGATATGTATTACTAAAATGTCAGGGATTATACATCTAGGTGTCTTATGACATATTAGTGACAATTTGGAATGATAAAAGTTGGTCCCAATTATTATAGTACATTAAGGTTTTTTAATAAATCACTGTAGGTTTGTGGTCAGTCTTAAGTTAACTTTTTTACTAAGGTTAATAATTAATTGGGTTCAGGCGGATGTCTTATTGGATAAAATGAATATATCATAAATGTATGAAGGTTCTTGTACTTATGAATGGAAAATATATTGCATTGATATTATCTGTCTAGGTGACTCAGTTTCTGCGGACTAATCCTTCTAGATACTCGGGCTCTGCGGACAAATCAGTTGAATGTTTTCAAGTTAGAACATTCTGTTAGTTTTATCATGTTAAGAAAAATATTCTGGTATGTATTTATGTTTGGTTGGTTTGGAGTTTATGAGCCAAAGATCTTGCACCATTATCAGCTTATACATGTTTCTTTTTTCTATAAAAAAATACCCCTGATGAAGTCCTATTAAGGATGAAATGCATTGGGTGCCAGTATAAATATATCTACCCATCTACGGGGTTGTTACTGTGAAACCTAAAAAGGTGTGACAGTGGTTTCTATTATCAACCTATGAATCATCAACTTATTTGCTTTTTTATCCTATTGAATGTACATTTTTTTATATAAAAAATAAGTTGTCAGATTTTATGTTCATTAAATATTTTATGATATTAATGGTGGCCTTTGGGACTTTTTGGGTGAGTTTCTTGGTGCGAGGGTCTATTTTAGAATAACCCCAAGGAGGGTTCTGCAACCCTTAAGAGGGATTTCTAGCTTCAATCTCCAACTGTCCAAATTGGGAGATCAGTTCTGAGAACAACTTCAATTGAAGATCTTTAAAGTTTGCTCCATACAATACTGGTTCACGATCAACTCACAACTTCAGTGTTTGAGGACTATGTCTATATAGTCTACATTATTCTAATATAAAGACATTTGGAAATTATTTATCAATGTTTTAGCGCACTCTTATTTTTGTTAGTAATATATATATATAATATATATATATATATATATAATGTTTAGAAATGTGCATGTGTACACACACATACACACACATATGTCCATGCAAATTTCTTAAGATTAGAGCATGAAAACATACAACAAAGGCAACATGTTTTATCTAGCATAATAATAACATTGTTTAGTTATATTTAATTATGCACACCACATTAACATCATGTTTGATTACAGTTTTCCACTAACATCAAACATAAACTACAATCTGCAGGTGTATATTTAGCTGCTATTTGTTGTTTCATATGTAATTTTTATGAAAAAATTAAAATGATTCTAGTACATGCAGACATTTATCATGCTAAGAAAAATATACTGGTATGTACTTATATTTGGTTGGTTTGGAGTTTATGAACCAAAGATCTTGCACCATTATCAGCTTACACCTGTTTCTTTTTTCTGCTAAAAAATACCCCTGATGAAGTCCTTTTAAGGATGAAATGTGTTGGGTGCCAGTTTGAATATATCTCTATCCATCTACGGGGTTGTTACTGTGAAACCTAAAAAGGTGCAACAGTGGTTTCTATTATCAACCTGTGAATGGTCTACTTATTTGCTTTTTATCCTATTCAATGTACATTTTTTTTATAGAAAAATAAGCTTTCAGATTTTATGTTCAATAAATATTTTATGATATATGGTGGCCTTTGGGACTTCTTGGGTGAGTTTCTTGGTGCGAGGGTCTATTTTAGAATAAACCCAAGGAGGGTTCTGCAACCCTTAAGAAGAATTTCTGGCTTCAGTCTCCAACTGTCCAAATTGGCATATCAGTTCTGAGAACAACTTCAATAGAAGATCTTTAAAGTTTGCTCCATACAATACTGGTTCTGGATCAACTTACAATCCCAGTGTTTGAGGAGTATGTCTATATTATCTACATTATTCTAATCTAATTATTTATCAATGTTTAAGTGCACTCTTATTTTTGTATGTAAGGTATATATTAGGGATGTGCAGGCTCGGTTCTACTCGGTTCCGTTCGGTTCTTTTTACCGAATCTTATTGGCTATCCAAAACTCGTGACAGCTGAAACCCAATAAGATCCGGTAAAAAGAACCGAACGGAACCGAGTAGAACCGAGCCTGCACATCCCTAGTATATATATATATATATATATATATAATGTGTAGAAATGTACACACACACACACACACACACACACACATGTCCAAGCAAATTTCTAAATATTAGAACATCAAAACATATAACTAAGGCGACATGTTTTCTCTAGCATAATAATAACATTGTTTAGTTATATTTAATTATGCACACCACATTAACATTATGTTTGATTATAGTTTTCCACTAACATCAAGCATAAACTACAATCTGCAGGTGTATATTTAGCTGCTATTTGTTGTCTCATATGTCATTTTTATGTAAAATTTAAATGATTCTAGTACATGCAGACATTTTTGAGTGCATTGAAAAGCGCAGTCAGACAGCTGGTAATTTTCCTGAAACTTCCAGGGACTGAAAAGCATGCATCTGGCTTGTTCTGTTCTTCTAACACAGCCCTGAGGATATTTACCATGCTAATACTCCCTTGTGGAAACAAATTGTGAAATCTGGCTGTTACTGGGAAATTCCAATTTTTTTTTCTCACTTTGACACAGATTGATATTTGCATACACAACTGTAATATAAAGTTATAAAATACGAATCAGCACAATATAACTTAGAGGGTAACAGAAACAACTATTTTAAACAAGTATTTTCTGTTCTTCTGCTGATGGAGGTTGCAATCTGTATGTATTAGCGTTCTGCAGGCAGTTCTTCAGCCACCCACTCCCCTTCTCCCGCTGAGTACGATCCCGGAAAGGTTTGTTATTTTGGGGAATGGCCTCAATGTTTATGTTGGACAAAGCCGTATTTTCTCAGAGAGGCAGAATCCCATTTTCCAAGCTGCATTTCAGGCTGAAATAAGCCACATGTATGGATTGGGGGCTGTTTATTTTGTCAGGGGCAGCGTCCACTTGCAGTGCTCATTCTATGGGCTTAGGTGCCAAGTCTCCTTGAGCTGAACCAACTTTGTTTTTAATTTCTTTATCTGATCTGGGTGGATAAAAACAAAATACATAAGAAATGGTGTATTCTGTATGTGTATAATAATTTCAGATAAGCAAAGGTCACAGAGGAGAAAGCGGACAGTGACCATATGTTTTATGTGTGCGCCTGAAAGCTGTGTTTTCTTTGTAATTGTTGCCAAAATATATGTATTTCTGCTATATGCGCAGATTCTGGGCTGCGGAACTCACAAGTGATGGAACATCCAGGGGCAGCAGCTGTTACCATTACCGACTGTCATAATGTGCTTCTGTCAATTGAATGATGCACCGCTCTGAAGGTGTTAAAGACTGAGCCATTCAGCTCTGGGGAATGTCGAAGCTGGATTATTGGCTGAGACAAGATCAGTTTAAAATTGAATCGCAGCAACACCATTTTGTGAATGACCGCCTAAGCGCCATTTTAGATAAACTCACTCTTTAGTACATGTGGCGATATTACTATTAGCATCATGCGATTGCATCTGTGACCATCGCCATAAGTTACGGCGATTCACCAAAAGCCCATTTCATGACTTTACGTAGTTTGGGTGCTCTGGATAAAGTGTATATTATTATAATTCCCCTAAAGGATATATTGCATTAGCTGAGCTGAGCAAATGGCTACGTAACAACTAGCCTGTGTAGACAAGCTTCCTGGATACAACGTCTGCTCTCACTCCAGGTGGCCCTGCTCGAATACACACCTTACATTAGCAGGCTTCCTTCAATAAAAATACCTTCAAAGCCAAGAGTGTTATCTTAGGTTTTTGGTCTTGTAGCTGTGCTAATTTGCATTTGCACAAGAGCCTGGGAGAACAAAGGACTTTACTTTTGAGCCTGGGAAGGGTGGGGGCTGCTGAGAGAGGGGGCGTGTGGAACTATAAGGCTCAGCATTTCACACTGCTAGGTGTTCACTTAGTTTAAGTGAGATGTAAGTGCACCATTTCTCATACACACATTAATACGCACAATTGCGCTGGTAACTAATCGTATATTAACGAATGCATAAGATCCTATATGAAAACGCTGTTCTTTAGCTTTATGCACATGTATCTGCTCCAAGTTAACTAGCATCTTTATATCAAACCCCGCATACTCACACATTACATATCCACATACAAGGTTCCATAAGTTTTAAGGGATAAGATTTAAGTTTGTTCATTTAGTATAAATACTGTGAAAAAAAGATTATTTGGTAACTAAGGTTTTATACATGCTAAGTAAGCCGTGTTTGGTTTTGTACTGATGCGTACTCTTTCAACAGAATTCCGGTATTATCGGTGTGGAGATCACATCATGCATTCTCAACTTATGGACCGCAGAGACTTCAAGCAACAAAATGTATATAATATGAACAACTGTTAGGATGTTACATGGGGTGGGAAACCAGAGACCCTCAGTTGTTGAAGGCTGGGTTGTGTCTATTTGAATCAGCCTGTTAAATGCTCTGTAACAGATGTATCCCCCTTGGGAACCAATGGCATCAGCAACAAACTTCTCTATTGTGTTGTTTATTTCTGGGGGGTATAAATATGTGTGCTCCAACACTGGGTCTTAGTCTTCTTGCTGAATGCTGATTGACGAAGTGGTTTCTTGCTGATGCCTAACATCTGGTCCGGAAGTGCTGCATATGTATACTGTACTTGGGTCTGTATAATTCCTTTGCGCCAAATTGTGTCTGGATCAATAGCGTGTAACTGACTGTACTTTTACTTGAATAATACTTGTGCTTTGGAACCACAGATTCCAGGTCTGAAGTCTTTATTTACTGTATGACTGCATATGCAAATTAGCGTTATCCTTAGAAGGTATAGGCAGGATATTAGAAGGTATAGGAAGGAGTGTATAGAGGTTCAAACATAGATTCCTTAGGAAGTATGTGAGTGTGGCAGTATCACCAGAGATTGTGCTGGTGAGCAGCAGATTCTCTGTGTGGCAGGAGAGATCCGCCCACACAGAGTACAAGAGCATTGTGGGAAGATGTGTAATGGCTGCCATATGACCAGATCCCAGGTGAGGCTGCTGGTGGACACAGTCAGACAGTCCAGGTGGGGCTGCAGTGTGAGTGAAGCAGACCAGGTGGTCAGGATCATACCTGCAAGGAGGCAGGGAAATCCCTATACCTCTGACACTGTCCTTGTGAGAGGCGGAAGCCAACAAGCTAAGGAAGCTATGCCAGGCCAGTGTCCAGTCCTGCATGTGGCAGGAAGAACCGCCAATCTCAGAGACTGTGAGAGACTTTTGTGCAGATTAGCTGCTTCTATAGAGAGGGTTGAAGAAGTGAGCTAGTGCCCTAAGAGAGGGCTAGGATGTTTATTACTTTCTATTTCTGTTTACTGATGTCCATTTACTCCTCAACTGCCGGTATCAGGACATAGAATTCACTGAAGACAACGATGGGTAAGCCTCCTACGCGGGACGCCGCGGTTTACAGGCATACCCCATATTCCACTGGTATACAGCATACCACATTTCAAGAGACATATGGGTCACATACGGTTTAGAGCCTAACTGTTTATGTTCCCCACATCCCTATCAATGGCGGGCTGAATACGATTAACATTCCAGAGGTACTAGTTACCACTATACAGATATATGCACAAGGACATATCCCGCACCCATTGTTTATTCCTTTGATCTACATCATCATTGACGATTTTTATACAAGGTGACGTATCGAATTACGGAAGGTAACCCCCTCAAAGGGCACACCTATCACCTTCACCCCAATTCTGGACATTTAAAGGTTACAGTGGACACGTAGTCTATTTTTGAGGAAACTACGGATAGAGACAACCTAAAGGAGTCTCTAATTTTCCCACATA
The DNA here is from genome assembly GCA_031769625.1 of Taudactylus pleione. Taxonomy (NCBI): domain Eukaryota; kingdom Metazoa; phylum Chordata; class Amphibia; order Anura; family Myobatrachidae; genus Taudactylus; species Taudactylus pleione. The sequence goes on from JAUIMM010000099.1 coordinate 1,999,008, forward strand.
ACCATTTGCTTTTAGCACCCTTACAGCTACTACCAGTATTTTAACATTGTGTTTCCAGTATTAAACAATATTATAGTAATATTGTATGCCATTTCTTTATTATTCATTTCAATTTTTCAGAGTATAATATAGTTACACGGTTACATTACACTTTAGTACATTATTTTTTATAAAGAAATATTTTTTACAGATAGGTGAGCGCATAATACAACACTTTTTCTTCTATATACTATTTGTGGAGATAGGACGTCTCCAGTATTAAGCTGCTCCCTTACTATCTTTACACGTTCCTCTGAGCGCTGTTCACAAACTATATCTATATAAGTATATCTGTTTGAAAAATACCATAAATAAGCACTGGAGGATGAGCCTAGTCAGAATTGGATCAGTAAGTTAGAAACACAGTGTTACTTATACAAGAAGAACCTAATTAAATTCAAGTAAAATAAAAAACATGTAGTAGATACCAATTATGAGGAGAATCGTGTATACAGGTGGTTGGGAGGTGATACACCACAGTATAATAGAGGCCAATTGCCCAAACGTAGACCTTGGCATAGAAAGAACATCAGGATTCATCAGGATGGTGGAACATCAAACAGCAACAGTGATAGTGACTTTGTCATGTCAGAATCAGATTACCAACTACAGCTGGTCCCTTTAGGACAAGTTTCACAGGATATCCTAGACCCCCTAAGTGATCTCCCATCTGTAGGGGTGGTCAAAACCAAAAGGGGAGTCAGAGGATGAAGAAAGACCATGACTGCGAGGAAGAAAATTTTATATTTAACCTTTCCCATAGAAATGTAACTCCTGAAGAAACAAAAGTGCTAAGTAGGGGCTTGAGTTTTGTCCCTACAAACTTACATAATGAATTTATCTGGAAAAGGGACTCGCATAAATATGCACGGAAACTCAGATTAAGAGAGTTCTTTCAACATGAACAAAGTCAGACATCCAATACTATTTTTGACTCTTTAATAAAATCTACGTCAATAACTACATTTGATCCCCCTTCTGCCAATGTACTTTAAACTTTTGGTAGATTGATGGACGATGCAGTAACTAAATTTACCTCTGCCCCGTGTAAATTAAAATGTAACTTATGAAAGGAGGAGATGCAGGCCCTTAAAAACCTGGAGTCTTACCAGGTTTTTTTACCTTATCATCAGGCCCATAGATAAGGGTGGGGCCAATGTTGTCCAGGACATCATGGACCGCCTGGCAGAAATTATTTCTCAACTGTCAGATCGAGAGGTGTACAAGAAGCTGCGCAAAGATTTTCAGAGTGAATTGTTTAATTTGCTCTCCCTTACCAAGGAACAGAATAAAATACCATCAAAAATTCATCAAGCCTTGTGTGTGGCATATCCTAGAGTTCCAGCTCTATATATGTTACCTAAAATGCACAAAAATAGTGCTAAACCACTTGGACGACTGATCATATAGGACTGCGATTCTCTTTGTCAGCCAACAGTGCAACTTTTTGATTGCATGTTACAACCTTTGTTGTTATTGAAGGATACCTTTTTGAAAGACACCACTAATCTTTTGAAAAAATTTATTGAATTAAGAAAGGTTCCTTCCAACATGCTCCTCTGTTGTTTGGATGTCTGTAGCTTGTATATGGTCATCCCACAACACAGTGGTATGTTTTCCATGAAGGAATTTTTCGAGTGACTACTAGTGTTTTATCATGACTTATTTTTGGACACTTCTGGATTTAACACTACAGAGGAATTTCTGTTTGATGGAGACATGTATATACATCAGCGAGGGTGTGCAATGGGGTCTTCCGTAGCACCCTCATATGCCAATATCACATGTTCCAGCAGGAAAAATTATTGCTCTTTGATGACCCAACTATATGTTGCAACATTCTATGGTATACCTGGTACATAGATGATATTTTTCTTCTATGGACCAGGGGGGGTAGAACTGTTTGAAAATCTTTTAACACAGATTAATCATTCTCAGTCACAGATTAAATTTACATATGTACATAGCTTTGAGGAAGTTAATTTCCTGGATTTTAAAATCTGGGTGGCCATTAATAAGATTGAAACTGAGGTCTTTAAGAAGAGTACCGACAGGAACACATTCCTTATGTCATCTAGTCATCATCCTGAGGCACTTAAAAAAGGTTTCCCTCTTTCGCAGAATATGCTTATTGCACGTATTACTAGCAAATAGCAATCTATCTAAAATTCTGGATTTAGTAGATGATCTTATCCGCAGGTTCATGGCTCGTGGCTATGAACAAAATATGCTATTGAACTAGAAGGTGAAGGTTCTACAAATGTTTAGGGCAGATTTATTCATTCCAGTTATACGAGATAACCAAGGAGTTATCCCAATGTCCAGTGATTACACTGTTGCCAGCCGTATTATCAGGAGAGCAACCCAAGCCCTATGGCCCATAGTATCCTCTGACAAGGACTTGCCAGGCTTTAAGAATCTTAGACCGATAGCGGCTTTAAAAAGAGTGAGAAATCTGTGAGATAGATTGGTCCATACGGATTCTACAGGGAGAGGTATGCCCTTGTTACCTAATAGCAGTAGGAAGCCCGCAGGCTGCTATAAATGCAGTAACTGCACTACATGTTCATATTTCATACGAATAAGTCGTTTGAAATTTGTCATGTTTTAATGTGTAGCAGTACCTTTGTGGTGTATATTATAGTGTGTCCTTGTGGCCTATATTATACTGGCCAAACACAAGGAAGTTTAGTGAACGTATGGTGGCTCATCGGTCTGCTATATGGCTAACACTGAATGGCAGAACCATTGATCAGCCGGTCGCTAAACATTTTAAAGAATGAGGCCAGACCTTAGCCTCTTTAAAATATTAATCATTGATCATATACCCCCTTTACTTCGGGGAGGAGATCGAGCTAAGAGCCTTCTAATTAAGGAATCTCAATGGATCTTGCATTTGGATTAACCCGAGGGGTCTCAACAACAAGATCAATTGGAATAGTAATAGCTAACATGGTTGTGGTAGGCAGCTGCCCACTAATTTTACAGAAGTTGGTTGACATATGTTCTCTGTGCCTTAAGTTTTGTGCTTTCTGTACTACACTTCTGTATAGACTATTGGCACTTAGATTGTGCATTTGTATTGGTATTTTTTTTGTTTGTATGTGATTTTCTGAAGGTGCTTTACCATACTTCATTAATCATTAATTTATCAAGAATCAGCCATAAGGATATGTACATTTAGCATTATGGATATATGTATATTGCGGTACCTATAATTGACCGCCGCCACAGTTTTACTTGATGTTGTACTATGCATTATGGGACTCTAGGATAAATATATACAGGGGTATGCTGATATGTGTTTATTTGTGTTTGTTTAACTAGTTATGTAATATTGAATGTAAAGTTGTGATGCTGGACACTGTGGTTTTTGCGTGCAGGTCCGCCCCTCCTAGTTGCTGCCCCCGTTGGAATGCGGCTGTGAGGAGGCTGTGGAGTGCAAACTGTTGTGCTCTTATGGCAACCCCTTCAGCGTGACCCAGAGGTGTGGCTCTGTGTGAATTCCGGAAGGATAGCCGTGGGCAACATCTGAATGGAGTGGATTATGCAGTCACACAGGGGTACTTAAACGGGTGAGTGTTGATGTCTTTGTGTATGTTATGTGGTCCTGTCGAAGGGGTACATTCCCTGAAATGGTAATCTTCTGGAATACAGTATTATTAGCACTATACAAACTCTGAGTGCCATCCTTTATCTGGAAGTATATATATTATATATTTATATATATCCAAAAGTACGGCGGCACTCATGGGACTTCTTTAAACCAGAAAGTTATCCACTGCTTATTGCAGGCTTGAACTCCAACATTTCAGATTATTTTAATCTTTTTTTAAGGATACAGAACAATAATACATAAATAACTCTTACCTTATATAGTAACACCACATGTGCACACTCTCCGTCCGACTCCAGCAACTCGTCCACCCCCGATGACGTCAGGCGTGTGCGTCCAACCTGACGTGCCACGTCAGCGAGGTCACCTGATAGCGGGCGGTTGCCTAGAGACAAGACGCCAAAACATGAAGTGAAACTAAACCAACACCATTAAAAACAGAAGATGCATCTCCTGTTTTTGTGTGGAGGGCACCTGGGCAAGTACTATTCTTATTGTGAGTGCTGGACAAAAACGGATATTATATATATATATATATATATATATATAAATATATATATATATATGCGAATCTCCGAGGTGCACTCATCAGTCCACGTGTTAGGACCAAAACGTAGATCACCATGTTGCTGTAATCTTTTATGGAATTGTAATAGAGGCTTGATTTTAGAAGGCTGGTGAGTGCACCTCGGAGTTTCTCCTATATTTTTGTGATTAGGACCTGGTCCTGTATTGGTTAGTCACCACAGCAGGATTTTGATTGAGACGTGAGTGTGGACCTATTTGAACTTTATATATATATATATACACTGAAACTCCCAGCATACACTTGGGGTAAGTAGTACTCCTTTTAAATTTTGCATCTTGCATCTGGTACTTGTGGTTTCAGGTTAGATTAAGCAGCAGATGCAAAAGTCCAGGAAAAACAACAATAACAGTTCTTGCCGCAGGACGTTTTTACTGATTATGAATGGGTCAGAGAATTGTATTCCTAATTTTTCATGGCACATTCACTCACTCTGTAATTGTTACGAATTCCGATGCCTACCCCATGTGACACCACAAGAACCCAGCTAGCGAGATCTTCTGCCAATAACAACCACCCTTAGATGTTGCAACAGTGCCAATGTTGAGGTAATTGCCGTAGGATGAACGTTGGCAGCACGGGAGCTGCTGGATACGGCTAGGAAGCTGTTTGGAGATTGGTGGTAGCACGGATGTTACTTGGAGCAACTAGGAAGCCGTATGGTGAACGTTGGCAACACGGGAGCTGCTTGATGTGTCTAGGAAGCCGTTTGGAGATAGGTGGTAGCACGGAAGCTACTTGGAGCGGCTAGGAAGCCGTGTGGGAGTTCAGTGAACAGGAACAACCTGACTCTGCAGCCAGGCTGAGGGAACTCACAGACACTCTATAGTCGGCACAGGTGCAATAGATCAGTGAGTATAAATAGGCTGAAGTCCCAATCAGGTTTGCACTTGTGGAAAACACATCACTTCCTGAGGCATGCCGATTTCCTAGCAACAGGAAGAACTGGAGTAACCCCGTTCTGTCTATGCATACTGTCAGAAAGTGTGAAGTCGTGACCGCGACTTATAACAGTAATATCATCTTAGTGACCCTACAAACTGGATTAGTAATAATTACAGCTCATTGATTCTGATTGATCTATACTGGAAAAAAAATTATTCACCCCAAGCTCCATACAGTTGTAATAAGAAAGCAAATAAGGCAAATTGTGCTTTTTCTATTTGCCATAAAATTCAAAGTAGCTTTTTAAGAGTTAATAAAAAAATGAATTAATTGATCACTATTTTGGGAAAGACATGCAGTAGAAACCTTTACATTAATGATGGTGCAGACTGCTTGTGATAGTAGGTGGATAAGCCTTCTTCTGCTAAAGTTACATCTAGTGTGGAAATAAATAATTTGGTTAAAATTATACAGCATGTAGAGAAGTCTACAGTATATGTAGAATATTATAGAGGGAAATACTGTGAATACTGATGATCCTATGTTTTTCATGTTATCAGTTCATCACTTAGTAGCTGCAAGATTATACTATATTAAATATCTATTTGGATTGCTCAATGATCTGTGTGGACGTGGCTCACATTCTAGAGAAAAATATCAAATAAATGCACAATTTGATCCACATAGAAAAATATCAATTTGGCAGAGCTTGGCTGGCCAAATTGTACCCTTGAGGGTACCACGTAAGTAATTCTAAAATATAATTCTAATTTGTTCTGGGGCATAAGGAGACCCTGGAAATTTTATTATCATAATAATATCTTAAGGAAGTTTTTTTTTGAAGGATTTAATTACTACCAGTTATTCTTCTTTTACCTACTAGATATTTTTCTTTTATACAGTATCTAAGCACTTGAAAATTGTCCTTTAAGAGCGTTTGACCTGTTTTTTTCCTACTCTAATTTATATCCTGTCCTCTTCATTTCATCTTTTCACTAAATCTATTTGGAGTTCTCCCTAGTAACTCAATAGCTACTCAAATGCAAATTAAATATTTGTTAGGATTGACCTTGAAGGCTTCTAAAAAAAGGTTTTGTCATTGTATGCCCATTCAGTCCTTGGGTCTAATTCATTTAGTTTTCCAATAAAAATGCAATACTTGTAATTTGCTAACTTTGGGCTTTCATATTTAAGACTGCGCCAAAGTCAGAGCAGTTCTATTCTGCAGATAGATTCTTAATAACTAATGAACTTCTTATCAACTGCCACTCAAAGAACCAAAAGTATCATTTATGGTGCATACACACGATCAGATTTTTCCTTCAGATATGAACGATAACGATTTAAAAATCGTTCAGTCGTTCATATCTGAAGGAAAATCGTTCATATCTGACATGCCTGAACGATGGACGATCAACGATGCGCGTTCCCGTTTGTCACATAACGATATCTGACATCTGATGGGTTTGCAGTCAGACTTGGACGATTCCATTCATTTTAATGCAGTCAAAAATCGTTCAATCGTTCAAATCGTTCAAATCGTTCAAAACTTTGGTAAAATCGTTCAAATCGTTCAGATCGTTTAATCGTTCAATCGTTCATCTGACAAATCTGACCGTGTGTACGCTCCATTACTCTGCAATATAATCTTGCTGGTAGAATATACATACAAATTGCTTGATAACAAAGTACTGTAGGCCTCATTTACTAACATTGCATTTAGGTGCAAAAACTGTATTAAACCATGTCAATGAATAAAATATTTGCTTTAATTGTGCAGCTTGTAAGATAGATACAAAGCCAAATGTTGTGATTGGATGCAAATTGTGCAAATACACTTAAGATATTAAAATGTGCCATAGTGATTGATGTTTATGTAGCAATGAAAGATTACAAAATAAATGGATCAATTAAAGAAAACTACAGGTTAAAATGTTCCCCTCGTCCCCCTTGAACTTTCATAAAAAATTACAGCCTGGCAACTGTATTTGATATAAGCCATGGTTGTCCAATTAGCCTCTAATTGCCAGCCTTACCTTAAGCCAGTGGTTCCCAAACTGGTTGTCGTGTCACCCTGGGATACTGCATTGCAGTTGCAGGGTTGCATATGTTGGTGGTCCAGGACCATATAAACTATATATGGGCAATGTCATAGGCAAAGCCAGTGCTTAAAATCATAAAGTATGTGGACAAAGAGAAGCACAATCCTGTCCACCACCACATAACTGTGTAGCACAATATTTTTAATTTAATCATCTTTACTGCTTTTCTCAATAAGAAACTTTTGGCCTAGGGGTACCGTAAATTAAATGCTGATACCCTATGGCGCTGTGATTCAAGAAAGTTTGGGAACCCCTGCCCTAAGCTGTTACACTGCTCCTGCCTGTATTGGATGAAGAATCGTGGCAGTGCATGCACATGTGGGGACCAGAATGTCATAAATATCTAGTGTCCCCCAATTCCTATCTTCCAAGTTTTTTACATGTGATCTGATTTTATCTAAATGCTAAATGTCCTAAATATGACTAAAATATCAGCATAAAATGAAACAAGCAATAAGAGTCTGATTCTGAGTTGAAGACAAATTGATCATAGATGCATGTAAAACAATATATATATTCGCTGAGTAGGATGTAGTCAGGATACCCACCCGCCGATATCCCAACAGCCACATCCCGACATGGGACTAAAGATAGTAAAGATAGGCGTCAAAATCCAGATGCCTATCATTAGCCCCACTACTAAATCCCGACACCCGGCTTAATGAACATAGGTAAGCCGGGTGTGTTAGCGTTTAGCCACGTGGGGGAGGATTAACTTTAGGGACCCCCCATGGGGACTTGGGTTTAGGCACCCCCTGGGAGGGTTAGGGTAGGGAAAGGAGGGGTTAGGGTTAGGCACCACTAGGGGGGTAGGGTTAGGCACCCCCCCAGGAGGGTTAGATTTAGGGTGTGGGGAGGGGGGGGTTAGGTGTAGGCACTAATGGGGGGAGGTTAGGGTTAGGCACTAGGGGGGAGGTTAGGGTTAGGCAACCCTAAGGGAGGGTTAGGGGGGAGAGAGGGGAGGGTTAGGGGTCTTACCTGCTGATTGCGACCCATCGGGCTGCCGCTGTCAGTATTTGATCTGGCGGTTAAACAGCCACCTGCATTACATACTGATTCCCGCTGATCTACAGAGATGCCCCTATCCATTTGCTTTGTATCCTACTAGACAATCATCATCAAAAGTGTGTACTTGCACCAGACTATACTTAGTGCTAATGATACATCTGTAGAATGTACTTATGCTTACGTCCAACTGTGCATAACCTGCAGTTGTGTTGACACACCATGTTACAGCGCAGTTGCGCATCTTCAGTCACATATTAAAAACATATTAAATTTGTAATTAATTTCAGATATTTGCAGTTGGGCTCCTGCTGAATAGTTTGGGAATGCATTGCATTAGTTTATAGCAGGGCCTTCTTAACAGCATTATTGATCTGGCAATCGCATCCCCCCCACAGACCAATAAAAAAATTAGAGCCCAAATAAAAAATAATTCTTACTTACCCCTCCTGTTGCCCCGCGATGTCTCTCTACATGCTTCCATGCAGTGAATGGCTATCAGTAACACCAGTAAATAGCTCCTGCCATCCACCAATCAGCCATTCACTGTCTGGCTGCAGGCTGGGAGGTAGGTAAAGAATGCTGCCTGCCCACTCTGATTGTGAGAAATACATGTAGTGTGTGGCTTCTCGCTCCTTGCATAGGGCCTAATTCATGTTGTACGCAGTTGCCGATGTTCACGCAAGTGAGTGGTTATCTGCAGATTGCGCATGCGCAGTGATTGCACTGGGAATGTACAAAGATGCATTTGTGGTCACACTCACACTTGGATTTTTATTGCATAGTAAATGACAGGAAAGGAAAATTTGGGGGAGGTAATGGGGAGTGGCAGCAAAAACACAGGCGTGTCATGGGCATGTATCTGTTGTCAGCTGCCATCATGCACGTAGAGAAACCTGGCACCTGCGTTGCTACTGCCACAGCCAGTCTGTGTAGCCATAAGGCTACCCTAGCAGACGATGTTCCTTGTTCTTGTGTATAGTCTGCGTATGTGTACTCAGTTGCAAATGAGTTTGTGAGGGCTCCTTGGGCGTCTATATTGTATTCTGGGCGGAAGCATCACCTGCTAAGATTTGTGGTTCCAAAGCCTAAAAAAAATCGCAATTGCGAATGCATTTGTGTACAAACATGAATTAGGCCCATAGGGCTGCCTGCCGAGAGCCAGGCAAAGAAATATGCTCCCCAGCCACTATGATTGTGGATTATACACAATCAGAGCGGCCGGGCAAACAGCATTCTCGTCCTGCCTAACAAGAAGCTCTGGAGGCACCAGCCCACTCCTGCTCAAAAGCCTCTTGAGTCGTGGGGCCCTGATCAGCTGCACAGTGTACCCATACATTAAGGCGGAACTGGTTTAGAAGGGATGTCATCACAATCCCAGTACATAGGATGCCGGCGCTTAGAATACAGGCGCCAGAATTCTAACATCTGTCAGAATCCCGTCATCCCAAAGGAAAGTAGTGGGGGACCAGGGATGGTAAGGTTTAGGGGTTAGGGTTAGGCACTAGGGGGAGAGATAGGGTTAGGCACTAGGCAGGGAGGGTTAGGCACTATGGTGGGAGGTTAGGTTCAGGGTGCGGGGAGGGAGGATTAGGGGTTGGGGTAGGAGAAAGGTTAGGACCCCTACCGACAGGATGCCAGAATTGGGATTTTGAACGCCGGGATCCCGAGCCCCGACATTCCATACCCAACCTGGTTCAAAATGCCCTTTAGACATCTCTTTCAATAGTCAAACAGCATTAATTATACTTTATTTATATATACTGTAGGTATCCCGAAATGCATTTTGCAACAATATCTAATAATAAATCCAGCTTTGAAAAGTCCTTGAATTATTATTACCAGACCTTTCTTTTAATACCAGTTGCAGAATAATATCGGGATTAGAAAATACTCCTAGGGGTACTTTTGTGAAGATATCATTATTATGATCCCTCAGCTGCTTGTCATGAACATCATTATCAGCTCTGATTGGTACAATGCAACTTTAATATCTATAACCCCTATTAGATCATTAATTGCCAATGAAGCCATGGGACATTAATTTAAAAATGCTAATTAATATCACATTAATGAAACATAGCATCAATTGCCCATTATGTTAACTTAATTAACCTTCCTGTTAATTTCAATGTATTCAAACGATAGATTCTACTATATTTATGTAACTATTTCATCGTCTTAATTACAGCCCTTATTGTTTGATACAAGAATGACTTGTATATTCTCTATTTCAAAATGTCAGTGTGCATTTTATTATGCCAAGAGTAAGTTCCAATATAATTTATCTAACAACAAGACAGAATCATTTCTAGAGCAAACATTTTTAGATTTCAATTGCTTATATTTTAATAAAATGCAACCCATTGGCTAGGAAATGTAAACTTTGAGTTGGTCATTTGAACAAACATTCTCCCCTTACTTTTTTATGACATTGTCTTAGGGTCTGATTCAGATTTGGACACAAATGCCATCGCAGCTGTGATCTCTCATGGATCACAATAGTGAAAATATGCTAATGACTCGCTCGCTGTCCAGCGCTTAGAGACACCCAATGAAAGCTTCTCACATCCACCTCTCACACTCAAAACCGGATACATCAGATGCAGATCAGGCGGCCATCAGCCTTTTGAGTAAGTCTAAGTTGATGCAGACATAGCGGGTCTCCGGACACGCCGAGGGCTCTCCTACTGCAAGCAAGGGGGCAGTGGCTAATTTATGGATGCCCAGAAAACAGTGTTTAAATTATCAGACAACGCCTGCGTTTTTCTAATTACCTCCCGTTACCTCCCCCAAACGCTGACTACTTGTCACTCACTTTGCGAGTGAATCCTCTGTGCGAGCGTAATCACAATTCAATCGTTGCTCATGTACAATTGTTACAATTGCTTAATATAAAAAACATCGGAATTTGCCTGCGGATCTGAATCAGTCCATAATTCCCTAACACAAAAAGAGGGGTTAGAATAGTACTTTTGTCACAAATGGATGGCCATAACGTAGTCTAAGGGGTAGATTTATTAAAGTTTCTCAAAATGAAAAGTGGTGCTATCGCCCATAGCAACCAAATCTGATTGGTTGCTATGGGGAAACACCGTCACTTTAATTTTTAGAAGCTTTAGGAAATTTACATCTCTCTCTCTCATTTAAGGCATAAGAAGTGCATGGAAAAACAAAGAATAGTATACAGGAAATTATGGTTTTGTAAAATTGTTTTTAATGGACATTGACAAATGTTTATTATAGACTAGCTGGGATACTCGGCATTGCCCGGGTTGAAGACTGGACCCTGAAGTACACATACAGCCTTTATTTGTTTAAACTGTCCTCATCTATAACCCCATTCCATTGATCCTGAAAAGAACTCCACTGTTTGCTAATATGCATTCAAACAGTGGTGTAACTACCGTAGATGCAAGGGGTGCGGCTGCTATTGTCCCTGAGCTGCCTCTGTGGCCCACCGCTGCCTCTTCACCCAGTACCACACACAAGGTGGGCCTGTCCAGTCAGGACCATTGAGGGGGGCCCAGGTGTCAGCGATGTTGATTTGGTGCCAACCCTGGCAGGCAGTCATGGAGAGACAGTGCAGCTGGTCATGAGGCAAACAGACTCCACATACTGGCAACGGATTCAAATTGCGCTGGCACTGTCTGTCCATGTCTGCTGCTGCCTGCTGGTGTGCCAGCTGTATTTAGCTGGTGGCCTGGCCCCAAATCCATACCTGCTGACTGCTGATGGCACACAGGGGGAGGTGAAAAGCTGCTGGAGGGACATAAAGAGGTGAATTGCTGGGGGGAGGCATAATGGGTGAGGGGCACTACTATTGAGTGGAATAATGTGTTATATGGGGCACTACTACTATGTGGCATAATCTGTAAAGGGCATTACTGTGTGGAATAATGTGTAAGGGGTAATACTGTGTTGTGTAAGGGGCATTTCTGTGTGACATAATGTATAAGGGGCACTACTACTGCGTGGCACAATGTGTATAAGGGGTACTACTGTGTGGCATAACATGAATGGGTTCTGTGTGGCATAACATGAATGGGCTATGTGTGGGGGTAAATGTATGTGTTTTTTTGCCTCTGGGATGGCCCACAAAGTTCTAGTTACGCAAACACAGAGGCTCTGGATTTAACATGAACTTGCAGAGTCATCAAACTTCCTCAGACTGAGGTTAAAAGAATACTTTTGTAGCTTTCTCACAGGTTTTTGGCAGGCTAGAGCCAGTCTCAGAACCTGTGTAATAAAGTGTAATATCCACTGGAGCCAGTTCCGGAACCTGTGTAATTTAAGAGTGACACCATTTCTAAGGTTTATGTGTGAACGTGTGGCCCTGACGAAGTTCAAACCTAGGCAAAAACCTTATACAGGTCAAATTACACCACCATGCCAAATTTGGTGGAGCTAGGTCCAAAACTCTGACCGTGCATAAAGGACAAACAGATGGACAGACAGACACGCTTTCTCGCTTATTATTAGGGGTGTGTGCCGGCCAATTTTTGTGTTTTGTGTTTTGGTTTTGGATCTGGATCTTTCTTCATGTTTTGGATCTGGATTGGTTTTGCCAAAACCACCCTTCGGTTTTTTGGGTTCTGGGTTTTGTGTTTTGGATCTGTATTTTTTTTTTAAAAAACATAAAAACAGCTAAAATCACAGAATGTGTTGATTTTTCTGCTCCTATGCTATTATTAACCTCAAAAACCTTAATTTCCACTCATTTCCAGTCTATTCTGAACACCTCACACCTCACAATAGTGTTTTTATGTCCAAAAGGTTGCACCGAGGTAGATGGATGACTATGCTAAGCGACACGAGTGGGTGGCACAAACACGTGGCCCATCTAGGAGTGACACTGCAGTTGCAGACAGGATGGCAGTTTGAAAACTAGGCCGCAAACAGTACATAATGCAAAGAAAAAAAAGAGGTGCAAGATGGAATTGTCCTTGGGCCCTCCCACCCACCCTTATGTTGTATAAACAGTACATGCACACTTTAAGAAACCAATCATTTCAGCGCCAGGGTCTGCCACATGACTGTGGCTGAAATGATTGGTTTGTTTGGGCCCCCACAAAACAAGCTGGCAATTAATCTGTCCCTGCACAAACTGGCTCTACGGAGGCAAGATGTCGTCCTCATCCTCCTCATTCACCGATTCCTCACCCTCTTCAGTGTTGTGTACATCCTCATCCTCACAGAGTATTAATTCGTCCCCATTGGAATTCACCACCACAGGTCCCTCTGTACGTTCTGGAGGCTGGTCTCCCTGGAAGAGTTGATAATTCATTTTTATGAACATCATCTTCTCCACATTTTGTGGAAGCAACCTCCTACGCCTTTCACTGACAAGGTTCCCGGCTGCACTGAACACTCTTTTTGAGTACACACTGGAGGGGGGGCAAATCAGGTAAAATAGAGCTAGTTTGTACTGGGGCCTCCAAATTGCCTGTTTTTCCTGCCAGTACATGTACGGACTGTCTGACATACCTACTTGGATGCTGTCACCGATGTAATCCTTTAACAGACAGACGCACGCTTGTCGCTGCTGCTTTGAGGATGCAGGTGCGGCTACAGCCCACACAATTCACAAAAACAGAAAAAAAAAAAAAAATTATTTTTTGTGGAGCGCACTTTGAGGGTTACACCACCCTTTAACAGACAGATGCATGCTTGTCGCTGCTGCTTTGAGGATGCAGGTGCGGCTACTGCTCATACATTTCACACAAACAGAAAAAAAGAAGATTATTTTATTTTGGTTGGAGCGCACTTTGGGGGTTACACCACCCTTTAACAGACAGACGCACGCTTGTCGCTGCTGCTTTGAGGATGCAGGTGCGGCTACAGCCCACACAATTCACAAAGACAGAAAAAAAAGAAGAATTTTTTTATTGTTTGTGGAGCGCACTTTGAGAGTTACACCACCCTTTAACAGACAGACGCACGCTTGTCGCTGCTGCTTTGAGGATGCAGGTGCGGCTACAGCCCACACATTTCACAAAGACAGAAAAAAAATATTTTTTTATTGTTTGTGGAGCGCACTTTGAGGGTTACACCACTCTTTAACATACAGACGCACGCTTGTCGCTGCTGCTTTAAGGACAGTATCATATGCAGTGACAGTAGACTTGTCAGAAATTGTTGGCACGTCCTTCAGTCCGGACCAGATGTCCAAACCGGCCCTTGACTTATGACACAGGCGCATGCTTGGTGCTGCTACTGTGTTGATGCACGTGTGGCTACATTGCACACAAGTCACAAACACACATAAAAAAAAAATGTTTTTTATTTTTTGGAGCACTTTGAGGGTTACACCACCCTTTAACAGACAGACACACGCTTGTCGCTGCTGCTTTGAGGATGCAGGTGCGACTACAGCCCACACAATTCACAAAGACAGAAAAAAAAGAAGAATTTTTTTATTGTTTGTGGAGCGCACTTTGAGGGTTACACCACCCTTTAACAGACAGACGCACGCTTGTCACTGCTGCTTTGAGGATGCAGGTGGAATCTAGATGGGATTTGGAACCGGGGACACACTACCTCCATCAATTGTCTAAATCCCACTGCACTAATGGCGGATACCGGACGCACGTCTAACACCAACATAGCAGTCAAGGCCTCAGTTATACGTTTTGCTTCAGGATGACTGCTGTCGTACTTCATCCTCATCGCTAGGGACTGTTGGTGGGTCAATTGTTTAGTAAAAGTAATGGTGTTCCTACTTCCTCTCTGGGATGATGAGCAACTCCCAGCAGCAGCAACAGCACTAGGAGGAAGTGGTTCTTGATCTTTCCCTATTTTATTTTTATCTGAGAAAGTTTGGTCCTCCATTTATGTTATATTGATATATACGTGCGGCTAAGGCGCACACAAACACAGAAAATAATTTTTTATTTTTGTTGGACACTAGTGCACTCTGTGGTTTACACCACCCTTTAAGAAATGAGCCAGCCGGCCCTTTACTTATGGGACACGGGCGCATGCTTGGCGCTGCTCCTTTGTTGATGCACGTGCAGCCACAGTGCACACAATTCACAAACACAGAAAATATTTTTTTATTTTGTTTGGAGTGCACTTTGGGGGTTACAGCACCCTTTAACAGTCAAGCCAGCCAGCCCTTTACTTATGACACAGGCGCACGCTTGACGCTACTTTGTTGTTGCACGTGCTGCTACTGCACACACAATTCACAAACACAAAAAAATATATTTTTTAAATTTGTTTGGAGTGCCCTTTGGGGGTTACAGCACCCTTTAATGGACAAGCCAGCCGGCCCTTTACTTATGGGACACAGGCGCACGCTTGACGCTGCTCCTTTGTTGATGCACGTGCAGCCACAGTGCACACAATTCACAAACACAGAAAATATTTTTTTATTTTGTTTGGAGTGCACTTTGGGGGTTACAGCACCCTTTAACAGTCAAGCCAGCCAGCCCTTTACTTATGACACAGGCGCACGCTTGACGCTACTTTGTTGTTGCACGTGCTGCTACTGCACACACAATTCACAAACACAAAAAAATATATTTTTTTATTTTGTTTGGAGTGCCCTTTGGGGGTTACAGCACCCTTTAACGGACAAGCCAGCTGGCCCTTTACTTATGAGACACAGGCGCACGCTTGGCGCTGCTCCTTTGTTGATGCACGTGCAGCCACAGTGCACACAATTCACAAACACAGAAAATATTTTTTTATTTTGTTTGGAGTGCACTTTGGTGGTTACAGCACCCTTTAACAGTCAAGCCAGCCAGCCCTTTACTTATGACACAGGCGCACGCTTGGTGCTGCTCCTTTGTTGATGCACGTGCAGCCACAGTGCACACAATTCACAAACACAGAAAATATTTTTTTATTTTGTTTGGAGTGCACTTTGGGGGTTACAGCACCCTTTAATGGTCAAGCCATCCGGCCCTTTACTTATGACACAGGCGCATGCTTGACGCTACTTTGTTGATGCACGTGCGGCTACTGTGCACACAATTCACAAACACAAAAATATATTTTTTTTAATTATTTTTGGAGTACACTTTGGGGGTTACAGCACCCTTTAATGGTCAAGCCAGCCGGCCCTTTACCTATGACACAGGCGCACGCTTGGTGCTACTTTGTTAATGCACGTGCTGCTACAGTGCACACAATTCACAAACACAAAAATATATATTTTTTTATTATTTTTTTAGTGCACTTTGGGGGTTACAGCACCCTTTAATGGTCAAGCCAGCCGGCCCTTGACCTATGACACAGGCGCACGCTTGGCGCTACTTTGTTGATGCACATGTGGCTACTGTGCACACAATTCACAAACACAAAAAATATATATTTTTTTATTTTGTTTGGAGTGCCCTTTGGGGGTTACAGCACCCATTAACAGACAAGCCAACTGGCCCTTTACTTAAGGGACACAGGCGCATGCTTGGCGCTGCTCCTTTGTTGATGCACGTGCAGCCACAGTGCACACAATTCACAAACACAGAAAATATTTTTTTATTTTGTTTGGAATGTAATTTGGGGGTTACAGCACCCTTTAACGGTGAAGCCAGCCGGCCCTTTACTTATGACACAGGCGCACGCTTGGCACTACTTTGTTGATGCACGTCCGGCTACTACGCACACAATTCACAAAAAATAATAATATATTTTTAATTTTTTTTGGAGTGCACTTTGGGGGTTACAGCACCCTTTAACGGTCAAGCCAGCCAGCCCTTTACTTATGACACAGGTGCACAGTTGGCGCTACTTTGTTGATGCATGTGGGGCTACTGCACACACAATTCACAAACACAAAAAAATATATTTTTTTATTTTGTTTGGAGTGCCCTTTGGGGGTTACAGCACCCTTTAATGGACAAGCCAGTTGGCCCTTTACTTATGGGACACAGGCGCACGCTTGGCGCTGCTCCTTTGTTGATGCACGTGCAGCCACAGTGCACACAATTCACAAACACAGAAATTTTTTTTATTTTGTTTGGAGTGCACTTTGGGGGTTACAGCACCCTTTAATGGTCAAGCCATCCGGCCCTTTACTTATGACACAGGCGCACGCTTGGCACTACTTTGTTGATGCATGTGCTGCTACTGCGCACACAATTCACAAACACAAAAATATATATATTTTTATTTTTTTGGAGTGCACTTTGGGGGTTACAGCACCCTTTAACGGTCAAGCCAGCCGGCCCTTTACCTATGACAGAGGCGCACGCTTGGCGCTACTCCTTTGTTGATGCACGTGCAGCCACAGTGCACACAATTCACAAACACAGAAAATATTTTTTTATTTTGTTTGGAGTGCACTTTGGGGGTTACAGCACCCTTTATCGGTCAAGCCAGCCGGCCCTTTACCTATGACAGAGGCGCACGCTTGGCGCTACTTTGTTGATGCATGTGCGGCTACTGCGCACACAATTCACAAACACAAAAAAATATTAATTTTTTTGCACTTTGGGGGAGCACCCCTGATGGACAGAGCACCCCCTGGACAACACTACAGCACCCCTGTAGGACTGGTACACTGCACAGGACTTTGGAGTGGACACAGCCCCTGACTGCACAGACAACTGACTGCACAACACAGTCCAGCCAGCCCCTATGGACTTTGGAGGAGTGGACACAGCCCCTATGGACAACAGCAGCACAGCACAACACAGCCAGCCCCTATGGACTTTGGAGGAGTGGACACAGCCCCTATGGACAACAGCAGCACAGCACAACACAGCCAGCCCCTATGGACTTTGGAGGAGTGGACACAGCCCCTATGGACAACAGCAGCACAGCAGAACACAGCCAGCCCCTATGGACTTTGAGGAGTGGACATAGCCCCTATGGACAACAGCAGCACAGCGCAGCACAGCACAGCACAACACTACACTACACAGCCCAGCCAGCCCTAACTCCCACCCTCCCTCTTCACTGTCCACAGCCGAGTGAGAAAATGGCACCGACGCGTATACCTTATATAGAATCCAAAACCCGTGAGACCCGGAAGGCGGGATGATCACGTTTTTTCCTCGATTTCAGATCCGAGTCAGGCGGGAAAAGTCGAGCCTGACTCGGATCAGCCTCAGATCGGGGGGGCCTCGGGGGGGTTCGGATTTCAGAAATCCGAACCAGCTCACTCCTACTTATTATATAGATAGGAAGGAGGCAGTACTATTTACTGTATACCGTATAGTTCAGAGACATTGCTATCTATTATTTATAGATAGTGGTCACACAGTATTAATATCTCTATAAAGGGGTACAGCTAGTTATTTAACTTATTAATGGGCCAAAACTGTTATTGCAAACATTTGGCTTTGCAAATGATAATATGACCTGTAGTACCATAAGTGCTTGCACATATCACATTCTTCCATGGAAACCACTGGCCAGTGGTATGAGGAGGGGATCAGCGCTAATCGGCAACGGGCAGGTCATATCTAGGTCTGACCAACCAGTTACTACGTTGGCATTTTGAAAACATTTAGTTTTTTTTCAATACAGACAGGCAAAAAAGGTCAAATAGCATTCAGTCAAAAAGCAAATTAATATATTGATATATAGTTGGTAATGGGAGGTAGGCTATTTAGTACTTGGACATACAGCATAGGGCCAAATGTAATAGGATAAGAGTTTATCAAACGTTAGAGCAAACTCTCATGTTTTTCACACTCAAAAAACTCTCATGATTTAAACTCTCATCCAGATGTTTTCCCATTTTGAAAATACAACTCGACCAATGTGATAGTGTGAAGGTTTACTGCTAAACTCTCACATTTTCTAAACTCTCACAAATTACATTTGGCCCATATAGTAACAACATAGGTATGCACAGAAGCCAACACAGGTGGACACCCCTCACCGTCGGGTCATGAACTACCCAGCCCATTTTTCCTCTGGGACAAATACTACTCACCTGACTGCCCAGGTGAGCATTGTAGGTCACAGTGGAAGGGGAAGACAGGGTAGTCCATGATCAGGCGGAGGGTAAAGTGCTGTGTTGGCACAACACGTGTGCCGGCTTCTGGGCACACCAGTGAGTATCAACTGAAAAACATTTAATACGTTTTAATTTTTTTTTTTCCTTAAAACAATGACAATCAAATAAAGGACCACACAGGGAAACATGTAAATAAAACAATATTTCAATATTTATACAATATATTATATTAACCATGTACCCTGTTATTAGAAATTCAAAAAGTTTATTTGTTCATCTTAGGTAATAATATCTGTAAAAATCTAAATATTTTTTTTGGAACGGATTTATTTCCTTTTGAATGCTATTCAGCTAGGTTTAGATAGTTTGTGTGTTGATAAAGTTGTCAGGGATACGATCTTGGCCTTCAATCCATTCAATTTCTATCTTAACAGAAGTGTTTTATTAGTAGTGCTGTGCTAGGGGTCAAGGGAGATAGCTCTGCCAATTCCTAGCTGTATGGACATTAATAGGTTTATAGAGGAAGCAGTAAAACATTTGATGAGAAACTTTGTAGCAACAAGAAACATCCATATGAACGTATACATCATATGACTGACACAGTCGCGTTATTCTATGTCTACCAGGGGTCAGGGAATTGACTGCCAAGATGTGGAGGCTGAGGGGAAAACTCCATATGGTCAAAGTGTGCATGATGATCTCATAGCAAAATACATTGGGTCTGGCTACCTCTTCCTATATTTGGCAGGTTTGGAGATGTGAACAGCTGGCATCTTACTGGCGAACAGAAATATATTTTACAGTGCAGTCATTTAACCTGTGTTGCTTATTGTGAGTGTCATAATGAAATGTTTAGGTAAGTGCATTTTAAAAAGGACAAATTCATTAAATAGTTGTTACTGCAAATCTTGCAGATGAGGGAGGTTGCTGTAGAATTTCATTCTAATTTCATTTTGCAGTGGAACAGAATGTTTGGTAATAGAATTAATCACTTTACAGAGGGTACAGGTACTTCACCATTTACATCATTTACAGGTACTTCATAATTTACATTACCTGTTGGAGCCTACAATGTAATACTCTACCAGAAGAAAACACACGTGTGGCCCCAGTTTTTAAGGCATTAAGGCAGTAATGTTAATCAGAGGGAAAATTTACCATCCCATGCCATACCTCATCAACTCTTGTTCAAAATGTGTCTGGAATATCTGCCTTTATATGTTTGTGTGTGTATATATATATATATATATATATATATATATATATTATATACATAGAATCCAGAAAGAATGAGAATATACTCAGGCAGTCCAGAGAACAGGCGGCACTCCAATTGAAAAAAATGCAATATGTATTGATCAAATGGGTATCAACATAATCAACATGTATGTCGACGTTTCAAGGCCCTTAGGCCTTTTCATCAGGACACGAAAAAAGAACAAAGAGCTATTGAGGAATTCGTAATATCACATTTTAACCCTTTGCAGCATTGTCTGCCTCATAAGCCTAGTCATAATAATATGGCTGGTGGCAGCTCCAGAGGTGCGGCTGCAGCGCATTCCAATATTCAAACAGGGGAGCCACGCCAACTGCCAGTTATGTTTGGCAGCAGTTGGTGTGAGAGTTTGTGTGGCTACCCTATATGATTATTTAACTGTGCTGCAGCCACGAGGAGTCAGCCAGGCAGGACATTGCACAGGGGGATGAAATATTTTAGTCCTTTTCAGTCACCCCCTTAGGAGTCAAATTTTAAAAAATCCCTGCTTATTGGGTACCTACGTCACTGAAGAATATACTCCCCAATTTTTATGTTTCTAGGTCCAGGTTTTTTTTTTTTAAATGAATACTTTCTGTGAGTTATTTACAACAAGTATATGTGTATACCATGTAATGCGGCTTTGATACAGTAACTTTAGGATGAATAACATGTAAAATGCTTTATTCTTCTTTAACAAGCAGTCTGTACTAATTCCTTGTTTTAGCCTATACAGTATGTACTGTATGTTCTTGGTTATTTCAAGAATGTATTTGTCCTTATGATGTACAGTATTATACTGTATATTCAGTCACTGCTGTGTAGAACCTTCTGCTATTTATTTAAAGTAAAAGAGTTTGTGCAGACACCATGACTTTATGCAATACATTTATTTCTATGGATTATGTTTCAAATATATTTGCATAGCCAGTGCATAAAAGCACATAAAAACTGCAGTACTTGCTGGAACCAAGACATTTCTTGTTGCTAACTGTACAAACACAATTTTTATTTATTTTTAAAGTGATAAGTACCAGTCTAAGCATTTTATTCGTTTTACAGCTTTCACTATCTATATTATCTTTCCCTTTCACACAGCTTTTGTCTCTTTCCTCCTATTCTTTTTCACCCTCTTTTTTCTTTTCTTCCCATCCCCTTTTGTCCTCATTACTGTCTGCTCTAACCCCCAGCCCTCCCACCCCCACTTATTAACTGACAATGCCCCGTCCCCGACGTAATGCCCCCCCTCCCCGCCGCCTTGCTGAAGCGGCCAGACCATTAACGATCGCCGCAGTCTCTTCCGTTGCCCGGGGTGCGCGTCTGACTTCAGTGCGCGTGGGCCACCTCCTCCCCCCCTCCTCCCCCCGCCACTTCAGCGCTTCTCTCCCAGCTGCCCCTTCACCATCTGGCCTCCGGGCTTGGTGGGCAAGGAGTGCGGAGAGCGCGCCCAGCACCCCCGCCAGATCGCTCCGCCGGGCATTAGCGGGACCGCCTGCCCGGCTTCCCCGGCAGCTCCACAGGCACAGCTATCCCCGGCAGCCATTTTGGAATGCGCGGGGCCCCGTCTCCCACCCGCCGCTGCGGCTGCAGTGGCAGGTGAGTTTTACATCATAAACCCACCAGGCCCGGCGGTTACACCAGGGACCCCCCGAGGTGTAGGTGGAGGGGCTGTGTGCTGGGCCTCCCCGGCCACCAGCCACGCCCCCTCACCTCCGGCGGCCATTTTAGACGCTGAGGAGGTTTTAACCTCCTCAGATTCCCCCCTCTCTGTCTCAGGGACTGGAGGTTTGGGGTTTGCCACAGCGCCTAGGGTGCAGGGCTATCATAGGATCCAAGGTAGCGGGCCCACAGATTTATTGCACCAACCCCCTTTCATCCACTTCCCTAGGCCGTTTGCGCAGCAGGATAGAGCTACACCTTATGGGGGCTCTTGGCCCAGATTGCTGGCTCCAATGTCGCCCCCCCACCCGCTGCGGCCTGCGTAAATGCGGGGCAGCAGTTCTTGAATTATGGGCCTGGCCCCGCCCCCACCCCTCCGTTTGGTTTTTCTTCTTACTTTAGCCAAGGTTTATATCAGCAATCAATCCCAAACCCGTTCATGGGTCCGAGCCTGCAATTTTATGCCACCTCAGACACGCAAGCGCCGGGGGTTTTTCCCCAGCAGTTCATGACCGCCCCAGGCAATTTTGAAGCCATGCACCAACAGGTTCATTTTAATCCTGGGCAGCACGCACACCAGCAGCTGGTGTGTCAATCCCCCCTTCCACAAGCCCCTCCCCCGCCCCCGCCATCTACCCCAGTGGTACATCCATCTTCCCCTACACTAGGCCCGCCCCTACCACCTTCCCCAGCATTTCCTCCATCTACGCAGCCCCCATTAACTCACCCGCCAAGGAGCGCACCCCCGGCGCCTGTTGCTGTATGTCCACCATCG
This sequence comes from Taudactylus pleione, assembly GCA_031769625.1. Taxonomy (NCBI): domain Eukaryota; kingdom Metazoa; phylum Chordata; class Amphibia; order Anura; family Myobatrachidae; genus Taudactylus; species Taudactylus pleione. Next base: position 2,021,845 of record JAUIMM010000099.1, read on the forward strand.
GCTCCCGTTGCTAATGCAAATGTCTCGAGCCCGCAGCTTACATTAATACAGCCGTTGGCATCCGGGTCATCTTCAAGGGATGTCATCACTGATGTAAGCGTGGCGGGCGCGCCGCACAACGAGAGTCAAGCCTCCTCCTCTAGGCATGTCCCCGAGGTCCCATCGGCGTCTGGATCAGGTGAGATGAGTATTGCAGTTCCTTCAATTGTTCAGCTATCACACTCTGATGAGTCTTTGGACTCCTCTAGGTCTGGGGAGAGGCCGCGCAAGCTCATGAAATACTTTGTGCAGCAGTTGAAGGGTAAGGGCAAGAGTCCCAAAAGAGCAGGTAGTATAGCGGCCAGCTCGGCTCCAGATGCTTTGGGGGATGCGGTCCATTGCTCCAACACGGCAATATTAAGGGGAGTTAGGTCCAAAATCAGAGAGCGAATTCATAAAGGTCGTTATGTTGACATGTTCGCCATCACTCATGATGCTAAGAAGGCGTTAGACGCAGCAAAAAAGGGGGGAGTGGCAGCTGAGGAGGCCAGGCGGAGCTATCAGAATTGGCTGACTGGTATATATGTGTTTGCTGCCTGTTATATCAAGACACGCCCAGCTGAGTTTCTGAATGTGCTGAAGTACCTGCATTTAGTGCAGGGTATGCAGGTCGCAGCTAGGCATAATGTTTGGAGGCAGTATGATGAACTGTTTAGAAAAAAACAGGATGGCCAGAAAATTTTTAGTTTTGGGTTCAAGGACGTGGAGGTGTGGCTGGAGGTAATGTAGCAGGCCCGATCAGCTGTTGAGCCTACGGTGGGACATAAACATCCCTTTCCAGCCCGCTCCGGATATAATACCGGAGGCAAGGGGAAGTGCTACGCATTTAATAATGCCCAGTGTAGCAGAGGGGCCAGTTGCCGCTACCGGCACGTGTGTATGCTTTGTGGGGGAAGTCACACTGCAAAGGAATGCAATCGCTCCGGTGGTTCCACAGCAGGAAAAGGGGATCAGCGTACAGGTGCTAAATAAAGAAATAAAGCTGTGTCTCCAATTAAGTTGGAGATATTAGAGCGTTGTTTGAGGCGTTATCCTCTTAAGGAGGAAGAGGCCTTCCTATAACAGGGTTTTAAAGAAGGTTTTAGGTTACCGTTGGTTCGTCCAGTTTTAGTTGTAACTAGAAGAAATCTTTAGTCAGCTAGGGATTTTCCAGAGGTTGTGGCGGAAAAAATAGAGGTGAAGCAGAGTTTGGGGCGCATGTGTGGCCCTTTTGCCTCACCGCCTGTGGAAAATCTTTGCATTTCCCCACTGGGCGTAGTACCAAAAAAGGAACTGGGAAAGTTCAGGTTAATACAACACTTGTCTTACCCGGAAGGAGGGTCAGTTAATGACACTTTAGATCCGGTCGATTACAGTGTCACATACCAATCATTTGAGGATGCACTTGGTATCGTGCAGGATTTTGGTAAAGGGGCTTTGTTAGCAAAGATCGATGTTGAATCGGCCTTCAGGTTGCTCCCTTTGCATCCCGAATCATTTAAGTACATGGGTTTTCGGATAGGCAATTCCATTTACATAGATATGTGTCTACCTATGGGCTGTTCTATTTCTTGTTCCTTTTTTGAGTGTTTTAGCACCTTTTTGCAGTGGTGTCTGCAAGCAGGCACTGGCCATTCGGGCATCACTCATTATCTTGACGATTTCCTGTTAGTAGGGCCGGCCGATAGCGCAGTCTGTAGTGACCTGCTATTTTCGGTGAAGGCGCTTTTTGGTTCATTGGGGGTTCCCATTGCACACAAAAAAACCGAGGGCCCCGTTACTAGTTTTTCTTACCTGGGTATTGAAATCGACACTGATTTGAGTTTATGCAGGCTCCCCTGTGAAAAGGTGCGGAAGATCAGCGAGTTGTTATTGCATTTTACATCAGTTAAGAGAATAACTTTGAAGCAGCTGCAGTCGCTACTAGGCTTTATAAATTTTGCTTGTCGCGTCATTCCCCTGGGTAGGGTTTTTTTCCGCAGGCTGGAGCGTGCCTCTGCGGGCGTCAAAAAAGCTTGCCACATGGTCCACCTTTCGGTGGACATGAAGGAGGACTTTCAGGTATGGTTAAGATTCCTACGAGAGTTCAATGGGGTTCGCATTTGGCTCGCTTCGTCTGTAGCCAATCGCGAGCTTCAATTGTTCACAGACGCATCTGGGGCATTAGGTTTTGGTGCATTTTTTCGCGGGGAGTGGTGCGCCGAGGCTTGGCCCGAGTTGTGGAATTTGGAGGGTATGACACGTAATTTACTCCTGTTGGAGCTATTTCCAATTGTGGTAGCGGTGGAGCTCTGGGCTTCAAAGTTTAGCAATCGGAGAATAGTATTTTGGTGCGATAACTTGGGGGTGGTCCAAGCCATTAACAATCAGAGGTCGGTCTGCCCCCAAGTGCTCAGGCTGCTTAGGCATTTAGTTTTTGTCTGTCTGTTGAGAAACATTGATTTTAAAGCCAGGCACGTTCCTGGTGTGGGGAATGAGATAGCGGATGCCTTGTCTTGGTTCCAGTGGGTGAGGTTTAGGTCATTGGCACCGGCTGCCAGGATTCATGGTTTGCCTTGTCCTGATTTTGTCTGGCAGATCATAAATCCGGCATGGAAGGACTCGCTTTGAGGGCACTTGCACCAGGTACGTTGAGGTCTTATTCCACAGCTTGGAATGAATGGCAGGTTTTTCTCGCAAATTCAGAGAAGGGTAAGGAGCTGCATGTCAGTATGTCTGAATTTGTGTGGCAGGGGCATGAGAGTGGTCATTCAAAAGCTTCTATGTCTGGCGCCTTAGCTGGCATTTCATACTTCTCGCGAATGTACAGTTTGAATGATCCTACTAAGTCATTCATCATTACTAAAGCAATGAGAGGCTGGGCGAGGGAACAGGCGACTCCGTCCGATTCCCGTAGGCCAATAGATGTGTGTATGTTGAGGGATTTAGTTTTGGCAGTCTCAGGAGTAGCTAAAGGTGAATTCGAGGCGAATTTGTTTAGTTTGGCTTTTGTGCTGGCATTTTTTGGCGCTTTACTGGTTGGGGAGTTAGTTGCAAAAAATAAAGCATCAGTCAACTCAGGGTTGCTTCTGTGTAATGTTGTAGTTAAAGAAAGTGCAATTCTGTTAAAAATACAGAAATCAAAAACGGATCAGATGGGCAGGGGGCATTGGATTTCTGTTCCCTCGTACCCTGAGCTGAGCCCGGTCACTCTAGCCAACAAATATAATCAGCAGCGTCCAAAAGGGGGAGCTCAATGGCTTATTCATGAAGATCTTTCCCCTCTATCTAAGTTCCAGTTTGCAAGCGTTTTTGATAGATGCTTGATAGCTTTGGATGTGCTGACTGAAGAGTTTGACACCCATTTGTTTAGGATTGGGGTGGCAACTTGCGCTGCAGCATCAGGTTCTTCCGCGAAGGCAATCAAGCACTTGGGTAGATGGAAGTCTTCAGCTTATAAGGGTTATATAAGGGGCGATAAGTTATAGAAGTAGTGGCGCCCCTGGCGAGTTTGTTATTTAGGAAACCCAGTGCCTTATGCTACCCGCCGCTAGGGGGGATTGGAGTTCTTTTCACCTTTGCCCTCAAAGAAAGAGGTTTGGTGTTGTTCACCTCCATCTGGGTCACCTAAACAACTCAGTTTTTACCCTTCCATTTTTTCGTTCTGGTTTTAAGTTTTGTTTAATGGTTAATTCCAAATTATTAATGTTATGTTATACGGCTTATTCCCATTACAGGTTTTTTGAAGAAAGATTGCCGGGTATGGATTGTTGGGCATTCTTTTGTTTACTGGGCTAGCAGGCATAATGGGGCCAGCTTAGCCCCTTTTAAGGTCCATTGGATAGGGTTGAGAGGTTTTAGGTGGAGCGGACTTTTGGACCTGCTATGGCAGTCAGAGAGCAAGTGGGGGACCCTGACTGTCTGGTCGTGCACTTGGGTGGTAATGACCTTGGCATTCAAGGAGTTGAATTGATCATTGCCATTAAGCGAGATTTGAAATTAGTAGCAGAACATTGGCCACTGGTTAAACTTTGCTGGTCTGAGATGATTCCAAGGAGGTTCTGGCAAGGTACACAAGGTGGGGCGGCCCTAGACAGAGTAAGAAGGAAGCTGAATGCTGAAGTTTCTCGGTTTTTGGTTGGCTTGGGCGGGCATGCTATCAAGCACCCTCGTCTTCGATATGAGGAGGCACATTTATATAGGCCAGATGGAGAGCACCTCACTGAGGAAGGTTTAGGGTTTTTCATCTCTGACATTCTAGCCTCATTGGAATAGTTAGTAGGGGCTGTGTTTGTTCTTTGGTGGCGTTACGTGGCCATTCCTTTTTGTCCACGTTGTTGGCGGAAAGCAGTGCTCCTCGGTGGCTCAATTTAGCGCAGCAGAGCTTGGCTAGCATTGCCCCTTTGAGAAAAGCGAGTCGGTTGCTACCTTAAGGGAGAACCAGGTTTTCATCCTAGGGAGGGGCCAGCACCTTGCTAGTTAAGAGGGGGTGGTTCTACCCAGGTTAGCATGTGCAGGGGGTGGAGAAAACTCCACCCCATTTTGGTAATGCAATCAATTAATTATGAGCTGTGGGCCGAGGTAGCACTGCTTTTTTGCCACCAGGACTAATTAACAATTCTAATTTCATATAATAAATTTGGCTGTGACCTCTTTTACCAATTCTATACAGTTTTCTGTGTCTTATTTATTAGTTAAGTTATAGCTTAAGAGTGTTGTGTAAAATAATAAAACTTTGGGTGACTTAAAATATTCGAATGCTTGGATAAGCTTGAGAAGATATAAGCACACTGTTTTTTAATTTGGTACAGTACTAGTTAGAGCTGGTTTTTGTTGATAGTTTGTAATTGGTTGAGGTCAGTTCCAATCATTATTTGGTTAGCCTATTAGCTGCCCTGTCGAGGCGGGGTATAGCATTTGTATTTTAAGGCTGGAGGAGGAGTCAACTGCCTCTTGCCATTTTGAGATCCCTCCCACCCACCCGGCATATTGAGGAATTGGTTTGTACCAATATTTTATTCATGGTGAGAAATTGGTTTGTACCAATAGTTATCAGTTGAGAAAATTGGTGTGTGCCAATACGTTTCTCGTTGGAATATGCTATGTTTCTTTTTCCAACAGGTGAGGCGCAGCAGGTGGAAAGCAGTGCTCCTCGGTGGCTCAATTTAGCACAGCAGAGCTTGGCTAGCATTCCCCCTTTGAGAAAAGTGAGTCGGTTGCTAACTTAAGGGAGGGCACCACCATAGATTCTTTATATGCAGCTGCAGCTGCTCTTAACTACCTCTTTACACTGCACTTTTCTTACTATGGTGGTGCCCTGGGGCAGCTTGGCTGTGCCAGTTTTGGGGGGTCCTTCGCTCTGGATTTGAACCCTAGTATGTTAGGGACCTACTCGAAAGAGGTTACCTGGATATGGTGGGTAGGCCCATAACCTTGGCCATGATTATGCTAAAAACCTCTATTGATTGCAAAATTTTATTGCATTTATATATATTATTAATAATTTGGAGTTGTGTACCTGAGAGTTGTCTGTTTCTGTGCCTGCAATTAGTCTCATCAGGTAGCACCTCCCATCATATATATAGTCAGGTTGTGCAGTCCATAAATCTTTCCCATAACATAACAAACAGTTTGCAGATAGCTGCATGACGTCTAATAAATCAACCGCATCTGTGGTCTAATCGAAGACATGCAGAAAAAACAAAAGGCTTTGATTGACAGTTACCTCCTTTACTGATGAAATAAATATGTATAAAATCGCAGTATGTTTTCACAAACCTATAACTATTCTCCGCATTGGGCTGATGGGCTGGTTTTCATTATAACAGGGAGACAATGGGCATGGTCAACAGGCTTGTCAGTGCAGAGCTAGATCCTCTATAGGGAATGGGAGTCAAAGTGAACAGAAAAGTGCAGCCATCATTCCTGCAGTGTTCATCAGAGCTGCTGTGATCCTTGTAGTGGCCGAACACCCAGAGGCAATTGGCCTCCAAGTGCCAGCAGTCAGAGGGGCCCTGAAGACCGGGCCCGGTAACAGGGGGGTACAAGGGATAAACAGATAAATCCATCTATAACAGCTACCTGTCTGATCACTGCAGCAGCACAGACAGCAGATATTGATGGATCTATCTGTGGGGTCCGGGGAATCAATGTATTTTGATCTTCAAGAAGATCCAGAAGAAGGTAAGTGTCTGTGAGCTGGAGGAATGTGGTGGATGGAGCTGGAGAGACACTGTAGGGCTGGCTGGAGCTGGAGAGACACTGTGGGTTGGAGGGACAGAAGGGGTCTGGCTTGAGCTGGAAATACACTGTGGGGATAGCCTGGAGCTGAAGAGACACTGGGGTTGGGAGAGACAAAAGGAGCAAGGCACGCTAACAGTCCAGGTTTTAAGGCTATCCATGCTTGACCACAGGTGATTTAATTAGTACATCAGTCAATTTAATGTAACCATCTGTGTTTAAAAATGGATATCTCTAAAACCTGAACTGTTGGGGTGCCTTGAGGACTGCAATTGGGAACCTCTGCCCTACAGCATGAGGGGGCATCTGAGCAATTGACATGATTGAATAATATATAAAATAATAAACACTAAATCTAATAGATAAAACTGTAATAACTGCATTTTCTTGATTGCTGTATATACATCAACTGCTGCTCTGAATAATATTGTAGCAGTGAATAGGTGATGTGCACACTTGCCATTGGTTCATGTGTCATATAAATGTTTATTGGAGGGGACAAGCAGCAGAAAAGGGACAGTCTAGTCCTAGTCATTGCTATACATGCCCCCCCCCCGGGTTATGTTCACCCCCTTAGTAACTTAGACTTGCCCGAAGTCCAGACATGTCCACCTCTGTTTTTGGGTGGTATTAAATGCTGTGGAAACACTGACAACCACAAAATGAAAGAACAGCATAAAAGAAAGACTCCTATGCTTAAACTTAAATGGATATATAAACTGAAGATACTGAGTATGGCCTAAACACATACAGTATATAGACCTGTAGGGCCCCTGATTCTAAGCCAGACACAGCAGCATCCATGTTGTGTCTTTTGCCACAGTCACATCTGTGACTTTATGATAGTTTTAGTAATAGCCCTTCACTAGTTTACAGTCATGTATCTGACTGTGCAAGAACTGAGACACCCACTTTGTGCTTCTTTAGATGCTACAATCCCATTGGTGTGTCTTTAGATGCAACCATCAGATGCACCATCAAAACTTGCACCATCAGAGTGTGACCTCCAATGTAGGTGATTAAGAATTTGAGTTCACATCTACTTCTGCGAGAAGCCTGTAATGCTCCCATAATACGCCCATAAGAAAATTAGGGCTCTATTTACTACAATCTGCATTTAGAATGCAGATTGTAGTGTGATATTTCCGACTGAATTAGCATTGCGAATTCAGGCAATATCACAGGGATTTATTAAAAATCCCTTGCAGTGACAGAGCTTGCGATAATGCTATGTCCCTGCGAATCTCCTCCACAGCCTTATCACTGTATTTTTCAGTGATAAGGTGCCGTGCATGCGCCGACCGGCCACCACTACACCCCCGCTTAATTTTGCTTATCTCCGGTCATCACTACTCTGTTGGTGTCCTCCTTCCGGGGCTCCAGTCAGATGGTCTCCCATCCAGCAGCTGACCAGGGTCACAGTACAGGAGCTGGGAGACCAGCTGACCGGAGCCTCAGAAGATATCACCGTAGCACCGATCACTGGCCCTGGACTCAGTCACGATGCAAAATTTTGCTAATGCTACATGAGGAGTCTTGTGTAAATAGACACCTCTTGCAGACTTCTGTGATCCACTATTGCAACCAAGGGTGCAACCATTTGATCACTTGTGTAAACATTGGACATCTGAAAATTCCTCCGGTTACTCAGGATGGCCGTAAAATTCACACTACCGGGGCCAGTAAAGCTGCTTTGGAAGATGCAGACAATTTCATCGACATCGGCGCTGCCCTTTCCCTGCCCCTAAACAGCTGCAGCATGGCAACCATGCTGTGGCTTAAGGGGCACTGCGACTGTCTTCGCAGACACTGATTGACTCATGCGCAGTACAGATCCTGCACATGTGCTGATCGGCAAATGATTGGGTGTGCGTAGAACTCTGAAACAGGCCCTCTCTATGGATACATCATGGGATGCACGTGCTGTGTGACTTTTTATCTAGGCAAATGTGCAGTTGGAAAACATTGACCATTTGTGTGAATATCGGCGCTACATCTGTTTTAGAATTTGGCCCTTAGCATTTCTACTAACGCCTGCATACCCACTCCAATAATAATAATACTAATAATAATAATAATAATAATTATAGTAATAATAATATTAATAGCCCTCAGGTTATTCAGCTACAAATCCCATTAAATTAACAACTACTGTAGGACCAATAATGAATTCAACAATTCGTATTGTACAGTACACCATAAACTATTGCCCGTGCTCTCCCTCAACATGGCTCAAATTTAATATACAAACCCAATATAAATTAAATAACTAAACACATAGGTAGGATGAAAACCTATTAAATGGGTGCGTATATGGAATTTAATATAATATTACACAGATGTACAAATTGTAAAAAATAAAAACTTTAATTATCCAAATAATAACAATGCATAGATTAAAAACAGTACAGGCTGATTGTTGCAATTATTCTAAAATAATTATATTAATTAAACCAATCAAAGGTTGATAATCTGAGTCTCCAAGCCTGATGTATAGGTATATTAGACGGAATGGGTATGTAATGGGTGTTGTCGGGATGCCTCATGTCACAATACCGACAGTGGCATCCTGATGGTTGGAATCCCGGCAGGGGTTGGGTAAGTATACTTACCCACCACCTTCCCCCCCTAACTCTCCCTTCTTGTAGCCTAACTCTAACCCTCCCCTCCCCACCCCGCACCCTAATCCTCCCCATTAGTGCCTAAACCTAACCCTCCCCCATTCGTGCCTAAACCTAACCTTCCCTCCTTAGTGCCTAAACCTAACCCTCCCCCCCTAGGGCTTGCCTAACACTAACCTCCCCCTCAAAAAACTTACCCTAACCCCGCTAAGCTCCCTAAACCAAACCCTTGCCCTGCGGCTAACACTAAGGGCTCCATGGACTTACCTGGTTCTGGCTGGCGTCCTTCGGCGTACCGCCGTCGGGATTAAGATACACATTGGTATTTCGGGATTTCCCTGTTGGTATTGAGACCAGCGGCATCGCGGCCGCCTGTCTCATGCCTACATCCCATATTTGACACCTCCAACATTTGATACAGGTGTATTACAATAGATATGGAGGTGACCTATGCAGCAAAGTTTCCGTGTTCCGAAATATATTGAGTTCCAGAAAAAGGTGCAGGTGGAGTGTCCAATGATCTTACCTTTTATAAGGGAATTAAAGCGCTGGTCCGGCTTTGTTATAAAAATTGCTTATTCTCTAACATTAATTATATCCAGTATAACAAAAATTAATGTACAGTTCTTTATCACTCATCCGCTTAAATCCACCGTAATATATTTTTTTGCAACAATTCTGCCTTTTGTATCTGACACTTAATTATATTGTTTTTTACAATTATAAAAAGGTATCTGGCTTTCTTTTAAAAAATTATACATAAGCATTATAATTTTTCATTTCATATGTGTTTTGGTTCATACTGTATCACCATTAGGAACAGCAGGTCATTGCATATCTTTGGTGCTCATTTGGAGCATAAAGCATAATGTGTGCTATTATTATGCTGAAATATCTTTCTTTTTATTTTGTAGATAATAATGAAGGCTGTTTGCACATGGTGTGTCGTGACTTTGGGTCTGTGCTGCTGCTTTAGAGGGTTTAAGGAGTTTTGGTGTCCATTATAGATGTGTCATTGCACTGTGTTGCATTTAAGGTCACTAAGGCAGTGTTCGTGTAGGAGGACAGGAATCGGAAAATGAACTATAAATTTTCTTATAGTACCTTCTGTTGCATTGGTGTAGTCATAGGTGTGTTGGTATATGTTATTTGATACTCTTAGTATTTGAATTAGCTGATTATACAGGCTAGTGAATACTGCAATCCCCTTTACATTGTTTAAGTGGGTTACATGGATTATAAAATGGTTAATATGGAATGGATAAAAAAGGGGGAAAGTTAAACACAGCAAAAACATATGCAGGCAAAAAATGCAATGAGTATCAATGATATACAGTGATTGGGCAGAAATGTTTGCAGATAAAGATGCACCGGTTGAAATGAAAACATAAGTTTAAGACAATTAAACAAGGTATGATCATATCATTAAAGTATCACAGGTAATACTTTGATTATTTATATACTAAGTTTAGTGGAAAACAAATATTCAGTCAAAATGGTCAACATTTTTTTCACTGTACTGAATACAGATTAACAAATGTAATAAATGCCCCATTTACAACATGCCAGAAAAAAAGATTGCAAAACAGAAGAGGTGCCTCTGGCTGGCAAAATAGCTGCAATCATAATAGCCTCAACTATTGAGCGAAAAAACAAACAAACAAACAAAAACAAATGTGAGCCACACCCCGTACCTCCATAGGCCTGAGCTACAGTATTCAGCATCAAGTCCAGTCCTCTATGTTTACACTCCCCTCTTCTTATAAATATTCCCCTTGGACATTGGTTACCAGGATAATAATAAAAAGTAGCCCCTTTAATAAATATATATATTAATTAAATTATGTCCTTATTATATAATAAAAAATAAATAGATCTATCTTAAAGAAAAAAGGGTCTGGCCCCGTGTAACCCCTTTTTTCCTGTGCAGAGCCCTTTTTTCACCATTTGCACTCATCACATTCCAACATCAGTATAACTGTTTTATTGCAGTCTTAAAACATACTGTTAGTTTTTTGCTTATTCTAACATGTCAAATAAACAAAAAATTCCTTGCATTTCTTGTTTTGGCATTAATCCACTTTTTTAAAAAAAAATTCAAAAGGCAGGATTCTACCTGTAGGTTTTCATAACAAAATCTGCATTTAAAATTCTAAAAAAAAAATTGTGCTAATTTTTGCTGATTTAATTTAACCGCTTACAATGTGGAGAAATAATATGGTAGCCCAACAGCATTGTAACACAGCGAGGAAATATATTGTTTTAAGACACTAAGCTCTTACTAACTGGTGCACAAGGACTACATGTAGCATCAACTTTCCCTATGACATATGGAGTATTGTTGTAAGAGCCTAATCCACTGAAAAGCAGACAATGGTGGTGAATTTCATTGACAACCATTGCAAAAGTATTCATGCCTATTTATTTATCTTACTCCATAACCTTGTTTCTTCAGCTCTTTATTTTTTATATTTCTTGATTCATACATTCTATACGATTAGTTAATTTACATAATTTCTTTCTTAGCAATCTCTATGCTCTCTGCAACTTAATCTATCACATTATTACTTTTCATTATTTCTCTTCTATTTTTTAATTATTAGTACCGTTGACTTTATATTAATTAAAATTTTCACTTACTACAGGCCATCTAAAACACTATGATGTTACCTACATGGTAAATTTAGCACATTATATTATTCTCTTGCACTATTATATAATTTTACTGTATTTAGTTACCCTCACCAGGTACCTTACAACATTATGAAATTTAAAGACGTTTATATCCCACCACATTTATTCAAATTAATGGTATTTATTTTCTTCTTAAAACTTTTACCCTGGTAATTATTATTTCATCTGCTTTATTTTTGCAATATTTTGTATCTTAACCATTATGTACTATAAATTCTATATCACCCACTTCTACTGGATCACAAAACATCTTTGAGACAAGTTTCTTGCCACCCCACTCTTGACACCAAGATCTAGGAAATCCAATTTGATGTGACTGTATAAACAGTGTCCAGTGTCAAAGGTATAAAACAGCAAAGCCAGAGGTTCCCAAACACAGTCTTCAAGGCTCCCCAACAGTTCAAGGTTCTAGAGATATCCATGGTTGAGCAAGGATGATTTAATTAGTACCTCAGTCAATTTGATTTAACCACCTGTGCACAAGTATGGATATCTCTAAAACCTGAACTGTCGGGGGGCCTTGAGGAGCACCTTTTGGAACCCCTGTGTCACACACCGGCCTGGAGACCCCAGAATCAGACCCCGTCGCTTACCTGTGTGGGCGCTGACCTGCACTGTCTTCCGGCTCCCGCGCTGTACGCTCCTTCCTCATCTCTCAAGGCAGTCTCCGCTGTTGTCCTCTGGAGGGTCCCGCTGCTGTGCTGCTCCCACGCCGGCTCCTGCTGACCACTGGTCCCCGCTGACTACCTCCAGGAAGCGCTGTCCTCCAGTCCATGGGCGTGGCCATCTTGGATTGCCCATGTGACCCCACTACCACCAATGAGGAGCCTTCTCCTTCCCTCTCAGCCTGTCAGCTCCCAGTGTCCACTACAAAAAGATCTCCTATGCTCACACAAGTTGCCAGTGCAACTAGTTTCTTAGTTTAACTAAGCAAGCCTTCCCACGGCTATCCAGCCGCTCCACGTAGCCACTCAGCTACCAAAGTCTACCCACGGCTATCCAGCCGCTCCACGTAGCCACTCAGCTACCAACGTCTACCCACGGCTATCCAGCCGCTCCACGTAGCCACTCAGCTACCAACATCTACCCACGGCTATCCAGCCGCTCCACGTAGCCACTCAGCTACCAACATCTACCCACGGCTATCCAGCCGCTCCACGTAGCCACTCAGCTACCAACGTCTACCCACGGCTATCCAGCCGCTCCACATAGCCACTCAGCTACCAACGTCTACCCACGGCTATCCAGCCGCTCCACGTAGCCACTCAGCTACCCACCTCTACCCACGGCTATACAGCCGCTCCACGTAGCTTCCTAGCTACCACGTTACTGCCGCATTCCTCAAACTCCTGTCAGTTCGCTGCACCCTCTCATGCAGAGAAACTTCATTAAGCCAAGTCTCCTCCAGCGAGCGTCTGCGCCAAGTAATACAGATCCAAGGCCCAGTCCGGGAACACAGCTCCTAAATTCCACGCTTGTGACACCCTGTACCAAACAAAGCACATATATAAGCTAGTTTGAAATTTGATTGAATTTTAAAGGTTTAAGATTCTTAAAGTAGTTAGCTTTTGTATAATAGTTTTCAGGCCAGTTCTTTTTAGGTCTAACTGCCGCAGTTGTTCAAAGTTCGAATTTAAAGTTTAAGTTCAAATTTGTAGCCTGCAGTTGAAACAAATGAAACCATAAAATACTGTCTGTTGGAGATTTAGGCCCTCATTCAGAGCCACTCGCTATTTGCGGTCGTTCGTTCTAAAACAAGGGGTGGCTATTCAAATGAACCGTTCGCTGTTTGCGGTCTGTTCACGCCTCTATGTCTGAACGAGCGAGCAAAACTTGCGTTCGTTTTTTGGAAAAATACGCCCCCTGGCCGCTCGCATCCTACGTCATGTCCGCTATTTATTAGATTAATCGAGTACATCGACAAGGGTATGAACTGCTCGCTATTCTTGTGGTTGGTGTTTGCTACCACAATTTTGCGAGCAGTTCTGACTCTAAAATAACCCAGTGACGTGGTCAATGACGCTGCTGTTTTAAATATGCACACCCATAAAACGCCCGTTTTGACCTTTAAGCATGCCTGCGTTCTGATTTCCACTCCCCATTTTCAAGCACCTTCCCCTGTTACCACCCACATACGCCTCTTTCTGTCACTCAAAATAGCAGGCATTCGCTATATTGCGAGCACATGAATTTTGGCCGCACTGACTGGTTAGCGCATGCGTATAACGATCCGTACGCATGCGCAGTTTGGCTAACATCGCTCGGAACGAACGAGCGGCCGCTTACGAGCGGCTCTGAATCAGGCCCTTAATGGGCACTTTTTTAAAATGATTCCAGTGTTTTTGAAATGCGAATAGAATACTGTGTTTGCATTTGTATTCCAAAATCAGCATGGAATCATTAAACATTTATACAATTAAGTAATTTTAGCTTGCACAAGTTCATGCATATTTGAACAGGCTACTACATGTTTAAGTCAATTCACCTTGTTTGATTCTCAAATTATTTAAGATTTCTAAACTTAAATTGTAAAGGTAATTTGACAAACCAATTTTGGAACCACTTTGAAACAAGTTTAAGCATTTCTGTTTAGTAAGAAGACTCTCAATGGGGCATACTCAACTTGTACACCTTGTACTTGCACAAGGTTACACCTCTGAAATCGGAAGCAAACGCAAGAGCCAGATATGTTCAAATGAAATTATGGATGTGTCACATTTCACAGTGATAATTTAGATCTGCTGATGTCAACTAAGATTGGCACTACCCAGTAAGGAGGAGCAGGATTTCTAGAAGGAGGTTTCCAAATGCTTTATTTTAGAGTGAGTTTGCCCAGTCCATGAAGAGGGCATAATTAGTACTTAACCAGCTTTAATATGCCTGAGCTGAATGTTTTTATTTTAAATGTGGGCACCATTACAGACTATTGGAGCATGTCCGGGAGCCTGGAGGAGCAGCAGAAGAACCTAGCACTGCCCTGGACATATATGTACATATTGGCCTCTATAGCTGTGCATCCCTAACAGTGCATGTTTTCCATATCTCCTAGTTGGTGCACAGGTTATTTATTACTGGCTGATACATGTTAAACAATCCACAGGTGATGCTAATTATTTCATTTGTGATACTGAGAAGAATATGCAGCACTAGTAAAATTCTATTATATTATTATTTCTATTGTGGTCATGATTTTTTCTGTGGAGGGGGGTTTCCAAGCAGACGGAAACCCCCCTGCATTTGCCTATGCAGGGTCAGATAGAATGAAACACTGTGTGAGGTACAAATACAGGAGGCAAAAGAATAGTTAGGACAATCCAGGTCAGTATGCAGGATCAGTCAGAATCAGGAGGCAGGTTAAGTACACTGGAGATCAGGGGAGAGATTGAGTACTTTGCCAATGTCCTCAAACCAGAAAGAGGCTTTTATAGTCTCGGCAAGTTTCATTTTGGCTCCTCTGACATGAGCGGTCACATGACCACAAGTATAAGGATCCAAACTTTCCGTGCACCTGCTGCTACGTTACTTAGCACCCAGCTTACAGACTCTGAAATCTATGGAGAAAGAAGAGCCCAAAGACAGGAGGATGATCAGAGTACATCTGGGACATGCTTTTGCCATACTGTAGCTAGATGTTTGCATTTTGTAACAGGATACAAGTGGTGCACACAAATCATCTTTATGTTGTGCAAAAACAAGAATGTGCGACTTGAAATCAGATTGATAATAATTTGCACTATAGCCGCTCAAACTTGAATATTGCCAAACTGATAATACTGAATAGCACTTTAAATGTCAGCCTTTTGCTTTTGTTCCTTGCAAAACTAATACTTTGTAATACTTGTTTGAGAACCTGTTAGCTTGCACTGCACATCTCGCTGTTGCATAAATCATGTTTTTCTCTGCTAATTATAGTTAATGACTACAGAAAAATGGTCCTCAGTCAGGCATTAAAGACATTGATTCATAATACACACCTCTGGAGGTCATTTGTTATCTCATGGTTACTTAGCTGCATATTGCACATCTGCATTGCAGAAAGAGAAAAAATAAATAAATTCAATTTCCAACCAGCTAAATTGTGCACATAGAGAGCTGATGTTTGTCTTAATTATATGTTGGATATGCTTATACACAAATAATCAGTAGCATTCTATGTTAATCCTGTTCGGTATTATATTTTTTCCAGCATAGCTAGAAAATGGATTTTAATGGCATGAGTAATATTAGTAACAGGATGTACTTAGGAAGCCTGTTCAAGTGAAAATAATGACACAGATTCCAAGTGATTGTATTAAGGTAGCTGAATGTGTTGTTTTCAAGAACATCTCATATATATATATTTTAAGAAAGTTTTTTTTTTAAAATAAAAAATAATAATACTGTAAATGGCATTTTGTAGATGGGTCCTGCACCCTGATATAATGCCAGAATGTCTAGTAACAGCACTGGTTAAGAATTTATTAGATGAAAACACCTATACACCCCTTAAGAAAAATCCCATGGAGAGTATTAAGAAAAATCTGTCTATTTTAATAGAAAAATACTTCCTTAAAGGAGTATTTTCAACAAAGGAGAGATATTATATGGAAATTGAAAATCCTGTGTTACCTGAAACTTATGGGCTTCCAAAAGTGCACAAAAATATAGAGCAGTGGTTCTCAAACTTGGTCCTCAGGACCTTACACAGGTCACGTTTTCCAGGTCACCGAACAGGAGCACAGGTGTATTCATTACTCACTGACACATTTTAAAAGATTCACACTTCATCTTGTGATTCTGTGAGGAGACCTGGAAAACATGCACTGTTTGGGGTCCTGAAGACCGAGTTTGAGAACCTGTGATATAGAGAATCCCCCTATAAGACCCATAGTGGAGGGAGTAGGTTCAGCTACTTCAAACCTCTCACAAATGATTGATTTCCATCTACAGCCAATTTCATGTAAAGGCAAACCGTCTCTTAAGGATACATTAGATATAATAAATAAATTAAAAGAGGTAAAATGGGAGGATGGGGACCTCTTATTAACAGCTGACGTGGGGGTCTCTATACACTATTATTCGGCATGATAGGGGACTTCAAGCTGTTCAATATGCACTGACTAAAGAATCTATATACAGATTTGCAATCCTTCATTTTGGAATGGATACATTTTATTTAGAAAAATAATAATTTCTTTTTTAAAGAAACACATTATGTACAGTGGGCCAGGATGGCGATGGGTACGAGGTTCACCCTGACTTTCATGAACATTTTCATAAACTTGTGGGAGGAGTTTCATGTTAGGTGTGAGCAACGGGAGAACGTTGTACTTTACCACCGTTATATAGATGATATAGTGTTTGTATGGAGAGGTGGAAGAAAATCATTAGCCAAGTCCAAGAAAAATTAACAAATAAATACTTTTAACTTTCTCCATAAGTGAATGCTCGGTAAATTTTTTGGGATTTAACAATATATTTAGAGGGATTCAAGTTGTGTATGAAAAATTTCTATAAACCAATGGACAGCAATTCATTTACAGTATTAGTATGGAGAGTAGTCATCACCCAAACTGGCTGAGGGGTATACCTGGAAGCCAGTTTGCCGGATTAAAAGAAATTGTACAAATTATATTGTTTATAAGGAACAAGTTTGTATTGTAAAAGATCAGTTTCTAAATAAAGGGTATAATAGACAACATTTAGAAAAAGTACTGGAAAAAGTGTCAGAGATTGATAGAGAGAACCTCTTAAAGAAAACAGACAAAACACAAAAGGAGAACTTCATGTTCATTTGTAACTACTTTTACTAAATATTTTAAGACAATTCATACTATCCTCACAAAACATTGGGGAATTATAAAGGATACTGTACTAGAAAGGCCCACTATTATTTATAAGATGGCATCTAATATAAAAAACATTGTAGTAAATAGTGCAGAGAATGTTCATGCGAGTAAAATCAAAAGGTTTTTTTTGGTGTGGCCTATGTATTGGTTGTAGGAACTGCAAATCTCAAGAAGGAAATAAAGTAGAAACTTTTATCTCAAACTCAACCAAAAAGGAGTATAAAATAAATAATTTTCTAACATGCAATGGTGCGAATATCATTTATCTAATACAATGTAAGTGTATGAAACAATATGTTGGAAGGATTAGCAGACCTCTTAAAGTAAGAATGGGAGAACATATTAGGAACATCCTGAAAGGATTGGAAAGTCACTGTATGTCTGCACATTTTAAGTCCAAACACAAGTGTTTGGTAAATTAAAGTTTTAGTTTCAAAGCTATTGAGCAAGTTAAGGGTAATTGGAGATAGAAGCAGCTCTAGCCCGCACAGAGATGCGGTGGATATATGAGCTAGAATCTCTGGAACCAAAGGGTTAAATGGTGAGTTCAACCTGAAATGCTTCCTATAAAATACTCAGGATAAGGAATCTGCTATAAGAAGTGGTATAAAAAAAGACAGTATCTGTTGAACAATATATGTGAAATTGTGAATATTTTTTACATATATAGTAGATATGAGTTGATTTTTATATTATATATCTCTGAAGGTGTGTTAAAAAATTGTACTCAGATGTCAGAAATGTGCTTTAATAAATAGAATTTTATATAGTAGGGAATTCTTCTTTTAGATAACTCCGATGTATGTATTTTTTTTATATAAACCATGAATGGGCAAACTGGATCTTAGGCGTGCTATAAAGGGATTAGTATACCGAATCCACCTGTGCTTTGAAAAAGATCCATTATTGGATTGATACTCATTGGCAGCAGAATGAACTGGTATATGCCTAACAAGAACTGACATTTTTGTTCATCACAGCAAAAGAAAACTAGCCAGGCACTTTTCATGTCCTGGATATAGCCGATGAGAACAAGCCAGTAATACATACTAGCATCGGAGTATCATAGGGGTACACAGGAGAAGGAACTCTGCTGGAGATGTAAGCAACTGTCCAAAGGCTCCATGCTATAATAACTAATAGAATGTCCCTGTGAATCTACCAGCCGGTTAGCATAGCTAAGCACGGGGCAGCCTGGAGATCCTCAAAGGGAAGGTAGCTGTGGAGGGGAAAAAGGTTCTCAAGAACCATCGATGTGCAGCAACCTTCAGGTGATTTAGAAGCTCCTGAGGAAGCATACTACCACAGTGTTTTTTGCCTCCGTGGGTCCGGTGAGCTCCATGGTTACGATTATTGACTATTATTTCACTCATTGTGTTTTTTAAAGATATTGAAATTTAAGAAAAAATAAGTTTTTAATGGAACATTAAAATAAAGCTTTTGTATTTTTTTATTTTATACAGAATAAACTTATTTTTTGACACTAAGGTTGTATTTTGGTGGAACCAGGATTAATATTACCATTTTAAAGTTTTTTCTATGCTAAAAGATTGCTGCAATATATTGGCTGTTCTTTTCTGGATATTTTTTCTGGAATGATTTAGTGTGCGCACACTGGGACTGGAACGAAAAGAAAGGTTTTCTTTTGGTTGAAAAGGGAAAGACTGTGTCAGTTTGAATATAAGAAGAAACTTTGTATCGACCTTTGGTGGAAATAGAAAAAAGGAGGAGTATAAATTACGTCCAAGAGAGACTTTAGTTTCTTCTATTTTCCTAGATATTCAGAGGAGCAGAATAATTCAATAGCAGCGCTTTCATAAAGCATACCAATATTGTGGATTTAAGAATTTGGAAGGGGATACCCAATTTTTATTTTTTATTATTAATAAACAGGACACTAACAGTCCCCACCTCCAGGGGCTTAACTATGTATTTGAAGGCCCCATAGTAAAAGTTCGTAAGGGCCCCCATGTACCACCCAATGGTGGAAAATGTATATAGCACATGCAACTTTGATAAGGATAATTGCATCCCCCTCTGCTCTGGGCCCCATAGCAGCTGCACCCCTTGCACCTATGGTAGTTATGCCCATGTCCACCTCCTATTGGTCAAGTTGTGAAACACACATGAGGTGTGCAGTAAACATGTATCATGTACTTCAGTGACAGCAACATACTGTATAGCAAGTAATTACATTTGTATCTGGACAGTACAATGGATTCTTTATATACTGTGTACAGATAGCAGCATGGAACAAGAATGTATCAAATGAACATTGGGGTACTTGACGTAACTGGTATATAAGTACTACTGCCACCTGTGAATCTTACTTGTAATGCATCAGATTTGAAGCAATATTAGTGTTGTATTTTCCATTAGGTGCCAATAACGCCATCCACCTCTGAACTGCTATAGTAATGCTATGAAGAGAAGCAGGGCTGTAACTAGGGTAGTGCGACCAGTGCTATGGCAAAGGGCACCACAGGGCTGGGGGGGCACTTATTGGGCTTGTCAATTTTCCTGTTTATTATCATTCTCACTTGTAGCTTCCGCTTCTTTTATCCCCAGCATCTACTGTCCTCCCCTATCTCTTCCCTGGTGCTACCCCATGAGGCCATGACCCTTTTTCAGGTGCACTATCTTATGTCCCTATTTAAAAAATAGTGGTGGTTGGGCGCCAATGCTCTCTCTGGCACAGGGCACCAAAAAGTCTAGTTACGGCTCTGAAGAGAGGAGTAAGGTAGTGCATAATCTTTAATCTGTCCTCATTGACAAAACATTAGCCTTTTCGGGATCAGCATGCATAAGGAACCCAGACTTATTGAGTAGTAAAGAATATGAGAAATTTAGACACCAAGGAAACTGCTAAGTTTTTAAATGATGAAAAGTAAGAGAACAGAAAGGCCAGAATATAGTGTACAGGACATTACTTTATGTATCCAAACTGTTTTGTTAGCTTACCCAGATATACTGTATTTGATGCCAGCTAGATGATAACACTCCAAATAAAACCATTATTCCTTTTCAAAAACACCAAAAGCCCTGGAGAAAATATTACTCTCACTACATAGTGAGGGAAATTTATTGAAATAAGTACAGTAATGGTGTTGCCCATATCAACTAATCAGAATTTGATTTTCTTTTCTAAATTACACTAGAAAAATGTCAGGTATGGTTTGATTGGTTGCTATTGGCAATGCCAATGTTTACTTTTGCACCAGTTTCAAACGTTTTCCAGCCATTTACTGATTCAGAAGTACTCAGTATCACATGAAAAATATATGCAGAGCAGAAAAGAGTAGGGATGTCTAATCATGGAATGCTGCTGGCCAACAAGTAAAATATTTTCACCCAGTGGTAGCATTCAAAATTATTTTGTATTGTTCTTCTAAGGCTAAATATGTTGTTGTTTGCACCTTGTTAATCTGAATTTAATTGTTACACAAAAGCAAAATTTCTAAAATTAAAGTTTATTATGATTAAAAAAGTTTCACAAACCAACGCATTTCATGACTTCCTCAGTCACTTCCTCAGAGTAAGTATCAAAGTACAATCCCCCCCAAAAAAACAAAATGCTAAAATAATATAGCCTTTTTGGCCAGCTACTGTACACCCTGGTGCTGTTGAGTCTCTTGACAAATCACAATAAATATACCAATGCTTTCCATTTCTTTAATAGTTTCTTACAGTATGTCTTAGATATTAACCTTGGTTGAAAAGTCAGTGTTTGAAAATGTTTTTATTTGAATAATGCTTCTGGTCAGGTTGCTCACATTTTTGTAGTTTGATATAAACAATTACTAAACTAAAAAAAAACTTCAGTGGAAGGATTTGTTTTACTTTTTAAACAACCTTTCTTATGTAAAGATCTTGCTCTAGAGTTTCAGGAATTAATGAATGAAGTGAGATAATTATAATTATTTTTGAATCCTTCGCATGGAGTATCTGTTTATTGGTCAAAATCTAAATTACTTAATTAGTCTGAATGGTTAAATGCATCATTTGATTTTAATTGTTTATTATAAAATATATATTTTCAATGAATTTGGTGTAAACTGTTGTGACTACTGGAATCAACATTTTGCAATAGTGTTTTTTGTGATTACATTACATATTGTGACAACAGAATGTCTACAACTCAATGAGTAATAATATATAGTTTTAAATAATGTAAAGATAATAGTTAATATCGGTTGGGATAAGTATTGGAGATAAAATCTAGGTAAAAATCAGGTCAGTGATATAATGGTGATAGAAGTCCAGGTTCATTTTCAAGTGGTTCTTCTAAAATATATATCGTTGAAATGAACCCACAAGTATGGGAGAAATTGGTCCTATGCATCAAGAGATAACCAGATAAACTCCTGTTGCCAATGAATGTTGTTCAACAGTTCTGGCAGATAGGAAGTGCCCTTAAGGTAAGAGTCATAATGTGCCAAAATCATTGCAGGTAGCGATTCGCAAATTTTCATTAATCATCATCATCATTATTTTTATAGTGCCAGATTTGATAGCATTTGGTATAATCATACAGAGATTATAAACATAAAAGAGGTACGTGGGTGCAAATGAGCATGCACATATGCAATTAACTAGAAGTGATTGTAGACTTGATATAATGGGTTTCCTGTACAAGTTGGAGCAAATATTCATTTATCTACCTTTAGTACATAGCAATATAATGCTCTTTGATATGCAATTTGTAAAACAACATACCTTTCCTGCTTAGAAATTAGATCATCGGAATTGACTTTTCAATTAGGTTAAAACAAATAATATGATACAATTCTGGGCCTGATTTTGTAAGGATCGTAATTGCAAAGCTGCACTCAGGCTATAGATATATGATGTATGCACGCAGGCTATAGATATATGATGTATGCACGCAGGCTATAGATATATGATGTATGCACTCAAGCAGCTTTGCAATTGCGATCCTTTGCAGATATGGTACTGCACAGGCGGCATCATGATCCCTGTGCATTACTTAACCTAGCTGCGTTGTTCAACGCAGCATCGGTGAATCTGCATAGCATCGGCTGGCTGCGGTGACCCATAGCATCCCGCAGCCGGCCGCCGCAGTTTAGAGGAGGAGGCCAGGAAATCTCCGTCACCCGATGAGATCCTGGTCTCTTTCCTCCCCCCCAACGGCGGTGACATTCCTCCGTTTTGAGTAACGGAGGCTGTTACCACCCTCTCCCCACCCCCAAACAGCAGCAGACTGTCAATCACTAACAGTCTTCTGCCAGTTTGCAAGCGGACTCACAGACCCGTTCTGCACATGGGCAGATTCCCAAACAGCGGGAATCTGTGTTCAGTAGTGCACTAGCGTGCACTGCTGAATCAGACCCTCTGTACGATAAATATAATTTTTAAGTAATTTCTGGGCATGTTTTTAATTAGTGAATAAAATCGTTCATTAGTAAAGTTTGAAAAGTATATAGCTGACCCTGCTTTAATTTATTGACTAACTGTTTTAGAGTTAATATCAACTGCAATATCCTGCATAGTTAACTATAGTTCTTTAGAGTAGATATATTTTCTTGGAGTTTAGAATTTTCCCTAAAGCTAACTGTCCACTAGAAATATTTCAAGCCAATATTTCAACTGGAACAATGGTCTGACGGTTGCGTATGAAATCCTGGCTGTCGGGATGCCGCTGGTCAGAATCCTGACAGCGGAATCCCAACAGCCAGAATCCTGACACCCATAGGGAAGACAGATAAATTTTTTTCTAACACCTACCCTAACCCTCCCTCCCCGGTGCCTAGCCCTAACCTCACCCCCTAGTGCTTAAACCTAACCTCCCCCTCCCCACACCTTAATCCTAGCTTTCCCTCCCCGGTGCCTAACTCTAACTCTCCGCATTTGCCTAACCTTAACCCTGCACCCTAAGCCTAACCTCCCCCTAACACCCCGATACTTACCTTCTGGATGCCAGTGGTTGGGATTCTGGTACCGGGGTGCCAACCTGTAGGGATTTTGGTGCCAGTATTCAGACCGTCGGCATCCTGCATGCCGAGATGCCGACTACATCCCGGTGTGACAGATGCAAAAGATCTTGACGCCATACATTCAGAGACTTATATTAAATATTTATATAATTTAACACCATCAGTTAACAATAGTGAGAAGGGAGAACAGTAATCACACTCACTAATTGTGATGTTTTATCTGCAAACTATTATGAGACTTGTTCCCAGACAAATTGCATTCACCATACAGTGGTAAGATTTTAAAGATAGCTGCAGAATGACGGTCATAAGATCGTACATGAGTGAAAAAGAAAATCAGAACAATCATTATGCTGACATATTGGCTTGTAATGTCTGTACTTTATGGCCATGTTACGGTGCTAGGTTGTGTTCCAACTTTTAAAAGTATGTTTGTTTTTTTATTTTAACTTCTTTTTTATCTTCATTTAGCTCTTCTTACTAATTTTTATGAGGACATGATTTATCTTTTTATCATATTGGCTAATGCTGACAGATTGGAATATAGTGCTATAGGCTGTATATCGCTATAAGAAGGATGTTTTTCTTGAATGCTAATCATTGTGAGAGATTCAGAAAAAGACAAATCAGAGCTGGAGGTTCAGGGAATTAGCAGTGAAGGATAGGATTGATGGACAATATATACTCAGGTCGATTGGAGAGGGTGAAGGGGTCGATATTTTATAAAGGATGTGGTCCCCGAGTTATTTTTTCAGGTTGCAGATTATGTTATTTTCAATAATTGGAAAATAGTTGCCAATTTCTTTTACTGTCAGTTTGGAAGGGTCAAGTCATTTGCATGTATGAAGTTTGAACTTTTATAGGAGGATACATTGTTTGGTATAAATTCTGGACAACATGGATTCTTAGAACATGACTTGGATCACAACTCGTTTTAGAAATTATCAGCATAACATTTTTTGCTAATGACAAAACTTGTTGAAAGCATGTTTCGATTAGAAGAAGATTGGGAAGAATTATTTATTGTCTGTTTTGATTTATTTTTTGTTTGGTTATATGTGGCTTGTTTTATTGTGTCTCATGTTTGTTAAATTTATTTTGTTTTTGCCTGAAAAGTTGTCAAGTTACTCTAGTTTTATTCCATGATCTGCAATGTGGGTAGCAATTTCTTTATCTATTGTTGTAGTTTTTGAGTTTAGTACTCAATATTTTTCTATAACATTCTGAATTTGTATGATGTAGCATTATTTAAATCATTACATTCCTGATGAGAGAACTTTTATCACATTTCGCTATCACTCCCTGAGCACATAATTCTAGGAACTAATTTTAATCTTTAATGAAAACATCGTCTTTTAAAACGATGTCAGGCAAATGTGTTTAAATCCTCTGGATCTATATATGTATCTATAAGTATGCTAAAGAGTTACAGTATCGAAGTGTGTCTGAACTATAGTATGTTTATTCACTTTTTGTGCACTGAGCATCAGTTGGTAGGTTAGGTTTACAGTTCTTATAATTTGCTTTTAGGCACCAAAATAGGGTCCTGGACCAGGACACCTGTATCCATCTCTGTCTGCCCCATCTCTAGCTGTACACAGCAAAGCACATCCTGAGCTACACAAGGATAAACTTTCCAAACAGGATTTGAACAGCTGTTAGGGAGTTGTTGCTTGTTCATTTAGCAGTTACTTTAGATGGAGATACATTATTCTACATACTCATCAGTAAGTGGTATGTCTGTGTGTGAACACAGTAGAGTGAGTATGTGTGCAACGTTTCAGACCTCGTAGCCACTTTGTCAAGGTGTAACAAATAACTGTTAAGATTTTACATTATAAAAGAAGAAATGGAAGAAAAGCCCATCTATCAAGAAAAACATCCCCGGTGCCATCACCTCCGTCTGACTCTGAAAATGTCCGTCAGGTGACATCACACACTGCGGCCAACGGGAGCAATGGAGACAACAAGTTACTACAGTTGCAAGCTCAAGGGATCTTTAATTTAAACACTATCTACCCTTATGGCCTTAATGAAAAGATCTCCTGGAATGTTTTCAAGAAATTTGATTCCACTGATTTTTAATAAGATCGTCTTCTATATCTTGGTCTACTAGTGGTCTTCATATCAGCAACAAGCTTGGTCACTACATACTGGGATTTGTGTTGTTTATACAATGGATGTTTGTTGATTTTTTTTCAGGTATACTTTGTATTAGATACATTGACTTTTATACTAATTTTTAATTTCCCCTTCTTATAGAATAATATAGTATTGTATTCTGAGCATTTTGCAACTTTAATTCATTTTTTACTATTTATTATCTTGACATTAGTTATTCTGGCTTGATGTCCTCAAAAACCGCGTCTCTATGGAGTCTTTGTTATTGTTAGAAATTTTTTTTCATGAATTTCTAAAAATATAGATTCAAAGTTTTGGTGGTTTTTACACTTGGTATCGGTTTACTACATGAACTCTAAACTTTCATTACAGATACGGCGATAGCACGACAAGCAGCATCTGGCAACAATGGAAGTTTTTGGAGTCAGACGGAGGTGACGGTGCCGAGGACGTTCTTCACAGGCGGGCTTTTCCTCCTTTTCTTCCTTTATAAGGTAAGATCTTCACACAGTTATTTGATACATCTTGACAAAGTGGTACGAGCTCCGAAACATTGGAATTTTATGACACTACAATACAGCTTTTTGTACCTGAGCATTATACCTAGCATTCATTTGTGGAGTGACAGACCTCCTCCCACTTGTGTGTGTATATATATATATATATATATATATATATGGGAGAACAATGTGATCAGGTCAGAGTGCCTTAAAGTGCTATGTAGTGCAAAAATAAATATGTGCAGAACAATGCTTGCTTCCAATTGACATACTTATAACTAAAGTCTAATATATAAATAGATCTGGACCATGAATAAATATATGTAAAAAGACATATTTAATAACAACCAACATAAAAACATAAATATAAAGACATAAATGATAATTAAAAGTTAGTTAATACAAACAGAGAATTAATAAAATAGATACAGTGCATATGAATAAATAAAGAGCTTATCTTATTTCATGTATATAGGAAGATATAGTCAGGTAGGGTACAGGCACCCAACGCGTTTTGTCAACAGCGGACTTCTTCAAGGGGATAAAGTTAGCAAGTGGGGTATAGCTGTATTTATACCCCAAATGCCCTAAACAAATTGCTATATGTGAGTGCGGTCATGATCACACGTCCTGTGATGTCACTTCCGGTGTACACAATCGGTATTATGACAAATAAAAACACTACCACTAATTGCATCAAATATCTAATATAAAGCCCCATGTATATGAAAAGGGGAAAACGGAAGTGAAGCGGGATAAGTCAGTAGTATTTAGACAGCATAGATCCCGGATCTTTATTTTTTAGCTTCTTATGCCCCACTTCCTGTTTAGATGTCTCCTTAGCTCGGCATATTGAGCCCCACTTCCGGTGATCCGTGTCATCTTTGTTTTAAGTCAGGTGGTCTAATGGAGCAACAATGCTAAATAAATATTTATAAGACAATGTTGTCTTGTCAATGTATAGGTCTGAAATCTGAATTTATTTCACTATGACCATTTGAAAGCTTTCAATCAAATATTTCTAAATTGCATTTTAAGTATTGAGCATGCCTCGGACATTAAGAATATTATATTCTTTTGTGCAATGAATGGCAACATACAACAACAAGATTTAGCTTTGGGTCCTGTTTCCACCAGTCCGATACTTGTAGTCACATTCAGGGTTAAAGTATATCAGCTTTCACCGGTCCTGAAAGAAGTGAGGAAGTAGCACTGTTACTGGTCATCAGAACTTTGACAGTTCAAGCTGTGTTGCTTAATGGGGTTCTGATAGAAGTGATGTTAAGATGAAATGTGTGACATTAGCAGTTCTCAGATGCTCATGATCGCATGCTATGACTGCCCACAGCAGGTTCTGCTCTTAGCTGGCACTGGTCTCTTGATTTGACAAGTAAGATATACTGTGTTTTTTATCAGAAATTGTCAGTGATACCGTGTTTGAGACATAAAGCGATTGAATTGTATCCTCCTTTTTGTAGATCTAAAAGGAAGCTGATATAAGTGAACAAGTACCAAATATAAAATCTGCATAGAGTTTTGTAGCAGTATTTCAAATTTGTGGTCTGCACACTCCAACTGAAGTGCTTGTAATGCAAATTTATTCTGGGCTCTCCTTGAAAACAACATACAGCACCCTTTAACATTTCTAAGTAACAATTACTAAAAATAGATAATGCTAAAAAATATATATCCAATGTTAAGCAGCAATGCACCCTTCTGGTACTGTACTCCTGACCAGTGGGTACTGGAGATTAAAAAAATGTGGTCCCCTGTAGTATACTAAGACAAAAGTTTTCCCTTTTCATTTAATAAATAATATATTTGTCCCCTTTATTTTTTTAACAAATTTGTATGTGTCCCTTTAATTCTTTTTTACTATTTGCACAATTTTTTTTTTCAATAACATACCGTATAATTTTCCCTTGTATTTTTTGTAGTGTTGAGTAGTGTAGTGGCTTACCATTATAAGTGAAGTAAACCATATGCTGAAATGTCCTTGCACAAATGAGTTCAACTTTGGCAAGACTACAGTACTTTATAGACAAGCAGCCAGTCACAAGTAGTCTCTCTTTATTCTTTCACAATGATTCTAAGTAGCACAGCCAATTCAGGAAGGGGAGAATGTTTTTTAATTTTTATTTAAAATTACAGTTTATGCATTGGATTTTCCATGCAGTATGTGTAACCACATATCTGTCAGTTTGTATTTTTTCATTGTAAAGATTTGGGATCGATGTGTCTGATTGGTCAAGTATAAGGATGGACATCGATGTTTCCAATTCAATGGAAGTAATTTTTCTATCAAATACCAGGAATTCGATGGTTGCCAGCAATCGGATGCAGCTTTCCGATACCCATCCGATGGGTGGCTGCGGGGGTAAAGCATACACCACTCTCTGCATAGCAGAATAGTGGGAGAATAGATGCTGTGTCCTTGTGCATGGCATCTATTCAGTGTTAGGGGGGGCCTGGGGGCAGCCCAGCTTCTTGGAGAGTGCTGGGCACGCCCCCATAGGGACATAAACGGGGGTTCTGTGAGGTTCTGCCCCATGCCACTATTCATTTAAATAAATTAGTTAAATCTTATTTTTAGTTACCATCACATTCAAAGTTTCAGTGGTGGAAGCCCAGCCATCATTTGGTGGTGGGGTTCCGATGTCCATCCCTGGTCAAGTATAACATTGGGTTTGCAGTGATTTTCTGTCAGTTTTGCTTTAAGAAATTCTGGAGGCTTGAAAGCAGTAGTGAAATTGTGCTAAAACTAAAATGCAGTGATTTGAAGAACTTGCTACTTATATATTCCCCTCAAAGGCTTAGAATAAAGCTGGGTACACACTAGACGATATGTCATCTGATCTGGCGGACTGGACCAACATATAGTCCATGATGGCCAGTGTGTATGCACTATGCCTGACCATTCGCACTCCCGCTGGGTCATTCATAGTATCGACAGATCGAGCCTACATGCTGCTCAATCTATCAATTTGCTGAATGACCCCATGCTTGTGGAGGTGGCTGGTGAATGACATATCATGCTGTCATTCACCAGATCGTGTAGTGTCAAGCGACCGCACGTTTTGTCGTTCATCGCATCGTATATCGGCCGAGTACACACATCGCCTAGTGTGTACCCAGCTTAAGTATTCAAATCCACTGTTTGTCTTAACGTGGTCAATTAAAGTAATAAGGATTACCTGTCCCTTAACAGTGCCTGCTTCAAGAGAAGAATTCCATTTAAAACAAAAAAATATTGTACCAATGGATCAGCGAAACACATTGCAAAAATTGGTAATAGTGAGAATAACTTTTATTCTACATTATTTTTATTAAAAATGTTTTTTCATATTTTATTTATTACATGTTTTTCCTGTGTGAAAATAGATGGAGCTTTATCTTTTTGGCTCAGTGACATGTTTTAGCATAATTACTATTTGTATATTTATGTTGTGTCATTGATATCGTTGCTGATTTATACCTCTTACATTGTACTGTAGTTTTACATTGTGTGCTTGGAGTGAACAAATAAATGCCTCTATGTAACACTAGGGATGTGGTCAATATCCCAACCGCTGGGATTCCGTCAGTCAGAATGTCAATGCTGGAATCCCGACACTAGTCAGAATACCGGTGCCGAAATCCCAAAAGCCGTGATCCTGAAGGTAAGTACTGGGGTTAGGGGGAGGGTTAGGCAGTAGGGGGAGGGTTAGGATTAGGCACCAAGGGGAGCGGGTCAGATTTATGGTGTGGGAAGGGGGAGGTTAGGTTTAGGCAGTAGGGGGGAAGTTAGGTTCAGGCACCAGGAAGGAAGGGTTAGGGTTAGGATAGGGAGAGGAGGAGGGTTAGGATACCTACCCACAAGTGTCGGTATTCTAACCCAGTCGGGATGCCGGCGTTGGGATTCTGACTGCTGGGATCCCGAAACGCCGGCATCCTGTATGTGTTCTGTAATACTATTGTTCTACTTAGTAAAACTTCTTTTATTTGCTTATCACTTTTGGATAATGTTTAATTATATATAACAACTCATTATATGTCATTAAGGAAGAGTCTCCTTTTAGGCTTTTACAATAACCTGATTTAGAGTCCATAATTGCACCTAGTGTTCAAATTCAATGGTTATGGTGACACCCTAGAAGTAGGTTGTTAATCTTATTTTTAAACCTTTCTGGGCCTTCATTCCGATGCTCAAGATAATTCTCTTGCTTTTATGCAATTTGTAGGAACTATTAGGGAGACTCCACTATCTTCTAGGCTCCAGGTTTTAGACAATAATTTATGTCTCTGGTTATTACTCTAGTGGCTCCAGTTAGATTACCTTCACATACTGTACTGCTTATAAGCTGTACAGTTCATTTGTGCTCTCACTTTTTTCTTTACACCATTGAATGTGGCTCTATAAGACCAATTCAGTGAAGTGCGAAGTTCCTTGCGCGATATGACTCTAGGACATTAAACATCATTCAACAATAAGCAATATTTTATATGCCATAATTGCCTCACATTTAACTGAATCAGCTCTCAAATCTGTTTGATTCATTTAAACCTTGTAGTGCTCATTATAACAATGTAGAGGTTTCCTACTCCATATAGGAAGTGGCACAAGTACAGTAATGGCAGAGATGCAAAGGTTCATCACAGCCTGTGCAAATGGCCGTGTGCTACCTCTCTAATGCTATAGTCAGTGCATGGACCAAGATCTGGGGGTAAAATTACTAAAGTTCGATTTGGTATTCAATTATATGAATCTATAATTGAAATCGAACTGCAAAATCCTGTAGCAAATCCCTCATTTACTAATATTCGATTTTGCATTAAATTTTGGTCGATTTCAAGAAGGGATTTGATGTTTGATTTTGCATACTCATGTCGAAATCAAACAACAAATCCCACTCAAAATCAAACTTCAAATCTCCAAATGAATAGACCTGCTTCATGGTTTCATTTTTAGCATGAGCAGGTCTGATTGACACAGATGCATGCATACATCAGTGAGATACATGCATGTAACTTAGTGTAAAAAGCTTGTTAAGTATTAATTTAAAAAAAAAATGATGTGGGTTCCCCTCCTAAAAGCACAACCAGCCCTGGACTTTTCATCGCCAGTCGTGGTTGTGTAAATACAGGGGACAAAAGACATAGGGGTTCCCTGTATTTAGCGAAACGAGCACTGGGCTCTGAGCCAGTCTTAGTTCTGGAAATACAGGGGAAAAAATGCATAGGGTTCCACTGTAATTTCCATAACCAGCACCTGGCTATTGCTAGCGGGGGAGTAATGCCACAGCCAGGGAAACCCTATCACCAGGTTCCCTGGCCACAGCATTACCCCTGACCACTAGTCAGCCCAGGCCAGGGATCCCTGGAGAGTTGGGGACCCCCCAAATAAATGGGTCTTCTTCTCCAGGACACCCCAGGCCTGAGTATATCCCCAGCACCCCGGGGCGGTTGGTGCCAGGTTGATTGTGTAAAATGTGTGTAAAAATAGAAGTGAAAACATTGTCTTTAACAGTAGAACTGCAGGTCCCAGCAAGCCTCCCCTGTATGCTGGTATTTGGAGAACCACAGATCCCAGCATGCGGGGCATTAAGGGCCGCTGGTACCTCTAGTTCACCTGTAAAGAAATGTTAAAATAAAGACAAGACACACACACCGTGACAGTATAGGTTTATTACACACATGCATACTCACCTACAATACCTGGACCGGTCCTCTGCTCCATGTAGCCATCCACCGTCTTCTGAAATACAAAAAGAAAAGTCCTGACCCACGAACTCAGTACCATCCTTTAAGGATGGTACTTCCAAAATGACAGCTTCAGCCGTGGCATTTCCCATAGAATTGCTGGATTTGACCATTCATTGGCTGAGAGAGGTGAGCCTTTGCCTCTCTCAGCCAATGGACAGCTCCGTCCATTGACTTCAATGATGAAAGCCGCAGGCTAACCTTTCATAATCTTGCGATTTTGGCATTAGTAAATCTCCTATTTCAAAATCGAATCAAAACCTAATGGAAAATCGAACAGAATCCAAAATTGAACTTAAGTAAATACACCCCCTGGTGTCCTAGAATGCCCATCCGACATCTGGTGCCTACAGTTGGACATGTCCATTGCCCCTGTATGTTACAACAAGTGAGCCTGAGTTTCTCTGGCCACAGCTGGAACCGTCATTAGTAATATCGTCACTTGCACCTGCCCCATGCTGATTCCAAGAGATCCGGCAGAAACAGATTTCCATTTGCTGTACATCTGCCTCAGAATTGCATGGAACTCTAGCTGCACGCCTATGATGCTCCAATGACCCTCTCACGAGGTGGATCTCTTGCATGCGACTGCAACATTGCAGAATAACCAAAAAATGCCCATTTCACACAAGGAGAGATCTGGTCAACATCCTTTCAACTCAAAATTGCCCGAAGATGTAAACAATGTCTAATACACTTCAGTGCATGCGCAGTTTGTTAAAACCCACTATTTGCATTTGTATATGGAGCAGTGTCCTGTGTGGCTCTGTATGGAATTCAATCTGCCCAGTGCTGTCTATGGTTGTTACTCACAACCAGTGACAACATTAAGAACATAGCAGGAGATGTATCAAGCAGGCAAAAGAGTGGACAAGTTACCCAGAGCAACCAATCAGCCTCTACCTATCATTTTCTAGTATGTGCAAAATAAATACTATGAAGCTGATTGGTTGTTATAGGCACCTACTCCACCTGTCCACCCTTTTCACTGCTTGATACATGTTAACCATATTCACACATATGCACTAGGACAGTGGTTCTCAAACTCGGTCTTCCGGACCTCAGACAGTGCATGTTTTCCTGGTCTCCTCACAGAATCGCAAGTGAAATAATTAGCTCCACCTGTGGATCTTTTAAAATGTGTCAGTGAGTAATGAATACACCTCTGCACCTGCTGGGTGACCAGGAAAATGTGACCTGTGTGGTGTCCTGAGGACCGAGTTTGAGAACATCTGCTCTAGGAAAATGGGTAAATCTCATAAAACTAACACCCAATTTAAATAAATTTTAATCATACATTGTCACTCAGTTATTTTTTATTTTGCAATTGTACCAATTACATCTATTGTATTGGTGGTGCATGTTATCACATGAGAAATAGGTTATACAGTATTTTGACATTTGTTAAAATTTTAGAACACAGTGGTGGGAATGAGCCTAAAAGAAAGCATTTATCTTGTTTATAATGGCATTATTTAGCGACTGAATAGCTCATTAGCAGTACTATAGAATGATAGGTGTGAACAAATCCACAAATTAAAACAAGTGCCATTGAGAGGAATAATCTAAGTATGTCATTTTTAGTGTTGCATTACCATTTTAAGGCTTTCTGCATTCTTAATATTCAGCTAATCCTTTAAGAACATTTTTTGTACAATCTGCTCACACCATCCACTTTTGCAAGTCATAATGAACTATTTTACATCATAGATAGCGGACATGTAATTTCATCTGTAGAGACTTAACAATATTCATATAAAGTCCAAATATTTAAAAAACCAGATCGCTTATTCCTATTGCACTCATTAATGCTAATTAAACTTTTTTCATTCCTAGTTTCCAGACAGCACCACACAGAGCTGAACGACACTACAACTAAAGGACAATCAATTAATTTTACTGCATAATGAATGGGTCCTGATTATTCATTTAAACTGTCCATATTCACTGCTAATTCATGCATTCATCTTGAAATATAATTTACTAATAATTCAGTACTTTACTGGTTAATAATTGTTATGATTATTTTTATTGTTGATTTGTAAGGTGATCTATAGTGCATATTTGAACAGGATCAAACAAGGTAGTCAAAATTAATACAAACATAAAAACAAATGTTAGGGAGGGCCCTGCTCACAACTGAGTTTACATTCTACTCAGAGTAGATGGAATAGTGTAAGTAATATAAGTGGGAGCAGAGTAAGCTCCAGTAAAGTAATGGGTTTTCAGAAAAAAATGCTACTGATGATCATAATACTACTGTACTACTGCTACTGTACTACTACTACTATTACCGCTACTGTTACTGTACTACTGCTACTGTACTACTACTACTGTACTACTACTGCTACTACTGTACTACTACTACTGCTACTGTGCTACTGCTACTGTACTACTTCTACTACTGCTACTGTAGTAGTACTACTACTACTACTACTACTACTACTACTGTACTACTACTACTGTACTACTAGTACTGCTACTGTGCTACTGCTACTGTGCTACTACTGCTACTGTACTACTGCTACTGTACTACTATTACTGTACTACTACTGCTAGTGTACTACTACTGCTACTGTACTACTGCTACTGTACTACTACTGCTGCTGCTAACAGATGGGGAGTGGGTACTAATTACCCAGGTCTAAGCTTGTTGGAAAGGCCCAGCAGGGGCCTGGGTTTGCCGCCACCCCCCACCTTCTTACCTGTCAGCAGCCTGTGTCTCGAGCTCAGCACATGCTGCTGTGTTCTGAGTTGCAGTGGGGCCAGGGAGGCTGCTGCCACTGAGCAGCAGCAGTCTCCCCTGCCTGTGCAGGGGGTGAGGGGGGAACCATCACACTGATCATGCCCTTCCCTGGATCTGCCCCTGGCTTAGGAGCTCACAGCATCCCCCTCCTCAGTGCACAGCTGTGGAGGCATAGCCATGCTTACCACAATTAGACCAGGCCACCCGGAGAGTTCTGGGTCCTGGGTTGGCTCTCTATGCTCCTGTCTGCAATTAATACTACTACTGCTATGACTGCTGCTATACTACTACTGCTGCTGCTGCTACTACCCATACTTGCCTACTCTCCCAGGATGGTTGTGAGCCTCCCAAAAATTGGGTGGTGCTCCTGGTCCCCCAGAAGAGTGGGCAAGTCTCCCGGACGGTGCCATGCACCCACACCCCACCCGCTGTTTGCTCTCCCTTGTTATTGGCCAATCTGGGGCAGCCAATGATGCAATTCACTCTGAATTGCATCATCATTGCCCTGCCCCTGGCTGCACAATGCCTTTAATCTTGGCATTGTATAGCGGGGACATGGCTGCAAGGCTGCGATTGTGCAGTCATGCCTCCCTGTCCCACCCCAAATTTGCATCACACCCCCCTGCTCTGACGATCTAGCTGCCTCCTCCCAGAAGAAGCAGCCAGATTGTTGGCAACCCTGCTACTACTGCTCCTACTGCTGATACTACTGCTACTTCTACTACTACTGCTGCTACTACTGCTCCTGCTGCTGATACTACTAATACTGCTGCTACTACTAATACTGCTGCTACTACTAATACTACTACTACTGCTCCTGCTGCTAATACTACTACTGCTACTACTGCTCCTGCTGCTGCTACTACTACTACTACTGCTGCTACTACTACTACTACTACTACTACTGCCACTACTACTGCCACTACTACTGCTCCTGCTGCTAATACTACTACTACTACTACTACTGCTGCTGCTCCTCCTCCTCTTCCTCCTCCTACTACTACTACCGCTACTACTGCCATTACTGCTGCTGCTACTACTACCACTACCACTGCTGCAGCTGCTACTACTACCGCTACTTCTGCTGCTACTACTACTGCTACTACTACAGCTACTGCTACTACTACAGCTACTACTGCTGCTACTACTACTGCTACCGCTACCACTGCTGCAGCTGCTACTACTACCGCTACTTCTGCTGCTACTGCTACTACTACCGCTACTACTGCTGCAGCTGCTACTACTACTGCTACTTCTGCTGCTACTACTACTGCTACTACTATAGCTACTGCTACTACTACCACTACTACTGATGCTACTACTACTGCTACCACTGCTGCAGCTGCTACTACTACCGCTACTTCTGCTGCTACTACTACAGCTACTGCTACTTCTACTGCTACTACTGCTGCTACAACTACCGCTACTACTGCTGCTACTACTACCGCTACCACTGCTGCAGCTGCTACTACTACCACTACTTCTGCTGCTACTACTACTGCTACTACAGCTACTGCTATACTACAGCTACTACTGCTGCTACTACTACTGCTACCACTACCACTGCTGCTACTACTACCGCTACTTCTGCTGCTACTACTATAGCTACTGTTACTACTGCTGCTACTACTACCGCTACTACCGATGCTACTACTACTGCTACCACTGCTGCAGCTGCTACTACTACAGCTACTTCTGCTGCTACCACTACAGCTACTGCTACTACTACCGCTACTACCGCTGCCACTACTACTGCTACTACTACCATTACTACTGCCGCTACCACTGTTGCCGCTGCCACTACTACTGCTACTTCTGCTGCTACTACTACAGCTATTACTACTACTACTACAGCTACTACTGCTGCTACTACTACTACCGCTACTTTTGCTGCTACTACTACAGCTACTGCTACTACTACCGCTACTATTGCTGCTACTACCACTGCTACTACTACCGCTACTTCTGCTGCTGCAGTCAGGCCCCTGTTAAAGGTAAGCTGTTGTTAAGGTACCTGCTCACGTCTTTATCTTGTGAGTATTGCATTGTTCTGTAACTATTATAGGATCAGTTATGTAAACGCATTGTAAGGAATAAGTGGAAACATGTGTTAAGGATTGCACTGCAACGAGTCTGTGAGTGTTGCTGTCCACCAGGCCAGTCAGAGGGTCTGATTCAGAGCCGCTCGTAAGTGGCCGCTCGTTCGCTCCGAGCGATGTTCGCACATCTGCGCATGTGTATGGGTCGTAATGCGCATGCGCCAACCAGTCAGTGCGGTTGGAAATCGAGCACTCACAAAATAGCGAGTGCCTGCTAATTTGAGTGACAGGATGAGGCGTTTGTGGGTGGTAACAGGGGAAGGTGCTTGAAAACGGGGAGTGGAGATCCAAATGCAGGCGTGCCAAACGGTCAAAACGGGCGTTTTAAGGGTGTGCATAATTAACAAAGCAGCGTCATCGACCACGTCACTTGGTTGTTTCTTAGCCTGAACTGTTCGCATAATTGCAGTAGGAAAATCCTACCACAAGCACTGCGAGCAGTTCAGATGCCTTTCGATGTACTCGATTAATCAAATAAATAGCGGAGATGACGTAGTATGCGAGCGGCCGGGGGGCGTCTTTACAAAATAGCGAGCGCATGTTTCGTTCGCTCGCTCAGACATAGAGGCGTCAACAGACTGCAAAGAGCGAGCGCTCAATTTAAATAGCCGGCCCCTTTTTCTGAACGAGCGAGCACAAATAGCGTCCGGCTCTGAATCAGGCCCAGAGTTAGGACCGGTAGGTGGAAAGCTATTTCCAGGTTTTTGTGGGTGGTACACACTAGGGAAAATAAGTCAGCCTAGTACAGAAGTGTGGGTGGGCTGTTTCTTTGTGTTTAATTGCAGGTGCCGAGATCAGGACCATTGGTTCATCACGGGGAACAGTGTGGATTTGTGGAGTATAATCTGTGTTGTGTGTGTAATCCCCACCTCCCTTCCCTTCGGGCATATTTGTTCAGGTTGCAGCCTGATGTTTGGT
This sequence comes from Taudactylus pleione, assembly GCA_031769625.1. Classification (NCBI taxonomy): domain Eukaryota; kingdom Metazoa; phylum Chordata; class Amphibia; order Anura; family Myobatrachidae; genus Taudactylus; species Taudactylus pleione. Next base: position 2,059,302 of record JAUIMM010000099.1, read on the forward strand.
GCGACGGTGCAACCAGTCTGAGGTCAAAAGTGCCATAGATGACCATTCACTGAGCCCAGTGGTGATCATCCTATCATACTATTTTCCTTCTATTGCAGGGCCCAGAAGGGGGTCTATGTCCACATGTGATCCAGGACTGTCAACTGGAGTGTCATAGATGTCCTGAAGGTGAGACAGATTGGCGTGAGGTAAGTGGTTGACAAATATGAACCATAAAATCAACTTAGCTTCTGCAGGGACTACTGACTGGACTAGAGGATGCACAAATAGGACTGGGACAAAGATTCACTGACAAGGACAGACTGAAACACAAGCAGGACTGAGGTACAGACATACTAACATTGCTGGAAGACAAACTGACTGAAAGGACTGATTTTATTTTCAGAGTGCTGGAAGGTAGTCGCGCAATGCAGACACTCTAGACAGTGGTGGAAGACAAGCTCACAGGACAGACAGACACATTGACAGTGCAGGAAGAGAGACTCATAGTACAGACAGAAACACTGACAGTGCACACTCTCATTCCCCTGCTGATCAGGCAGCTACAGATTTTCTATCCTGAGCTGTGTGCTCGGCACCATCTGTGACGTCTGACTTGAGAACATCCCTTCAAACTCCTGCTCTGCGGTTGTCAGAGTTAATGGGCAAAATTTACTAAGCGGCGGGTTCTAAACCCCGGTGGTTTGGTGGCGGTTTGACGGTGGGTTCTATTCTGTTGTAAACCCCAGGGGTTTGGTGGTGGTTTTGCAGCAGTTTCTAAATGACAGCCCTGTTCTATTCTATTCTAAAATGTGTTTTGACAGCAGTTTTGCAGCGGGTTTTGGCCTTAGTAAATCTGCAGATAGCAAAACCACCACGAAACCACAGTCAATCCGCCACCAAACCGCCGGGGTTTAGAACCCGCCGCTTAGAAATTTTTGCCCGATGCCTCCATAATGCAATATACTCTCTAATCAGTGCAAAAACATATGCCACACCAACTTGTGTGGTGTTCACTCTGCACAAGAACCTTAGTGACCATAGTATTGTCAGTTGGACCTGGTGGGTCCATAGCCTTCCAGCTGTACACTGAATATTTACCAAAAGATTTCATTTCAGTATACAGTTTGTCTTGATGTAATTGTTATTTGCAGATGATCAGGAGCAAAATAGCGGATGATGATGTGAGTCACTGACACTAGTAAGCCACTGGTAATTTGCTGATTGCAACTGCTCCGCTGACATTGCCGATTTATTTTTTCATTGCTCAAGCACAGATCATACCGGAACACATACTGGAAACTCTGTCAAACCAATGGGGACGCATATGGGGATGCAAGCAGACATTGGGCAAAATTTACTAAGCGGCGGTTTGACGGTGGTTTCTATTCTATTCTAAAACCCGGGGGTTTGGTGGTGGTTTCTATTCTATTCTAAACCCCAGGAGTTTGATGGCGATTTTGCAGTGGTTTGTAAATGACAGCCCTGTTCTATTATATTCTAAAATGTGTTTTGATGGCAGTTTTGCAGCGGTTTTGGCCTTAGTAAATCTGCAGAAAGCAAAGCCGCCGCCAAACCACAGTCAAAACACATTTTAGAATAGAATAGAACAGGGCTGTCATTTAGAAACCACTGCAAAACCGCCACCAAACCCTCGGGGTTTAGAATAGAATAGACCAACCACCAAACCGCCGGGGTTTAGAATAGAATAGAAACCGCCGTCAAATCACCGCTTAGTAAATTTTGCCCTTTGGCTTTGTGTTACCTAATGGAGTCATAAGTTGTGAGATGTAAATTTAGCCATGAGAATTTCTTATATCTGAGAACACATTCAATCTTATACTTTCACTGGAAATAAAATTAATAACTGGCTTTGCACCTCTGAAATCCCAACAGGCAAATACTGTGATCACCTGCTAAATTTTTAAATACCGGTTAGTTATGTTTTTCTGTCTTCTTTGTTTGCAAAAGCATACACCTCCCTAGATAAATGCTACAGAATAGAATAAAATAAGCCAAGACACTGTACATACGCTGGATGTGTTACCATATTCTTCCTCTTTGCAAGACACATATGCTGCTATTTATATGAACATACATCAGTCTCCAGAAACAATATAGCATTTAAAATTGCATGCTATTGAAAATGACTGATACTGTACTTCAGTAGGGAGCTGTATTTAAATACTAGCACTGAATTATTATCATTTAAAATATAGTGAAGCACTCAGTTCTGCCTCTCTGCTGAAGATGTAATTCCTCTGTCTATATCTGTAATATGTAACACACTGCTGTACCTCTGTGCATTCGCTGCTCATTCATGAGATTTGCGTCATTTTTCAAAAAGACATTTGGATCTAGAATGCTTTAGCTGACAAACTACCACAGCTCTGTCATAAAATTGATGTATAGCATCTATGATGTGTTTTGAATACTGTCTTGCTTTACACTCAATAGCCCACTGTAATTACCTGAAGACATCCCTGGTTTGATGGATATGTTTTGAACTGAGGTACCATTTATTTCAATATCATGTTTCGTTATCAGTCCACTACTTATGGTAATCGTTTTCACATGGTTGTACTTGCGCATAATTCATTATAATTTTTTTTTAAAACTGGCAACACATTTTGCAGAGAGTATAATCATATGCCTCCATGTAAATAAGCAAAGCGACACACTTGCAACTGTTTTTTGACATACACTTTTAAAATTTCCCTCCATGGGTATACATACTAATAATCATACAGAACTTAATTTTAGAGATCCCAGAGAGAAACGGTAGGTGAAAGGTACCAGGGCCGAGGTGAGGTTAATTGCGGACCTCTCTCCCACACTTCTCAATATCATGAATTGCAGCTTCCTGCAGGAAGGGAAGGTTGGGGATCATAATGACACAAATCCCTGTGAATTGTGGGCCTGATTCAGCAAGCAACGCAAAGGAGAGAATGCACGCACATGGGCGATGGTTTTGTACTGCACATGCGTATGCATCGCATTGCGCATGCGCAAACTAGCCAGTGCGATCGGGTAAGCGTACGCAGACTACACGCAGCATGTACACAGACCCCTTCCGATATTGATTGACAGGAAGTGCAGTTTGTGGGTGGTGATGGGGGGTGGTAGGGCAAACGCAGGCGTGCCTGTGCATTGGGATGCCATTTTATGGACATCCATAATTAAACCAGTGTGGCGATGGACGCAGTGATGAGACTCCGTGCACACAAAAAGTTGCAAAGATCCAGCGCGAGGTTTGGTCAACCACTATTATGCAAATGTGGTCGATGGTTCTCGATGTAACCGATGTTGATGCTATTTTGCGTACTGATCAGGCTTTGAATAAAGGGAGATGGGCGGTTTAATATAGGGCTGGGCGTCTGCAACTTGTGCTGCTGTCTCCGTGTGTATGCATTGATTAGCATATTCTCGCAGTAGACAGGTGCGTGCGTTCTCTCCTTTGCGTTTCTTGCTGAATCAGGCCCAATGTCATCAAACCTCTCGACTGCCCACTTCACTGGGGAAGTAGGTGGATCCAGTAGGCTGGTCTACACTCTTGATGGCCAGGAGAGTCCTCTGAAATTTGGTAGGCTCCTGGACTCATTTACAGCAGATATCAAATACACCTGTAAATAACCCCAAATATAATAAAACACTTTAAATATGTACTTATAGTAATAATAAATGACACAATAACAATACTGTATGTGGCATTTAAAAATGAGTCAGTGTAATTGTTAGAATATCAGTATGGTACTGCAGCAGCGGAAAGAATGGGCAGCAATTCAACGACCACTTGACATACTCAAGATGACACCCACGACTACCACTTGCAAGGGCCAGTTATTACTTTCACCATGTCTTGTGAGAGGTATCAGACAGAGCCATAAATAGACTTTTTGTTGCCCTGTGCAAGAGAGATTATTGGTGCCCCCCCCCTCTATTTTTTAAATTGGGACATAAGATAGTGCGCCTGAAAAAGGGCCATGGCCTCATGGGGAAGGGCCAGGGAAGGGATAGGGGAGGCCAGGAGATGCTGGGGATAAAAGACGAGGCAGCTACAAGTGAGAATGATAATAGATAGAAAATTTACAGGCCCAAACAGCACCTCCTGCCCTGCGGTGCCCTGTGCCATGGCACTGGTCGCACTACCCTAGTTATGGCCCTGGTATCAGATACGCTTACCAAAATATATTAGGCCCGTTCATACGAACGGTGCCTCTGACCCCAGTACAGTGTAATTAGCCTACCCTATGTATTGAAGGGGAGCGCACCTCTAGCTTCAGCATGATGGCCACTGCACTGCCATTTTTTTCCCCACCAAATAAAGCTGATAAAAAACAAGACACAAAAGGTGTAAAGGGGAGAGGGGGTAATTTGAGAATTAGAGCACGTTACTGTAGCTGTACCCATTCCAAGCAGTATCTGAAACCAAGATACTGAATATGCATAACGGTAATGACTGTGCATTAATGTACAGTATGATGAAGGATATCACTTCATGGTGACACACACTTTATGGGGGACTTGTTTTGATTGGTCTATGTTGTGACCAGGTGAGCTGGGGTGGGGTTGGGGGGGGGCAAGTAAAAATTACTCAGGCCCGGGCATCTGTAGGGGCAGTTCTGCATTGCCGTGACCGCACCCCCATTGGGAAGTACTGAACAAGGGGGAATAGACATGATCCTCCAATGGCCAAACCCCTAGCACCTGGGCCCACCAGAAATCTTGGCAGCCCCTGTTATGATTACTGGGTGTGGACATAAACCCTTCTCATGGAATGTGTAATGAGTCATACGGGCCTATTCATCATTACTAAACTTTCCCTGGAGGTAATTAGGTTTAGAGCTCGCATGGAGTTCTACCTAATCACCAGAGGAATCCATCATTCCTCCTCTCCATAACTATCTATTCTGAAAAGCTGTCATTTTTGCGATGACAGCTTTTCAGGAAATAGATAGTTATCCCTGTCTACACTAACTTACCGCAGCTGGAAACAGTGCTGTGCATGCACTGTTAAACTCGTTAACCCAGAGCATGCGCAGCACTGCCTACACATGCGGTAAGTTTGTGTTCCCCCTTCCGCTCACCTGCCCCCCCATCCCCCCGCTCACCTCCCCCCCTTCAGCACTTACCTGTCCGCGCAGCAGCCTCCGGCTCCGTCCTGCTGGTCTGTCACATGGTCTCCCAGCAGACCACAGTACAGACTGCTATTCGCCACCTCACAGTGGGGGATAGTACCTCCATCAAATTCGGAAATTTCATAATTTTCGGAATTTGATGAATACCATAATTTCCACATCCCCATACTAATGTATGGGGAGTGTGGAAATTAATGCAGGGGGACTTAGCTAGGTGCTAAGGGGGACTGTGCTAAGTGGCTTCATGAATACTATGAATACTAAAATAACGTTATTTAAGGAAAATGTCCTTAAAAACGTTAATTTAGTGTTGATGAATAGGCCCCATAGTCATAATCATATCCTCTAATCCACAATGAAAACCTAACCAACTTCTCAGTGGTTTAGCATTGTAAAGGATTTTCAGGCTTGTGATTTAATTTTCAATAAACTTGAAATTATCAGTTCTGCAGATAGCATGGACAACAGTGGTGTAGCAGACATCAATCTGGGTGTCACACATTGGGGACTTAGCCCCCATTACCCAATTCGATACTACCTCCTGAGGGTCTTCCTGGTCCATCCTGGCTGAGTTGTCATCTCTATGAGGAGCGGCTGCTCTGCCACTTCTGAGTCAGTGTCTCCCTCCCGACAGTTCCCGCATTTGCAATGCATAGGCACCGTCATTGTTATGTAAGTTACCTGACAGTCTCCAACCAACCAGATTCCAGCCTGCTTCAACCAACCAAATTCCAACCTGTTGCTCACTAACAGATGCCATCTGTCTTCAGTCTTCCGCTTCCGTCTGCAAAAGTGCTGTCTCCATTTGTCTACTTTAGTCCGCCTAAGCATTACTGTATGTCTACAGCTGTCCGCCTCTGCTGGGACATCTGCAATCAGTTATAAGGCTAAACCAGCCTTATAACTGATTGCGTCTTTATATTTAGCCCCAATCTAGCAGAAAAAAAGATGGCTCCGTAAAATCAGCAGCTATTACATAACCACCTTTGACTTTGGACTATCCTTTACTATATTCTCATTAAGCCAGTGGTTAACTCCACCAATCAAGTACTATATCAAACTATGTGATTGTATAACTAATCATGAGACTGTATAACTAATTAGCACATTGGAAAACAATTTTATACATTAACACCTGTACAATACACAGCCATGACACACAGCACTGTCTGCTCTCTCCAGTATGTGCCAAGAGGATAATAGAGTTGTTTTGAAATATTTTCAACCTGTACCAAACTAGTGTTTAAATCAGTGTTTAAAGCTGTACATATTTAATGAGGTCCTACACTGATATAACATACATGATATACAGTATGACCATCAGTGATAAAGACACATTTCAATTGTAACCAACTTTAATTGAAGATAAATCTTCACTGCAGCAGTAATGGACAGATAGATCATAGTTTCCTGGTGGGACTCTTAATTTCCATGTGAATGCAAGTAATGTATTGTATAGACTGTAGCAGACTGTGTAGATACATTGCAGTTAATGTAAACAGTTGGCACAAACATATATAGAGTCTACCTGATGTATTAAGCATGCATAATAAAGGAATTAATAAGCAGTACCCGTATTCTTCTGACGAAGTTTCACTGTTCCTTTATCTCTATGTTTTCAATGTCTCTATCTATATTATTGCACCATCGAAAGAATTTCAAATGTCCATTTATAACAGTGCTGCTAAGCTAAGCCTTCTAACCAAGCACTGTCAGAAAGGTGAAGCCACTGGCTGTACAATTGATTTATTTTTAGGCCATGCTGATGTTTACTAAAGTGCTTTTCAATTGCAGGATTATTTACAATAGGGGGCCAATATTTCTTCTCCATTTGAAATGATTCAGAAAATTTTGTGCAAATAAGTAATACTAAAAACAGTATATTTAAGTGCATAAAGATTTGTTTAAAAATTACAATGCATACTAATTTACTTCTTATATAGAGTGAGTTGTTAAGCTACAATATTGTTGTGACCCCTGGTCACTAAATACATTAATAGTAATAACAACATTATTGGAATGTGGTGTAATGGGGGCTGTATTGTATATGTGTTAAATATGATGTACACTGTAAAAACTATAAATTGAAATATGTTTATGAGTGCCCAACAAAACAACTTTCTAGGGAGGGTGCGTGCCTGAAGTAGGAGGCTCGTGCAGAGCCAGAGGACAGGTAGAATGATAATGTATAAATAGAAGAGGAGAGGGAGTCATTGGGGCATTTCATCTCAGGGGGAACAAAGAGCAGAGGGGGATGTGCTGCCGGAGGTTCCTGTCAATATAGCTACAGCATAAACCTGCTGGTAGAGGAGATCAAAAGCCAGTTGTCCTTCTCCCAGCTTACAGAGCAAGTGACCTGCCCCTGATCATTATGGGGGATATGTATAAATACTTTGAGAGAGAGAAAGTGGATTTTACAGGCTGTGTTTAAAAAATGGCAGTTACAGTATAAGCCGATTGATAGTACTTTATCGCTTTCCATTTTATCTCTCTCCAAGGTTTGATACATCTCCCCCTGAGGCAGATGTACTAAAGCTTGGAGAGCGATAATGTGGGTGGAGATAAAGTGCCAACCTATAAGCTCCTAACTGTCATTTTTCAAACACAGTCTGTAATAAGACAGTTAGGAACTGATTGGTCAGTACTTTAACTCCATCCACTTTATTTCTCTTGAAGGCTTAGTACATCAATCCCCCTATGTCTGCTGAGCCCTCCTGTCAGTGGACTTCTAGAGCTAGAAGCCAGACTTAGGGCCTGATTCAGACCCGGACACAAGTGGGCGTTCGTTCGTTCGGCGTACGAGCAAAAAAATGTAAATTCAAGCGCTCGCTCGTATGTTCACTCGCAGCTAATCTTCCGCCCCATAGTCTCCCAACCCCTCCTCTAGCTAGCGAACGTTCAAAATAGTGACCGTCCGTCTCCTCTTTGGTTGCAGGGGACGCTCGCACAAGTCAAATCCGGAAGTGGGCCTGTCATTTTTCGATTGCCTGCTACTTCATTCTGCCAACATACTTGAATCGATTAATAGCAATCAGTATATTCATTAGCTTAATTGGTATTCACATCTTTGCCATCCGTTTTTTTTTTACAATGTCAATAAACTTTATTATTGTTCGTGTGTATCATTCCTTCCGCAGAATACGTATGTTTGTACCAAGGGGATGGTTTTTAAAATTTTAAAGTTTGTTTGAATGCTACTATTGTTTTGCATTTGTTTATATGCAGATTTGTCATCTTTATTAATATTATTTAAATTAGCTAACGCATGTCACTGCATCAAGCCTATCATAACTCACATTATATTTGTGAGGGTGTAAGTCACATGACTCATACAATAACCAATACAATGCTTTCTGTTAATTTTCAAAGTACATTAGCCAATCAAAATTTTTCTGGGACCTTTATTAAAACTGTTTTGTGTTATAAAAATCATTGCCATCATGAGAGCCGCAGCATTTTGTCGTCGCAAACTCCTGGACCTCACAGATGTGATGGATCGGCGAATAACCGAACATCCGGCCCCCATCACTAACCGCCGCAAGCGGCAAGCCTATGCGGAGGTGCGGCGCCGGCTGCGTACCTTGGACTACCGCCGCAATATCGGCCAGCTCGAAAGGCGCTGGGCAGATCTCCACCGCAGATCCCCACGCCTTTTGGCAAATTTGCGGCTGCAAATTCAGGAAAGTAAGTGTATTTTTTTAACATTTTAAATGTAAGCATACCTGCGTGTGCATGTTTTCCGTATAGCCCTGTTTCTTTATTTTGGCCATACCTGCGTGTGCATGTTTTCCATATAGCCCTGTTTCTTTATTTTGGACATACCTGCATGTGCATGTTTTCCGTATAGCCCTGTTTCTTTATTTTGGACATACCTGCGTGTGCATGTTTTCCGTATAGCCTTTTTTTTAACAAAAATTTATGGTGTTTTTTGGGGGGCAAAAAATATGAAATATGTACTAATATAAATTTGTCCAAATCATTTAGGGGCTGAGCGCAGACTTCGACGTCAACAAAATCGACGACGTCGGGCTCGTCCCCTATCCCCCACTCCCTCCCAAACATCCTCTCCCCAACCTTCCGCAAATTCCCCCTCCACCCCAGACCTGGCAGGCAGTGATGCCCCTCCCTCTCATCCGATTCCCATCCCTCCAAATTCAAACTCCCCTCCACCCCCCCCTATCTTTTCATCACCCTCCCCTCCAACTCCCCAATCTTTTCCTCACCCTCAACCTCCAGTCAAATTACCCCTCCTCCATCCGACCAGCACTGGCCCACCTCTGAGGAGGACGATATCGGGGCTCCTGGCCCAGTCAGCATAATGACCGGTATGTTTCCCTTTTAAACTATGGTTGCTTTTGAAATGTTTGCTGTTTTGTTGATGTTGTCCTTTTACCTGTGCTGTTCAAAATTGTCAAATTTTTCTAATGTTTTCGATATATATCTTTGTGCAACAATGTCTAGGATGTTTTCCCCTTACACATATGACACATGTCCAAACACTCACACTTGTGTCTTTCTTGTTTACGGTACCAACAAATGTAGTATTTTTGCGTAGTTGTCCCTCTTGGTATTTTTTTTTTCCCTTTTGTTTTTGTATAGTCTGCTTTTTAAGTTGTTTGGTACCATATAAATTAAGGTGTCATTTTAGTAATCCACACATTTTTTGAACCCACAGAGGACTAGAGGCGGATGCAAGAAATGTTGGATGGCTTGCAGAGGTTGAGGGGCCATGTCATAGGCATGCTCGTGGTCCTGGATCATATGTCGGCGCTCCTGCACCACTAATTTTTTTATTTTTCCACCCAGAAAATGTTTATAAAAATAAAATTTATTTTGATTTATTCAAGTCTCATTCCTTGTCTGGAAATATTAGATTGTTGAACCTTACATAAGTCGACTATTGTAGCATGACTTTTTAAGTAATGTAAATTAGATTGTAGAAAGCTCAAGTAAGTATGTAAGCTGGCACATTAAACACCTAACAATACCAATAGGTTTATAGAATTAACTGCAAATGTTTTTTAAATGTTTTTGTGGCTAATGTAAAAATGAAATAAAACCTGCTTAGGGCTAGATTAGAAAACATACTGAATCACCATAATACCTTTGGTGTTTGTTTTTAGCCACAAAGCAGGGTAAAATAATGTACAATTTAACACATTACAGGATTAGCCATTAAGCAAGTTTGCCTTTTTAGGACCACGTTACAGCTTGTAATTTAAGAAGGAAATGTTTGTTTAATGGCAAAAATAATTTTAATGCACACAATAAACACAAAGTGAATTGGCACAATCATTTCACACAGTGAAAACACACACAAAAATACAACCAACACCAAAAAGAACAAAATAACAACAAAAATCAAGAACTGTTTGAAGAAGTAGCATGCCAACATGAATGAGGCGAAAAAATCATTGTTCCTGAAGTTATATCCAATGTGTCCACATGAAGTAAATTTTTTGGATCAGATAGTAAGCATAGTTTTTTAGGTTAATTTTATGGAACAAAAGACAAAAAACAAGAAAACACAAATTAAAATTGCCCATTAAAATCTTACATGTCTACATTGTGTCAATTAACTGATTTTTTGAAAATAATTACCTAAAAAATCATGCCACAATGTCATCGCGTATGGCCCCCCCACATACTGACCTCCGACCAACCTCGGGGGGGCCATCCTCAGGCAAGGCATCCTCTGGCTGCATTGGGACACCACTCCTTATGGCGATGTTGTGAAATATCCCACACAGGACCACAATTTTCGAAACCATAGCCGGCAAATACATGAGCTCGCCACCAGAGCAGTGGAGGCATCTGAATCGGCCTTTTAAAAGGCCGATACAGCGCTCCACCACCTGCCTGGTGGCTGTAAGTGTGGAATTATACTCACTTTGTGGCCCTGGTGTGGGAGCCAAATAAGGAGTGAGCAGCCAGGGCGTGCAAGGGTAACCACTGTCTCCTGTGAAAAAACAAAAACAAACATCAGGACCAGTGTGTAACAAGCTTTGCATTGGTTGCAACAGAAGGTGTCAACTTACCCAGAAGCCACACATCACCAGCTTGTAGGTTGTCTAATTTGTGCCAAATCCCTGATTGCCGGATGACAAAGGAATCATGTGCACTGCCGGGGAATTTGGCATTCAGGGACAGGATCTGGAGGGAAGCATCACATACCACCATTACATTCAGTGAATGAAAGTGCTTGCGGTTCCTAAAAATAGCCTCCAGCCTTGCCGGAGGCTGAAGTGGTATGTGAGTGCCATCCACAACCCCTATGATGTGTGGGAAGCCAGCTATTTGGTAAAAATTGGCCTTCGCCACATTAAGGGTACCCATATCCAATGGCATTTGAATAAAATGATGGAGGTTTGAAAAGGGCCTCCATCACTGCCCTCAGGATCCTTGAAAAGGAGGATTGGGATATTCCCGCAACTATTCCCACAGTGGTTTGAAAGGATCCTGAGGCACAGAAATGTAACACCGACATTAATTGCGTAAGTGGTGGTATTGCTGTAGGACTTTCAATTTGACGTTCAAGATCACTCTCTATTAATGAGAGAGTGTCTATGATGGCGGCAGACAGTATCGCCTTAATACCTCATCATCTGGCATTCCAAAAAGGGTGACATGTGTTCTATATATCTGGGGCCTTGCACGTCTATGAGGCCTACGCCTGGGACCAAGTTGAGGTTGGTCGGGTTCAGGAACCATGGCCATGATAATAACATCAACCTGAAATGGTAAGCCAGGTAGTGATTGTTTTAGACAAATGTGTTAAGAAAAATATACTTATCTTTTCTCAGAAATCCAAAGATGCTTACAGGCCTGGGACGTGTCATGTGCAGAACACCCTACATTTCAAAAGTAGAAAATATGTTTAAGATTCATTAAATAAAATATGATTATAAACAAATTATTTCCGTGAAAAAATAAAGAAGGGAGCACACATTAGTTCAGAAAATAGTGCACTACATTTAGTGTTAAGACATGATTTTACACTGAAAATGTAATAAAAAATTACTTTGCTAAATAGTACGCTACTTTTACAGTTAAAACAAGACACATTAGTTTGCTATATAGTACGCTACTTTTACAGTTAAAACAAGACACATTAGTTCGCTAAATAGTACGCTACTTTTACAGTTAAAACAAGACACATTAGTTCGCTAAATAGTACGCTACTTTTACAGTTAAAACAAGACACATTAGTTTGCTAAATAGTACGCTACATTTAGTGGCAAGACATGATTGTTCCCAGAAAATAAACAACATTACTTTGCGAAACATATGCTAAAAACAACACATCTAATTTGTAAAATCATGAAAAAAAAAACACTTACCAAAAACAGACAAATATCCTAAATTTCAAAAACTTCACTGGGGCAATGCCAAAATAACTGTAAACCAAAATTAAAAAATAATACAAACATTTGTAAACTATTTACGATTATTTTTTATGGTGGTTTTTTAAAATACTTACTCCAAAAATCACAAAAAAATAGCCAAACAAAAAAAAAAAAACAACGGAAAATAAAGAAGCTAGAAATAAACAAAAAAAAAGCACCAAAAATTTCCTCCTTCTACTCAGTCAACCGCAAAACCTCAAAAATACTCCTACGCCAACCCTCCAACAAACAACATGCCACATCGACTCCAGTCACACCAAGCCATAAATAGTCTTTATTTTCCCGCTCAAATTAAGGACGGACAATAGCCGCGCACAGTCAATGATGCGGCCGAATAATGCTGACGCATGTATAAAAACGTCACTGAAAAGCCAAATCGGTCTGCTGTAGTGAGACCTCAAAGTCCAAAATGACTACAGAGCAGCAAAGCACTGGCCAAGAGGCGCCAGGTAAGTATTTCTCTTTTTTGGGCAAAAGGATACTGTTTACCAATAATTTTGCGAAAATTTTACATTATTAATTTTAATCCCATTTTAAGAAAAGGTGTTGAGGATGCCATGGAAGAGGCTGCTGGGCCTAGTAGGCCAACTAAACCAAAAAAAAAAGGCAGCCACAATTCACAAGAAAGGAGATGGAGGTTTTGGTGCAAATGTGCAATGACAACCTGCCACATGCAGCAAGGAATATGGGTGCAAGCCAGAAATGGAAAATGTGGGATGACATAGCCAGTGGTGTCAATAGGGTGGGTGATTTTGAACGTTCAACCCGGGAGGTCAAACGCCGGTACGTAAAAACTACATTTTAGTAAAAAGTGTTTACAGGTCCAAATACTGCAGGAATAATGCCAACTTTTTACCCCACAGATGGAGAGACTTATGTCTTATGCAAAAACTGGCTGATAGGGCTAGGCATGCAGGGGGGACAGGTGGTGGTCCCACCCCTGTGTCACTGGAGCTCACAGATTTGGAGGAGCTGGCCCAGGGGTGTGTGCAGGATGAGGAGGTGTTTGGCGTGTCGAACATGGATACCGACATGCCCGACTTTGCGGCTCCTCATGTTGCCCCAGGTAAATGTTGTAATGTTACCAACTCATAAATGTGTTTGGGACAATATCTAGATTATAATGTTACTCTTTTCTCTTTTTTCTCACAGAGACACAGGCGGATGAGTCTGCTCCAGAGGGGAGCTTTGGCCGCAGAATTTCTGCTGGCTCTGCAGGGGAGGAAGCAGTAGATCCGGCTGTGGACCCTGTGGCAGACAGTCCAGGACATTCCCCCTCGCAGGCAGTGGGCCTCCTCACTGATCTCAATATTAAAACGGATCAGCAGACCGAGATTCTGCTGAGGATGGACGCCAATCTGCTAAGGGTGGCGGACGCCCTGGAGCAAAGTGCTGCGGCCAACGTGACCATTGCTAAGACCCTGGCGGAAAATACTGGGGCCAACGTGCGAATAGCAAATGCCCTGGAGAAGCTCGTTCGCCAGCACATGTTGAAGCCGGCCTCCCTTCCTGCCGGAACATCAGGACCCTCCTCCTCTGGCACAACAACAGCCATCCCTCCAAATTTGCCTAACCCTATGCCTAGTCCAGAGGCCACAACATCTGCCTCTGGCCAGGCCAGCAGAAGGACATCCCAGACCCGTTCAGGCTCCCTCCCTACCCCGGCCAAATGGGCCAAAAGGCGATGATAGCACTGGCTAATTTTCCCACAATCCTTCTCAGTGTTTGCCCCATATTCATTAATACCCAAAACCTCCCTCTCCTTTCTTGTGAATTTTTTATTAATTGTGTTTGTTTGTAGATTTCAAATGCCACTTATTTTGTTTGTGTGTTTTTAAAATCATTTGTTATTTGTTTATGAGTTTTAATTAACACTTAGCAAAAAACAAAAGGACGATTGTTTTCTTGGCCCCTAAAAAATGAAGAAAAACAACAAATCTGCGTACAATATTGTTGGCCGAAAAAAAAAATAATAAAAATTTGGCAAAAACACGCAAATGTAAAATAAATTTGTAAGCTAATTGATTGTCTAACCCAGAAATTATCAGCTGAGTAGTTCACCTGCGTACGTTTTTTTGCTACTAAAAAAAGGCTATTGGCTAAACACCTTACAAGCATTTTTGCAATTCAAAACTGATTGTTTTTGAGGCCACAATTGATAAATCGGGAAACCATCGATGAGCCTCGGGAAGAACGAAGAGACCATCGTCATTGCGGTAGAGAATACCAGACCACAAGCTGAGCGAGCAGTTTGAATGGAAAGTGGATTAGGCAGTGACGTAACCCTTCTTCCATTGGCCGTTCACATCAGATAATTTATGTTCGCCCAAAAAACTCCTCGACACGCCTGCGTTTTCCCATCTCCACCCCCGTTACCGCCCCAAAACGGACAGTTCTGTCAATCACATTTGACATGTCACTTCCTGTTCGCTATTCGACGAACGACTGAAAAAATTATCGCAATCAGCCGTACGCACATGCGCACTGTTACACCGAAGCATGCGTGGTTTAACAACATCGGATGACTACGAGCGTACGACCGCTTACGAGCGGCTCTGAATGAGGGCCATAGTTCCCACCTTCAAGCTACGATGGGCCTTTATTGAAAGGTATGTGTGTGGCAACCCGACGGTCTGGATGCCAATGCTCCTATTACCGGTGCCAAAATCCTGACTCTGGTCACAAGCTTGGCACCAGCATCCTTACCGCCAGGATATTGAAGGTAAGTATTGGGATGTTAGGGGGGGCTAGGGTTAGGGGTTAGGCGCTAGAGGAAGGCACTAAGGGGGGAGGGTTAGGCACCAGGAGGGGAGGGTTAGGGTAGGGAGAGGGGGAGGGTTAGCATACCGACCAACAAGTGTCAGTATGTTAATCCATTCGGGATGCCGGCGTTGGGATTCTAAAAGACGGGATCCCGAGCGCCAGCATCTCATACCGATTCCTACTGAAGGAGGAGCTGCATTTTGAGAGACAAGAGAATCTAGCAGGCTTCCAGGGAGGGACAATGATAGAGCTTTCCATGTAGCTGAATATAACAGCTCTTCTGTAAAGTCACTGTGAGTAAACTGTTATAACTGCATTACAACAAGGCTGCACCTTGAAATGATATCATCCAGTAGTGCATGCAGGCCTGATGGACCAAGACTGCCTTGACTCCGTCTCTGCACCATCAGCTGGCCACCTGCAGCCATGATTGGAACTGCCGCACATGCGCATCAGCTCCTCAGAGCTGTGATTGGCAGAGCTCTCTGCACTGGATATATATAGCCAAGGGAGCTGATACGCATGCCCAGCAGCACCTCCGCTCACATGCCATCTGTTATGGTAGTGGATATATCCCCTTCAGTAGATGTATTGACTTCATCAGTTACTGTCTAACATCATTAGTTAGTATCCACGTGAATATAGAGGGGGAATATGAACCTGGGGCGAGTGGCCAAATTTTAACTTTTGGTGCGCTTTATGGGCATGGAAACACACTTCTGCCCTTGCTCTATGTCATTTCCAGGTACATCTACTGAAGGGGATCTATACACTACCCATCTGTTATGGGACTCTCCACCTCAGCCCTTTGAATTTGTAAGTACGTATGCCATGTGTGTGACTGTGTGAGTATGCTGTGTGTATGCTATGTGTGTGTATGTATGCTATGTGTGTGTATATGCTGTGTGTATGTATGCTATATGTGTGTTTATGCTATGTAAATGTCTGTACGTATGTGTATGTATGTATGAATGCTTGGGTGTTTATGCTCTGGTTGTAACTATATATATGTGTGTGTATGTATGTATGCATGCTTGGGTGTTTATGCTGTGTGTGCATATATGTGTGTGTACGTATGTGTGACAGAATGTACTATTTGTGGATGGTAACAGGGGAAGGTGCTTGTGATCGGGGGAGTGGTGCTGCGAATGCAGGCGCATCTGGGTGTCAAAACTGAGTTTTATGGGTGTGCTTAATTAGCATGGAAGCGTCATTGTACACGTCACTTGGTTGTATTTCAGCCTGCAGTGATCGCAGTGCTTTCGGCAGGGTAGGGGCTACCTCAAGTGCTGCGTGCAGCTCCGATGGCTCTCGATAGTCCCGAATATTCATACACTTCCTGGAGATAACGTGTGTTAAGAAAGAAAAGTGGGCGTCTTTATACCGGCGTATGCTCACTCTGCCGTCGCTCTCTAAGATGTTTCTTGTGCTCACATGTCCACTTCAGCCTATCTCTAACAAGAGCGCCCTATTTAAGCCTGCACCTGATAGAAGCACCTTCTCAGAACAATGTGGTTCTTTTCCTTCCAGTGATCTCACTCACTAATGAGTAAGTGGTATAGATGTGTCCTCATACATCTAGAAACAAATACAAGGTAACCTATGTATATATAAGGCGCAAAGTGAACACAATTAAAATATGATTAATTAACAGCTATAATGCAGCTCCCACTTGAAGTGCTGGGAACAGTTATATGACTATACAAAACTTAATATAAAATAAAACAAGTATTGTTTAATATAAAATGAAAAAAATCACTAAAGGATAAATAAAACAATAATAAATAGAAACAATGGCCCTCATTCAGAGCCGTACGCTCTGAGCAGAGCGCACGCTCTGAATGAGGGCCGGCCTCCATGAAAATGGAGTGTCCTTCTGGACGCTCGTATAGCTGTGGGTCACCACCCACAGGCTATACGAGCGTGCATTTTGATGGCTGCGATGGTCGAGACCATCGCGACCATCGAAATTGCGAGCCGGAGCCTGCGGTTGAGGTTTTCAACCGCAAGCTCCGGAGTGATTTTGGCTCTATCAGAGCCCAAATCACTCCCACTGACATCACTAGTGATGTCAGTGGGCCGGCTTCTGACGGGAGGCGTTCCCATGGGAACGCCCCCATCAGAGAGGCACGCCCCCGGCACGCCTACCAAAGGGGGCGTGCTGTCAATCAACTCGACAGCACGCCCCCTTTGATCAGACACAACGAGCGAAGGACTTTCCTTCGCTCGTCGCGTCTGGCGCATGCGCACGACGGAGCTCCCTCCGTCGTGCGCATGCTCAGTGCAGAACATCGACCCACTTGCGAGCGGACAGCCGCTCGCGAGTGGGTCTGAATCAGGCCCAATGTCTATAGACAATAAATGCCACTGATTGGTCTCAAATTTCTGGCATAGAATTGACACTTAGATAGTGAGGTGTTCCAATTAGTTTTATATTATGGCAAAGGTGCCAAATAGTTCACGTGCTCACTCTCCAAAGGCTTAATCTCACCACCAATGTTGATGCCCAGCAATATATGTCACAAAAAGGCTGCTGTGGGAGAACGGACAGATTGTCCCCGCTTGAATACAATGTAGCAGTGGTCCTGGAAGAAACATGGCCTAATGTAATATGGAGCGAGACTCAGCTGGTGCTGTGAGTAAACGTGCACAGTTCAGCGTCCACGGTATCTCACCAATAACAAGTTAAATGTCCAGCAGCCGGTATTAATGTCCAAAAACAAATCTTAGGCCCTCATTCAGAGCCGTACGCTATTTGCGTTCGTTCGTTCAAAAACAAGGGGTGGCTATTCAAATGATCCGTACGCACATTGCAGTCTGTTCACACCTCTAAGTCTGAACGAGCGTGCAAAACATACGCTCGTTTATTTGTTAAAAACGCCCCCTGGCCGCTCGCACCATACGTCATGTCCGCTATTTATTAGATTAATCGAGTACATCGACCAGCGTATGAACTGCTCGCTATTCTTGTGGTTGGTTTTTGCTACCACAAATTTGCGAGCAGTTCTGGCTATAAAATAACCCAGTGACGTGGTCAATGACGCTGCTGTATTAATTATGCACTCCCTTAAAATGCCCGTTTTGACCTTTAAGCACGCCTGCGATCGGATCTCCACTCCCCGTTTTCAAGCACCTTCCCCTGTTACCACCCACATACGCCTCATTCTGTCACTCAAAATAGCAGGCCCTCGCTATATTGCGTACCAACGATTTTCGGCCGCACTGACTGGTTCGCGCATGCGTACTAAAATCCGTACGCATGCGCAGATGTGCAAACATCGCTCGGAACGAGCGTACTGCCGCTAACGAGCGGCTCTGAATGAGGGCCTTATTAATGCATACACATTGCACAATTTTAACGATTTGTCGTTCCGATGTGTTGGAATTGGCCAAATCGTTAACCAAATCGTTTAGTGTGTAGGGGCCTTAAGAGTGTGCTGATTAATTTGATATGTGTGCACAACGGTACTTGGAATGCGGCCGCTACATTGTAGCATTTGTGTACAGAATCAGGGACTCAGTCACACACAGATATACGAGTATCGCATATCAAATTAATCAGCATAGTCTGCTGATGCATCCTAGTCACATCACATTGCAACATAGGCATTTTTTCAGCAAAAGAAGACGCAAAAAATATGCCTGGCACTAGCAGAGTCTCACGTCCCCTGCCATGCCGAAAGGGGCTATTTGGTGTGACTGCAGCAAAGAGGTGTAGGGGTACATCTGTACCTCCAATCCACTGCCTGTACCTGTGCTGCTGGCTTCCTGCAAGTTGCTGCCTCTGAGTATACCATCTACTCTGCAGTCCTGCGGTGTATGCTGTTTCCACACCTGCACCTACAGATGTATCCACATACTTCTATCCTCCATGCACTACAAGTCATGTTACACATAACACATGAGCACTGTGTGACTTGATAGAGCTGAGCATCTTTGCATGTGACTTTTTCCTTTCAAATGCGTCTTATTCGCACGGCGATGCAGCAGCTTCTGTCAATTAAAATGATACGCGACAAGTCTACTGTATATTCTGTGTGTGACTTTGGGTGTATCTGCCTGCAAAATGCTACAGTACAGTGTCAGCTGCTGTGACACTGTAACGTTGCGTTTTGCATGTAGATACACCCGAAGTCGCACACAGATCATAGGCATGCCGCATATCATTGTATTCAGCAGAAACTTGTGCATCCTATTTACATCGCTGTGCGAATAAGTCACATTTGAAGGAAAAAAGTTGCACGAAAAGACGCTGGGCGCTACCGAGTCACCACACAGCATGGCGCAAATAGAGGGACTGTTAAACACGCAAAGAGGCTAGATGTATGTGGACACAACTGTACCAGCCTGTGTTCAATTATCGGTTCCAGTCCAGGTCAACTATTGTAACTCTCACCGGTCTCACTCCAGTCCAAGCCTACGGTCCCATTCCAGCAGGCTGCTGCTGTCTCTGGTCCCACTCCGGCTTAAGCCTGCGGTTCCCCTCCAGCTAGCTGCTGCTGTCTCTGGTCCCAGTACAGTTCAAGCCTGTGGTTCCACCCTGGCTGGCTGTTGGTCTCTCTGGCTACTCTGCAGTTACCTCCAGTCCCTGTCCGACTCAAGTCTCTTGCTCCACTCCGACTACTTTCCAGTTCAAGTCTCCGGTACTACTCTGGCTACTCTGCAGTTACTTCTGGTCCCAGTGCGGTTCAAGCCTCTCGTTCCATTCTGTCTACTCTGCTGCTTGTTCAAAATTTCACTCCTTTCAGGTTCCACATCTGCAACCTCCGGTTCTTATCTGCTCCATCTACCATCCAAATCTTCAATTCAAGCCTGATTGTATTCTGAAGTATTCTGGGCATCTCAAGACTCTCCTTCAACTTCTAGTGCTGAGTATTCTGCCACAGTGACCTCATCTACTAGCAAGTCCTCCCAGTAAATCTCTCCAGCTCATTGCAGGTTCAATTGGATTTTAATCTCTGATTGAACCTATTGTAACCTGCCTCTGTCTTTGCTCATTATTATTTGAATACCTGTTACCAGACCTCGGATAGAACCTGACCTGTTTCTGTCTTTGCCCATTAAATATTTGGATACATGTTACCAGACCTGACCTGATACCTGTCTGTGGGCCCGATTCAGCAGAGGACAGAATTGCAAAGCCGCACACAAGCAGCTTTGCAATTACGTACTTGCTTAACTGCAAATGCAGCAGGAGGTGTCTCAAACCTCCTGCTGCATATGCGATCCCAGCGCTGGGATCACCATTGTGACCATCGGTCACAATGCTGGATGACACTGGCCAGCTGAGTAAGCCTCAGCTAGCACAGGCTGGCCGGCATGCAAGGCCAGAAATCTGTGACAATAGATGCAGATACTGGCCTTGCCACTCCCAGAAAAAGGGGATGACATACCCCCAATTCCAGGAACGTAGGCCGTCTCCATACCACACGTGAATGTCTCTGCCAATCAGGCAGAGGCATACTGGGGAATGAGTGTGATCATGCAGGACCCGTCCTGCATATGCGCAGAATGGGTCCTGCACACACACAGATTCCTAATAGTGGGGAATCTGCGTTCATCAGTGCACTTGTGTACAGTGCTGAATCAGGAAAAGAGATTTCAGTGTGCATCTGCTGTTTGGAACTACCTTGCAAATAATGGAGTGTTTGGTGTGAACCAGGGGCATTTCTATAGAGGAGGGGGCCCGTGTGCAGTCTCCAACATGGGCCCCCTCCTCTCTGCCCAGATGCCGGCAGCGCACTGAGCTGTGCGAGGCCAGTGCCGGAGTTATAGACTCTGGGCACTAGAGTGTGCCCAGAGTCTATAGTGTATGCACAGCATGCGCAAATGATGGGAAAATGGCCGCTGCCACCATTTTCCAGTCGATTTACAGCGCCAGTCACCAGCGCCGACGTGGGACTCGGGAGAGGTAAGTATTATTATGGGTGTAGGGTGTGCGGTGCGGGGCCCCCCTGGACCCAGGGGCCTGTGTTCTCCGCACCCATTATAGATACGCCGCTGGCGTGAACATCCCATTCTGCTGCTGTGGACTTGCTACACTCAGAAAATCTTGTGAGCACGGGAAAACCTACATTACATTTTTAATTACT
Source organism: Taudactylus pleione (assembly GCA_031769625.1). Taxonomy (NCBI): domain Eukaryota; kingdom Metazoa; phylum Chordata; class Amphibia; order Anura; family Myobatrachidae; genus Taudactylus; species Taudactylus pleione. Next base: position 2,080,680 of record JAUIMM010000099.1, read on the forward strand.
GTGTACTTGTATGATATCAGTGAACCGTTCAGCTAATGGAATTTAGTATTTGTAATTTCAGAGTATAAACTCTGGGAGCCACATGACAATATATATTTTTTTTATCGCCAAGAAACACAAACCCTTTAATAAGGCTAGAATCTACCCAATAATGTGATGAAATGTTATACCTTTAATAAATTGCCTTATTTATTTACAAAAAAAGATACTAGACTTTAAACAGTAAGGAGCAATACAGTCAGCTAAAATCCATTAGGGATACTCACAAATATTTTAGATCTAAGAAATAGAAGTGCTACTAAGATATAAGATGTTCATTAATAGATTAATATGATTTAAAGAAAATCTGAAATGAGCTAATGTATCATACAGGCAATTGTTCACACAGGAATACACCAACATCGCCAACATTGCTTATTTATAAGGTGACACAAGAGTCTCCTTTGAGAGATAGAACAAATCATACAATAAAAAACAAATCATATATATATAAGCAGGACCAGGTTGACAGATAGGGTGCAGACATGAGACAGAGGGTAGAGGGGGTCCTCTTAATGAGAGAGCTTGCATTCTGCATTAACTATTACCCCTTTTCCACTAGATTACCTGGTCGCACTCGGGATTACTGTTTGTTCACGTGCCCATCCCAGGTGCGATCTGGCTGAGACCCCTGTCAGGCAGACGGCCAGACCCGGCATTACTCGATGAGCCGGCACTTGGAAAGGATCTCATCTCCAAGCACCAGCTCTTCCTATGCAGAGAACGGGACCTAGATCGAATCGACCCAGGTTACCCGTTCACACTGCATCACGAGAAGGAAGAACATGCGTTCAACCCTTCTCGTTACCAGGGTTGAAATGCTGGGTCATTTTACCCAGTTTATTTCAATCCTGCCCTCTCACACAGCACAATAACCCTGGTTGCTACGCGCTCATATGCAAAAACCCAGTATAGTGGAGCTAGTGGAAAAGGGATATATGAGAAGCCTAGTATAACATTGCTCTTGGGAAATTATTGTAGTTTATTAATCCATTGACTATACAGCTGACTAAATGCATGTCACAAATCTGGGTCTTTCATTGCTGACAGGTGCAGACTTTCATTCATGGCTGTTACAAAACATCACAGGGACATTTCCCTGTGATTAATTGCTGCACCTGTTCACTCACCTGTTCTGCTAGTCCCATGGGTAGAGACCACTCCCTACTTAAGCCAGTTCCTGTGTGCAACACAAGGCCTGAACATTGAGTTCATGCCCGGATAGTTCAAGGCTCCAAGAGTTCTCTGTATCTTCTTTGGTGTCCTTCGTGACTTCCTCATTGCTTCATCGATTCCAGCAAGTTACCATCCTTGGCTGAATATCGCTCACCTGTCAGCTTCACAGCATTCGCGCTGCTACAGACCAGCATCACAGAGCTCACAATGATGTGCCGAGTTCCAGCTACTGCTGTATTCCAATCTTGCCAGTGCTGCAGCTTCCACGCTGTGCACAGATCCATTACTCATCTGCCACTGTGTCTGCAGTTCCGGCAGCATTACAGCATCCATGCTACTCACCATCTTGGAAACATCCACTGCAGTGCTCCGTTGCCTGCAGTTCCCATACTGCAAACAAGTCAGCCTTACCATCGCACTCTAGCTTGCAAGTACACTCTGCTATTTACCTGTGAACTGTATACATCCTCGGTCTATACCATCATACCGATGGGTCATTGCTTGTTGTTCTGTTCTACTCTGTGCTCAGTAGTTATCCAGGTATGTAGTATACTATCCTGCTAGTGGCATTGGTTTCTCTGCATTGCGTGCTGTTGTCTTGGGCTGGTTTAGAGAAGGGTGCTGGTTCCAGGGCTGTGGTTCAGTGTGAGGTATACAGTCTGTGCACTGAGGTGTTCAGAGACTGTATTTCTTTTCATAACATTCAGTTTATGAGTTTTGCACTGGTTCCAGTTCCAGGTCTTGCTTCAGAGCTGTGCCAGGGTTACAGCTTTCTCAAGTTGTATACTGGATACATAAGTCTCCAATTCCTGTTCTGAGTTCTGAGTTCCTATCTACCAGTACTTTGCTATTCTGAGTTCCAGGGTCACCCTTGTGGTTGGAACATGTTCCTGGTCTAGTAGACCTCCGTGATCACTAGGTGAGGGAGTGCCAAGTTGCCTGGGTAATCACCCAGGTTCCAGTTTAGCATCCTTGCACAACACTAGTCTATGGTTCCTAAACTTGCATTAGTGTCTAGCCTCCTGCTTGATCATGAGCCAAAGCTGGATCAAACCATCTCATTTCACAAGCACGTTGGCCAGACCCAGGGGTTCCGGACCATATCTACAAAATAATCAGACCGTGACAATCAGTCAGGGTATCTACAGTAATCCTAGCATACCAACCTTAACTTGAGGACTTTTTTCCATTAGAGTTGATGGAAAGGTCACTTGTTACCACTTTATTTCAATATTGTATTCCATTTATAGCCTTTGTATTAAATGGGTTGGTTATTTATTTTGTATTTTAATACTATGATTCCCAAGCAGGGAAAGGAAAATCTTTAAAAATATGTTTGATTAAAACAGTTAATAATATATTTGATCTACATTATAAATGCAAATTAATCAAATGAGATGTAATTAGGTTTAATTTTTAAAAATACATTCATTTATCATTCTGTTTTGATATATTACAGCATTTTAAAGTGTGTCTCTTAAGAAAAAAAATATGGCATCTGTGTTAGAGAATATTGTCACAAAACCACAAAATATTATAAACCACTGTCTTAATACAGTAGATACTTTATCTGAAATATCTATACTGGTTTATAACATTTTATGCATATTTTTAGGATGTATCATTTTGTTTTATTTTGTTTTTATGAACCTAGAAAACGTGTATCTCACAATTTTTTATTTTGCCCAGTACATACAATTTCCTGTTAAGAGCATTTTAACCCCTGGTTGCTGCTGCTGCTTAGTTGCTTATTTGAGTGTTATGATCGCAGATACAGCAATGTAAACCATGTTCTTTCCCTGTGTCGTTTCGTACTGTAAGTCATTGTTTTCTTGCTTTGCTCATTTGTAAGGTGCTGCGGAACCTTTGTGACACCATAAAAATAAAGGATAATAATAAATATTAATAATTTTATGCTGTGTTTCCAATTCCAGTGTTCAGAAATGCTCCTGCAAAATAATTTTGGACTTCATTCAGAGTCGGTCGTTGCGGCCGCTTGGTCGTAGGGGAAAGGGGCCGGATATGCAAATTAAGCGATCGGAAGTTGCATCGCTAAGATGGGTTCGTTAGCTGAACGACCGAGGGTAAGAAGCGGCCATAAGACTAAATACATGCCCCCTTCTCGATCGCAACACACATTATCTCAGGGGATATAAGGATTAATCGAGACCATCGGGACCCATCGGAGCTGATCGCAGAGCTAAAGGCTGACCATACCATCTCTTAAGCACTACGATCTAGTCAGTGTAATAACCACCCATGTCACGTGTGCCATGACACTACTTTGTTAATTATGCACTCCCATAAAACGCCGTTTGCATAGCCAGACACGCCTGCGTTCGGATCTCCACTCCCCCGTTCACAAGCACCTTCCCCTGTTACCACCCACAAATGCCTCATCCTGTCACTCAAACTAATGACCTGGCTGTGTTCAAGGAGAGAGCAATTTCTGATCGTAACAGCTAGTTTGCGCACGTGCATTGCGAATTTTACGCATGCGCAGTTTAGCAAACATTGGTTGCGTACGACCTAGCGGCCGCAACGATCGACTCTGAATGAGGTCCTTTGTGCCTACATGTGCAGAAAATGGTGAAAAAAATAGAAATGTGAATAAAGGTCCACCAAATCTACAGTACTTTCTCTTTAAAACACATATTAATTTCTGATTTTTGTTAATATCCTGCAATACTGACCTGTGTAGTCTTATTCATGTTTTACATCAATCATACAGTATATTTCACCTAATAGCAATAGCTAGGCATCTTAATGCCCTGAGAGTGCAATAGAACAGTAGTGCACATTTGCATCCAGGATGCAAGACCGATTCTTCCCAAATACTGTTGGAAGGGGATGTAGCTAATAGACCGGCAGACACAATGCCGCCGGTCTAAATCCTGACACCAGAAGACCTGCAAGGGACAGAAGATAGGCGTCGAAATACCGATGCCTATCTTCGTCCCGACGCCAGAGTGACGAAGGACACCGGACCAATTGAGGTGAGTCCGGCAGTCCCTAGTTCTTAGCCACATGGGGGGGATGTTAGGTTTAGGCAACCCCGGGGGGACTTAGGCTTAGGCACCCCCCGGATAGGGGTATGGTTAGGCTAGGGGAAAGGGGGGTTAGGGTTAGGTGCCGCTGGGGGGAATTTAGGGTTAGGCACCCCCTGGGAGGGATAGGTTTAGGGTGCGGGGGAGGGGATATAGGTTTAGGCACCCCCAGGGGAGACTTAGGGGTGCCTAACCCTAAACTCCCAGGGTGGTGCCTAACCCTAAGGGGGGGGAGAGGGGAGGTTTCCTCTGTCGGGATTTCTTCCTGTTGGGCTGACCGTGTCAGGAATTGAACCGGTGGCTAAAAAGCCACCGGCATTTCAATCCCATTTCTGTTGGGAGCAATAATAGGTGGTACTTTGCTTGGGAAGGCAAGACCTACCCATACATAGCAGGATGGAGAGGAGACTTGTCCTTAAAGACTATTAATGAAGAAGAATATGCATTCCATTGTACGTCACATAGCAACACATAATTCTTGGAGAAATCTCATTGACTGTACATATACAATTATATAAACATACTGTATTATCAGACTAGGAAACATGGTACTGTAATATCATAGTAAAATATCATATTAAAAAAGTTATACAACGCTATTCAACAGTGTCGACAAATTCCTAACTAAAATATATATCTTTTTCAAGCTTACGTCTTGGGTAGTTAATATTAATATTAAAGCCCTGACATATTAAACAGTACCATACATAAAAGCGACGATGACATAAACCACATACATACAATAAAATAAATAATAAAGATGGATCCTGTATGCCCTATTGAGCTTACAATTAATATGTGCGGGAACACATCGTACATAAGGCAGTGCCGGCTCTGATTCTGATCCACTGATCGGTGGATCAGAACAGCATCAAGGAATTGGTGATTGGCCAAATAGATGTATGGCCAACATGACTTTGTAGGGTAATATGACAGATTTTTATATTTACCATAGGAATCTGTAATAAAAATATAAACAATTGTAGAATAGGGGTTTAGCAATGGCACCCACGCTTTGTAAAATCTGAAGGTAGAATAGTGACATAAAATAATAGCACCAGTCTGGTGTTGTGTCATCACATAGATGGTAAAGAACATTCTAAATAAATAGCCCTGAGAAAGGAATGATGCCTATAGAAGGTATAGTAAAGATATGAACATTTATTAATGTATAGACAGATAAATTACCCTTATAATAAGGGAAATGTCATAAAAAAAATAAAAATCACAGCAATGATTATCCTAAAAACATAGGGATAAATAAAGTGGTAGGAAGGAAGACATGCCAAATAGGTATGCCCGGGGAACCCTTGACCACCGGTCCTTAGGGATCTCTGGATATCAAACCAAAGGGATGGGTAATGGGTTCCAATGCATAAATGTACTTTCCTGGCGGAGTTTCTCCTACTGAGTACTACCTCCACTGCAACCACGTTTTAACCTCCTGGTAGGTCTTTTTCAAGACATGGTCTTCAGTGGTAAACTGGGGCTTACGTTCCCATGGTGGAAGTGACTTCCAGTTATCCCTCCTCAGAAAGGAAGTAAGTCAGATGTCCTCCAATAATATTGGTTTATATCTAGATGGATGGGGATAAATGAGAAGAAGCCATAATTGGCTCAATTGTAACATATTCTGGCTAAAAAGTAAAAAATCACGGCAATTACCAAACCAGAAGTATGGTTTCGGAGGCCATATGTAAGTTTCCTTATCTTGCCCCACATCTGGTCCATGGCTTTGTTGTTCCTTTCAAGTATCCCTGACAGCTGGGTTTCATTCAAGGGAATGAAAGGTAAGCAGGAGATATCAGTGATATCTCCTAAGCGACCTTCATGGTGAATGGCCCCAATACTTAATTTCTACAAATGTAGGTGAAAATGTTAATTTTGACATACTTTTGTAGAAATTAACTGATGTTGAATATGGTCCTATATGTTAACACTAAAATAAGATAATTATGTATGGACCTATCCATATACAGAGATGTTAGTGGGGAGGAGAAAGCTGGGGCTCTGAGAGTGCACAAGCCGAGATTGATCTAGAGTGTCAACATCCCCTGTCTGATATACACTTGTGGCCACTCATGGACAGAATGGCACAGATTATCAGGCATCAAGGAGAAGGGGTCCGAGGTAGAGCAGCCAATTGTTCAGCCAGGGAAGTGTGTAAGGTACTTAAGGAGTGCTGGAGCTGAGTGCAGCAGCGTGTGGCCAGTCGGGTGCTAAATCTGAAAGAGGAGCAACTTCTGTGTAGCTGTGTGAGGACGGAAATACTGAGGCCCTGATTCAGATCTGCATGCAAATTCCGGTGTTTATGTACATTGAGCAATTGTTAGCCATTGTGCATGTGCGAAAGCCGCACTGCGCATGCGCATCAAATGTTTTGTGATCACGCATGTACAGATGATTCACTTGTAAGGTGAGAGACAGGTAGTCAGTGTTTGGGGGAGGTAATGGGGGTTTACAGAAAAATGAAGGTGTCTAGACACATTTAAACACTGTTTTCAGGGCGTGCATAAATTAGCCACTGCGTCCTTGCTCGTAGCAGGAGAGACCTGTGCATGTCTGGAGACACGCTGTGTCTATGGCACCTTACACTTACTCAGAAGGGTGATGGCCACCAGATCTGCATTTGATGTTTCCATTGTTCCTGGTTTTATGTGTGAGTGGCAGATGTGAGATGCTTTCAGTGGGCATCTCTTAGCTCTCGATGGCGAGTGGGTCACTAGCATATTTTCACAATTGCGATCCATGAGAGGTTGCAGCTGTGATAGCATTTGCGTGCGGATCTGAACCAGGCCCAGAGTCCCTATGATGAGGCAGCTGGGGGAGGAACTGAGGTATAGTTGGCTTCTCTCCCCTGCGACAGGCTGGGATTGGGGAGAGCTGTCCGGGAAGGTGTGGTGCTGAACAGTGGCTGGCCAGAGGAGCACTGCTAGTTGTCTAGCTACCAACCTGCATAATACACTAAAGGTTGGTATAGCCAGTAAATTACAGTTCACTTGGGACTCAACACAGCAGTAACTCTGTACAAATTCACAATAGCTGTCTGAAAGGACACATATTAAAGCAGCTCTCCAATCTAAGCAGAGAACAGATGTTTGAAAGGAAACATATTAAAACAGTTATACAATCTAAGCAGAGAATAGCTGTTTGAAGGGACTAATATTAAAGCAGCTCTACAATCTAAACTGAGAATCTAGCCCTGCTGTCCTGAAGTGTTACAAAAAGAATGGTAGTTGCTCAAATCAATGAATTGGTCTATTGCAGGTGCATGTAAGGGAGGGGTTAATCTAGACTAGGTAACCACCAGCCACAGCAAGGCATCTCTGTTCTGGTGGTCATACACTACATGATATTAGCACCATACCTCCCTGTATTTGTAAACTGAGAGCCTACTCATCTGTCTCTTTTGCTGGTCTATTATGGTATCCTAGAGGAATTTGTGTGTTTTTTTTTCTAGTCTAAATTAGCCCCTTCCTTACATGCACCTGTGATGGACCAATACATTTATTTGAGCAGCTACCATTCTTTGTATTACTGTTGGAGTGAATGCTGATCCTTGTAGTGCCATACTGGAAGATCTTGGGGTGCCTTCAGATGAGTTGGGATACAATTTAGAAATACATAAATGTTTGACCCAAAGTAGGTGATATTATCATGTAGTGTAGGACCACCAGAGCAGTGACGCATATATATGTCTCTTTAGCTGGTCCATTATGGTGTACAGGGGGACTTTGTTTTTTGTTGTCTTGAAGTGTTCTAAGTTAATCAATTCCTGACTCATTGTGAGAGGAGAGGGGCTGCATTTCACAAAGCTTATTACATTCTCTTACAGTGGTGTATAGAGGAGACAGGGGTCTATTTACTAAGCAGTGTTAGGAGACAAAGTGATATGAGATAAGGTACCAGCCAATCAGTTCTCAACTGCCTGGTCACAGGCTGTGTTTGAAAAATGACAGTTGGCAGCTGATTGGCTGGTATCTTTACTCCTTTCACTTTGTCTCCTAACACAGCTTAGTAAATAGTTCCCACAGTCTGAAACCGAATCTCAGGCAACCACTTGTAACCTGGCTAATGTGCTGTACATCCAGTTCTAACCGGATCATATGCAGCGGTGACTGAGGCAAACCATTTTACCACATTTCTTCTCACTACAATACTGAGAGAAGGTAACATAAAGCCATAATAATGATCTACACTTTAGTAAAGCTAAAGTTTTGTAATTTTGCCATATTTCAAAAACTCAGATTATAAACAGATATAACTGTTTCATCAGGAAAAAACTTTTTGTTCTTTAGGAGGCTCACAGAATCCTCAATATTAGAGTATACTTTTACATCACAATTCTTCCTAGCTGAGGTGTGTACCAATGAACAATTGGCAAATTACCATTTATTGCTTAGAGTCAAATAGACCACAGGTTCCCAAACTCAGTCATCAGGACCCCAAACAGTTTTACAGGTCTCCTCGCAGAAACACAAGTGAAATAATTTGCTCCATCTGTGAATCTTTAAAATGTGTCAGTGAGTAATGACTGCACCTCTGCTCCTCCTGGGTGACCTGGAAAATGTGACCTGTGTGAGATCCTGAGGACCAAGTTTGAGAACCACTGAAATAGGCTAATTCTGTTTACCGCTTTGCTGTAAGGCAGTGCTTCCCAACCTTGGTCCTCAAGTCACACTAAAGCTGGCCACACATCTAAAGATTATCTGTCCAACCAGCCAACTAGTTGATTGGTTGGAATGAAAATCTGGTAAGGTATGAAAGCAAATGACAATCAGCAATTTGCTCCCAAACGCCGGAAAATGGACAAAAACTGTTTTTTGAACAAATTGTTTAGGTCAAACATTTAACAAACTTGTCTGACGACCATTTTCATCTGTTTTCTCTCATTTAGGAGCAAATTGCTGATCATCATTTACTCCCATACGTTTCCAGATTTTCATTCCAACCAATAAACTAGTTGGATGGTTGGATGAAAGTTGGTCTAGTGTGTGGCCATCTTTAGTGTGCCTTGAGGACTGTGGTTGGAAACACTTGCGGTAAGGAGAACGCCTACCCTATGGCTATTGTATATGCCTAATGTCTGTAATACTTAGTAATTAAATTGTGATTTGTGTGAGGGGTTTAGTGTGTGATTGTTAATTGAGGTTTATATTGGGGGAGGTTATTAATAGTCTTATGGGGAGGCTCTATCATAGAAGGTCTATAATTTCAAGTGTTATTGTCTTGTGTATAAAGCTAGTACAGGTAAGCAGTGTACTGGTTTTATATTTGCTGCTCTTTCAGAATAAATGTGTCACAGTGCGCCGGCCGCCGGTTTGTACATACCCGAAAGAGGTTACCTGGATATGGTGGGTAGGCCCATAACCTTGGCAATTAGTCTCATCAGGTAGCACCTCCCATTATATATATAGTCAGGTTGTGCAGTCCAGAAATCTTTCCCATATACTCCATTTAATGTGCTTTATTGCACTTCTGAGGGAAAGGAGACCTCCACATTCTGGATTAGAATTTAGCACCCTTCCTTATTGGTTTAAAAGCATGGAGTATGGTAATGTATATGCACACTCTATTAGGCACAATTCTAGGTAAGTCCTACAAGTTATATACTGTAGTGCAACTTTGGTTCATTTTTGGGGCATGGGTCCCCCTGGATTGCGTTGTATGATCTGTTTCAGGGCACCGCATTATAACACATTTTCCTTTATAATACATTTTAACCCTTCACTGTGTGTTTAATATATATGTGCTTCACTTTTTTATTTTCATTCTTCATATGCAGCTGTGGCTGCTCCTAACTATCTCTTTACACTGCACTTTTCTTACTATGGTGGTGCCCTGGGGCAGCTTGGCTGAGCCAATTTTGGGGGGTCCTGCGCTCTGGATTTGAACCCTAGTATGTTAAGGACCTACCCGAAAGAGGTTACCTGGATATGGTGGGTAGGCCCATAACCTTGGCCATGATTATGCTAAAAACCTCTATTGATTGCAAAATTTTATTGCATTTATATATATTATTAATAATTTGGAGTTGTGCACCTGAGATTTGTCTGTTTCTGTGCCTGCAATTATTCTCATCAGTTAGCACCTCCCATTATATATATATAGTCAGGTTGTGCAGTCCAGAAAGCAGCCATGATCGGCTGTCATTTTGGTGCTGTTACCAGTGTGGTCTGCTGTAATTACAAAAGACAGTGTGAGGCAGAGACATGAAAGATGATAAACTCACAGTAAAACTTTCAGGTGCATGATTTTTCATCACAATTTCTCTTAAATGTTCTTATTTCTGGTTCTGCATAAGGCTGTCACATTTGTACTGCTTGTGCCCCCCCTCTTAATCCGGCTCTGTGGTTGCAGACTGGGAGGCAGCTAGAGAGTACTGCCTGGCCGCCAGAGGCGGATTTAGACCTCATGGGGCCCTAAGCAAGATATCAGTTTGGGGCCCTGCTCCCTCAACAGCATGCAATTTTACACACACACTGCCCCATAGCCACACAAACACACACACACTGCCCTCATAGCCCCACATGCACACACACTGCCCCATAGCCCCACACGCACACACACTGCCCCATAGCCGCACACACACTGCCCTCATAGCCACACACACACACACACTGCCCTCATAGCCACACACACAGACACACTGCCCCATAGCCCCACATGCACACACTGCCCCATAGCCCCACACGCACACACACTGCCCCATAGCAACACACACACTGCCCTCATAGCCACACACACACTGCCCTCATAGCCACACACACACACACTGCCCCATAGCCACACACACTGCTCTTATAGCCACACACACACACTGCCCCCATAGCCACACAAACAGACACACTGCCCCATAGCCCCACATGCACACACACTGCCCCATAGCCCCACACGCACACACACTGCCCCATAGCCGCACACACACTGCCCTCATAGCCACACACACACACACTGCCCTCATAGCCACACACACACACACACTGCCCCATAGCCACACACACTGCTCTTATAGCCACACACACACACTGCCCCCATAGCCGCACACACACAGCCCCTATAGCCGCACACACACACTGCCTCCATAGCCGCACACACACACTGCTCTTATAGCCACACACACTGCCTCCATAGCCGCACACACACACTGCTCTTATAGCCACACACACTGCCCCCATAGCTGCGCACACACACGGCCCCCATAGCCGCACACAGGGTCTCATTCAGACCCAGTCGCAAGCGCTGAGCGCTCGCAACCGGGTCGATGTTAAGGCCCTGTGCACTGCGCATGCGCAAGCCCCGGAGCTCACTAAAAAAGGGGCGGCTGATGTTGATCGACAGCTCAACCCGTTTTGTAGGCGGGGCGGGGGGTGGCTACACATACGGAGGTGTTGCTGACGGAACGCCTGCCATTTTGTGGGCGGCCGCACTGACATCAGCAGTGATGTCAGTGGGGAGCTTCCTGCTTGATCAGAGCAGGAAGCTCCCTGGGGCTTGCGGTTGCCGAGACCCAACCTTAGGATCTCGTCGCAAGCCCCGATGGTCGCGATGGTCTTGACCATCGCGACCATCACCCTCATCGGTCGCTTAGCTTAGCTAGCAACCAGGAGGCCGCAATACAAAATTCAAGCGGCCGCCCTCATTCAGAGCAAGCGCTCGCTTCTTGCGAGTGCCTCTGAATGAGGGCCACACTGCTCTCATAGCCACACACACACACTGCCCCCATAGCCGCACACACACGGCCCCCATAGCCGCACACACACACACTTCCCCCATACATACACAAACTGCCCCCATAGCCGCATATATACACATACATGTACTGACACACACACTTATTGACACCACTTACTGACACTGATACCACATACTGACACAGACTTCATTTATTATACATTCACACAGCACAAGGCAGTCTTTATTTGCTTGCAGCAAACACCCTCCCCCACATCCTGTAGAGATTATAGCAGGAGCAGGAGGGTGATAGAAACCTCAAACACCCCCTCTCCCCTGCGGACTATAGCAGGTGCAGGTGGACAATTCCCTCCCCCCCCCAATCCACAGCACCATAGTATGTGGCCCAACAGGCAATGGCACTCACCTTTTATTATACTCTCCCCAAATGTCAGCATGGAGGGCACCTCAGCCTTTTCTAGGCACCCCTCCTCTCTCTGCATGTGACGTTACTGGTCACATGCAGCACAGCAGAGCAGGGGAGACTAGAGGAATGCAGAGACACAGAGCAGCACCCGGCAGCTGTCCAATCAATGTGCTGACAGTCTGCCAGGCAAAACAATAATATAACAAGCCTCCGTTCTACAGCCCTGTCTGCGGGCCCCCAGGGACCCGCCGGGCCCTAAGCGGCCGCTTGCGTTGCCTAGTGGTAAATCCGCTACTACAGGCCACTGTGATTCTGTATAATTCACAATCGGAGTGGCCGGAGAGCATCTTTCTCTGCCTGTCTCTCAGCTGGCTGCCCTATGCAGTGAGCAAGCAGCTGCACTCTCCATGTAAATGCCACCTTGCCCCTGCTGTCCAGTGTGCCCATACATTATGATGGCCCTATTAAAATGATTATCTACAGCGCTATGATTAGCCAAACCTATTTTAGGTGCACATTCATACTAGAATTAATATTGTTAGAATTCCCTTAACCTACCATGTTTTTTGAGTGTAGGAGGCTACTGAAGTATCTGGGGGAAACCCTCACAAATATGGGGAAAGTGACTCTCATGAGCAGGGCCCTCTACCCTCTTGTGCTTCTCCTTACTTATACAGTCACCTACTCCTCACTCAGGCACTTAACACTTGGTTGCTTCTGCCCTGTTGCTTATTTAAGTGTTATTATCGCTAATGCTGCAATGTATATTAACCATGTCCTTGTCCTGCATTGTATTGTACTGTAAGCCACTAGGTTCTTCTTCACTTGTTTATGTACTTTGTAAGACGCCGCGGAACACTTGTGGCGCCATATAAATAAATGATAATAATAACAATAATAATAACAATAATAAAATTATTATAATTAGAATAATAATAACATTCAAACTCAACGCAGATAGGGCTCTGGTCAGGAATGGTATTCCTGACCTCAGAGCTATAAGGCAGTAGTAAGAACCACCAAGCCACCATGCTGCCCAATAAGATGTGTGTTGTCCCGATAAATACATTCTATTAATAATTGTTTTTACCTTATTGCCTGTTATTGGATGTGTAATATACTTTTGTTGTAATGCATTTTTGGAATTATTTACAATAACTAACTACATTTATACAAACCGGGTCTTTCAAATTGCTGCCATTGTAGTACCTCTTTATATTCATGTCTAATTAAAGTATCCCTTCCATAGCAAATCTACACAGGTAACATTCTTGTATCATTAACTTGTTTTCTCTCACCCTAACTATGAACCAGTAAATTCTAATGAATGCATTTAATTGGCCTGGATATGTATTATATGTGTAAATAAAATGAGCTCTCTGTCTGCTCTGTATGTTTTCTCCAACAAAATATGTATTTCTAAACTACCTGCTGCCTATTAACAGTAGTCCTTTCCAGTGGTGGCTCCAGAGGTGGGGCTGCAGTTCAGTCCAAAATTCAAATAGAGGAGCCACACCAACTGCCACCCCAAATGTTGCCAAACATCGCCAGCCGGGACTCACTGGCAGTTGGTGTGGCTCCCTTATTTGAATGTTGGACTGCGCTGCAGCCCCACTTCTGGAGCCGCCACTGGTCCTTTCTACCGCTGACTTCAAATAAACACTTTGTACAAAATCATCATTAGCAACCAGATTGAGGACCTCATTCACAGTCGGTCGTTGCGGCCGCTCGGTCATACGGGAAAAGGGGCCGGATATGCAAATGATGCACTCGCATGTTGCGTCCCTAAGTTCGGATCGTTAGCTGACCGACCAAGGGGAGGAAGCGGCCGGAAGACAAAAAATACTCCCCCTTCTCGTACGCATTACACGTCATCTCCGGCCATATAAGGATTAATCGAGACCATCGGAACTGGTCGTAGAGCTTAAGGTTGACCATACCCTCTCTTAAGCACTACGATCAAGTCAGTGTAAAAACCATCCATGTCACGTGTGCCATGACATGATCTTAGCAGCAAGTTTGCGCACGCGCATTGCGAACTTTACGCATGCGCAGTTCACCGAACATCGGTGGCGTACGACCATGCGGCAGTAACGACCGACTCTGAATGAGGTCCTGAGTGCTCAACTTCAGGAGTCATCCATATTACAAATTCACCTAACTAATGTACATTTTACACTTTTGGAACTGCCAAATGTTATCATCCTTCTCAGTTGGAAGAAAACACAGCACACTCATTAAATATCTATTCATCAGTTGCTCCATAACTTTATTTCCAAGTAATCTTACTTTACTACATTTCAGACAACCAAAATTGTTAACAAAAGTATGAAAGTCATTTAGTGATTTGCATTTCTCTGAAATATAATTATGTACAGTATTCACATAATTTCTTAGGTGCTTATATGTTGAATAAAAATAGTTTAACAAAGAAATTCCACTGGATCTCAAAACTGAATTTGTCACTGTTGCCTTTCTTCTCATACATACACAACAATTCCAAGGTCTTCAGGACACTGTCTTATCCTGTTCTCATCCTAGTTATCAAACACCAGGGAATACAAGCTAGGGGAATATTTTAAGCATAATAATCATCTGTTAACGGCATACTGATAAATACAGTTTAGTAAGGTGGGAGACTAAATGTATAGTATTTTTTGTCTAAACTCATCTGAATGCAGAGCTACCTACAGTAATAAATGAGGGCCCTATTTACTACAATCCACACTTAAAATTCAGTTGTAGTGTGATATTTTCACCTAAATTTGCATTGTGAATTTAGGAAATATCACAGGGATTTATCAAAAATCCCTTGCAGGGAGAGAGATTTTGCTTACCTCTTGTGATTGGTGCTCCTGTGATGTGCTCTGGGGCTCCGGTCAGCTGGTCTCCAAATCTACACTGTGACCCTCGCCAGCTGTTCTATGCAGCAGCTGACCAGGGTCACAGTGCAGGGGTCGGGAGACCAGCTGGGGTTAGGCACCCCCGGGGGTGGGTTAGGGTTAGGCTCTAGGAGGGGAGGTTAGGGTTAGGCACCACTAAGGGAGGGTTAGAGTTAGGGTGTGGACAGGGGAGGTTAGGGTACTTACCTGCTCCTGGCGGGATCTTGATCCAGTCTGGCAACTGCTGTCGAGATTTAAACCGGCTAAACAGCCACCGGCATTTCAATCCCATTCCGCTGTAGGAATAGTCTGTTTTTTAGGATATACCATCTGGCTGACCAGCGCACCTAATTTCAATCACTGATTTGTGTACCGCTCACCCACTGTTCACTGCAGGGTTTCCTTGCACACAATGGGCAGTAGACTTCACCCACAGTTTAACCTCAGGCATCTGATATTAATCTTTACATAAGTTTATTTTAGTATCTTCTATTCAGCGTACTCTAATTAGATGCTGTCACTGAGGTTTGATCCTGTGCTGTTTACATCAGGGTCTCCTGTGGAGGATTAATCTAACAGCAGATAATCATTACACTCATCTTTGTAGTCCACTTTTAGGTGGACTACCAAGATATGCTCACTCTACTATCCTCTGCAATGAGCACATAGAAAGTAGCAGCTGTCTGGTAGTCACACTATTTGAGGGTCCTTCTTCATCTGCTTGACTTTAGTGTACCGTTGCTAATTTGCACTTTAATCACAGAAATAGTTTTTTTTAATGACTGAGGACCTCATTCAGAGTCGGTCGTAAGCGGCCGCTCGGTTGTACACCTAACGACCGAGAGACTGAAAAAGGAAGCAATCGAACGGCCGGTCACAACCAAAATGACGCCCATACGTGAACAATGCACCTCCTCTAGCTAACGAGTGATAGCAGCTAGCGATCGAGTCAATCGTTGTCAGTCGTTGTCAATCGCTGTATGTTAATTTTCTTCTGATGGTTGTGGCCGCTTGTGTTGTGTTGATGCCCACAAAAATAAAATAAAAAAACGCATAGAATAAGCCATCCCCATGAAATTTATTTATTCTTATAATTCGCAAATGCAAACGCAGCTGAATCAATTACAAGCCAATTAGCAGTGTTATTAGCTTCAACAATCGATTATTAGCTGCTTGCATTGTGTGGCTCAAAATAGAAACATCAACCCTAACATCAGTTACATTTGATACTATCGATTGTACTGTGTGGCTTGCGGGAGCTCCTACTCTACCTTAAGCTGTACGATCAGCTAGCCCTCTAACCTGCTCGCAGAGTGACGTTTTACTACTTCCGGCCTTCTATGTCGGTCGTAGTAGGTAATTTATGTACGCCCCTAAAATGCCCTCAAAACGCTGAGACACACCTGCATTTTCAGACCACCACCCCCATCAACACCCACAAACGGCCTTTCATGTCAGTCAACTCCCGGAAGCCACTTCCTGCTCGTAAGCCGTACGGTCTACAGCATTTTGGATCGCAAATCCACTTACGCACATGCGCACAACTAACCGTGCGCATGCGTGGTTTGGAAACATCGGATGCGTACGACCGAGCGGCCGATTACGACCGACTCTGAATGAGGTCCTGAATTAGGTCAAGAACATCTTTTTAAACTTATATACTGTATATACATATACTGTGTATATATATATATATATATATATATATATTAGGGGTGAGCAGGCGAGCCGCACGTGCATCAACAAAGTAGTGCCAAGCGTGCGCCTGTGTCATAAGTAAAGGGCCGGCTGGCTTGACCGTTAAATGGTGCTGTAACCCCCAAAGTACACTCCAAACCAAATAAAAAAATATTTTCTGTGTTTGTGAATTGTGTGCGCAGTAGCCGCACGTGCATCAACAAAGTAGTGCCAAGCATGCGCCTGTGTCATAAGTAAAGGGCCGGCTGGCTTGACCGTTAAAGGGTGCTGTAACCCCCAAAGTACACTCCAGTCCAAACCAAATAAAAAAATATTTTCTGTGTTTGTGACTTGTGTGCGCAGTAGCCACACGTGCATCAACAAAGTAGTGCCAAGCGTGCGCCTGTGTCATAAGTAAAGGGCCAGCTGGCTTGACCGTTAAAGGGTGCTGTAGCCCCCAAAGTACACTCCAGTCCAACCCAAATAAAAAAATATTTTCTGTGTTTGTGAATTGTGTGCGCAGTAGCCACACGTGCATCAACAAAGTAGTGCCAAGCGTGCGCCTGTGTCATAAGTAAAGGGCCGGCTGGCTTGACCATTAAAGGGTGCTGTAACCCCCAAAGTACACTCCAGTCCAAACCAAATAAAAAAATATTTTCTGTGTTTGTGACTTGTGTGCGCAGTAGCCGCACGTGCATCAACAAAGTAGTGCCAAGCGTGCGCCTGTGTCTTAAGTAAAGGGCCAGCTGGCTTGACCGTTAAAGTATGCTGTAACCCCCAAAGTACACTCCAAACCAAATAAAAAAATATTTTCTGTGTTTGTGACTTGTGTGCGCAGTAGCCGCATGTGCATCAACAAAGTAGTGCCAAGCGTGCGCCTGTGTCATAAGTAAAGGGCCAGCTGGCTTGACCGTTAAAGGGTGCTGTAACCCCCAAAGTACACTCCAGTCCAAACCAAATAAAAAAATATTTTCTGTGTTTGTGAATTGTGTGCGCAGTAGCCGCATGTGCATCAACAAAGTAGTGCCAAGCGTGCGCCTGTGTCATAAGTAAAGGGCAGGCTGGCTTGACCATTAAAGGGTGCTGTAACCCCCAAAGTACACTCCAAACCAAATAAAACATTTTTTTCTGTGTTTGTGAATTATGTGCGCAGTAGCCGCACGTGCATCAACAAAGTAGTGCCAAGCGTGCGCCTGTGTCATAAGTAAAGGGCAGGCTGGCTTGACCATTAAAGGGTGCTGTAACCCCCAAAGTACACTCCAAACCAAATAAAACATTTTTTTCTGTGTTTGTGAATTGTGTGCGCAGTAGCCACACGTGCATCAACAAAGGAGCAGCGCCAAGCGTGGGCCTGTGTCCCATAAGTAAAGAGCCGGCTGGCTCATTTCTTAAAGGGTGGTGTAACCCACAAAGTGCACTACTCTCCAGTAGTGAAAATGAAAAAAAAATGAAAAATGAAAAAATATTGTCTGTGTTTGTGTGCGCCTTAGCCGCACATATATATCAAATCGATATAACATAAATGGAGGACCAAACTTTCTCCGATAAAAATAAAATAGGGAAAGATCAAGAACCACTTCCTCCTAGTGCTGAAGCTGCTGCCACTAGTCATGCCATAGACGATAACATGCCATCAACGTCGTCTGCCAAGGCCGATGCCCAATGTCATAGTAGAGGGCACATACAATCCCAAATGGCAAAGTTCAGGAAAATGACCTTGAAAAAAACATTTAAATCATCTTAAGAGAAACGTAAACTTGCCAATCTGCCATTTACGACACGGAGTGGCAAGGAATGGCGTAGGTCTTTCCCTATGTTCATGACTAGTGGTTCAGCTTCACATGTTGATGGAAGCCCTCCTCCCACTAAAAAAATCAAAAGAGTTAAGCTGGCAAAAGCACAGCAAAGAACTGTGTGTTCTAAGAAGATATCACAAATCCCCAAGGAGAGTCCAAGTGTGGTGGTGATTGCGATGCCTGACCTTCCCAGCACTGGACGGGAAGAGGTGGCTCTTTCCACCATTTGCACGCCCCCTGCAAGTGCTGAAAGGAGCACCCACAGTCCACTTGCTGATATGCAAATTGAAGATGTCACTGTTGAAGTACAACAGAATGAGGATACTGGTGTAGCTGGCGCTGAGGAGGAAGTTGGCGAGGAGCATTCTGATGGTGATATGGTTTGTTTAAATCAGGCTCTGGGGGGAGACAGTTGTTGTCCATGGGATGAAAAAGCCCATCACGGTCATGCCTGGGCAGAAGACCAAACATTCCACCTCTTTGGTCTGGCATTATTTCTATCCAAATCCGGACAACAACTGTCTTGCCATATGTACCATATGTAAAGGTGAAATAAGTAGGGGTAGGGACGTTAATCACCTAGGAACATCCTCCCTTATACGGCACCTGCAGCGCGTTCATAAAAAGTTACTGTCAAGTTCAGAAACTTTGGCTAAGACCGTAAGCAGTCCAGGGACACCTAAATCCCATTGTCCAGTTGTATCCAAGCGCCTGCAAACCACACCGTCAACTCCCTCCTCGTCAATTTCCTCCTTAGTCAGGATCGGAAGTAGTCCTGCAGGCCATGTCACTGGCATGACTGACTCTTCTATCCGGGATTCCTCCGGAGGATCCTGCATTGCTACGCCTCCTGCTGCCGCTGCTGCTGTTGCTGCTGCTGGGAGTCGTTCATCATCCCAGAGAGGAAGTAGGAACACCACTACTTTTACTAAACAATTGACCCTCCAACAGTCCTTAGCGAGGAGGATGAAGTACGACAGCAGTCATCCTGAAGCAAAATGTATAACTGAGGCCTTGACTGCTATGTTGGTGTTAGACGTGCATCCGGTATCCGCCATTAGTGCAGTGGGATTTAGACAATTGATGGAGGTAGTGTGTCCCCGGTTCCAAATCCCATCTAGATTCCACTTCACTAGGCTGGCGATACCGAGACTGTACAGAAACGTCAGAAAAAGTGTCCTCAGTGTCCTGAAAAATGCCGTTGTACCCAATGTCCACTTAACCACGGACATGTGGACTAGTGGAACAGGGCAGACTAAGGACTATATGACTGTGACAGCCCACTGGGTAGATGTATCACCTTACGCAGCAACAGCAGCAGCGTAACCAGTAGCAGCATCTCAGAAACGCCAGCTCATTCCAAGGCAGGCTACGCTGTGTATCACCGGGTTCAGTAAGAGGCACACCGCCAACAACCTCTTAGAGAAACTGAGGGAAATCATCGCCCAGTGGCTTACCCCACTTAGACTCTCCTGGGGATTTGTGATATCTGACAATGCCACCAATATTGTGCGGGCATTACATCTGGGCAAATTCCAGCACGTCCCATGTTTTGCTCACACAATAAACTTGGTGGTGCAGAATTTTCTGAAAAGCGACAGGGGCGTGCAGGAGACGCTTTGGGTGGCCCGAAAAATTTCTGGCCACTTTCGCCATTCAGCGACTGCATGCCAAAGACTGGAGCGCCAGCAAACACTCTTGAACCTGCTCCGCCATCACCTGAAGCAAGAGGTTGTGACGCGGTGGAACTCAACCCTCTATATGCTTCAGAGGATGGAGGAGCAGCAAAAGGCCATTCAAGCCTATACATCCACCTATGACATAGGCAAAGGAGGGGGTATGCACCTGACTCAAGCGCAGTGGAGAATGATTTCCGTGTTGTGCAAGGTTCTCCAGCCCTTCGAACTTGCCACACGTGAAGTCAGTTCAGACACTGCCAGCTTGAGTCAGGTCATTCCCCTCATCAGGCTTTTGCAGAAGCAGCTGGAGAAAGTGAAGGAGGAGCTAAGACAGAGCGATTCTGCTTGGAATGTGGGACTTGTGGATGAAGCCCTTAATTCGCTTTGCCAGGATTCCAGGGTGGTCAATCTGTTGAAATCAGACCACTACAATTGGCCACCGTGCTCGATCCTAGGTTTAAAGCATATGTGGTGTCTCTCTTTCCAGCCGACACCAGCCTGCAGAGGTGCAAAGACCTGCTGGTGAACACACTGTCAGCTGAAGCGGAACGTGACACGTCAACAGCTCCTTCTTCATTTTCTCCCGCAACTGGGGCTGCCAGGAAAAATCTTAGCTATCCTAAGCAACCCGCTGGCGGTGATGCATGGCAGGCAGGACCAAGTTTGGACATCTGGTCCGGACTGAAGGACCTGGCAACAATTTCTGACATGTCTACTGTCACTACATATGATACTGTCACCATTGACAGAATGGTGGAGGATTACATCGGTGACAGCATCCAAGTAGGCATGTCAGACAGTCCATACCTGTACTGGCAGGAAAAAGAGGCAATTTGGAGGCCCCTGTACAAACTGGCTCTATTTTACCTGAGTTGCCCCCCCTCCAGTGTGTACTCCGAAAGAGTGTTTAGTGCAGCCGGGAACCTTGTCAGCAAAAGGCATAGGAGGTTGCTTCCACAAAATGTGGAGATGATGTTCATCAAAATGAATTATCAACTATTCCAGGGAGACCAGCCTCCAGAACGTACAGAAGGACCTGTGGTGGTGGATTCCAGTGGGGACGAGTTAATACTCTGTGAGGATGAGGATGTACACAACACTGAAGAGGGTGAGGAATCGGTGAATGAGGAGGATGAGGACGACATCTTGCCTCCGTAGAGCCAGTTTGTGCAGGGACAGATTAATTGCCAGCTTGTTTTGTGGGGGCCCAAACGAACCAATAATTTCAGCCACAGTCGTGTGGCAGACCCTGGCGCTGAAATGCTTGCTTTGTTAAAGTGTGCATGTCCTGTTTATACAACATAAGGGTGGGTGGGAGGGCCCAAGGACAATTCCATCTTGCACCTCTTTTTTTTCTTTGCATTATGTACAGTTTGGGGCCTAGTTTTTCAAACTGCCATCCTGTCTGCCACTGCAGTGTCACTCCTAGACGGGTCACGTGTTTGTGCCGCCCACTCGTGTCGCTTAGCATAGTCATCCAGCTACCTCGGTGCAACCTTTTGGACATAAAAACACTATTGTGAGGTGTTCAGAATAGACTGGAAATTAGTGGAAATTAAGGTTATTGAGGATAATAATAGCATAGGAGCAGAAAAACCAACACATTCTGTGATTTTAGCTGTTTTTATGCTTTTTAAAAAAAAAATACAGATCCAAAACACAAAACCCAGAACCCAAAACACGGAAGGGTGGTTTTGGCAAAACCAATCCAGATCCAAAACACGAAGAAAGATCCAGATCCAAAACCAAAACACGAAAAGAGGCCGGTGCACACCCCTAATATATATATATATATATATATATATATATATATATATATATATATACTTTAAACACTGTATAGTATAAAAATAGCGATTTTTATGGTATACTGTACTGATGCTTTGAAGGCTGTGCCATCGATGGCCGATGGGTTCAACCATCTATAGTAACCATTGATTATTTGAGACCACAGCCACCAATGTTTCTGTAACATCACTTTGCACACCATCGATGGTCGGTGCCCATCCCTAGTATACTGTATAGTATACCATCCCTAATCGGAGGCCCCAAATCGAGTCTTGATCATACATTACTGCCATAATAAAAATAAAATTACCTATAACATCAATGTTAAAAATAAATAAAACCAGAATTTTTTGGATGTGCCGTGACATCATGACGTGACCTGGTGTCATGACATCACTGTGTCACTTTGCAATGACTGCCGGCGTGCAAGTAGCTTTGCCAGCTACTTCTCTTTCACAGTGCCGGAGCCCCCTGCAGATGCAACTGGATCCTCCCACAAACCTGCACCCCCCCATGCACCCCACCGCTGGAACCCTTTGTACCCCGCCACGGATGCCGCTGGACCCTGCACCTTTCCATGGACACCGCTGAACCCGTGCAAAGCAAGCCGGACCCTGATGCACCCCCGCCTATGCCACCAGACACCCAGGTGTTCAAAATACTGAAAAAAATCTCATAACTGAACTACTCCTGGTCCTGAGAATTTCACATATGGTAAACTCTCTGCCTGTACATATATACAAATATGTGTGTATATGTATATATATATATATATAAATATATATGTTTTACTATTATGGCCCTTATAAAAACAGTGCCCGATCACTGTGGCCAGCAGAGATTGGGTATCTCTACCCCTGTGGCTCCTCTCCACCTCCAATCACTGTGTCCTCACCTCCTCCTCCTGTCCTCGTCCCCCTCCTCCTCCTGTACCTGGTGGCATCCCTCTGCCTCTGATAACCGGCTACCCTCCTCCTGTCCCCCTGTTTTTTGGTGAACAATCTGCAGGACCAGCAGGCATTCTGTAAGGAAAATTTAGTTTATTCCTGGAAGCTGCAGAAACTGAAGGAGGAGATGATGGAGTTTCACATGGAGCTGCAGCTGACAATTTTTTTACCAACAGCTCTTTGCACAGTTTTAGATTTGGGTCTGTTGGAAAAAAACTCAAAAGGTAAGACTTAAACCTAGGATCTAGAATGGTCGCCAAAATATATTTTTCAGATTTCAATAGATTGACGACTCTTGGATCCTGGTGAAGTGAATCAAGGGCTTGATCCATCAGTCCGACATTCTTTGCGCAATTGCTCCATTTCACCTCCTCCTTCAGTTTCTCCAGCTGTTATTGCAAAAGTCTGATGAGGGGAATGACCTGACTCAAGCTGGCAGTGTCTGAACTAACTTCAAGTGTGGCAAGTTCAAAGGGTTTGAGAATCTTGCACAACACGGAAATTATTCTCCAATGCACTTGAGTAAGGTGCATTCCCCCTCCACGGCCTATGTTATAGTCCATTGTATAGCCCTGGATGGACTTTTGCTGTTCCTCCATCCGCTGAAGCATATAGAGGGTAGAACTTCACCGAGTTACTACCTCTTGCTTTAGCTGATGGAAGGGCAAATTTGACAGTACCTGCTGATCATGCAGTCCTTGACAAGTGGTCGCCAAATGTCTAAAATGTCTGGATATTTTGCGGGCCACCGAGAGCATCTCCTGCACGACCGTGTCAGTTTTTAAAAAATGTTGCACCACCAAATTAATTGTGTGAGCAAAACATGGGACATGTTGGAATTCACCCACATGTAATGCTCTCACAATATTGGTGGCATTGTCCGAAATCACAAATCCAGAGGAAACTTCAAGTGGGGTAAGCCATTTAGCAATGATTTCCCTGAGTTTGTCTAAGAGGTTCTCAGCAGTATGCCTCTTAGTGAAACCAGTTATACAAAGAGTAGCCTGCCTCTGTATCAGCTGTCTTTTGGGAGATGTTGCTGCTGCTGTTGCTGTTGTAGGCAATACACCTACCCAGTGGGCTGTCACTGTCATGTAATCCTTAGTTTGCCCTCTCCCACTTGTCCACATATCAGTGGTCAAGTGGACAGTGGGTACAACGGCATTTCTGAAGACATTAATAAGGTTTTTTTTAATGTCCTGTTACAGACTTGGAATTGCTGTTCTAGCGAAGTGGAATCTAGAAGGGATCAGGTAGGGAGGACACAGGACCTTAATTAACTGTTGAAAATCCACTGCAGTAATGGTGGATACTGGATGCACATCTAATAACAGCATAGCTATTATGGCGTCAGTAATCTGCTGTGCAAATAGGTGATTGCTGTCATACCTGTTTGCCTTTGCAAACGATTGTTTAACAGTTAATTGTTTTTTGGAGGATACGCTACAAGTAGTCTTCCTCCTGGTCCCCTTCTGGGATGAAGATCCACTCACAGCAACATCAGCAGCAACAGGCGTAGTCATCAAGGATCCCTCTGAGGAATCACAGATAGGAGAGGAGTCAATCATTCTTTGAATACCAACATTGGATGCAGCAGGACTACTCCCGATGACTAATGAGGATGTTGATGATGCAGGTGTTGGTTTTGGAGATCGAAGGTGCTTGGATCTCACAGAGAGGGAGCAGGTAGATGACACTGGACATGTTACGTTTTGAGTTTTGGAACTTGGCGACATACACTTTGATATTTGATGAATGCGCTCCAAGTGACGTAACAAGGTGGAGGTTCCTAGGTGGTTTAGGTCCTTCCCTCTACTCACTTTTGCATGGCAACAGTCACATATGGCTTGACAACTGTTGCCCGGATCGGGGTGGAAATAATTCCACACGTGAGAAGTAGATTTTTTTGTCTTTTGTCCCGGCATGACAACAATGGGCTTTGGCTATTTCAAATCATGGGCAACAGCTGTTGCCTTACTTACACAAAGGACATCCTTGGCATCAACATCCTCATCACCAACATTTTCATCATCAACATCCTCATCATCCTTAGCACCTTCAACTAACAAAATATCCTCCTGCTCCATGTGCAATTCCACAGAAGCATCCTTGATGACTACGTCTGCAAGATGTTGACTTCCCTTCCCCACATTTACAGAGGGCACACAAATGTTGGAACTTAGAGGATGCTCCAGTATACTACTATTTAGTTCTGGCTCACACATGGCAACCGCGGACACACTTGCACTCTCCTCAGGGATTTGTGATTTTGATTTCTCAGGGCACACAGTTGGTTTTACCAAAGGGCTATCAGAATCAGAATCAGCAGTCTTCCTAAAGAAAGGCCAAGGCCTTATCCTTTCCTTGCCACTTCGTGTAGTGAATGGCATATTGCCAATTTTTTGTTTATCTAATTTCCTTTCAATTTTTTTTCTTTACTTTAGTATAAGTAGCTTTACCATATCGATGCCATGACTTAAGCCCTGGGGCATGGGCCTTCACAGAGGACGAGGAAGTTGATGGCCTTGCACTGCTGGCGGCAGCTACAACATGTGGGTCTTGGCCTTGCTCTCCTGTCATGTGACAGCCCTCCATATTTTCTGCGGTCTTGAAGCAGTTGCATTGATTGCCGACTTGCTAGATCTTGTGCGGCTAAGCCTAACACGCACAGACACACAGACAATTATTAGAAAAAAAAAGATGTTTTTTTAATTTTTTTTCAGCTCCAGACCTTGGGCCCAGAACATTGATTGATGACTACTGGAGTCGGGCAGCACTAAGTTGTAACTTGCGTTGCTGGCTGGATCTTGTTCGGTTAAGCCTAACATGCACACACACACACACACAAAGATAAAAAAAGACACTTTATTTTAATTTTTTTCCAGCTCCAGAACTTGGGCCCAGAGGACCGATTGATGACGACTGGAGTCGGGCAGCAGTAGGTTGCAACTTGCATTGCTGGATGGATCTTGTGCGATTTAAGCTTAACACGCACACTCACACACAGACAAAGATAAAAAAAAGACATTTTATTTTATTTTTTTTTCAGCTCCAGAACTTGGGCCCAGAGCACCGATTGATGACGACTGGAGTTGGGCAGCACTAGGTTGCAACTTGCATTGCTGGCTGGATATTGTATGGTTAAGCCTAACATGCACACACAGACAAAGATAAAAAAAGACACTTTATTTTAATTTTTTTTTCAGCTTCAGAAATTTATGCCCGGAGCACAGATTGATGATGACTGGAGTCGGGCAGCACTATTTTGCTTTGCCGACTTGCTAGATCTTGTGCGGCTAGGCCTAACACGCACAGACAATTATTAGAAGAAAAAGACACGTTTTATTTATTTTTTCTGCTCCAGAACTTTGGGCCCTGAACACAGATTGATGACGACTGGAATCGGGCAGCACTAGCTTGCGTTGCTGACTTGCTGTATTTTGTGCTGTTAAGCCTAACAGACAAATATATATTACACAAAATAATACACTTTATTTGGGTCCAGAACTTGGGCCCAGATGGATGCAGCAGACAGCACCAGCCCAGATGGATCAGCAACTGCCCAGATGGACACAGCAGACAGCACAGCACCAGCCCAGAATGAATCAGCAGCACCAGCCCAGGACACGGCAGACAGAACAGGACACGGCAGACAGAACAGGACACAGCAGACAGAACAGCACCTCTCCCCAGCCCTACACTACCCACCCTCCCTGTTCAGTGTCCACAGCCGGAGTGAAATGGCGCCCGCCGCGTCCCTTATATATAGAAGAGATGAAAGATCCGAGTCGGCGGGAACATCTGAGCCCGCTTGGATCCCCTTAGCTCGGGTGGGTTCGGATCTCTTAGATCCGAACCCGCTCATCTCTAATAATTACGAGAGTATGGGGTCTATTCACTAAGCCTTGGAGAGAGATAAAGTGGAGAAAGATAAAGTACCAACCAAACAGCTCCTATCTGTCATTTCTCAAACACAGCCTATAAAGGGTTTTACTAGTGCTCTTTACCCATTTATCACTAAAGTGTCTGTCTCATACATGGGTTGAAATGTTAGTGTATGATTTTATTGCAGTAACTTGAACTGGCATAAAATTAGTAAAACCATTAAAGTTAATTAGAATTACATTATGTTATTTTTTTTGGAGATCATTTGCGTGATATTTACATTTATGAAGTTTACAAATTGGTAGTAAAACTGTTTTTGTCCCAGGCCAGGAGATGGCTATAATATGCCTGGTTACAGCTCTGTAAGTGTGGGTCTTACAGTTATAGGATTATTTTAACACATACCCATAAATGAATCCAGGGAACAAAAAATTTAGACAAAATCTATACAACCTTAGACGATTTCTGGAAATTTGGGTCAGTTGGCAGCTATGGTAATTTATGAAATCTATTCATAACGCAGCTGTTTGCTGATGGGATTTTACTGCTTCAGTTATTTACAGCACAATTCACCCCTCTGCTTACAGCACTTCCCTAATGGGTGTTGTATTCATACAGTTTTTTGTTTAAAATATCAAGATGTCCACTGCTGGCAAAACATAGAAGGAGGAAAAACTTTCCATGCTGTAAACATACGATAAAAATACAAAATGTATGGTGATGTTTTACTTACAGGGATGGGTCTATGTAGGTCACCAGCCCCTTCTAAGCCATCTGCTTTTCATCACTATTTACTGTACTAGTATCATGTATTACTGTGGAAAAGCAAAAGAGAAGAAAAAAACAAGTAGCATGTACGAATTAGTTCATGTAGAGGAGCCTACACTACACAGGTACTGTACCTCTGTATGCAGTGAAGTTCAATGGAAGAGAGAGCAAGCTGTATGTCAGCACTTGTAGGATTGTATCACTAGGATCCACTGCTTATTGCAAAATCCAGAGCAATATCAGTTTCCTCTTTAGTAAAATGGGGCAAACACAATGTTACTGTGATACATCACTGTATTGCCACTTAGTAAAAGGAAATCTGTTGGCCATCTTTCCTATTTGTTGATTATCACAAGTGTCAGTGGCAAACGCAGGATTTCTAGAGGGGGGTTTCCAAATGCTTGATTATAGAGTGAGTGTGGCCAGTCCATGAAGAGAGCTTAATTAGCACTTATCCAGCTTTAGTATGTTACATACAAAGTATATTGTGTTGCATAATTCCAGCATATACAGGACCAGCGATCACAGTGAGCCATTAGATGCGGCAGTAGGTCCATCCTGCCTGAGCTGAATGTTTTTTTTCAGATGTGGGCACCATTGCTGAGCACTGGAGCAAGTCCGGGAGTCTGGGGGAGCAGCAGAAGAACCTAGCACTGCCCTGGACATACATGTACCTATTAGTCTCCTTATGTACTAGGTAGTGTATTATTATACAGTATTAATAATTAACCCTATAGATGGTCTATAGCAGTGCACCCCTAACAGTGCATGTTTTCCACATCTCCTAGTTGGCGCACAGGTACATTTATTACTGGCTGACACATTTTAATAGATCCACAGGAGGTGCCAATTATTTCTTTTGTGATACTGAGAAGAACATGCAGCAGTAGTATAATTCTATTATATTACTATTTCTATTGTATGCATGGTGTGTGCTGGGGAGGGGGGTTTCCAGGCAGACGGAAACCCCCCCTGTGTTTGCCTATGAGTGTATCTTACTGAACAACTGATAGACAAGTGTTAAATGGCAAAAAAATGGCTGTGAGGGTCTGACTGACAACTTTTAGCCTGGGGATGGGAGCAGTCTAGCCTAATGGTCCACTGTATGTCACAGGAAGAGGATAAGAGTCTATAATTAGACTCTATAATTAGTTTGCACTTTATCCTCCTCTTCCGTTTGCACAAAAGAAGGATTGGTTCCTCAAAATCAGACATCATCCCCATAAATGCACCCACCTTTCAAAAATCATTGGAATATCTTCTCCAGCAAAACAGTTTAATTTTGTGCAGGTGGCTATAATATGAGATGCATGCGTTTGCCTAGCTGATAATCAATTTTCAATGGTCCAACCTGCCCAGCTACTCTATTTCGAATATGCCTGCAGACACTGTAATTGTCATATGCAGGTGATACATAAATCATTATTCACACTACAGAAATGACCCTTATTACTCTTAAAAAAACTGTCAATAAATTATTATATATACAGTATGGGTGTGTTCTTTTCTTGGCATATATAGGTCCCAGTCTATGACCAGACCAGTGGTGTGGCTGCAGCGCAGTCCAAAATTCAAATATGGGAGCCACACCAACTGCCGGTGTGTCCCTGCCAGCGATGTTTGGCAGCATTTGGGGGTGACAGTTGGTGTGGCTCCTCTATTTAAATTTTGGGCTGTACTGCAGCCCCACCTCTGGAGCCGGCACTGGACCAGACCCTGACTAGACTAGCTGTGCAATGTAAGGGGAAGAAATTATTTTATAGCTGTCATCAAGCTGAGTAGGCAGTTTTCTCTACTTGATAACCACTGTTAGTTGGGCTCATCTACATTACCAATTCTATATAACCGTCTCAAAGACAAATTAATAGCATTCACATACAATATATTTACCATATAAATTGCTAGTCAATCATTACACTTATAAGTTCCAATAAGTCCATTTCAAGTTAGTAAATGTAAATAGTGAGTTCCTGTAGCTAATGTGGAGCAAGATAAATCAAGGATTGACCTGCTGGGAAAATCTGCACATCTTATTCTAGTCTTAAGTTGCCCATCCACTAGACCAGGGGTGAGGAACCTTTTTTCTGCCGAGGGCCATTTTGATATAAATAACATTATTTGTGGGCCTGGTGCAGGCCATGCCCCCTCGGTGTGACATCGCATGGGGGCGTGGCCACAATCACCGTGATTACAGCAATGCCCAGAACATCCTGAGGATGCTCCGGGGGAGCTGTAAGGGCACTGCTGCATTGACTCTGGCTGCAGGGTGTCATTCCATTCCAGATGAGGCTAGCAGAAAAAAGCTCAGGGGGCCAGACCAAATGATTCCGCAGGCCTTATACGGCCCCCGTTCCTGAGGTTCCCCATCCCTGCATTAGACAATTTATGTTAGCAATTGAACGATAACGATATCGTTATCGTTCAATCATTCAGAAATCATTTGCAAATCACTAGCAAATCGTTTGTAAAAATGTCTTAAATGACCAGCGATGCGCGTGCCCGCTGGTCGTTTAGACATCTTTCATCGTGCAAACATGCTGTTTCCAAATGATTGATGAGCCTGCACTGTCGTAATCGTGCAGTCGATTTCATGTCTGCTAGTGGATGGGCGCCTTTACTTTCACCAATGAGAAATCACCAAGTGCTTTATCTCTCCAGCCACTCAGGGCTTTAACGTGTGTCAAGAAAATAATAGAAAATTCCCTGTGATAGGTAACTACACCACTCAGAGGGCCTGATTCACTACAAATCGCTATTGTGATCGCAGCTGCGAATACGCACACAGGACAGCTGCAAAAATATGCTAATGTCTGCAATCGCAAAGCCAGCATAGAGAAGCCCACTACCGCTTTCTCACATCTGTAATACCTTGCAGTCTTGCGTATACATTGGGAACATCGAGTAACATCGGCCCCTCATGCACAATTACAGCAGGTCTGACCTTACTCAGAAATTGCTAACCTCATCGCACGCAGTGAATACACAAGCTGCGTATGTTGTCGCAGTGGCTAATTTATACATGCCCATGTAATGGCGTTCAAATGGACAGGCACGCCTGCATTCTCCTACCACACATCCGTCACCACCCCTAAACGCTGACGTCCTGTCCCTTGATCTGCAATGGCTTTTTATCTGTGTAGGTGATCGCAGTGCGATCGCAATGCCAACTCATGCATGCGCACTGTGGTGCATATGCATGCGCAGAATGGGGATGTAGTCTGGAAGCCAATGGTCTAAATGCCGACCGCCGGCTTCCAGACTCTCTAATCCCGATATGATACTAATGATAGGCATTGAAAACTCGGCGCCTGTCATTAACCATATGCCGGAAGAACAACGCCCGGCATACCGGACGAAGGGAAGCCGGGCACCGGGCGCGGACAGCAGCATGGGGGGAGGGTTAGGTTTAGGGCTCCCGGGGGGACTTAAGGTTAGGCACCCCCCCAGGGGACTTAGGTTTAGGCAACGGGGAAGGGGGGGTTAGGTTTAGGCACTTAGAGAAGGGGATTAGGGTTAGGCACTTGGGGTGAGGTTAGGGTTAGGCAGCCCTAAAGGAGTGTTAGGGGGTAGAATTAGGTTAGCAATACTTACCTTACAGACGATCGGGATCTTCACCCTTGCCGAGATGCCACTGTCGGGATTTGAACTACCGGCCATGCAGCCAGCGGTAATACCTACTACACCCCAGCATGCACCATCGGCCGATCTGCGTACACAGTTGTGATCCGTGATGGAAAATGCCTAGCGTTCTGTAATAAACAAACACAGCACAAACCTCTAAGGTCTCTTTAGGTGAGTTACAAATATTTAAATGACAATAGATAATAACAAGCACAATACTATGCTTACATATTTAACTTTGCATTTAAGAAGAAAAAAATATCACTAATGATTTAAGGATTAGAAAAAAATGAGTCAACATCACTCGACGCTCAAAGACAGAACTCTATTCAGTTATTGATGTCGGATCAGGAATTCACTGCAACTGATGCTCTTGAGAGATCAACTCTATTGAGTGACACAGACCACACATAGCTAGCATTGATTTTTAGGGGGTCTGGTCATTCTTTATTGCCCATTGATTGTCTGCTTGGAGTGTAGCACTTTACATTTGTCAGTGGTTATCACAGTTAAGTAAAGAGCCACCTTACTTCAACAGGGACTGATCAAATCTTACACTTGCCAAAGGGTTTAACACTTTCATCTTCCCAGATCTCAACAATAATCATTGAGACATTATACAACTTAATGTATCAGTGTTATTAACTGAGCGATTTCAATTTAAACTTAATTTCCCTGGTGATTCCTTTGCAAGCTTTACTAGCCAGTAAACAAGCTGGACATATAATTAAACAGATTGTATCTGCTCAGTGAATAAGTGAATCTAAGACACCATTGATTCAAACTTATGGAATTTATTTCCTGTGGCTGCAGTTCAAGCAAAAAATGGCCTCAGTTTACATGATTTGTCCCTGCAAACCGCATGACTTTCTGTATATGTCCCAGGAGTTCCAATTAACAGGCAAATCCATTAACTTCATAGAGAAAGTTCAGTCATCATAGGATTATAATACATGGTGTCATTATAAAATAAATGTCACAAACTTACAGAATTCCTTTTGTACTATTTTAACTAGAAGCACAGATGCCAGCAAAGCTGAATGGTATATGTTTGAACTGAGAGGTTTATGAACATTACATACATTATACCTCAGTGGTGGTAAATGACACTGTACAATTATGACAGGGCATTGTAGTGAGGAAAATATATAATAATAATAATAATAATAATAATAATAATAATAATAATAATAATAATTAATAATAATAAATCTATTGCTCAAATCAGTGGTTCCTAAACTGGGTGTCACAGTTTATGAACATTACATACATTATAGCTCAGTGGTGGTAAATCACACTGCACAATTATGACAGGGCATTGTAGTGAGGAAAATATCCTATAATAATAATAATAATAATAATAATAATAATAATAATAATAATAATAATAATAATAATAATAATTAATAATAATAAATCTATTGCTCAGATCAGTGGTTTCTAAACTGGGTGTCACAGTTTATGAACATTACATACATTATAGCTCAGTGGTGGTAAATCACACTGTACAATTATGACAGGGCATTGTAGTGAGGAAAATATCTTTTTAATAATAATAGTAATAATAATAATAATAATAATAATAATAAAAACTATTATTAATAATAATAATAATACATCTATTGCTCAAATCAGTGGTTCCTAAACTGGGTGTCACAGGGCACTTGCAGGGGTGCCACGGATTGGTGGTCCTGGATCAAATCAAATTATTTATTGTCACTGTGATAGGTAAAAGCTGTGCTGGTGGCTGCCAATCATAAAATAAATGGACAAACAGAAATGCAACCCTGTCCACCACCACATAACAGAACCTAAGGATGACAGGTAAGTACAATCAGGTTTGGAATGGACCGCCAGGGAGTTGGGGAATTCCTGAGTGGGCCCTGGTGATTCATAGCCATGCCCTGTATTGCAGGAGGGTGGGGCCT
The DNA here is from genome assembly GCA_031769625.1 of Taudactylus pleione. Lineage (NCBI taxonomy): Eukaryota > Metazoa > Chordata > Amphibia > Anura > Myobatrachidae > Taudactylus > Taudactylus pleione. The sequence continues at coordinate 2,114,014 of JAUIMM010000099.1, forward strand.
AGCCCATGTCACCAGAGCTGTTCTTTACACTGTGCAGCTGCTTGCCAGTTAGTTATCATTGGCTGTTGACTTAGGCGGTGGCGGCTGCAGGCTGCAGGTGGTGTGCAGTGGGCAGCAGGCGTCCAGCTCCATCTAGCAAAACTGATTATTATTTTATATATTGGTGATGGCACAGGGGGAGGTGCTTAGCCCAGGGCACTACAGACACTCCATTCTTCCTGGGAGGTCATCATCAGAGACTGCGCTGCTGACTGATCTGTCTGGCGAGGGGAGGGGGGCCATATAATGGACCAACAGAACCACTGACCACTGTAGTCTGGAAAACAACAAGGAAGTAGATCCATCAAGCCTCAGCCTTATTCAGCACACTGACTTGCCTTAAGCCAACAAGATTAGTGTTGTTGGAGTAAAGAGTGGACTTTTCTGGTTATAGTAAAAACAGACAGTGTCACATAAAGATGCATGAGGAGGTTGTGGGTCGCACCCGAGTGGTCACCCACAGAGGGGGTGACCCCAAAATGCTGGCTCCTCTGAAGTGACAGGAGGTGAATGCTGCAGTGTGACATTCTCCTGCTGCACCCGGCTCCTGTCATAGAAGAGGAGCCGACAGTGCAGACGGCCCAGTCTCCCAGTCCAACACTGAGCACAATTTACGTAATGTAACAATTGTTGCTGCATTTTGGCCTACGAGTGCATTTAAAAATACTGATGCTCTAGGACATTGTGATTCAAGAAAATTTAGGAACCACTGGGTCAAATGATAACTGTATATAGGAACTGTTTTTTTTTCTAAATGTAAGGTCATTGAGGACAGGTAATCAGAATGGCTTTTGTTATGTTCTTTTGATATACCGTAAAGATTTTGGCCACACAGATCTACAGAGGTTATATATATATATATATATATATATATATTTACTAACAGGATAAAGGATTAACCTGGACAGGACATTGGAATAAACTGCCTTTCATCTATATACACATATAGATGAATAGAGGATATGTAGCTGGCTTCTAACACCTCAGGGGGAAATCACAATGGCCGTCTAACCAAAAGGTGTGACTGCTCATAGGCAGATATCAAAGAAATCACATTATTTTATAACAGTAAGGAGTTCCCAAAACCATAACAAAATACCTGAAGTCTATACACTGAACTGGTGTGATTCAGGGACAACTAAAGCATATGGTTTGGGAAAAAATTAGGTATCTAACCAATCACACACCACATGCAATTTGTGATTGCATTAATTTCTAAGTTACATAATTATTATTAATGTGAACATACCACATACTATGTAGCTATTAAACAGGGCAAATAATGTACATGGGCAGTTTTGGTATGTTTACCAGGGTTAATTAATAACCCAGTCAGTCATCAGGGACATGGTCATGACATAACATGAGGGAAGTTAAGCTGATAAAAGGTATGGAAGCTATTTGTTCTGTCAGACTTGGGTGTTAATTCTAAGTTGAAGCCTGGACCTGCATTTTCTTGCCATTCTCTCTCCGACAGAATAAGCCCAGTGTAATTCTGTGTAAGTTTCTTACTTTTTATTTTTAAATTGTAACACATTTGTCTATGTAATCTGTAACCTTATTTAAATAATTTCTGTAACTAATCATTGTATTTCTTTTGTAAATAAAGCATTCCTTTATTAGCCTATTTTCATATATGTTCCAGATCCCAGTCTTAAAGGAAGCTATTAAATCACTAAGGTTACGCTATATCTATTATGTATTGATAGAAGCAGGGAGAGACCAACTAACTGAGTGGTAATTTCTGTTGCAGAGCCTGTGCAATTATGATAGAGTGTTAGGGGATTTGTGTTCCATGTGTGGTGGCAGTGGAGAGGTGTATGGTATAATGCGCAGAGAGATAGAATATTACCTGTGAGCATGATATTTGGCTCTTCTCTTACTACATCAGGACTTTGGGATCTGCGCAATCGCAGTAGTCACGCTAGTACAGTACCAGTCAGGGTGATACAGGCATAGGCTCTAAACTAGTCAGTCCCAAATCAGGGATACCTATTGGAGTCCCTGACAAAAAATGTCTATTTTTTATATATGCTGCTCAATTTCAAATTCTGAAACTAGAAGTGTCGTAATGTATTGCAAACGTTTCACTGTTTATGTCTTTTGAGTCATACTGCACACTATATGTCACATCAGGGATGGCTGGGCTTTTAATATGCGGGGAAAAGGTGGTGTGACCTCATGGGTGGGGCGTGGCCTCATGGGAGGGATGTGGCCTGACCCCCATTTTTGTCACACGGGGGGGGGCCAGAGGTGCGGGCTGCCCCCGGGGACCAGCCTGTGTGGCATGTCGGCTCCCTCACTGTGTCAGGGGGAGTCTGCACTTTGGTGTCATCCCTCGGCGAGTGACACCCGGGTGCGGCCTGCACCCCCCTTGTGACTCTACTGCATCAACTGGGTTTTTAGATACTGATCAAATTGGGATTTCCTTGCCTCTGGCCATCCTGAGTAACCTGAGAGTTAATTATTTGGCCACAGTTCATGCAGAGCGATCTGATGATGCATCTTTCTGCGCAGCAGCGGATCACACAAGCATGCAGGAAGCATCGATTAACACAACACGCCACCTGCAGCATTAGCCTATTTACACACAGCAACTGCGCCCAAAGTCATCACAGATGTGCTTACTGCGTCCATGTCTGAACCAGACCCTTAATTAATTCCAATACAATTATAATATTACACAATTTAGTTTTCTGACTGATGAATATTGTCTCATTCCTATTCAGCATAATCACAGGGATCAGGAAGATGGTGGAGACCGATAATAGCGGTGTGTCTGGGACAAATGCTATACCTTGAACACTTTATGATGTACTATTAAATGTTACATTTTAATTTATGGTGACATATCCAGTTCAATGCAAATAAACTTCTATGTAAGAATAAAATGTGTTATGAATGGTGTTCTGGTTATTATTTTCTTTTTCTTTTTTTTATAGCATTTGTTGTTAGCTCTGCATATTGGTTCAGAGCTGGATTATAGCTTTAGAAGCCAAGGGACTGTTTATCTCCTCTACACCAGGGACAGATGCAGCTCATCTATCAAAGACAACATCCTTGCTGCTTGTGACTAGAGGTTTTTCCCTGATGGATTCTGTAGTGTTTCTTGCTTTATTGCGAGGCGCTAGGAAAAAATTTCATAAATCACAGACTTGTTTGCATGGTAAAGTCTCGCATTTATTCACACCTGCATAGTGCTCCACACCACATGCAGTTTAACAGCTCAAATGCTGCCAGCAGCTTAACAATAAAGCCACAGTTTTTCAATGCAAAGATTTTCCTGTTAGTGCTGTGGTTTGGATATTGTGATCTTATTTTCTCTCCTATCTTGTCTTATTTTAATCTTATTTTTCAGAAGAATATTTTCAAGTATAGTTTAAACGTAATCTTGCCAGCAAGCTTAGTGACTGCAATTTACAACAGGCAGGTGCACTGATCAAATCTGTTTTTGTGCCATTCAGACAGTGTATTTTTATTTTAAAATAATAGCATGGTCCGGCACCATAGCTAGGATGCAAGTGACAGGTTCTCCATAGCACCATTTGTCTGAATAATAATGACCTATCTGTACATATGTATTGCATACACTTTACCTATTCATGGATAAGCAATTCCTGAGCTACCCCAGTAAGTTATGGCGCATACACACGTAGCAATCATCCAGCGATACAATATCGCTGGCTGATTGTCCTGCACCCTCCTTGGTGTGCTGGATGATCGATATCAAACATCCATCACACCACCAACTCACCGACGAATATAACGTTGATCGCGGGTCACTATAGTGACCTGCTCGATATCGATCGATATGGTCGATCGATATGGTCGATGATGAGTTAGTAGGGACCATTTGAATGACCGATTTGAAAGGTAACGATAACAATATCGTTATCGTTCAAAACGCTCATTTATATCGCTACGTGTGTACGGACCATTAGATAGGCACTGGGTATATTCATTTCAAGCAGTGTGTACGCTCCATCGCGCATTCTGCAAATTGTAGCATGGGTGCAAAATAAGTAGTTTCCACTCTATGTGAACCTTTTCCAAAGTACTTTAACTTAATCACTTGAATGACAATCATTTTATAATTGAGCAACATTGTAAGGGAATAAAGGGGATGTGCATTTTGGGTTTCAACCTAAATGGGTTTTATCTGATTTATTACCGTTTATTAATATAATGCAAACCTATTCTGCAGCAGAGAATATTTAGCCATTCACATAAATCCATGCCCCAGTGGAGTTTATAATCTACTATATATTCCCTACTACATGTACACAGACACACACTAGCAATATTTTTTTGTCAGTAGCCAAGTATATTTTTGGAAGTTTTTCATTTGTCTAAATTCACTTAACCATCCACCTAGCAAATTAACAAGTCTACCCCTAAATCCTGGTATTATGTGCCTATTTTGAGGGATTGCTTGGTTAATCATAAATGTGCCTTATGGAAAGATTGCAAATATCCATTTGCAGTTGTCTATTTTATCCATCCTAAACTATTGGAAGAATCTTCTATAGTTATACATTCACAGCTATTTATCAGTATTATAAGGCAACTACTGGTTTCCCTGATACAATGGTAATTAGCTGAGACTGGCTAGCTAGACGGGTTCATTGTAGGAAAAATGACAAAGTTTTTTTTTTTTAAATAGTAATTTGCATTATCTAAGGGATTAGCGCCAATTGTCTAAACATAGGTTGAAAACAATGGATTAAAGAGGAAGAACACATTTATAATTATAAGGGAAAATATAACACATTAAAGAGATACATAAATATATTACAAGAGCTAAAATAAAATAAAGAAAAGAAACCCAAAGGAAGAATATTGTATAGTAAGTAATAGATAATAGATAATGCCTTATCAAAGCAGGCAAAATGGCCCTGTAAAAATTTTTTTGAAAAATGGTATGCAGTCGGGATGCCGATGGTCTAAATGCCGACCGTCGGCATCCTGACTGTCTAGTCCCGGCAAGGGTCTAATGACAGGTGTTGAAATCCCGATGCCTGTCATTTTACTTACACCGGAAGCCTGACGCCCGGTATCCCGATCGAAGGTAAGCCAGGCACCGGGCGCGGACAGCCACGGGCAGGGCTGCCAAGAGCCAAGGTGGGCCCTGGTAATAGGGGGCATGGCCTAATCTTGGGAGGCGTGGCCATGCCCCCTTGCTGAAAAAAGAAAAAAGATTTGCAGCGCCGCGAAGCGGCGCTGCGCACCGGGGAGGGGGGCACTCTGAGCCCCCTCAGCCCGGTGCAAAGCCAGGGGGGGCGCGATCAGTGTGATCGCTCCCCCGCACAGGCATAGGAGACTGCTGTCAGCAGCCATGAGCAGTCTCCAACTGCAGCTCAGCACACGCTGTGTGCTGGGTTGTTGTGAGGGAGGGGGGGCAGCATCGGACCCGGGCCCACCCCGGGCCCCCCGGGCCCCCGCCGGGCCCCTCAGGAAGCCCGGGCCCGGGTAATCTGTACCCGCTCCCCCCCCCCTCTCGGCGCCTCTGGCCACGGGGGGAGGGTTAGGTTAGGGGCTCTGTGGGGGACTTAGCATTAGGCACCCCCCGGCGGGAGGTTAGGGTTAGGCAGACTTAGGTTTAGGCTGCAGGGAAGGGGGGGTTAGGTTTAGGCACTTGCAGGGGGGGTTAGGCACTTTGGGGGGGTAGAGTTAGGCACCCCTAAGGGAGGGTTAGGGTTGGGGGGGTAAGGTTAGTTAGTACTTACCTTAGATGCTGTCGGGATCTTCACTGGTGCCGGTCTTCCGGCGTCTGGATTTCATAACGATACCTTTATGCAGCGTAAAGGACACAGCAATTTTTATTTTAAGTAGGGCCAAATGGTTGACATATATATGGTTAACTGACTTTGATGCAGTATTTCTACTAAAACAGACAGCTACAATAAGCAGGGCCAATGCTTGTGCAGTTCACTGTAACACACTATTTCAAATACTGTAGGCATAGGCAGGGGATGCCACTTCAGCACTTCCCCCTCTGCCGAGGCATGGACTACCCTGTTCACTCACCTGGGCAGCCAGGTGAGTCCAGGTGAATAGTGTATGTTTCAAAGGAAGAGAAGGACTGGATACAGTAGTCCATGTCCTGGCAGAGAGTAAATGCCAAAGCGGCACCCCCTGTGCCGGCTTCTGCGTACACGTATGACTGTAGATGATAGTGTATTTTGTTGAATGGTAGAAATTGTACGATAATACTGCTTCCATCTCTTCCATCAGTGGCAATATTTAAAAGGAAAGAGAAAACCAAGTGACAGACACAGGCAACCAATAGACAAGGAGGCAAGGCAGTTTCCCATCAGTCCATATCTTCCCACTAGCTACTAATCTTTCCTACCGTAATTGATTTGTTTATCTTATTTGCAATTGTTAGGAGGATAATACTGTACCTTTATTCACCATGCTCACTAAAAGCTGTTCAGGCAACATTATCTACTTGCACACTATGCACTTGAGTAAATTCTCAGAAGTTGCCACCACTTTGTTGACCTAGTTTATAAATAACCTATGTCCAGATGATCCAAACCAACTATGGCACTTGTTTTACTCATAACCACTTCCAACATATGAACCTCATCTGATATGAAAATGACGGTCGGATGCCTACTGTACTGGGAAAAAAAAGCCTTTGATGTGCTGAGAAACACAGTTCTTATTGAGGTTTTTGATTGAGCTGGATCAATTCAAAATGTGAAGAGAAACATCAGTAAAGAGCTCAGTGGACCTAACATTGATGTGGTGGAGCTCTTTAGAGATGCCTCAGTTACTGACATGATTGAAGTTTTAGAAGATGAGAGCTGGTCTTTGGAGAACTCGACTGTTTTGTTGCACACATTCATTTCCACCTTTTAGCAGGAAAATTAGCTAAAAAAAGAATTAACATAGGGAAGTTTGCTTAAGTAAATGACATGAAGATCAAAACAGCTGTTGGTTGGTGCTAAAATGATACATCCCCAAATGATGGAGCCACTGGTTTGATCTGATGTTTGTGTCATAGAGAGGCCATTATACGTCAACAGATTATAATAATTATTATTTTGTTTCAAAAAGTATTCAAGGAAAGTCTAATTAATATATGCTTCTAAGGACTTTGTGGGAGATTCCTCAAACGTTTTACAGAGGGCAAATGGAGATGTTCCTTTAACAACCAATCCAATTTAAGCTATCATATATCTAGAATATTCTATAAAATGGTAGCTCGTTTCTGGTTGGTAACTTTGGGAAACAACTCCATGTCTCCTCTTTGGAAGGTTTCATAAAGCTCCCCCATAAGAATTCAATGTAGTGAGAAATGAATAGGGAAAGACATGTATTTTCTGCTATAGAGGTGTAGAGATGGGTCATACAGTATTTAAACATATTGTACTCTCAAACAAGAAGAACAGCAATGTCTGGGAAGATGGAGTCAGAGGAAATCTAAATCAATAGAGTTCAGAGGGTAGAAGTGAAGAAGACATTAGGCATGCAACCACATAATCCATATTAGATCTTTTATTATGTGATCTGAGAAAGGCTTGAACTAGTAAGTTAGTCCCTAGCTCAGTATCCCTCTGTGTCTGCTATTATCCTAAATACAAAAAAGGAATTAACCCTGATTACCAAAGACTATAATTAGAGGCAGTTGACTATCAGATGAGAGCAGCCACATAACAGGAAGCTGGTGTGCCCTGCGCTGCACCTATCTCCTGAGCAGAGCCCATACCATCACCATAACCCTGCGCCCAGGAAGTGGGTGGTCAGAAACCACTTCACTGGGACACTAGGGTCCTAAGGTCCTACTCCAAGTGCAGTACAGCTAAAACGACACTGTTAGCACTGTAGGAGACATCATGACGGTATTTTTTAACTGAGTGTAGGGTGTGAAATGTACACAGGACCCTAGGTCCAGGGAGGCCCCTTCAACCATATTATATTATACTTATCTCTCTGTAGAACAGCGTCAACTGGCCCGGCAGACAGAAGTCATTGAAAAAATGGTGTGTGCCGATTTTCCCAGAGAATTACACATGCGTAATAGAGAAGTCTCTGAGAACACAGTGCAGTAGACTCTGGCACAAACGGAAGTTGCACATGTTCCCCCTCCTCTCTTAAACCAACCCTGAACAGCAGGTCAAAATCTTGTCACTGAGGAGTAGTTCCAATATTAGTACAACTCTACATTTTTTTCCAGGCACACAGTGCAATATAATCTACTGTGATTGCAGTCAACTCTGCACCAGGCCCATAGTGGCTTTGCATCTTCTAAAATCTTGATGTCCAAAGTGGTGAAGCAAATTACCTAAAGGAGTTGGAAGGGTGAGTGTATAGAAGATTTATTTGAAAATGTTTAATTCATCATTTTAAACAGTTAAGTAAGTAGAATGGCAGCACTCAAAACTGGATAATCAATGCACACTCTTGTGCAAACTATCCATAAAAAATATATAAACGCATCCAAACATTTGTAATGGGAAGAAATCTGCACTAATACAGGTGTAGTGGAAAAAAAAATAACATTGTGAAGATATTAGAAATCTTCTGTATCCATTATAATGGAACATTACTATTATCGTCACAGATGTGTTTGTACTAAGGGCCTGATTCTGAGTTGGGAATAAAGAAAGAAAGAATATGTATCTCTGCACCTGGACAAACCATGTAGCAATGCAAAGGGAGCAAACACGTACATTTATTTGCATGCAGGGAAAATATTGTTTGTTTCTGATTCTGAGTTGGGAGCAAATAAAAATAGCAGGTAACTTTGTATCTGGAACAAACCATGCTGCACTGCAAGGGGTGTAAATACATTACATGCAGGGTAAATACTGGCTGCAGTTGCATGTAGCCCACATATGCTGGACAGCTTTATTTTTACACTGCAATTTAGATTTCAGTTTGGACAACCCCCTCAAATCTATATCTCTCTGCACATTTTACATCTGCCCCACCTGCACAGTTACTTGCTCTTTCTTACTTACTTTTTCTTAGAAACAGTACAACCTACTCTATTGCTTATCTCTATGGTGGGGGAACACAGAAATATGTATAATAATAACAATAGTCAACAAGTCAAACTTTATTCAGCAACATGAACAAATTAGGACGATTTTGACTAAATCATACATGCTGAACGAGGATTTGGCAGTAAAAAAATTGTAAATTGTCACATTTTTATGTTATAGTCTTGTGTTCTTTGGGGGGGGATTCAATTCAATGCGAATTTCAGTGCGCTGTGTGGTCGGAGAATGGCAGTTATCGTGCCTTAGCAAGGGTGTTAAGGCACTTTAACCGGCATTCTCTGACCAAAGTGCCGGGCACGCGGTTGTTAGCACCGCGCTAAGCATAAAAACAGCTGCGCGCCAGGCACTTTGGTCGGATTACTCCTCGCTTCCCCAGAGGGGTGCGAGAAAAAATCCTTAGCGCGCCCAAACAGCGTGGTGTATTGAATAGCTTCGGGAGCTCTCTCCTGCGACTTTTCAACATCGCACTGAATTGAATTCCCCCTTTTGTTTTTAGAAATGAATTATTTCACCAATGTAAATTAACTAAATGGCTTAAAGCAGAGATAACATTGGAAAAAACAGTCACGTTTGATAACTAAAAGTAAGTTTAAGACACACATATATAAAGAATAAAAAAAAAAAAAAGGTGAGGAGAAAATAAACAACTTACAATTATTTTTTGCGTTTATGAGTAGTGTGGTCCTCAAAAACCATCAATAATCACCTATCATCACTGGATCCATGGGCATAACTACAATGGGTGCAAGGGGTACAGCTACTATAAGGCCCAGAGCTTAGGTAAATCATTCTTCCTTGTCAAAGTTACATGTGTTATACAGTATACATTTTTCATCATTGGATGGTACATACTAGGGGCCCTTACAAACTGTTGCTGTGGGGCCTTCAAATACCTAGTTATGCCCCTGGCTGCATCCCATCTCCTGTGACACCGTTGCTTCATTGTGCGAATATTTTGATGGAATCATTCCCCCTGCTCAAAATTCACAGCTTTCAAATTGTCCAGAAAATCCAGGTGTGAATGTAAGAAATGTATCTTCAGTGACATATGTACAGTTTCCTAACTTTTTGTAGTTATTCAGTTATCCAGCTATCAGCTCTTTATACTGTAGTTTTCTGCCTTTTTATTTTGTTAAAAAAACTACCAACCACAGGTCCGAAGGATTTCAGTGCAGCTAATTCTGCCACGTAAAGTTTATCTTCAAAGGCTTTGTCTCTTAAAAAGTAGTCTAATACCCCTTTGCTACTAAAATTCCGAGTCTGACCCGAGATTTGGCCAGACCCGGGATTTACCCCATTTCCTTTGGGACGCCGACCACACTGCAATAACCCAGGTATTTTGGCCAGTGGAAAAGGGGTATCGTTTGAGGCCCTGCAAATATACCTTCCTTCAAATTGGCATCACTTAATTTTGGAAAGTGACCTTTTCAATACTTAAAACCTTCACTTGTCCAAATCCCTATCAAAATTTTTCATGAGGCCTAACTTAATGGGTAATGGAAGGAGAAGCACCATTTCAGGTTTCACTATATATGAAAAATTATGACCCCTGGAATACAATTAATGACTCTTCATTTTTATATAATTATTATCTACCTATCAACATCTCTAGAACTGGATTGGACTCTGATTTTTAGTTAGGAATACTATTAAAAGATGTGGGCCCTTAGTATCCTGCTATATATCCTTTGCACAAACCTTTTAAATCATATTCACTAGTTTATGATTGGCAGAACTGAATTGGATTGTGTCTGTTTACATATCTTGAAAAATGTCTATATTCCCTTAATGTATTGTCCTTATAAATATAGGGCATTATGTGAAAGAATGCTCTGATCCACAAAAAACACTACTTGACATGACAGTAGATGATCGTTTTTATTCATAATATTAATCTCCTTTAGTTCCAGAAAGTTGCGCTGTGAGGGCGGAAATATGGCACATGTCACCTAACTAAGAAGGGTGGAAGTGATGTACACTAACTAGTACAAATGCGTTACCCGAGACGGACCTGGTCTTTATCGGAGGGCGGAAGTGACCATGATCCACACGTGACCAGATATGTGTCCCAGATCCTGGCTACCTAAAGGCGGAAGTGCCGCGACGAGGAGAAGGGCGGATCTGGGTAAACACTGGACGACGCAATGAAAAGCCTAGCGGGCACACATGCACGCGGATGTGACATCTCTGGATCCAAGATTTGGGCGGAAGTGCTAATAGGAATAGGAAGGGTGGAAGTGGCCCGTTCCGATTTAACTAACTATGGCCCTCATTCAGACCCACTCGCAAGCGGGCGCACGTACGTTAGGCGTACGTACAAAAATATTTAAATTCAATGGCTCGCTCGTATTTTCGTTCGCATCTAAAATTCCTCCCTAAACTCAGGCGACCCCTCCTCTAACTAACGAGCGTGCGAAATAGCGAGCGTACATCCCCGAAATGGCTTGAAGGGAATGCACGCACAAGTGAAACCGGAAGTGGCCTTGTCAGATGTCGATTACCTGCTCCTTTATTCTGCCTACCTCCCTCAATCGTATCATGCCAATCAATGTATCAATTAGCTTAATTGTTTTTTTTTTTTCAACACAATGCAAGAAACTTTACTCTTGTCCGTGTTTGTGTTTACCCGCAGAATACGTACGGATGGAACATTCGCTTTTATTGTTCAAAAAACATGTGAACCACAATTAAACAATTGTTCTATTGCTGTGGATCCCCGCATATTTTCCGGGCTTCATTTCTTTATTTAAATTTGCAAACGCATGTCACTACATCAAGCCTATCATAACTCTCCAGAGATTTCTGGCCCTGTTGAACACATGACTCATACACTAACCAATAAAATTGCTCCTGTTAATTTCCAAAATACATTAGCCAATCAGAAATTTTGGCCACACTTTATCAAAAATGTTTTGTATGAAAAACTCCATTGCCATCATGAGAGCCTCCGCATTCACCAGGCGCGAGCTGCTGGTGCTTACGGAGGTGATGGATAGGCGGATCACCAGCCAGCCTCCACCCATCACCAACCGGCAGAAGCGCTCCGTGTATGCGGAGGCACGGTCCCGCCTGCGGTCGTTGGGTTCACGCCGCAACATCGGGCAGCTTGAGCGCAGGTGGTCAGACCTGCAACGGCGAACGCCCCGCTTGCTGGCATGCTTTCGCATGCAGATCGTTGAAAGTAAGTGTTATGTATTGTGGTTTTCATGTTTGTGTTTGTGGGGCAAACTGCATGTGCATGTTTTCCTGTCTGTCCTATTAATTATTTGTCCTCATATCTGCGTGTGCATGTTTTCCTGTCTGTCCTATTAATTATTTGTCCTCATATCTGCGTGTGCATGTTTTCCTGTCTGTCCTATTAATTATTTGTCCTCATATCAGCGTGTGCTTGTTTTCCCTCTATTTCTGTTTTTTTCATTCTACTCCTTTTTGCATGTTTTTTGTTGCTGGTTTTTTTTTTTTAATTTGGGCCCCGGATTTGCCCAGAAACTAACCTCAATTTGTTTGACATATTTTAGGAGGACAGCCAAGACTACGCCGTCACCGTCCGGCCAGACGGCGTTCCCGGCCACTATCCCCAACCCCCAGCCAACACTCCACCCCAAATATTTCCCCTATACCCCACTCCTCCCCAGCCTTCCCAGACCCTCTCCCGGAACTGTCGGGCCTCCTTCCCCTCCGTCCCACTTCCCCCTCTCCTCCACCCACCCCTCTTCCAATTACCCCCTCCCCGGAGTCCATCATTACCCCTCCCCGTTCTTTGGGGAATGAAGGCTCCTCCGAGGAGGAACATGGAGGGACTTCCGGAGCTCCCGTTTTGGCTCCCGGTATGTTTTTATTTCTCATTTTTTTTAACCACAAACTGTTTGTATGTAATCATGTGTCGTGCCTTTATTCGTGCTTGTTTGGTTTACTTTTGGTGATTTAGCAGTTTGCCTTTACCTCTTCCTGCTGATTTCAACATACACATATCACACCTGTGTGAATTTGTACATAGGCCTTGTATTTTTGCCAGCACCCCCTTTTTGTTTTGGTTTTTCTTTTTTCGGTTTAGGAGTGATTTCGTTGTGTTTTTGTTTTTTTAATGTGGATTCCCTATTGTTTTATTAATCCACACACTTTTCTCACCCACAGAGGAACAGAGGCGTCGTCAAGAGGTGGAGGATTGTGTTGGCCAGATGCGCCAACATGTAATTGGCCTTCTTGTGGCCCTTGACCGGCTGTCTGGCATCCTTCGCCAGTAGTTTATTTTGTTTATTTTCGTTTTGTAAATAAATTTTGTAGTTCTAATATACGTTCTGGCTCATTCTTTTTTTCTAAAACACAAATAGTTTTCCCTGACATAAGTAGACTGTTCCTGCAAGGATTTCCCTTTTTTAAAAGTTAGATTGTATTTTGTATTTGTATGTTAAACAGCCACAAGAAACACATAACAGTAACAATGTAATTTCCCTTTTTGGGTGTAGTGTCAATTAGATATTTCGCCATTTTACAGGTTCCTAGTTGGTGTGCAAGCTGCTTAGGCCAATCTTCAAAATCCAAAGGTTTGGACAGGCTTCCTTTTGGTGTGGGTTGGGAACCTGCAAACATATTTCAGTTTACATCAACTGGTGTCAGTACTGGATTACCCCTTAGTCAATTGTAAGGTGTGTTAACCTGGTTCCACTTGCTGTTAACGTCCAAAAAAAGGAAGACCATTTCACTCTCCAAACATTTATTCACAACATAAATGAGAAATCAAAGTGGTCAGTCCCAAAACAAAAAAACAGTGATAATCTCAAATACAACACATACAAATAAAATATTTAATAAAAAAAAACAATCAAGAACTGGTTGACGAAGGACCATGCCAACATGATTCCACAAACATGGCGTTGCGATATGGGTTCCAGAATATATGGACAAAATCACCAGATCCAGGTTTGGTAAGGGTAGCAGGAAGTAGTGAGCGTTGGAGTGGCAAAGATTATGTGAACAAACAGAAGATGGTGAAAAAATAAAAAAAAATTAGATGTTCGCAAACAAACACAAACACATTAGGTATAAACACTGTAGTTTGGGTCAAACTTACCTAAAAAATCTGGCCACCACATCATCGCGTATGGCCCCCCCACATACTGACCTCCGACCAACCTCGGGGGGGCCATCCTCAGGTAAGGCATCCTCTGGCTGCATTGGGACACCACTCCTTATGGCGATGTTGTGAAATATCCCACACAGGACCACAATTTTCGACACCATATCCGGCAAATACATGAGCTCGCCACCAGAGCGGTGGAGGCATCTGAATCGGCCTTTTAAAAGGCCGATACAGCGCTCCACCACTTGCCTGGTGGCTGTAAGTGCGGAATTATACTCACTTTGTGGGCCTGGTGTGGGAGCCAAATAAGGAGTGAGCAGCCAGGACATGCAAGGGTATCCACTGTCTCCTGTGAAAAATAAGAGACAACATCAGGAACACTGTGTATCAAGCTTAACATTGTTATGTACTAAAGGTCTCCACTTACCCAGAAGCCACGCATCACCAGCTTGTAGGTTGGTTAATTTCTGCCATATCCCTGATTGCCGGATGACGAAGGAGTCATGTGCACTTCCTGGTAACTTAGCATTCAGGGACAGGATCTGGAGGGAGGCATCACATACCACCATTACATTCAGGGAGTGATAGTGTTTCCTGTTTCTAAATATTGCCTCCAGCCGTGCTGGAGGCTGAAGTGGTATGTGAGTACCATCCACAACCCCTATGATGTGTGGGAAGCCAGCTATTTGGTAAAAATTGGCCTTGGCCACACTAAGGGCACCCATATCCAAAGGCATTTGAATAAAATGATGGAGGTGCTTGAAAAGTGCCTCCATCACTGCCCTCAGGATCCGGGAAAAGGAGGATTGGGAGATGCCCGCCACTATTCCCACCGTTGTTTGAAATGATCCTGAGGCACAGAAATGTAACACCGCCATAAATTGCGTCAGTGGTGGTATTGCTGTTGGACTGTCAATTTGCCGCTCAAGATCACTTTCTATTAATGAGAGAGTGTCTATGATGATTTTGGGAGGTAGACGGTAGCGTCTTAAAACCTCATCATCGGGCATTCCAAAAAGGGTGACACGTGTTCGAAATATCTGGGGCCTTGCATGCCTACGATGCCTACGCCTGGGATGAGATTGAGGTTGGTCGGCTTCCGGGAGCATGGCCAGAACAGTCCGCCCCAGATCAACCTGAAATTCAAAAATTTCAAAGTAAGGCTTTTGACCCACCCCAAAACTATATTAAAACAACTTAGCTTGATGATACCATCCATTGCTGCTTCCATGCCGGGGTATTGTCATGATACGTCCAAACTGAAAATAAACAACAAAATTACTTGACACATTTCACTCTGTGCATTTTTGTGGATACATTTTGTGCTAGACCAAAGTTCAAATATGCCAAACACCCATTTAGCAAAACCGCAAAGCGACATTTAACACAGTACATCAAAACGGGTCGAAATGTTGGCTCAAAAAGCGAAAGCTAAACCATCAAAAAGTTAGAATGATTATTAAGCTGTTTAAAATGCGCTAATTAGTTCGCTAATACAAGTCACAAGAGTAACTACTAAAAATGTGCTAATTAGTTCGCTAATACAAGTCACAAGAGTAACTACTAAAAATGCGCTAATTAGTTCGCTAATACAAGTCACAAGAGTAACTACTAAAAATGCGCTAAATAGTTTGCTAATACAAGATAAAAAATGGACTTACCAAGAGCAAATATCTAACATGCAAAATCAAAAGGTCTTTGGGGTCGAAAATAAACAAAATCTAAAATAGAATAAATTAGGTATCCAAAAATTACAAAATATACGAAACACAATGAAACAACAATTGAACAAAAGTTAGACTTCACAAAACTTACCAAATCAACAAACGAGGTCCCAAAAATATAAACCAACAAAGATAACGGAAAAAAAAACGCAAATCTAACCAACAAATGATTCTCCAACCTCCAACTCCTTTCTACACAATCAATAAACTCCAGCCAAGATAACCTCCAACAATCCAAAAACGCCACCTCGACTTGAGACACACCAAGCCATAAATAGTGTTTCGTTTCCCGCACAAATTAAGGAGGGATCATAGGGCCGCACAATCAATGATGCGGCCGCAAAATAAGGACGCATGTATAAATACGTCACGAAAACACATTCAAATTCTGGTGTATTTCTTGTTTGGACCACAGACATGGCGACAGACCAGGGAAAAAATGCCCAAGAGTCAGGCGGTAAGTCTTTCATGCATTTTCTATCAACGATTAATTTGAAACATAAGATGAGGCAAGTTGTGATTTTGTGAATTCTGTAAATTTACACAAATAGGTGAGGAGGATGACATGGAAGAGGCTGCTGAGCCCAGTATTCCGGCCAAAGCGGCCAAAAAAAAAAGGCAGCCACATTTCACAAGAAAGGAGATGGAGGTTTTGATCCAGAAGTGTGTGGACATCCTGCCACAGGCAGACAGGAATATGAGTCTAAGCCAGAAGTGGAGAATGTGGGAAGAGGTAGCCGTTGCTGTCAATACGGTGGGTGATTATGTCCGTCTAGCCCGGGATGTCAAACGACGGTAAGTAAACCCTTGCCCCCCCTAAAAACAAACCCCATTTTAAACCAAAGGATAATGGCTTCCATTTTTCCCCACAGATGGGGCGACTTCAAATATCGCCTAAAGCAAAAACTCGCGGACAGGGCTAGGCATGCAAGGGGGACAGGTGGGGGTCCCACCCCTGTGTCATTGGAGTTGACGGATTTAGAAGAGCTGGCACAGGGGTGTGTGCAGCCTGTGGAGGTGTTTGGCGTGTCCAACATGGATACGGACATGCCAGACTTTGCGGCTCCTCATGTTGGCCCAGGTAAGTATTGTGATGTCACCAACTCTGAAATGCTATTGTGCCAATATGTAGATTCTAATGTGAGTCTTTTCTCATTTTTCCAACAGAGACACAGGCGGATGAGTCTGCTCCAGAGGGAAGCCTTGGCCGCAGAATTTCTGCTGGCTCTGCAGGGGAGGAACCAGTACATCCGGCTGAGGACCCTGCAGAAGCCAGTCCAGGGCGTGCCCCCTCGCAGGCAGTGGGCCTCCTCACAGAACTCAATTTCAAATCGGATTTCCATACGGAGATTCTGCAGAGGATGGACGCCAGTCTGCTACGGGTGGCTGAGGCCCTGGAGCAAAATGCTGCGGCCAACGTGACCATTGGTCAGGCCCTGGCGGAAAATACCAGGGCCAACATCCGCATCGCCGATGCCCTGGAGCAGCTCGTTCGCCAGCACATGGTGGAGCCGACCTCCCTTCCTGCCGGAACATCAGGATCCTCCACCTCTGGCACAACATCAGCCAATCCTCCAAATGTGCCTAGCCCTGTGCCTAGTCCAGAGGCCACAACATCTGCCTCTGGACAGGCCAGCCCGATGGCATCCCAGACCCGGTCTGGCGCCCACCCTCCCCCATCCAAACGGGCGAAAAAACGGTGACAGCAATGGCGACTTTTCCCACACTCCTTCTGTGCTTGGCTCATATTCCTTTCTGGTCAAAACTTCCCTCTCCTTTCTTGTGAAATGTTTTTAAGTTATTTTTGTACGTTTATGTTATCAGTTATTGATTTTATTTTTTTGATAAAAAGTATCTTTGGCAGAAAAACTAAAAAAAAATATTATGCCAATTGGTTTGTGTTTAAACAATAAATTTATGAAAAAAATCTGACATTGTATTGTGACATTATTGGACAAATGGGTTACATTTAATCCTGGCCCTAAAGGCAAAAAAGGACACCAAAAACCATTTCATTTGTATAAAAAAAAGGCCTCTTGAAGGAACGTTTAAAAAAACACATAACGATGCAAATTGCACATTAAAAAAAAAAAGGGGAGCTAATTAAAACTTGATGACATTATTGTCACAATAGGCCATAAACAACAAATTGAGGCCAAAAAACCCCCCAAAAAATGTACGCCAATTGATTGTGTAATCCTGACATTAGCAGGTATGATTTCCACCTGCGTACGGTTTTGTGCTATCCCAATAAACTGCTTTCCAAACACATACCAAGCCGGTTTTCAATACAACACTAATTGCTTTTGTGACCACCCGCGATTAATCGCTGCAACATCGTGGAGTCCCGGGACGGAGGAGAAGGCCATCGCCAATGTGGTCGAGTAATCCAGACCCTAAACTGTGCGAGCATTTTGAAGGGAAAGAGGATGTTCCAGTGACGTATGTGACGGTCCGAACACATTTGACGTTCGCATCTGCTAATGTATGTACGCCCCAAAAACGCCTCGCCACGCCTGCGTTTTTCCATCTCCACCCCCGTCAACACCCAAAAACGCCCTGTTCTGTCAATCACATTTGACATGTCACTTCCTGTACGCTATTTTAGGAACGACAGATAAAAAGCTCGCAATCTGCCGTACGCACATGCGCAGTGTAACACCGACGCATGCGTGGTTAGTCAACATCGGAACGCAACGAGCGTACTGCTGTTTGCGAGTGGCTCTGAATGAGGGCCCATGTATTCATGACAGCAAACATGTGGACTAATATATGATTTAATACAACATATTACTATGCCATTCATATTTATATTCTGGCTCTAATTTTGGTTAAATACATGAGTCTTGTGTTTCTCAGTAACCCGGAAGTAATTGTGACAGTGATCCCTAATGAGCACGTGGAGGGGTATAAATAGACAGATACCCCTCCTGTTTGGTATCCCCTCGAAGAAGTCCCTGGATGAAACGCATTGGAAGTAGCAGTCTCTTACCCCATGAACCTTAACTCTCTTTCTTACTCAGATAAGCTGATATCCTCTTTTTATACATTTATTTATTTATTCATTTACCCATTTCCCTTATTGATTTGTGATTTTTATCACTGTTTTATCACATACATATTTATGCTACATGGGATTCATTTTTCATCTTTATAAATATATATTTAATTATTGCACTTTTTTATCACTGTTTTACCACATACTTATTTTATGCTACATGTGATTAATTCATTCATTGTATACACTAGCACTTTTCTGCAAACTGGTCGCCTATCTGTCAATCATAGTACTATATCTAATTCTTGGTAATTTTCACCTATTGCTTTTAATTATTCCCCTAAGGCTGACACCCACTATCCAAGGTTGCATAAACTGGTTTATATGGTTGATTTGATATATTTATTGATTAGTGTTAGGCAAAGGGGGAAGGTTAGGGTTAGGCACAGGGAGGGGATATTAGGGTTAGGCGCCCTAAAGGAGGGTTAGGGATAGGGGGAAAAATAGGTTAGTTTATACTTACCTAGGGACGATCGGGATTTCCTCCTCTGTCAGGCAGCCGCTGTCGGGATTTGAACCGCCGGCCAGGGGTCCAGCATTAATTCATACCGATTCCATATATATACTTGATATTGTGCTTTCCGGGGACAATTTCCTCTCTCATGGACCAGTCCTTCACAATGCAATACTGCTGTGTTGCTTGACTATCCCATAAGCACAGAAAATAACAATGCTTAGTAAAACCACCCTATAGTCCAGGCAAAAGAGCAAAAGTTTTCATATCAGCAGAGATTTGCTAGCAAAATATATTATAATTGATGGCATTTAACAAGATTGACATGGTATTGACATAGTATTGTAAGTTTCTATCATAGTTCATGAATAAGCCACTAATAATGACGGTTTGTTGTTTCCATTATGTGATAATCTAAATTTAGAAGTTTTTATGAAAAATCTCCTTTCATCAGGGTAATGCAAAAACCCTAGTCCATTCATCAATCCATTTACATCTTTGCATATGCAAAAGTGACCTTGCATTTCATAGTACAGATGTGTCCACATACATCTATTCTCATTGCGTAACATATAACGTGTCAGTAGCGCCGATCGTCTTTTCGTGAGACTTTTTACCTTCCAGTGCGTCTTATTCCCACAATGATATGAATATGACGCATATATAATCAGGTTCTACTGATTAAAATGATATGCAGCATGCCTATATTCTGTGTGCAACTGCGGATGTATCTGTATACGAAACGCTATGGTGCTATATCTACATGCAAAATGCTGATACAGTGTCAGCGGCTGTGACACTGTACCATAGCATTTCGTATACAGATACAGCACCATAGCGTTTTGTATACAGATACACCCGCAGCTGCACACAGAATATAGGCATGCAACATATCCAGGGCCGGCTCCAGGAGGAGCTGTACCCTGTGCAGAATGGGACTCAGTCGCCCATTAATGGGGTGCAGCCTAATTACCATAGGCCATGCTCCCTAAATGATGCTATTTGGTGGCATGCCTGTATGGCACACCTCCTATTTAACGTCAGGCTGAGGGTGAGCCCAGCACTTCTTCAGTAGTTGGGCTGCCCCCAGCCATCTCTCTTTGCACTGAATGGATGCCGCATGCATCCGCATGGCAACCATTCCTCTTCTCCGGGATGGTTGGGAGGGGTGCGCCCCTGTTTGGCCACACTGGTTGAATGTGCCTCGAGCTGGCAGAAGCTGCTTGTGTGTCCTATTCACATCTCTGGGGCCAGGGCCGCCGACAGCTGCCCCGGGCCCAGGTGACAGGTGACATGGCCTAAACGTGGGAGGTGTGGCCGCGCCCCCTTAAAAAAAAAAGGAAACATTAATTTTTGCAGCGCCAATAAGCGCTGCTGCACGCTGCTTAGGGGGGCACTGTGTGCACCTCAGCCCTGCACACAGACAATGGGGGCGCGATCAGCGTGATTACTACCCCCATAGGCATAGGAGACTGCTCTGTATGCTGCTTTAGCAGTCGCAAGCAGTCTTCCAGTACAGCCCAACACAGAGCAGCGTGTGACGTAACAGGGAGGGGGAGCAATGCCAGACCCGGGCCCCCGCTGGGCCCATCCAGCAAGCCCAGGCCTGGGTTATTAGTACCCCTCCCCCTTTTGGCGCTGCTGTCCGTGGCATGTGAGGAGCAGCCCTAGCCATACCTGGAGGAGAAGAAGCCTGAAGGAAGGAGCATACTGCAAGGTGATAATGTAAGTCATGTCTCATGAGACTTAGCGTTGGCAGGTGAGGGGGGCCCTGCCTATTTTGGCAGCCCTGTACCAGACAATACAGTACACAAAAAAAGCCTATGATGGATGTTCCTGGGCGGTGACTGGGAGCTGTTCTGAAGAGAAATTGGAGTGTTGTGGTTGTGCCATGTTCAGACAGAGATATTGCACCTGCCATAAGGCTGTTGCAAGAGTCGATGGTGCATGCAATGAGTGGCGAGGGGGAAGTCTGGCAGTGCTGTAGTATGCAGAGATGCTGAAAGTGGACGTTTCAGAGCTGGCTCATTCAGACACAGGCTGCTACACCAGGCATAGGCTGAAACTAGGATTTGCATATTATCACAGCTGCCACTCCAGCAACAGATGAAAGAGCGGACGCAGGAGTGTCCATCACTGAATCAGGCCCTATGTTAGAACTATAACAAAATGTTATTTTATTTACTAAATCCATTTCTAGTATCAAATGAATAATTGGTGTAGAAATCCTAATGCAATTGCTGCTATAATAAATGCATAATTTATGGTATTTTAAGCAACTCTGCTTGTTTGGAGACCAAGGTCAATTACCTTTACACATGTCTATGTTAATTGTTCATTAAACTTCGTCAGCACAAATTAGGGTTATAAATAATGAGACTCCATTATCATATTTGGAACACAATTTGCATCAGCTGCAAAGTGCATTTCTCAGAATTTTCATAAATGGAAATTATATAATTTGATTCATAGTAAAGAGAGTATAAAGCCCCGTACACAGTGGACGATGTGTGTACGGAATGACCTCGTCAGCGACGGACCCGGCGGGGGTGCCGGCATTGGCAAGAGCATGCATACTTGCCAATGCCATCAACGATGAACGTTGGTGCGGGGGCAACTGAGCCATGCTGCATTCGTCAGCATGGCATCGTTAACGATATCCCCAGATTGAGCTGCATGTTCAGCTGACTGGGGATATCATTAACAACCGGTGGGAGCGTGCATCGTTAATTGCCTAGTGCATACACACTTGCTTATGCCAGCAACGACGAACGATGGCGGGGGGGGGGGGCAGCTGGGCCATGCTGCATTCATCAGCATGACATCATTAACGATATCCCCAGATGGAGCTGCATGTACAGACGACTGGGGATATCGTTAACAACCCATGGGAGCGGCATCGTTAATTGCCTAGTGCATACACACTGGATGATATGAACGATATATTGTTCAACAATATCCTTATCGTTCATATCGTTCATGGATATCGTCCAGTGTGTATGGGGCTTCAGTATGTTTCCCAATATGTTTGGACATCCAGTTCCATCTTTTTTAAACTACTCAGTCCCTATGTCTGTAGGGACACAACAATATATTTATGAGCCTTTTAGGAAAATCTTATAAGGGTCCTCTGTGTACATAAAGCAGCCACTCTATCAGAGATCAATCTGTGGCTGCTATTATAGTAGCCAGTAGGAAACAACCTGCACTTTTAACCAATCACAGACTTGCGAACAGCCAGGGCCTGATGGCTGGAAGGAGCTTCAGTAGGGGGGTGATAAATTGTCTGCAACCCTTCTCTTCCAGCATGGTGCATTGGCAGGAGAGGCGGGAGTCCGCAGCCCTATGCCCTTCTGCACAACAGCTATTATGGCAGCTCCAATTCTTTTTTTATACAACACTATTTATATTTTTTGCTCATTTTAGAATAATAACAAGTTACATATTATTTATAACAATAACTGTAAATTAGATCATTTGTCACCATAGCATATACCGGTGGGGTTTAATTTGTTGCACAGTGGCACAGTGATTAGCATTCCTGTCTTACTGCAATGGGGTCACGGGTTTCCAAGACGGAACTTGAGAGTATCACCAATGATGTCCTGTCTGTGAGTCGAGTAGACTGAGCACACATGTTCACTGAAAGTGGGACCTGGGAAGTCCAAGCCTGCACAAGGAGGCAAATTGCTAGCCAGCTAACAAAGCCCCACTATGTGATAATGTCACCTTTTGTGTAAAGTAACTGAGTGACGTGTGCTGGAGTGTACAATTGAAAGATGTAAGTAAAGTCTACCTCAAGAGAAATGGAGCAGGATGCAGCAATGGGAGAAATGTGGTCAAACCCCCCCAATGGAGGTTTGACCGGATTTCTCATATACCCCAAGCGGTGGATGCAGTGGGTAATGCCATCTTCCTGATGGCGTTACACTATAGAAGCCTTTGGGATTCTCTATGGAGAGTGCTGTGAGAGGGATCCAATCAGATCCCTCCCAGCAACCCCCTGCGGCTCATGTGTCATTCTGCGCATAGACCCTGAAGTTCCTCATTCGCAAAGGACCGCTCTTACCGGCAGAGCTGTCCTTAGTGATTTTCTTCATGCATACCAGCACAACTAATGTCGCCATGCATGTGAAGAGTGGTGGGATGCATCACATCTCAAATGCAGTGTGTCATGCATCCTGCCCATTGTCTGGTGCCCAGTCATTACAACACTGGTAACAGTAGAATGCTGCACTTGTTGTATGTGCACCATGTGTATGTCTGACTGCAGATTTAAGGGTCAATGTATGAAGCAGTGATAACTCCTTTGTCAGCATTTTTGGTGAAAAAAGGGTCATTACTACTTCTCAAAAAATGTATTAAAAGGCAGTTCTTGGAGAAACCAGAGATGACCTAAGCAGCACCTTTGGCTTCCACTAATGGTGCTGCTGCCATGGCCAGCTATGGTCACTTATTATGCTTGTCTAGTTACATAAAGCAATCTGAGAAGGCTGCTATGGTTACTTAAATGTCCACTCTACTGCCTCTGGATGTCCTCATGCATGTGTGTGACGGCTCTCCAGTACCCATTACGCATTGTATCAGGACTGAGCTGATGTGATACTGATGAACAGAGATAGCCAGAGGGGTAAGTTACGGTAACAACTCTCCAATGATTCTCTTTATAAAACATTACTGCACTAAGACAACCAGTGAGGCAGAATGTCTTTTAGCACAGAGGTACAGTAAGTGCCATGATAACTTTGGCCAACTACAGTATGGCCCTAATACTAAGTAAGTAGCATTCTCTATACGGGAAACTGCGCCTGCACAAAAGCAAATTTACACATTTTTGCATATCTCTGGCTGATTCTGGGCTGGGCAGATGTTGGCTGCATCTCTGCTTGAGTGAAATTAGTGCTTTTGCATGTAAATTGCATGGCAACATTGCAGTCACAAGACAGAGATCCATCTCGTGAGAGTGTTATGGGAGTGTCGTGGCCATGTAGCTAGAGTTATGTGTTAGTCATGTGTATGGAGAAAGGTTGCCTGTTGGTGGCAGAGCTCTTGCACCCAGCATGGGGCAGGTACAAGTGCGGATACAGATGATGATGGTTGCAACTGTGGGCGGAAAAACAGTGGGCAGTGTGGCTTTCTGCTTGAAGCCATAAGTATATTTGCATCAACCGTATTGATACTCGCATCAGCATACCATTGTAAATCTGGCTTCTATGTCTTCCTGCAATTATAGACACTTTGCATCTCATTCATTCAACATTTCAATGCTCTCTTCTGCACTTCCTAATTAGTATTGTGGGGATCAGTATGGATGGGCTGATCGGGGATCTATGAATATATTGTATGACAAACCTGCTCTTTTAAAGTATAAGTTGTCTTGTCTTGAAGATGAGTGAAAGGAGTATGATTGTAAGTGTGCTAACTATGAGATGTATATAAGGAACCAGATCTTTAAATAATCAACCAAAGACTGCACTTCTCATTTGCAATTAGAGGATTGTCCTGTCTTTTGAGAAGTGTGATCCCTGGGTTGAGACATTCACTGATCTCCTTGCTCTCATAGTAGCTGTAAAAAGTGACACCTAGCACCTAAAACATGGCAAAAGTGTTTAGGGGTGCAGAGAAAGGTGCCCATTGAGTCGGGATAGGGTCCTTCGTGTTTTCCTATGGTACCCCTAGGGCGCCTGGGTCTGAAGGGTTGTACATGTTATTCATCTGTGTAGCATGCCAGAAGGGTTAGAACAGTTGGTCATAATCTGTGGGAGAGTTATAGTGACATTGGGAATACTGTGTTGTCTCTGGAACTTAAGGACTGGGATAACAGGTCTCCAGAGTCTGATATATGACCCACATATAACTAAAATGTGAGGGGTGTACTTGTGTAGTGATATTACAGAAAACCAGATCAAGTACTGATCTAATAGCTGTAGTAAAAAAAAGGATCCCTGTGGTATATACTTGCCTCATAGGGTATTATTTGGACCCAACATACTTGGCTACCAGGATAGGGGACAACTGAGCTGGACTAATAAAATAGCTACTCAGTAATTTGTGCAGGGATAGTTCAGTAGTAGCCTGTCCAGGAAGGGGGTTGCCAGCTGATACGCATTTGAAGCTGATAAGACAGGTATTCTTTTGAATAAAATAAAGATTTGTCAGAGGATTCAGGAAAGACTAGGAGCTGGTAACCCACAATGAGGACTCAGGGCAGTAAAGGCATGGCAAAATAATTACCATGTGCTCCTATGGATCTTGTCAAATTCAGGGAGGGAAAAGTGCACATAAAGTAATTCAAAAGATAATACAGAAAGCTGGGATGTCCAGTGTGGGTTCCCTAGATCATGTAAGATGGGAAACCTTTGCAAAAGAAAACAAAGCTTGGATAGAGTGTAAGAAAGTAGCAAGTACAGGCTTGGTTAAAGGTAGCCAAAGAAATACATAAAGAACATGAGGTAACACAAGACACTGAGATTATGGAAGATTGTGGTCCAAATACTGTGAGGCCTGTCCCAGTGACCTATTTTGTAAATCAACAGGCATCACTAACAATCCCTTATGTAAGCCCAAAGTATCCAAGTTTGGCCCCATTTACCACACCAGTAAGGGATGGCAGGAAATGCCCGGTATGTGGTAAATGTGTAAATAATGCTAACACTAATTGCCCTTTTTGTGGGAATCAAGTGCCCTGGCCAGGGGAACCCTGTGATCAACAAGGCTTAACCAGATCACCTCATTATCCATCACCTCCACATTTATCACCAGTTACACCACCAGCTCCCCCACTGCCTAATGAAGGTGAAAATTTTAGCCCTATTCCCATACAAGAGTGGGCAGGTACCTTAATGCCTTGGATATTTAATAAAAATAGACACAGGACACGGGTGTGCAAGAAGCAAGCCACAGGCAATAATGATGAACCTTGTAGCTGTGAACACTGTGCGGGTGAACAGATAAACTTTTAGAAAGAGACAGGCCCACCCCCATACCAAAACACATCTGTAGAGGCTTATCCTGTAACTACAAAGAAGGTGTTTGAACCAAATCCCCAGAATGCAGTAGTTCTAATAAGAGTAAGAACCCAAAATCAATATAGACCCTGGACAGCAGCAGAGATTAATGATATTGTAAATAAAGCCTCAGACACCAGAAAGAATCCAATGGCTCTCCACAGATATGTGCTGGATATACAGATTTAGTGCTGGGTCACTCATTGATAATACAGGTTCCCCACTCAGTAACAGAAATACTTAACCAGGCCCTACCAATGTAACCATTAAGAGGTGCACAGTGTTGAATCCTGCTACATTGCTTCCAATGCAGGATTCAAAAGAGAGGAATAGTGAAGGAGGCATACATACATCTGTTAGATAAAATAACAGGTAGTAACAATAAAGAACACAACATTGAGGATAATGTGGGGGATAATGTACTGCAAATACAGTCAGATAAATATACAAGTCAAATTTTTTCTGACCATGATTGTCTTGAACTTAAGAAAATTGTTTGTAGATGGCGCTAGATATTATCAAGAAGGGTCCCCAAGAACAGGGTATGCAGTCACCACCATAGATGAGGTATTGATTCAGCAACTACTCCCACCTTCCTGTTCAGCACAGGAAGCAGAGTTGAGGGCACTCACTGAGGCATGTATAATGGCTGAAAATCAGACAGTAAACATTTACACTGTCTTCAGGTATGCCTGGGGTGTGGCCCATGATTTCAGGCCTATTTGGAAGATTAGGGATTTTATGGGCTCGGCTGGTAAACCCATTAAGCATGCTGAGCTCATTAGATCATTGTTTGCAGCCTTACAGTCTGATAGAGGGTCACACTTTACAGGAGAAATTATGCAGCATATCATGAAGGATATGGGTATTGAACAAGCCTTTCACACCCCTTATAGGCCTCTGGCCAGTGGGTGTGTAGAGAGACTAAATTGTACCCTCAAACTAAAGATACAAAAGATGATGGCACAGACAGGCAAGATATTAGTGGACTGTCTGCCAATAGCTTTATATTCAGTAAGAACCAATACCAGTAAGAAACATAAGTTGTCACCTTATTAGATATTATTCTTAGGGCCTCCTAAGACAGGGTGTTATATCCCCCAACAGATGCAGCACAATCATGTAGATTTAATAGACTATGTAGCTACTCTTTGTAATCAAGTGAATAACATACATTCTTTAGTTTTCTCCTCCCTTCCAGACCTAGAAGCGGTACTTGGTGTACAATCATTGGAACTGGGCGATTGGGTTTATACTAAGAGACACATCAGAAAGTCTCTGAAGCCAAGATTTGATGGTCCATATCAGGTTCTGTTGACTACACCAACTTCAGTGAAAATTGGAGGAAAGAGCACGTGGATACACAGCTCACATTGCAAGAAGTTGACAGTCAAGATTGAACCACCATCATGATTCCTTTTTGTGTAATAATGTTGGCTATACTTAGTCTGGGAGGAGGACATATAGAGTACTCTAGGGTAGTCTATGGTAATCAGACTTACCAGTTACACAGATTTAATGTAACCTGGTCAGGAGGTTCGATATACATACAAAATTTGGGACAATATAATATAAGGCATTTCTACTGGGCACCAAGGGAGCATGGTAATATTACTATCATTAGTGGAATAAAAATTAAGTGTTGTACTTATAAGTTTACGGGCTATAAAGGATTTAAGAAAACATGGGCACGGGGTATTCAGTGTATCAATAGTATGGACGCTGGTATACCCATAAGTAGCCCAACAACTATAGAAAGAGGTGTATTGCTAGTTTTAACTAATGCCACACAATTACCAGATAATTCAGTAATGATGACAAGCATGTACATCCTAAATAAAAAAAAACACTATAAGGAATGAGTCACTAGTTAAAGTTCCCTCCACTTTTGTGTAAATGTGGGTACCCAAAGACAAACCACTATATTAAGATTTAATATTTCCTTCCCCCCAGATCCAAAATGCTATAGCAGACAAAAGAGAGAATGGTATGATACATTGCTAGGAGCATCAGGTACAGGTATAGGGTTACTTAATAGTATAGATATAGAAGCTTTAGCCAACAAAATGAGTAATGCAGGAGAAGATATCAGAAGATTAGTTACAATGCAAGCTACATGGATGCCTACAGTATTTACCCCATTATGGGCCAGTATATCTTGGGATAATGAATATTTACAGGTGTTCAATAGCACATTGTTTAACACACTTTAGCTGTCAACAAATGTTTCTAAACTGTTCAATTGGACTGAATGTTCTCTCAGAACCATGCATCAAAATATGCAAAAGGGTAAATCACAAACACAGTTAATGACAGGTAACGAACAAGTATTCAGATGGATGTTTAATATATCTTCTTTGTTATGGATGCAAATTGAGGGTAAGAAGATATTGTGTACTAACACCTTTTGCACGGGTGAAGTTCATGTGTATAATGTCACACAGAGACAGGTGATGTGTAAGTATTTCATCTTACCAGTCCCCTTGTGGACAACTACTGGAGGCACTCACTTGGGACTCCCCAGATGAGAGGTACACATATAGACACCAGTGATAGGACACATGACTTATCCCTGTGTACTGATACAGATGATGGATTAGTATGTCCTCAGCAAACACAGCTATATGAGCCTTGTAAGTTAGAACACCCAACCAGTGTATGCAACTGGGAATTACATGATAAAGAGGTGGATATGTTTTTAGAGGTAGAACCTTAGGTTGTATGCCTAGTCACATATGATATGAATACAACTTCCCTCTATAATTTACCAAATCTGTTTTCCAGATGCTTAGTTAACATTACAGACCTCAGGTGGAAGAACACTACTTATGTTTTCTACGCGAAGAGACAAGAAGATGTACAGTTTGAATTTCAGGTGACTGAGATACCTCCCCATAGTCTTAGTTAATCTCCAAAGTATCATTAATGACATTAATAATACAGAAAACTTGCTCACCACTTGCAGAAAGTAAACTATTCTGTCCATCATGCACAAATGCAGACAATTATAGAAGCAGATAAATTAGTGGTAGTAGCCACACAATTAAAAGATAATTTACAGGACCATTGGTGGGATGTGTTCACAGGTAACTCACCTTCAGTCAAAAGGATGTTTAGTGGTCACATTCACTCAGTAATCATTATAATCATTGTATTAATTTTGCTCATTCTGTGGAATTGCTATCTATCTGATAATTTTCTGAAAATGGTAAGTAAGGCATCTGCACCAGTAGGGACTCTCTTTGTCACACATAAGAAGAGTGCCGCCGAGTGGGATAAGTGTTCAGCGTGTGAAAGAATTATATTGATCACACCTGACAAAAAATGTGTTTTCTGTAGTACTGATGTTGGAAGAAACCCCTCCTTCTAGTGAAAGATGCGGCAGGATTCTTGGTAATCTAGTAATGAATGATGCTAGCATCTACTTGCATACCATCATTAGGGTGACTATGGAAGTAATATAGTTACTATGGAAATGCAATGACTTCAATAAGGTCAGGATATTATGTTTTACTAAAAACAGGGGATTGTGAGGGTCTATAATAATTTGTAGAGTTTGTTTATTAAAGCATAAGATTCATCAGTACTTATGACAAAAAGCCATGAACTATCAGCTGATACAGAGGAGCAGCTGACAGCTCCCAAAATAGGATTTCAAGAAGACAAGACAAAGTGAAGATCCTCTGACACATTATATGTACTTGTGAACCAATGAAATTTATAGTTTGCTGTTAAACCATTTTTGGAAAATGCTTGTAACACAGCAGTTTTCATGAATTGATAAAAAGGCAGCTCAAAGAGGATGTATCTCTGGACCTCATTCAGAGCCGGACGCTATTTGCGCTCACTCGTTCAGAAAAAAGGGGTGGCTATTCAAATGAACCATTCGCTCTTTGCGGTCTGTTCACGCCTCTAGGTCTGAACAAGCGAACCAAACATGCGGTAATTTTTTGGAAAACTACGCCCCCTGGCCGCTCGCATACTACGTCATGTCCACTATTTATTAGATTAATCGAGTACATCGACCAGCGTATGAACTGCTCGCTATTCTTGTGGTTGGTTTTTCCTACCGCAATCTTGTGAGCAGTTCTGACTATAAAATAACCCAGTGACGTGGTCAATGACGATGCTGTATTAATTATGCACACCCATAAAACACCTGTTTTGACCTTTAAGCACGCCTGCGTTCGGATCTCCACTTTCAAGCACCTTCCCCTGTTACTACCCACATACGCCTCCTCCTGTCACTCAAAATAGCAGGCATTCGCTATTTAGTGAACAAACGATTTTCGGCCGCACTGACTGGTTCGCGCATGCGTATTACAATCCGTACGCATGCGCAATTGTGCAAACATCGCTCGGAACAAACGAGCGGCCGCTTACGAGCGGCTCTGAGTCAGGCCCTCTGAGCGCTGAGCTGAATTCGTCACAGTGTGTGCTGAGTTTTTCTTATCTCCCCAGCCGGCTGGAAAATAATACAGGAGCAGTGTTTCTCATACCTTGATACAGGGGTTGGAAGCCTCATCACCCCAACACATACAGTGTTACACTGATTGCATAATCTCACACATGCAGTGTCACACTCACAGCAAAATCTCACACATATAAAGTTACATTCACAGCACA
The DNA here is from genome assembly GCA_031769625.1 of Taudactylus pleione. Taxonomy (NCBI): domain Eukaryota; kingdom Metazoa; phylum Chordata; class Amphibia; order Anura; family Myobatrachidae; genus Taudactylus; species Taudactylus pleione. The sequence goes on from JAUIMM010000099.1 coordinate 2,145,016, forward strand.
CACACACACAAATTGTGGCACACAAATTGTGGCACACAATGGAGTGTCCCCCTCCCCTCTTCCCTTATGGACTGGGTAGTGGTCTCCCTGCAGCTGCTCCTCTTCCCTCCTCTCTCCCAGGACCAGGCAGAGAGAGCAGTGTCATTTGATCGAGAAGCTGGAACACATGCATAGCAGCTCCAATTGTAGCCAGTGTATGGAGACAAAGACAAAACAATGTAGGTACTTGGAAAATCCTTCTGAGTGCGCTATTGACATTGTATAGTAATAGAAAGTACATAGATGGGTTACTCTCCATGGCGCTGCTCCACAGAAGCAGCAGAGGTGCAACGGAGTGGCCAGAATATATAAACTACAAGGTGGATCAGCCCTAGAGGATTAAACATTTATCTGGCTCTTCAGTGCTGTGAAACTTCAAAGCACTGCATGCCCTGCACATGGGTGAGCTGTAACTTGTAATTCTACAATACACTTCAGTAGACGGCGAGTCATAGTTTACACTGGTATACACTGGTATACTTCCTGCCACATAGTGCACTTAAGGTGGAACTGTCATCATATTCATGATAATTAAAATCACATTATCAGACAGTTCGCTGCTCGTGCACTATTGGTCACTGCTCTGTGCTGGCCACCCAGGCAAGAAATTTCCAATCAGCTCCACCTGTATAACCTTATGTTCCCCCTCAACATTTAATTTCTAACTCTTTTCCTTTTATTGTGAGCTCTTCAGAGCAAGGTTCACATTCCTGCTATATTCCCATGTTTGTGGTACTGATATCAGGGGTGCTGAGAGGGGGGGAAGCGGGTACTAATTACCCGGGCCCAAGCTTATTGGTGGGGCTCACTGGGGGCCCAGGTCCAATGCTGCCCCCCATCTCCTTGTCAGCTGAGCAGCCCAGCACATGCTGTTGTGTGCTGGGCTGCAAAGGGAGACTGCAGCTACAGCAGTCTCCTATGCCTGTGGGGGGGGAAGCAATCATCTTGATCGCACCCCCCCTGAATATGTGCTGAGCTAAGGGGCTCACAGAGCCCCCCTCCCCAGTGCGCAGCACCGCAAAATAAGGGTTTTTCTTTTTTTCCGAGAGGGGTGTGGCCATGCCCCTTTCACCCGGGCCCGGCTTGCCACTTGGCAGCCCTGAATGTTATAACTATGTACTTGACATGTATGCATTGTTTATTTGTATAGCACTATAGGACAATTGCCACTTTATAAATTATTATTAATAATAATAATAATAATAATAATAATAAATACCCAGTGCTTTTTTATATCTAAAACTGAGAAAATACTGTGGGTACATTCATACAAGATGTATAGTATCTTCCACACACTGGAGAAGTGTTCAGACATGTACAACTCCAAATATTTGCAGTCTTCACCACTTGGTTCCCATTTAAATAACATGGGGCATATTCATCTTTGTGCCTTGATTGGCACATGCGAATTTGGTATATGACTTGCCACGAGTTGCATCGGAAACCAAACCACTCGAACCCTACTATTGCTGCTATCCTGTACTGGTGAAAGCTTACACTAAGGCTGAGTTCATGCATGTACATAGAAAGGGCTGGATCAGGTGGAGTTTTATGAATGTAAAAGTTTTTCTCACCATAGTGCCTATTGTATTTATAGCAAACAATTCATTTGAGTAGGGTTGGGGATGCAGTCACTATATCAACATTTACAATGTCAACAGCTATTATGTCGGAGGGTTAGGCTGTGGCAGTGGATGATTAGGGTTAGGATATACATGAGGGAAGGGTTAGATACTAGGGGGAGGGTAAGTGATACTCCCCACTGAAACCACAGCAGGATCAACAGGAAGTAACTGTCAGCTGACTGCCAGACCGGGAAGACACTGCTTGAGCCGCCTGACCAGGTAAGTCACTACTAGACTTCCAAGATCGTTTTGTCAACATCCTAATCATGTCAACATTTCATCAGCATCAACACTTGCCCGCACAGGTACCAATGTATATAAACATATATTGTATTCATATGTAGATATACTGCTAGTATTCTTTCTGCAAATATCAGTATATCCTCATATGAATACAATATATATGAATGCAGGGTCGGAGTGGCCCACAGGGGTACAGGGGAAATCCCCAGCAGGCCCTTCTGTCTGAGGGCCCACCCCATCCTCTGGGGTCATGTTCCAGACTATGCACTGTTACTTGATTGGTAGGTAAGTTACTTGATAGAGCAGGACCATGGATGAACATGGGGGCTTGGCTCATTACTATTGAAAAGCTCGATACACACTGAGCAATGTGTACCTAGCCAATATGTCGGCCTGACGCCAACATATCAGATCATGGTTACACATCAGAATGTGGTAATGAACAAGGTAACGATACCTTGTTCCGTCCTTCATTACCTGCATTGGGGCCGCATGCGACATCATCTGGTTGGACGTGCAGCAATGCCGACTGGACAATGTTGCAATCGGCTGCCGGAGTGCGCATATTGGGCGTATGCACTGAACAATGTGGTCTATATGTCCTTCCAACATTGTCTCAGAGTGTACCCAGCTTAACTACACCAACATTTGCCCTCTTAGGGGGCAAATTTACTATAGTGAGAGTTTTTCAAATTGGAGATGTTGCCCATAGCAACTAATCAGATTCTACCTATTATCTTCTAGAAGGTACTAGTTAAATGTTATGTAGAATCTAGTTGCTATGGGCAACATCTCCATTTCTATAATTTCTCACTTTAGTAAATATACCCCTTACTGTACCAATCAAACTTATTAGGCCTGACACACCCCTGTCCTTTCTAATGGTTGTCCAAGCCACTATGGTGGCTGGCCACACCCTCTCTGGAGACTGACCACACACCTTAAGCATAACCCTGCCACTGCATTCCCCTGGTGGGCCCTTCACACCCTAGTCTGACACTGTGTAAATGCAATAACTTGACACACAGGGTCCTATTGAACACTACCTTAGTTGTTCCAGTTATATTTCTACTTCACATAATATATTATTACCTGACATAAACATTATTTATCATATATGAGACTAAAACCTATATAAGTATGGATATATGTTTATGTGTACAATAACAGGGCATTGAATATATGAAACTGCGACTGCATGACATTAGAATGCTATATAAGTGTAATAAATGATATAATTTTAGAGCCTTCTATTCAAATATAATAGACAGCATAAACCAGCAAATCACTGTGTGCTTAAATTGAACTTTTAATTGATGCAGCCATTGAATTAGTTGCTATAAGACATCACACATTGGGGCATCATATTTAATTGGCAGCTACAAGGATACCTTTGAGGAATCCATGTATGATTATTTTGAAAATATCCAACTGCAGCTATAACAAAGACAGGGTGTATATCGGTGCTGATAGCTCAATGAATAGACACTGCATACAGCGTTCATGTGTCACTATACGTTGAAATAACCTAATTTATCTCAGTGAATGGATGTATAAAAGAGATAGTAGTGCAGTGTATCAAGATACAAAGAAGCCGTAAAAATCCTTTGTACATACTATAGATTCTCTACAATCAAAGGCTATACTCTCCTAGGACTCAGAAAATATATTGCGGTTGGACCCTGAAATAATAGGATTTAAATTAGGGATGTGCAGGCTCGGATAGGTTCGAGTTTGCACGTGGAGTTCGGATTTTTCCCTCCAAAAAAACGGAACTCAGAACGAGGCAAAACGTCATCTTACATGGACGAACATCATCATTCCTGGACAAAAGACCAGGAATGATGATGTTCGTCCATGTAAGATGACGTTTTGCCTCGTTCTGAGTTCCGTTTTTTTGGAGGGAAAAATCCGAACTCCACGTGCAAACTCGAACCTATCCGAGCCTGCACATCCCTAATTTAAATACATACAGTATGTAGATTAAAATGGATACAGGGATTTCTACCAGGTGTGAATATATATGAGGAGGCCTAAACTTTGTGACAGTGATCTGATACAGCAGTAATTGTCATATTATGAGAGGAATGCCTTATTGCAGCTTTCCCTGCAACTATAGAATTCTGAATATGTGAATCTACTACATCTTGTGATACAATGTTGCTATAGAAAGATATTTTGTTATTATCATGCTGGATCTTCTGAAAGGATATTTCATGATGCAGACATCTCAGTGATTCATGAACAATATGATATATAAACTGCATAACATGCTGAGGTATGATTACTTGTGAAATAAAGACCCATATGCGGATATGTAGTGGGAAGACATTTACTTACCAATATACAAGTAATTGACATACTGCAAATCCAATAATTATTCACTTCACCAGACAACATATACAAATGAGGTAACGATAGTGGCTGCTCGGTCTGTTTTAATAAACAAGATTTCTTTCATACTTCATATACTCTATCTATCTTTTATATTTCACAATTTCATCTTTTTTTGGATATAGATCTTAACATGTAAAAATAAAAGTTGTATTTCAATAAATGTGCATCAACAAAAGGCCAATTCTTCTTTTCTGTTGTTGAATATGTATGAAAAAAGATCGGTCACTTGGGCATGTTATAGGAGTCTTGCAGGCGTGTTAGTGACACCTCAGATGCACAGACACAGCCACAGAGGCCATGATACTGTACCTGCCATTGGGTTGGTGCTCATGTTGGTGGTGCACACATTGGTGCACCGATGGTGAGTTGTCTTTAATCACTGGTGGTGTTACACCGTGCAGCACCACTGAAATAGGGTGTTTTAGTGTGTGCGCATTCAGGTGCACGCTAGTACAGGAGGGGAAAGCAGAAAGTAGCATTTGCATGTTATTGCTGCCACAGCTCTGCAAGGAGATGAAGCTATGGTGGTGGCTGCATGCACCTCTAAAAGTCTTTGGGCCTGATTCAGAGAAGGACGCTCTGAAAGAGCGCTCGCTCTGAATCAGGGCGTTTTTTTTTTTTTGTGCGGCCTCCTGGCCGCTCGCATAGCTGTGGGTGACCACCCACAGCTATTGCGAGCGGCCAGGATGATGGTCGCGATGGTCAAGACCATCGTGACCATTGGGGCTTGCGACGAGACCCTTGTGGTAGGGTCTCGTGGCCGCAAGCCCCAGAGAGCTTCTGGCTCTAATAGAGCCGGAAGCTCTCCCACTGACATCACTGGTGATTTCAGTGGGGCCGCCCACAAACGTCAGTCGTTCACTTGGGAACGCCTCCGTTTGTGAAGCCACTCCCCCACCACACCTACAAAATGGGGCGAGCTGTCGTTCAACATCGACAGCCACCACTTTTGTAGTGAGCCACGGAGCGAGAGAATTTCTCTCTCGCTCTGGGGCTTGCGCACGCACAGTGCGGCCGCTGCACATGTGCAGAGCCCACCATCGACCCGCTTGCGAGCGCTCAAGTGCCTGCGAGCGGGTCTGAATCAGGCCCTTTGTTAGCTTGTGCTGGTACTAGTTATGATATGGTTTGCATTGTGCTTTATGACACCTTTGTCTTTATTCTGGAAATATACAGAACTAGTAGAGTTGACATCACTGGGGCTTGTGATTTTTTTGTTAAGACCACACCACTAACAGTTTTTCTGAAGACAGTGCTAGTGCTTTTCAGAGTAGGGATGTTTGAGCGTAGTAGATAGATGGGTTTATATCCCATCCGATGACTGATATTTGCTAATTAAACGTTGGTGGTAAATGGGTGTATGTTGTTCCAAAGAAAATCTTTAAACATAATTTTTTACCATCATGTTGTAATATTAACAGCATTAAAATTCTGTAAATCACATCACTACCATGTCGGCAATGCTGTGTTCGACATTCTGATGTCGACATTGTCAGTGTTGACTTTATGAATATCTGTACTACATAGTACTATTCCCGAGTCTAGGGTCTGGCTAATATTCCTAGAGTGAGATCTGTAGATATCCTCAAATGGATGCTAGTCATATAAAGCTGAAAGGTTCAGGAGGTGGTTATAGATATTACAAGGGAAGAACATGCTGCTTATTTATATTAATTCATTGATATTCATTATTTTATTAAAAATGTGACATTGTTTATACCTCTCTGTTACATGTGTCCATCAGTGAATAGTCCTCTGAAGTTCATTCAATTGCCTTTTTTTTTTTCTCTTTTACAATCAAGCTCTTCACTTTCTTTCTATTTAATCCCTGTTTCGGCTGTAGGGAAATAGAGGAGGTTATAGATTCTGAAGACATTCTAGAAGTACAATATATAAAGAAAAATACTCTAGCTTTGTGAAGGATATTGGAAAGGTAATTACAGCACAGTACCACTGTTTATTTCTACATTTTTCACACAGTCAGCTAGGTGACTTTCTTTATAGTTTAATTTTGGGATGTTCGATCCTCTATAACAATACTGTTATGCTTTCCAATAACATTCCTTATATTGTTTATGCAGTCGGGAGATCCTGAACATATGATATAAGATTAGCAGTTAGTTTATCCACCCACGAATGGTCCCCTGTAATTGCAGTGGCTATCTATTGGAAGCATTATCTGCTAATGACAAGCTGGGCAGTCGGTCTGGACTGCGCCCGGCAGGTAGTGCTTCCGCTTACCTGCCTTGCTGCCAGCTTTTATATGCTTCTGGGGGATGCAGCCAAAGCAGTCCCTAGTAGCCGTGGAGGGAGAGAGCGGTGGTGGTGGTTGTGGTTAGGGGGGTTGTGCCCATGTGCAAGTTTCTCTGCCAGCTGTAACTTGTACCCTTGTGCAAGTCTTGCTTTTTTATTCCCCTCTACACTTCACTCACAGTGCTGCTCAAACAGGCTGCATGTAGACAAGCGGTAGTAATTGCCACTGCTCATTAGTTATGTGCAATAGAAACCATCTTGCATTTGTTAAACCTAAATATAAGTCTTATATACAGATGTCACGCATTGCAACTAAGATGCAGTTTCATACCAAAAAGATGCCTTGCGCCAACAGAGTCGCATGGAACCTGGGGCACCAAGAGAGGCTATTTAGCGAGACTGCAGCAATAATGTATAAGGACATATCTGAACATGTGACACAGGTCATTTCACAAAGGCATACACATTCCACCATTCCTAATAATGACTATTTTATAATGTGCATTTTGTGGAATTGATAGTTAATAAATAGAGCGGGGGTGTTTGAAGTTACTTGATTCTGCTTTGCTCAGTGGTGGGCTTTAAACAAATTTATTTTCTGTTTTTAAGGGACATTTAGAACAAACTTTATTAATTTCCATCAAACAAAGGATGGAAATAATTCAGGATGTGTGCCGACCCCTGTGTTTTGGCTTTGGTTTTGGATCTGTATCTCATTCAAGGTTTTGGATCTGGATTTGGTTTTGCAAAACTACCCACAAGTGTTTTGGTTTTGGATCTGGATTTAAAAAAAAAAATAGATTAAAAGTTTTAAAAACAGCTAAAATCAAGTAATTTATGCAATCCAAAACCCAAAATTCGGATTTAAAATCCGAATTCCGAATCGCAAAAAGATCAGAACTGTGACCTGGATTTATCTGGATCTCCTCAGGAGATCAGAACCGCAATTCGGATTTACCCGGATTCACAAAATTCATGTGGATTCGGATTTCTGGAGAACCAAACCGCACATCTCTAGAAATAATGTTTTGGATTTAAGCAGTACATCAGGATCACATTGTATATATAATATTTCCATTAGATACATGTTCTTCAGGCAGTCAAGAACATTTCCTAAAGTATAACTTGTAGACACCAGCACCTTATATAATCAATATATAAAATTAGATATTGGTAAAATCATCTATATTACTTTTTATTTATAGATGTTGATAGTCTCTGGTGATACAGATGGTAAATTGACTCCACCACAGTCTCTCTTTGTTCTCATCAATTGTTCTAAGATACAGGGGTCTATTTACTAAGCAGTGTTAGGAGACAGAGTGAACAGTGATACATCTGTGATAAGGTGCCAGCCAATCAGCTCACAACTGTCATTTTTCAAACACAGCCTGTGAGATGGCAGTTGGGAGCTGATTGGCTGGCACCTTATCACTTTTCACTCTGTCTCCTAACACTGCTTAGTAAATAGACCCCAAAATGACAAAAGAAACATGATGAAGCAAAAAATGTAAACAAGCGTTATACTCTTCACCCATTGGTCATAGCGCTCATCTTTGATGCACCCTGACAAACAATCATGTCATAGAATAAAATCTATATTCCAACCATCAATTGTAGAATTATATATTTAAATTAGGAAGTGTTAATGGTTATTATGGCAACATAATTATATCACACTACTTTGTCAAAATAATGTCATCCCTCTGTTATCGGGACCTATCAAAGGTTTCAAAATATGTAATAAAAACCAAAACAAACATGTAAAAGTAATGATGTAATGTACAATATTTAATGTAGTAGTGTTCTGATATTATTCTGCATTCTGCTCAGATAGTCTTCTTTCAAATCTCAAAGCCATAAAATAGAAGATGCAATGAAACAAATGCACTGTTCCATGTAATCCTTATAAGGTGCAAAACTTCCATTTAAATGTATTGTGTTGAGTAAAACAGGCAATTTACTGCATCTAATTTGCAGTACCAGGAGTTTTCCCAGGAGTGAAAACTTATTTTATATTGCACTTGCTTCTCTCCCCTACATCTTCCTTGAGGCAGAAATCAAAATGAGACAGCTGAGAATTTTGTACTTTAAAAAACCCCTCTAAAGATAAATGATAGGCATTAAGCAACTGTAAGCCTGAGTGGTAAATTCTTGTATGGGTCACAGGGTGTATTGTATTTTAGAAAGCAACAGATAGTTTACAGAGGTTTCTGGAAGGGAATAATGTTTTACAGCAAAATGTGGTCTTAAATAATAGATTTTTTTAATATAACTACAGAGGAATGAATGTGCTACTGACAAGGTATACACAAGTGATCCTGGCATACAAAATGCCAATGCCTGCAGGTAAGTAATCTAACCTTAACCCACCTTACTTGCAGCCTCACCCTAACCCACCACTCTTGCATCCTAACTCTACAAACCCAGCAGCCTGACCCTAATCCACCCCTCATGCAGCCTAACCCTCCTACTAGTGCCTAACCCTAACCCCTAATTCTAAACCTAACCCTAGCCCTGTAACTTACCTTCGGTATTGTGACAACTGGGATTTGGTATATTGTGCACCGGGATCGGAACTACATCTCATATATAATGATGTCTGACAGGCATCACGTTAAATCCTAAGTCACATGCTTTTTTTGTTTAGCACCCACATGACTCACATGTGAATAGTGATTAAGTAACCTCCTTTACTAACGATCACTAATTAGACATATATTGAAAGTGATTTCACATTGATCATTGGCATCATAATTTCCACGTATTGCAAAATGCCCGGTAACATGCTGGAAGCACTAACAGCCACAGCAAGGCTCTTCACTGCCAACGCCCCTTGCCCCCTCATATATGACATCTTGGAAGTGATCGGCCTGGCAGCTGGGCACACAGATTTGGGTAGCAGGGTGCACAGAGTTGTGTGTCAGATGCATCCTAAGAACATGCTGGATGTCTTACCATGCAGTGGGGTGCCCTTTTAGTCACCCAGAAGCCAGAGGCAGGAGCCATCATGGCAGCAAAGGTGCCACCATCTCGGCCTTGCTCCTTGGGTGGTGGCAATGGTCACACAGCCCTAGTTATTAATCTGGAAGCACTGGTGACATGACCAATGCTATTTCATGCATGAAGATCATTTCTGACCCAGAGCTCATAGTATTAAATCTTTTATTTTAAAGCTCAAACAAAGAATCAGATATGTATGTCACCTTTGGCTATGTCCTAGATGTAAACACATGATTTTAAAGGGCAAAGTTTATAACAAAAGAAAATGTCATAGGCAAAATTCCAATAATGTGAATATATAGTAGAAATAACAATTACAATTTTTTTTTTCTTCTTAGAAAGCCTTCTGAATTTTGGGGAGTTTTTTCTTCTAAAGACTTTTGAATTTTGGGGAGTATCTGGACTTCTGGGGGTCTCCCCCAGCCACATGCCCCCGTCTTACTAGTAAAATGGACGGAACAGGGTCATGATGATGTAATCGATGTCATCATGACCCCCCTCCGCTGTACAATGCTGTATTATGTATGTCTCCATTGGGCAAATATGCCATATGGTGCCTACACAATGGATAAAATATTTGTCTTGAAAAAGTAGTGTAACAATTTGTAAATCTAATATAGATACAGTATGAAAAGGAACAAATGGTGATGTGCAAGTTTGGTATGCAACCCTGGTAGCAAAGTATTAATGCTCACCACAGTATATTTAAGCTTCATAATTGTCACCCATTCATTTTACTTAAGCATAAATACAAATGCTGGCATGAGGAACTGCAAAACTGTAATTAAGTCTAACATTTTATTAGAGTCTGTGCCCTTTTAAAGTTCCACCTGATTTGTCATTTGTAAAAGTTTGTGGACTGGAGAAAAGTAATGAACTCAAGGGAAATAAAAATGTGTAGAGAATAGAGGCTGGGAAAAGAAGTTGAGTTTATAGTAAACAGGAAGCACAAACTGAGATAAATGACTCATAGCTAAAGAAATAATCTTAGTTAAATCTAATGAGAAAGCTAATGGAATCCATTTATCTCCACAGCAGGTTTATTAACATGCTGGGGTATCTAATTGTGTCAACACATTTAAACATTAAAGTTTTTCATATAGTTCTGTTCTTATGTAGTCGGATGATGTTTAGTGTTATTTTTACAATGACGAGAAGTCTGACCTACTCGAAATGTATCTAGCTAAAAAGGAATGCAGCTAAATGATGTGGCAATTAGGATCTATATTTGGTTGGGTACTTCAGAACAGCAAGAAGTCATATTATTATTATCTCAAGAATACAGAGCTCCATTGGCAACCACATTGTCAAAGTTTTGAAGTGTTTGGCTGTAATTAGGATACATATGAGGACAATATATTGAATTTGCTGTTGTGACATGCTAGGAATCACAATTTTTCTTCTAAGCTATATATTTATCACATTCCGTTATCAAGCATACACATACTAAGTACTAGCTAAAGAGCTTTATTTCTGTTCACAAAATGGTACGAATTAGTGTAGCGCCTTCAGTGTATGTGTGGACCCCAGTGTTTTGGTTTAAGTTCTAATTTATCATCGTGTTTTGGTTTTGGCAAAAACACCCTCAAGTATTTTGGTTCGGATTCGGTTTTGGATTCCATAAAAATTGATAAAAATCGATAAAGAATTGATAAAAACAGCTAAAATCATGTAATTTGGGTCTGTTTACATGGAGTCCAATACCCAAGTTCGGTCTTTAAACCCGAGTTCTGAACTGACATCAGACACGAGCAGTGACTCGGTTTGACTCGTAACTCCAAAGTGATTCCGAGCTGAAACTTGATTTGACTCAGAACCCCGAAGTTTTGGGTGTGTTCATATCTCAGGAAAACTGAACAGCACATCTCTAGTTACTGTATATGCAAGCCAAAAATGAAAATTATTCCACACTCATCAAATATTCCATGTAGTCATCAGTTTTATATCTCTAACCCATAGTACTGTATATATACGATGATGGAAAATAAAAAAAATAAAATATATATATATATATATATATATATATACAATAATGTAATACTGATGATTTCAGCTTTATTTATGTGACTGTTCCTGTTTATGATGGTCTATCAGACCATGGAATGTACAGTATTTATTAAATGGCGGCTTATCAAAGTCTATGATTACTGACAATTTTACACACCAAATTTAAAACAGCAATACTATTAATACTACTGGTGTTGCAGTTTTACATTTTGTGGGCAAAAATGGGCAAAAATGCAAGTAACTGTATACTTTAAAAACTGTTGTTTAGTAAATGACCCCCAAGTGTGATGTTAGGACTTCACTGAAATACAGGGTTAGCTGTATTGGAGTAGTGAGAATAACTAGGACAATATGAATGACTTCTAAACACTGGTATTAAGAGGTGGGGAGTCCTGTGTGCAGAGGGCTGCCTCACCATGAAGCAGGTCCCCATCCTTTGTCATTGTGCCTTCCTCTTGCGTAGCAAAGGCTCCCTATATTTGTCCTGTGTCAACATCTTTCCTGTGACAAATTTGGAAAGATAACACATGCACATAAGAAAGCAAAGTCTGTGGTACAGTGTCAGAGTCTTTCTTAGCTCCATCTTTCGGAATATATCACAGGAAAGATGGCAACTTGGATGAGCATAGGGAGCCAGCATGCCACCTGGGTAGACAAAGTGGTCACTCCTGGGTGCAGGGTGTGCAATGCGGCTCCTTTGGACCCATGGGCCTGTGTGTACTGCACACCCTACACCTATGATAGATACACCTCTGGATACCCATGACCTCATCTCACTCTACTCTGAAAATGTTTCTCCTGTAGCTTCTAATACCTGTTAAGATAGTGGGGCTTGTAAAGATTTCTAAACATTCTTTAAAAATAACAATTACATCTGTAATCTGTTTAACATATTGCTGAAAAAGAACTCATATCTGTTACTTATACTCCCCATTGATGATATGATTTGCAAATTATAATTTTTTACTACCTTCTGCCTCTAAAATAATTACTTCTATAAATTTCAAATGACATGTATCAATTCAATTTCAAAAGATTGTAGTCCATGATTATATATCCCCTCACCCATCACAATTCACTACAATAGGATGTGATACTGTAGCTAATCAAGACTAAGGTTTTTCACATTATTGCAGAACAGTTGTTTTCACAATTTAACAATGCTAGATCCAGCTTTATAAATATCACCCTGTTGCTTTCATTTATGTCTGTGCATGTACACTATACTGTATATGTAATTGTAACAAAATACACAGCTCGTACCAGACCCTGAGGAACCATGAAGACACAGAATCAAGTGTCTGTTCAACTGGTGTAGACGTGGTGAGTATCACCTACCACGGACATATTAAGAGAGGAGGAGGCCCATATGCAGTCTCCATCCAAGTGGGGCCCTCTTCTCTCTACCTGGTGGCCGGCAGCACACTGACTGTAGTAGTAGACTCTGGACACTCGTAGACTCTAGAGCTGTACCAGAGTCTACTGCGCCTATGCAGGTCACCGGGGAAATGGCGTGGTGCAAAATGGAAGAAAAATGCCCACTGCGCCTTTTTGACGGTGATTTGTACAGCGCTGCTACCACTGATGTGGGACTCTGGAGAGGTAAGTATTAAAGAAATGGGTGCAGGGTGTGCGGTGTGGGGCCTCCTGGACCCAGAGGGCCTGTGTGCCCTGCACTCCCTGCACCCATTATACTGTCTACATACACATTTCGTAAAATCTAGCCATATGGCGTAATTCGGCATGCCTTGGACTCTGCAACTTTGCCATGCCTTTTGCAGTAAAAAAATTTGGGAAATTATCCATTCGCTACTTGTGTTGGAGCATCTTAGCCATGCTAAGCATATCATGCAATATGAAGCAAAAAGAAAAGGTGCATGAGGACACACAGGGGCGCTGAGAGGGAGGGAGCGGGTACTAATCACTTGGGCCTGGGCTTGCTGGAGGGGCACAGCGGGGGCGCGGCAACGGTCCCCTCCCTCCTACATCACAGCAGCCCAGCACACGCTGCTGTATGTTGGGCTGCACTGGGAGACTGCTCGCAGCTGCTAAGAAGCAGCCACAGCAGTCTCCTATGTCTGTGGGGGGGAGCGATCAAGCTGATCGCGCCCCCACTGGTTATGAACCGGGCTAAGGAGGTTCACTGTGCCCCCCTTGCCGGTGTTGCAAATCACTTTTTTTTACCAAAGGAGACGTGACCACGATTAGGCCATGCCCACTTTTACCTGGGCCCGGCGCGGCTCTTGGCGGGCCTGAGGATACATCTGTAGATACTGCAGAACTATGGGAGACAATGGAGGCACCTGCTGCTGGACTCCAGCACTGAAGGAGCACCTTCTCCATTTCCTACAATATAGTCACCCCACTTAGGGCTATAGTGTACCATTATGGCTGCCCAATACATTGCACCTCTTCCTGGCAAATGAGAAGCCACTATACACTAGCTGCATCAGCTATATCAGCTATATCACTCATATGCTGCCTCCGTCTATCTATAGCCCTGTCCCTACTCATTGGTGTTGCTGCTCCTCAGCAGCTTCTTGTCAGTGTAACACATCCAGCGCTCAAATCTCTGTCTCATTTCTCCACACAGTGTCAGCGGCTGTGATGGAGGGGAACCAAATAAGAACTTGCCTCTGGGCATCTGGTATAAACTTACACCCCTGTGTAGATACACCACTGCCATGTGCATAACAGCTCTAAAGACAGACAGAGAGGAATAGAGAGTACTGTATACATCAGTTAGAGGGCTTGATTCAGAGGTAGACACAATGGCGGTGATTTTTATTCTGTGCTTGCATTTGAGTCGCACGGCACATGTAACATGTTTCATTACCGATGCCAGCCACAGTATTGACTTAGACACAGTGTGATTGACAGACAGAGAGCATTTGTGGGAGGTAATGGGGAGTGGGGACTCAAACGCAGGTGTGCTGTGACCAATTTGGGAATGTGTCTGTGCCTGCGACTGAGAATTCAAATGCAGTAGTAAGGGCCGGTTTCTTACTTTTGATGGACATTCTGAGCAACCATAGAGTTGCTCAAAACATCAATGCTGAAAGCAATGTGTGACCAATGGTTTGTTTGTGTATGGAAGCCATTGCTAGTGGGCATCTCAATACGAATCCCGACGGCTTCAATATTTGCATATTTTCACACAACCGCTGTGTTCGGGATCACAGCCGCACATGCATTAGTGTCCACCTCTAAATCAGGCCTAGAGTCTGTTGATGAGTAGATCTTCACCTCCCCAGGAGGTAAATATCAGCAACTGTCATTTATCTAGCACAGTCTTTGAAAGACAGTCTAAAAGCTGATTGGTTCATACTTGCTGACATTGAGGCTAGCAGTCAGGTTGGCATTGCAGGGGTCTGTGGTGTGTCTCATAGGGGGGCTTGGTGGGTGAGATGATGTGGAATTGGGCAGTGGGGCGGGGGTGCGTCTATGTAATCATGTCACCTCGCTACACAAGATAACCGGCATTGTGAAGCAAGGGGCGCGACCATGATGATGCACTGCAACATTGCATAAGCACCCCCCCCCCCCCCCCTGCAGAGCCATTTCGGACAGAGTAGGCAAGTATGGAAGTATGGATTAGTTGCTTTGGGCAACTTCTCCACTTTTTCCACTTTCATTATCTTGAAGAGCAGGGACCACAACACAGTGACTGGATGAGGAGGGAATCTCACCAGTACAGGTACTATTCATTTTTATATAAAGTCGCTACAGGGAAAGTGGTAAGCAGCATAGCTGTACACTTTATAGAGAAGGTCTGTAATATTTCAGTGCAGTAGTGAGCTCAAATGTATACTTCTGTGATTTCCATCTCTACATGTCCTTCTGTCGCCCCAGAATACCTTGCAACCAACATGTTGGGACTTGTAGAGCCACAAAAGCTAGAGAACCACATGGGATTCACCTTAAGACTAAATTATCATAGAAAATAAACATTTTTCACTTGACTTTCTTTTTGTAGTTACAGGTTTGACAACTAATGTATTGGCTTGTACATGTAGCTCCACAATATTTGGGGAGACAGAGGTTAACTAACCATGAAATGATTCTTGTTTTATTCAGACCAATAATTCAGATATCAAAAATATCCATCAAGTTTGAAGTCAAAGTATTATTGAGTGCTATATTTTTCATTTTAGGTCTCCATGGAAACAATTAGGGCCCAATAGGAAAATCTCATGCCACTATGGTTTTAATTTTCTGCATCATTGCAGAACTACTTGGGACAGGTACAGCTCAATAATCAAAGTTGTGCCATGAGTCTCAGTTCTGGCAACTAATTAATAGAATGTCATTTACACTTACAGTAGTTACATGGAAATAGAATGTATCAAGCCTTAGAGATAGATATAATGGATAGAGAACCAACCAATCAGCTCCTGTCATTTTTCAAACACAGTCTGTAACATGACAGCTAGATGATGATTAGTTGGTACTTTATCTCTCTTCAAGCGTTGATACATCTCCCCCTTTAACTGATAACCATAATTTCATATATCAGGAAGAGCTGTAAATGATTACATTTATACAGGGACAATTAGGAAAGATCAACACTTAAAATAAGCTGATATAGTACAGGTTGAGTCTCCCATATCCAAATATTCTGAAATACGGAATATTTTCAGCATGACTGAGATAGTGAAACTTTTGATTTTTGATGGTTCAATGTACACAAACTTTATTAAGGCACACAATTATTAAAAATAAAGTATAAAATTACCTATAGGCTGTGTATAAGGTGTATATGAAACATAAATTAATTTCATGTATGTACACAAACTTTGTTTGAGCCACAAAATTATTGAACATATTGTATAAAATGACATTAAGGCTGTGTATAAGGTGTATATGATTCATAAATGTATTCTGCGTTTAGATTTGGGCCCTATTCCTAAGACATTTCAATATGGTATGCAATTAATCCAATTTACAGAATATTCCAATATCCAAAATACCCTTGGTCCCAAGCATTTTGGATATGGGAGACTCAACCTGTATGTGTGTATATATATATATATATATATATATATATAACTAGAGATGTGCACTGGCCCCCGTGTTTTGATTTTAGATCTGGATCTCCCCTGGTTTTGGATCTGGATTGGTTTTGCCAAAACCTCACCTCCTTGTTTTGTTTTTGGTTTTGGATCTGGATTTTTTCTTTAAAGATCATAAAAACAGCTAGAATCACATAAAATGGGCCTGTTTTTGTTCCTACTGTATAATTAACCTCAATAACATTTATTTCCACTCGTTTCCAGTCACTTTTGACCAATTCACAGCTCACTGTATTGTTTTCATCCAGTTTAGGCCAAAAATTTGTACCAAGCTAGCTGGCTGACTAAGCTAAGCTGCAGCAGTGGGTGGCACAAACACATGGCAGTTCAACTGCAAACATGGAACATCACGAAACACTTTTATTATTCAAGAGAGGCCTGAGGGAGTTGGAGTATGTATGTAGTTAAAGGCAGATCAGGGACAGGAAGGGTTGATTGGTAGTAAATTTAACTTCGTTTTTTTTATTCTGAAGAAAATGTATGAGGGAGAAGGGGAGGAGGCATTTACAAAAAAAAGTGATACATTCACATCAGTCCTTGTCCTCCTGGACGCTCGTATAGCTGTGGGTCACCACCCACAGCCTATACGAGCGTGCAGTTTGATGGTCGCGATGGTCTTGACCATCGCGACCATCGAAACTGCGAGCCAGAGCCTGCGGTTGAGGTTTTCAACCGCAAGGCCGGAGTGATTTTGGTTCTATCAGAGCCAAAATCACTCCCACTGACATCACTAGTGATGTCAGTGGGTCGGCTTCTGATGGTAGGCGTTCCCTTAGGAACGCCCCCATCAGGGAGGCATGCCCCCGGCACGCCCACCAAAGGGGGCGTGTTGTCAATCAACATCGACAGTACGCCCCCTTTGATCAGACACAGCGAGCAAAGGAAAGTCCTTCGCTCGTCGCGTCTGGTGCATGCGCATGACGGAGCTCCCTCCGTCGTGCGCATGCTCAGTGCAAAACATCGACCCACTTGCGATCGGACAGCCGCTCGCGAGTGGGTCTGAATCAGGCCCATAGTTAGTTAGAGGCCTCAAGCAAAAGATCTATGATTTAAGGCAGGGGTAGATAACCCTGGTCCTCGAGAGCTTCTAATAGTGCATGTTTTCCAAGTCTCCTCACAGAATCACAAGTGTAATAATTAACTTCACCTGTGGATATTTCTAAATGTGTTTGTGAGTAATGAATACACCTGTGCACCAGCTAGGTCATCTTGAAAACGTGAGCTCTCGAGGCCTGAGGTTGGCTACCCCTGATTTAAGGGCTTACATTGTGTCTTTCTTAAGACACCTGCACCTGCTTCTGTGGCTAGGAGTGGATTTTCATCCCAGAAGGGGACCAGGAAGAGTGCTTTCCAAAAACAAATAAACAATTGACTTAAATAATCCTTTGCAAACCTCCTGTAAAAGCATTTCCCAACCTGTTCAAGGACATAAAAAAAACATAGTTAATTAGTGGCCTCCAAGTGCCACTTAACCAGCACAGATATGTGGACAAGTGTAAGATGTATGATTTAAGGCAGGGGTAGCCAACCCTGGTCCTCGAGAGCTACCAACAGTGCATGTTTTCCAGGTCTCCTCATAGAATCACAACTGTAATAAATAATTAACTCCACCTGTGGATCTTTTCAAATGTGGTGCTGAGTAATGAATACACCTGTGCACCTGCTAGGTGGTCTGGAAAATGTGAACTGTTAGTAGCTCTCAAGGACTGAGGTTGGCTACCCATGATTTAAGGCATTACGTTGTGTCTTTCTTGAGAATCCTGTGCCTGCCTTTGTGGCTAGGAGTGGATTTTCATCCCAGAAGGGGACCAGGAAGAGTGCTTTCCAAAAACAATTGACTTAAATAATCCTTTGCAAACCTTCTGTAAAGGCATTTCCCAACCTGTACAGGAACATTTAAAAAAAACGGAGTAATGCTGCATACACAGAGATCTTATCTCTTAGTCATCACTCCCAACTTGTATATCCAAATAAAGATTGCGTAATAGATCTGATAAAAGTACCACCCACAAATTATAATGTATTGATCTAAATAGGTGCCATATATCTTAAATGACCCAAGTTATTGTCCAGGTTCAGTAGGTTAATCAGGGCATGAATATAATCCAGTGATATTATATATGATATAATAACAATAACACCGCATTCACTTAGGAATTACAGCAAATCCCAGAACAATCATGTGATTCGGGGTGTGTTGCATTACCCTACTATATATCTTATTAAGCTTAATGACTTGATCTGGACAAAGACATAAGGAAAACATGTATCAAGGTGTAAATGCGTGATGTTGCAACATCTTAATCACTTTAGGGACTAATGCAAATCCCACAGTGCTTATGTTTATAATCAGTGGCATTTCTAGAGAGGAGGGGGCCCATGTTCAGTCTCCTAGAGTGCACCCAGAGTCTATAGAGAATGCACAGGTCACCGGGAAAATGGCCACGGCGGCCATTTTTCCTGTACTGCGCATACGCAAATGATGGGAAATTGGCTGCAGCGACCATTTTCCAGTCATTTTTACAGCTCCAGATGCCCGCTCCGATGTGGGACTCCGGAGAGGTAAGTAATACAATGGGTGCAGGGGGTGCGGGGCCCCCCTGGACCAAGCGACCCATGTGCACCGCACACCCTGCACCTATTGTAGATATGCCCCTCTTTATAATAGGTGTATAAACCGTGGAAGAGTCAACCCTAGAAGGGGGACCCGGGCAGGCATCTACCGGTGCCAGGGCCAACTTGTTCAAGGCCGGGGGTTAAAAATGTCGATCATTAAGCCCCCCCTGACCGAATCACACCTTGGGCTGTCTGAGCAAGGGGACCCCCTTGCCGACTGTACTTTCTCTGGCAGCACCGGCTCCTGCAGCTGATTAAATGGTTTAGGCCAAGTTATCTAAGGCCCCTGAGGGGCCAGAATTACATGCTAACCCTCCCGGGATTTCCCCAGTCACCCTCTACTGTCCCACCAATTTGGGGGTTTCTAACACCTCCGGAGCAATGGTCATTCAAACTCAAGCTGTTTTGGAGCTTGGGGATCCCCACACTTTAAGTCAATGGCCTTTTTTGGCCTATCTTTTGGGCCTCATGGTTATCGAACCTGGGGGCCTAAAATTACAGTTTCAGGCCTTTCCAGCTTACATACCAAATTGGGGCCCTCTACCCCCAAGGGAACCGGGCGTCTGCCGCACGGGACTTTGTGCATTCCGGGACACCAGTTCCCAGTAAGCCAGAATCATGGGACTGGTGTCCCTGGGTAGGAAAGTGATGGACTTAGGGCCTGATTCAGAGCCAGATGCTCTGACAGAGCGCTCACTCTGAATCAGGGCCAGCCTTCTGTTTTTTTAGAGCGGCTTCCTGGCCGCTCGCATAGCTGTAGGTGACCACCCACAGCTATAGCAAGCCACCAGGAAGATGGTCGCGATGGTCAAGACCATCATGACCATCGGGCTTGCGACGAGACCCTTGTGGTTGCCGCAAGCCCAAGAGTGATTTCAGCTTCAACAGAGCCGAAAACACTCCCACTGATATCACTTGAGATGTCAGTGGGCCCGGAGCCAGACGGTAGGCATTCCCATGTGAACGCCTCTGTCTGGGAAGCCACGCCCCCAGCCCACCCACCAAAGGGGGCATGCTGTCACTCAAAATCAACAGCATTCCCCCTTTGGTACGAGACCCGAAGCGACGGATTGCCCATCGCTATCCGGGTCTCGCGCATGCACAGGTTTCCTGGACCTGGTTCCCGGTAAGCTAGAAACACGGGACTGGTGTCCCTGATTTGGAAAGCCGTGGATTTATAATCTCTGAGGATTTGGAGCTTTCAGCTCTTTTTCATTCTTATAACCGACCCATCAAATTTGACCACCCAATGGCGTTTTGGTAGACCGAGAGGTCTGAAAAACAGTCTATTTAATGGTTCTTACTGATCCTGGGGGTCTAAATTCAAGGGGATGGTGCCCCTGGACAGATCCACTTGTTTCCAGCTTACTCACCAACTTGGTGCCTCTCAGCTCTTTTTTGCCCTTAGAACTGACCTGTCAAAGTTGACCCCCAAAGGGGTTTAGGGAAACCATGAGGACTGAAAATCAGACTTTTTAACAGTTCTTTGGAAGCTCGTGGTTACCGATCCCAGGGTCTAACTTCAAGGGGACAGTGCCCCTGGACAGATCCACTTGTTTTCAGCTTACTCACCAAATTGGGGCCCTCCAACCCCATGAAGCCACGCGTGACTTTGTGGGTTTCCTGGAAATGGTTCCTGGTAAGCTAGAAACATGGGACTGGTGTCCCTGGGTTTGAAAGCCCCGGACTTAGAATCTTAGAGAAATTGGAGCTTTCAGCTCTTTTTTGCTCTTAGAACCGACCCATCAAAGTTGACCCCCTATGGGGTTTTGCACCTCAGTTAAGGATTTTTGCCCGGTTCTTTGGAAGCTCGCTGTTAAAGAACCAAGAGTTTGCTGGATTGGAAAGCCCTGGACAGATTCTGTGAGACTGGAGACTGGAGCTTTCAGCTATGAGACTGGATCTTTCAGCTCTTTTTCGCTCTTAGAACTGACCCGTCAAAGTTGACCCCCCAAAAAGGTTTTGGGAAACCAAGAGGACTGAAAATCAACCTTTTTAATGGTTCTTTGGAAGCTGGTGGTTACCGATCATGGGGGTCTAAATTCAAGGGGACAGTGTCCCTGGACAGATCCACTTGTTTTCACCTTGCTCACCATATTGGGGCCCTCCAACCGCATGGGAACCGGGCATCCGTCACGTGTGACTTTACGGGTTTCTTGGACCTGGTTCCCAGTAAGCTACAAACACGGGACTGATGTCCCTGGGTTGGAAAGCCCTGGGCTTAGAATCTGTGAGAATTTGGAGCTTTCCGCTCTTTTTCTCTCTTAGAACCGACCCATCAAAGTTGATCCAAAATGGGGTTTTGCACCTCCGGTAAGGCTTTTTGCCCGGTTCTTTGGAAGCTTGGTTACCGAACCAAAGGGCCTGTATTCTAGGTGATGGTGCCCCTGGTCAGATCCACTTTTTTCCAGCATACTCACCAAATTGGGGCACGCTACCCCCATGGGAACCCACTGAATGCCATGCATGATTTTTCGGGTTTCCTGAGACCAGTGTCCCTGTATTGGAAAGCCCTAGACTTAGAATCTTAGAGAATTTGGAGCTTTCACCTCTTTTTCGCTCTTAGCACCAACCCATCAAAATTGACCCCCCAAAGGGGTTTCGGGAGACCGAGAAGACTGAAAATCAGCCTTTTTAATGGTCCTTTGGAAGTTCACGGTTACCGATCCTGGGGATATAAATTCAAGGGGACAGTGCCCCTGGTCAGATCCACTTGTTTCCAGCTTACTCACCAAATTGGGGCCCTCTACCCCCATGGGAACCCACTGACCACCATGCGTAACTTTTAGGGTTTCCTGGAACTGGTTCCTGGTAAGCTAGAAACACGGCACAGATGTCCTGGGTTGGAATGCCCTGGACTTAAAATCTGTGAGAATTTGGAGCTTTCAGCTCTTTTTTGCTCTTAGCACCAACCCATCAAAGTTGACCCCCCAAAGGGGTTTCAGGAGACCGAGAAGACTGAAAATCAGCCTTTTTAATGGTTCTTTGGAAGCTGGCGGTTACCGATCCCAGGGGTCTAAATTCAAGGGGATGTTGACCCTGGACAGATCCATATGTTTCCATGTTACTCACCAAATTTGGGCCCTTTAACCCCATGGGAACCGGGCATCCGCCATGCGTGACTTTGCAGGTTTCCTGTAACCGGTTTCCCGGTAAGCTAGAAACACGGGACTGGTGTCCCTGAGCTGGAAAGCCCTGGACTTAGAATCTGTAAGAATTTGGTGCTCTCAGCTCTTTTTTGCTCTTAGAACCGACCCGTCAAATTTGAACCCCAATAGGGTTTTGCACCTCCGGTAAGGCTTTTTGCCAGGTTCTTTGGAAGCTCGCGGTTATGGAACCAAGGGGCCTATATTCTAGGGGGTGGTGCCCCTGGTCAGACCCACTTCTTTCCAGCTTACTCACCAAATTGGGGCCCTCTACACCCATGGGAACCCACTGACCGACACGTGTGAATTTTCGGGTTTCCTGGAACTGGTTCCTGGTAAGCTAGAAATACGGGACCGGTGTCCTGGGTTGGAAAGCCCTGGACTTAGCATCTGTGAGAATTAGGAGCTTTCAGCTTTTTCGCTCTTAGTACCAACCGGTCAAAGTTGACCCCCCAATTGGATTTTGGTAGAGCAAGAGAACTGAAAATCAACCTATTTAATGGTTCTTTGGATGCTTGCGGTTACCGATCCTGGGTGTCTAAATTCAAGGGGACAGTGCCCCTGGTCAGATCCACATCTTTCCAGCTTACTCAGCAAATTGGGGCCCTCTACCCCCATGGTAAACCCACTGACCGCCACGTGTGATTTTTGGGTTTCCTGGAACTGGTTCCTGGTATGCTAGAAACACGCCACAGATGTCCTGGGTTGGAATGCCCTGGACTTAAAAATCTGTGACAATTTGGAGCTTTCAGCTCTTTTTCACTCTTAGAACTGACCCGTCAAATATGACCTCCCAAAGGGGTTTTGGAAAACTGAGTGGACTGAAAATCAGCCTTTTTAATGGTAATTTGGCACTGATTCCTGGTAAGCTAAAAACACAGGACCAGGGTCCCTGGGTTGGAAAGCCCTGGACTTAGAATCTCTAAGAATTTGGAGCTTTCAACTCTGTTTCACTCTTAGACCCAACCCGTCAAAGTTGACCACCCAATGGGGTTTTGGTAGACCGAGCTGTCTGAAAATCAGCCTATTTAATGGTTCTTTTGAAGCTCGCGGTTACCGATCCCGGGGGTCTAAATTCAAGGGGATGGTGCCCCTGGACAGATCCATTTGTTTCCAGCTTACTCACCAACTTGGAACCCACTGACCACTGCGAATGAATTTGTGGGTTTCCTGGAACCAGTTCCCAGTAAGGCAGAAACACGGGACCGGTGTCTCTCTGTCGGACAGCCCTGGACTTAGAATTTGTGAGAATTTGGAGCTTTCAGCTCTTTTTTACTCTTTGAACTGACCTATCAAAGTTCACCCCCTATGGGGTTTTTTGCCTCAGTTAAGGATTTTTGCCCGGACTTAGAATCTGTGAGAATTTAGAGCTCTCAGCTCTTTTTGCTCTTAGAACCAACCCATCAAAGTTGACCCCCAATGAGGTTTTGCACCTCCGGTAAGGCTTTTTGCCCGGTTCTTTGGAAGCTCACGGTTACGGAACCAAGGGTTCGCTGGGTTAGAAAGCCCTGGAAAGAGATTCTGTGAGAATTTGGAGCTTTCAGCTTTTTTTCACTCTTAGAACTGACCCATCAAAGTTGACCCCCCAAAGGGGTTTAGGGAAACTGTGAGGACTGAAAATCAGACTTTTTAACGGATCTTTGGAAGCTCGTGGTTACTGATCCCATTGTCTAAATTCAAGGGGACGGTACCACTAGACAAATCAACTTGTTTTGAGATTACTCACCAAATTGGGGCTCTCCAACCCCATGGGAACCGAGTGTCCGCTGAGTGTGACTTTGCGGGTTACCTGAAACATGGTTGCCGATCCTGGGTGTCTTAATTCAAGGGGATGGTACCCATGGACAGATCCACTTGTTTCCAGCTTTCTCACCAAATTGGGGCCCTCCAACCCCAATGGAACTGCGCTTCCGACATGCGTGACTTTGCGGGTTTCCTGGAACTGGTTCCTGGTAAGCTAGAAACACTGGACCCGTGTCCCTGGGTTGGAAAGCCCTGGACTTAGAATCTCTGAGGATTTGGAGCTTTCAGCTCTTTTTCACTCTTAGAACTGACAAATCAAAGTTGACCACCCAATGGGGTTTTGGTAGACCGAGAGGCCTGAAAATCACCCTATTTAACGGTTCTTTGGAATCTTGCGGTTAACGATCCTGGGGGTCTAAATTCAAGGGGATGGTGCCTCTTGACAGATCCATTTGTTTCCAGCTTACTCACCAACTTGGGGCATTCTACCCCCATGGTAACCCACTGACCACCGCGCATGACTTTGTGGGTTTCCAGGAACAGGTTCCCGGTAAGGCAGAAACACGGGACCGGTGTCTCTGTATAGGAAAGCCCTGGACTTAGAATTTTTGAGAATTTGGAGCTTTCAGCTCTTTTTAACTCTTAGAACCGTCTGGTAAATTTAACCACCCAATGGGGTTTTGGTAGACCGAGAGGACTGAAAATCAACCTTTTTAATTGTTCGTTGGAAGCTCGCGGTTACCGATCCCAGGGGTCTAAATTCAAGTGGAAAGTGCCCCTGTACAGATCCACTTATTTCCAGCTTACTCAACAAATTAAGGCCCTCTAACCCCTTGGGAACCAGGCGTCCACCGTGCGTGACTTTGCAGGTTTCCTGGTACCGGTTCCCAGTAAGCTAGAAACATGGGACTAGTGTCCCTGAGTTGGAAAGCCCTGGACTTTGACTCTATGAGAATTTGGAGCTCTCAGCTCTTTTTTGCTCTTAGAAATGACCCATCAAATTGGAACCCCAATGGGGTTTTGTGCCTCCGGTAACGCGTTTTTGCCCGGTTCTTTGGAAGCTCGCGGTTACCGAACCAAGGGTTCACTGAGTTGGAAAGCCCTGGACTTAGATTCTGTGAGAATTTGGAGCTTTCAGCTCTTTTTCGCTCTTAGAACTGACCCGTCAAAGTTGACCCCCCAAAGGGGTTTAGGGAAACCGTGAGGAGTGAAAATCAGACTTTTTAACAGTTCTTTGGAAGCTCGTGGCTACCGATCCCAGGGTCTAACTTCAAGGTTACAGTGCCCCTGGACAGATCCACTTGTTTTCAGCTTACTCACCAAATTGGGGCCCTCCAACCCCATGAAGCCACACGTGACTTTGTGGGTTTCCTGGAAATGGTTCCTGGTAAGCTAGAAACATGGGACTGGTGTCCCTGGGTTTGAAAGCCCCGGACTTAGAATCTTTGAGAAATTGGAGCTTTCAGCTCTTTTTTGCTCTTAGAACCGACCCATCAAAGTTGACCCCCTATGGGGTTTTGCACCTCAGTTAAGGATTTTTGCCTGGTTCTTTGGAAGCTCGCTGTTAAAGAACCAAGAGTTTGCTGGATTGGAAAGCCCTGGACAGATTCTGTGAGACTGGAGACTGGAGCTTTCAGCTGTGAGACTGGATCTTTCAGCTCTTTTTCGCTCTTAGAACTGACCCGTCAAAGTTGACCCCCCAAAAAGGTTTTGGGAAACCAAGAGGACTGAAAATCAACCTTTTTAATGGTTCTTTGGAAGCTGGTGGTTACCGATCATGGGGGTCTAAATTCAAGGGGACAGTGTCCCTGGACAGATCCACTTGTTTTCACCTTGCTCACCATATTGGGGCCCTCCAACCCCATGGGAACCGGGCATCCGCCACGTGTGACTTTACGGGTTTCTTGGACCTGGTTCCCAGTAAGCTACAAACACGGGACTGATGTCCCCGGGTTGGAAAGCCCTGGGCTTAGAATCTGTGAGAATTTGGAGCTTTCCGCTCTTTTTCTCTCTGAGAACCGACCCATCAAAGTTGATCCAAAATGGGGTTTTGCACCTCTTGTAAGGCTTTTTGCCCGGTTCTTTGGAAGCTTGGTTACCGAACCAAAGGGCCTGTATTCTAGGTGATGGTTCCACTGGTCAGATCCACTTTTTTCCAGCATACTCACCAAATTGGGGCACGCTACCCCCATGGGAACCCACTGAATGCCATGCATGATTTTTCGGGTTTCCTGAGACCAGTGTCCCTGTATTGGAAAGCCCTAGACTTAGAATCTTAGAGAATTTGGAGCTTTCACCTCTTTTTCGCTCTTAGCACCAACCCATCAAAATTGACCCCCCAAAGGGGATTCGGGAGACCTAGAAGACTGAAAATCAGCCTTTTTAATGGTCCTTTGGAAGTTCACGGTTACCGATCCTGGGGATATAAATTCAAGGGGACAGTGCCCCTGGTCAGATCCACTTGTTTCCAGCTTACTCACCAAATTGGGGCCCTCTACCCCCATGGGATCCCACTGACCACCATGCGTGACTTTTAGGGTTTCCTGGAACTGGTTCCTGGTAAGCTAGAAACACGGCACAGATGTCCTGGGTTGGAATGCCCTGGACTTAAAATCTGTGAGAATTTGGAGCTTTCAGCTCTTTTTTGCTCTTAGCACCAACCCATCAAAGTTGACCCCCCAAAGGGGTTTCAGGAGACCGAGAAGACTGAAAATCAGCCTTTTTAATGGTTCTTTGGAAGCTGGCGGTTACCGATCCCAGGGGTCTAATTTCAAGGGGATGTTGACCCTGGACAGATCCATATGTTTCCATGTTACTCACCAAATTTGGGCCCTTTAACCCCATGGGAACCGGGCATCCGCCATGCGTGACTTTGCAGGTTTCCTGTAACCGGTTTCCCGGTAAGCTAGAAACACGGGACTGGTGTCCCTGAGCTGGAAAGCCCTGGACTTAGAATCTGTAAGAATTTGGTGCTCTCAGCTCTTTTTTGCTCTTAGAACCGACCCGTCAAATTTTAACCCCAATAGGGTTTTGCACCTCCAGTAAGGCTTTTTGCCAGGTTCTTTGGAAGCTCGCGGTTATGAAACCAAAGGGCCTATATTCTAGGGGGTGGTGCCCCTGGTCAGACCCACTTCTTTCCAGCTTACTCACCAAATTGGGGCCCTCTACACCCATGGGAACCCACTGACCGACACGTGTGAATTTTCGGGTTTCCTGGAACTGGTTCCTGGTAAGCTAGAAATACGGGACCGGTGTCCTGGGTTGGAAAGCCCTGGACTTAGCATCTGTGAGAATTAGGAGCTTTCAGCTTTTTCGCTCTTAGTACCAACCGGTCAAAGTTGACCCCCCAATTGGATTTTGGTAGAGCAAGAGAACTGAAAATCAACCTATTTAATGGTTCTTTGGATGCTTGCGGTTACCGATCCTGGGTGTCTAAATTCAAGGGGACAGTGCCCCTGGTCAGATCCACATCTTTCCAGCTTACTCAGCAAATTGGGGCCCTCTACCCCCATGGTAAACCCACTGACCGCCACGTGTGATTTTTGGGTTTCCTGGAACTGGTTCCTGGTATGCTAGAAACACGCCACAGATGTCCTGGGTTGGAATGCCCTGGACTTAAAAATCTGTGACAATTTGGAGCTTTCAGCTCTTTTTCACTCTTAGAACTGACCCGTCAAATTTGACCCCCCAAAGGGGTTTTGGAAAACTGAGTGGACTGAAAATCAGCCTTTTTAATGGTAATTTGGAACTGATTCCTGGTAAGCTAAAAACACAGGACCAGGGTTCCTGGGTTGGAAAGCCCTGGACTTAGAATCTCTAAGAATTTGGAGCTTTCAACTCTTTTTCACTCTTAGAACCGACCCGTCAAAGTTGACCACTCAATGGGGTTTTGGTAGACCGAGCTGTCTGAAAATCAGCCTATTTAATGGTTCTTTTGAAGTTCGCGGTTACCTATCCCGGGGGTCTAAATTCAAGGAGATGGTGCCCCTGGACAGATCCATTTGTTTCCAGCTTACTCACCAACTTGGAACCCACTGACCACTGCGCATTAATTTGTGGGTTTCCTGGAACCAGTTCCCAGTAAGGCAGAAACACGGGACCGGTGTCTCTCTGTCGTACAGCCCTGGACTTAGAATCTGTGAGAATTTGGAGCTTTCAGCTCTTTTTTACTCTTTGAACTGACCTATCAAAGTTCACCCCCTATGGGGTTTCTTGCCTCAGTTAAGGATTTTTGCCCGGTTCTTTGGAAGCTTGCGTTTAAAGAACCTAGCGTTTGCTGCATTGGAAAGCCCTGGACTTAGATTCTGTGAGACTTTGGAGCCTCTCAGCTCTTTTTTGCCCTTAGAACTGACCTGTCAAAGTTGACCCCCCAAAGGGGTTTAGGGAAACCGTGAGGACTGAAAATTAGACTTTTTAAAGCTTCTTTGGAAGCTCACGGTTACCTATCCCAGGGTCTAACTTCAAGGGGACAGTTCCCCTGGACAGATCCACTTGGTTTCAGCTTACTCACCAAATTGGGGCCCTCCAGCCCCATGAAGCCACCAATGACTTTGCGGGTTTCCTTGACCTGGTTCCCGGTAAGCTAGAAACATGGGACTGGTGTCCCTGGGTTGGAAAGCCCTGGACTTAGAATCTGTGAGAATATGGAGCTTTCAGCTTTTTTTTACTCTTTGAACCGACCCATCAAAGTTCACCGCCTATGGGGTTTTTTGCCTCACTTAAGGATTTTTGCCCGGTTCTTTGGAAGCTTGCTGTTAAAGAACCTAGGGTTTGCTGAATTGGAAAGCCCTGGACTTAGATTCTGTAAGAATTTGGTGCTCTCAGCTCTTTTTTGCTCTTAGAACTGACCGGTCAAATTTGACCCCCAATAGTCACCAAATTGGGGCCCTCTACTCCAATGGGAACCCACTGACCGCCACGCATGAATTTTCAGGTTTCCTGGAACCGGTTCCTGGTAAGCTAGAAAAACGGGACCAGTGTCCTGGGTTGGAAAGCCCTGGACTTAGAATCTGTGAGAATTTGGAGCTCTCAGCTCTTTTTTACTCTTAGAAATGACCCATCAAATTTGACCCCCAATGGGGTTTTGCACCTCGGGTAAGGCTTTTTGCCCAGTTCTTTGGAAACTTGCCAGTACTGCACAAAGGGTTCGCTGGGTTGGAAAGCCCTGGACTTAGATTTTGTGAGAATTTGGAGCTTTCAGCTCTTTTTCTCTCTTAGACCTAATTGGTCAAAATTTACTCCCCAATGGAGTTTTAGTAGACCGAGAGGACTGATAATAAATCTTTTTAACAGTTCTTTAGAATATCGCAGTTACCGATCCTGTGGGTGTAAATTCAAGGGTACGGTTCTCCTGGACAGATCCATCTGTTTCCAGCTTACTCACCAAATTAAGGCCCTCATTCAGAGCCGTACGCTCTGAGCAGAGCGCACGCTCTGAATGAGGGCCGGGCTCCATTTTCATGGAGCGTCCTCCTGGACGCTCGTATAGCTGTGGGTCACCACCCACAGGCTATACGAGCGTGCATTGTGATGGTCGCGATGGTCGAGACCATCGCGACCATCGAATTTGCGAGCCGTCAGGGAGGCACGCCCCCGGCATGCCCACCAAAGGGGGCGTGCTGTCAATCAACATTGACAGCACGCCCCCTTTGATCGGACACAATGAGCGAAGGACTTTCCTTCGCTCGTCGCGTCTGGCGCATGCGCACGACGGAGCTCCCTCCGTCATGCGCATGCTCAGTCCATAACACCGACCCACTTGCGAGCGGACAGCCGCTCGCGAGTGGGTCTGAATCAGGCCCATAGTTAGTTAGAGGCCTCAAGCAAAAGATCTATGATTTAAGGCAGGGGTAGATAACCCTGGTCCTCGAGAGCTTCTAATAGTGCATGTTTTCCAAGTCTCCTCACAGAATCACAAGTGTAATAATTAACTTCACCTGTGGATATTTCTAAATGTGTTTGTGAGTAATGAATACACCTGTGCACCAGCTAGGTCATCTTGAAAACGTGAGCTCTCGAGGCCTGAGGTTGGCTACCCCTGATTTAAGGGCTTACATTGTGTCTTTCTTAAGACACCTGCACCTGCTTCTGTGGCTAGGAGTGGATTTTCATCCCAGAAGGGGACCAGGAAGAGTGCTTTCCAAAAACAAATAAACAATTGACTTAAATAATCCTTTGCAAACCTCCTGTAAAAGCATTTCCCAACCTGTTCAAGGACATAAAAAAAACATAGTTAATTAGTGGCCTCCAAGTGCCACTTAACCAGCACAGATATGTGGACAAGTGTAAGATGTATGATTTAAGGCAGGGGTAGCCAACCCTGGTCCTCGAGAGCTACCAACAGTGCATGTTTTCCAGGTCTCCTCATAGAATCACAACTGTAATAAATAATTAACTCCACCTGTGGATCTTTTCAAATGTGGTGCTGAGTAATGAATACACCTGTGCACCTGCTATGTGGTCTGGAAAATGTGAACTGTTAGTAGCTCTCAAGGACTGAGGTTGGCTACCCATGATTTAAGGCATTACGTTGTGTCTTTCTTGAGAATCCTGTGCCTGCCTTTGTGGCTAGGAGTGGATTTTCTAAGTCCCTCTTACCCCATGGGAACCGGGTGACCACCGCGCGTGACTTTGCAGGTTTCCTGGAACTGGTTCTTGGTAAGATAGAAACAGAGGACTGGTGTCCCTGAGTTGGAAAGCCTTGGACATAGAATCTGTGAGAATTTGGAGCTCTCAGCTATTTTATACTCTTAGAATGACCCATCAAAGTTGAGACCCCAATGGGGTTTTGGTAAACCGAGAGGACTGAAAATCAACATTTTAATGGTTCTTTGGAAGATCGCATTTACCGTTCCCTGGTTCTAATTTCAAGGGGATGGTGCCACTGGACAGATCCACTTGTGTCGAGATTACTCACCATATTAGGGCTCTACAACCTCATGGGAACCGGGCGCCCGCCATGTATGACTTTGCGGTTTATCTGGAACTGGCTCCCGGTAAGCTAGAAATACGGGACTGGCGTCCCTGGGTTGGGAAGCCCTGGAATTAGAATCTCTGACAATTTTAAACTTTCACCTCTTTTTTGCTCTTAGAACTGACCCGTCAAAGTTGACCCCCATTGGGGTTTTGCACTACTGGTAAGGCTTTTTGCCCAGTTCTTTGGAAGTTCGCGGTTACCGAACCAAGGGGCCTATATTCTAGGGAATATTGCCCCTGGTCAGATTCACTTGTTTTCAGCTTACTCACCAAATTGGGGCCCTCTACCCCCATGGGAAGCCACTGACCACCACGCGTGACTTTGAGGGTTTGCTGGAACCAGTTCCTGGTAAGCTAGAAACATGGGACCGGTGTCTCTGGGTTGGAAAGCCCTGGACTTAAAATCTGTGAGAATTTGGAGCTTTCAGCTCTTTTTCGCTTTTTCCAATTCCAGGGATCTAAATTTAAGGGGACAGTGCCCCTGGACAGATCCACTTGTTTCCAGCTTACTCACCAAATTAAGGTCCTCTAAACCCATGGGAACTGGGCATCCGTCGCGCATGACTTTTGCGGGGTTCCTGGAACTGGTTCCTGGTAAGCTAGAAACACGGGACCAGTGTCCCTGGTTTGGAATGTCCTGGAATTATAATCTGTGAGAATTTGGAGCTTTCAGCTCTTTTACGCTTTTAGAACAAACCGGTCAAAGTTGACCTCCAATGGGGTTTTGCATCTCCAGTAAGGCATTTTGCCCGTTTTTTTGGAAGCTCACGGTTACCGAACCATGGGGCCTATATTCTAGGGGATGGTGTCCCTGGTCAGATCTGCTTTTTTCCAGTTTACTCACCAAATTGGGGTCCTCTACCCCCATGGGAACCCACTGACCACAATGCGTGAGTTTTCGGGTTTCCGGGAACCTGTTCCCGGTAAGGTAGAAACACGGCACAGGTGTCCTGGGTTGGAAAGCCCTGGACTTAGAATCTGTGAGAATTTGGAGCATTCAGCTCGTTTTCACTCTTAAAACTGACCCGTCAAAGTTGACCCCACCAAAGAGGTTTTGGGAGACCGAGAGAACTAAAAATCTTTTTAATGGTTCTTTTGAAGTTCATGGTTACCGATCCTGGGGGTCTAAATTCAAGGGGTGCTCCTGGACAGATCCACTTGTTTCCAGCTTACTCACCAAATTGGGGCCCTCTGACCCCATGGAAACCCACCGACCGCCGCGCATGACTTTGTGGGTTTCCTGGAACTGGTTCCTGGTAATCTAGAAACACAGGACCAGTGTCACTGGACAGGAAAGCCCTGGACTTAGATTATCTAAGTAGGTGGTGCATTTTGCACTCAGGCGCTCGGAAAACCGACCGGTCAAAGAAGGGCCTCAAAAGGATTTTTTGGGCACTGGCAACCCCACAAAGTCCATTATGGTTCACCGGTCACAGCTCCAGTTCCTCGTGGCCTAGGGGTACGTGGTACCCCATATTGGTTAGGTCTACTCTTGGCCTACATTCCTGCCATTGGGACCAAAGCTCCACAGGACCTGGAACTGGCTTGTTTTTTGGTCCAAATGCTCGCTTGCCATTTGCTCTGAAAATGTCAATGGCGAGGTGTTTAAACCCCAATAGAGGGGAGTCAGGGCAAGAGCCATCTTAGTCGCTCTGCACTGCTTCCTTAAGCCACAGTAAATCCAAAACTTTGACCCCAGTGCAAACCGTACTTCTGAGGCGGTGTTGTATAGGGGGCCATCCAACTTAGGTTTCCAGAAAATTTGGTGTATCTGGCACTTTAGGAGAACCATAGGCGTTCG
The DNA here is from genome assembly GCA_031769625.1 of Taudactylus pleione. Classification (NCBI taxonomy): domain Eukaryota; kingdom Metazoa; phylum Chordata; class Amphibia; order Anura; family Myobatrachidae; genus Taudactylus; species Taudactylus pleione. Next base: position 2,177,936 of record JAUIMM010000099.1, read on the forward strand.
GTCAAAGACGGGTCTACCCAAGCGGGACGAGGATGCAAAAGGTGCACGCTTTAAGTCAATGGGATTTTACAAGTTAATTGAAATCCTCGTAGGAACCGAACCCATGTACCTAAAATTTTGAGGCTGGTATTCTTGGAAAGCCCTGATCGGCCTCTGCACCACCACCGATTTTGGGCCATTTGGACCCTCAAGTGGCGGAGCAACGACCGGTCATTTTCAACCATCCGCTTTAAGTCAATTGTGCATTTTGACTTCACTTTGAGAGCTCGCGGTTACTGATACCATTGGTCTAAAATTATGAGACTGGTATGCCTGGATAGCCCTGAACCATCTCTACTTCCACACCTTTTTTGGGCAAAGTAGACCATTGCGGTGCGGAGCAACAGTCGGTCAAATTAGGAGTCCTCATGCCTCAAACAGTCCCCGCTTAAGGTCAATGGGAAAAATTCCATAACTTTCAAGCCTTGCGGTTAGTGATCTATGGGGGCTAAAATTATGGGACCAGTCAATCAAAGTAGAGTCCCTCAGCTTCTAACCATTGCCAAATTTCACCCTCTTTTCTGGTTCATGGTTACCTATGCAAGGGGTTTAAAATTATCAGGCTGATATGCTTGAATAACCTTGACCTGCATCTGCCTTCTGTTTAAATTTGGGCTTTTTAGGCCCACTGGTGGAGGAGTAACAGTCAATCAAAGTAGCTACCCTAGACTTCCAACCACAATGGCATTTTACCCTCACTTTAACGGCTCATTATTACCAGTCCAAGGGGGTTAAAAATATGGGAATGGCATGCCTGGAAAGCCCTGATCTTCCTCTGCTTCATCTGCTTAGGCCATTTAGACCCTCAAGCTGCGGAGCAACAGCCAATCAAAGTAGAGCCCCTCGGCTTCAAACCATCCTCGCTTTAAGTCAATGGAGATTTGTCAGCAGTTTACAGCATCAATCCATGGGGCTGAAATGACAGTACCAATATGCCTGGATAGCCCTCGACCCACTCTACACCCACACCGATTTGGACCATTTAAAGCCTTGTGCAGCAGAGCAAGTCGGTCAAAAGCCGGGTCTCCAGGCACCCTCCGATCCCGCTTTAAGTCAATGGAGATTTCTCGGTATTTTGCAGCAAAGTTCATTGTGGTTCACTGGTCACAGCTCTGGTTCCTCGTGGGCTAGGGGGACGTGGGACTGTGCATTTGATAGGTCTGCTCTGGGCCTACCACCCCCCATTGGAACCGAATCTCTATGGGACTGGGAACCAGCTTGTTTTTTGGACCAATCACACGCTTGCCAATTGCTCTGAAAATATCAATGGAGAGGCATTTTTCCCTGATGGTGAGGGGTTAGGGTGAGGGGCTAGGTACCCTCCAGGGCCATCTTGGTCAACCTACGATGCTTCCTCAAGACACAGTAAACTAGAGACTTCGAGCCGGTCTCAATTCATACTTTCCAGCGGTCTACTATTTTTTGGAAAATGGCCTTCGATAGTAGACAGTTGAACTTAAGTTCCCTGAAAACCTGTGGCAAATCGGTGTGGAACTTCTTGTCCAACTAGGACACACAATAATCCGACCAAGGAATTCCCTTGGACATCACAGCATCGCTGCTGCATGCCACCTTTAGTGGGGCACCTGAAGATTTTAGCCAGGGTCATGGAACTGAGTCCCGGCATAAGGGCCATTTTCAAAACCTCTTTGGGACTTCCAGTGGTCCGCTCCGTGGGGGTCTAAAATTGTGTAGCCAATGTCCCTGGGTAGGCCATCATCCCCTCTACTACCATACCGAATCCCGGACCTCTGGAGCCTTGGAAACCTGTCATACAGTACGCAAGTCTGTGCAGGATTCGATGGACCGGTTCCCAGTAAGCTAAATTCAAAGGACCAGTATCCCTGGACAGTGAACCGATGGACTTAGAATTAAGAAAAAACTTTTTGCATTTAGCACTTCTGGAGGTGTAGAACTGGCCGGTCAAAGTCAGGGGGACCAAGCGGGCTTTGGGCTCCAGGCGCCCTGGTAACATTGATAGGAATTTACTGGTCACTTTGGATCCTCACAGTTACTGATCCAGGGGTCCTAAAATTAAAGCCGCAGATCTCCTCTACTCCCACACCAATTTTGGGAATTTTAGACCTGAAGGGGACCAAGCTACGGTCGTTAAAGCACTGGGGGGGTGAGACCTGTCCCCGTGGAGGTACCCAGATTTCAATGACTGTAGCCCCACTAAATTTTAACCTAAATTAACGGTCGAGGGCTCATTTGAAAGCCAAGAAACCAGGGCTACTATCTCCCCATTGGGTACTAAGAGCCACCAGTCTTCATTTAAAAGATATAATTCACAAAAGAAAAAAAGCTTTTCAAAACCACTTTTGAAAAAATCTGAAATTCTCAGATAAAAGTAAACTGTCAAGTCTATGGAGTGAGGGCTCTTCTTGAGCCAAGCAGGCCGACCAGCAATGCTTCCCTGCGGGGAGAAAATGGATCACCGATGACCCCATTGAAGTCCAGTTCCAATGGGTCTAAAATTATGGGGCTGGTATCCCTGGATAGGTCCTCTCCCATGCTACCTTAATTTGGTGAAATTAGTACCTTAGGCTGCAGTATAAATGCCATCGCTGCAGAACAAATTTTGCCTAGCACGAGCCCCCCGCTTTAAGTCAATGGCTTTTTTGGGCTAACTTTGGAGCCTCGCGGTTAGTGAACCAGGGGGGCTAAAATTATGTGGATGGTGCCCCTAGATAGATCAACTTCTTTCCAACTCACACACCGAATTTGGGCCCTCTACCCCCAAGGGAGCACACTGACTACCGCACGTGAATTTGTGGGATTCCTGGTACCAGTCACCAGTATGATAGAAACACCTGACCAGTGTCCCTGGGATGGAAAGCTCCTTTTCGCTCTTAGAAATGACCGGTCAAAGTTGACCCTCAAAGGGGTTTTGCGCCTCCTGTAGCCCTTTTTCCCAGTACTTTTGAAGCTCGCGGTTAATGCTCCAGGTGGTCTAAATTCAAGGGGATGGTGCTCCTGCATAGTTCCAGGCCTTTCCAGCTTTCTCACCAAATTGGGGCCCTCTAGACCCATGGGAACCCACCAACCACCGTACGTTACTTTGCGCATGGTGGAACACCAGTTCCTGGTAAGCCAGAAACACTGGACTGGTGTCCCTGGGTTGGAAAGCCCTGGACTTAGATGTGCACTTTCATCTCCTTATTTTTTGCTTGCAGCACTACAAGTCTCAGCAAGTAGCACCTCACATTGTGCTTAGGGTGTGCAATCTAGGGCCTCTCCCACTATGTATTCTGTACTGTGTGTATGTATGTACACTGGAATGATGAGACTCCTCCCATCTTGATTAGCGCCCCTCTCACCTGTTCCTGGGTGTTTTTAATTAGCAAGGAGTCCTTGCACTCCAAGACTGCACATCTTATGAGGCACACTGTGGGTAAGACATATTATACATATGCTGTGTGTCAGTTTTGGGACTGGTATTGGGGTGTGGGGCTCTCTGGGCTGGTGTGGCTGGACTGCTTCATGGCATCATAATGTACACTTTTTCACTTCTTTAGTTTGTTTATTGCATATGTAGCACTTTATACACTTTTTATTATAACCTCCTATTTATGTAGGACTTAACACATAGGCCTTTTTCTTTATTGTTCTTTAACCCTCACTTTAAATCTCACACTAGTATGGGGCGGTTCTGCTGGGTTGGCCTGGGGGGTCCCATGCCCTGTATTTGTTCCATAGCAGTGTTAGGGACCTGCCTGATAGAGGTCACCTGGATGCGGTGGTCAGGCCCATAATTATGGCCATTATTATGCTAAGAACCTCTTGGATGCAATTTAGCAGTATTATTATTAGGATCAGCATAGTTACAGTGTGCACTTGCATCTCTTTTTTTTTTGCTTGTATTCTAGAAATATACAAGTACAGTTGGGTAGTGGTGATTAACCCTGGTAGAATAACGGGGAAACACGTGATTTTGCTTTAAGTGTTAAATAATATATTGTTGTACAATATATCACGTGCTCCTGCTTAATAGTCCCACTGTCTCTCAGACACCCTTCTTTAAACAATGTAAGGTTTCATAGTGGTTCAAACAGTGTGATCATTAAAACATAGCATACACTGCATAGCATGTGCTGCGTGTCTCTAATGTGCATTTTGCATACAGCTTAGTTATAGAGTCAACCCATCTCCTGGGTTGACAGCTCTCTTGTACCATCACCCGGCCAATCAGGGCCAATGCAAAGTGATGGACATTAAGTAAAGCCAATAATTGTGCTCCCTAGTGAGTTACTGATATACATGCCAATCAGGACAGCCTGTCAGCTCTCCTATTGGTTCCTGACTGTACCTGAGAATCCTTTCAGTAAATAAACAGAAATTCAGTTTCTGCGGCAATCATAAGTTATGTATACAGATCAATACTGTCCCCATATAGCATAGTTAGATAGTAGAGATACAAATGAAATTCTCAGAGCCTGTACATCATAAAACAATTTTGTGTTCATACTGTTATAATTAGGAAATATAAACAAATGATGTTTAATCCATTGGAGGATTTTAAAAAACAATATGAATGTATCATTAGGGAAGCATGGGAACAAGACACTATAACCAAGATGGAATATCAATTTCTAGAAGTGAAAGAACCCATGATTGCCACATTCTACATGCTTCCCAAGATACATAAAAATTATAAAGTGCCTCCAGGATGCCCCAGTATCAGGCATTAAGAGCCTGATGGAAAAAACCAGCAACTTCTTAGACACTCATTTGAGAAAATTTGTCATCACCTTACCCTCTTATTTTAAGGACACCATGGAGGTCTTACAAAAACTGGACAAAATACATGTGGATGAAAGGGTGATTCTAGCCACATGTGATGTTGAGTCCCTGTATACCAGCATCAAGCATGAGAGAGGTTTCAATTCTGAGGAAATACTATCTGGAAAAAGAAGGTACATGAACATATATTTGGGGTGGTGGGAGGAGACTTTTGTCTTCACTGAACACAATGAAGTCGATACCCAGCATATCCTATTATGGATGCATTATATTGATGATTTATTAATTCTGTGGGACGGTTCTGATGATTTATTCAGTACTTTTATGGGAGTCCTCAACATCAATGATCTGAACTTACTTATGAAACTAGTTATACAGAGGTCACTTTTTTAGATCTTAAAATCCAAAAGATGTCAGATGGGAGAATTCATACCAATCTTTTTAGGAAGAAGACAGCCACAAATAGTGTGCTACATAGGACAAGTGCACACTTTCTGCTGGTACTGCAAGGCATTCCACAGGGTGAATTTTTACGCCTTAGAAGAAACTGCTCAAATTGGAATTTTTCCTTATCAGATCTGAAGAACTGAAAGAGAGATTGGTGAACAGAGGATATAGCAAAATAGCTATTAAACAGGCTAAACACCATACCCTACATCAAGATAGGATTTAACTACTGTACCCTAATAAAATTAACACAGCAAAGGATGAAAGCACAATACGTTTTGCAGGAGATTACTATATGGAGTGGGGTGAAATCCAGAAGATCATTCAAAAACATTGTTCTATACTGACGCTAGATCATGATCTAAAAACAATTTAGGACCTATAGCTCGGATCAGCTGGAGACGATCTCCCAATTTAAGGGATAAACTGGTTCAGAGCCATTTTACCAGTTCAAAACGGAGAAAACCTCCTGCGGAAGTGTGTTTCAAATGAGGTAATTGTAAAGCCTGTACCTATCTGCAAAGAACTAGATAATTCTTTGATAAGTATCAGAAGATACATGAGATATGACAATTTATCAACTGTAACTCCTCACGAGTAATCTATTGCATCATCTGCCCATGTGGTATGAAATACATAGGGATGACCACCAGACCCCTAAAGCAGAGGATTTTGGAACATGTGGGAACAATAAGGAATGTGGAGACAGATATAAAATAAACTTAAAAAACTTACCACAGTGGCGAAACATTTCCACAAACTACATCAAGGAAATCCGTCTGTTCTAAGAGTCTTTGGAATAGAACAAATTAACCTTGGGATCTGCTCTAAAAGGATTGTTTCTGGACATTTTTGATGGGAGATCTCCAACCGACTGGCCTGAATGAACATATATACTATGGAGCCTGTCTATAGAGACTTAATAGATATATTTTGCTGTATTTATTATATAACACTTTTTCACTTAATATATATTAATATTTTTTCACATTCACTTGTATGGTTTTGGTTTGTTCACTATTATATATATGTTGATATATGATATGTCTTATAGGATTAATATTAGTAGCATATCTATAGTCAGGACTCTGACATTGGTTTTCACAACTTATTACACAAGACTGAACATTATATTTATATGTATACACAGTCAGGTGCCTAAATATTGGGACATTGACAGAATTTTCATATTTTGGCCTCTATTCACCACCACAATGGCTTTGAAATGAAACAAATAAGATGTGCTTTAAATGCAGACTTTCAGATTTAATTTGAGGGTAATTACATCCAAATCAGGTGAATGGTGTAGGAATTACAATGGTTTCTATATGTGCCTCCCACTTTTTAAGGGGCCAAAAGTAATGGGACTATCAACTCAAAAGCTATTTCATGGACAGGTGTGGGCAATTCCCTCGTTATTTCATTATCAATTAAGCAGGTAAAAGGTCTGGAGTTGATTCTAGGTGAGACATTTGCATTTGGAATCAGTTACTGTCAACTCTCAATATGAGATCCAAAGAGCTGTCACTATCAGTGAAGCAAGCCATCATTAGGCTGAAAAATCAAAACAAACCCATCAGAGAGATAGCAAAAACATTAGGTGTAGCCAAATCAACTGTTTGGAACATTCTTAAAAAGAAAGAACGCACCGGAGAGCTCAGCAACACCAAAAGACCCGGAAGACCACGGAAAACAACTGTGGTGGATGACAAAAGAATTATTTCCCTGGTGAAGAAAAACCCCTTCACAACAGTTGGCCAAATCAAGAACACTCTCCAGGAGGTAGGTGTATAACAATCAAGAGAAGACTTCACAAGAGTGAATATAGAGGGTTCACCACAAGATGTAAACCATTGGTGAGCCACAAAAACAGGAAGACCAGATTAGAGTTTGCCAAACAACATCTAAAAAAAGCCATTACAGTTCTGGAACAACATCCTATGGACAGATGAGACAAAGATCAACTTGTACCAGAGTGATGGGAAGAGAAGAGTATGGAGAAGGAAAGGAACTGCTCATGATCCAAACATACCACCTCATCAGTGAAGCATGGTGTGGTAGTGTCATGGCGTGGGCATGTATGGCTACCAATGGAACTGGTTCCCTTGTATTTATTGATGATGTGACTGCTGACAAAAGCAGCAGAATGAATTCTGAAGTGTTTCGGGCAATATTATAAGCTCATATTCAGTCAAATGCTTCAGAACTCACAGTGCAGATGGACAATGACCCGAAGCAAACTGCAAAAGCAACCAAAGAGTTTTTTAAGGCTAAAAAGTGGAATTTTATGCAACGGCCAAGTCAATCCCCTGACCTGAATTCGACTGAGCATGCATTTCACTTGATGAAGACAAAACTGAAGGGAAAATGCCCCAAGAACAAGCAGGAACTGAAGACATTTGCAGTAGAGGCCTGGCAGAGCAACACCAGGGATGAAACCCAGCATCTGGTGATATCTATGCATTCCACTCTTCAGGCTGTAATTGTCTGCAAAGGATTTGCAACAAAGTATTAAAAAGTGAAAGTTAGATTTTGGATTTCTTAGTTTGTCCCATTACTTTTGGCCCCTTAAAAAGTGGGAGGCACATATAGAAACCGTTGTAATTCCTACACCGTTCACCTGATTTGGATGTAATTACCCTCAAATTAAATCTGAAAGTCTGCAGTTAAAGCACATCTTGTTTGTTTCATTTCAAAGCCATTGTGGTTGGGAATAGAGGCCAAAATATGAAAATTCTGTCAATGTCCCAATATTTATGCACCTAACTGTATAGCACATAATCACTCACATCACATTTTTCTTATAGGGAATACATTTTTACTGTCATTTTATTAATATGTTTTCTACACTATGGGGGTCATTCAGACCCGCTCGCGAGCGCAGGACGCTCGCAAGCAGCTCGATGTTCCCCCACTGCGCATGCGCGAGACCAGGCGAGCGACGGGCTCTCCATCGCTCTGGGTCTCGCACCTCAGGGGGCGTGCTGTCGATGTTGATTGACAGCACACCCCCTTTGGTGGGCGTGCCGGGGGCGTGCCTGCCAGACGGAGGCGTTCCCATGGGAACGCCTACTGTCTGAAGCCGGCCCCACTGACATCACTAGTGAAATCACTCCAGGGCTTGCGGCAGCGAGACTATACTGCAAGGTCCCCGTCGCAAGCCCGATGGTCGTGATGGTCAAGACCATTGCGACCATCATCATGGACGCTCGCATATTCTGTGGGTGGTCACCCACAGCTATGTGAGCAGCCAGGAGGCCGCTCCATTTTCATGGAGGAGGGCCCTGATTCAGAGCGAGCACTCTGGTCAGAGCGTTCAGCTCTGAATTAGGCCCTGTATACACACTTTTAGAAACACTATACATTTAATAATATCACTGACTTAATTATGTAATACATACATTTTTTTCCAATATATGTTTATTTTTTTAATTTAGTACAGCACAAAATAAGAACGAGGCACAGTACAAATCACCAGAAATCATATCAAAATAACCTCATACACATACAGAAATATATGAGTAAAACAATATCATGAAAAATAGCTCAACAGAAATAAAGATCTAAGCATCAAACATTAGATAACACAAATGAGTGGAAGAAGGGGAAGGAAAGAATGGGGGGAGAGGTGTATAGCAACAGTTACCTCATGTAGTAAAAAATTTTGCAGCATATAGCATAATGACTTATAATTAATTGCACTTCTTAGCAAAGGTTGCAGAGGACTTGAGATCAAGCCATGGGCCCCAAACAGCACTAAATTCTTCATCTCTTTCCACCCCCAATAGGAGATCATCCATGGTCATATAGAGATCTAATCTATGAAACCATTCATGTATAGTGGGTGGAACAACCGACCTCCTGTGGACAGGAATCACCACCTTGGCAGCACTATTAAGATGCTTAAGCAGAGACTTTATATAGGCCACTATTGAATCGGGAAATAGGTTCAATAACCAAAAGGAGGGATCAGTGGGTGTGTTTCCACCTAAAAGTATATCACATAGAGAAATAACTTTCTTCCAAAAGGGTCTTAAAATTGAACAGTCCCAACATATATGTAGTGGAGAACCTATCTCTTGATTAAATCTCCAACAGCTGTTAGATATGTTGGGGAACATTTTTGCCAAGGCCAGGAGACATTGGTACCAATGGGACAAGACTTTGAATTGAGTTTACATTACTGAATAACTAACAGAGCATGAGAAGGTAGTAAGTAAAATCTTCTGCCAATCCTTCAGGTTTATTGCAGTTGCAATTCACATTCCCAATCTCCTGTGAATTTGGCAGGGTTGAGAAAGAGTTCTCAATCAGGAGTTTATAACCTTTGGAGAGAAAGTGTGTTGGGCGGGTAGACGCCAGACACATGTTCTCAAAAATAGTTAAAGATCTGCCACTAGCCACTCGTAGGTCTCTGCACTGGGCAAAATGTTTTAACTGTAGGTAACGCCAAACCTCAGACCTTGGCAAGGACCATGCCAACTGTAATTCGCAAAAAGGCAGTACACCCGTGCTTTCCACAAGCTGGCCCACACGTGTCACCCCCAAATGTAACCAAACTTTAAAACTAGCTGTTAATAAACCTGGGGGAAAATCAGGATTTACAAACAGTGGGGTCAGGGGTGAGAACAAGGAGGAGATACAAGGCTTTCTCTTTAGCTTATTCCACTGTGTCAATGTAGGGCCAATAGTGGGTTGAGATAAATTGGAAATTTTGGATAACCAAGGATATGTCGATATAGAAATTGGGAGGGAATTATTTTCCAAGATAACCCACTGCTTGTCGTCCTCAAATCTAAACCAGTCAAGTATCCTACCAAGCATGTTGGCGTCATAGTATGTAGGAAAGTTGGGGAGTCGAAACCATTCTAAGTGCTTTTGCCGAAACAGAGTGTCATGTTTAAAACAGGGTCTCTGTCCTCCCCACACAAAATCTCTCACCAGTCTATGAAGGCCAAGAAACCACTGTTGTGGAATATGAATGGGAAGAGCCTGTAACAAATAGAGCACCCTCGGGGGAATGTTCATTTTCACTATACTAATTCTTCCGAACCATGAAATATGTTTACGTCACCATGTCCAAAGTTCTAGTCTAAAATTTCGGAGTAGAGGGGTAAAGTTATCTATAAAGAGATAAGATAGGTTGGTATTTAGCATCACCCCCAGATATTTTAAGCTAGACGGATGTCAAGCAAAATCAAAGGACTGTTTCAGCATGGAGACAGAATGGGGAGGTGATGACAAATTAACATCCACAGATTTCATGTAATTCACCTTAAAATTTTAAAGTAGGCCAAATCTATTGAATTCATCCATGAGGTTGCGAATTGAGAAGACGGGATTCGATAAAATCGACAATAAGTCATCGCCAAATAATGCCAATTTATATTCTTTGTTACCAACTACAAAGCCTGAGATATTGGGGTTAGATCGCATAATGCGGGCTAAAGCCTCCATGCAAAGTATAAAGATAAGGGGGGAAAGAGGGCATCCCTGACGTGTGCCATTGTTAATTAGTACTGGCTCCGATAGAGAACCATTAATTTTAATGCGAGCAGTGGGGTATCGATATAAAGCCATTATCCTCTGAAAACAAGTGGGGCCTAGGCCAAGGTGAGTCAGTAATCCTTGCATAAAAAGCCAATTAATTCTTTCGAAGGCTTTCTCAGCATCGGTGGAAAGTAGTACTAATGGGATAGAGCTGCTGGAAGCCAAGTGCATGAGGTCAATGATCTTGGTGGTGTTATCACGAGCCTCTCGGCCCGGAACGAACCCCACCTGATCAGAATGAATGAGCATGGGGAGTAGAGATTTAAGTCTGTTGGCAATCAATTTGGCAAATAACTTCACGTCTACATTAAGGAGTGAGATTAGGTGGTAACTGGGGCACTGAGCATGGTCCTTGCCCTCTTTATGGATAACTGCTATGTGTGCTTCTAAAGACTGTGCTGAAAAACATTTATCTATGGAGATCTCATTAAAGGCCAGTAGAATTTTGGGGAGCAACATTTTGCCAAAGGTTTTGTAGTAGAAAACTGTGGAGCCATCAGGGCCTGGGTGGACTTAAGGGCCTCTTTTAATTCTGTTTAAGTAAATGAAGTATCGAGACAAAACTAGTCTGCTGAAGATAATTTAGGGAAATCGGACTCCTGGAGATACTGGGCCACTATATCTCGGAAGGAGGCAGACTCCTCCGGAGTTTGGGGATCAGAAAGGTTATATAATTTGGAATAATATGAGTGGAAAGCTGTCACAATGTCTTGGGTAAGAGTGTGATCTTTATCAGAGGAATTTTTAATTGTCTGGATATAGGAAGTGGCCCTCTGCATATGAAGAGCCCTTGCTAAGTATTTGCCGGGTTTATTGCCCCACTGGAAGAAGCGGTTTCTACATAGCCTAAATCGAGTTTTATTCCATCAAAGAGCAGTTTGTTCAGAGCAGCTCTTGTCTCCTTTAAATCTGTTAACACTGTGTCGGACAGGGCAGACTTAAAGAGGTTTCTAAGTCTTCCTTTTCTCTTTTTAGCTTGGAGCCAAATTGGATTAGTTTGCCTCTCAGAACACATTTGTGGGCTTCCAACACTGTAATCCCCGAAATCGGGTTTCATTGAGGGAAAAATAATCACCAATGGTTTTGGCTACCTGTGACCTACAACGGGTATCAGTAAGGAGAAATTCATTTAGTCACCACATACACTGCTTGGTATAAAGATAGGAGGTTGATAACATTATAGAAATAGGAGCGTGGTCAGACCATGTCATGGAGCCTATGGAAGTATGTCTAAGTAAATGGAGGAATCTATGGGAAAGGAAAATGAAGTCTAGTCTTGAATAAATGTTATGTGGAGTGGAGTAGAAAGTGTAGTCCCTAACATCTGGATTTTGGAGCCTCCACGTGTCAACCAGCTGGTGTTCATGCAGGGTGCATCGTACCTTACAGTGAAATTTAGATGAACATCTGACAGAAGTGCTAGAGACATCGAGTTCCAGCTGTACAGTCCAATTCATGTCTCCTCCCACCATGAGAATACCTTCCGCCAAAGAGTCCACCTTATCCAACATCCTGTCAATGAAGGCCGGCTGGTTCTGGTTAGGGACATAAAAATTAACAAATGTATACGCTTGACCATATAATTTGCATTTGATTAGAAGAGCCCTACCCTCATCCAGATTAAATATTTCCAGATCTTGGAACGGAAGCCACCTGGAAAACAAATGGCAACCCCTAATGTTTTACCTTTACTATTATTGCTAAAGAAAGTCAGATGAAAGTTACGGTCTTTAAGTAAGGGAGCAGCACCACTTTTAAAATGTGTTTCCTGTATAAAAGCCACATCCGACCTTGCAGCATATAATTCTTGGAGAGCTCTATAGCATTTCTTGGGTATATTTAAACCTTTAGTATTAATGGATACTACTTGTATAGTTGTTGCACATTTATCAGCTGCCATCATAAGTATGGAACAATGTTAGAATGTGATAGGGGAAAGGGATAGAAACATGAGGAAAGGAATGGGGGGAACATAATAGACAGTAAACATACTTAATGTAACATGCAGATACAAAATAGTGTGAAAAAAGGACATTTGCCTCCTGGGGGTATGGACATGATACTCATGTCCAAGACCAAGGAAAAACATGGGGGCACTGGGGATTAGTGACAACGACAACCAGCAAAATCAGTAGAACAATATAATGAGAAAACACCTCTTATGAAAAGAGAAGGTTAAAAAACCACTTATTAAAATAAGAGAGTCTGAGCTGAGCGGTGAATTATATAGAGAATCAATAATTTATGGCTCGGGTGAAAAAGCCATTACACAAAAAGTACAGCATCATAGGGCATCTAATGAACTAATTTTCTTCATATAGAAATAGAATAATAAAAAATAAAAGAAAATTAGATGCAGTATATAGTGAACAATATAGATAGAGGACAGAGAACAAAATGAGTCTCTATCAGGGCAGTGCAGAATTTGGAATATCTCGCTGGTTCCTGGGAGATTTCATGCCTCTATCGACAAGCTGCTAATTATTCTCACCTGTAGTGAGAGTGGAGGTATAGAATCTAAAAGGTGATCCCGCCAGTCAGGTAAGGTTATCAATGGGATACCCAGGTAGGAGCAAAAGATAGGTAAGTCATTTGGTTCCTTGAGGATAGACGTTTTGCCATTGTGGGTGACCTTTAGCTAAATGGGAAGCCCCATCTATATTTGATGCCTAATTTTCTTAGCTCCACCGTAAGAGGCTGTAGGGCTCTACAGTTTTGGAGAGTGGTCCCAGAGAGATCTTCGAAGATTTGTATCCTCTGACCATCAATATCAATTCCATCTAGGTGGTGTACCTTGCGAAGGATATCTTCTTTCTGAGCATAATAATGTAGGTGGCAAATCACGTCCCTAGGCCGGTCTATAGGTGAACTTCTCGGCCGCAGAGCACGATGTGCTCTGTCAAATATGATGGAAGAGTTTGAATCTTTCTCGAGGACCTCATTAAAATTTCTGGTAAGAAAGTCTATGAGACTGTGTGAAGGAATATCCTCAGAGATACTTCTGAGTCGCAGGCTATTTCTCCTCCCTCTATTATCCAGGTCTTCCAAACGGCTTTGTAGTTGTTTAAATTCATTCGCCTGTCAGATCACAGCTTCACGAAGAGCATTATGAGATATTACTGAGGCATATGTTACTTCTTCTAGGGAACACAATCGAGTGCCCAGATGGAATAAATCAGTTTTGATGGTATTGAGTTCTGAGTGTATAGTGTCCCGGAGACTGTGGTCTAACTGCTCAAAGTCTTGTTTAGTAGGCATAGATTTCAATAGTTGTAAGACTTGACTAATATCACCAGTCTCCGTGGCTGAGTCCAGGGAGGCACTGTCTTCCACTTGAGAGTGTACATCAGAAGACGGCGAATTCTGAGAGGAGTGTGGTGTGGGTATAGTGCCAGATGGAGTAGGATTTGAAGGTTGGAAGAATTGTCGCACACCAGAGCATATCAGAGTGCCGACAGGATGTGCAGAGTCTTTCTTGGAATCATGTTTTTTATCTTTCCCCAGAGCTGAAGAAGTGGGTCAGGAGGTTGAGATGTTATATACCGTAGGAGAAATCGCAATACATAGGTGGCATATATCAAAAGCAAGGCTGTCATTGGTCTCATCTCCCCATTGTGGTGGATAGATCTATGTCATGTCAGCAGCTAGCCCAATCAATGAACATTAGATAGGACCCAGCAGAGAGGCATGTTACAGGTGCAGGAGGTATAGAGTTGTAGGGTTTGGAGCCGTTCCTGCAACTTTTTTCCATAAAACCTGCCCTGTAGCTGTGTGGTGGATAGCCACAGACTCCAGGGAGGGGTATGGGGTCAGTAGTGCCGATGTAAGGCTCCAATTTGCTCCTATATAGTGGGAGCCCTTGGAAGGTGCATCTTCCCCGAAGCTGCAGTCCTCTGGAGAGGGAGAGGTCTGGATCAGCAGGGAGAAATGTAGACTGGCTGCGATATATCCTCCAGCAGAGGAAGCGGAGTGGCGTCTGCAGCAGTGACATCACGCGGGGCCCGCCGAAGCTCTAAACTCGAGGCTGCGGCTTCTGGGCAGAAAGTAGGCCACAGCATGCTGAAGGACCCCTGGATATCAGAGGGCACAGAGGGCTGAACAGGGGAACTGCAGGTACCTTAAGGCAGGCAGGGAGACTGAGCAGGCACTCAGCTCCACTGCCCATCAGGAATGTTAAGTCCCAGCAGCCAGAGATCATAGGCTCTCATCCAAGATGGCGGACAGGATCTCTGTGGGAGCGGGTCTGCAATGTGTCCAGGGCTCTCTCCGGCAGTGGCGGCATGGGACCAGTGGTCAGTGGGAACAGATGAGCTGGTGGTCAGCGGGAGTCAGCTGGCAGTCGCGCAGGTAATAGTAGCCGCGTTGTGCCATGACCAAGGCTGACACTACAGTCCGTGGCTTCAGCCCAGCCCGAGGCCTGAGTCACTAGAGCTCCGTAGCAAGGGTTGTTCTCCACCCACAAAGATGCCCGAAACCAGCGGGCAGTGTTTGGGCACTGATAAGGTACTGGGGGAGTGGAGAGGAGGCAGAAAGCCTCTGAAATTGGCACCAAATTTGGTCAAGAAAGCAGGAGCAGAAGGGCAGCACGTCTGCTCACAGTGATATCCAGGCCATGCCCCCCCATAAATTATTTTTAAACAATCATTTTTATCAAATTTGTTATTATTTTATAATTATTAGGGCAGTCGTGCCCGTATATTAAGGCTGCATCTAAAAAACGGATTTCTCCATAGAGAATTCCAGAGGGGGGTGCAGGGTGTTCAAGGGGCTACACCTCAAAAGCTATTTGAGCTACGGATCTGACATTTGGTTGGTCCAGGTAGAACTGTCACTGGGTGCTGCATGCCAAATTTCAGGGCAAAACATAAAAAATGAGGATTTGGGAGTAATCTAAAGCTCCAACTGTCACTTTTTTCTGACATTCTCCATTAGGACAACTTTTCTGCTATAGTCTATGGAGGATATTTGGGAAGGCAAAACTCTGGGTAGGGGTGGAATTTTGACTTGGAGTTTGTTTCATTAGGTACTGTAGCTATTGTGCCAGGGTACATGCTTTTGGGGTTCAGGTAAATTAGAAAGTTACAGTTTTTAAACTATTACCTCAAGAATACGCCATTGTAGAGATAGGACTCTAATAAACTCCTATCTAATCATCCTGGCACCCACTGCCCAGGGGTGCTGGGGATAACCCGGGGCTATCAGCCTAGGCCTGGGGACCCCTGAGGAGGGGGTCCCCTTTATTGGTGGGGTCCCCATTTCCCCAGGGATCCCCAGCTTGGGCTGACATGCTGTGAGATTTGAATGTGTGTATTCCAATGAGCACACAATTCTGTGAATTAGCAGCTCCACCATTTTGTGAGTGACAGCAATCTCATTCTGTGAAAGTGCTGAATATGCAGTTAACCACAAGCTGTGATCGCATACCATATTTGTATTGCGCAAGGAACATGTACATTAAGGCATCAGCCTTAATGATCATAATTTCATTGCTTTTTGAAGTTTGAGTGGCAAAATCAATAGGTTTTGTGAATTTTCATATCATGTCTAAGCAGCCTTAATGGGACATGTAAAACCATAGGTTTTTTTGTCTATGGAAATATTTATATGGATGAATTTATTTAGGGATTATAACTATATGTCTAATAGACTAAATATGATACATAATGTTGGTCATGATATTTCCTAATTATAACAGTATGAACACAAAATTGTTTAATGATGTACAGGCTCTGAGAATTTCATTTGTATCTCTACTATCTAACTATGCTATATGGATCTTATGGACAGTATTGATATGTATACATAACTTGCAATTGCCGCAGAAACTGAATTTCTGTTTATTTACTGAAAGGATACTCAGGTACAGTCAGGAACCAATAGGAGAGCTGACAGGCTGTCCTGATTGGCTCGTATATCAGTAACTCACTAGGGAGCACAATGACTGGCTATACTTAATTTCCATCACTTTGCATTGGGCCCTGATTGGCCGGGTGATGGTACAAGAGAGCTGTCAACCCAGGAGATGGGTTGACTTTATGACTAAGTTGTATGTGAGATGTGCATCGGAGACATGCAGCACACGCTATGCAGCACGTGCTATGTTTTAATGATCACACTGTTTGAACCAGTATGAAACCTTACATTGTTTAAAGAACGGTGTCTGAGAGACAGTGGGACTACTAAGCTGGAGCATGTGATTCTCCATGTCCATTTAATCACAACTGTTATATTGTTGCAATTGTGCAACAATATATTATGTAACACTTAAAGCAGGATCATATGTTTCCCTGTTATTCTACCATTGTTAATCACCACTACCTGATTGTACTTGTATATTTCTAGAATATGTGTGCCTACATTATGTTAGCATCTTTTTGTTATTGTGAAGCTGTTTTTGTGTAACTAACTTAACGATACATAAGGAGTGAGTGACCCATGACATTATTAGTTACTATATCAGTGATACTTTCAACTACTAGCCGATTGTTTTAAGTCTAGGACTTATTGAAATTCCCTATACATTAGCAGAAGAATGTCTGAGATATTTATCTATCAATAAGCCTCCAGAAAAAAAAGGGGTAATTCTGCTGCAGTGAAAACACCAATTATCACATGCATGCTGTGGGATTTGCAATAGTCCCTAAGTGAAAAAGGTGTTACAAAATGCATTTACATCTTGATGCATATGCTTATCATGTTTCTGTCCAACAAAGCTATTGAAGTTAATAAGACGAACAATCTTTATATAAGTTACGTATGAGGTCAATACAATACACCCTGAATCACACGAACGCTCTGGGTTTTGCTATAATTCCTAAGTGAATGTGACAACTGGCATATCATAACCAATATTGCTGGAAAATATCTATGTACTCCTGAGAAGGGGTGACTCTGCCGCGATATAAATACCTATTATCACGTACACGCTGTGGGATTTGCATTAGTCCCTAAAGTGATTAAGGTGTTGCAACATCACTCATTTACATCTTGATACATGTTTTCCTTATGTCTTTGTCCAGATCAAGTCATTAAGCTTAATAAGATATATATAGTAGGGTAATACAACACACCAGGAATCACATGATTGTTACACACAAGATATACGGCACCTATTTAGATCAATACATTATAACTTCTGGGTGGTACTTTTCTCAGATCTATTACACAATCTTTATTTGGATATACAAGATGGGAGTGATCACTAAGAGATAAGATCCCTGGACACTATTTTCATCTTATAATTATTTTATGTTATAAATTTGATTTGTCCTTAGCTTTACAGACACCTGCTACATATATGTACCATCATTAATGGAATATTATTATACATTCCATAAATAATTACACAGGAGATACATAGTGGTTCAATTTCTTTTATTTTTACAATTTTTTGGATCATATACTTGATCCTTATAGTAACTCATATTGTTATATTTCATGGACAACTTTTTATTTTTTGTATATTAATAAAAGTTATATTTTAATATATTTGTCACTTTCTCCACTGTTAGACTCATATTATAGTAGTCATTATTGGTGCATGTATGCCCCATTAAGGAATATCTTGTTTTTTTTCATATTGCTTTATACATTCAAAATCATACTAGAAGTTTGTACGCACTGATTATTTGACTGACTTTTATAGTCAGGGATACTGACTTTTTCTGATCAAGGATTATTTGACTGATTTGTGTAATCAGGAAGTATATGGAATCAAGAGATAATTTGATGCCGCAACAGGTCAAACTAGGACTTGATTTGACCATGGGTCAAGCAGTAAGAATGTACCTGAGGGTACTGCCCATCAGGTACTTAAAAGGCTCTATGGTAAAAGTACAGCTGACATGATGATAAAAATGTTGCAGAGAGCTGATGTCCCTGAAAGTGACTGGTTCTGTCATCGCAGGATGAAAGCTGTGAGGAGAAAAAGTAGGGGCTATGGGTCTCATTAAGAGCTGCTCGTAAGCGGCCGCTCGTTTGTTCCGAGCGATGTTCGCACAACTGCGCATGCGTACGGATTGTAATACGCATGCGCGAACCAGTCAGTGCGGCCAAAAATCGTGTGCTCGCTAAATAGCGAATGCCTGCTATTTTGAGTGACAGGAGGAGGCGTACGTGGGTGGTAACAGGGGAAGGTGCTTGAAAACAGGGAGTGAAAATCAGAACGCAGGCATGCCTAAAGGTCAAAACGGGCGTTTTAAGGGTGTGCATAATTAATACAGCAGCATCATTGCCCACGTCACTTGGTTATTTTATAGTCAGAACTGCTCGCAAGATTGCTGTAGGAAAAACCAGCCACAAGAATAGCGAGCAGTTCAGACGCCGTTCGATGTACTCAATTAATCTATTAAATAGCGGACATGACGTATGATGCGAGCGGCCAGGGGGCGTATTTTTCAAAAAAACCACCGCATGTTTTGTTCGCTCGTTCAGACATAGAGGCGACAACAGACCGCAAAGAGCGAACGGTTCATTTGAATAGCCACCCTCCTTTTCTTGAACGAGCGAGCGCAAATAGCGTCCGGCTCTGAATCAGACCCTATGTCCACAAACATACTATAACCTAGAAAACACACTGGGTGATTGCATTGAAAAATGCAATGGACTTTGAACAAGAAGAAGGACAGGATAAGGCACTCAAAGACCACTTGAATCAATTACATTTATACAGCAGAATCAGACAAATAAGAGGAGTTAGGTTACAGACATATCCTAATTGGTCCTGTTTGAACTGTGGATTCTGCAATCTAGAAGGGGAAACTATATGCAAAAATTGTAGTGCTCCATGGTCTGAGTCTGGTCCACCCTGTGGCACTGGTCCAGTCAGCTCCTTAAGACCCAGACCACCGCTCACAGTGGAACAGATACTGGGTTATTTGCAGAGACCACGGAAGAAATGGACCTGGAGATGTGACTGTAAAGGTTGTCATTATTGGACTGACAGACTATGTACTACTTGTAAAATAATTAGAAAAGACAGAAAAGAGGAAACAGAGCCAGAAGAGACTGCATGAGCTAGTGCTCCTCCTGCCTATGACTCTAAGCCGATATTTCCCATAGTAGTGACTCAGGGCCTGATTCAGTAAGGATCGCAATTGCAAAACTGCACGCAATCCTTGCAATTATGGTAATGCAGCAGGAGGCATCATGCCTCCTGCTGCATTATGTATCCAAGCTGCATTGTCCAACGCAGCATTGGGGTCCTGCAGCCAGCCTCCACATATTAGAGTAAGAGGCCAGGAAATCTCTGTCAGCCAACTGAGATCCTGGCCTCTTCCCTCCACCTTAATGGCAGCAACATGCCTCCGTTTCAGGAAATGGAGGCCATCGTCACCCCCACCCCGTGCCACAGACGTCAGCAGACTGTCAATCACTGACAGTCTGCGTGCGTGATTGCAGACCCCTTCTGCACATGCGATCATCGGGAATCTGCGTACAGCAGTGCAGTTGCATACACTTCTGAATTAGGCCAACAATCCAGAGCAGGAGCAGAACAAGATATAAACAGGGTAACAGAGGCTTTCAGACCATGGACAAATTTAGAAATGATGGGATTTATAAAAAACTTACCAGACCCTAGGAATAACCCAATGGGATTCCTTAGATATATGGGCAGGATAAAAGCAGTTTATAATGCTACGGTACCTGGAAAATTGTATTAAATTCAAATTGTATTCAAATTGTATTAAATTGTTATTTTCCTGGTTATGTTGTTCTAGGGAGGTGGGGACCTCAGTATAGATATCTGCTGCCACCGCGCAGTGAGCACTAAGTAACCTGTTATATATAATTGAATTCATAATGCTACCTAGCTGGATATGAATGATCTAACAGGAGAAGCAGCAGGGATGCATATTGCTGGGTAAATAGCTAAAATAACAATAATATGTGAATCCACCTCTAGCGCTCCTCTGAACCCAAATTCACATCAAACCATGTGGTAGATAAATTAAACTAATGATCACCATGAATGAGTCCACTTGATAGTAAGTAAATGTACACCAGGTCCAATAGGAACTTCTTATACACAGATGATTGATGACATCTAAAAAGATTCCTCCGTTTGTGTGTAACACCAATAGGGGGAATAAAAGAGAAGACAAAAAATAGTGCAGATCAAACTTGGACATATAGGTTTTAATGACAAGTTTGCACTTACAACATGCAGGTTTAAACAGGCATTTGTTTAAAAACATCAATGGTGGTAGGCTGACAGCACTCCCAATGACTCCATCCTTCACCTTCTAGATGACAAATGAGGGAAGGCAATAGCCCAGCTCCGGATACTCGGATATGCCACACAGGAAGGGGTACTCCAGGAAGCGCTCCACCACTTAGCCCACGCTTAACGCGTTTCGGAACATCAGTCCTTCATCAGAAGCGTGTATATGGCTAAACAAACAGGATAGATATACTCTCAATATTGGATCCAACAGCTGCCCTTAATTGCCGCTAATCGGCATCTAATTTGCTTCTGCACATGCGTCGATTCTCTAAGTCCCGGAAACAAGATGGCCGTGCGTTCCACGGCTCCCGGAAATGAATTACATCCATATGTTATGCATTCCACTCGTCTCTGATCACCGCGATGCATGTGACTGCATATCAGTCACATGCTTCCACCTGCATAATGAATATGCGTTCCAGACACCCGGAAGTGTCTCATTCCTGGACAACACTTGCGTTCCATTCTCCATTTATAACTTTCAGTAGATCCACGTTCTTTGCTGACAAGTCCATTATTTACCTCATATCTTTACATGAATAATAGATGTCACTCAGAGCATCAAGTCCACAAATCAAAGTCCATGAATATTACATAAAAAACAACAACAGAGAAAAACATTTATTAATAAACCAATACATAAAAAGCAATAAATAAGAATAAAAATATTTCCACATATATATAGATAAAATGTGCCAGGCAAAGCATATTCCCATACAATTCAGGTTAAAAAGCACTTCAATTCAAAATCCCCATTTAGTCCCCTGGGTGCAAGTGTCCCCAGTTGATGGATCCACCTCATCTCTGTTTGTGATAAACGTTTGTCTAGATCCCTTGTTCTCCATTTTGGTAAAATTACTTGTATACCTAAAAAGCTTTTTAAAAAACATTCTTTAGAGATATGGTGTTTTTTGAAATGCATTGAGACCACATGTGTCTCTAAACCTTTTCGAATATTATATATATGCTCTGCCCATCTTGTTTTTAAATTTCTAGTGGTTTTACCCACATAGAATAGGCCACATGCACATTCTAAAATATAAATCGCATTTTTTGAGTGACATGTTACAAAATCTTTAATAAAATATGTCACACCATTAATAGTAAATTCTGTAACTTTTTTTTCATTAGATTTAACCGTTTTGCACATTAAACAGCTTCCACAGCGGTGGAAGCCCTTTGTTCTTATACTCTGTCTTTTTTCAACATCAATACTACTACAAACCAATTTATCTTTTAAAGATGGTGCCTTTCTATAAATAAACTTCGGTCTTTCCGGAATAATATTACCAATGACTGGATCTAACCTCAATAGGTTCCAATTATTTTTAAAAACCTTCTCTATTTGTTTATAGGCTGAGTTAAATTGCGTAATGAAAGCCCACTGATGTAGATCATTTGGACCTGATTTGACTATTCTCTCTTTGATCAAATCAGCTCTATCCACACTTTCTAATTTTTCTCTTGCTCTCTTAAGATTATCTACTGAATAACCTTTTGATATAAAGCGATCCTCTAATTCATCTATTTGTTGCTGGCATACATCCCCCTCAGTACAGTTCCTTTTTATCCTTACGAACTGTCCATAAGGAATTCCATTTAACCAATTTGGATGATGTTCACTCGTTCTTTCAATGAATCCATTTGAATCAGTAATTTTTCTAAAGGTTTTAGTATTAATTGACCCATTTTGAATATAAATCAAAAGGTCTAAAAAAGAAACTTCTAAAGTGCTATGTGCAAACGTAAACTTGATAGCAAAATCATTAATATTTAATAAAGTGCAAAAATTTAAAAGGGCCTCTTCACCTCCCCTCCAAATAAAAAGAACGTCATCTATAAAACGCTGCCAGGACACCAGGTTTGTCTCCAGGCTACCATCTTTCCATATATATCCATCCTCCCAGTACGCCATAAATAAATTTGCGTAACTGGGAGCAAACCTGGTGCCCATGGCAGTGCCAATGATTTGCAGATAAAACGTTCCATCCAGATAAAAATAATTATTTAATAAAATAAATTTAATACTTTCTAAAATGAAGGACTTAATTTTGTCACTATAATCACTCATATTTAAAAAATATTGCACTGCTTCCAAACCTTTTTCTAAGTCAATTATAGTATACAATGTACTCACATCTGCACTACACAGAATATCACCATCTTGCCAATCAAGATCTGAAATTTTTCTTAATACATCGCTAGTGTCTTTTAAGTAAGCTTTAGTATTTTGAACAAGTGGTTGCAAGTAAAAATCTATCATTGCTGATAGATTGCTGGTAAGACTATTACAACCAGACACTATAGGTCTGCCAGGAGGGTGGAGGGGATCCTTGTGTACCTTAGGGAGTACATACATGGTGGGTATAGAGGGCTCCTTAATTAACAAAAAATCAGATTCTGTTTTCGTGATCACATTATCATCTAAAGCTCTTTTAACTAAATCTATAAGGGCCTTTTCTATCCTTGATGTGGGGTCACCCTTTAATTTTTTATAAGTTACCCCATCATCCAATTGTTTCCTTATTTCTTCCATGTATGCATCTTTATTCATAAGGACTACCCCTCCACCCTTATCTGCCGGTTTTATGATTAGATTTTCGTCATCTTTCAAAGATTGTAAGGCTTCAAATTCTTTCTTACTTAAATTAAGTCTTTTTTTATATTCTCCTTTCTGTATAACTTTTTCAATGCCTTCACAGACAGTTTTATTAAAGCAGTCTATATAACTTCCTCTGGCCTGTACCGGATTGAATGAAGATGGAGGTTTAAATTTTGACCTAGTTTCCATTGCTTGTATGAGGTCTGTCTCTTCCTCCTTCTCTTTACTCAAAAAGAAACGTTTAATTGTTAATTTCCTGGTGTATTTTTGTACATCCAAAAATAAACCAAATGAATTTGGTTTATTAGAGGGCGCAAATTTGAGTCCTTTTTGTAGGACCTGTTCCTCATGTTTAGTTAAAATTCTATCAGACAGGTTGAAAATTTTTCCTACATTTGCACTAACTGGAACTATATGCTTCTTTTTACCCATTTTTCTTCTTCTTCCATTTCTCTTGCCCGCTCTCTTTCCCCTACGTAATTTTGTCGGGTTAATCTTTTTTGAAATCTGTTTTTCCTTGGTGTTCTCAAATCCCACTTTAAAAAAGACGAGTAATCCGATGTTGATGGACCATCGTTATTAATACCCTCTAATGATGAAAAACGATTAGATAGCATTGTATTTTGATATCTATTCTTATCTCCATTACGTCTGTTTGGAGGCCGATCATTTCTCCATCTGTCCTCATAATGTCTTTTATTTCTATTTGTTGCTTTCCTCCAACTTAAATATTTTGTTTGGTAATTATCAGGGGAATGAACAGTTCTAATCAATTCTTTCTCAGGGTGTTTATGTCTTAACACAGGTTCCCTGTTAATTAAGTCATAGTTCTGTTTTCTTACATTATCCTTCATAGTAACACCTATTTCATTTTCTCCCTTACTTGGTGATAATAGAAGATTAATATCTCTCACATATTTCTTTTGTTTTTTATCCCTTAATTCCTTTGTATTTTTATTAATTTTTAACATTAACTCTTTCTCTAATGTTCTAAATTCCTCTGATTCTCTATATGGATGTACTAAAGTTTGTAGAGTAGTTATTTCTTCATTTAATTTTATCAATGTATTTCTTCTTTCTCTAATAATTAGATCAATCAGGGAAAAAGAACATTTTTCCAGGATAGTTTCCCATTCTTTTCTAAACTTATCATCTGCAGCATCAAATGAAGGTGGTTTTACAATTTTTAACCCTTTCGGAATTAATTGTACAGATTGATAACGTTCCATCGTAACCACCTCCCACCACAGTTTGTTCTCTTTCAACATTACAAATTCTAGTTTATTAAATATAGAATATAAATCATCATCGCTAACTTCTATTCCTTCCATTTGATGTAGGAAGGTACTTTCAATTAGTTCTTGTCTACTTTCTCTATATGTGAACATGTTTGCGGCACCAATTTATCAATAGGGTGAAAGAATAAACAAGAAAAAAACAATTTAGATACACAGTGCGCAATAAATACTGAGGTGCAGCAGGTGATGAAGACACAAAAGGAGTAAACACCCACACAACTCCAAAAACATATAAAATAACAATAATATGTGAATCCACCTCTAGCGCTCCTCTGAACCCAAATTCACATCAAACCATGTGGTAGATAAATTAAACTAATGATCACCATGAATGAGTCCACTTGATAGTAAGTAAATGTACACCAGGTCCAATAGGAACTTCTTATACACAGATGATTGATGACATCTAAAAAGATTCCTCCGTTTGTGTGTAACACCAATAGGGGGAATAAAAGAGAAGACAAAAAATAGTGCAGATCAAACTTGGACATATAGGTTTTAATGACAAGTTTGCACTTACAACATGCAGGTTTAAACAGGCATTTGTTTAAAAACATCAATGGTGGTAGGCTGACAGCACTCCCAATGACTCCATCCTTCACCTTCTAGATGACAAATGAGGGAAGGCAATAGCCCAGCTCCGGATACTCGGATATGCCACACAGGAAGGGGTACTCCAGGAAGCGCTCCACCACTTAGCCCACGCTTAACGCGTTTCGGAACATCAGTCCTTCATCAGAAGCGTGTATATGGCTAAACAAACAGGATAGATATACTCTCAATATTGGATCCAACAGCTGCCCTTAATTGCCGCTAATCGGCATCTAATTTGCTTCTGCACATGCGTCGATTCTCTAAGTCCCGGAAACAAGATGGCCGTGCGTTCCACGGCTCCCGGAAATGAATTACATCCATATGTTATGCATTCCACTCGTCTCTGATCACCGCGATGCATGTGACTGCATATCAGTCACATGCTTCCACCTGCATAATGAATATGCGTTCCAGACACCCGGAAGTGTCTCATTCCTGGACAACACTTGCGTTCCATTCTCCATTTATAACTTTCAGTAGATCCACGTTCTTTGCTGACAAGTCCATTATTTACCTCATATCTTTACATGAATAATAGATGTCACTCAGAGCATCAAGTCCACAAATCAAAGTCCATGAATATTACATAAAAAACAACAACAGAGAAAAACATTTATTAATAAACCAATACATAAAAAGCAATAAATAAGAATAAAAATATTTCCACATATATATAGATAAAATGTGCCAGGCAAAGCATATTCCCATACAATTCAGGTTAAAAAGCACTTCAATTCAAAATCCCCATTTAGTCCCCTGGGTGCAAGTGTCCCCAGTTGATGGATCCACCTCATCTCTGTTTGTGATAAACGTTTGTCTAGATCCCTTGTTCTCCATTTTGGTAAAATTACTTGTATACCTAAAAAGCTTTTTAAAAAACATTCTTTAGAGATATGGTGTTTTTTGAAATGCATTGAGACCACATGTGTCTCTAAACCTTTTCGAATATTATATATATGCTCTGCCCATCTTGTTTTTAAATTTCTAGTGGTTTTACCCACATAGAATAGGCCACATGCACATTCTAAAATATAAATCGCATTTTTTGAGTGACATGTTACAAAATCTTTAATAAAATATGTCACACCATTAATAGTAAATTCTGTAACTTTTTTTTCATTAGATTTAACCGTTTTGCACATTAAACAGCTTCCACAGCGGTGGAAGCCCTTTGTTCTTATACTCTGTCTTTTTTCAACATCAATACTACTACAAACCAATTTATCTTTTAAAGATGGTGCCTTTCTATAAATAAACTTCGGTCTTTCCGGAATAATATTACCAATGACTGGATCTAACCTCAATAGGTTCCAATTATTTTTAAAAACCTTCTCTATTTGTTTATAGGCTGAGTTAAATTGCGTAATGAAAGCCCACTGATGTAGATCATTTGGACCTGATTTGACTATTCTCTCTTTGATCAAATCAGCTCTATCCACACTTTCTAATTTTTCTCTTGCTCTCTTAAGATTATCTACTGAATAACCTTTTGATATAAAGCGATCCTCTAATTCATCTATTTGTTGCTGGCATACATCCCCCTCAGTACAGTTCCTTTTTATCCTTACGAACTGTCCATAAGGAATTCCATTTAACCAATTTGGATGATGTTCACTCGTTCTTTCAATGAATCCATTTGAATCAGTAATTTTTCTAAAGGTTTTAGTATTAATTGACCCATTTTGAATATAAATCAAAAGGTCTAAAAAAGAAACTTCTAAAGTGCTATGTGCAAACGTAAACTTGATAGCAAAATCATTAATATTTAATAAAGTGCAAAAATTTAAAAGGGCCTCTTCACCTCCCCTCCAAATAAAAAGAACGTCATCTATAAAACGCTGCCAGGACACCAGGTTTGTCTCCAGGCTACCATCTTTCCATATATATCCATCCTCCCAGTACGCCATAAATAAATTTGCGTAACTGGGAGCAAACCTGGTGCCCATGGCAGTGCCAATGATTTGCAGATAAAACGTTCCATCCAGATAAAAATAATTATTTATTAAAATAAATTTAATACTTTCTAAAATGAAGGACTTAATTTTGTCACTATAATCACTCATATTTAAAAAATATTGCACTGCTTCCAAACCTTTTTCTAAGTCAATTATAGTATACAATGTACTCACATCTGCACTACACAGAATATCACCATCTTGCCAATCAAGATCTGAAATTTTTCTTAATACATCGCTAGTGTCTTTTAAGTAAGCTTTAGTATTTTGAACAAGTGGTTGCAAGTAAAAATCTATCATTGCTGATAGATTGCTGGTAAGACTATTACAACCAGACACTATAGGTCTGCCAAGAAGCATATAGTTCCAGTTAGTGCAAATGTAGGAAAAATTTTCAACCTGTCTGATAGAATTTTAACTAAACATGAGGAACAGGTCCTACAAAAAGGACTCAAATTTGCGCCCTCTAATAAACCAAATTCATTTGGTTTATTTTTGGATGTACAAAAATACACCAGGAAATTAACAATTAAACGTTTCTTTTTGAGTAAAGAGAAGGAGGAAGAGACAGACCTCATACAAGCAATGGAAACTAGGTCAAAATTTAAACCTCCATCTTCATTCAATCCGGTACAGGCCAGAGGAAGTTATATAGACTGCTTTAATAAAACTGTCTGTGAAGGCATTGAAAAAGTTATACAGAAAGGAGAATATAAAAAAAGACTTAATTTAAGTAAGAAAGAATTTGAAGCCTTACAATCTTTGAAAGATGACGAAAATCTAATCATAAAACCGGCAGATAAGGGTGGAGGGGTAGTCCTTATGAATAAAGATGCATACATGGAAGAAATAAGGAAACAATTGGATGATGGGGTAACTTATAAAAAATTAAAGGGTGACCCCACATCAAGGATAGAAAAGGCCCTTATAGATTTAGTTAAAAGAGCTTTAGATGATAATGTGATCACGAAAACAGAATCTGATTTTTTGTTAATTAAGGAGCCCTCTATACCCACCATGTATGTACTCCCTAAGGTACACAAGGATCCCCTCCACCCTCCTGGCAGACCTATAGTGTCTGGTTGTAATAGTCTTACCAGCAATCTATCAGCAATGATAGATTTTTACTTGCAACCACTTGTTCAAAATACTAAAGCTTACTTAAAAGACACTAGTGATGTATTAAGAAAAATTTCAGATCTTGATTGGCAAGATGGTGATATTCTGTGTAGTGCAGATGTGAGTACATTGTATACTATAATTGACTTAGAAAAAGGTTTGGAAGCAGTGCAATATTTTTTAAATATGAGTGATTATAGTGACAAAATTAAGTCCTTCATTTTAGAAAGTATTAAATTTATTTTATTAAATAATTATTTTTATCTGGATGGAACGTTTTATCTGCAAATCATTGGCACTGCCATGGGCACCAGGTTTGCTCCCAGTTACGCAAATTTATTTATGGCGTACTGGGAGGATGGATATATATGGAAAGATGGTAGCCTGGAGACAAACCTGGTGTCCTGGCAGCGTTTTATAGATGACGTTCTTTTTATTTGGAGGGGAGGTGAAGAGGCCCTTTTAAATTTTTGCACTTTATTAAATATTAATGATTTTGCTATCAAGTTTACGTTTGCACATAGCACTTTAGAAGTTTCTTTTTTAGACCTTTTGATTTATATTCAAAATGGGTCAATTAATACTAAAACCTTTAGAAAAATTACTGATTCAAATGGATTCATTGAAAGAACGAGTGAACATCATCCAAATTGGTTAAATGGAATTCCTTATGGACAGTTCGTAAGGATAAAAAGGAACTGTACTGAGGGGGATGTATGCCAGCAACAAATAGATGAATTAGAGGATCGCTTTATATCAAAAGGTTATTCAGTAGATAATCTTAAGAGAGCAAGAGAAAAATTAGAAAGTGTGGATAGAGCTGATTTGATCAAAGAGAGAATAGTCAAATCAGGTCCAAATGATCTACATCAGTGGGCTTTCATTACGCAATTTAACTCAGCCTATAAACAAATAGAGAAGGTTTTTAAAAATAATTGGAACCTATTGAGGTTAGATCCAGTCATTGGTAATATTATTCCGGAAAGACCGAAGTTTATTTATAGAAAGGCACCATCTTTAAAAGATAAATTGGTTTGTAGTAGTATTGATGTTGAAAAAAGACAGAGTATAAGAACAAAGGGCTTCCACCGCTGTGGAAGCTGTTTAATGTGCAAAACGGTTAAATCTAATGAAAAAAAAGTTACAGAATTTACTATTAATGGTGTGACATATTTTATTAAAGATTTTGTAACATGTCACTCAAAAAATGCGATTTATATTTTAGAATGTGCATGTGGCCTATTCTATGTGGGTAAAACCACTAGAAATTTAAAAACAAGATGGGCAGAGCATATATATAATATTCGAAAAGGTTTAGAGACACATGTGGTCTCAATGCATTTCAAAAAACACCATATCTCTAAAGAATGTTTTTTAAAAAGCTTTTTAGGTATACAAGTAATTTTACCAAAATGGAGAACAAGGGATCTAGACAAACGTTTATCACAAACAGAGATGAGGTGGATCCATCAACTGGGGACACTTGCACCCAGGGGACTAAATGGGGATTTTGAATTGAAGTGCTTTTTAACCTGAATTGTATGGGAATATGCTTTGCCTGGCACATTTTATCTATATATATGTGGAAATATTTTTATTCTTATTTATTGCTTTTTATGTATTGGTTTATTAATAAATGTTTTTCTCTGTTGTTGTTTTTTATGTAATATTCATGGACTTTGATTTGTGGACTTGATGCTCTGAGTGACATCTATTATTCATGTAAAGATATGAGGTAAATAATGGACTTGTCAGCAAAGAACGTGGATCTACTGAAAGTTATAAATGGAGAATGGAACGCAAGTGTTGTCCAGGAATGAGACACTTCCGGGTGTCTGGAACGCATATTCATTATGCAGGTGGAAGCATGTGACTGATATGCAGTCACATGCATCGCGGTGATCAGAGACGAGTGGAATGCATAACATATGGATGTAATTCATTTCCGGGAGCCGTGGAACGCACGGCCATCTTGTTTCCGGGACTTAGAGAATCGACGCATGTGCAGAAGCAAATTAGATGCCGATTAGCGGCAATTAAGGGCAGCTGTTGGATCCAATATTGAGAGTATATCTATCCTGTTTGTTTAGCCATATACACGCTTCTGATGAAGGACTGATGTTCCGAAACGCGTTAAGCGTGGGCTAAGTGGTGGAGCGCTTCCTGGAGTACCCCTTCCTGTGTGGCATATCCGAGTATCCGGAGCTGGGCTATTGCCTTCCCTCATTTGTCATCTAGAAGGTGAAGGATGGAGTCATTGGGAGTGCTGTCAGCCTACCACCATTGATGTTTTTAAACAAATGCCTGTTTAAACCTGCATGTTGTAAGTGCAAACTTGTCATTAAAACCTATATGTCCAAGTTTGATCTGCACTATTTTTTGTCTTCTCTTTTATTCCCCCTATTGGTGTTACACACAAACGGAGGAATCTTTTTAGATGTCATCAATCATCTGTGTATAAGAAGTTCCTATTGGACCTGGTGTACATTTACTTACTATCAAGTGGACTCATTCATGGTGATCATTAGTTTAATTTATCTACCACATGGTTTGATGTGAATTTGGGTTCAGAGGAGCGCTAGAGGTGGATTCACATATTATTGTTATTTTATATGTTTTTGGAGTTGTGTGGGTGTTTACTCCTTTTGTGTCTTCTTCTCCTGCTGCACCTCAGTATTTATTGCGCACTGTGTATCTAAATTGTTTTTTTCTTGGGTAAATAGCTAAAGAAAGGGCTAACCTAGCGGCAGAGGCCACAGCAGTACCTGAGCTTCAGGGATAGATGACAACAGAAAGTGGTACATTTTGGATAGAAAATTTTAGATTATGGTATGCTAGGGAGAGTATGAATATGCCAGCCCTAGAGGAAGAGGAAGCACAGTCCAAAGGCCAAGCCATGGTGGAGTATTATGAGAAATTATTGAAGAGACACACCAACCATGGGTTTAATATTACAGACTCTGGGCACATCAGGATGCTTAAATTAACTCTCTTCAATGGCATGCAGCCTGAGGCAATTGAAGACATGCAGACCAGAATACTCCTCTATGCCCTTGGTAGATCTATTAAAATTGTTAAGGTCCATTGAGGACAATGCAAAGGACAGACAGGATAATCAAGAGAAGAAGGCTAAATTAGCTCCTCTGCCTATTTATGTAGTCTCACAGTCAGATCACAAGCAGGGACATAAACCTTATGTTCCCAAGGGGAACCCCAAACCCAAAAAGCAGACCCAATTTTTCAATAGATCTGAAGACTGCAGAAAAAAGGGTCTGTTTTAATTGTCTACAACAGGTATATATTAGAAGAGATTGCCCTAACCAGAGACAAACTACCAGGCCTACTGACCAGGTAGATGATAATCTCACAAAGGAAAACAGCCCCCAGAGTCTAATTTGTCCCCTAAATATGTCAAAGCCTACAGGCCCACAGATTATGGTACCCATTAAATTGGGAAGGAAATAAATTAAATTCCTTATAGACTCTGGGGCTGCTATCTCAGTAGAAAGTAAGGGGTGATTCACACCAAAACATTGAAAAGGATATTACACCTATCATAGGAAGAGGGGGACAAGTTACTGGACTGCCTAAAAGTACATCTGTGCAGATAGAATTAGACCATGGGATAAAACTGACAACTCAGTTTCAAGTCTCTGATGACACCCCAGTTAATTTACCAGGGGCAGACATATTGGCAGCACTAGAGGCTAGTATATTCTATAAACATGGGACAGCTAGCCTAGCAACACCAGCAGTCATGATACAGACTCTAGCCTATGACACAGCTGATACTGTAATGACATGTACACCAGCCCTTACACCATTACAGGTACATTTGGTGTACATTGAACAAAAGGTGCCAGAACAAGTTTGGGCTAAGGGAAAAATGGATGTAGGATTGCTCCCTGTACAACTTGATGATATTAACATTAAACCCACAGCAGCCCCAGTAAAAGAAAAGTAGTATTCCTTGAATGATAAACAGACACAAGTGATAGAGACCCAAATACAACAGTATGTTAAGGTAGGGGTCCAAAAGCCCTGCAGATCCCCCTGGAAAACTGAGCTGTTCCCGGTTAAAAAGAAAAATAGGGAACATGAACCCCCTACTTTTAGAATGGTTCATTACCTTAGGGAAGACAATAAATGCATGATAATTGACAGCCCTATTGTCCCAAACCCTCAGACATTGCTAAATCAAATCCCTCCCACAGCCATACACTTCACAGTGATTGATTTAGCTAATGCATTCTTCTCTGTACCACTCACAAAGGAAAAACATCAGATGCTGTCCTTTACTCACAAGGGCCAGTAATACACCTGGACAAGGTTGCCCCAGGGAGGAGCAACCTCTCCAAGTGCATTTTCTAAAGCACTAGGATTAGTACTTAAAGGTTGGATACGTACCCAGCCACGTACTGCCATTATACAGTAAGTAGATGACCTGCTACTATGTGCAGAAAATGAGGATGAAGGCCTTAAAGAAACAGTGTCATTATTAAAGTTTTTACATCATGTAAATTGCAGAGTCTCTAAGGAAAATATATAGATTGCACAGCCTAGAGTACAATTCTTAGGTCATTGTATATCACATCAGGTAAAACACATAACGGAGGAGAGAAAACAAGTCATACAAGGTGTGGGAGAGCAGCAGACAATGAAACAATTAAGAGCATTCTTTGGGCTCATTACATATTGTAGGGATTGGATTCCAGGTGCATCTTCCAAACTACAGATGTTGCATGGTGCAATTAAAGGTAAAAAGCACTGGGGACCACTTACACTTACCTCAGCACAACAAGACTTGATTTTAGAACTACAAAAATACATACTATCTGCACCAGCATTGGCTTTACCTGACTACAACAAGCCATCTGTGCTATACTGTCATGAAAATCATGGGCATGCTCAAGGTTTCCTTACACAGGATCATGGGGGTAAACAGAGGCCACTGGCCTATTATTCACTCCATCTAGACCCAGTAATCAGAGCAGCCCCCACTTGTATAAAGGGCATGACTGCTGCTGCTACATTACTGGATAAAACTGCAGACATAGTACTTGGGCACCCATTACCTTTGCGTGTGCCACATTCATTCACAGAAGTACTCAACCAGGCACAAACAAAACATTTGTCAGCCACTAGACTAACAAAATTAGAGGTAGCATTACTTACCCCATCTAATGTCAGTATCCAGAGATGTACATTTTTTTATCCTGCATTACTTCTTCCTAAAGATCAAAAGGAGGGAGTGCAGTACATATTCCAGATACTAACACAGGGGCAGCTGCACCATCAGATATGCAAGTAGCAGAAGCTGATGAGCAAAGTTACAATCTTTTTTCCTGTGAACATGACAGTATACAACTTATGTGAGCTGAAACAGCTCAAATTTCTCCTGTCCTGGACATTCCCATACATAATCCACAGCTAGAACTGTTTGTGGATGGATCCAGGTATTATGTTGATAGTCATCCACACAAAGGCTATGCAGTCACAAACACAGATGACATACTCATACAAGAACCACTACTTCCTAGTATGTCAGCCCAAGAAGTTGAATTGGAGGCAATTAAGGCAGCTTGCCTATATGCAGTAGGAGAAACTATATATATTTACACTGATTCCAGGTATGGGTATGGAAAACCAATCAAACATGCAGAATTAATAAGACAGCTTTTTGAGGCCTTCCAGGCTCCAATGCAGCTGGCTTTGATTAAGGTCAAAGCACACACCAGGGAACAGACCCCAAAAGCCAGGGGTAATGCATGTGCAGATGAAGTTGCTAAACAAGCAGCCCTTATGCCCCTACCCCAGTAACCAGACCCACCTGTACTTACAGGTGTGGAGATTCAAGTCCATAAGGTAAGCCAGGACCTATTCCTTCAGTTCCAGACTCCTCCAAGTGAGCATAAGACCTGGGAAAAGTAATGAGCTGTATGCATACAAGCAGAATGGTAATTTAAAAGACTAACTTGCCTACCTAGGAACCTCTACCCAGTGATGGCACAACTCCTACATGGAAAGGTGCATGTATCTAAAGACACTATGATAAATACAGTAAATACTGTAAGTACTGGTAATCCTCTAGGATTTGGCCAGGCCATGCAGGGTTGTGAAGTGCATGGTATATGCACTTCACAACCCTGGCAAAGCTGTCAAGGTACCAACCAAAAGCACCCCCAGACTTTGTACCCATTTCAGTGAATCCAAATATATATCATCCAACTGCCCCCTGCACTGGGTATGAATTTTCCCTCATGTGCACCAACATCTTTAGTCATTGGCCAGAGGCCTGGGCCTGTAGGGCAGCAAATGCTAAAACTGTGGTAAAGAAATTGCTCCAGGAAATAGTCTGCAGATATGGTGTTCCAGAGGTGATATAAAGTGATAGAGGAACTCACTTTTTAGGTGAGATCACACAACACATGATGAGTGACCTAGTGATAGTCTCTGCCCTTCACATGCCATACCACCCCCAAAGTTCTGGGTGGGTGGTCTTAATGGCACCCTAAAATTTAAGATACAAAAGTTAATGGTAGTAACAAACAAGACATGGGTAGAGTGTCTTCCCATAGAACTACACTCAGTCAGGAACACACCCTTAGCAAAAACAAAACTGACACCTTATGTATTCTGTTTGGTAGTCCATACAAGTTAGGATGCTATTTTCCTTAGCAACTACAGCATTTACATGGTGATTTGACAGGTTAAACATTCAGTTACAGCATCAACAAACCAAAATCCACCATCAGTTGTTTTCTTCTATTCCAGATCCCAATTCAGATTGCGGCACCGACAAACTGCAACCAGATGGGGATGTATACTTTGCTTTGCTGTTGTTATAGTTTTGATTTTAGCTTTCAGCTTTGAGGTTTTTATCACAAGCACTGAACCAGGTAACTGTACAAATAGTAATACATCCAGAGAATGGAGGGAACTCCACCATCAACTGAATGAGGTATGGGATAACAAATTTATTTGCATGCATCATATTTTGGCACAATTTGGCAATACCACTGACTGTTGGATGTGTATCCACTCTCCCATATCCTCAAAGACCATGTCCTATGTAGGAGTCCCTGTTTTCTGGGAAGAAATTAAACAGCTTTCCCAGAAATATTTTAGAAAGCAATCAAAAGTTGTACTGTTGCCCAGAACCAAGGATGGCTATAATCAAAGTACCCTAAATGTTGCCATTGTTGCATTGTTAAAACCTCTCTGGTGGAAAGCCTTCAGGAAAGCACCTCTTAGCAAACAGACTACATGACTGGTTTGGGTAAATAATACACAAATATATGCCCAGGAATACAAGGGACCATTAGGTCAGGTTAGAGAAAAAACATATCTTACTTTCACTGCCACACTCCAGCATCGTGCTACCATAATTAACACATATCCCACATTGACATGGGCAGGATTGCCCAAGCATAAGAGATATCTCAATAATAGTGCCAATATTACAGAGTGCAATGATGCATAGAATTGTGACTGTACAAATCCAGAGGAGGTATATACCACCTGTGTGCCAAGGAAAGCACAGTTACTTCTAGTATCTAGCAGTAGAGGTCACTTGGTTGGGGCTATTGATACTTCCACCTTTTCTCTATTTTGTATGTGGTTACAAGGCCTATAAATTCCTGCCATTTGGGGCATATGGAAGCTGCATATTGGATTGTATAAGTCCTGCCACCTGGGCAGTAAAGACCATACTTATGGCAGGAATAGCACCACATACACTGGAGAGAAGTTGGGGGGGATAAAAGATCTGTAAAGAAGCCTCTGAAAGCAAATGATTTGATACAATTTTGAAGGTGGTATTACAAGTTAATTATGGGACCTACTGAATTGGCCTATCAGTTAGAGGATTTTTCCAGATTGTTTGACAATGTGACAGATTAAATATTTGATGTGTTTAAAATAGTCACTAATGAGTTGTAATTCAAGGTGAAAGTCTTGGGGCACTTTAGAGTCACGGCTGCACAAGGTGGCATGTGTCAGATAGTAGGACCAGCCTGCTGCAACTACATATCTGATAACTTCAATGATTCCATACATGGACATTTGAAAAAGATTAATGAACTTAAGGAAGAATTCAGGGATAAAAATAACATTGATTCCTGGGATACCTACACAGAAGGATGATTTTCCTGGTTTTAATCCTTTTAACTGGTTTAAGGGTATTGGTGGATGGATTTCAGGCATACATAGTTTAATAGCTAAGGGATTAGTAAAATTGCTTGAGATATACATACAGTAGTGATAAAATTGCTTACAGTATATATGTGATAGGGAAAATACTTAGGGGCAAATTTACTAAGATTCGAGTTTGTTTGAGATGCAATCTCAGGGGAAATATAGGCATTTTTTTCATCTAGCAAATTTACTAAAGACAAACTCGGGTGATTTTGGGAGAGAGTTCTCATTTTTCACTCTAAAGCTCAGGTGAGATTGCAAACTCGAATAAACTCACCATTGGCCAAACTCGGAAGTACTTTTCATGAAAAAGATGCAACTTGGAAATTTACAAATAATCGAGATTACAATTTCGGGTGAGATTGTAGAAAATTTGCTGATAAATTGAAGTTTCAAACACTCCACCTCCTGTGCTGCGAGTTTTCAGAAACATACACAGTGTACAGAAAATACTGCGCTCTAATGTCTATGCTGGGACACCAGTATTCAACACATCAAATGACAAAAAAGGTAAATTTATTACATGGGGCTAATCAGCATACTATAAGAATAATATACTAAACACATAAGAACATACAATAGAGTTGATCAGACTTTCATAGAAAAGTAGTGAGCAATGTACAAACATTAATACAGACAATACAAACAGAAAATACTGAATTGACTTGTATCTATTATTGATACACTAAAAAATAGCAATGGTGATATCACTGGAGATCTTATCAGGTCAAATCTTTGTAACAATATTCCTTCAAGTGAAGGGTGAGTTCAAAATTAGTTACCAGACATTCACAGTGGTGAATAAATGAACAGTCTATAGCAGTCCCTGGAAAAAATGGAGGGGGGCAATCCCTCAGTTGTTAAAACTGTATAGTGATAGTCTCATATTTTGTTCAGCACAGAGGGGGAGAATGGGGGAAAAAATAGGAGGGGGGAAAGGGGGGAGGCAAACAGTCAGAGGTGGTCAATGACTTCACCCAGGGCTGACTTGCATATA
This sequence comes from Taudactylus pleione, assembly GCA_031769625.1. Taxonomy (NCBI): domain Eukaryota; kingdom Metazoa; phylum Chordata; class Amphibia; order Anura; family Myobatrachidae; genus Taudactylus; species Taudactylus pleione. The sequence continues at coordinate 2,215,701 of JAUIMM010000099.1, forward strand.
CCCAGCTCTCTGAGGGCTGTGAGAAAGGGGTCCCGTATAGAATCAGTGAAGAGGATAGGTCAGAGGAGTAAACCTGACATCCCCGATCCTAATGTACCATGTCATTAGCCCAGATGCTGCAAGTGAGGAGCTGCTAGTGTTGAAACTCACTTGCGGCGTGAAGCGCCAGCTCGTAGTTTTCTCCGGAATACATACAGCAACTGTGTCTCTGTATGCTGTTCAGTGGCCGGGACGCTGTAAAGAAGGAGCTGTTGGTGGCAATAATCACTCGCAGTACACCACGCAGGCTGAAGTCCTCGGCTACAGAGCGATTATAGGCCACGGAGGGCAAGGAACCAGTTTAAGCAAGTGGCATCAGCTCGTTGTAGAGAAGGGCAGGTAAGGATAAGCACTGAATGCGGGAAGGATCTGCAGTTTCCTTTGTGGGAACGGCAACGCGTTTCGGCTACCACCGTAGACTTTTTCAAGCCAAGATGTTCCCCTATGTCCATTACTTGGTTTAAATAACCCTAGAATAAAATTGATTGATTTTCTCGGTCAGTTTGATTTAATTCAATTTAACCCTCAATAGCTCATTCGAGATTCTATTCCACAGGTACATAATAAATTACATGTAGCCAAAGACTACAGTCATCACATACTGTGGGATAATTTAAATACATCATATCTGCTAAAAAACAAACCAATAGAATAAATAAACTGATACACAATTAGTAAATATATAAAAATATAATAATATTATGCAATACAATATTTGTGTATGTGTGATTTGTGTATGTTTCTGCCTTAAATCACTATTGTAATTGTTAAAATAAAAAAAATGACTTAGTGTCCCCCACGAAAGACATAACCAACCCTGGACTGCTTAGCCAGTCCTGGTTCCTAAAATTGCGGGGGGGAAACATGTAGAATTCCCTCCATAATTTAAGAACCAGCACCTGGCTGCAGGGCAAGTCCTGCTTTTAAATATGGGGGGAACAAAATGTGTAGGGGTACCCCTATATTTAAAACCAGCACTGGACCCAAACTGACTGGGGTTCAATGCCACAGCTAGGAGACCCTATCACCAGGTCTCCATGGCTAAAGCATTAACACCCCAAGCTGGTCAGCCCAAGCCGGGGACTTCAGGGGAGCTGTGGACCCCCCAAGAAGGGGTTCCCCCTCTACCAAAACCCCAGGCTTAGTCTGACTCATGGGGCTCTTCCCTGCACCACTGGACTGTGGGTACATGGGTAATAATGGGGAAATAGTTCAAAACTATTGTATTTTAGAGAGGAACTCCAGGTGCCAGCATGCCTGCACTTTTGCACTTGTGAAACTATAAGTGCGAGCAGGTGGACGGCACCTGTACCCCCACTGTAAAATATATAGTTAAATAACCACAGTACACACACACCATCTACAGTATAACTTTAATACATACACCTATCTCATATACAGTACTTACCTGCTGCCAGATGTCCACATCCACTTGGCTCGTAGAATCCATTGAGAGTACCTGAAAAAAAAAAAAACTCACTTACATCCTGGTGCTGGTCTCCGTAGCATCCCCGGGTCTTGGCAAAAAAACAAACCAGCACCCGGACCAGACTCTTACTTTAGCGGTGTATGTGAGTGACCACTGGTCAGTGTGAACTGCCAGGAGCTGGCAGCCATTTAGCGGCCGCTAACTGTAGAGCAGCTGCTGATTGGCTCTGGCTCCTGACATTTCCCACAGCAGTCAGTCAGTCAGGAGCCAAAATGGCAATTTGGAACGCAATCTGGAAGTCATGTGACATAATTGGAGGACCTGTGGGACATCACTCCCTGTTTTCATGTCAGTGGAACGCAAAAAGCCACTTTGGAATGGAAACAGAAGTATGATGATGTCACTGGCGGGATACGATGATGTCACTTCCAGTTTAGCGGCAATCGGGAAACAGGAAATGGTAATTAGGAGGCAGTGCCTATCAATTACTAGGGGTATAAATAGTACCTTTACTGTGTTGTCCAGTATGCTTTTGATGAAGAAACCTGGAGGTTTGGAAATGCATTAAGAAAGTGACTGGACTTACCTTGTTGTACCTCTTTGGACCTGGCAATCTGTTTGGAACTAGCTGGAACTTTTTAAAGCCACCTCATAGGACACCTGTAACTGAAACCATCTTGTACCTGTGACCACTCACTATTACCATCATAGGAGTGAAGTCAAGCTCCAGCTCATCCATTGAACTGCCGGCGAACCCATTATGTGGTGATATGCTTTTATATCTGTATTACATGTGAGTTCAATGTTAAAATTAAACCTTTTTATTATTTGAAGGTTTTTTGCACTATGGTCTTTTCTTTTTGTTTATGAGTCTTTATAGATGCTCCACTTATAGAGATTGACCTACTGAAAAGCTATGGTGCATATGGGAAATAAGAAGGATATCTGATCTAATTAAAATAATGTTGAATTATCTGGGACATTTTCTTGAGTAAGAAATCAATTTTTATTATCTTAAGGAAGTGGAACATCACTCCTGTTAAACCCTAGACCCACCATCTGGGTTTCCTATGCATTATATGCATTTCTATTAGCCATTAGGGAATTGGGTGAACTTTCCCTGTTTGTCTGACTAGCAGCTTGCTTTTAGTTTATTGCACACCTATTGGTATCTGTTTTTCTTGTTATTGAATAAAAAGAAGGGAAATGTTAAAGTCAGGATGCCATATTGTTCTCTTAAGGAACTTAAGGATATTTATAATGATAAGTATTAGAAATGCTTAGAACTGCATAATCATAGCCTTGCACATCCTCATGAACAAGTGTGATTTATTCAAATGCTGGAACATTTTAGAAACATGTAACTACAGTTTTACCCTTGTAAGTAACACAGCTTTTATTAGAAGAGCATTCATCTATATTTATGCACAAATAGTGTAACATGATTAGCTAAGCAATAAGCTAAAGATGAGCTGAGCACTGTAACATGATTGGTTAAGCCAGGGCTGATAACGCCCTCAGAGAAAGTGAAACTTGCATACAAATGAGAATGTTATAAAAATCCCTGTTTGGAGAAATAAAGGTGGAGAATACTTTATATGCACAACTGCCTGCACATGTGTTGATTTCTCACCAGTAGCTACTGCAAGATAATAGAATTTGGAGGTCACTATCTGAACTCTGCTGGAGCCCAGACGAGGTTCCAGATTCCACATGTGGTTTGAATTTTATTACTTAGGTTATTACTGGAGATGTGCGCTTTGGTTTTCTTGAAATACAAACACACCCGAAATTAAGGATTCTGAGTCGAATTGAGTCCATTTTAGAATAACTTTGGGGTTCCGAGTGGAACTGAATCCTGGCTCGGCTCTGCTGTCAGTTCAAAACTCGGATTTAAAAACTGAACTCGAGTTTTGGAATGTAAACAGGTCCAAATTACATAAATGTTGCTGTTTTTATCGATTTTATCATTTTTTTTATAGATTTTTAAGGAATTTATAACAAATCAAAACCAAATCCAAACCAAGCACTTGAGGGTGGTTGTGCCAAAAACAAAGCAAGATGATGAGTTAAAACCAAAACCAAAACGTGGGAGTCCGTGCACATCTCTAATTATTACTTACATTTTTTTTTTAATATTTAGTACTGATGTTCATATAAGCTATACTAATTTTGTAACATAATGATTTGATAATGATAAACACAGAACAATGGAAATATTTAAATAACTGTAATTCTCCAGTAATTAATGTGTGTTATCTTAGAGAGCTGACTTCAATACCTGATATGGATCTATGTTTATTATTTTTGTCTCTCTTTACTTATATGTAATATGAGGAATCAAATTAAGTTGTATTGGGTTTATGAAATCCTATGGATCTTTTTCATTTTTTTTTCTTACTAATGACAAGACTCTTGAATAATAATTAATTATCTATGTACTGTATTAGTGCATTAATACCAACATTCTCTAATTTTATTGAGAGAAAGATACATTTTACTCATGAAATTTGTGTTAAGATATTTTAAAAATGCTACCTTGAACTAACGTTGGCTAATTAATTACTCAGCAGTAAGATATTAATGAATAACTACCAGTATAAATAGGCAGACAACTGGGAACTTAAACATCTTTGAAAAAGTCTCAAAGGTGAGATGAAATGCGTCAGAGCCCCCTGGGACTATTTTCTGCTGTCATGTGCACCTTATTAGAAAGCCCTTGCCAATAACAAGTGTGTACTGTTTACAGTACGTACAGTATCTACTGCCATGAATACAAGTCTGTGACTGACATCAAAGACTAGTTCACAATTCAAGCATTAGTTTGCCACCCTACCGCAACTACCAGTTTCTCACACAGAAGCAGAACAGAATTTTTTACTCATCTGTACATGTGTTTATTCAGATTAATCCATCCAAAACTATGTAACTTTGGGAGATTTTTGGTTTTATCCATCTCTCAATTCCATATATATTTAATTACTATTGTATTAATCTCAGAACTTATCAGTGGTCATTTGCAAACTTACTTGGATCATATTGCTTGGAATTGAGAATTTCAAGTGGTTTCCAGTTGATATGATTTCAATCTGAAATTTTTTTCTAGAGCTTATTTGTTCTGCATTCTAATCAGACTGTGAGCTTTTGTTTTCTATTTGTTTGTGATTGTATATTTTTTATTTGTCTGTTATTTGTATTAATTTGAGTTTGCATTAGTTTTATTTATGTGATTGGTGTGGTCATTCTGCCAAATTGAAGCACATAGGTATAGTTACTGAAATATTTAAAGCACAAATGCATTATTGTGAATTTTTGATGTATCCTTGTTTTAAATTTTGTTCACACACACCCTTCAGGATACTGCAGCTTATGAAATATATATTTTCTGCTCCATAAAGTTTGAAAAATATTTTATTTAAGATTTTGAGACTAGCACCTATATTCTCATTGTGTGTTGTACATAATAATGATAATAACAACATCAATAGTAACAATATAACTTTTAATAATAAAAAATACTATTATACCCCTTTTATACCAAAGTTGTTATGCCCAGGTTGGCACCGTTCACAACAGAGCCAGTTCTGCAGTGACCAAGCTCTTCCAGCATTGTAGTGGATGCTTGGAGATGATGTAACCAGCCTGGTAACATGCGGCACGACCCGGGTCATGTTGACCCGATTCGGGCCGTTTACACTGCAGGGTGACACAGGAACGACCCATGACCAACCCTGTAAGCTACCTGAGTTGGCTCCCCAGGTCACTGGACCCGGGTGGATCCATTCACACTGACTAAAATCCAGGGTCGATGCGCGTTCATGTGCAAAACTTCGGTATTTTAATGTCGATGTAAAAGGGGTATTTGTGTTATGACTTCTGTATGGTATGTTGGCTAGAGATGTGCACTGGTCCCCATATTTTGATTTTTTTAAATTATTCATCTTCGTGTTTTGGTTTTGTAAAACCATCCTCAAGTGTTTTGGTTTTGGTGTTGGATTTGGGTTTTTTATAAAAAAAAAGTTAAAAATGTAAAATTCAAATTCTGAACTGTTGGAAAATCAGAACCACAATTCGGATCTGTCCAGATTTATGAAATTCGGGTGGATTCAGATTTCTGGAGAACCAAACTGTTCATCTGTAATGTTGACTGATATTTTGGTCAGTCTGATAGCAAATGCCTGACATATTCACATTTTTCATGGATTTTCATAACCAGCAGCTTCATATTTTAAATATATAGGTTATACAACATTATATTAGATCATATTTGCCAAAGTACAGTACAGTACTTGGCTAAATGCAAAAATCATCTATTGTCAATGTTCATTCTTTATATCTGAATGCACAATTTAGTATAAGGTTATAATAAAGACACAGTTGAGATATTTAAATAACACATCCATACAGTGCCTGCAGAATCATACTGGAGGTGGATGCATCCTTCATTGACACTTGGGCAGTACTATCCTAGCAGTATACCACAAGGAAGCTTTATCCCTGTGAATATCATTCCCAGAAGATGCTGCTGGCAGAGAGGAACTATGGCAGTGGGGACAAGGATCTCCTAGCCATTAAACTGGTGTTTGAAAAATGGAAATTTCTGCATGATGGGATCCTAGACCCAGTGATAGTATTTACAGACCACAAGAACCTGGAATATTTCACTGTTCTTTTCCTGGTTTCAACTCACGGAACACCAAAGCAAATGCTCTATCCTGCTCACTTCACAACACGGACAGAGAAGAGAAGTTGATTCCCAAAATACTCCTTGACTCAGCAAGATTACTAGCAGTTACAGATATCATCCCGGCAGGAGTTCCCCCTGACAGATCATTCATGCCGGAAGGGCTGGGACTCACATTACTCCGCTGGGCGTGCACATTACAATTTTCATGACATTCCAGGATCTACAAAATTAATCAATTCCTCTCCAGATCTTACTGGTTGCCCATTTTTTTAAGAGATGTGCAGGAATATGCCTCTGCCTGTGACAAGTGCGCAAAACATAAGACCTCAAAGATTCAGAAACAGGGACCCTGTGTCTACTTTCATTTACAAGTCAAACCTGGTCCAGTGTCTCCATGGACTTTATGACAAACTGCCACAATTTAATGGGTGTAACACTATCTGGGTTGTAGTAGATTGTTTCACCAAGATGAGTCTCTTTGTACCCCTCAAGGGCATACCCTCAGCCGTGGAGATGTCCTGAGTCTTTGTTTGGAACATATTCAGAACCATGGTTTCCCGATTGACATCACATACGTGCTCAGTCCACTTCCCAGTTATGGAGGGCATTCTGCAAACAGGCAGGCATTGAACTGAACTTTTCTCCAACGTGTCATTCTAAGTCTAATGGTACTTACACAGAACCTTGAGACTGTCCTGTGTAGGTACATTTCAAGCAACCAGGAGGACTGAGTAGACTCTCTCCCATGGTCAGAATATGCCCACAACCTGCATTACCAGTCAAGTACAGGCTCCACACCATTCTTTGCACTCCATGGATACCACCCCCGATATGCCGAACCTCCTGTCATCTCGACATTGGAAGTGCCGGCAGTGGACAATGTACACCAGCAGTTGCAAGTCATTTGGGCTAATGTCAAGTCACTGCTGGCCAAATCCTTCACCACATACAAAATGGAGATTGATAAAAGTATAAGGAAGGGCACGCTACAGTTTATTCAGACAGTGCCAACACTGTGTGTACCTCATTGTATGCTATATGTTATTTCCACAATGCCTATGCATCCATGCCTCTCATTGCATGCTATGTGCTGTTCCCATAGAGCTAGCACATACCTGTGTCTTGTTGCAAGCTACGCGCTGTCCAATCAGTGACCACTTCTGTGTACTGTACCTTATTGCATGCTGCATGCTGTACAAACAGTGCCAGCATATCTGTGTACCTTGTTGCACACTGCCAAAATTCCTCACTTTGTGTACTCAGCTGGACCTTTCGCATTTGTGCTAACTGTGTTAAACATCTCATGGCATTCCATGGCTTCCACCTCTCTGAGTATTGCAGCTTCTGTATTTGTTGTTTTTTAGGGTTAGGTTTAGGGTCAGGTTTAGGGTCAGGTTGGGGTTAGGTATATGGTTAAAGCTGGCCATACATGCTACAATTATCGGGGTGATCCGCCCGATATCCGCGGATCGCCCTGATAATTGTCGCATGTGGGGGGTGACTGAGGGTTAAATATTGCTCAGTCGGGCATTTTGGATTGTACAGCATGCCCGTCCGATGCAATATTTACCGGTAAACTGTCGGCCGCATCGGGCAGTGTATGCCCAGCCGTGGCCGACAGACAGACATTTCCTGTGTTCCTTCTCATGGAAGGAACAGGGTGGCGGAGCGCAGATGTCAGCTAATACACTGTGAGAGGAATCACAGTGTATGCCGCGGACATCTGCGGCTGGCAGCCGGCCAGATAAAATGTCTGTCGGTCTGACAGACATTTTATCTGGCCGTGTATGCCCAGCTTTAGGCAGAGGTTTTCAAGCTCTGCCATTGAAGTCCACATTTTAAGGATTTCCATGCTTGAGTACAGGTGACTAAATTAGTGCCTCAGCCAATTTGATTTAACCATCTGGACTCAAGCACTGATATCATTAAAACATGCACTGTAATGGCGGAGTTTGAAAACCTCTGAGTTAGGGGATAGGGCTAGTTTTAGGGTTAGACAAAAATAATCAAAAAACAAAATGTTGAATTTTGGTGATGACATTCTGAACATGGCAACTTTATTACCATGGAAATAATATATAACTGCAACTATTCAGTATTCACTGATAGTCCCAGTGTAGAACCTGGAACCTTTGAGGCAACTACAAAAAATAAAACTACTAAATACAGCAGTGCTGCTGGTCTAAGTGTCAGTTGCACTTCTGACACTAATTTGGAAAAAGGAACGTATGTGGATAAAAGACCACACTAATGCTGAGGCTAGAGATTAATTAATTAAATTCTCATGCTTGATTGATCCCAATGAATAGGCTTCTCTAAAACACATAATTACATTTATTAAAACAAAGGCAATAAACACAAATAAAAATGTATCTGATTGATTATACAATTGCAATGTGTCCAGCACACTTCTACATATAAAGATCCCTCTCGTGGATCTGTAAGAGTAGATTAGCGCAACAAGGTTCAATCAGTAGAAAAAATAGTGTGCATAGGCCCATATTCAATTAAGGAGCGAATAGTCCAGCATGGACTTTTTGCTCCACATTGGAGCTTTTCTGGGGATAAAGTATCGGGCGCGTGCCTGCTTTATCCCCGTATTCAATTTCGAGCCAACGAAAACAGGAGCCTGCGGAAAGGAAAGTATCGGGAAAAATAGGGACATTTTTGGGAATTAGTCCTGGGACCCCCCTAATGATGTCCAGACATGGGGGATAACTGTGGGTACCCCCGTTTAGCCCTGCAGAATGTGTTCTGCATTTTTAAATAGCTGCAGCAGGTGTTTTTTTCCAGACATTACAAAAGTGATGCAGAAGAGCACTTAGGTTTTTTTGTTCGTTTTAAAAAGTGTTCCCATCAAATTTGGGGTACATGAAAATGGGCACTGGCATATTTTTAGGTCTCTAAACTTATTTTTTTTAAATTCTGCAAAACTGCACCTGCCGCTAATAGCCTATTATAGAAAACACCTGCCGCATACTTGCAGAACACCCCTGAACCTATTGCGCTATTTTTAAACACTGTTCCCCATTTGTTTTCCCCAAAAATTTAAATAATTTTTTTGGGATGTCCAAATTTTTTCAAAAAATTTTTTTTCACACATTTCATTTTTAGGGGCTATTCCCAGGGGTGCAGGCTATTTTTTTTAAGCCTGCACCACTAAACCCCAATTCTGCACTTTTTTTTCGCCATATAAAACATGGTGAAAAGTTATCCCCGTTATTTTTCAAAGACTTTTCGAACCTGCGAAAAGTCTTTGAAATTGAATACGGGGATAATTGAAATAGGCGAAAATAATGTCATCAGCGACAAATTATCGCCGATTCTGACTTTTCACAGCCTAATTGAATACCCCCCATAGTGTGTGTAGCAAGTAGGCAAGACAGAATAAAAACAATTAGTTACATATGAAAAATGAAACATTTGGTGCAAACACAGAAAATAATCATTTATCAGTATTATCACCTGAAAAATAGACTCAGTAGGTAGAAACTCATATGGTAAAAAAACTAAAAATATTCAGAGGTCATAAAAAGTCCTGCTATTTTTCGGGGAAGTTCTGGTGGCATGTCTTATTTACTTAAATTAAAAAAGTGTGCTCCCAGTTCAGAATATTAGAAGATCGGGTTCAGTGCACTCTAACCTTTGTAGAAAATAAATGAAATGGACCTCACTGGTATCAGGAGAGAAAGCTGTGGAGATCCGCGTCTATGAGTAGAACTGGGTGATACTTTTTTTCTACTTCCTTTTCTCCACCGCAAAGTACCGGGTTCCGGTTGGCAAGGAGAAAGATGATAGTTTGTGGGCCCTCAAATTAAGGTCCATGCTCCTGTCGGTTCAAGTGGGGTGACGTGTTGTGGTGTTGGCTCCGTCTAGTTCACCACACATGTAAATCAGAATTTGCAGTTGAAGGGCCTCAGCCTGAGGATTTGATGTGGGTTGCAGGTAAACTGTATAGCGCCCTTCAGCATAAGATGCCATTCTCTGATGCAGCGATAGTCAATAGTGGGAGACTGTGTGCCGCAGACACAAAGAATGGTTCTCTCTCTTCAGTGCTCCTTGCTGGGCAATATAAACAGGGTACCTCTCTTTGGTGTTTGCCATGACGCATTTCTCTACCTGTTTTGCAATGGCAGTTTCCTCAGAATGGTCGGTGCCCTGTGACTAGCCGGAAGTCTATTAATTCTCTGTGAGGCAGGTGTAAGCTCTCAAATAATTAGTGTTTATAGATGCATTGGTTTGTAAGATTAAGTGATATCATCACTCTGGTTGTTTAAAGAGGCTTAATGGAACAAAAGGACCTGTATGGCTTTGTTCCTTTTTATATTCATAAAAAACGTTTACCAATTTCCAATGCGTTCAATAATTTAGAAGATAAAAACAAAAATAATGGAATAAAGAAACAAAAGAAAAAAATGCAAAAAACAGAAAAAGTCACATTGATCAAAATTTGTATAGTTGAAGGAAAGGACCATGAAGTCTAACAGATAACTAATTTTGGTTCAGATCCAGTTGTTCCTAATATTTGTACATTTTTCATAGCATAAAAAAGAACATAATAAAAATACATAGAAATTCATAAAATTATAGTATAGATAATAGTGACACAAAATGAGGCAAGAATGCAGGCATAGATTAATAGCAATGGTATATGAGAATATATACAATTTTGGTGCAGAGTGAACATGAATAGACAGTTGAAATCCTCACCCATATGTATGGGAAGGTTGTACATATAAGTTATCCAAAATATGGAGAGAAGTTTATTAGAAAGGAAAGATAAACATAGCATTGAGTAAAAAACAGTGATATGTTTGATATCATGCAAACTCGTTAGTCTACCCATTATTCTAGTACCATCCCCTTTCTTTGATTTTCTATGTTCCTATACAGAGAGCCCACATCGCTCTAGAAAGGGCAGCTGATGTGAGGTCTCCCAAACTGATATAGCCCGACAAACATCTAACGTCCAAAAACGTACATTATTGTGCACACTATTTTACTGACTTTAGCTATCGAGGGTTAGCTAAAGATGGTGTAAGCTGTAGGGGTTTTGCTTTCTGGACCTTGGTAAATTTGACATTTTGGCAACCCCCATAGAAACCTATGGGAACTGCTCAAACGTTGAAAAGCAGGGGACTACACTTAATATCTCTCATATCTTCTACAGTCCCCCATATATATTCATTAGGGGATACTTACTATTTACAGGTACCAGTGGCATTCCTCCCCACGGTGACACCCGACATTGGGAGGGTTGAAGTGCGTGCGATGAAGCTGCACACTGGGAAAAGTGGGCATGGCCTCACGGGAAGGGGCATGGCCTCATGGGTAGGGACGTGGCCTCATGAGCAAGATGCCCATTTTAGTCACACCGGGGGTCACAGAGGTGCGGACTGCACCCAGGGGCCAGGAGCCACTCCATCACTGTGTCAGGAGCCGAGTGCTGCATGTAATGCTACAGTACAGCACCGGCTCTTGTCACTTATGAGGAGTTGGCACTTTGGTGTCACCCTTAGTGGGTGACACCCGTTTGCGACCCACACCCCCTTGTGACGCCACTGACAGGTACCTTCGTAAAATGACTTTTTTAGGGGGAATTTTGCTATTTATTTTATAAATATGCCCCAATATTTTTTAAATTACTAATGTTCACTATTAAAAAATGAGCTACCATACCTATACATGTGCCCAATGCTTTTTAAGTATAATGTAGCCTAATGTGATCCATAAGCTGTAGCTAGGCAATGTGGCTGATCAAAAAACAATATTGCTTAAAGAGAACATTTCTTTAAAAATATTATATAAGTTGTGTAGTCACAGGTGATTACCAGACAGTAGCTACTAAGGGGCCACAACATTTGAAATAGGGGACTCCCCTATTTGAATTATGGATGCCCCCACCTGTACAGGTACAATTATGGGGAGGCCAAGCTGGGTGAGATCTTCACCCATCATTTGACTTCATGATTTTTCTGTAATGCACGGTTTCTTATCTGGTTATTACACTAATTACAAGGCAATATTATTATTATTATAATTTATTTATATGGCGCCACAAGTGTGAGATCTTCACCCATCATTTGACTCCATGATTTTTCTGTAATGCACGGTTTCTTGCCTGGTGATTACACTAATTACAAGGCAATAACCTCCATGGGTGCAAATAAATGAAATAGGTGATTCTTCTCTTTCAGATGAGTTTGCTCTCATCTATTTATTGTACAGAGGGGGATATAAGGGAACTTAAAGTCCCCTTTCACATTATTCTCCACTCATTTTTTTTATTTACTAAAGTGCTGTAGTTGCACTTGAGTGTGAAAGCGTCACTTGAGATCCTCCCTAATGGGTGCCCCCACTACTCACTGGTTGTCAGGATAGGTGGGGAGAAGGTAATGTGTTTTGCTTTTACATTTGGCACTATGGAGAACGAGTGGAGCATCCTTTACAACACGTGTACAACGATTTAACAAAAGTACAAAGGAGGAGATACAATATGTATGATCAGTTGTTGTTTTTTTCCATTATGTTTACTAATCATAGCAATGTGTAAAACAAAATGGTTACAGGAAACATCTAAAGCTGTAATATCTATGAAGCCTCAAGGCATACTGGCACTTTATAGATCCTGTAAATTGCATACTGTAAAATGATCTGCTTGATATCCAACCCTTCCGGGAAGAACTCTTTTCTCCAGGATCTGCTGCCTAGTTTCTGTTATTCTGAGGTCACATATCACCTAGGGGCCTAATTCAGCAGCAATGGCAAATGCAAGTACATACACAGATCGAGCGATTGTTAGCCATTGCTCATGCGTATAAGCTGCACTGCGTGTGTACCTCAATTACTCTGTGATTACGCATGCACAGAGGAGTCCATCGCAGAGTGACAGGGTGTCAGCGTTTGGGGGTAGTGACGGGGGAGTGCTCGAAAAACGCAGGTGTGCCTGTCCATTTGGACGTCATTGCTTGGGGTGCATAAATTAGCCACTGCGATTGCATACGCAGCTTGAGAACCCACTACACATGAAGAGACTTGCAGTGTTTGTGGCAGGTCAGACCTGGTGTAAATGATGCGTGACTGGCCTTTGTGCATCAATGGTACCGATGTTTATGCAGGTAAGTGACGTCATACGCATGTGAGAAGGCAGCACAAGGCATCTTTAGGCGAGCTGTGGTGTGGCAGGCATTAGCATATTATACAGCTGCATTCCATGCAAAACAGCACTAGCAGAGTCTCACAAGACTTGGTGCACTGAGAGGGGCTGTTTGGTGTGACTGCAGCAAAGATGTGTGATGGCACATCCGTATGTCATTTTAAAAATGTACTTTCTGGAAATACATTGAAATATGTAGGGTTGGGGGAGAGATAATATGTGGATAATTGGGTGATGGGGTGCAGAGAGACTGTATAAACATGGAAAGGTAAGAGGGATGAGGTGGGTGCAGGAAACTGGAGACAGGGGCTTATTATATAATTCAAAAGCACACACAATACGTATTGACTTTGTTAATTAGTTGGTACACTATGAGCACTCCATTGCTTGTCAAGAGTGCGATAACTAAAAGCTGCTATGATGACTAGCCAATTAACAATGGCTGCTAAATATTTATTTCTTTATATTGATCCATTTATGTCAAGTGACCAAGTATCCACAGCATTCGAGGATATATATAGAGAGAGAGAAAGAGAGAGAGAGAACCATTTGTTATACTTATTTCTAGAGGATTGGAGTCCATATCTACTGTAGCATCTAGCTGAGTAAGGTCTTTGAAATTTGAGCTCAGAGATAAGCAATTCAGGAATATAGTAGATAAATTGGTAGGGAGAAAAGTAGATTTGTTCAAGCTTGTGATATATCTCAGTGGCTCAATAAGTGTAAGTTGTATATAGATGGATTCAGAGTGTGTTGAGCTTTCAAATCACTTTCATCTCATCGATGAATAACAGCTTTGTTGGCCCACTGTACAGCGTTACAATAAGGCTACAGAGGGCAAAGTTTGTCAAAGGGCACGTTTTGCTTTTATTCCAGGTTTTCTTTTAACATTTGTCAACTTCTTCAAACTGTCTTTTCCCTGCTTTGTAGTTTTCTGTGTTCTTTACCAGTAAGTAGAATAAGTTATTACATAGTAAGGATGTTTCATAATATGCCATAATATTTTTATTTTTACTTGTTGTGAATTTGTTGAATTTAAGACATAATTAAAAAATAAATAGTACAATGAGTTTACTGTGAACATACTGAGAACCCCGTGTTTGTTGTGATGAGTTGAAACTGTTTGACATTTTTAGAAATGGAAGATCAGACACGGCTAGAGGAATAATAATTATCTTGTACATTTAAAATCTGTTCCATTTATAGACAACAATAAAGGGGGACTAAAACAAGACATGAATGTTTCCATCCCTAAATGTATACCGGTGACCTACAGCAAAGCAGTTGACTGGCAGGTTCCATTTATCAGTATAACAAACGGATGTAACCTGCTTGGACACAATAGGTGTCAGAAGAATGTGAAATAGAGGTTACTCCACACAGATGCCCTTAACCAGGCTACTGGGCCTATTATGGTAACAGTGGTGTATACAGAGTTAAACAACAGTGACAGTGTTATACACAGTAACAGTATACACAGGGTTAACAGCAGTATCAGCAAAAGCTATGACATTGGGAATCACAGGTCTCACTAGAGGAGGTAAGTACTGCATGTCTGTGCAGTACTGGGGCACTCTACACTGTGGCGCGAATGGGGTTCTCACATGCACACAAGCCCAGCGCTGACGTCATCCCGCCCCTGCATCACTACACAGAGGAAGAGACAGTACAGGAACGCACTCTCTGCTATCACCATCGTTATGAATATTGACACTGTTTTTAAGTGATGGGTTTACAAAGCAACAACAGCAATTATTTGCATTTTGGCCATGTGCTATTTGCCATACTTGTTCATTACTCAGTGTATCCAAATTTTTTATTGTGTTTAAATAGAACTTTCTTTTAGCAAAATTTTAAATGATCATACAGTTTATTTATGGTATTTGTAGTTTTCTAATTTCCTTCTAATTATCTATACATGTCAATAGATAGATGTATAGATTTGATAGATAAATAGATAAAATGTGTGCAGAATATAGAGAACAATAGACGTACATGGATAACAGATGCAGAAGTTTATATGTGATAATATGAAGTAGCCCGCTTGTACAGTATAACAAACCAATTTAGAATTGCATTTTGAACAGAAATTAGGCCGTTGTGCAATAGTCATACAGTGCATCCGGAAAGTATTCACAACGCTTCACTTTTTCCACATTTTGTTATGTTACAGCCTTATTCCAAAATGGAATAAATTCATTTTTGTCCTCAAAATTCTACACACAATACCCCATAATGACAACGTGTAAAAAGTTTTTTTGAGATTTTTGCAAATGTAATTTAAAAAAAACAGCTAAGAAATCACATGTACATAATTATACACAGCCTTTGCTCAATACTTTGTTGATGCACCTTTGGCAGCAATTACAGCCTCAAGTCTTTTTGTATATGATGCCACAAGCTTGGCACACCTATCTTTGGGCAGTTTTGCCCATTTCTCTTTGCAGCACCTCTAAAGCTCCATCAGGTTGGATGAGAAGCGTCGGTGCACAGCCATTTTCAGATCTCTCCAGAGATGTTCAATTGGATTCAAGTCTGGGCTCTGGCTGGGCCACTCAAGGACATTCACAGAGTTGTCCTGAAGCCACTCCTTTGATATCTTGACTCTGTGCTTAGGGTCGTTGTCCTGCAGAAAGATGAACCATCGCCCCAGTCTGAAGTCAAGAGTGCTCTGTAGCAGGTTTTCATCCAGGATGTCTCTGTACATTGCTGCATTCATCTTTCCCTCTATCCTGACTACTGTCCCAGTTCCTGCCGCTGAAAAACATCCCCACAGCATAATGCTGCCACCACAATTCTTCACTGTAGGGATGGTATTGGCATCTCCTGAACGTCCCTGTCGCTTTTCAGAAAATTCTGCACCACCAAATTTATTGTGTGAGCAAAACATGGGATGTGCTGGAATTTGCCCAGACGTAATGCCCACACAATATTGGTGGTGTTGTCAGATATCACAAATCCCACTGGGCGATGATTTCCCTCAGTTTCTCTAAAAGGTTGTCGGTGGTGTGCCTCTTACTGATACCGGTGATACACAGCGTAGCCTGCCTTGGAACAAGCTGGTGTTTCTGAGATGCTGCTACTGGTGACGCTGCTGTTGTTGCGTAAGGTGATACATCTACCCAGTGGGCTGTCACAGTCATATAGTCCTTATTCTGCCCTGTTCCACTTGTCCACATGTCCGTGGTTAAGTGGACATTGGATGCAACTGCATTTTTCAGGACACTGAGGACACTTTTTCTGACGTTTCTGTACAGTCTTGGTATCGCCTGCCTAGTGAAGTGGAATCTAGACGGGATTTGGAACCGGGGACACACTACCTCCATCAATTGTCTACATCCCACTGCACTAATGTCGGATACCGGACGCACGTCTAACACCAACATAGCAGTCAAGGCCTCAGTTATACGTTTTGCTTCAGGATGACTGCTGTCATACTTCATCCTGCTCGCTAAGGACTATTGGAGGGTCAATTGTTTAGTAAAAGTAGTGGTGTTCCTACTTCCTCTCTGGGATGATGAACGACTCCCAGCAGCAACAGCAGCAGTGGCAGCAGTAGGCGTAGCAATGCAGGATCCTCTGGAGGAATCCCGGATAGGAGAGGAGAGTCATGCCAGTGACATGTCCTGCAGGACTACTTCCGATCCTGACTAAAGAGGAATTGATGAGGAGGGAGTTGACAGTGTGGTTTTTTGGCACTTGGATACAACAGGACAAAGGGATTTAGGTGTCCCTGGACTGCTTATGGTCTTAGCCAAAGTTTCTGAACTTGACAGTAACTTTTTATGAACGCGCTGCAGGTGACGTATAAGGGAGGATGTTCCTAGGTGGTTAACGTCCCTACCCCTACTTATTTCACCTTTACATATGCTACATATGGCAAGACAGTTTTTGTCCGGATTTGGATAGAAATATTGCCAGACCAAAGAGGTGGAATGTTTGGTCTTCTGCCCAGGCTTGACTGTGATTGGCTTTTTCATCCCACGGACAACAACTGTCTCCCCCGGAGCCTGATTTAAACAAACCACATCACCATCAGAATCCTCCTCGCCAACTTCTTCCTCAGCGCCAGCTACACCAGTATCCTTATCCTGTTGTACTTCAACAGTGACATCTTCAATTTGCATATCAGCAAGTGGACTGTGGGTGCTCCTTTCAGCACTTGCAGGGGGCGTGCAAATGGTGGAAAGAGCCACCTCTTCCCGTCCAGTGCTGGGAAGGTCAGGCTTCGCAACTACCACCACACTTGGACTCTCCTTGGGGATTTTTGATATCTTCTTAGAATGCACAGTTCTTCGCTGTGCTTTTGCCAGCTTAACTTGTTTGATTTTTGTAGCGGGAGGAGGGTTTCCATTGTCATGTGAAGCTGAGCCACTAGTCATGAACATAGGGAAAGACCTTAGCCGTTCCTTGCCACTCCGTGTTGTAAATGGCATATTGGCAAGTTTACGTTTCTCCTCAGATGATTTAAATGTTTTTTTAAAGCTCATTTTCCTGAACTTTGTCATTTGGGATTGTATATGCCCTCTACTATGACATTGGGCATCGACCTTGGCAGACGACGTTGATGGCATGTTATCATCTATGTCATGACTAGTGGCAGCAGCTTGAGCACAAGGAGGACATGGTTCTTGATCTTTCCCTATTTTATTTTTATCGGAGAAAGTTTGGTCCTCCATTTATGTTATATTGATATATACGTGCAACTAAGGCGCACACAAACACAGAAAATTATTTTTTATTTTTGTTGGAGCCTAGTGCACTTTGTGGGTTACACCACCCTTTAAGAAATGAGCCAGCTGGCTCATTACATATGGGACACAGGCGCACGCTTGGCACGGCTCCTTTGTTGATGCACATGAAGCTGCAGTGCAGACAATTCACAAACACAGAAGAAGATGTTTTATTTTTGTTGGAGTGCACTTTGGGGGTTACACCACCCTTTAACAGTCAGACGCACGCTTGGCACTGCTGCTTTGAGGATGCATGCACAGTGCACACAATTCACAAATACAGAAGAAAATATTTTATTTTTTTTGGAGTGCACTTAAGGGGTTACACCACCCTTTAACGGAAAGATGCACGCTTTGCGCTGCTGCTTTGAGGATGCACGTACAGTGCACACAATTCACAAACACAGAAGAAAATGTTTGCTTTTGTTGGAGTGCACTTTGGGGGTTACACCACCCTTTAACTGACAGACGCAAGCTTGGCGCTGCTGCTTTGAGAATGCACATACAGTACACACAATTCTCAAACACAGATTTTTATTTTTTATTTTTGTTGGAGTGCACTTTGGGGGTTACACCACCCTTTAACAGACAGACGCATGCTTGGCGCTGCTGTTTTAAGGATGCATGTACAGTGCACACAATTCACAAACACAGAAGAAAATGTTTTATTTTTCTTGGAGTGCACTTTGGGGGTTACACCACCCTTTAACAGACAGACGCACGCTTGGCACTGCTGCTTTGAGGATGCACATACAGTGCACACAATTCACAAACACAGAAGACATTTTTTTATTTTTGTTGGAGACTAGTGCACTTTGTAGGTTACACCACCCTTTAAGAAATGAGCCAGCTGGCTCTTTACTTATGGGACACAGGCGCATGCTTGGCACTGCTCCTTTGTTGATGCACATGCAGCTACAGTGCAGACAATTCACAAACACAGAAGAATACTTTATTTTTTGTGGAGCGCACTTTGGGGGTTACACCACCCTTTAACAGACAGATGCGTGCTTGGCGCTGCTGCTTTGAGGATGCACGTACAGTGTACACAATTCACAAACACAGAAGAAATTTTTTTATTTTTGTTGGAGTGCACTTTGGGGGTTACACCACCCTTTAACAGACAAACGCATGCTTGGCGCTGCTGCTTTGAGGATGCACGTACAGTGCACACAATTCACAAACAGAAAAAAATGTTTTATTTTTGTTGGTGTGCACTTTGGGGGTTACAGCACCCTTTAATGGACAGACGCACTCTTGGTGCTGTTGCTTTGAGGATGCACGCACAGTGCACACAATTCACAAACACAGAAGAAAACGTTTTATTTTTGTTGGAGTGCACTTTGGGGGTTACACCACCCTTAGCGGACAGACGTATGCTTGGTGCTGCTGCTTTGAGGATGCACGCACAGTGAACACAATTCATAAACACAGATGAAAATGTTTTATTTTTGTTGGAGTACACTTTGGGGGTTACACCACCCTTTAACAGACAGACGCATGCTTGGCGCTGCTGCTTTGAGGATGCACGTACAGTGCACACAATTCACAAACACAGAAAAAAAAATATTTTTTGGAGTGCACTTTGGGGGTTACAGCACCCTTTAACGGATGAGCCAGCCGGGCCTTTACTTATGACACAGGCGCACGCTTGGCGCTACTTTGTTGATGCACGTGCAGCTACTGCGCACACAATTCACAAACACAGAAAAAACTATATATTTCTTTTGCACTTGGGGGAGCACCCCTGATGGACAGAGCACCCCCTGGACAACACTACAGCACCCCTATAGGACTGGGACACTGCACAACACAGCTCAGCCAGCCCCTATAGACTTTGGAGTGGACACAGCCCCTATGGACAACTGACTGCACAACACAGCCAAGCCAGCCCCTATGGACAACAGCAGCACAGCACAACACAGCCAGCCCCTATGGACAACAAACTGCACAACACAGCCCAGCCAGCCCCTATGGACTTTAGAGGAGTGGACACAGCCCCTATGGACAACAGCAGCACAGTGCAGCACAGCACTACACTACACTACACAGCCCAGCCAGCCCTAACTCCCACCCTCTCTCTTCACTGTCCACAGCCAAGTGAGAAAATGGTGCCGACGCGGGTACCTTTTATAGAATCCAAAACCCGCAAGATCCGGAAGGCGGGATGATGACGTTTTGCCTAGATTTCAGATCCGAGTCAGGCGGAAAAAGTTGAGCTTGACTCGGATACGACTCGGATCGGGGGGCTCGGGGGGGGGTTTGGATTTCAGAAATCCAAACCCACTCACCCCTGGTAACGAGTATAACAAGTACATCACACGTTATTTAAGATCTAGCAGGAATGGATGAGGTAATAGTCAGTAAAAACTGCACCAGATAAGGAAAGCCCATGTAATCTCAAGCCATCACAAGTTCTTCTCTCCAGGGGTATATTTACTAAAGTGCGGGTTT
The DNA here is from genome assembly GCA_031769625.1 of Taudactylus pleione. Classification (NCBI taxonomy): domain Eukaryota; kingdom Metazoa; phylum Chordata; class Amphibia; order Anura; family Myobatrachidae; genus Taudactylus; species Taudactylus pleione. The sequence goes on from JAUIMM010000099.1 coordinate 2,236,199, forward strand.
TTAGAAGTGGAGTTGTTTCTTTAACCAATCATATTCTACTTATAATTTATCTAGCACCTTTTAGAAGATAATAGCTAGAATCTGATTGGTTGCTATGGGCAACATCTTCACTTCTAAAAACCAGCACTTTAGTAAATATTCCCTAAGGAGTATTACTATTTATATATCAACACCATGGTTGATGGTGTCTTTCCATCCAAATTGGTGATTGAATAAGAAGAGAGGACAGTGATCTAATACTTGCTGAAACTTAACTTTCACATCCATTCTTTATGAGAACATTTTCTTAATCAACATTCGTCATGTCTGCCAAAGCTCGTGTAATGGCTCGTAGATAAATGCTGTTTTCTATATTACTGGACAAAAAAGTACAAACCCAGCAATTTGTCTTGCTGAAGTTATGTTTGTGTTGAAATCAGAAAACAGAATAGAATGATCACCTTCACAGCAGACTCATTTTGAGCCTTCAAGAGTAGCCTGTGGCCATCTTACCATTGGTGATGAGAGGGGGTATTATCATGTGCCCCTGAGCAGTGGTGTAACTAGGGTATTTGGAGCCCAGGGCAAATTTCAAAATGGAGCCCCCCCTATGTGCGCACACCACAGGTGCGCGTGGTGAAAAATGGGCATGGTCACAGGGGCGTAGTCACTGTAAAATGGGGCATGTCAACATGACACACACCCCTTTCTTGTCACTGGGAACATTTCTTTCCATATGCACCTTAATGCAGTGCCCCTTATACAGTTTCCCCTATGCGGTGCCCCTAGAAGCAGTTCCCCTTTTGCAGACCCCCAGTAGTGCCCCTTATATAGTACTCCCTGGTAGTGGTCCCCCTTATACAGGCCCCTAGTAGTGATCCCCCATATGCAGTGCCCCTTACACAGTGCCCCCTGTAGTGGTCCGCCTTATTCAGCCCCCCATTTGTTCCCCTTATACAGTGCCCCAATAGTGATCCCCATATGCAGGCCCCCAGTAGTGATCCCCCATATGCAGTGCCCCTTATACAGTGCCCCCAGGAGTGATCCCCCTTATGCAGGCCCCCAGTAGTGCCCCTTATACATTGCCCCCAGTAGTTGTCCCCCTTATGCAGACCCCCAGTAGTTATCCTCCCTATGCAGTTCTACCTGTAGTGGTTCTCTCTTTTCAGTGGCCCCTATAGTGGTCTCTTCTGTGCAGTGCCCCCAGTAGTAAGCCCCTTATATAGTGCCCCCAGTAGTTGTCCCCCCTATACAGTTCCCTTTATATAGTTCCCCTTGATGCAGTGCCCCCAGTAGTAGTCCCCCCAGTAGTGGTCCCCCTGATGTATTTCCCCCCCGTAGTAGTCCCCAGTAGTGGTCCCCCCCAATGCAGTGCCCCAAGTAGTATTCCCCCCCAGTAGTAGTCCCCCCAAAGCAGTGCCCCCAGTAGTAGTCCCCTCCTTAGTAGTAGTCCTCAGTAGTGGTCCCCCCTGATGCAGTGCCCCCAGTAGCAAGTAGTGGTGCCTCCCCCCAGCAGACACACATAAAAAGATTTAAAAAAAACCACTTACCTGAATCTCCATTCCTGCTCCCACCGCAGCCATCAGCTCCTCTGTCCTCCCGAGCCGGCCCGCTCTGCATTATGGGAGAGACATCATGACGTCATGACATCTCTCCCATTACCCACTCAGGAGCCGGAAGATGGAGCTCATGAGTGAGCTCCAGCCTGCTTCCGGCTGTGGGCGGCACAGCAGTCAATGAGAGTCTGTCTGACTCTCATTGACTTTTAATCAGAGGCAGGCACCGGCTCAAAGAATGGACTAGGAGGTTCGCCGCCCAGAGCTCAGCCCTGCTCCCTGCCTGAGCCTGCCCTCTACCCTCCCACTAGCGCTATGGGATAAGTGCTCAGGGGGAGGGAAGGGGCGCGGCCATGCAGCACAGGACAGTACTGGGCTCATGGAAGCCTATTGCTGGTCCTGCTGCTAATTAAAACAAACACACAGCCACTGGCCAGCGGCTGTGTGTTTGTACTGTGTGTAGTGCTGACCAAACTCTGGTCAGCACTACACTGACCTCAGTGTCCTGGACCACGGCCAGTGGTGCCACTCCGTGCTGCGGGTCCGATGGTGCCCAGGACACATGCCCTGCTCGACCCCCCTTAGTTATGCCACTGCCCCTGAGGCTTAGGTTTTAGCACACTTGAGGCTACTTTAGGTGCTGCTGGGTGCTTGAAAGTATGTCTTGGTTGGACTGCTGGTTTGGAGGAGTTACATTCTTACAGTTAATGGCATCTTAGTTGACTTAATATTCATGGCAATAACACCTGGTATGGTCCTTCCTATCAAACTGTTAAAGAATCAAAATCCAAGAAAATGTCTTCTTATAACAATAGCAGCTGTTTTTATAGAGGAATACAAATGCAACTTTTAGCTGTTTGCCTATCAAAAATAATTTTTATTTAGCAGTGCAAAAGTCTGAACAAGCAATGCAAAAGTCTGAACAAGTCTTAAAATAATTTTGTGAAATATGACCATTGTTCTGTCTGACCTACAAACAATTGAGCTCTTCTAACCCCCTCTGAGGAGGAGACCTCACAGGGGGTTAGAAGAGCTCAATTGCTTGTAGGTCTGGTCATATCTGAGAGAGGGGCATGCAGTTATTTTCCCTGTCCAGGTAGATGCTCCAACCCCCTTTAAATATGCTGGTACTAATTCTCGGTATCACTGGGGGTTCACACTCTGTAGGTTTCCCTGTTATAGGGCAGCCAGTTCAGACTAAGGGGCTGGATCAGAGAAGCACGCTCACCTGAAGGTTAGTGCACAACTCCGATTGCAAGTGGTCTGTGCAGGCACGTGACCTGTACTGCTCATGTGCAGTACGGGTCTGTGAGCCTGCACACAGAGCTGCCGCAGACTGTCAGTGATTGACAGACTGCTGACATTTCTGAGGGGAGAGGGGGCAGAATGGCCTCTGTTTCCCCAAACTGAGGCATGTCACCATTGTTGGGGAGGAGGGAAGAGACCAGGATCTCTATCAGCTGATGGAGATTTCCTGGCCTCTTTTGTATGTCTGTGGCAGTCGACTAGAGTGACCCCATGGTCACTCAGCTGGCCAAGGTTCACGCAGATGATCTGATGCTGTATCCATGGATGCAGCTTGGAACAGTAATGCATGCAGGAGGTGTAATGCCTCTTGTTGCATTACCATAATAGTGCTGACATGGTAGCAGCTGTGATAGCAGAACCGTCTGAGGCTGAATCACCTCCTAAATTAACAGCCCACAACATACTCATAGCTAAGGAACAGTAACTATCTTTAGCTATGGGACTTAACTGTATGCAGATAGAGTAGGGTTCAGTTGAATATACTGTATGGCTGCATGGTATAGATAAAGGTTAGCATCACAGTTAACACACCATATTACAGTTACTCGATTGTGCCATTGATCTACATCTGTATTTAAGCCCTAGAAATGTAATTATTTAAATACACTAATTGCTTTAGGCTATTATTTATACAATCTACAAACTCTCTTACGCAGTGACAGGATTATTGTACAGTTTCTCAATTAAACAAGATCCATCCATTTTTAGCCTGGTCATAAATAACCACATGCAATAGACAGAGAGCTCTCCTATTCGCATTGTCTGAAAGGATCATTATCGAGCACCTCAGCTGTTTTCACACTACATGTACTGTGATACAAGGCCAGTTGCCAGATTTCAGCTGCAGTATCACAGCATATGTAGACACCTTATAGAATTCCCAGTCTTATTGATATGAATTGCATCTCTGAATGTAATATTTTCCCATATCTATTTTTTATATATACTGTACATCTAAAAGTTTATCCAGGGCCGAAACTATGATTTCTGTCACCCGGGGCAAAGCAGTAATTTTATGCCCCCTTCCATGTTTTGATATTACGGATTGTTTTACTGCACCCCCCCCATACCACTTCTCTTTATAATAATTTTACTTGCCCATAAAAGAACAGAAAAACCCTATAACCTCACAGTCCTACTCATCACAGTGCCTTGTACCACAGCCCCTCATACCACAGCCCCTCACTGCAGAGCCATCATCACAGCCCCTCACTGCACAGCCCTCCTTATCAAGGGTAACTCACACTACAGCCCTCCTCACTGCACAGCCCTCCTCACTGCACAGCCCTCATCACAGCCCCTCATACCACAGTCCCTCACTGCACAGCGCTCCCTCACTAAACAGCCCCCTCACCGAACATCCCCTCTCATCTCCCCACCAGCAACAGCACATTTACCTGCTGGCTCTTGCACAGCGGGAGACTGGAGGTGGTGGCAGCACCGTGTGGACTGGAAGCGCTCTAATCATGCTGGGCAGGCCCTACACCGTGCCTATCCTTGGCGCAGGGCACTGTGAGTATGGACTGGGAAAGACATCATGACATCTCTCCCAGTCCAAAGAGACACTGCAGGAGACGGGGGAGGGGGCGGACCATGTGTAATGGGAGCAGTGCACCTGGCAGAGGAAGAGCCAGGTGCACCACTACTGATAATTTTGGCACCAGACTGGACATCAGTGCCCCCGAAATCTAGCGCCCGGTGCACATGACCCCAAGCCCCCCGCTAGTTGTAGTTCTGGTTTATCACATGCTTTTCTCATCTTTCTTTCTTTCCTGAACAGTTATACCACATTGGAAAATCCTCTGACAGGTGATGGTGGCTGGAACTAAGTTTTTATTTTATAGCAACAATGGCAGGAGAATGTCTAGTTAGTAATCAACATTCCATATACATTATATAACATTTTAAAGGTGCTCTAACTTCAAATATTTACTTTTCTTGGAGTGCACTTGCCACTTAAACACAATGAAGGAGACAATTTTGTAGATTTGACCAATATTCATAAGAATGCAGCATAACAATTCAACTGGAACCCATTACTTTGTGAATATTGGTCATAAGGTGCCTCAGTGATGTTATTGATGCCCAATGAATTGATAGGCAGCATTCCCATTGTCACAAACCGGGCTTGTTATCTCTGCTTCTGGGTCACTTACCACTCCTGTGGCCAGCCGGCTCGTTCCCTAAACTTGGCCTGTGTGTACCCTGTCTTCTTAGTGAGATGCAGGCTCCATTGTTTCCAGCCTGCTAGGCTGCAGCTCACACCCAGCCAGCCCCGGAGTACTGATGTCCCGATCACCTGACTGATCCAGCCAATCTCTATCCAGTCAAAGTCAGCCAGGACCATCTGACATGGCACACCCAATACTGGCTAACCCCAGGGTAAATATTCTAGCTGCTGGCTGTCAGTCATTGCCAGTACAATGTCTAGCTCAGTCCTTACTGAGTGAAGCACAACTGTGCTCTGTTTACAGTCATATTGTTACCTGCTAGTGCAGTTCTGTTGTTGTTTGCTGTACTAACTCTCCATGCTATTCTACTCCTATATAATCAGCGTCTCAAGTTGCACAGGTATTCCAGCTTTATCCAGTGTGCTGTATCTGTGCTATGCCTGTGCAAAGCATTCACCTGTCTGATCAGGTATATTGCCGTTCCTGCTTCCCTAGTTCCATTCCAGACTAATCCACAGCTATCATTCATTCTGGTGTTCAGTCTGTATCAAGTCCTGTCATCATTAGAGTGCTACCAACTACATAGGAAACCCAGTCCAAGCCTGGTAAATCCTTCTGCCAAGATCTGCCGTTCAAGTGTCCTGGACTACAGAACCAAGTAAGAAGAGTGTATTTTTATTATCAAGTAACAACCCAGTTCAGCCCAGTTAATCTACTGCTACACTCTTCTCTGCTACAGACATCATACCATCAACAACACCAACGTCCCTGGTGGTCTAGTGGGTATGATCTGGCTTCTCTTTGCCGAGACCCGGGTTCAATTCCTGGTCAGGAAAGCATCTAACTACATGTCAAGAGGTCTCCTCAGGCCTGCCAGCTTTGAATACACACTTCCCACTTCTAACACAGACATCTACCTGACTCTGGTCCCACAAACAAATTGAAGCGTGACACCCATGAATTTTTGTTCATCTCACAAAATGGCTTCCTCTAAAGTCAATAGGTGACTGATGCACTATAATTGTGTCTAGTACAGTAGGATACATTTGCTAGACTAAGATTTATTTTATCTCTGATAAGGATATGGATAATTAAGAGTCAATAAGGGGAATTCATATGAACGCTATTCAATTGTCTGCATCGTGGCCGGCTCCTTTGTGAGCAGTTTACAGCTACTAATGCCAGAGGTTTAGATGCCATAAACAGCCTTTTGTGACTTAAATGCCAGTCATGATGGTGTTAGTGCATGCAGTAAGCCTGCAACTAGAATCACAGCACAAGATAAGTAAGATTTCCTACAATCACGAATTTACAATGTGACCAATTGAATAGCTTTAGCTACTCATTCCCGGAGCTAATCATCATCTCATTCAACTGAATTTCTCCAAGTGGCTGAATCCCACAATACAGTAGTCTTATTTTTGCCATTTACACATATTTGCAAATACACACCTACTGTATGGCTTAGTATTGTAAGATCCTTTGTGACAACTTCATTTTTTTGTGTCTATGATTGGAAGAACAGAACAATTATGAACAATTATGGCTGGATCAGGGCATTCCATGAAAGCTAATGGCAGTTATGCACCTATTTCTGTACTGTGGACCTTATTTAGCAGAAGATTCAGGAGGTATCACAGTTGCTTACATGGCAGCAGTTGCATTAGCTCTAATATGACATTATGCCACCTGCATGCATTACTGATCCGAGTTGCATTCTAGAACACAATATCGGATCATCTGCAAGACGAACGGCATTATATGCGACTGGCCACTGCAAATGCTAAAAAAAAGGCCAGGGAATCTATGTCAGCTGACCGAAACCCTGGCCTCGTCACTCCCCCACAATAGCGGCTACACACACCCGTTTTGGGGAACAAAGGCCATCGTCATCTCCTACTTGCCCTCAAACAGTAGCAAACAGTCAATCACTGACAGTCTGCTGTCAGTGACATGGTAGAGGGAGTTAGTTTATCAGATAAGATAAGGTTTAATGGAATAATCAAAATCAGTAACTGCCCCTCATTCCCAGGGACAGCCACAAGATTTCTTCCTGGAATTTTTATTTTCACTGGAAATGTCCCAACTTTTCTTCATTGATAATTGCAAAATACAATTACTTTTATTCTAAATGCAACTCTCACTATACATTTCATTCCTGGGATTTTATAAGTACACATTCATTGCAGTGCTATATTGAAAATGACTATATATATATATATATATATATATATATGTGCAATTTTTACAGCTAAGAGCTTATCATTAATTTTACAGTTCACCTTCAAAACATTAAAGACATTAAAAAAAAATTAACAACTGACTGGAAATCAATCATTGGAAGAATTTTAGAAGTGGGACTGAGTCACCAGCTTCCTAAACCAGAACATAATACTTATATTTATCTACCATAGTCTTGGGGACGCTTTAACATTAGGATATAGAGGTCTTATTTCTGTTGTTTCTGAATAAGATGTAATCCATATGGAAATAAAATAAAAACTCCATAGACACAATGCAGTGCTCACATGGAGCTTCCAATGACAAATGAGTTAAGCTCCAGAAAGCCCACCTGCTTAATATCTGGGCAGCCAATCAGGAGCAGCCTCTCATATATGAGATATCTGTCCTGATGGCTGCCGAGCTATTAAACCAGATGCCAGATAAGTATTTATTAGGGACATTACACTGCTGGGTAAAAGTGTGAGAATAACTATTGTAATAAGATTGGGGTAGGAGGTCCCTCTCCAGGGGTAGATGGACACCTCCTAACACACAGCAGCCAGGAATCAGCACACCAGTCCAGGTTTTCGTGCAAGCTGACCGTAGCTAGTTTTTATTGTGCATTATAAAAACAGAAATAATAAAAATAAATCCTAGCCCATCTTGGCACTAACTAAACAACAGATTCCCTCTCTCCAAAATGGCAGGGCCTATTGCTCTCACCACAAACTTAAGAATATGATTACTATGAGTATAATACAGTGTCTCTGAACAAGCCTGCCTGCTTGCTTGCTCTCCCCAGGTGTGAGACACTGAGCCATACCCTGACACAGCTTATAAGCCTCTTTCAGGTGCAATGGCTAATCAGCCTGCTCTCAGGCTGAAAGGCCCAAACACCTGCAATGGCCCTGTGGATGGAGTCCTCCCTTCTCTTCTCACATCCACACCCCCAGGACTTTTTATCTGGCTTTTGCAAAAAGCCCAAAACTCCAACAACAAGCACAGACATTTCCTGGTTGTTTCAAAACACATATGGCAAGAATCTGGGACACACATATATGCTATCCAGCACTTTTCCAGTGCTTCTATCACACTATGCACATACTGTACCACAAATATTTCAGAATGTGCAATAGTACATAAATTGAATACATGTTACTTTAGAAGCTTAACTGTGGCTTATCACAGAGATTTACAGAGAATGAAGAGGGCAACAGAGTAGCAAAATGGAATGGGAGCATTTGGATACAAAATAGGATCTACAGTAAGGGGCAGAGTTTGAGTTACAAAAGACACAACATATAATGTTTAGTATACTTGCAAATTTGCATCATTTGGCTTGCATTTGTACTGTACTTCTGTATTTTGCAAAGCACTGATGCAAATGGTGAGTTTTAGGGTACAGTGCATGGCTTGAAGCCTATTTACACATTTCTGCATATGTCAGAGGCTGACGGAACTTGCCTGGATCTGTCTTTCTGTGAGATAAGGCATTTCGGGATGAGAACTGAGTGGTGACAAAGTGATCTCATGTAACCACCCTGAGTTCGGGGAGTGCCATCGGAGTGTCATGGGAGTATTGTGGGTGTGTATCTAAAGTTCTGTGCAATTCTGAGTACATATAGGTAAGAGAAGCCTATTTCTGACTGATATCTTGCAACTAGCTGGTTGATATGGCTGACGTGATCAATGGGCAGCACGGGTTTCTGCTTGCACTTGTACATGCACCCTCATTAGTTGAATGGATACTCATATTAGGGTGTGCACCGGCCACTTTTCGTGTTTTGTGTTTTGGTTTTGGATCTGGATCTTTCTTCATGTTTTGGGTCAGGATTGGTTTTGCCAAAACCACCTTTCCGTGTTTTGGGTTCTGGGTTTTGTGTTTTGGATCTGTATTTTTTTGAAAACAAGCAAAAAAACAGCTAAAATCATATAATTTGTGGGTTTTTCTGCTTCTAGGCTATTATTAACCTCAATAACCTTAATTTCTACTCATTTCCAGTCTATTCTGAACACCTCACACCTCACAATAGTGTTTTTATGTCTAAAACGGTTGCACCGAGGTAGCTGGATGACTATGCTAAGTGACACGAGTGGGCAGCACAAACACGTGGCCCATCTAGGAGTGACACTGCAGTGGCAGACAGGATGGCAGTTGGAAAAACTAGGGCCCAAACAGTACACAATGCAAAGAAAAAAAAGAGGTGCAAGATGGAATTGTCCTGGGGCCCTCCCACCCACCCTTATGTTGTATAAACAGGACATGCACACTATAACAAACCAATCATTTCAGCGCCAGGGTCTGCCACACGACTGTGGCTGAAATGATTGGTTTGTTTGGGCCCCCACAAAACAAGCTGCCAATTAATCTGTCCCTGCACAAACTGGCTCTACTGAGGCAAGATGTCTTCCTCATACTCCTGATCCATGGATTCCTCACCCTCTTCAGTGTTGTGAACATCCTCATCCTCACAGAGTATTAATTCGTCCCCGCTGGAATAAACCACCACAGGTCCCTCTGTACGTTCTGGAGGCTGGTCTCCCTGGAAGAGCTGATAATTAATTTTTATGAACATCATCTTCTCCACATTTTGTGGAAGCAAACTCCTACGCCTTTCACTGACAAGGTTCCTGGCTGCACTAAACACTCTTTCGGAGTACACACTGGAGGGGGGGGCAACTCAGGTAAAATAGAGCCAGTTTTACAGGGGCCTCCAAATTGCCTGTTTTTCCTGCCAGTACATGTACGGAGTGTCTGACATGCCTACTTGGATGCTGTCACCGATGTAATCCTCCACCAATCTGTCAATGGTGACAGTATCATATGCAGTGACAGTAGACATGTCAGAAATTGTTGGCACGTCCTTGAGTCTGGACCAGATGTCCAAACCGGCCCTTGACTTATGACACAGGTGCACACTTGGCGCTGCTGCTGTGTTGATGCACGTGTGGCTACTGTGCATACATTTTGCACAGAAACACAGAAAAAAAAGAATTGTTTATTTTTTGTGGAGTGCACTTTGGGGGTTACACCACCCTTTAACAGACTTATAGGACACAGGCACATGCTTGGCGCTGCTCCTTTGTTGATGCATGTACAGTGCACACAATTCACAAACATAGAAGAAAATGTTTCATTTTTGTTGGAGTGCACTTTGGGGGTTACACCACCCTTTAACAGACAGATGCACGCTTGTCGCTGCTGCTTTGAGGATGCAGGTGTGGCTACAGCCCACACAATTCATAAAGACAGAAAAAAAAGAAGAATTTTTTATTTTCTGTGGAGCGCACTTTGGGGGTTACACCACCCTTTAACAGACAGATGCACGCTTGTCGCTGCTGCTTTGAGGATGCAGGTGCGGCTACTGCGCATACATTTCACACACAAACACAGAAAAAAAGAAGATTATTTTATTTTGGTTGGAGCGCAATTTGGGGGTAACACCACCCTTTAACAGACAGACGCACGCTTGTCGCTGCTGCTTTGAGGATGCAGGTGCTGCTACAGCCCACACAATTCACAAAGACAGAAAATAAAAGTAGAATTTTTTATTTTTTTGGAGTGCACTTTGGCGGTTACAGCACCCTTTAACGGACAAGCCAGCCGGCCCTTTACTTATGACACAGGCACACGCTTGTCGCTGCTCCTTTGTTGATGCACGTGCAGCCACAGTGCACACAATTCACAAACACAGAAAATAATTCCTCCACCATTCTGTCAGTGGTGACAGTATCATATGCAGTGACAGTAGACATGTCGGAAATTGACATTGTTGGCACGTCCTTCAGTCCGGACCAGATGTCCAAACCGGCCCTTGACTTATGACACAGGCGCACACTTGGTGCTGCTGCTGTGTTGATGCACGTGCGGCTACTGCACATACATTTCGCACACAAACACAGAAAAAAAAGAATTGTTTATTTTTTGTGGAGTGCACTTTGGGGGTTACACCACCTTTTAACAGACTTATGGGACACAGGTGCATGCTTGGCTCTGCTCCTTTGTTGATGCACGTGCAGCCACAGTGCACACAATTCACAAACACAGAAAAAATTTTTTTATTTTGTTTGGAGTGCACTTTGGGGGTTACACCACCCTTTAACAGACGAGCCAGCCGGCCCTTTACTTATGACACAGGCGCAGGCTTGGCGTTACTTTGTTGATGCACATGCTGCCACTGTGCACACAATTCACAAACACAGAAAATTATTTTTTATTTTGTTTATAGTGCACTTTGGGGGTTACAGCACCCTTTACAACAGGGGTTATCCTGGACAGCAGCAGCACAACACAGCCCAGCCAGCCCTAGCTCCCACCCTCCTTCTTTACTGTCCACAGCCAGAGTGAGAAATGGCGCCGACGCGGGACCTTTTATAGAGTCCAAAACTGCGAGATCCGGAAGGCGGGATGATGACGTTTTTCCTCGATTTCAGATCCGAGTCAGGCGGGAAAATTCGAGCCTGACTCGGATACGATTCGGATCGGGGGGGCTCGGGGGGGTTCGGATTTCAGAAATCCGAACCCACTCATCCCTAACTCATATTAAAATAAAGTAGTAGCTCAGGCTTTCACGGCTGCCTGTTACTACAGCCAATTTACTTGCGACTCAGAATAAGTAGTCTACTGTATGTACTAAGCCTTGTAGAGTGATACAGTGGACAAAGATAAAGTGTCATTCAATCAGCTCCTAGCTGTCATTTTTCAAACACAGCCTGTAAAGTGACAGTTAGGAGCTGATTTATCTCTCCATATGTCCTAGATGTCTAGTTGTTGTCTTAATATAGTTATTGTTCAGTCTGCAACTGGGAAATTTCTGGAAATGTTTTCAGTAAACATCACTTTTAAACTATGTAAATCTGTTTTCCCAGTCAGCACATATTTTATTTCACCACATCAACAATTCCAAATATTTGATTTATGCTGCATTATGTTTAATTTCATTTCAGTCCTATGAATTCAAGGCCACACTTTTATTTTTTTTGTCAAAGTCTGTAAGACTTGTGAATTATTGTGTTTTAATGACTGAAATAAATTCAAAAGCTTTATGACAACATCTATTGCATAAAAAATAATATAAAATAAATAAATTAAATATTTACAATTGTTTTTTTTATGTTTTTTGTTAACTTCACAGGAGATTCTAGAGAACAATGTGTCAAGGCTTTTCTACCTACTGTAACAACTTTGACAGAACATGCTGGTATTATCCTCTTAGTTAAATCATTTTAATGCCATTCATAAAAAAAATTGTATATCTATCCTAACAAAATGAACATGTCAAGGCGATTCTCTTTCGGATAAAATTAAAAAAATATACTGTATGTTCATGGCTTTCAGCATTGTTATTAACTATATTATTCTCATATTGAATTTCATTGTTTAAATTGGATCACGATGTAGATATATATATATATATATATATATAAAACAAAAGAGTTAATATTATCTAAACTCTATTGTACTGTAGGTTATTTGTTCTACAATCAGTAGGAAACATATGATTGATACAGGTTTTTGTTAATAAGTTATAGGCTTTGTAACATTTAAGGTTGTTCCTATATTCTGAAAAGACTAAGGGGTCTATTTACTAAGCAGTGTTAGGAGAAGTGAAAAGTGAAGAGTGAAAAGTGATAAGGTGCCAGCCAATCAGCTCCCAACTTTCATTTTCAAACACAGCCTGTGAGATGGCAGTTAGGAGCTGATTGGCTGGCACCTTATCACTTTTCACTCTTCACTTTTCACTTCTCCTAACACTGCTTAATAAATAGACCCCTTAATGAGGGAAATGTAATGAAGAACAATTTGGCAATATTGCCAATTTTCTGTGATTCTAGCAACAAAATTTAAGGCAGAATTCTTTTTGAAGGTAACGCCTGGCATTTTTGGTTGCAATGTATATATTTTATAACCCAAAACTTTTACCTTTAAAAACAAATGATCACTTTAAAACCTGTCGTAGAAATGGTGTAAAAATGTATTTTCTTTACATTCATAAATTACATTTCACGAAGCCTCTGGTCATTTTTTTACTACCATGTACATCATGCGGTGTTTCTGTGTCTTACAGCTACATTACGCTAGTGTAGAAATCACACAAGAATATCATAAGTTGCTTTAAAGGAAAATTTAAAAAAATTATAATTAAAATTTCCTAATACATGGTACGTGGGTCTTGGTCACTGATGCCAGGGTCTACCATGTTAATGACAAGGCTTACAATTAAAAAAATTGTTTTGAAGCTTTATGGTGCATTCATTATTAATTTTTTTTTAATCATTTAGTCCCATTAAAGATTGCATGCGAGATAGATGCCATGTAACTCAGAGAGATGACAGCATATTTGTAGCATTAGAGAACCATTAACCATTCACTGATGCTTCATAGTTAGCTATTCGCTTACAACTGTAGTAGTGTGTGGAGTGTCATAAAGTTTTATCAGGACACTTGGACTACCTAGTGAATTGCCCATTTCAATAAAAGATCTAGCAAATATTGTTTAACTATTGACTTGTGTTAAATGAACAATACCAATAGCATGTATTTACAATTTGGTTTTATTTCTGATTATTTTTTTGGTGTAATGTGTTTTCAGTAAACACCAGTTTGAAACTATGTAAATCTGTATTCACAGTCAGCACATATTTTATTTGACCACATCAACGCTTCAAAATATTTGATTTATTCTGCATTATGTTTAATCTCTTTTCAGTCCCATCAATTCAAGGCCACGATTGATTTTTTTGTCGAAGTCTGTAACTATTGCTAGACTTGTCAATTATTGTATTTTAATCACTTGAATAATTTCTAAAGCTTTATGACTAGAGCTTTTGCATCAAAAATTAAATATCAAACTTTTTATGTTTATTTATGCTTTTTTTCTCTTCACAGGACATTTCTAGAGAACAATGTGTCAAGGTTTCTGCACCCACTGCAACAAGTCTGACAGAACATGCTGGTATAATCATCTTAGTTAAAACCTTTGAATGTCATAAAAAAAATGTTTTGACACCTATCCTAACAAAATTAACATGTCAAGGCAATTCTCTTTTGGACAAAATAAAAAATATATGTTCATAGCTTTCAGCATTGTTCATAACTATATTGTTCTCATATTGAATATTGTTGTTTAAATTGGGTCTCAATGTAGATTGCAATATATAAATTTACAACAAAAGATGTTAACATTATCTAAACTCTATTGTAGATGATATTTTCTACAAGCAGTAGGAAAAATATATTTGATACAGGACTCGCCCTGATTCAGAGGCGCTCACAAAAAGCTAGCGCTCGCTCTGAATCAGGGTGGGCACTTGTTTTTTTAGTTGCGGCCTCTTGACCGCTCGCATAGCTGTAGGTTACCACCCACAGCTTATACGAGTGGCCAGGTGATGGTCGCGATGGTCAAGACCATCATGACCATCGGGCTTGCGACGTGACCCTTGCGGTATGGTCTCGTTGCCGCAAGCCCCAGTGGACCCTGCTCTAATAGGGCAGCTCACAAACGGCAGGCGTTCCTGCAGGAACGCCTCTGTTTGTCCAGCCACCCCCCCCCGCCCCGCCTTCCAAACAGGGCGAGCTGCCGATCAACATCGACAGCCACCCCTTTTGGATGCGAGTGCCGGAGCGAGTGCTTTTTGCGCTCGCTCCGGGGCTCGCGTGCGCTGCGCATGCGCACTGCCTAATAATCGACCTGCTCGCGAGCGCATAGTGCTTTCGAGCGGGTCTGAATGAGGCCCTCTATCTCCTGCGCCAAACCGTGGCTTTCCGGAACACCAGCCACCGTCCACACATATGATGTAGCCCGGAGCTCTGGACTTAATACAGGAGGCAAGAACAACATGAAGCTTGCTACTGCTCACTCCCGGAGCCGCACCCGCATGTCCTCCACAGACTCCTGGAAGTCTCCACAAGACGGGCGCGGGGTGGAACTTAGCTGGTACCCGACAGCACTCCTAAGAGAAACAAGAGGAGTTTGCCACTGACCGCAAGTAGCATTTACCAGGATCGGCCTGGCACTCGTCTACAATCTGTGTGGTCACTTGCCGGGAGAGGGGAGCCACGGGATCTGTAAGCTACAGGAAATTTATTCTACTAACTGTGAGTCCATTTTTTATGGGAATTACCCAGAGTGAAAGCAATATTGGCACCTTTAATACAAACTCATTCTGCTTGATATCTGTGCTGGGACGCCAGCACAGATACATAAAAGACCATTTTTATCCTGATACTACGGCCTGCAACAAATTAACTTTTCTCAACCTCTATTGCTGCATTTTTATTACATTATTTCTATTTTTTCCAGTTTTATTTTTTCATCTTTTAGACAGCCGTCTGGTATATATATTTTATTTGCATGTGCTAAATGGTCAGTAAACAGTATTTATTGTCAACATTTGTGAATACACCATATTTCCTATTTGTACACTGAATGTATCAATACTATTGTGTTATTAAATTGTGTCAATTTTCCAATATTATACTGTAGAATATACTTTCAGAATAACGTAATCTCTATTATTATTATTATTATTATTATTATTATCCATTATTTATATGGCGCCACAAGGGTTCCGCAGCGCCTTACATAGTACATAAACATAGTGCACAAACATAGTACATAGACATAGTACATAAACAGTTGAGCAGAACAAGAAAACAGTGTCATACAGTTTAAGCCACTACAAGACAAGTACATGGTATATAAACACTGCTGCAACAGAAGCAGGATGGCAAAAGTCACGGGTTAGGTGCTTTTGAGTATAGAGCAGATAATATAAGTAAAGAAAGGATAAGCACAAGAGGATAGAGGGCCCTGCTTGTGAGAGCTTACATTCTAGAGGGGATCGGCAGACAGACAGGGGTGACACAGATGGGGTAGACAGTGAGAATGGGACATAGGGTTAGGATGACAGATGGCTGGATTCCTATTTTACAGTATGTGTGGAAGTCATTTGAATTAAGATTTACGCCACTGACATTCTACTTTAAGAGGCAGTTTTTGTAGGTGTCTGTGGAGAGCCATGGCTGTTATATCAGTTTACGTGAAGTCTGACGGGTAGCTGAAGCCACTTCATGAAGGGCTATTTAGAGAGTTTGGTTAACGTATAAACCAGCAGTCTCAGGTAAATGTAGAAATTGGTAAAAGTAGTTATTGTAAAGAGATGTTCAGATATAAAATAATAAGTTGTGATCAAGTGTGAATTCTATAAGGCACATTTATTGATTTGGAGGGTGATGGGAGACATGTGAGGTTTGCAGGATATTTATTCCATAGTATATCCGCTGTCCGTGTGTGGGGCCTGGATTTGGTGACATGTCACCAGATAATAAAAGCAGAAGAATAGTGACACAATGAGGCTGTAATAGTCAATTTTTGATGTAAAGAAATCTCATTAGTTTTTAGAGGAGGTGAGTGACTCAATAGGGCGGCAGTGTGCCCAGAGAGGGGAGGTGCAGGGAGAGTTAGGGATGTTATATCCTTAGAGAAAATACAAAGGAGGGAGTTGAAAAAAAGAAATGTGTAGTACATGGTGAGTTTTAGGTTTGTTATTTTTTAGACAAATTTTAAAGTAATCAGTATCTTAATCTGAAATTACCTTAGATGTTGGTCAATGTTTGTTCAACTGTTTGATTAACTGTTATGTAATCACACTTTGTGCATTTAACACTTGGTGTTTTTAACCCCAGCTGCAAACAGCCCCAGCTGCCCCTAGACTGAATATAAGGAGTGGTATCCCTTGATTAAGACAGGCTACAACTGACTCAATTGGCCTGCTGATCAAAAGAGATAACTTGCTCTGAGTTGGAGCAAAAACCAGGCCAGATATATACCATAAACTATGCTTCACTGACCAATACAGACTATACAGGAAGAGAAAAAAAAAAAACTATGCAAGAGATACAGTCACATACATTTGAATCCACACACGATTGCAAGCATGAGGTTCTATGCAGAATATCGGTGCAATAAGCAAGATGAGACAGTCACATACATTTGAATCCACACACGATTGCAAGCATGAGGTTCTATGCAGAATATCGGTGCAATAAGCAAGATGAGACAGTCACATACATTTGAATCCACACACGATTGGAAGCATGAGGTTCAATGCAGAATATCGGTGCAATAAGCAAGATGAGACAGTCACATACCTGAGGGATGAAATGAAATAAACAGATGATTAGTCCATATTCATGCAGGATAAATGTTTGATTAACTGTTATGTAATCACACTTTGTGCATTTAACACTTGGTGTTTTTAACCCCAGCTGCAAACACCCCCAGCTGCCCCTATCATTTTTATTAGACTAATACCAAGCGCTGTGTATTTCTGTTTTATTTTGTGTATTGTGCAAGCTTGACACAGCTTCATATACATGCTGCTAGTTTGCTGAATGCCTTTTTATAGAAATATTGAAAAATAGCGCCGGGAATTGGGTAGTTCTCTCCCTTTTGTTTTTGATACAGGTTTCTGTTAATGAGTCATAGGCTTTGTACATTCAAGGATGTTCCTAGATTCTGAAAAGACTAAATGGGGGAAATGTAATGATGAACAATTTGGCAATTATTGGCAATTTTGTATGATCTTTTCAACAAAATGTAAGGCAGAATTCTTTTTAATGAAAAAAAACTGACATTTTGGATTACAATGTATATATTTTACATCCTAAAACAAATTTGTTCCTTTAAAATTAGTTCACTTTAAAACTTGCCGAAAAATGGTAGAAATATGTTGCTTTACGTACATATATTAGAATTTTACCAGCCATTTTTTTCTACTACCTTGTACATGCATGTGGTGTTTCTGTGTCTTACATCTGCAGTATGCTTGTTAATGGTAGTCAGGTGCACTCTTCGGGTGTGTGTGATGGGGGGGAGGGGGAAGGAATTATTTTGTGTAGTGTAGTAGGTGGTGTATCTAATTATGTGAGGAATGAAGACAAACAACGAGATGGGGACCAAACCGTTTAATTGAGCAGTCACAACGCTGCTCTGGAATGGTAGGGAGTCGGCAGGGATGGGTGTGGGGAGGGGGATAGATGGTATCTTGGATGAGGGGCTGTGCATATGCATTGCAGTGTGCGTGCGCGAACCAGACACTGCGATCGGGACTGCAATCACAGCGGCTACACAGACCTATCGCAGAGTGATTGACAGGAAGTGCCATTTGTGGGTGGTGACAGGGGGGTAGTGGACTGAACGCAGGCATGCCAGTGCACGCCATTTCAGGGGCATACATAAATTATCCACTGCGATGCCTTATGCAGTGTGAGGTCTCATAGCATACAAGGCTATAGCAGTAAGGTATGGGCTTATGCAAGTGGGCAAATGGGTACAATGGTACTCGATTGTACCGATGGTTTCACTATTCTGCTAAGTATTACGGATGTGCGTATGGTAAAGTGGGCATCCTTATGTGGTGATGAGTTTGCATTGCATTCGCTGTGGTTTGCTTGTTATCACAGTTGAACTGCGTGCATACACCGTATTGCGATCCGTAGTGAATCAGGCCCTTTATTGTGTATTAAAAAGATTTTGAAGAAGTTACACAAATAAGACAATCTCTGCCCTGCAAATGTCATCATCACAGTTATCATATCACCCTAACAAATGCTGAGACAACTGCAAGAGCTGCTACTGTGTCATCAGATGTCTACCCAAGTCTGGCAAATGTCATATCACTTTTCTTACCCAGAACTGGCATTTTTGTCATGGCAGAAGAAAAGATATTTTACACAGCATAAAATGGAACAAAGGGCAAACTAAGGGCAAGCATACAGTATGTTAGCTTAACATTGACTGACAGTAAAAGGAATACTCACTTAAACAGAAGACTAAGATGTGCATACATAAACACAACTTGCAGTAATTCATCCAAGCAGAAACACTATAATAAAAAATATGTTGGGTAAATACTGCTACTAAAATCTGAGTCATATAGGTCCTGTTCTTGACTCCATTCTGTTCCCACCTATTACAGTACATTTTTTTTGCAAAATCTGCCAAAAGGGCCTGCAAACCCTTCTGCTTCTTTGTAAAGCCAAGCTCTATCATATCTCATAAATGCATTTTCATAACAAAATCTTAGACACAGTTTTGCCCACCAATAAGTAAAATAAACAGATGAGAAAAATATCAAACATTCCTGACTTTAATATATTATTCACAACACACCAATGGTTTGGGGGTAAGTATAAAGTTAGGTACAACTCTCAGATCTAGCCCTGTTTACACTTAAAATGCCAAAGGACATTGCATAGACTGTAAGCTTATAAACAGGGCCCCTTTACATATTTATCTTTCTGTTAATGCTCAGCCACCCTACCTCTTGTGATACCCGGTGTGGGGGCTGGCTTGTAGTGCGCGCAGCCAAGCCTTGTGCCATCAAAAAGGAGACGTGGCTTCACGGATGGGGGGTGGCCTTGCGACTCATACCCCTGTATTTATCACTTCGGGGTCCCAGAGATGCGGACTGCCCCCGGGAACCAGTCTGTTTGCAGTGCCGGCTCCCTCACTGTGTCAGGAGCTGAGTGCTGCACCTAATGCTACAGTGCAGCACCCGGCTCCTGTCACTGAGGATTAGTTGGCACTTTGGTATCATCCCTCTGCAGATGACACCCCCTTGTGACAGCACTGTGCTCAGTCTCATTTACTGTGTTTGTCACCAACTATAAAATGCTATGGAGTATGATGCTCTATATGACTAAAGAATAATAATTATAATTATAATGATAATTTTAATAATCATAGTAGTTGTTGGGGAACACTTCCATATCACTCTGTAACCTCCTGCCAAACTGCAAAAAGTCATTATTACAATATTATTGCAGAATAAGGCTAGAACAATATTCAAAAAGTTTCTACCTATCTGTAACACATTTCATTGTAGCTAATATTATGTTTTGATTGTAGCTAATATTATGTTTTGTTGCTAAATTTGTCATTCCAGCTTCTGCAGTTTATAGATAGGTTTTGAGCCACTAGGACCATTAGTTGCTCTATTTGATAACGTTGGGAGTCACCCAGCGAAACGCATCAGGTGTGGAGCACCAGTACTCTGTGGGACACTTATGTTGGACATTCCTATTCTGCAATGGATGCACTGTGACTTGGACCAGACTCCATGGATTATATTGCCCATTTGCTACATCAACCTTGCTGGGCTGACATTGTTCTCATCTCCAAGGGGGATTACATCTATTCTCACCACTCTAAGGGATGTCACTTAGCGAGATTGCTGTTCCGCTTCCAATCCAGGACCCCTACACATTGTGAGTTGTTTTGAGATAACCTGTATTAGATTCACAACTATTCTAATTGTCCACTACAAGGAGTCATAAAGGAACAGGACATTGTCACTCTTTACAAATTATTTCTATCAATATCACCCAGAGTCTAGGTGCAGTATGCCTTCAATTTGTTGAATTACTGTTTTTGTGTCTTATTGGATGTTTTTATTGATAATTGTATTACTTTTTTTATTTCAATTACACTTCATCTGGTATGTTTTAAATTATCTTCAACAATACAATCACTTTTCTATTACTAGCGCTGTTACTTTTCAAACATTGCTCTATTGTGGGTGTATGACAAAGATGGAATAAAATGTGTTCAGTATGAGACAAACACCAGATTGCATTTCTAAACAAATACATGACAGTATATGGGTTGTCTATCACCAATGAGGGATTGTGCAGCCACTAAACGTTCCAGAGGTGAGGGGGAGGCCATACTTTACTGCACATGCTTGTGGTCTGTGACCACTTAAGTGTATGTGAGGGGTAGATGTATATCAGTTAATCCAAAATGTGGCTTTGTTGCACATGTTCTTCTCCAGTACATGCTTAGATGAGCAGAGCAGGGGTATTCAGAGGGGTGGATTGCAACTGCTGGGCCTTCTCCCTAATTTATGTTATTCAGAATTTACATGGCACGCAATAGCATGAGGAAACTTCCAGCAATTAGTACAAATCTTTCTATTGTGTACCTACACACAGGAAACATTACACAAAACAGCTGAGGGCAAAAAGGGAACAAACACAATGGGTACAATAGAATTAGGTAAGAATTAACTTACGCGAGCAGTTCTCACACTGTGAATTGCAGTTGTAATCTGATTCCAAACTCACAGGTTTTTTTTAGAGGGAAATCAGTTTTTTGTGCACCCCCCCTGAGAGTGTGAAAAGGTAGGGGAAACACCTTGGACATCTCCCTGATGACTAATTAGGCATTTGGAAGTTTTCATTTATCTTAATTGGGCCTATAATTATTTTATTAATTTTTGGATGTTAATAGAAAGGCATTAAATCACCCCCAAATAACCTTTTTTTTTAGTTTAGGCACCCCAAATGTAATTAAAGTATTTTTAGATGAAAAATAATTGCTTTTTCTTTTTATTAAACATTTAAAGTGGCCTTAAATTACCACAAAATCCCTTTTTTCCTACTTTTTTTTGCATTTTTCAATTTAATTAGTTTGTGATTAAACAAAAAAGGTTGCTGTTTGTCATATATTTTTTTTAAATGCACAAATTAGCCACCTGACACTGTTTAAAAACCTACAATACTTTCCTTATGCCTACTAACAGCCTTTTTTAAGATTCTGTAGATGAAGTTGTCTCTTTTTTGAGGTCCAGTATGGTTTTCCCACTTTTTCATGCCCTTCTCCCAAGTCGTATTTTATACATAGAAAGGTTGGACAACCTTGCCGCAAATAGTGCGTATAGGCATTTTTAATTGGATCTCGCATTTCTTGGGAGTATGCATTTGTGCAATGTTTGCGAGTTTCATAAATCAAATTCTCTTTTGCAAATTTGCACCTAATTGGATTGTCTCCAAAGGGTATTATATGTCCAGGTCATGAAAATTACTTACAGCAGACAATGGCCCTCATTCAGAGCCGTACGCTCTGAGCAGAGCGCACGCTCTAAATGAGGGCCGCCCTCCATAATTCAGGAGCGTCCTCCTGGACGCTCGTATAGCTGTGGGTCACCACCCACAGCCTATACGAGCGTGCAGTTTGATGGCCGCGATGGTCGTGGCCATCGCGACCATCGAAACTGCGAGACGGAGCCTGCGGTTGAGGTTTTCAACCGCAAGGCCCAGAGTGATTTTGGCTCTATCAGAGCCAAAGTCACTCCCACTGACATCACTAGTGATGTCAGTGGGCCGGCTTCTGACGGTAGGCGTTCCCTTGGGAACGCCCCCGTCAGGGAGGCACGCCCCCGGCACGCCCACCAAAGGGGGCGTGCTGTCAATCAACATCGACAGCACGCCCCCTTTGATCAGACACAACGAGCGAAGGACTTTCCTTCGCTCATCGCGTCTGGCGCATGCGCACGATGGAGCTCCCGCCGTCGTGCGCATGCGCAGTGCACAACATGGACCCACTTGCGAGCGGACAGCCGCTTGCGAGTGGGTCTGAATCAGGCCCAATGAGAAACCAATCATATTAACAAATCTGAAACTTATTGCAATCTGCTTAAAAAGCATTCTGACACATCACAAACTGTTTTATGTAAGGCAATAAAATAGTGGCTAACTCAGGCAAGCTAGAACTGATTGTATAGTGCAGAATGATGGAAGACATAGATGATAATATTTGAGATCGCATATTAATGGAGGCTAAACACAAGAAATTGCAAGAAAAATTATTCCTTAAACAAGATTTCATGCTAAAGAAAGCTTTGAAAATTAGAAATGTCAAGAACTTAAGTGATAGTTGGAGGTTTCAGCACAAGATGTACTGGTTACTATATATATTTGGCTGTAAACTACTGTATGTTATCCGTCATTTAGATTAATGAATAAAAATGTGAAAATCACAGCAAAATGTTTCTTTTTAAATTCTGCTTTCAATTGTGAACAAGCTTTGTAAATGGCAGCAGGCAGCAAATCACAGTGAATGGAATCCAGGGAAAGTGCTTATAAGTTCTAATGTTTTTTTTAAGTGTTGTCTTATAAATCGGGTACAATTTTGTTTGAAAAATAATACAGACAAGTTATGAATGCAGAAGTTGTCAATTCCAAATTCAAAATCAATGTACATTCAACAAGGGCATCATTTCCAAAGCTGTGACGTTTGCTAAGTGTGTGTTTAAGGAGAGTGCTCTAGGATGTGTCCTACTGTACTTTTTGCCTCTGTCAATACTCTCAGTATTGGTGATTGCTGGTGATTACTATGACTGGTTTGGAAATTTCCCAATGTTTAATTTTATAATTTTGGAACTGACTCCTGCTTTATAATGAGTATTTCACCCAAATGATACTATGAGGCTTTTTTCACATGTTTGGATTTGGGCCAACAGTCTTTGCTTTCTACCCTGGAGATCTCAAATGCCCCAACACACTTGATCATTGCCATGTAATATATGTCACTTTAAAAATAAATCAAACCAACAATTTTGGCCTGCAAGGATGACTGACCTATTACACAATGTATGGCTTTGGTTTTTTAACTGGAAACTTTTGGGTTGTGGTTGTATGTATGGAAAAACTAGTCTAGTATTATATTATCTGTTTCACTTTGACTAAGCAATTTACATTTTCCCTCACAGTCTAATTATTTGGTAGCTGGTTATTGTATCTGAAAGATGTGATCGATAGAGCAGGCATTTATTATGTACTTATGAAGTGCCTGCTGAATGGCATCTACACCTACTTGGGTGTATGGTTCATTTTCATCATCTCAGCTTGAAATGACTGTTTTATTTACTTTATTATCACTGGCATTAGCATTGCTTCTATTTTCTTGTACAATTTGGGGTTGTTTGCCCATTTGGCAGTTTTTACCCATGTTAGATATAGGCTTATTTTTTGATTGCAAATGTTCATCCACATCTAACTATCTTTGTTCATCCTGATCATCTGAGGATGATTATCACATCATAGAAATACTGTCTCATCATGGTCAACCTATTGCAAATAGTCATTGGCACTTATCTGTATTATCAAATGTGCTCTAGGATGTGTCATTCTGTACTTTATACCACTGCTAGGACCTAACATATGATGTAACTAAATAATGAAAGCTGTGCATCATAACTTGATTAACGGTTTTATATCAAAGTATACTATGATATGATTTACCAACACTGGCTAGTCAGTCCAAAATGGTATGTGTTTGACACATATGACTTAAATCTACAAAACCACTAACTTGGCTTAATCAAGGTGTGATCAATGTTTGTTCCATTTTGGAATATTTTCTTTCTTTGCACAAGTTGTCGTCCTCTATAAAGTAATTGCTAGTCAATACCCTAAAGTTGATATTAGAGCTTCAAAAACATTTGGTGCAAGTAGATGGAGTGACGACTGCATAAAAAATATCACTCCTCTACAGTACCCAGTCCAATATATATATATATATATATATATATATGTATATATATATATATATGTTTATATAAAAAACATGAATTGAATAAGAAAGCAATGTATTCCCTGTGTATTTGTATAGCTACAGTACATTGGAGCATTATGACTGCAATGAGAAAGCAAAACTACATTTATCTGGACATAGTTAATTTATTGACAGAATGTTATCAATGGCAAGAAGAACTGTGCTATATCAAACACAGCATGCCAACATGGTAGTAATGGGATTTAAAGCATTGTATCCATGTCAAATTTTAATCTGTAAACATGTATTGTTGTTTTATTATTTATTAACCACTAGTATGCCCATGGCGAACATTTTGCCAATTTGAACCCAGAACATATGTACAGAAAATGCTTCATTAGATAATGGCTAGATCATACAGTATGTTAATGTGACAGAATCAGGTAATAAAAGATGTGTGTGAAACATAACTGACTAAGCCACGCCATTTTATGGTTTTTGGGGATTTTTTTATTGTAACATTTTCCCAATTTATAAGTGTGATTATATATTTGTCCATGAACTCTGAAGCCAAATGCACCGTTTCCAGGGGGCATTGCAAGCTGAGCCCCTATAGAAGCAAATAATAATGCACTGTTACTCTGCCTCACCATCTCCCAGCCTCCTGCCCATAAGTGGTTGCCAGCAGGTCTCATGGAAAGCAGAGAACAGAGGTGTTGGTTTCGAGGCACAAACTCAGTGCTGATTGGCTGGGAGTTGTGATCTTGGAATCGATGTGTTGATATATTTGGCCATGGACTCTGAAGTATAATGGACCATTTCCAGGGGGTATTAGAAGCTGAGCACATATAGATGCAAATGATAATGCACTGTTACTCTGCTTCACCATCTCACAGCCTTCTGCCAGTCATTGGCTGCTGGCAGCTCTCGTGGAAAGCAAAGAAAAGAGGCATTGCTTTCGAGGTACAAACCTGGTGCTGATTGGCTGGGAGTTGTGAGCCTGGGATTGATGTGTTGTAGAAAGTAGGTGAGGGAAGAGCGCCTCCTATGTCAATAGCCTCATGTGTTGTGCCGCCAACGCGCCCTCCCTTATTATGTAATAGCTATGTCACAGAGCCAGGCAGCCACTTAGGAGCAAACTGGGCAGAATGTAAACAGTGTCCGCACATGGCTAGGGTGCTGGGTTCATGTGATAGCACAGACCACCAGTAATGCGTGAGAACAGTATCCAGTGGCAGTTACCCCTATCCTGCTTCCCGGGGACACTGTGTCGGCTTTGTGTTCTTGTAGTTTTTTTTACATTTTAAGGTTAGCTATACCAAAGTATGTATTATGGTTTTTGTCGACTTTTTTTCATTAAATTTTATACAGTTTTGTTCCAAATTCTGTAATTTATTGCTGACTGAAATCCATTGCAAAAGAATGACATTAATATCTTATTTAGCCTTTAAAATATTCAAATTCAAAGAGCATTCTGGATAAAGTGACTAAGCAAATTATATATATATAATTACTTACAGTACATATCACCATCATATTACGTTACACTTAACAAATGGGAATAAACGTTAATAAAGTAAGACTGGGTAATAATAGACAGACTAAGAGATAATAAGGCCCTGCTCGCAAGCTTACAATCTATAGGGTATAGAAGGACACATCCTAGAGCACATTTGATAATACAAATAAGTGCCAGTGACTATTTGCAACCGCTTGACCATGATGAGACAGTAGTACTGTGATGTGATGATCATCTACAGATGAACAGGATGAACAAAGATGGTTAGATGTGAATGAAAATTTGCAATCAAATAATAAGCCTATATCTAGCATGGGTAAAAACTGCCAAATGCGCAAACAACCCCACATTGTACAATTAAAAGAAGTAATGCTAATGCCAGTGATAATAAAGCAAATAAAAGAGTAGGCAATGATACACAAGGATAAGTGCTACATATTGCATATTGGTCCACCCAGATTGCAGAGGTTATTGTTGGGCTGTATGATCTATTCACACAGGAATACTGGCCTAGGGTCAGCGGGATGTGAAAATGATGAAAGAGAAAATATGTAAAGTTATGCATAGACTGTATAGAGGGGATGTAATTGGGTAGGATCTTTTGGAGGTTACGTGGGTGGTTCTGGAATTTGATAAGCTTGCCTAAAGATGTGAGATTTTAGGAAATGCTTGAAGGTTTGAAGACTAGAGGAAAGTGTTATTGTGCATGGGAGGGCATTCCATAGTGTAAGTGCAGCCTCCTGTAACTGCGATTGGGTGCTGATAATGAGTGTGGATGAGAGATGCAGATTTTCTGCACAGACAGAGATATTTTGAGATAAGCAAAGAGATGATGTATATTAGTATAGTTTGGTTACTAGCCTTATGTGTAAGTAACAGTATTTAATATATTTAATTCAGTAGAATACAGGTAACCAATGGAGGGACTGATAGAGCGGAGCAGCAGACAATGAACATTTAGCGAGGAAGATCAGCCTCGCAGCTGCATTCAAAATAGATTGTAGTGGCGAAAGTCTGTTTTGGGGAAGACCAATAAGGAGGCTATTGCAATAATCAAATTGGGAGATAATGAGTACATGAATTAGAGTTATTGCAGTATCTGAAAACTGTAAGATACAGGTTGTATTCTGGATATGTTTTTTAGATGTATGTAACAGGATTTGAAAAAATATTGAATGGGGAAGAAAGGACTGCTCAGAGTCAAAGATGACACCTAGGCAGCAAGCTTGATGCGTAGGGTTGATTGAGATATCAGGTTGGTGCCCACTATTGGGCAGTGAAAATATTTTTTATTCTTTTTTTTAAAGATTAATTTTAAGGTGGCGAGATGACATCCAAGCTAAAATGGCAGAAACATACAGTACAATAATGGCAGAAAGACATTCAGACATAAACATGATGGTGTTTAACCACCATGTTTAAAGTTCTAAAACCATCTCGGTTATTATGTTTTACACAGCATTACTACCATGTTGGCATGCCGTGTTCAACATAAGGCTGTTCCCCTGTCATTGTTAACATTCTGACTATCAATAATACTGCACATACCAATCCCCGAAAATCTATTGAAATCAACCTGCATGGCTAACTAATAAAAAGGCATACCAGGCAAAGGTGCTATGCACCAATAGTGAAGCACATAGAAAAAAACAAAAACAGCTGCCGTTCTATTGTACATAAAATGTAGTCTTTTAGTTGCACACACATTTACAGACAAATGATTAGCCACTCTCCATTCACAGTGTTTAAACTAAGAGCGGTCCTATCTCTACACAATGAAACTCCCTATGTTGGGTCATACACTATATTCACATGTTTTTAAATTGACATCTAACTTACCAGAAGGTACCCCAAGAGCCTCCAAATGGGAACTAAAAAGAGCAGCAACCCTCTCAGCCACTAATTCCACACATGCCTCCCCCGATGGGATTGCTCACAAGGAACGTTTTATTTAAAAAACTTAAATTCTGGTGAGCTTATCTACTTAACAGCCTGACTATTCAGTAGGTGGGTTTACCAGAGAATGAATTTACCTCCACCTGTTTTTTTTTTTTTTTTTTTTTTTTCTATTACACATAAGCTGTATGTTACAAAAAGAAAAGAAGAACATTTCAGGTAAGTATGTATCAATGACACAGCATTAGATTAAAAATGGTAATAAAATACTATAATGAATATTGTAGCAATATAAATTTTTCTCCATGGGGGCAAAATTTATAATTATTTTTTCAAGGGCCATAAACATTTATTAGAAATTTAAAGCATCACTACTATAATGGCGCAAAAATCTGTGTTATTTCTCTAAAGAGATCAGAAATACTATTTTTGTAAAGGATCATTTATATTTACAAGTTATGTAAAGGAGACACAAATATTCTTTCTCTACAATGGGCATTAAAATGTATTTAATTTATTAGGGGGCAGCACTTATAGTTTACCATCCATGAATCTCAACTGTTTGTTAAATGTGAAAAACATAGAGACACTTTGCTCATTCATGCTCATACATTTTCACATGTATTCCACCAAACCTTTTGTAATCCAGCTGCTAACTTCCAAGTAATAGACTTTCATATAACATTTACAAATTCAGGTTATAAATTTGGGTATTTTTTTAAAAAAAATCCATAAATAATTAGTTTATTTTAACAACATCAAGGGAGGTTAGCTCATCTTTACTTATAAGAATCCAATTTATCCAGATTAATTGAAGGAGATAATTATATGAAACACTTCAGTAGCCATCGTCTATATAGCTACAGTAGTTGTCAACAAAGAGTGAAACAAAATGGCATCTCTTAATTGAACTAATGGCTTGGAACTAGTTTCTCTTTTGAATTCAATAAATAAAAGTCAGCATGAAACTTTTATTGGATTTTGGATTAACTACAAGGAGACAGTAAACAGGTCTAGTTGTTAAGTATTATTGTAAGAAAAACATCAAGTACATTACAATGTAAATGTGGCTAAATGAATCATTAAATAACAATCCTAGACAAAAAGTACATCTGTTCATTTACAGATAATAAAAATAATTAGGAATATGCATCTGGACCATTCTGCAAAATCATTATCGAACTAAAGATTAATGGAGCCAATATTAATGTATTATCTGACTGATTTGGATGAGAGTTTAAGCAATCTAAAGGTGATCAATCTGGAATCTCCTGCTGAATATTGCCGCTATGATTACTTTCATTACATGTGAATTGTTAAATAGCTTATATTCCACAGTACAATGAAAGATTATTTGTGGATCCATTTGTGTGTAGAAGCAGTTTGATCTATTATCCTGGAAGGACCTGTATTTCCCTTCTCAGATAAGCTACTTCTGGTGCAGGAGCAGAGCAATTTTGCACCCCAAAACATGAGACATCAAAACTGCGAGATCCAGCTGTAAAATGGACTGTCTTGCAACTCAGCTCCAGAGTTATTGTATGTGCCAAGTTCTCCATGAGAATGTCATTGGAACTCAGGTTCTGGTGTGATGAGTATTACTTATGTATTAATTATGTATTATGCATTAAATATGAGTATTAATTATTAAAGTATGTAAGTCCCAGGCACCATACTTAGGGTCCTATTCATCATCGGGGGCAATATGGACCCCAATGATGAAGTAGTCACCACGTTACTGGACATACTTTAGCTTCCTCCTCCTTCTGGCGGAAACTGAACACAGGAGAAATTCATCATTGCTCCAGTGCAGGTACAGCTGCTCTGAAAAGCAGCTGTCCCCATGATTAGTAATGCTACTACAGAAGTAACAGCATTGCTTACCTCCCCCATGGCCGGGTACTGAACATGTGTGACCTAAAGTCACGCATGCACAAAGCTGCTTGGGATGCAGTGAGGAAGCGATGGAGTGATCCATAGGAAGGAGTGGGGTTTCCGAGAACAAGCGCCATCTAATGATGGCATTAGTTCTCACAGGCAAACTCCAAAAACTTGAAGTTTTTGCAATTTGCTGAATTGGACCCCTGATGATAAATGGTCCATTACCTTAAATATGCAGAAACAAGCATTTCTGCATGTGTAATGGGCCATTTAAATTATGATGAATAGGGCCCCAAGAATCAACACAGTGTCTACATTTCAAGAATGTTGACATGATGAATATCAACATGGTTAATATCGACATTATAAATATGTTTTTTTTTTCATTGTCGACATTATTTCAATGTCATCATTCTCATGGAGCCTTTCGGTTCGGCTATTTTTTTAGTCTTTTTTCAAAAAAAGTTATAGAATGTCCATACATTTTTTGAAAACATATGTATGTCAGTAAAATAGCTTTTGCATACAAACTATTTTAGGTAAATTAAACAGGGCTCAAATCTTATCATCTTAAAGTTAAATTTCTTCACAATGGCAGTATCATTCTGCAAATAATATGGAACCGGTTTCAAAAATACAGTTTATTAAAGCACACAGTTAAACATAGAATCAGTATATTAGGAGAAAGACAATATGAAATTAAAATACCCAGATGCCATAGTCATACAGACTTTTTAAAGCACATATAAAAAATAACTTTAATCCAACCTCTTAATTATGACTGGGAAAGTGACAAACAGCACTACAGCAGATCCGCCATCCGTAATATGAAAGAATTTATGCCCAATTGAACATACAAATTATTATGCAGTCATGCGCCACCTAAGGCAGAAACAGGTTCAGAAATGAAGAACTAATATGTCATCCAAATAATAGCCGAGTGAACACACCAATGCTTATGGCCTGGGGGTCTCACTGATAATCCTCTAGTGATAATTTTAAACTGCTGGTGAAAATTTGAGTGATGATATACACAAAAACATAATTTTCCCCTCTCTTAATTTGTTTGCTTTATTTATTATAGGGTCATATAAGCTCTTATGAAAAAATCAGCTCTATGTACTAAAGTTGTTTATTTTATTTTTTTTAATAAAAGAGCCAAGCGTATTCTACTTTTATTCAATAATTGCACCAGGAGACTGATTTGTGGGAAATAGGCATGGAAGATTTTGGATAGCAAAAATGAAATAATCCTAGTAAAACTAAGACACATGGAACACTTATGCTGAGTACATACTAGACGATGTGTACTCAGATGATATGACAGCTAACGGTCACTCATTCCATCATTGCTTACCTTGCACGGTGTTGCAGGCAATATCGTCCGGTTGGCCATGCAGCGTAGATTGTGCTTACACGCTTAACATTCCAGATAATATGTCACTTCCATCCGAATAAGAACGACATATCGAGCCAACACTTCACTCTAATGTGTACCGAGCTTTAACCTACATACAATGATTCAAAATCATTGACCTTAGTACTTGGCTCAGGATTGAGTGACTCTCTTGCCTTCCTTTGTGGAAGCCCATGGACTTAAGGTGCCCATCCACTAGGCGATTAAACCTAGCGACAACGACCGTCATTATCGCTCAATCGCTTGGTAATCGGCCGCAAATTGGGCAATAAAATGTTAAAAACTACCAGCGATGCTGGTCGTTTTTAACATCTATCATCGCCTGAACATAACGGTCAACCTGGTGTTTGGGGATGATTGATCTGCATACACTGAACGTCTGAACGTTCAGTGTATGCACTTCACCCCTAGGGGGACGACGGCGTGATTACTATGTCATAATCGTGCCGTCGTCCCTGCATCTAGTAGTGGATGGGCAGCATTACAAGGAGATCAAATATCTACACTTTTCTTTTTCAATTCTTATCCCAAGCACACTTCTAATTATGCTTCAATGTTTGAAAAACTTTTTTTTACTAACTTAATAAAGATCTTCCACCATGACATGTAATTTCTCAGCTAACAGTCACAGAACTGCACAGGAGAATTGAAACTAAAATTAGATTTTCAACTGAATCAGTGATCTAGGACAGCTTTACTGCAATTACCCATTTTTTCTTTTAAATAAAATACAAGATGAAATAAAAAAAGAGCTACTCCTTTCAGAGCAACAAAAGCTCAAATGCTCCCCAGCCCACGGGTATATGGTTTTAATGATGCATTTAGCTAAAAAATATATATATGCATACAGAATTACAATTTTTTAGTTAATAGCTCTGTGGGTTAGGTGTAGAGGTTGGATAAAAATGTACCATTAACTAGGAGCAGAAAACCTAAATCAGAAAGCCAGTATCAGCATCCCTGTTATGGATTTACAGTAAGAGATTGTACTTTTTTTTAAGAATAGATGCAGATGTTGCATGCAAATGTCTAAAAATATGGAATGACAAATTTGACAGTTTGTTTGCTAAATGTGATTGACTTATTGTGACAGTTCTCTAATTTTTTATGAAAGTGACATGCTGTTTTTCTCTTGGCAAACCTTTAGCAGCTTAATGATATGCATATGTTTGTAGTAGATTGTATTATATACACAGTGCAGGTGCTTTTAAAGAGCAGCAATTGTAAATCACAGCACATGAGTCATGTATAGTAGTGTGGTAGTGCGGTCAGTTTTTAATCCTTTATTTGTATTCTTTTACTATTTAAATACCTTAATTATACAACTGAACATATGCATGAGACATTTAGCAATTTTGCTTGCAAATTACTTTAGCATATTCTGTTGTTTATTTGTATGGGGTATACTACACACCACACACAATTAGTTGTGATAATACATGTTGGACTTTATGAAGTGTTTATTATAATTTCTTTTATCTCTCCCACAAGTTCTGTTTTCTTAGTCACCCTTCCCACTTGCACATCGCCCTCTCCTTAATCTCTCACTTCTCACACACTCTCTTCCCTTTCCTCCCCCGACCCCAACTCTCTCCAAATCATACTCTTTCTCTCTTGCTCGCTCTCTCTCTCTCTCCCTCTCTCAAAAACACAGACACTTTTCTTATTTTATTCTCTATGATACTTCAAAAAGTACAAAAGTTTAAGTGTCCAGTAACCCAAACAACCAGTCAGACCTTTGGTTTCATAATCTAACGTGCTCCAGATATGTCAAAGCTAATTGGTGACTAGTTGCTCTGGGCGATTGCACATTCACAAAGGACACCTATTGATCAAAGGCTCAGGTCTAGCTCAAATGAAAGGAACTCTTGAGCATTTCTCTGCCCAAAATGATAAATCTCTGGCATTGAAAATCCAACATGTACTTGATTGTTCTTTTAGAAGGATTCTTGGACTATGCTGGTTATTTGCTCTCTCGATAGTGATACATAATGTCCTTCAAATTGAAAGTTCAATGAAAAATGAATATTTTTGTCACTATACAGGTATACTTGTCTAAAATATATTGTTAAGCACTTGAGCTCGTTTTTAACTTTGTGTTGCATAAATCAAAATAAATCTATTGAAAGTATATAAAGCAGTATTTCCTTAACCACTTAACTGACACATTTTTTTTTATAAAAACTTCCTCCGAAATTGTCACATTTTTAAATTATATAATTAAGTAAAGAACAACTATTCAAAAAATGATTTCACTTTTTTAGTAGCATCAACAAGGTGTCTGGCACCACCCTGGGGATATGTCTAAAAAGAAAAAAGAAAATTGAGGACACTGATTGACACTTTCATTAAAGAGGGCAAAATCGAGAAGCAGCCTAAAATTAACCCTGGTTCTTCTCTTTAGAAGTAAATATTTGTTGTTAAATGGTGGTTTAAAGTGCTTGGTCCCAGCCAAAACAAATAAGACAAGACAAATAAATGATAAAGATAATATAAAATATACGCTCCCAAGCCACTTAAGGTGTGTACAAACTAGATGATTGTTTGAATGATTTGCCCTATTCCGACACATCGAAATGACTAATCATTCAAATTGACAAGTGTGTACGCACTATATGTGCTCCCGCGGCATCATCCCTTGCATCTTCAGGTCGCCCCTACATGCAGCTCAATCTGACAATCTCATTAACGATTTTCTGCAAATCATGCAGTGTGCATGCACTGCAGGATGACCAGACCATATGTGAACTTTATATAGTTAATGATCTAAACACCAAACAATGCAGGATATATAATTTGGTCATTTGGAAGATTGCACAGTGTGTATGCACTATATCATTTGTCCGGTAGTTCAAAAGAAATCTGGATGAACATTGCATAGTTTGCAAGACGTCTAGTGTGTGTGCACCTTAACCTGGTTCCCAGAGATGAGTAACCTTCACTTTCCATATCATCTGCTCTCTAGAGGGTTCTCCAGGGCTATGAACACTTTTCTGCATTATGTGCAATGTAAAGAACCACTCATAGAAGTGAGTGACCCTGCATCTCTGACCTACAAGTAACACTAAAAGACTAGAATTAATCATCACTGTCTGCAGGTTTCCTTTCAGCGCTAAGAGCACTTATATGCATTTTACATTATAAATATACTGTATATAAGCACATATATCTCAGAATGAACCAGAATTAAAGCAAATGTGGCAGTAAGTTGCTAGATAATGCCATGTGCGAGGGAGGGTAAGGATGTGATGATGAACTTTTGAGAGGACATTTCTTTAAGTTCCAGGCATTTACCATTTTTCCCATCCCACCAAAGGGCCAAAATTAAACCTCATTAAAGATGTACACTTGCTTCCCATCTAGGGAGATAACTTCACAAACTAATAGTGCAACTAATTCTGCAGGAAGAAGGAAAATGTGAAAAGATGCATTGCGTGACAGTACATGCAACCCCCTCTCACCTGAATGTTACAAAAGGTACTGTACTTGAAGGATTTGTAAAGCCATCCTCTACTTAAATCAGTGCCTCCACCCGAGCTGTTAGTTTGACAGCTGTACATCAGGGGTGGCTAATAAAGAGATTAGGGATAGTATATGGATAATAATGGGTTTTGTACAAAAGATGGACAATGTAAAGGTTGACAGTTAATTGGTCAACACCAGATGGTTGACATGTAATAGGTTGACAAGGACAAAAGATCGAATGACTAAAGGTTGACAGTGAAGAAGGTTAATAGGTTCAAATGGTCAACATATGTTTTTTTTGTAATTTAATCCTAATGCTAACCCTCCATCTGGTGCCTAACCCTAACCCTCCCCCAAGTGCATAAGACTAACTCTAACCTAACCCTTACCCTAGTACCTAATCCAAACTGTTCCCTCTGGCAACCTAACCCTAACCCTCTCCCAAGTGCCTAACCCTCACTCTAACCTTAAAATTGTTGAAAAACCATAAAAAGTCAACCACTTTTTGTGTCAACCATATGTGTGTTGACCATTTGAACATGTCGACCTTTTAACCCTGTCGACCTTCTGCAATGTTGACCTTTTGTCAGTCGACAGTTTGTACATGTTGACATATTGCATGTGACAAGCTGATGTCAACCCATTGACTGTTCACCTTTACATTGTCAATCTTCTATTTGGATACTGACAATCACACACCGTAAAAGTGGTGATTTTATTATACTGGATCTCTTCCACATCATAAGATCCTGTAGGTGTAAGATTCTTATGCCAACATAATCATCACATACACATATTTTAAATATCCCATTTTCTTCAAGCAATAAATACATTCCATTTGATAATTGTCTCTAGTAATATTATTCTTCATCCCACTATTCCTCATTCTATAGGTAGCTTCCCTTTCTCACAACACTACTCCCCCAAATAAGACTTGTCCATAAATCATTTTATAATAAATTATGTGTTTCAGTTAATAGTCATAAAGCTGGAGTTTTTTTGTTTCCAAAACCTTCCCATCTCGCCTGACTACCGTAAAATAATGTATCCCAATATAACATATTACCCTTTCTCATCACACTTGGATTGACATTACAATAAATGATCTGCTCTAACGGTTGTAACCTTAAACAGTATTGATACCGTTACAAGTAAACCAATAATATTATAAAACAGAGTTATTCTGCATCTGTAAACTTTACATTATTTGGCTAATTACATGTTGGTGCACAAACTGTAGCTACTGCCTTAGATGTGTGCAGAAGTCATTGAATACTGTATATTTCTGCTAAAAATGAATTGATATTAATTGGAAAATTACCCTTAATGACTATAACAGAGGAAGAAACAAACCTAAATTTGCAGTAGTACCCAGTAGTAGTCATGCAACGAAGCCGGCACAGGGGGTGCCACATCCGGACCTCCCTCTCCACCAAGTCATGGACCACCTTGTTCCCCCTTCCCTTCTGGTTGCCCAGTATACAGTATACAGTAGTCACTGACAGAAAATATATGTAGGCCATCGAACATCAGGAATGTAAGATAGTTTACAGGATGTTTGCTGATTTGATAAGTTAGCAGATAGTCTGTAGCTCAATGTATCTAGTAAATTCTGTACTAATTAACACACTTGTGCTCAAGTATGGCTATCCTTAAACACAACAATTTAGGTCATTATTATATAGATATTTAATAATACACAGTGCCCTGTTCATTTAATAGATTAAATACTAGTATAACTAGCAATTCTGCAAAATGGTGTAAGTTTTATGTCTATGTCTTCAATTGTATGCACATTTTAATGGTGTTTTTCCAACATCACTCACCAGTTGATGAATATGCATTTATTGAAGGACTGCTTTATAATGAACCATTCTTGAGTGCCTTCATAAGTCATTACAAAAACAGGGTAGATGAGACAGGTATGATCATTATGTGAATATGCTTTAATATACAGTACACATTTCCAGTAATAATTTGCTACAGCTCTTTACCAGCTGATTGATGAGATCACTCATCCTTACAGTGAGATTGCAATATACATCTAAAACATTTCAGCTACTTTTATTGAATGATTTTTATAAGCATCATTAGAAGTTAACACCTTAATTTCAGCAGAAACGTATTAGTGCCATCTGCTTCCCTCAAACTGATAAACTAAGTCATTCTCAGTTTTATGGGAAACAGTCTCAGCAATATTCCTCATAGTTTCATGTGACAAGCAGGCAATTTTCTATGTGCTTGATTTCCACAGTTTTGCTTAACTGTACAGTAGGAATGTTTTTGAATAAAGTAATGTTGTTTTTAGTTTAGATATATATAAATATGCATACAGATAATAAGTTCATATAAGTTAGATTATTTTTTGCAGGTGGTAGTATCCATTTGCTATAGTAGAGGAGTACTGATGGAGCAGAGTCAGGGGTGTCGAGATGGGGGGGTTGGCTACACTTACCAGGACCTTGGCCTGTTGGCAGAGCGTGGTGGGGGCCCAGGTCCTGCAGCCCCCCTCCCCTCGCCACTGGAGGATGTGGTACTTACTTCGGACAGGGAGGGAGATGTACAAAGCCTTCGAGAGTGATAAAGCACCAGCTAATCAGCTCCTAAACTGCCATGTTACAGACCGTTTTTCTAAAATGACAGCAAGGAGCAGATTGGTTGGTGCTTTATCTCTCTTCACTATATCACGCTCCAAGGCTTGGTGCATCTCCCCCAGGGAGAGAGAGAGGACTGACTGCTGCTGCAGCAGACTCTCTCCCTAGCCCAGTACACACGCTGCTGTATGATGGGCTAGGTAGAGAGGCTGCTGCAGTAGTCAGTCCTCTCTTTCCCTGCGTGATGTGCAGGGGGGGAAATTGCAGACTCCCCCACCCCCAGGTACCAGAGCCCCCAACCCCAGACACCGGCATCCCTTTGCGGCCGCCAACTTATTTCTAGTTTTTCTTTTATGCAAGGAGGAGGTCTGCCCACACCTCTCCCAGTTGGCCATTCCCCCTCCCATTACTGGGGCCCGGCAGAGCTGTTGGAAGCCCTGAGCAGAGTTATTGCTTATACTCAATAGTTCTGATTTTTAGCTGGACTGTTTCAATCTCAGAGCCTGAAAGAAGAATGTGGGAGAAGTTGGGCAGCCATGGGTTTTGATTGAGTTTTGTCTTGTTCCAATAGGTGTGGAGTTTATTTTGTCCCAATAATCACTAATGTTACTGCACATATTGTAATGCTTGGATTAGAACTAAGGGCCTGATTCACTACTGATTGCAACCGCTAATGCAATAGCGATTACACACGCAGTTCAATTGTGATAGTATGCTAATCCATTGTGATCGCTTTGCTGTTGCAGCACAACATAAGGGCGCCCACTTTACCTTACGCACATCCGTAATGTTTAGCAGGACTGCGAAACCATCGGTACAATTGAGTACCATCGCAGCCTCACGTACACTTGCACAAGCTCTGATCTTACTCAGAAATTGCTAACTTCATTGCATGCTATGAGGCCTCAAGCTGCGTAGGGCACCACAGTGGCTAATTTATGCATGACCCTGCAACAGATCTCTCTCCTGCTTGTAAGCCTTCATAGGCCTACCTGAAAATGTGCGAACTAACAGGGTCAAACTCCAAAAAGCTTCATTTTTGAAGTTTGGTACATAGGAGTCAGATCGTAGTTCCCATTGTTAATTATGGGACTGCAATCTGCAGTGCTAAATAACACTCTGTTGGAGATTTATGTGAAATCTCCTGCATTGTGCTATTAGTACATAGCAACAATTCATAAAATTATGCAGAAACTGCATAATTTTTTAAAAAACCCTTGATAAATGGGTCCTTAATAGCAACATTTTATAAAGATGCAGAAATATCTAAGTTGTAAAATAATAAATTACAGAAACAATTGTATTTTATTTAAAAGTCTAATTATTGTAAATGATAAATTAGAGAGACATAATTGTAATTGTACTTTATAGATTATATTACTTGACATTCAAAGACATATTAAAAAATATACAGTACATCCCCATTACAGTCACTGCAAAGTCTGCAACAATTCACACTTTAGAACCTCTATATAATCCCTGCATTGTTTTCCCCTTATGGGGACAGTGTAATAGAAAAATTAATTAAAATTCTTGTAAGAATGAATAGGTTTTGTTTGCAGGATAATGTAACCAGTGTTTACCTATGCTGAGCATGCATTTTATCTAATTAAAAGTTAGACGAAGGAGCAGTGAAGTAGACCACTGCATAAAAAAATATAGGTTTCAACTTTACATAATTTAAAATGCCTTAAAGAAAATGTCTATTGTTTATTTACCGTAATTGCAATTTGTGCAAATGTGTAAGCAATCAAATAAAATATTCACAAATTCACTGGTGCCTGACTTGGCATTAAGATTGGTAAAACTAATTAGATGTGCATTTTTGTTTTACTGGAAAATATTTAACTGTAATGTTGTGATGTTTTCTATGTGCGGTATGGTTTTAAACTTTTTTATTTTACATAAAAAAATGGTCGCTTGGATAACAAACTTGGAGGTATGTTGCAATTTTAGGATTAAATCATTTTTCAAGCTTAAAAATGTGACTGTTTACTTCCAAAATTGAAATACCTCACTGGTTTAAACAATGAAAATCATTGTGTGTACATACTGTGGGAACTACTGAAATTCAATTATTAACATTATCGATGAACCTAAAACATTTGATTTAGAATATTATTGTGCAAGGTGTGTTAGCTTGTTTTACCTTTTAGGGCCATATCCTATTAGTTAAAATAAGCCACTTTTCTGCGAAAAACTGCTTATCATGCAAAAAAAACTTTATAGTGCAATCCCATTAGCTGCGGTTTTTGCAATTTGCGAATTCTACATAGCCAAAAGTAGCGAAAAAGTTTTCATCATCTCTGAGCAGGTGAAAAGTTGTGCAAAACCCCTATTTTAATGTAGAAAAATTGGGACTTGATCCAGGATCACTGGAACACCCTCCCAAATGACTAATTGGGAAAAAAATATATTTTTTAATAGCGTAATTGGACTAATTTTGACATGTCATTTTGGGGTGAAAAAAAGAGCTTGAAAATGGGGCAGTAATTTTGGGTGTCTGTATGGATATGACAGATGTTTTAAGCATTGCAGGAGGCTGCACCAGGTATCTTTTTTATATTTTTTAAGAGTGCCCTAAAATGACATAAAAATATACTTGTATGCATTGTAATGTACCCCTAATTTAACTACAGCATTTATTTTGTTATAGAAAAATGCATAAAACAGCCACAGACACTATTTAAGAACCCCAAACCCTTTGATTATTAGCACTAATATACTTCTACACTATTACCCTATCATTTTTTTGAGGTACAGGCTGATTTTCCCATTTTCTAAAGTATTTTTTGCAAGTTATCCTTTTCAAGAATTATAGTGCAAATTAGTACTCATGTCTTTTGCAATAGGAACACCCGATAAGCGGGAGTGTGCAAACATGCGAAACGTGACATATTCGGGCGAATGGTGCAATAAGTTTACATCAATAACTTAATGTTTTCACGGCTAATAGGATATGGCTCTTAGACTTTCAGCCATTAATTTATTTTCCTCCTTGCAGGCAATGTTTTAACAATGCAACATGTTGCTCTTACAGGTTGAGTCTCCCATCTCCAAATATTCCGAAATACGAAATATTTCGAAATACAGAATTTTTTTGGCATGAGATAATGAAACCTTTAATTTTTGATGGTTCAATGTACACAAACTTTGTCTAAGGCACAAATTATTAAACTTATTGTATAAAATTACCTTCAGGCTGTGTGTATAAGGTGTATATGAAACATAAATGAATTTCATTTCTGTACACAAACTTTGTTTGAACCACAAAATTATTGAATATATTGTATAAAATGACCTGCAGGCTGTGTGTATAAGGTGTATATAACACATAAATGTGTGTATATTTGGGTCCTATTCCCAAGATATTTCATTATGGTATGCAATTATTCCAAAATATGGAATATTCCGTTATCCAAAATACCCCGGGTCCCAAACATTTTGGATATGGGAGACTCAACCTGTAATTGTTATCAGGTCAGAATCTCCTCAACAATCTCTGACAATGTAAATTGCGATTCAGTATATCTTGCCTGATATCACAACTAATGTCACTTTAACATGTGTGATGTGTGGATGTGAAAGTTTCTTACCTGGTCTTGGTAAAAATCATTAAAATAAAAAAGAAATGATATATCGCCATCACTATTAATTTCCAAGTTCTACCATCACTAAGATTTTGTTCCAAAGCTGGCACTCTTAGGAAGTCTTCAGTTACTTCTTGACTTAATCAAAATACAACCAGCCTACAGAAATGTAATCACAGTTAGTATACTAGAGTAAAAAGTCACTATGCTTATTGTATTAGAAAAGGATACCAAAATGTCGTATAGAAATATAAATGCAAAATATTT
Organism: Taudactylus pleione; assembly: GCA_031769625.1. Lineage (NCBI taxonomy): Eukaryota > Metazoa > Chordata > Amphibia > Anura > Myobatrachidae > Taudactylus > Taudactylus pleione. Next base: position 2,277,407 of record JAUIMM010000099.1, read on the forward strand.
CTTAAAATAAACAGGAATAATTACAAAAACAGGAAACTAACATGTTTTTCATATAACCCGAGGAATTACTAGAATGTGGACCGTTCCTATGTAGAAGAAATATCCCCCACTCCTTCTTCCCTCAAACAAAAAAACCAAAAAACATTGACAATTTAATCACTAATTTCATGATTTTTAATTGGTCTCTCTGGCTCAATCCCTCCCTTTCCTCTTCCCCACATGGAAAGAAAAAAGACATGTTATTCCCTTTGTTCAAAAAAATTCCTGGTCATACATACTATATTCAGGTTATTTCTATTTATAACAAAATAAACATATAATATATTGCACCGTCTTTCACCAGGTGGAATCGGTATGATTTACTGCCGGACGCTTGTCCAGCGGTTGGAATCCCAGTGGCTGCCCGACATGGGTGTAAATCCTGATCATCCCCAGGTAAGTGTTCACTAACCTAACCTCCTCCCCTAACAATAACCCTCTTTAGGAGTGCCTAACTCTAACCTTCCCCCCAGTGACTAACCCTAATCCCCCCTCTAAGTGCCTAAACCTAACCCCCCCTTCCCCATCGCCTAAACCTAAGTCCCCCGGGGGGTGCCTAACCCTAAATCCCCCCGGGGGTGCCTAACCCTAATCCTCCCTCCCCCTTTCCTAATCCTAACCTCCTGGGGGAGTGCCTAATGCTAAGTCCCCCCTGGGAGCCCTAAACCTAACCCTCCCCCCCACGGCTGTCCGCGCTCGGCGCCCGACATCATTTCAATTGGGATGCTGGGCGCCGGTCTCCCAGCATCAGTAAAATGACAGGCATCTAGATTTAGATGCCTGTCATTTAACCCTCACTGGGATAAAGCAGTCGGGAAGCCGGCGGTCGGGATTAGGTCCGCCGGCTTCCCGACTGCATACCCACCAGGTCGCTATCTGTTGTTCCCAGTCTTACCATTTTCCCCTCTCTCATCCTCCTCTTCATCAGTCTCTCCCTCCCCTGACTTATCCCATCTCTCTCCCCCATCCTCCCATCTTTCTCCCTCCCCTTGTCTCTGTCTCTCCACCTCTTTCACTGTCTGTCTTACCCCCTCTTCCAAATCTGCCTCCCCTTCTGCACCCCTCATTCTTCCTCCTTTCTCCTGTCTATTTCTCTGTCTCTCCTTCAATCTTGATCTTTCTTCCTCCCCTTCTTTTACGTTAATCCATCATTTTTTTCTCCCTCTCTTTTCATCTTTTTATCTGTCTTTGTAAACAATGTAATACTGTATATTTATGTTTTGTTACTTCAACCCTCTCTGTCTCTCCTTTTATTCTTTATATATTAATATATTTCCATGCTTCCTTTCCAGTCTGTTAGTTGTATTATTGCCGGACTTTTTCTTAATAAAGGAGGGATGGGGACCCTGCTCTTTGGGGTAGCATACTTGGGGTTTGGAGTTGTTTTATCTGGAGGTGTCCTCTCTCCTTTGGATCAGGGCTTGTGTTAAATTGCTACACCTATGGCTGTATACTGTCATGCTTGTGTATGATGTGGAAATGAAGGTGAAGACACTAATGATTGGGTAAAATGGCAAATGATTGATAATGAGAATCACAGTGCTCCCAAATAATAAAAGATGAAACTAAGTATCAGATGAGCTCTTCAGAGAGTACCCTTTATGAGTGTAGTGATAGAATACCATTACACTAACCACTTCCTGTAAATCCTGGGGGGATTTCAGGTTATTCTTTTAGGGAGTACCTTTATAACGTGTAGACTAAACTCAAGTCTGTTGCTATATGTTGTTAAGTCTGTTGCTATATGTTGTTAAGCTACAGTGTAGCAATAAAGTAAGTGTCGTGAGGATTTTATCTCAGGTGAGGCACTTTGCAGTGTCCCGCAGTGTGGAAAGCACTTACTGGTAAGGCTGCCCGTTCTCTTGGTACCCGTAGTTGGTGGAGGGGTGTTGAAGTCTCCTGTGCTCACTCCCAGCAAGCAGCTGTTGTTTACATCTCTCAGGATGGTCCGTTCTTTGAATCCTGTTATTTTAGCACTAATCACACAACATAAACTCTCCTCCAGCTCACAGCACCAAGCCTCGGGCCTTTTTTTATATATACAGTATATTTTTAATATAAAGGTAGCAGCCATCCACAGTGCACGTCTTCGGGATTTAGACTGGTCACACCTATATATTACTAAAACTTCACATTTGGCCTGAACTAAACTCTAAATTAAAGTGTGTCATTAATGAAGTAATTAATTATAACTTGTAAATCCAAGAAAATTAATTACAGTAATCTAATCTTAGAACAAAATCTTTTCCAATACACTTAAATACACATACAGTATCAAAGTAAAGAAAGAAATATTATATTATCAAAATTGATTCATTTACTGTACAGTATGTTGAAGGATTGAAACCTGTATTGCTCTAAATCTTATATATCCATTTACAGTGTGCATCTTTCATCTGTACTTTCAAAGTTATAAAAGTTAAAAGCTGAACAAGGACTTCATAAATACCCAGTATTCCCCAAATGCCCAATTTTCTGGCATGTGTTGGGAAGCAATAGTATACTGGCACCGATACTTAATGAGTTAGTTCATTTTAATTATACAACACTATACAGAAAGCAAAGTTTCCAGAGAATCTTCCATGTTAGTGGTTTTCTAATAATTTGTCATCATATGAAAATTTACTGTGTTCTCAAACTGTAATACTGAAATAGGATTTGTGCAATGTATACAGTATAGTGGAGGGTGGCAGGACAGGAGATGGTGGCTGCATTTGCAAAAGCAACATGTGACCACAAATACTAGTTATGGCACAGGAAAGCTGTATAAACACTAGAGATTGGTCATCTTCATGTTTTGGCAAAACCATTCTCAAGTCTTTTGGTTTTGGATTTCTTTAAAAATTTATAAAAACAGCTAAAATCATGTAACTTTGACCTGTTTTTAATCCTATAGTATTATTAACATCTAATGTTAATTTTCATTAGACAATACCAGACAGGTCATCAGCCTTATTCATGTCATTAATTCCTGTAAAAGTCTTTTGTTTTCTCTAGACGTGGAGAAAGCATTTCACTGGATTAGCTGGCCATTTATGCTTGAAACGCTCTGTCAGTTTGGCTTTGAAGGTCCATTTCTTCAGGGTGCTCTGGCTTTATATACCTCCCCATCTGCTAGAGTGATGGTGTTGCCTAAAACCCATTTCTATCACTAATGGGACTTGTCAGGGGTGTCCTTTATCACCCCTGATCTTCACATTGGTTATAGAACCCATGGCTGCCCACATCCGCCATTCACTAGATATTAAGGGGGTTCAGATTAATTCAAGAGACTTCAAAATATCTTTATTCGCTAATGATGTCCTCCTTACTCTGACCTCTGCCCAGATGACACTTCCAGTCTGTTTGAGCTTCTTGCCCACTATGGTACTTTGTCTGGTTATAAAATAAACAATTCAAAAACAGAGACTCTCCCCTTTTGTATTTCTACCTCTCAACTGGACTTTTTCAAATCTAATTATAATATTGCTTTGAAAACAGATAAAATTAAGTACTTAGGAGTTTGTATTACCCTTTCCAAGAGCTCTGTCTATGCTGTTAATTACCTGAGGATCCTCTCCTCTATAAAATCAGACCTGTTCAGATGGCAATCCTACTTTATCTCCTGGCTTGGTGGAGTAATAGCTATTAAAATGAATCTCCTCCTGTACCTTATCTATTTATTTCAAACATAACCGATTAATGTACCCAACAATGTCCTCTCCCAACTCCAGAAATGGTTCATGCAATTTGTTTGGAATAAAAAGATTCATAGGAACAGTTTCTTAAATTTACAAAGAGATACTTCCAATGGGTGTCAAGGGTTCTCGGATATTAAACTGTATTATTGGGCTGCACATCTCAATCAGGCCGTAATGTGGTTTGCTCCAGCTACCTCTCTGAGATGGGTGGAATTGGAGACTGCTGCTTGTAAGTGCATTCTCTACCCTCTATGCTTGGGATCCCCTCAAAGCACTGCCCATTGTCTATCTCTTCTCACCCAGTAGTCAGCTTTACTTATACTATTTGGGATCACTGCACTCGAAAGTTTAAGATTCTTTCCACCCCCCCCTTTTACCCCTCTTTGGGGCAACACATTGTTCACTCCTGGTATGTCTGCTTCTTTTCCTGCACCTTGGATTATTAGAGATATCAAGTTTGTGGTGGAAAATGGCATTTGCATTAATCTTTTTAATGTTAATGTTTTTACCTATCTTCAGCTGAAGCATTTGGTTACATCCTTCCGCTGTTTGGTGCCCTCTCATGCTATGACCTCCTTAGAATTAATATGTTTAAATAATTCCCTTATGACAGGTATCATTTCTTCTATATACATCCTGCTACTGCATTCTACTGAACTCCCAATTCCAAAGTATGATTTATAGTGGAAGATTGATTTGGGAGATCCTCTGGATCGAGAAAGAGTCTCTCGATTGTCTATCTCCATGCAAATGACAGAAAATTATTATAAGGTTTATTACTGTTGGTACCTGGTACCCACCAGACTAAATAGAATATTCCGGTCTGCATCTCACTTTGTTGGAGAGGTTGTGGAGAGATAGGCACCTTTATACATATCTGGTGGTCCTGTCTAAAGATTGTGGTTTTCTGGGATGTGGTGGCAGTGTAAAGTGATTAACTCAATAATTGTCAGAGACCCGTGGTCTTTTATCCTGGGGCTCCCTATTGCATATTTGGATAAGCTATCAAATAAGCTAGTTTCCAGATATTTAATGCAGCTAGATGCCTTATAGCTTCTCATTGGAAGCATCCTGACCCCCCTCCCTACAAGCAGTTATCAATAAAATAGAGCATATAACAGCTATGGAAAAGATAACTGCTTACCTTCATAACAAATCACCCAAATTTATCCAAATTTGGAGTCCTTTATTTAGTCTATATCAGCCCTTCCCCACTAACACTGCTTCTAGAAGTATTGTGGATCTTCTCATTTAACTGCTACTTTCCCTCATAAATCTCACTTGCTTTATGCCTATATAGGTGGTTAGATGGTTAGAGTGCTGTCATATCCTTCTCTTTGATACCCCACTTTATCTTCTGACCCCGGGCAAAATCTCCCACCTTTGTTTAACCCTTCCCTTCCTTGTCTACATTAACATTCTTCATTTATGTATTTGTATTTATTTTCTATTGATATTATGCTTATGTACAGCTAATTTAAAAATACAAATAATAAAAAAAAGTTAATTTCCATTTATTTCCAGTCAATTTTGATCACTTTACAGCACCTGAAATCACGAGGGAGGGGCTTACATGCATTCCAAAATACGCAAGATCTGTTTTTTAGTTCCAAGTTCTGAACTCGATGAGAAGACCTGAGACAGAACTCGGGAGCTCATTCAGACCTGTTTGCTAGGCTGCGCTCGTTCACTGCCATAAGGAACGAAAATATGCAAATGATGCGATCGCACACTAAGGTATGAGAACGCCTCCTATGTCTGAACATGCAATCCCTGGGTGTAGTTAGATGCCCACCAGCCAGAAGTAAAGATGCCCACTTTCAGATGTCATCTCCATCTCTACTGCAAGCACTGCGATCACTGCTGCCTTTATTTCTCTTTTATGATGCGTATGCTGACACTACATGTTAATTGTTAGTTGGTGTAAAAATGTCCAGCCACGCCTGTGCTAGTGCATGCACACCCCGTTTACACAGACCTGCCCCAGTCACCACCCACAGACACCCCCATTCTCTCACTCAAACTAGTGCTCTAGCAATATGCAGAGAGCGATTGTCTCCTGATTGCGGTGACTGGTTCGTGCACGCGCACTGCAACGTATGCACATGCGCAGTTTGCAACAATCATCCGGCTGCGAGCGATCGCAGCCTAGCGAACGGGTCTGGATCAGGCCCTCGGTTCTATTCAGAACCCTAAAGTGATCCGAGCTGGGACTGGGTACGACTCAGAACCCCAAAGTTGGTGTGTGTTCCTTTTACAGCAAAACCTAACTGCTCATCTCTAATAAAAATAGATATGTCAAATAAATACATTTGTGCTAATACAAGAGGTAATTTATTAAGTGCAAAATGTCATAGCCACAAGACAAAATGCATGGTTTTCAGGACAAGATGGCGACATTTACAAAAGAGCAACAATTTGTGCTAGCTAATAAGTTGAGTTGGGCAGAGCAAGGGAGTCTCTTGCCAATTGGAGACGTACAAAATGTAAATTTTATTTTGCTAAGCAATATTATATATATGAGATAACATGGTGGAATGAAATAATTTTTACTGCTATTTCTTAGTGTGCAAAGACGCACAAAGCTGTATGCACTTAGGGCCTGATTCAGAGCCGCTCGTAAGCGGCCGCTCGTTCGTTCCGAGCGATGTTTGCTCAACTGCGCATGCGTACGGATCGTAATACGCATGCACGAACCAGTCAGTGCGGCTGAAAATCGTTTGTTCGCTAAATAGCGAATGCCTGCTATTTTGAGTGACAGGAGGCGTATGTGGGTGGTAACAGGGGAAGGTGCTTGAAAACGGGGAGTGGAGATCAGAACACAGGCGTGCTTAAAGGTCAAAACGGGCGTTTTATGGGTGTGCATAATTAATACAGCAGCATCATTGACCACGTCACTGGGTTATTTTATAGTCGGAACTGCTCGCAAGATTGCGGTAGGAAAAACCAACCCCAAGAATAGCGAGCAGTTCATACGCTGGTCGATGTACTCGATTAATCAAATAAATAGCGGACATAATGTAGGATGCGAGCGGCCAGGGGGCATATTTTTCCAAAAAACGACCGCATGTTTTGTTCGCTCGTTCAGACCTAGAGGCGTGAACAGACCGCAAAGAGCGAACGGTTCATTTGAATAGCCACCGCTTTTTTCTGAACGAGCGAGCACAAATAGCGTCCGGCTCTGAATCAGGCCCCTAGCACACAGCTTGTGAATTCACTTATATGACCTATGCCTAAGGCCAACAGAAATGATCTTAGGCATAGGTCAGATAAGTGCATTCCTAGGACACCATTGCTTCAGGGGGCATACAGTAGGAATGCTGGCCTATCCCCACATCATTTGAAAGCTACCAGGTGAAATCTTGCCTAGGGCACCAAATTGATCAATAAAAATAAATGGACTCAGCGCCTGCTCTACACCCAGATAAAACCACTGCAAATTAAGAATCACACCTGAGCAGAATGAAGGAGAAATTGTCAATCTCACATAAAAATAAAAAGCAAAAAGCAAATCTGATCTGGTGTAATAATAATTTTTCACTTGCATACACATAAAGAATAAAAACTAAATAAAAAAGTATTATTTATTAAAACATATTACACATATATCAATAAACAACCATGGCATTTTATACCAATCTAACAGCTTCCAGTTCACACGTATATTAGGTATATGGAGATAATGTTTGCAACATAAAATATCAGTCCAACCACCATCAAATCAAAGGTAACAAATAAGTAACATCTTCAAATAGTATTACTGAAAGCACAGATGCAACTTAACTATTTGTAATTTTGCAAGAAAGAGCTGTGACAATAGAAGTCCTGATAAAGTCACAAGCTTTCGGAACATACTTTTAGGTATCTCTTCATACATACTGGGGAGATAGAGGAAAGTTGAGATTGAGAAGCATGGATGGTGTAATGATTTGTATTACTGCCTTCAGGGGCGTAACTAGGGTAGTGTGACCAGTGCCATGGCACAGGGCACCTCAGGGCAGGGGGCGCTGTTTGGGCCTGTACATTTTTCTGTTTATTATCATTCTTAGCTGTAGCTTCTTCTTTTATCCCCAGCTTCTCCTGGTTTCCCCTATCTCTTCCCTGGCCCTTCCCCATGAGGTCATGGCCCTTTTTTCAGGTGCACTATCTTATGTCCCTATTTAAAAAATGGAGGGGGAGGGGTGCCAATGCTCTTTCTGGCACAGGGCATCAAAAAGTCTAGATACGGCTCTGACGGCCTTACAACACTGATGTCTTATGTTCAGTCCCCACAATGGCCCTAACTGTGTGGAGTTTTTATATTCTCCCTGTGCTTGCGTGGGTTTCCTCTGGGTGCTCCTGGTTCCTCCCACAGTTAAAAAATATACTGGCAGGTCAACTGGCTCCCAACAACAATTAACCATATTTGTGTGTGTATTTGTGACAGGACATTTAAATTGTACAGTAAGATCCACTGGGGCAGGGACTGTTGTGAATAACTAAATATTCTCTATATTCAAATATGTGCTATATACATAACTGGTAATAAATAAATGGTAATAATTCAGTGAAACAGATGGAGAAAGATGATGTATGGGAATACTGTGTTCTAATAGCTCCTCACTGTGATACCACAATTCTAACTAGATAGTGTGCATGTAACCTTCAGATTAAGTGGAGATAGCACAGACAGGGCAGAAAGTGTAGCTCTATCTCTTAGAGATAATGGTTGGAAAAAAGGTTAAAGGGTAGAATTAAAAGCCTGAGAACAAGTGATGCTGCTGTTCTTTCTTGATGATTATTGAGCTGATATCAAATGTTTTCTTTTTGCAGCTATAAAATGAGAAAGTTACTGTATGTTTTACTGTGACTGCAAGCCAGACAACCTGCTGCATTGAATAGCCAATCATAGGGGACTTTATCTTTCTCACTTAGAAATTAATACAGAGGATCCCAAGCACGGTCCTCAAGGCTCCCCAGCAGTTCAGATTTTAGAGATATCCATGGTTGAGCACAGGTGGTTAAATCAAATTGACTGAGGTACTAGGGTCTATTTACTAAGCCTTGGATGGAGATAAAGTGAATGGAGATAAAGTTCCAGGCAACCAGCTCCTAACTGTAATTTTTCAAACACAGCCTGTGACATGGAACCTAGGAGCTGATTGTCTGGAACTTTACCTCTGTTCACTTTATCTCCATCCAAGGCTTAGTAAATAGAGCCTTGAGGACCGCGTTTGGGAACCTCTGAATTAACTAGGAGCATTATTTCCTAGGAGCATTAAAAGCAGAGGTGGTGCTATTATGCATTTTTACAAGGGTTTGGATATCACTGTTAGCTGTGCAATGTATTTACGGGCCTAATTCAGACTTGTACGTAAACCCAATGGTTTGTGTACAAGTTTGATTGTTAGAGATCTGCACATGCACAGGATCTGCACTGCACATGTGCAGGTCTCTATCTACAAGTACACTTGCAGTGTCCCTAAGCTGCAGCATGATTGACATGCTACTGCCATTTGTGGGTGGAGCTGGCGATTCCCAAAAGGTAGGCACGACATCCTCTTTTTCTATGAGTGCCAAGGCCAGGGTCTGATGCAGATTTCCAGGCACTAGATGTGCAGTTCCTGTGGCCAGTCTGTGTAAACTTGAGCTTACTCATATGGCCAGTGGGTGCGATCATCTGAGTGCTTCGACACAACACTTGGATCGGCGATGCGGTCTGGGGGCATCTTTTGTCCTCAAACACCTCCTGCAGCAGAATATTTTCTCATTGTTGTCCAAAGACGCAGCAACTATGAGAATAGCGTACAACTCTGAATCGAACCTCACATGCGATACAGTACAAGTACTGTAGCTTCTCAGAAAGATGCCACTGCAACATAATGCAAGTAAAACATTCAGGGATATGACTTATGAAATATTGTTAAAAAAGAAAGAAAAACAAACATAAAAATGCCACATGAAATAAACTCTAATGTCGCGTACACACGGTACAATTAAAATGGACAATATAAACGATATCGATCATATCGTTAGCGTTCATATCATGCATTTTCTGTACCCAATGACCTGCGATGCGCGGGCACGTATGGACCATATAGATATCGTCCATCGACCGTGCATGCAAGCCAACCTGGTCGATATCGACCAGGTTACTATAGGGACCTGCGATCGTTGATCGCGGGTCGTTATAGTCATTGGTGAATTGATGTGGTGTGCTGGATGATCGATATCTATCATCCAGCACACCCGGGAGATCGTACAATGATATCATTATCGTTGTCGATCGTCACGTGTGTACGCACCATTAAAGGGTGATTTACATTTCATGTATGTGCATTTGCACAGTATAATTAAAATGAATCGCATTGAGCATGCACATAACTTACATATGTATCTTGAGCTGTACCAATTTATGCCTCTTCCGATTGGAGAGATGAATTATGGGTCCTCACACAAGTTCTGTGCAGTAAGATTGGGCAGACACTAGTTAAAGCTGCCCATGTAAGATACATTGGATTACAATGGCGTATTCTGCGTCTATATAAAATGGTTGCGGTTTTCAAATTGATGATGATGAATATTCTACTTTTCCAGATTAAATGTCACACCGGTATAAATATACATGTGGCTTAAAATACAGAAAAGGAAACATGCAGATTCATCTTTTTAATCTTTTATATTGCCAAATCGACTTTAAAAATAATGTCCACAATAATATATGCTTTACAGTTTATTACTTACTGTGCTCTTGTGGGAAAGTTTAAAAGACGGATGAAACACAATTTAGCGAATCAACCTAAACCCTTCAGAAGTCTCACATGAATAACATCCATTAATTCCAGAACAATTTGCATTATACAGGTATCTGTCTAACATTTTTCTCAATATTTAATATCTTTCAGCAAAAGTTGTGCTGCTGTGTTTATGTAAATTTGCCATCATAATATAAAAAATAAACGGTTTGGTATGATAAATGTATGGCAATATGATAAGTATATGAATACAAAATAGCAAAAAATATATCACATAGATAGCAAACTACTCCAGACAGATCAGTTGAATTTCTTCTCTGCTGTCAATTGTAGGACAGTCAAAGTGTGAGGTCACCAATTTCTATTGCCACCTATAGTAGCCATAGATCATCACCTAGTTCTGAAACTCAGCAATAAAAATTCACTACGATATCATCTATTTTGTAATCTCCAATAGTGTCAGTCTAGTGCATGTGCAGTGCAACACATGGCATGCCACCTGCTGACAGGTCTCTTACTGGAAATAATAATGAAGGTCCCATGAATCAGGTGCATCTGCCCTCCTCCAGAAAATGTCATGAACATACACATCTGCTCCCTTTCTCTCCCAGCAGGTCCCATGAAATGGGTGCATTTAAACATTCCAGAAGGTCTGAAAACAACAAGTGCATTCAATTCAAGACAGCATAACGGTCATCAATGCACAGAGCATCTAGTACAAAGGTTAAACCCAGCATGTGCCACTCAAAAACAGGGTCTTAACAAAGACAGAAGTACACAACAGCTGTGGCAGTGTGATAACAGAGGGCCATCAGTGACCGACTGTAAGGGAAGCAGTCGGGAAGTCGACGGACGAAATCCCGACCGCCAGCTTCCCAACTGTCTAATCCCAGCAAGGTACTAATGACAGGCGTCGAAATCCTGATGCCTGTCATTAGACCTATGGCGGGAGCCCGACACCTGGCATACCAATTGAAGGTAAGTTGGGTGCCGGGTGCGGACAGATGTGGGGGGGAGGGTTAGGTTAGGGGCTCCCAGGGGGGACTTAGGGTTAGGCACCCTGCCGGGAGGGTTTAGGGTTAGGCTAGGGGAAGGGGAGGTTAGGGTTAGGCACCCCCAGAGAGAGGTTAGGGATAGGCACCCCCCCGGGAGACTTAGGGTTAGGCTGTGGGCAAGGGGGGCTTAGGTTTAGGCACTTAGAGGGGGTTAGGGTTAGGCACTTGAGGGGAGGTTAGGGTAAGGCACCCCTAAAGGAGGGTTAGGGTTAGGGTAGGGAATTAGGTTAGCGATACTTACCAGGAAGAGCGATCAGGATTTTTACCTCTGCTGCTGTCGGGATTAGAACCACCGGCCATGTGGCCAGTGATAAATCATACTGATTCCGACTGTAGGAGCAACCAGATTAATGGAGATTCAGGAGGTAGTGGGGCCATCGGCCGCAGGGCACAGCATGGGAGCCATAAGGGTAAGGCAGCTCTAAAAGGGCTTAAACCACTCTGCAGGGGAACATATGGGTTATATGTGAGCTCTTTACTGTACAGTAGTTATGATATAGAGTTACAGGCGCTTGAAATAATAAACGTGACTTTATGGATTTAAAATTCTAATGTAAAAATAAAGTGCACCTATGTGACTACAGGCAAAAAATTAATGTTTCAGTAAGTTATCTTTCTATGGGGGGAGAGAGGAAGAATGGGTAAGAGAGAGGGGGTGGGAGAGAGAGAGAGAGGAAAGAGGGGGGGAGAAAATCCCTTCTCTTTCTCTTCTCTATTTTGATCTAAAAAGTATATTTCTGCACATCAAGGAGCAGACTTAATCCAGTTAAAAACATCCTGCCACCATGGTTGAGGCCCTGGCATTGCAGAGCCTACTCCATACTGTATCCAGCAGTGATGCAAAGTTAAACTTTCAGAATGAGAACAAATTGTCCCCGGTTTTCAAATTGTGGTTCCTAGTTTCAAATTGCTCACACAAGAAAATGGTTCAATTTCATGCTATTTCGGTGGAGAGAAATCCTATTTACAGCCTGTCATTTTCTTTTGCTGCCTGCTTTGTCTGTCAAGATGTTGCACATAGGGCATAGGAGTAAACAAGCTGATTATGGCTATATAGCCTACACTCTGAGAGTCCTTGATTCCTCTACATCCAGTTCCCCTGACAGGCAGACATCTCTGTAATCTGCAGGAGGTCAACATACATATTTTAAGATTTCAGTGCTATATTCTATTTTGTATTTCTATATTAACTTTTTATAAGTTCTATTTCTCACCCTGCTTGTGAAGGGTAAGCTAATGGTCATGAAGAAAAGATGGTGAGCAAGGCATGGCATGTGAGAAAAGCTGGTGGGCAAGTGTATGGCATGTGAACAAAAGCTGATGGGCAGAACACAGGTGAAAAAAGTTGATGGATAGGTGTGGCTTCTGATTGAAAATGTAATGGGCATTGGGAGGCATGCCAAACTATGTATTTCTAAATTATTATTATTATTATTATTATTATTATTATCTATTTATTGTAAGATGCTAAAATGTGTTTGCAGTGCTGTACAGGAATATGCATAGTAACAGTGTAACTTAACATAAAGCAATAAAATGACAGACTAGGATGGACAAGAACATAGGGCAAATTTAGGCCAAGTCACTATCTTGTAGCGCAAGTTGCATTGAGGTGAGCCAGTTCTACACTTAATGAGCCTATACATGAAGCAAGCATACAGTATCAGAGTCACTGATCTGACTTGTAGACAAAAAATACAAGGAGTACAGGTGGTGCAAAAGAGAGAACAAGAGGAAAGATGGTCCTGTTCATAAATGAGGCCCTTAGCAGGATGGTTGTGGCAACTGAGTGGGATGTGGTGGCTGAAAGGGATGTGCTTAGTGATTATGGGGCATATTCAAGTAGGTGCGAAAAGTCCTGTACTTTTCACATGCTGGACTTTTTGCCGACGTTTTCCATGCGAAAAAGTATCGCGCTTGTCCCCACTTATCCTCGTATTCAATTAGAAATTGGCGAAAACGGGACCCGGCGAAACTCAAACAGGCAAAAGGTGCTGTCAGATTTGGGGAAATCAGCATGAAACCCCCCAAAAGATGCACTGACATTGGGGATCACTATAGATATCCCCGAATAGGCCTGCTGAAGGTATTTGGGGTACTTAAATGCTCTCAATAGCTGCTAATTAGCAGAAGTGGTGAAGAATAGCATTTAGACATTTTTTAAGCTGAAAATAAGTAGTCCCAGCAAATTTGAGTTACACGAAAATGGGTGCAAGCATATTTTAAAGTTGCTAAAGTGAAGTTTTCAAAAACGTAAAAAATTCACCTGTCGTAACCACCTGCAAACTTAAAAACACCTGGGGCATACTTGGAAGTTTGTTTTGTTTCTTTTAAATTTGTCCCCTAACTTTGGACTTTTTAGACCCCAAAAAGAAAATACTTTTTTGGGGTGATCTGAAGTATTTTTTAAACTTTTTTTTGACACAGTTTACCTTTGGGGCACTGTCCCAAGGGTGCAGGTTTTTTTTCCAAGGTATGCACCCCAAAACCCCAATTCTGCACTTTTTTCAACACCTATTCATAAGCGAAACTTTATCGCAGGTTCCATTGCATTGAGTTTCTGCACTGGTGAAAAGTCTCCGGAATTGAATATGGAGGAAACTTTTCGCATGGCGAAAAGACGCCACTCACGAACCTTTATTGCCAAAAACGGCTTTTTGCACCTAATTGAATACGGCCCTATGTGGGTAATGTACCAAACTTTTTAAATAGTGGGAAAGAAGGCAAGTGGTGAAGTCACCCATAGCATTTTTCAAGAATAATATATAAATTGATAGGTAGAACCTGATTTTTTGCTATGGGTAACTTCTCCACATATCCTCTTTTCTACTTTTGAGAGTGTTTTGTACATCTTCTCCTATGTTTTGTACTACATAGCTGCTCAGACATTCAGCTGCATAGTGTGTGCATTCAGTGAGCACACAAATCTGTGAAGTAACATCATTTTGTGAGTGGCAGCAATCTGATCTTACTCCATGATAGTACTGAATCTTCAGCTAACCACAGAATGTGATGGCATACCATGATTGTATTGCGCAAGAAATATGTCCATTAAGCTTTCTGGAGCTTGAGTGGTGTTCATACAATTTTGTGGGCCTGTAAGAAGCTTAATCAGACATTTTAAACCCTTAGTTTTTGTTCTTTGAAATAAACTGTACATATACAGATATGTCCTCATACACTATTGCTGTAGTTGTGGCAAATACAGTAGTCTTGGGTAATCCGGCCACACCGAGCATCTGTCTTGCTCAAAATGTTTGTTTCATTTGCATAAATAAAAAAAACGAAGGTGGCAAAACTACTTTGCTAGATTACATTGATCAATTTGATTTGTGACATTTGTACAGTACATCTGTACAATTGAGTCTGAAACTTGGTAATAAGTGCCTCGAAGCAGCAGTTCCAGTTGTGCTTCATCTGTGACTTTGCATGTATTAAAACAAATTCCTGTGCACTTAAAGTCGCAGTGTAGCATCTGTAGTTCACTTTGAGTGGTGTTTCTACCTGTCTGTGATGCAAATAAGATGCACAATTTATAGAGAGGAGCTGATCAGTTTTGTTGAAAATCGAACTTTGGGGATCTGAGTCGAACCGGTTAATTCAGAACTGATCTAAAAACTGGATCTCGGGTATTGGATTACATGTAAACAGGCCAGAATTACATGATTTTAGCTGATTTTATCAATTATAAAGAGATCCAAAACCAATGGCGAAACCAAGCCAAAATATTTTGAGGGTGGTTTTGCCAAAACCAAAACACGAAGGTGAGTGCACATTTGTAAAAATGTAAATAAAGATAATGAAATGCTACATCTATTGCATCATCTCAGTCGCGCTGGGTATTGCACAACGTATTTTGTATAGATGGTAGGAGTTCTGTGGACAAATTGGTATACAGAATTGTGCGTGCATGTGTATGAACACATACATATAATTCCATTTCAAACTGTAGGCACTCACCAGTTTCTTTTACAGATAAAATCACACTTTAATAATGATAGCACACAGGTTTCCGAAAATGTCAGTGTATTGGTCTCACCATAGACCACCTCAGTGGCGGGCTGGGCCGGGGGGCAGGGTGCCATGTGCCCCCCGGGCCGCAGCGTCATGCGGGCCGGGGCAGTCTGTGTCACTGTGACACAGACTGCTCCGCGTGTGTAGCGCTGACCGGACGGAGTTCGGTCAGCGCTACACTGACAAACACACAGCCGCCGGCTCCGGCAGCTGTGTGTTTGTTGTAAGCAGCAGCCAATGAGAGTCTGTCAGACTCTCATTAGCTGCTGCTGTTGCGCCCACTGCGGGAGCCGCTCCATCTTCATGCTCCCGCAGTGGGTAATGGGAGAGACGTCATGATGTCATATGACATCTCTCCCATAATGCAGAGCAGCCCGGCCCGGGAGGACAGACGGAGGAGCAGATGGCGGCGGCGGGAGCGGGGATTCAGGTAAGTGGGTTTTTTTTGTTTTTTTTATATTACGTGTGTCTACTGGGGGGGGGTGTCTGGCACTACAAAGGGGGGGACTACTACTACTGGGGGCATTACAAGGGGGGTGGGGGACTACAACTACTGGGGGCACTACAAGGGGGGGACTACTACTACTGGGGACTACTACTACTGGGGGCACTATAAGTGGACTACTACTACAATTGGGGGCACTACAAGGGGGGTGGGGGACTACTACTACAGGGGACACTTCAAGGGGGGGGACTACTACTACTGGGGACACTACAAGGGGGGGACTACTACTGGGGGAACTACAGGGGGGGGACTACTACTACTGGGGGCACTACAAGGGGGGACTACTACTAAAGGGGGCACTACAAACGGGGGGACTACTACTATGGGCGCACTGCAAATGGGGGGACTACTACTACTACTGGGGGCACTACAAGGGGGGGACTACTACTACTGGGGGCACTGCAAATGGGGGGACTACTACTACTACTGGGGCACTACAAAGGGGGGGACTACTATTGGGGTCACTACTGGAGGCCTGCATAAGGGTGTTCTCTTCTGTGGCACACGGGGGCACTGCATATGGGCACTACGACAGGGGGCTGCCCTAATCTTTATTTTTACCTTACATTAATCCCATATGGACCCACCTCCCTGGAACACTGGAGGGCCGGGGGGCGCCATAGCACGCATATTCTTCGGACACACGCTACTCCTCTGCCAGGGCCGCCTGCATGCATTTGCCCCCCAGGCTAAAAGTTGCCAGCCAGCCCCTGGACCACCTTAGTTTAAACATATCAATATCACTTCATTACAATTATACTGTATGTGTGTGCATTCTGAGGGGTAAATTTACTAAGATGAGTGTTCTATTAAGAAGTGATGTTGCCCATAGCAACCAATCAGATTCCAGGTATTATCTTCTAGAAGGTGCTAGTTAAATGTTAAGTAGAATCTGATTGGTTTCTATTGGCAACATCACTTCTTAAATAGAACTCCCATCTTAGTAAATTTAGCCCTGAGAGAGAGACTTGTATGTGTGTGTGATTACAAAGTCCTAAAGTAAACACAATGCATAAAAATGTGCATAAGTATTTAAACAAAATTGCTTACTCTATGTAACTGAGATAAGCATAGGAAAATATGTTTATGAAAAGTGAAATCACTGCAGCTGCTCCTTTTTTCAATCCTCAGTCAGCACAGAATGCATCTGTAAGAGTGAATATAAAGCAAAAAGGGAGATAGTGTGGTGCAATATTGTAGTACATTTAAAATAAATGGATTATAAACTGCAAAATAAGTACTGTGTACTTCAATAAATAATGATGGAAGCTTATCAGTATGCAAATCTCGCAGAGCTTCTCACATCACATGGAAACCACACAATTTGATTGAGCTATACAGTATGTACTTGTGCAGGACCATATAACTCCTAGAAATAACATGACCATCGGTGTGTGATAAGTGAGCAGCATTTTGTGAAACACATAGAAGAGAAGTGGTAGTGTATTTGCTTTTTTGGTTATTATTTATGTATTGATAGTATTATTTTTATATAAAAAAAAAATTATTACAGAATAAAAAAAAGAGTGTTTATTTTATTCATGAAGGTCTGTAACTGTAATATTACATTATTACAGTATTATTATTTTGTTTTGGTTAATGGAACCATGTATTTGTGCAGGATCATAATGGCATCACATATTGCATATACATTTTATTTGTATTCTTTAAGCAATACAAAGGCCAGAATCTGGATTGTTAGATTCAAATACAGATTCAATTTTCATTCATATCTCACCTTGTAAATGTAAACAGTTAAACAGTATCTATAATGAAATAATGTTCCACACAAAGTACACCATTGTGTTTTATTTTATTTCCTTCTTCATGCACAGATGTACTCCTAATATAGTGAAAAAGATCACAGCACTGTATATGTAAAGCTTTGAAAACACCTAGGGGTAAATTTACTAAAGTGAGAGTTTTTAGAAGTGAGTTTTAGAAAAGATGCTGCCCATAGCAACCACCTTTGGCAGCAATTACAGCCTCAAGTCTTTTTGAATATGATACCACAAGCTTGGCACACCAATCTTGGGGCAGTTTCACCATTTCCTCTTTGCAGCACCTCTCAAGCTCCATTAGGTTGAATTGGAAGCGTAAGTGCACAGTCATTTTCAGAGATGTTCAATTGGATTCAAGTCTGGGCTCTGGCTGAGCCACTCAAGGACATTCACAGAGTTGTCCTGAAGCCACTCCTTTGATATCTTGGCTGTGTGCTTAGGGTCATTGTCCTGCTGAAAAGATGAACCGTCGCCTCAGTCTGAGGTCAAGAGTGTTCTGGAGCAGGTTTTCATCCAGGATGTTTTTGTACATTGCTGCAATCATCTTTCCCTCTATCCTGACTAGTCTTCTAGTTCCTGCTGCTGAAAAACAACCCCACAGTATGATGCTGCCACCACCATGCTTCACTGTTGGGATGATATTGGCCTGGTGATGAGCGGTCTCTGGTTTCCTCTAAACATAACGCCTGGCATTCACACCAAAGAGTTCAATCTTTGTCTCATCATGGTCTGAGAGTCAATCAGGTGCATTTTGGCAAACTCCAGGTGGGCTGCCATGTGCTTTTTACTAAGGCGTGGCTTCCATCTGGCCACTCTACCATACAGGCCTGATTGGTGGATTGCTGCAGAGATGGTTGTTCCCTCTGGAAGGTTCTCCTCTCTCCACAGAGGAATGTTGTAGCTCTGACAGAGTGACTATTGGGTTCTTGGTCACCTCCCTGACTAGGGCCCTTCTCCCCTGATCGCTCAGTTTAGATGGCCGGCCAACTCTAGGAAGAGTCCTGGTGGTTCAGAGCTTCTTCCATTTACGGATGATGGAGGCCACTGTGTTCATTGGGAACTTCAAAGCAGCAGATATTTTTCTGTACCCTTTGTGCCTCGAAAAATTCTGTCTTGGAGGTCTACAGACAATTCCTTGGACTTCATGCTTGGTTTGTGCTCTGACATGCACTGTCAAGTGTGGGACCTTACATAGACAGGTGTATGCCTTTCAAAATCATGTCCAATCAACTGAGTTTACCACAGGTGGACTCCAATTAAGCTGTAGCAACATCTCAAGGATGATCAGTGAAAACAGGATGCACTTGAGCTCAATTTTGAGCTTCATGGCAAAGACTGTGAATACTTATGTACATGTGTTTTTTTTTAAATTAAATTTGCAAAAATGGAAAAAAAACTTTTTACATGTTGCAATTATGGGGTAATGTGTGTAGAATTTTGAGGACAAACATTAATTTATTCCATTTTGGAATAAGGCTGTAAAATAACAAAATCTGGAAAAAGTAAAGCTTTGTGAATACTTTCCGGATGCACTGTATATATATTGTAACTGTTCAATGTAAGTAATGTAATATAATAGTAAAAGATACTTATGTCCTTGGAGTTTACAGGCCTTAGAAGCTCTTCAGCGAACAGCCCACACAAGTGTGTGTCTTCATACTCAGTTCCTTCTCTTATCTGGAGATTGGGTACAACTTAACTCACAGGAAGTGGGGGAAGTAATCTCTGTACAAAAGGTGCTCCCAACCCCGTGTGTGTGTGTGTGTGTGTGTGTGTGTGTGTGTGTGTGTGTGTGTGTGTGTGTGTGTGTGTGTGTGTGTGTGTGTGTGTGGCCTGGTCTTTTCATGTGTTAGCTGAAAAGAAGAAAAACAGGTTTCTACTCACAAAAGGTTAAGATAGATATTTGGAAATGACCAGTATCTTTGAGGGCCATACAAAATGTCTGCTACTCCTTAAATGGTGAATAATTGAATTATCCTGTAACAAGTACCCCTGATGGTAGTTGCCTGTTCTTAACAGATAAACTGACATATGTATATTATGTATATGTTACCATTTTAGTGTGTGTACGTACATCTGATCAAAGAAGATGAATATTTATAGAATTATGACAAAGTACTTTTTACAGTTCAAATTGACAAAGTTGCTGCAGGAGAAAGAAAATGAAGACATGTGTCATAAGCTGTCCTTTTTCTCATTTGCATCGCCATGTAAAGATATGGAAAATAACATGTATTCATTCAAGGGTAAAAAAAACTTTCTTCACATGTGAGTCAAACCTCTTCCTAATATCCCTCAAGATTAGAAGAACCTATAGTTGTTCTTTTGTGATGTCATCTTCTTCTCAAAGCAAAGTGAGGAACCTCTGAAGTGCAATTATCTAAAAACCATCTGATTTGGGTCATCTGTGTCCAGGACCCTCTGATCTGTGTTCCGTCTAATCATTTTAGGATCCATTCAGTCATATGCCAAAAATAACGTCTGTCTACAGCAGGGCCTCATCAGCATCTAAGTAGGAAATAAGGAGAGATCAGTACTTTTAAATGTCTTTCCTCCCCAGTGTGACACCTTCTCTTCCATCCAATCCACCAGTAGCCTTTAGATATCTACCCCCCTTTTTCTCCTTTCCAATTATCTATGCATCAATTGGTGAGGATAATAGGATTAGGATTATCATGCAACTTGCTCTCATTGGCCTGTAGGAGAGAGAAAATAAATAAAAATGTGAGTATACATAACACAATTTTGTAAATTCATGACATTTTCATTATTTTTTTCAAAAACTTGTTTACAAATAGTTTTTTTCAATAAAATGTGTGAACGCTATTGAGTGGAAACAGCACCTGTGGTTTTAACCTGATCAATTTATGTACCCAGAATACCTTGCGCCTCCCTTGAGATTATTTTTTAGTTGTAAATGGTCTTTGTACTTTTAGCATAGTATCACCCATGACTTCAAGAACTTGATATGGCCCTTCCCAGTTTGCATCTCAATGAATTGCCTTATTGAATGTTTTGACCATAACAAAGTTACCCACTGTGGCAGTATCACCAGAGAGGGCGGTGATGAGCAGCTGAGTCAGTTAATGGCTGGAGAGAACCGCTAACACACAGAACAAAAAGGGTGTGTGTTCAAGACTAATGGCTGCTATATGCCTATAGCCCAGGTGAGGCTGCTGGTGGACACAGACAGTCCAGGTGGGGCTGCAGTCAGAGTGAAGCAGGCCAGATGGTTAGGATTCATACCTGCAAGGAGGAATGGAAATCACTATTCCTCTGATACTGTCTTTGGGACACTGTGGCAACCAACAAGCTGAGAAAGCTTAACCAGGCCAGGAGGCCAGTGTCCAGTTCTGCATGTGGCAGGAAGGACTACCAATCTCCAAGATTGAGAGACTTTTATGCAGATTAGCTGCTTTTATAGAGGGCTCAAGACGAGAGCTAGTGCCCAGAGTGTGGGCTAGGTTGTTATTATTTTCTGTTCATTTTGTTTCCTGATTTTCATGATGGAAGTAAAGCACCTTTTACATTTATTATTTTCTGGAATGCAATGTGTGGACTCTAATTCTGCACCTAATCACTGCACCATGACAATCATCTACCGAGCTAACTACCCCACAATATCACACCACAGAAGGCATGGTGTCTCTCCCTATAGATAAGGTTTGTGCAGTCGTATTGTTGCATATGGTAGCAATTCCTTTAGGTTATCTTATACCTGTTGTAGGAGCACATCTCTAGCAATGGCATCTTTAACAGGATTTGAAAGTTGAGGTTAATTAGGGATACAAAGTGGCATTTTGCGACTCATCATGAGTTCAAATGGAGTGATCCCTGTAGTGGATGCTTTGGGTACCCAAACACCCATGAGAATTGCTGGCAGAGCAGTGACCAATGAAGAACCCTTTTCCAACAATGCTTTGGCTGTTTGTTGTAGCAGGACCACTAATATAGACTCTGGGCCAGCATGGGCCTGAATGACCATTTCACCTTCTAGGTGTGGAGTGGCTAGCATTGGGGCAGAGGAAAGATCTCTTTTCAGAGAAGAAAATGCCACCTCCTTTTCTTCTGCCCAGTATTTTAATGAATGTTCCTCACCACTTAGCAGTTCATAAAGGGGCTTCACTCTTGTTGCAAAATCCTATATAAACTCCCTCAAGTTTGCTACCCTCAAGAACTTGTGTAAGCCTTGTAGAGTGCCAGGTCTGGGAAACTTGACCATTGATTCAATCCGGGCAGCCATTATACCTTTTGTCCCACGAGAAAACCCCAAGGAATATGACCTCTGACATAGCCAGGTTTGCCTTATGAGGGCTCAATTTGAGCCCTGCATGAAAAAGGAGACCTAACAATTCCTGTAGAAGAGTTAAGGGCTCCTCCATAGTTTCTATATGGAGGAGTAGATCATCCACATATTGCATCAGGCAATCTGGTCATGAAAACACACTGCAACCACTTGTGCTGACATTGGGGTGTACCTATTCAAAAATCTGAGATCAATGGTGTGAGTATCAAGGTATTTGTTTCTTTCTTTTTAACAGGCCATAGAGGATTATTGCACTTGGAGTATAACCTTTTTTGACCACCCCCCTTGACTCTAAATCAGTTACAGCTTCTATAACTGATTGGATGGCTTCAGGGGTTAAAGAATATTGACATTGAAGTGGTGGATCTGGACCTTGAATGTCCACTTGGACATCAACCATCTTTCCACAGTCATTTTTCCCTTGTGCCAATAGTTATGGGTATTAGTACACAATTAGTTCAAGGTCTCTATTCTGAGAGAGCTCTGGCCATTTGTGTACTACCATATTAGCAGTGTCATAAATTGCATGTATGGGTGGTGCTAGCTGAAGTTGCTTTATCATGCAGACCTGTGAGTTTCTTGGGCCTCTACACAAGATGAAATTTAGTAAATCTAAGACCCACCCATTATATGTCATTACATCAGTTCCAATGATGTCATCAGAACCAGAGTAATACCACATTGGGATTTTTAATGTGAGGTTATTGCTGATTTCTAAAGTAACTTTGTCAACCCTTTAAAAGTATCAGGAAAATCATGGGGAAATGTATCAAGCCATCTAAAGAGAGGGTAATTGGACAAGTTAAGAAGTGGCCTATAGCATGCAATCAGCTAGCATTTATCAAGTACATTCTATAAAATAATTGTTGGAAGCTGACTCTGCTATGGGCATCTTCTTCCCTTGTCCACGCTTTAAAAGGCCTAGGTTCTGTATGATATCAGATGGATTTGTCTGCTTCCTTGAAAATCTCCAGAACCACCCTTTGTTCGTTTGTTCCATTGCCCCTTGCTTAAATCAGAGATTTTCTATATGGTAGGTCACCTGCAGTGTTGGTGAATACTTGGGCAGAGTTGAGATGGAGAAAATGTTTAATTCTAAGATAAATTTGCATTTTTTTGTTAATCATTTATTATTCCTGTTTCTCACAAGACATTATATACATCTTGCGAGAGGTAGGTTTAGTTACTATGTATCAAGTGTATACTATAGTTTTGTGTGTGTCAATGCTGCTGCTAGACCTCTTGCCAGAGATTTGTATAGAATTTTTGAATTGCACCATTTGCAATAATATTGATCCTTGTCTGTGGTTCTATTTGTATCATTTGTTTGTTAGACCAGATTTTTGTCCCATTTATCCTTTATAATTTCAACAACCATTGATAAAACATTATTACCAAGCTAGAGTCCTTGTGGCATCTAAGTACCTGTAAGCATACTTTTATCTGTAAGAAAAATGGCTGTAATAGGTAAAACATATGGTTATGTTTCAAAAGCTTTATCATGAGGTTATTAATGTGATTCATAACATCCTTGGAAAAAAAAAAGAAGTAAAAGTCTATACTCTGCACAAAACTAGGCACATCCATGCTGGGGTAAAGTTTAATCCATCATTTTAATGCACCTCCTTACTGTGCTTAACCTTTTCTTGCCTGTCTCTATCATCGCCCATTCTGCAAGTTAACAATATGTTAAAAATTCTATAGAGATTCAAATTCATGCCTTTTTGGTGATAACGCACAGTATGAAAATGTGTGTCTGATGCAAAAAAAAAGACAAACAGTATATATCAAAGTGCCATTATGTGTATACATTAGAGATGTGCATGGACCCTCGTGTTTTGGTTTTGTCAAAAACACCCTTAAATGTTATGGTTTTGGAAAAAACACCCTCAAGTGTTTAGGTTCTGTTTGGTTTTAGATTTTTTTAATAATTGATAAACACAGCTAAAATGATGTACTCATAATTTGGACCTGTTTACAGGCAATCCAAAACCCGAGATGCAGTTATTAGATCCAAACTTATGGGTAGACTCGAGCTGGGACTTGGTTCTACTCAGAACCCCAAAGTTCAGGTATATTTGGTTTTCAGCAAAAACCGAACCACTCATCTCATGAGGTACCATTATTAGATCTACAATTGTTTAAGTCCCTCTTTGTGAGGTTTCTCTTTCACTGAGCAAAGTGAACAATTCATGTTTGTGATTTTAAACTCCCAAAGGTTTTCTCCATTATTCAGGGATGGGGCACTAGACACAAGGGGAAGACCGCATATGATCCCTATCCTACTGAAGAGATCAGTGCTTACAGCAGTAACAAATGTTTTTAGATACACTTTGTCAATTAATGCAAAAAGGTTAGGTGCACACTTCTATTTACGAAATATGGATCCTTTGGTTTCATAAAGACTAAATTAGTGAAGAAAATTAAGTATCTCCAAATGTGGACTTTTCTTTAATATGGGCAAATGCTGCAAGTATCTTGGATTTAATTTGGATTCATGCTTCGTGGCTGCATGTCTCAATACACGAGCCTGCAGTGTGTGCTTAAATAGTTCAATAAACAACTATACTGTACTGCCAGCATGTCTCATTCAAAGTGTACATTTGTATATAGCTGGCCCATCAACCTTATCTAATGTTGTCAGAAAAAAACTTCCTATTGTTGGTAATAGAGTGCACATAGAAGGCAGGAAGGCAGAAATTTGGGTCTGTTAGAACCTGAGAAATGATAGTGTTAGTGTAGCATTATTTGCATAACCAATGTTATTATCAGTCACCTGTCAATAATTAATACTGACACTGAGAAGTATATTCTTGCTTAAGTGGATTTTAATTAAACAAAACTGTTTTGTAGAGCAATTAAGTTTTATATACAGTAGCTGTGATCACTCAGGACAAATTAATACATCTCTTTAAATTAACTCTACTATTTGCATTTAAATATTAATAAACTGACCTTTTAGCTAAATTATTTCGCTACATTAATAACTTCTGCTTGGACTGTATGCTTTCGTCTCTTATAGGTTTGTTAAATTGAATGTATTCCTCACTGTACAGTAGCTGTGGTCTGGAATCTCATTTATCAATGAGTTTTGTCATACGCAGTTTTAAAACCTGTTGCATATGATAAATGGTGCTCCAGCCAATCAGCTCCCAACTGTCATTTTTCAAACAGATGATAGGAATAACAATACTAAAATAAATAGGTGGAGTAGTTCAATGGGCGTTGCATTAATCACAAAACAATACTTTGCTAAATGTATCTCATTTCAAGGTCAATCAAAGTTCAAAATTTGTCTCCAAAAGATATGATCAACTTCTCCAAAGGATGCTCTTTTCCTCTACAGCGTATAAACATTAAAGGGAAAGAAACCAATAATGTGTGGTAACTTCTTTATAAGTGAAACACACCCTCAAATAAATCACTCTATCTATATAGTAGAATCTCCACAATAGCAAAAAATGTACCATACTCACTGAATAGTGAAAGTAACGTGCATATAATGGTATCTTTAAGGCCACCCTTAGAGTGGTCATGAACATCTTCGTACTATCAACACCCAGCAATTAGAAAGGGACGTACCCCACTTACTCTGATCTATGAGGATTTGTACATATAGCGATATCTTTAAGTATAGGCATACCATACTCACACAGTGTCACAGTAGATCTTTCTTGTAAAGGTTTCTTTAATTATCATGGTTATCCAATATTGGGGAATTATTGGTTTCTTTCCCTTTTATGTTTATAGGCCGTTGAGTAAAAGAACGTCCTTTGGAGAAGTTGATCATATCTTTTAGAGACAATGTTTGAACTTTGATTGACCTTGAAATGAGATACATTTAGCAATTTATTGTTTTGTGGTTAATGCAGCGCGTTTGAAATTCACCTATTTATTTTCTTAGTTATTTCTATTTTCCTTTTGTTAGGGACAGGTATTGGTGTTTTTTAGGCTGCTTGTTGCATTATTTGCACCTAGACCCTCTTCTCCTTTCCTTTTATTGTATTTTTAGATGACAGGAACTGATTGGCTGGAGCACCATTTATTGTACGCAATGAGTTTTAAACTGATTGAGTATGATAAAACTTGTTGATAAATGGGCCCCTAGGTTTTCAGGTTCAATCATTGAATTTCTACGTATATATAATTAAAATATATCACGTAACGATTTTGTAACCAACGATTATCTATCAGATAATCTGTCAGATTTTCTGTCAGATTTTCACTTGAAAAGTGAACGATTTTTTGAAGTGTAATGAAGGATTTTTACAACGATGGACGAAAAATGTTCCTTCCCTTAATGAAAATCGTTATGTTGGACAGTCTGAAATGAACTACAAACTACAAACAGGAGCACGCTTGAACTATTTTCATTCATTGTTATAACTCAGAAACTAAACGATTTTTTGAACGATTGAACGATAACGATGCCTTTATAGTTAAGTCGTTCAAAAAAATCGTTACGTGTGTACACACCTTAAGTTATTTGTAGCACACTCTGGATTCAAAGAGATCTGTTGTAGAAATTAGTGAAAGGGTTAAGGGGCAGGCATGGTAAAAGGGGAAGATGGTTAAGGTTAGGCCAGTGCCTTAGATGCAGTCTAAAAGAACATCTATCAAATGAGAATGTTTCCTCTGTTGCAGGTCAGAGCAGACAAAGGTAACAGTGATAAATGGTAATCTGATAACTCAGACCCACAATATTTCTTCAGTGTATAGTCCAGTCATTATATTTTTGGCAGATATCATGCTCATCACGGCAATACATTAAACCATTAACTCACACATTCTAGCAAATTTATTTTTAGAGCACAATTCTGTCTTTCATCTTTTTCTATGCTAATGTAAATGTATTTTGATTAGTTGTTTAAAACATTTAAAACTCTTTAACATTATGGGCCAAATGTAATAGGGTGAGAGTTAAAAAAATTTGAGAGTTTAGCCGCAAACTCTCACGCTATCACATTGGTCGAGTTGTATCTTTAAAATAGGAAAACATCTGGATGAGAGTTTAAATTGTGAGAATTTTTTGACTCTCACAATTTTTAAACTCTCACCATATTACATTTGGCTCTATATGTTTGTGTATTTTTGAAGTTTTACGGCTCTACTCACTATGTTAATTATCGTGGCCTACACAAACCCCAATAATTAACATACTAACTCAACGCAAGTGCCAGAGCAATTCATCATTGCTCCGGCATGGAGATAGCTGATCTGAACATCAGCTGACTCCCTGAAGTGCTACGCATGTTCACAAAAGACCCATGGGGGGCGGCTGAAGGAGCCGGACACGGGCGGAGGGACCCAAACGGATCCCTCTTCACAAACCAGGACTCCTTCCCATAGCAAAGAAGTCAGGGTGCGGGAGAAAACATCATCTGAAGATGGCAAATGCTCCAGCAGTCAAGCTCTAAAAAATATGAACATTTTTGGAGCTTGATGAATTTAGGTCACCATACTAGTGTATGAGGACAGCGGGACATTCCGGGAGAGAAAGGTATCTGTGATTTCTCCTGCATTATCTTTTTGATAAATGGCCCAAAAACTTAATTTCTACAATTGCAGGTGAAAATCTTAATTTTCAACTGCCTTTTGTAAAAATTAAGTGATGATGAATAGACCACTTTGACACCTGAGATTCTATGTTCTGGCTCCTGGCTATATCTCTATGAGAAGTAAATACACCTGAACACTGAGGGACCCACAAGTTATCACAGAGAACATATGTTTTTCTGGTATCAGTCTTCACTATAACTTATTTAGCATTTATTTTAGATATGTACAGTACACCTCCATGCACAGGCTCCTGGGCAGTGGCTGTCAGACTTGAGCTGTGCGGCTGCAGCTGATCTCCTGCACCAGCAGCAGATGTTGTGACCGGTAATATTTGAAAATAGTGTCTCATCCTCCACAACATATCATTGCGTTTCATCTTAAGACATGAGATATTTTTATGATGTCTGACAAGTGCCTCTACCAGTTCTTAAATGCCACCTGAGTACCCCATTAATTAAGGATCACCTGTGTCTGACCCCGAACAGGACCTAGGAACCTATCTAGAACTAATAGAGGATCAGGTTAGTACTATGAAAATAGTATAGTAAGTCATGAATACATAAAAATATAAAATAAAGTACAAATAAAACACCTAATTTTCCCACTGGCTTCCAAACAAAAGGAACTTATCCACAGTTACAGTGCATAATACATTGTTGAAATAGCACGATTATCTTCGGGGTTGATACAGTTGTGTAATGCTCATCATAGATCTAATGAATATGTTATAATAATTGGTTATTAACCAATTTTCTTAAACTTATCTGAGTCCATATAAAACTCTACATATTCCTGTTATTTAAAGATTACCAATTCAATATACTATAACAATTTAATTATATACAGTAGAGCAGAAAAACATACTTATATTGATACATTAAGATTGCACAAACCAAATTACAATGGGTAAGTATTGAAAAATTATAATTTGAGGTGAACAGTGAAAAAATAAAAAGAAAGGGAGGGGGAAGGGATGGAAAGAATTATGCCCATGTCAAGCAAATACCTATAAATAATACTGACTACAGAGGTGAAATTGTACTAAGATATGATCCTTGTATGTCCAAGCTACATATGTTTGAATTGTATACAATAATTTAGTCCATCCGGTTCCAAAGTTTGTAATCTAAAAATCCAAAATGTTTCTTGTGAACAAAGAAGTATAAATCTATCACCCACTTTCATGCTCTTGGCGATATATATAAAACAATATATATACTAACGGAAGTACCTGACGTTGCCCAGATTTAAACCTTCAAGTTATTAAGTCTTATTATGTGATGTCATCCAAATCCATCCAGTGGGAGGCCCAGAACAAGCTCCCTGGGTGAAAGTTCTGCCTGGTGCACTCCACCATGAGGTCCAACCGGGACCACAAATATTCCATTAAGCATTTCACACCAATTCTCACACCTCTGTGAAGTTATCATCCAAATCCATCTAGTGGAAGGCCCAGAATAGGATCCCTGGGTCAAAGTTCTGCCCAGCTTCCCCAGGTTAAAGTTCTGTCCAGTGTACACCAATGGGAGGTCCAACCGGGACCCTAACCCCCCTAAAACCTGGCCAGGATCCAACTGTGGTCACCTTGCATTTGTTTCACCCCAATCGGTGCAAGGGTATCCGAATGCATAACAACCAAACAGACCAATTAATTTTATATATAAGATAAATATTTTTTAAGCCAACTATATAGGAATTCACTTTGAAGGGATCTGACATGGAGTAATGTGTAAAGAATTCTGCAAATTTGCCCTGTACCAGAAGTTCCCAAACTTTCGCCATTTAAGTCCAGGTTTTAATGATATCCATGATTGAGCACAGGTGACTTAATTAGTACAGTACCTCAGTCAATTTGATTTTTCACCATCTAGGCTCAAGCATAGATATCCTTAAAACGTGGACTGTAAAGGCAGCGTTTGGGAAGCTCTGGCCTATACTGTGAAATAAAGGTATGCAATACATAAGTGGTTCTCAACTCCAATACTCAAGTACCATCAACAGGACATGTTTTGTGGATTTCTTTGATCATGCACAGGTGAGTTAATTAATATTGCTGGTTCACTAATTATTCCTCCTACTTCCGTGGACAGATACCCTCAAAACATGAGCTGTTGGGGTTTACCAACTCCACAATACAAGAAGAAAAAACTCCCTTAGCAATAGAACAGGCTTAATTAATATAATTAATACATAAGCTTGTTTTATTGTGAAATGTATGTATTTATATCACAGTGATATAAAGGCATACAATACGTGATAAAACAAGCCGCCTTAACAAGTAAAGAGTTAATAAGAAGAAAATAAGAAAAAACAAGAAAATTAAATTAATGTACTGTAACATAAATTACTATATATAACTCACTCTACTATCCAAATACATTACGAGGCGCTACACTGCTGGTATTGAAAGTGCTGTGCACAATCAATTCAAAGTGGTCATGCAGGGGCATGTTTTAAGCACTTGGACCCTATTCAAACAGTACATGATAAAAGCTAAATAACTGATAAAACCTGCAGTAATGCATTTCTATAATATCAGTTCTGGGAGAAACATGGGGTTCTTAGAGCAATTTTGATCAAACTGTGGATGCATGTTGCAAATACAGATGTACATACAGTTTAATAAAAATATGCGATAAGAACCTCATGCTGACTCTAGGGGGTATATTTACTAAAGTTAGAGTTTTTAGAAGTGGAGATCAGATTCTACTTGACAATTATCTAGCACCTTCTAGAAGATAATAGTTAGAATCTGCTTGGTTGCTATGGGCAACATCTCCACTTCTAAAAACTGTCACTTTAGTAAATATATTCCAAGAAGTGAGATTTATTCTTTCTTTCTTTCTTTCTTTCTTTCTTTCTTTCTTTCTTTCTTTCTTTCTTTCTTCTTTAAAATTGCTAAAAAAAACAGGTAATTTAATGGAATTTGAACCTGTTTACATGCAATCCAAAACTGAAATTCGTTTTTAAAATCCTAGTTCCAAAATTACAGCAAACCAGATCCGGGACTCAGTTCAACTTGCAACCCCAAAAGTGATCCAAGTCGGGAGTCAAATCCCTAAGTTCTGGTGTGTTCATTTTTTAGTTACACTGAACAACACATCTCTAATATATATGAAAAAAGACCCCCTAAATGTCAATATTAGGGCCATTAAAATGTAAAAGGTCCTAAAGCTCTAGAACTCTGTATGATAACCATGACCGGTGGATCATCTGCTAAAACTCTAGTCTCATACCAGATTAAAAAATTAATGTTACTGCAGAATTTAGTCTCTTCCCCCCTGCCTATATCCCTGACCGCCTTCTTCTCCCCATTTCCTCACTGGCAGCATCAACCATCAATGAGTGAACATAAGCCATATATTCTGCCTGCAATGCTGAGAGCGTGCACCTGCACCTGCACTTTGAATTGTGCTGCCCAAAAATGTGCTGCTTTGCTTGATGATCAATAAACACTTTGGTGTTTAAACCCCAACTTGGAATACCTTGGCTTATTACCTTATATCAGAGATGAGTGGGTTCCATTTCCAGGAAACCAAACTCACCCAAACTTAACTGACCGGAGCGGATCCGAGTCGGGGCTCAGGTCTTCGTATCATTTTTGGATTCCAAACCAAGGCAAAACGACATCTTCCCAACATGTTATCACGCATGTTCTATCTCTGAGCTAGTTTTTGATGTAGGCTGTTAGTAAAATATTGCATTTTATTTTTATAGTGCAGAAACATCTATACTATAATATAAAATTACTTACACTAGTACTACTACTCGCTGTCATTGTTACACTGGTGTTAGCCTGTAGAAACTTAACTGAGCACTGCAGAGTAAATATAATTAACCCTTGGTGCACAACTGCACTCTATTTTTTTTTGTCACAGCATTAACCCTTTATTGGTGCTCACTGGTGCCCACCATTACAATAAGTGATTTGTAGCAGTGTGTAAAAATAAATATGACAAAAACAAAATAATACAAAAACTTTATGTGTGTGCTCAAAAAACTTCAGGCTGTGATACTGTAATTAATACCACTAATGGTCTGTAGGTCAAGCACCATCACCTTAATATTATTTGCCAAGTGCGTCTCAGTTTGTAGGCAGTTGTTAAAAAAAAATAAACCTATTTTGTGTGTGTTCAAAAATTTCAGGCCATGATACAGTATTTAAGAACACTAATGGTCAGTAGGTCAAGGGTCACCACCTTAATATTATCTGCACAGTGCCTCGTAGTTGGTGGGCAGTTGTATGTTTAATAAAAAAAATGTAAAAAACTTTTTTGTGTGTGTTCAAAAAACTTCAGGGCATGATACAGTATTTAAAAACACTAATGGTCAAGGGTCACTGCCTTAATATTATCTGCACAGTGCCTTGCAGTTGGTGGGCAGTTGTATGTTTTATAAACATTTAGAAAAAAACTTTTTTGTGTGTGTTCAAAAAACTTCAGGTCATGATACAGTGTTTAAGAACACTAATGGTCAGTAGGTCAAGGGCCACCACCTTAAAGAGCCACCGCTTTCATATTATCTGTGCAGTGTGTTCAAAAAACCTCAGGCCATAATACAGTGTTTAAGAAAACTAATGGTAGGTCAAGGTCCACTGCCTTAATATTATCTGCATAGTGTGTTGCAGTTGGCTGGCAGTTTGTTTTATTTGTTTATTTTTTTATCAGAATTAAAATCAATTTTTTTTGTGTGTGTTAAAAAAAAACTTTAGGCTGTTATACTGTGTTGTATAAAAAGAACACTAATGGTCAGTAGGTCAAGGCCAAATAACTCAATAATTTCACCGCTCTGAGTCCATATGGATCACGACAATTAATTGATAATACAGCAGCAACCAAGTACTAGTGCTGCAGCTGCTGCCACCTGTCATGATGATACTAGTCCTTCACTGTCATCTACTAATGCTGGTGCTCAAGGGCAGAGGGGGTTTCAGTCAGGGCATCTGAAATCAAAACAATATTTTTACATTGCTGAAAAAAACACCTCTAAGAAATCAAAAGCTTTCTGCAGAAAAACATAAAATTGGCAATATGCCACACACCATGGGCAGTGGCAAGGAATGGCTCAGGCCTTGGACTTTATTAGTGAGTGGTGGTTCTGCAACTACTGTCAGTCAGGCAACTTCTTTTGCCTCACATGAGGATGAAGACCTCCTCACTCAGAGTCTAGAAGAGGTGTAAAAAAATTAAAACAGCAAAATCAGTGCTGAAAAAAGCACTATGGCAGAAGAACAAACTGTGTGTTCAGAAATGTCACAAATCCCTGAGGAGAGTCTAAGGGTGTCCGCGAGTGTTATGTGTGAGCGTGACCTTTCTGATAAAGGACACGTAGAGAAGTCTCCTTCCACCATTTCTGCACCCTCTGCCAATGTGGGGATGAGCAGCACAAGTAAAGATGCTGACATAGAAATTGTTCAGGCTAGAAGAAGTGCAAAAGGATAAGTGGGATATTTGTGTAGCTGACACTGTTAATGAGGATGTTTATGATACGGATGTTGTTTGTGTAAGTGAGGTACCAGTTGAAGTAGTTCTTGCTCATGATAAGAAGCCCATTGTCATGCTTGGGCATAAGACCAAAAATCCACCTCTTATGTGTGGAATAATTTTTTACCTAAATCCTGACAACAGATGTCAAGCCATCTACATTATAGTGTTTGTAAAACTACGGTAAGTAAAAGTAGGGACATTAACCATATAGGAACCTCCTCCCTGTTACATCATTTGCAGTACATTCATGAAAAGATTTTGGCAAAATCTGAAATTTCTGCTAAAGTAATAACAACAAGCAGTACAGCATCAGCTAGCTCCCATCTCTCAGCTAGATCCCAACACCTGCAAACTCCACCAACAACACCTTTATCATCACTATCCTCATAAATGATTGGAGATACTCCTGCATCCAATTTGCTAAGGCTATCTGAGTCCTCGCCTATCCAGGATTCCTCAGAAGACTTCTTGAGCACTAGGCCTGCTGCTGCTGGGGGTGGATCTTCATCCCAGAAGAGCACCAAGAATGCTACTAGTAGTAGTTTCCAAAAAATATTGACTGTTTAAACAATCCTTTGCAAAGGGAAGCAAGTATGACAGCTGTCACCCAGTTGCACAGTGGATCACTGAAGCTATGATGGCTATGCTAGTAATAGATCTGCATTCAATATCTGTCAATAATGCATCTGGTTTTAGACAGTTAATTGAGGTCCTATGTCCCCTCTACCAAATTCCATCTGGTTTCAATTTTACCAGAAAAGCAATTCCTCACCTGTACAGGACATTAAAAAAAAAAACTAATACAAAATGCCATTGTAGCCCACTGTCCACCTATTAACAGATATGTGGACAAGCGGTGCTTGGCAAATGAAAGATTACACGACTGTGACATTCCACTGGGTGGGTGTATCACCTTCCACAGCAACAGCAGTAGGTAACACAAATGCCAGCTCTTTCCCAGACAGGCTACTCTTTAAATCAACAGCTTTACTAAGAGGCCTACCAGTGTCAGCCTGTTAGATAAATGAAGGGCTGTCATAGCAAAATGACTTACACTGCTTGGACTCTCCTCAGGAGTTGTCATTTCTGATAATGCCACAAATATTGTGAGAGAATTACAGTTGGGTGAATTTGAACACGTCCCATGTTTTGCTAACACAATGAACTTGGTGTTGCAGAGTTTTTAAAAAAATTACAGGGGCATGCAGGAGAAGCTATCTGTGGCCCAAAAAAAATAAATTTTCCCCATTTAGCAACTGCATGTAGAAGATTGCAGTGGCTGCAAGAAAAGTTAAATTTGCCATCCACCAACTAAAGTAAGAGGTAGTAAGTATGTGGAAATCCACCCTTTATATGTTTCAAAAAATGATGGAATAGCAACACACCATCCAAACCTACACAACGGCCAAGATATAGGAAGAATGTTCCTAAAGGTGCCCATCCACTAGACGATTAATGTGAGCGATTGAACGATAACGATATCGTTTTTGTTCATAAATCGTTTGCAAATCGCTTGCAAATCGTTTGTAAAAATGTCTTAAACGACCAGCGATGCGCGTGCCTGCTGGTCGTTTAGACATCTATCATCGTGCAAACATGCTGGACAATCTGACGATAACGTCAGGTTGAACATGTTTGCAGATGATTGATGTGCCTACACTGAATAACTGCTCGTTCAGTGTAGGCTCATCACAGACTGACAAACGACTGCACAATTACAATGTCGTAATCGTGCGGTCGTTTTCATGTCTGCTAGTGGATGGTCACCTTTACTCCAGCACAGTGGAGAATACTTTCCATGTTGTGCAAGCTTCTGAAACCATTCAAAGTAGTCACCTGTTAAGTGAGTTCAGTCACTGCCAGCTTGAGTGAGATGATTCACCTAATTAGACTTAAGCTGGCCTCACACTAGACCAACTTACATCCAACCAGCCAACTAGTTGATTGGTTGAAATGAAAATCTGGTAAGGTATGAAAGAAAATGACAATCAGCAATTTGCTCCCAAACGCCGGAAAATGGACAAAACTGTTGTTTGAACAAATTGTTTAGATCAAACATATAACAAACTTGTCTAACGTCCATTTTCATCTGTTTTCTGGCATTTAGGAGCAAATCGCTGATCATCATTTACTCCCATACGTTACCAGATTTTCATTCCAACCAATCAACTAGTTGGATGGTTGGATGAAAGTTGGTCTAGTGTGTGACCAGCTTCAGACAATTCCATTTTGCACATCTTTTCCTTTCATTATGTACTTTTTGGGGCATTGGTGACCATCTTCTTGCATAGAAAACAAACATTTTTATAGTTTATTAAACTTCCATCCTGTCTGCCACTTCTATGTGGCAATGTTTCATTGATATCCTATTTTCTTTTAAACTGCCGTGCATTTGTGCCGCTGCTCTGTCACTTAGTTTAACCAGCCAGCTCGCTGCAGCCTTTGGCTTATATTAGTGAAAACTGAAAACAATATTGTGAGCTGCGAGGTGGCCAAAATTGACAGGAAATGACTGGAAATGAATTTTATTGAGGTTAATACTACTGTAGGAGTAAAAACCAGACCCAAATTATGTGATTTTAGCTGTTTTTATAATTTTTTAAAACAAAATACAGATCCAAAACTAAAATCAAAACCAAAACATGTGAGGGCGGTTTTGGCAAAACCAAAACCAACACCATGATGAATTTGAACCAAAACCAAAACACAGGGGTCAGCGCACATCTCTACCTTATACACTTGAACTCATCTTTGGCACCCTAATTTATTCTATTGATAGTGGAGTGCCCATCATCTCAGATCTCTCTCTGGGGGAGATGTATCAAGCCTTGGAGAGAAATAAAGTGGAGAGAGATAAAGTCCTAACAAATCAGCTCCTAACTTTTATTTTAAAGCTGTGTTTTAAAAATTACAGTTAGAAGCTAATTGGTTGGTACTTTATCCATCTCTCTCCAAAGCTTAGATGTGTTCACAGCCATCTCTGCCACTGCTGCGACTTGCCGCAGCACATATTCCACGAGTTACACGTCCGCAATTGGGCGCTTGCCTCTTGTTCGCTCCCATGATCCATAGGACAGCATGGCATGATTGCTGTCATGGCCTGGCATATTGTGGTGTACAATATGCCTGCTCAACAAATCCCATGCCATGATACACACGCACGTTTGCAGCATCGGTGGCAAAGATGAGCATGGACACATCTGTAAATCTCTCCCTCTATGTCTATGGGTTTGTATTTAATATTATCGTCCCTTTAAATCTAGCATCCAAATCCACCAAAGAAGGGGCGGCTTTAAGAGGTCCCGATACATATTTGTCAACATACACCTATCCTCAAACTGCACCAAATAGTGACTTAGCCACGCCTAGGGCTCCGACAGAGACCTTGTTTTACAAAATATGCATCTTATTCGCATCACTAATGCTACAAAAACAGAGGTCTGATACGAGTAACCTGCTCAATGCCTCTCATAATGTATTAATATACTTATTTTTTGTTTTTCACCAATTCCATTGCAACAACAATACTAACCTGGTGTGCTTAGCACACTGTAAGCAACTTTGTGTGCTCCTACGAGGCAAATAAGTCACAAAATTCAGTAAAAAGTACCAAAGTATAGAAATCTCTACCTGTGTCGCAGCAACAAGTCTTTCCAAGCCCCTTGCAGCATAGGCACAAAAACACTAGGTGAATGAGGACACGTCGGGTCAATCTGTGATGTGATTGTTCCAATAGCTATAATTTAGAGAAATGATTAAAAAGCCGCTGGACGCGCCTTAAGTAAAAAGATGCCCATTGCTGTCTTTTCTGATCTAATGCTGCATCCGAAGATGCAGCATCGGACCAACCGCATGACCATCAGACATCTAATACTGCTTTTACACCTAAATCCTGGGTCTGACCTGAGATTTGGAACACAGGGCCTGATTCAGACCCCGCTCGCAAGCGGGTCGATGGTGCCCTAGTGCGCATGTGCACGATGGAGGGAGCTCCGTTGTGCGCATGCGCGAGACCCACATAGCGATGGCCAGCCATTGCTATGGGTCTCGCACCAAAGGGGACGTGCTGTTGATGGTGAGTGACAGCACGCCCCCTTTGGTGGGCGTGCCGTGGGCGTTGCTGCCCAGACGGAGCCGGCCCCACTGACATCACTAGTGATGTCAGTGGGAGTGCTTTTGGCTCTGATAGAGCCAAAAGCACTCCTGGGCTTGCGGCAGCGAGACCCTACCACAGGGTCTCGTCGCAAGACCGATGGTCACGATGGTCTTGACCATCGCGACCATCTTTTTGGCCGCTCGCATAAGCTGTGGGTGGTCACCCACAGCTATGCGAGCGGCCAGGAGGCTGCTCCAATTTTAGGTAGGAGGGCCCTGATTCAGAGCGAGCGCTCTGGTCAGAGCGTCCGGCTCTGAATCAGGCCCACAGTTCCAAAATGGGTCAGACCCAGGACAGACCTTTTCTACTGCAGCGCCAATCCGAATTATTCCCGGATCTGCGCTGTTCACACTGTACATGGGTGCAGTGGAACACTTTTCCTGGTGCTTGAAGATGACATAAACTCCAAGCGCCAAGAAACCCGGAAGTCCCCATGCTGTAAATGGGACCTGAGTCGAGTGACCCAGGGTACCTGTTTACACTGCAGGGTTTCACTGGTTGTTCCCATGAAAAAATCCTGCAAATTACCTGGGTTGGATTGCCGGGTCACTCGACCCGGGAATCCAACCCTGGCCCCTTTTACACCTAGGAGCAACCCCCGATTAACCCTGCAATAAGCTCTGGTGTACAAGGGGTATTAGTAACCTTCAGGTTACTAGCATGTCCAGGGAAATCATGCTGCAGTAGCCAGTGAAGCTGCTTCCAAGGATGCAGCCACTGGCTTCGCCATGCCCAGAAAATAGTACCGATGCCCCCATTTTCTGGAACTCTGCCCGCATAATTAAATATAAATGTATCTGCACCCCGTGCATTGCAACATGGTTTGTTCCAGATGCAAAGTCACTTTCTTTTTTTTTTGCTGTGCTCCCAATTCAGTTTGTTCATTCTACATCACAAACATTTCCCTTCCTCACTATCCCTTGAGCGTATTCATCAGCATTACATAGTCCCGGTCATTTAATGAGTTGGAGTAGATCTCATTTTGATAGAGCGGCTTCTAATTTGACTTTTTACCTGCATGTTAAGGAAGGTTAATCAAACTTATCTGTAAAAAAATAGCACCCAGTCCCATGAAACTTCTACATGCCTTTCATGCCGTGACCTTCCTCTTATCGCACTCTGCCATGCAAGAAAAAAAAAGTTTAAGAAAAAAGTTTGGGGGATTAAATTCTGAAAGAATTAATGTTTGTGTTTGATAACACTGCTACATTGTTCAGATTGCCAGGAACACAGTCCATATCACTTTGTAGGTTTCATTCCCTTCAACAGTAAATTAGATCAAGCTACACAGAAAGCAGATACAGGCTGAGTAGTAAATTAATCAGTTATTTTACACTTCATATATTTTTATTCCAATGAGCCTGAGTGATTAATTGATGTCTTTGAAGATTGAGTACTTTTTAGCTAATAAAGGCTGTCAATACTCAGAGACTAGTCAGGTGAATAACCACTGCACGCTGCAAGAAAGTCTCTCTGTTTAATGTTTTACTAAATAAACTCACGCCGCCGTTTTCATTTGGATTAAACGACATTAGAGTTAATCTGTATTATTGAGGCGTAGCTGCAAATAAATGACTAATTGGTACACTGCTTTCTTCCTAGAATGATTTGTTGATTGCATTTTCATCCTCTGGCTTGTTACCTCTATAGCATTTTCTTTGTAAAGTTAGGTTATTTCACATTAAAGATTGCCTCCCCTTTTAAATATTTAAGAGCTTTATATCTGATACTTCTTTTACACCAAAGTTCCAGATCTGACCCAAGGGTTGGAACAGGGTTCCAATCCGGATCAGACCTGGAATTTAACCCTTTCATACTGTGGCGCCAACCCAGGATATTCCTGAGTTGGCGTAGTTCATACCGGAGCCGGGTCTGCAGTGACCCGCCTCTTCCGGCGTTGCAGTGGACGGTTGGAGATGACGTCATCTCCAAGCGCCACTGAAGCAGGCCAATCGGGCGGGATGCGGCACGATCCAGGTCATCATGACCGGGATTGGACCGTTTGCACTGCAGGTTTTCCCGTGTTAAACTCTGGAAGTTACCTGGGTTGGATTACCGGTTCACTCGACCCGGGGATCAAACCCTGGCTCCTTTTACACCCAGAAGCAATCCGGGTTAACCCTGCAATAACCCGGGTTTTAGCCCTGGTGTAAAAGGGTATTAAAGGAAGTCCTAATAATCAGTTATTTTCAGTGCATTTTAATTTAAGAAAAATCAATGTCAACAATTTAGGTCATTTACTATCCACATTAACCACGTATGTGCGCCAGATCTAGATTTGTGCCTTGCATTTGTGATTGTTCTCTTTTCCCCATGAAGTGATTGTATTTATCATGGGAAAAGTGAAAGCAAAAACATCATTCAGAATTTCTGCTTGTTAAATATTTTTGGACTGCCCCTAAATTAGTTTAAACTTTTCTCCTAATACTGTTATTTCCAGCCTCATTATAATTTACATAAGTCATGAGTAAGCAAATGAACTTTAGGAATGTTTTTTTGTTTTTTTACGCCACATTTGTATTTATTAATTTTTTTTTAACCTTAATAATAGACTAGATTTGCGCATCTAATTGCGCTTTCCAGTATACTGTATGCCTGGTTGACGCAAAAGGTATTAGACTTATTTTAAATTATAGGCCACTGTTTCTCAATCCAGGTGCTCAATCAGCCCTAACAGTGCACAGCTTCCAGCTCATCTATTCTAAATGGAGCACATGCATGTTAATGGGATGTAGTCAGGAAGCCGACGGTCTAAATGCCGATCGCCGGGTTCCCGATTGTCAAATCCCGGGAAGGTACTAATAACAGGCGTCAAAAACCCGACGCCTGTTATTAGACCTACGCCGGGAGACCTACACCCGGTATACCGAATGAAAGTAAGCAGAGCACTGGGTGTGGACAGTCGTGGGGGGGAGAGTTAGGCTTTAGGGCTCCCGGGGGGAGGTTAGGGCTAGACACAACTATGCAACCTCCCTGCCCCATCCATCAGCTTGTAGAAATCATTGCCGTCATCATTATCAGAGCTAGCTCTGGGTATGCAATTCCATCCACATGTCCTCACTCAACGTATCCTATGTGTGAGCTTCCCATTGCCGCTGCACAAGGAGGAATCTGGCAAGTTCAGCGACCGCAAACTGGTCGGCTCCGAAAGTCTACAGGGAGAGACCTGCACTGCTACTCCCAGTGCAGGAGTTGCCTGGAGATGAGGAACCCCACCTTCAACCCAACCCCTGATGGTAATGGTATGCTCTCAGGGGGAGGGAGGGGGCGGGCAGTTGACAGTGCTTCACTGGGCTCACTGTTGCCCTAAAACAGCACTAAGTTTAACATTAACACTGACATATAAAGATTATTTTTATAAAATATACTTGGTCATGCCATTACTGAAGAATTATAAGTTCAATATATCTAACTAGAAGCACTCTGCACAGTACAGTACTGTATATCTTAGTCTTTGAGAAATTTAGCAGTAAAACAAATGAAACCATATGAAAGTTCAATGCTAAAAATGTCCAGTTTAGATAATGTACAGCACAGTACAACAATTAAAGTATACAATGAAAAGTCACACACCAAATTGTCCAGGTTACTGTATAGAAAAGTACAGATATTAATAAAACTGTCCAGTAGCAATTGCAAGGTCCCAGGGCAGGTTCATTAATTCCAGTCTGCTATAAACAGAGGTCAAAGAAGGTTACATATTTTCATACACTTGTTCTGTAATGTGTGGTTTCTATTTAGCTTTGTGTTCACAGGAGAGTGGTAAACTACAACCTCTGCTATTTCATAATAAGGCTTTATCCTGTTGGGAGCTGTATTGCTTTACCTCCAGTCAGGTTCATACTGTACATACAGTAGTGCTGGGATTTAGGATGTAAGAGGTAAAAAAGTACTTAGTGGCCTACAGTATTTATCAAATAACATTTGCTGGATATTTCCCAAATAACACTAGTTTTTGGGGCATACTTGCAAATATTAAGGATCCACCAAATGTATGAAAAAGGGGCCACAGCAGTTTTCTCCAATATCTGCTGTGGTCCCTCCATTTTCGACAGCCCCCTAGTTTTCCATGGAGGCTGTGAAGCTGTCTGATTTACCAAGCTTCGGAATGCAAAGAGTTTGGCCCCGATAGGATAACGCTATCTCCAGATGGCGCTACCCTATAATAGCCTTTGGGCTACTGTTTTGCAAAATATACCGGTAACCCTCCCCAGCAATGGCCGCTGCACATGCGTGGTCTGCTGACTGGGCATGCACAGTCCCCACTCCCGATAGAAGGGAAATTATTGCTTTTGCGATGCTTTATACATCGCAGGGTATGTAATAGTAATATGGTATTTTGATGCTCTGTGTAACATATATGCTTATATTCTGTTTATATTTAATACAGCAATACTAGCTAGGTTGAAACTTCAAACAATTGAGGGCCTGCTTCAGATATGTACATAAACCCAATTGTTTACATACATATCTGATGGTGGGGCGCAGATACCTGCTGAGCCGCAGCCTGATTGATGGGCCGCGGCATTTGGGGATGGGGAGGGGCAGTGCCGGTCTTGTTCCTGGAAACAGAGATGCAGATTTCTTGGCCTTGCTAGCAACAAGTAGCCGGCCAGGTTAAGTAAGCTTCAGCTTACATAGTCTAGCCAAAGCAACAACCATCGCAACCGATGGTCGCAGGGGCGTTTCTAGAGAGTAGGGGGCCCATGTGCAGTCTCCGACACAGGCCCCCTCCTCTCCGCCTGGCGGCCGGCAGCGCACTGAGCTGTGAGCGGCCAGCACCGGAGTTATAGACTCTGGGCACTAGAGTGTGGCCAGAGTCTATAGTGTATGCACAGGTTACTGGGAAAATGGCCGTGGCGGGCATTTTACCAGTACTGCACCTGTGCAAATGACGGGAATATGGCTGCTGCGGCTATTTTCCAGTCGTTTTACAGTGCCGCATGCCCTCGCCAATGTGGGACTTCGAAGAGGTAAGTAAAATTATGGGTGCAGGGAGTGTGGTGCGGGGCCCCCCTGTACCAAGGGGCCCGTTGTTCCCCGCACACCCTGCACCCATCATAGATACGCCCCTGGATGGTCGTGATGGTTGCCATGGTCGCCATGGTGATCAGAGGCAGTGTGTATGGACTCTGCTCTCAGATCACAGATGCATGCAGTAGCAGTGCTATTACTAGGGGTGTGCAAGAGGTGCGGCCACACAGAGCACAGAGCCCTGTGGGTGGCACCGCCGCTCACCACGGCTCCTGTAACTGGCTAGCAGGGTGCCTGTAACGGCACCCTGCAGCCAGAATATATGCAGCAGTGCCACCGGGAGTGTCCCTAAGAGGATGCTCCGGGCATTGCTGTAATGCTCGGTGTTCGTAGCGCCAGCCCCTCTACGTGACATCACATGGAGGGGGCGTGGCCTGCACTGGGCAGCCACGAGTCATAGTTACAGCTTTTTGCAGGTGGTGTCTATTTCCTACAGACACCTCCTGCTGCATTAGCATGGGTTGGATGGTATTGCACATGTTTCTCGCATGGTTTGCTGCCCAAGGTGTGAAACTGTATGTAATATATGAATCTAGGGGAATTTCAGAACACTCCCCTCTTGTGCTTGGGCTAGATCTGGCAAGTCAGCATGGGCAACCTTTATGGAAGTTAAATCCATTCTGGTCAACACAAATTGAAGCTGGATCTGAGAAGGTCAGAACTTTGGTGTTCACCCAGAATTTATCAGGTGGATCCTGCTTTTATATTTTGCTCCAGTGGCCAGAGAACCTGTTATTGGTTTTATTACCTCCTCATTTTAAATAGAGCAAGAGCCTAGGCTGGGTATCCATCTGCTTACTCAAGCTATGCAAATTTAGGGCCTGATTCAGACCCGATCACAAGCGCATAGCACTCGCAAGCGGGTCGATGGTGGCCCACTGCGTGTGCGCAAGCCCAGCAGCGAGCGCAAAAAGCACTCGCTCCGTGGCTCACTACAAAAGGGGCGACTGTCGATGTTGATCAACAGCTCACCCAATTTTGTAGGTGTGGCGGGGGTGGCTTCACAAACAAAGGCGTTCCCATGCGAATGCCTGCCATTTGTGGGTGGCCCCACTGACATCACCAGTGATGTCAGTGGGAGAGCTTCCGGCTCTGTTAGAGCCAGAAGCTCTCTGGGGCTTGCAGCCATGAGACCCTACCACAAGAGTCTCATTGCAAGCCCGATGGTCGTGATGGTCTTGACCATCACAACCATCATCCTGGCCACTCACAATAGCTGTGGGTGGTCAACCGTTATCCTGGCCGCTCAAAAAAAATAAAACCGTCCTGATTCAGAGCGAGCGCTCT
This sequence comes from Taudactylus pleione, assembly GCA_031769625.1. Classification (NCBI taxonomy): domain Eukaryota; kingdom Metazoa; phylum Chordata; class Amphibia; order Anura; family Myobatrachidae; genus Taudactylus; species Taudactylus pleione. The sequence goes on from JAUIMM010000099.1 coordinate 2,321,043, forward strand.
TTCAGAGCGTCCGTCTCTGAATCAGGCCCTTAGTCTCTAGTATTCTCTGGACTCAAGGTTTGTATCCAGCTACCCATTTGTGGAATACCAAGGGTCTCACAGAGTTGTCCACGCTACAGACCAGGGAGGTGTGGGGCAGTAGGGGAGTGGTCTCTAAAGGGCAACTATATGTCTTAAATCCTTTGCTCAGCTTCAAACAGAGTTTTGTGTTCAATCAAACCAGTTTTACTATTACCTACAGCTCTGTTATGTCCTGCCTGTTTCTGATGCCCCTCCTATTGTTCAGGACTCTCCACTTATGAACTTCTTTCTTCTATTATCTCCTCCTTATATTCCTCTATACTGCAATCTCATAACATTGAAGATCTACTGGATATTAGGGCTAAATGGGAGTTGGATGTGGGCTTTTTGACAGATGAGGTGTGGCAGTCGGCTACTTCCTTCTTTTAACAAATTTATTTATTTATTCTCCATAAGATTTATATGAACACTGTTCATATGTATAGGTCTGGAGGATGTCTGACTCTGTATGTCCTGAATGTACTGCTTTTCTGGTCACCTTCTGGTATTTGCTTTTAGACTGCCTTAAAGTTCAAGAATTTTTGGAGGCGAATATGGCTCGCATGAATTCCCTGTGTCTCACTTATCCCTATTATTTGTACTTTGGGTGTGATGGGTGAAGACTATGTCAGACAGTAAATTATAACACATGTATGCTTGGAAAAGTTTGTATTGCCCACTTGTGGATGGCCCCAATGCAGGGCTGCCATCAGGGGGGGACCGCCAGGCCTTGAGTCCGGGGCCCGGAGAAAGATGAAAGAGAGGGGGGCCCAGACGCAGCAGTGCTGTGCTGTAAGCCCGGTAGAATTATAAACATGCCGGAGGCATGTATGGTGCACAGCCGCAAGCTAGCCAGAGCTCTTAGAATGGCAGCCAATCAGGAGCGGCCGCTCCTGATTGGCTGCCGGTCCACGAGCTGTGATTGGCTCACGGCCGGCACCATATTTGAAATGCCGCCACCGGTGCAGCGCTACTGCCAGAGCCACCCAGGCCCTCTCTCTTGAAATGCAGTCGGCTGCTATTCTGGTGGGCTGGCTGCGCTGGCGAATTTATACAGGTATACTACCAGTAATCCCTGAGTTAGCCCTGTGCTCCCCCCAGTCCAGCCAGCCATCCCTGCCCTGTCCACCCCATCTGAGCCATTCATCCCTGCCCAGTACTTCCCCCCTTAGTCCAGCAAACCTGCCCTGTCTCCCTTCCTCCTAGTACTGCCAGCCTTCCTTGTCCTGCCCCCCCAGTCCAGCCAGGCTTCTCTGCATTGTGCTTCCCCCACTAGTCCAGCCAGCCCTCCATGTGCTGCTAGCCACCCCGGCCATGTCCCCCCCAGTCCACCCAGACTTCTCTGCCATGTGCCTCCCCCCCAGTCTGTCTTTTTCAATGTATTGTGTGCTTCTGGCCTTTATTTATTTATATATATATATATATATATATATATATATATATATTAAAACATTTTTTCAGAAATCAACATTGCTTTACAGCTTTATAAACTGGCTTTTTGAACAAATTTCTTGTACCACCCCCTGCCGTAGCTCCACCCACCTCTGCCATGCCCCCCCTCCCCTTCCCGAGGGGGCCCTGCATACTTTGTCTGTCCCGGGCCCCGTAATTTCTGATGGCAGACCTGCCTCTATGGGTCCTACATATGAAACGTGGTGCTCCATGGTTAACTTTGGTTAATGCACCATTGACCATGAAAAATATGTATACTTGGTCAGAAATGTAGAGTAGATCCTAAACATGCTTATATATGGTCTAGATGGCTTGACTTCCATATACTAGATGCCCTTCTTATCCAGATGCCTATTGTCCATATGACATGTCTTCCTGATGCCAGAATATTATGGGTGCCTTTTGGTACCTTGTTTACATTATCATTTCTGCAAATGATTGTACTCATTTTATATCTTAGTATGTAACATGCTGTGCATTATTTTTCCTTTTTTCTTTTTGCTGTAAAATGATTTCTGTCTGTACGTCTCATACAGTACCTTCCTTTGTGGTGTTATGCATGTATTCTGTTCATTGATCACTGCTGAAGTTGTCCTTGATTTCTTATTCTTTTACTTGTTCTCATAAGAAGCTTTATTAAAAATTATTAATTTATATATGTAATTAAAGGAATAATACCATTTAAGCGGCACTTTGAAACAACAGTGATTGTTGTAACAAGATTTAATATACTTGACTTTTCAGCAACGACCTATATACTGTATATGTATATATATATATATATATATATATATATTTATTTAGTGAATGCATTTTATACATTTATATGCCTTTGTTTTGTGCCAAATCTGCATCAGGCTCTACTTTATATAACCAAGGTTGTGAAGTCATTAAAGACACCATTGGAGACTTATTGAGCAAAATTAAATTTGCATTATTCTGCAATACACTCATTGGTTAAAACAGGAGAATTATTGATTGTCTTCCACACTCTTGTCACTGAGGCAGCAAATCAGTAAATTAAACTTGGTGATTGCCTATGTAAAGTAAAGACTTTTAATTATTGAAAAATATATAAGGCAGGAGTTAACCGGTCACTTCCAGGATTCCAAGACATTATCAGTAATACAAATACATACTGGTTAGTCTCTTCATCCTCTGTGTGGGCATTATTAATAGTTTAGTCAGCATTATCTCTCCATTATTAACTAAACACCAATAATTAACTGTTTTGTAATGTATGATCTAATTCAGTGATTATACAGTACTTAATTAGAAGAACAACACTTATACTGTAGGTTTATCTAGAACTGATTTATTAACTGTTACAATAATTACTGGATACATTTAATCAATAATCTCTGGTACTTCATTAATAAAATAATCAAACTAAGCTATTCGAGCCTGACGTGTGTGTATTTGCGGCCGCATTGGGAGCATGGAAATAAATCCATATACTGTAGGGCCTGATTCATCACAGATCGCAATTGCAACAGTGTACGCAGATTGGCCGATGGTGCGTACTGCGCATGCGTGAGTTAGCATTGAGATCACACTGTGATCACCTACGCATATACAAAGCCATCACAGACTGAGAGATGGATCGTCAGCATTTGGGGCTGGTGACAGGGGAGTGGTCGGAGAATTGCAGGCGTATCTGTCCGTTTGAACGCCGTTGCATGGACGTGCATAAATTAACCACTGCGACGGCATATGCAGCTTGTGTACTCACTGTGTGCGACAAGGCTAGCAATTTCTGAGTAAGGTCAGATCTGCTGTAATTGTGCATTCAGCTCTGCATCAGCCCCTATGTGATTATTCATCAAAGACAGTAACTTTTCAAGGCGCACGTCTGCAGTCAGCCTTTTAACCTCAGAAGCACAATGTTCCTGAGATTTATAAGCATGTCAGCATTTCAGGCATTTCCTTTGCAATAGGCCCTACCAATCTGTTTCTGGCTGCTGTTATTATGTGTCACATTCCTTGGAGCTAGAGTAGGGTTAACATTTTCCTCAAGCCTTTCGAAAGAGTTTCGGGACCTCATTCAGAGTCGGTCGTTGCGGCAGCACGGTCGTAAGGGAAAAGGGGCCAGATATGCTAATGATGCACTCGCAAGTTGCGTCCTTAAGATCGGATCGTTAGCTGGCCGACCAAGGGAAGGATGCGGCCGTAAGACAAAAAACCGCCCCCTTCTCGTACGCATTACACGTCATCTCCGGCCATATAAGGATTAATCGAGACCATCGGTAACTATCGGAACTGGTCGTAGAGCTTAAGGTTGACCATACCCTCTCTTAAGCACTACGATCAGGTCAGTGTACAAACCTCCCATGTCATGTGTGCCATGACACTACTTTGTTAATTATGCACTCCCATAAAACACTGTTCGCATAATTAGGCACGCCTGCGTTCGGATCTCCACTCCCTCGTTTTCAAGCACCTTCCCCTGTTACCACCCACAAACGCCTCATTCTGTCACTCAAACGACCGACCTGGCTGTGTTCAAGGAGAGAGAAATTTCTGATCGTAGCAGCTAGTTTGCGCACGTGCATTGCGAACTTTACAAATGCGCAGTTTAGCGAACATCGGTGGCGTACGACCGTGCAGCTGCAACGACCGACTCTGAATGAGGTCCTCTGTCAGGGAACAACGATGGAACAACAAAGTTCACAAACAGGGGCACCATGACGATGGCAGGTACTGTTTACCCAGGTCTGGGCTTGCTGGAGGGGCCCAGGTCAGCTGCTGATGGGGAAAGTTGTCCCACTCAGCAGCACTGCAGTGGACAGTGCCACTTTACAGTGCCGCACAATGTATAGTGAGCAGCTGTTGAGGCGGATATTCTCATTATCCCTCATTGCTTTGCAGCTTGGCCCCTATCCCAGGGACCTGATTGGCCGAGCTCTGGTAGCCAATCATACTGACAGCCAGGGATGATCATGTGACATGTGAGTGGCAGATCCATCGGGGACCCCATAGAGAGAGGACACACTGGAGCCGCCACTGCAACAGGCACCCAGCTCTGTGCCACATGGTGCATTTTGCAGTGCTTGCGGCGCCCCCTGTAGTGCTTAGTGATGCAACACATAGTATAATTTACAGTTTTTGGTGAAGGGGAGTGGACATGCCTCCTGGATTTGGACACACCCCCTCCAGTACCCGGAACCTTTCCTGCTCTTGATGGCTATATTCACGAATAACACGCGGGGACCTTTGTGACAAGCCTGTGATGAATTTTCCTGCTGCCTGATTTTCCTTGATCTCATTTCATCCTGCAGATACATTGTGATACTCACAAAGGCTTGTAGATTGGAAATCATTTTCTTCAGGTCAAATAAAACATAAAACATCAATTTGGCTTTCTGGAAAAGGAAGAAACAGAATTAAAAGGAGCAAACATTGAAACTTGTAGGATACAGGCCTTTTATTTGATGGGCAGCTTAGTGTTTGCAGATGGAAAGAGTTCTTTAAATTATTCCTCTAGGGAGACTGAGAAGGAATGCATACAGTGTCAGTGGTAAAAATAATGCAGCAATAAGTGCTTCCATATTCTCTGATTAATTAGTAACATATATGTAGAGCAATCTATATGTCATTTGATATATAAATCAAATTCTATAAACCATATAGACCTATATAAAAAAACAGGGTCTGCAGCTAAACACATGCTAACTAGTAGTTAACTAGTAGATATTCACAATATCAATCTGTTTCGCAAAGGCAGCGAATATCAGTAGACCATCTGTGTGATCAGTCTTTATGATTAATTACAGTACTCTGAAATCTGCTAAGTGAGGCAGACTAGTCCCAACATTAAGAGGAAGGATAATTATCACAGAATACATAATATCGGTCTCTTTTGCACAGTCAGACAGATTCAAAATACTGAGTCAACAGTCTGTAGAAGGCAATACTACTGATGCTCTAGGTTTTCCCTAAAAAGAGAACCTGTGGCATTTTCTGATGGTGTGAGCATTGGCTCATGGACTGGAGATTAAGAACAAGTTCATGTGATTCAAAAATATGGACTGTGGATCATATTTTTTTACATTCCCTTTGATACTGATCGATAGTATGTTTTAAGGACTTTAAACTGATCTCTACAAGGAATTTTGTGTCACCGGGAGGAACATGGAGGTGAGCATTTGCTCAAGAGCTCCTTCATTGGTAACATTAATAAATGTTCATAATGGTAGGACCTATACAAGTACAGTATATTCCATTGGAGAGCACAATAGATGTTAACTTGTTATACTGTAGTTTAACCAATAATTATTTTCACCACTGTTACTTGATTGGTCAGCACTGTTTTTCCAGTAACATGATTGGGTGGCAGGACAGTCAGTGAAGCTGCAGTATGCTATTGGTTGATAGTTTAAAACTGTTACAGTGAGCACATTATACAGTAAAGCAAATAGATCACTTTAGAACTCCAATAGATTAAGACTGTCAAAATGTATTTATAATACAATTTTTATAATACAAATAAAACTTGTTACAGACAAACAAGAATTATACACTTGTTGCAGGTTCGTAGCAACTGAAAAATATTCCATTACTCCTTGGACACAATGGGCAAAATGTATTAAGTGGAGGGTTAGGTGGCATTTTGACACTGAGTGACATTGTCGGTACGGTAGTTTGGGGTCTGAAATGCTGTATTTACTATTCATCCATTTTGATAGTATTTTGGAAACTGCCACTGATTTCCATTGGTATTAACATGCCCAAATACCCATTGGTCGAGCATGAACTGATGGAAGCCGAAGAGAAAACCCACCACAAAACCATCGGAAAGCACTGCAAAACTGATAGCAACTGACAGTCAGTTCCTGGTGCTTTTCTATTGGTAAGCTAAAGTAAACACACATGTGCTTTTAACATCACGTTAGCCTTATAAAAGGCGCCAAACTATACATTTACATAACAATGGTTTTGTGAGGTGACTTACTAGTGCTGGTTGGAGTTTGGTGGCGTTTTTCGTGACAATTACACAATTGTGAGAGGTCATGAAAGAAGTCTTGTATTATTTACTATTGTTTTGTTAGGTTTTTTTGTCAGTTCCGATGTCTGTTTATAGTCAAGTTTATTTTATAGTCCTATGTGTGTTAATTTGTGTGTGAGTGAGTTGTGCTTGGGTATAGAGCTACAGTAGATTTTATTTTTCTATTTTTGTTTTTTCAGTATTCCATGTTATTCTGGAGGGTGGAAGGATAGACTGTGCTGAGGAGGAGATAAAGCAGGAAGTGACAGAGGAAACACAGGAGTGTGAGTTGGAACAAGGAGAGGATAGTAACCTTGCAAAAACAAAATGTGGCTGCAACATCTGCTTTTTCCTATGATGAAAATGTGACACTAGTATCATCTATCATGCCATGGTCCAATTCTTGGGAGTCCGGAGGCCAAAACTCCTATTAGGTGTTAGTGGCAAATATGGGCCAATGTAATGCAATCAGCCAATGCTGTGGTCCATCAAACTGATCAGAGGCTCACTGCAGAAAAAGATTCTCTAACATCAAAAGATGCATTAAAGAGAATATGGTGGAGGAGCAAAAGCCAGCAGCATGCACAAGTGGATGTCCGTTTCTTAGGGTTGAATATACTTCCTACATGGAAGAGGTGAGCATGCTTATGCCCTCAATTCAGGAGCTGAATGACTGGAACAAGCCAGTGCTGGAAAAGTGAAGAGCGCAGAGCAGCTTGTGCAGCCCCAAAACAGAATTTGAGTGTTTTGACTCTAAATATTGTTTGGCAAAGTCATAAAGAGTCATTAAGTTGTGTTTGAGATGAAACATCTGTTTGACCACACAATCATGCAGAGAATTTGCATTTTAAATGATTTCCCCTTTAAAACATTGGCCAGACTTGACGTTAAGTCGCCAATGCTTGCAAGTCACACGCCATTTCATTTACCCCTAGGACTGCCTAGCCGGTGTGCAGCTTGTTGCAGCTGCTGCTGGTGCTTCTCTTCAGCCTCATAGTTCCTTGTGGTCAGCTGCTTGTGGTACAAACAGTATGCACTGTTATTTATATAGCACTTTTCTTCCATTATGACTCAAAGTGCTTTACAAAATAATACAAAATAAACAGAAAAGAGAACTAAACATTTGGGTTGTTTTATTTTAGTAACTAAAGGGACATTAGTGAAATGCTGAGTAGGTATTGAGTCTGATTTTTTGAAGGGTTCTAGAGTACTTGACACTTGAACTGTGCGAGGAAACTAGTTTCAGAGAGTTGCAGCCAGAGTTTACTTAAGGAAGATTCTAGGTACAGTACAGTTAATAATCCTTCATCTACAGATTGCAGTAAGCAAGTGGGGCAGTAAATATTCAGAAGCTGCTTCAGGCACCTTGGACCCTGGTTATGTGGGGCTTTGAAAGTCAGTAAGTCAATGTTTAAATATATTCACCATCTTACAGGCAGCCAGTGAAGGGAACAGCGAATGAACGTAATGTGACAAATGCATTTTGTACCAGCTGCAAGCGGTGAATTTTTCCGGGATACCCGAGTAGAGTGCATTGCAGTAGTCTAAGCTTGATGATACGAATACATGTATGACTTTAGGAAGTCAATGCTTGATTCTGGCTATGTACTTCAGATGAAATAATGAAGATTTGATTGTGGCTGATACCTGACGTGTGAAGCCCCAATCCAGGACAACATCAAGATTCTGCACGTTTAGTGTTTTCTAATTCTGGTCCCCAAGTGTAAGTCCAGTTGATTGGCTATGCAGTCGTGTCCTGTGATAGTGCACTCCTATCATGTGCACCTCTCTTTTATTGAGACTCAGTCGCAGCAAACTCATTTATATGGGAGGTTTTTGGTGGCAGTTATGGCAGTTACTGAAATTGATGTTTAGTAAGTTAGATGGATTCTAACTTTTCCATCAAAAAAATAGGGACATCGATGTATAGTGAGAGGTATGTACTACCAGGGCCGTAACTAGGGTAGTACGACCTGTGCCATGGCACAGGGAACCTCGGGGCAGGGGGCGCTGTTTGGGCCTGTCAATTTTCCTGTATATTGTCATTCTCACTTGTAGCTTCTTCTTCTTTTATCCCCAGCATCTCCTGACCTCCCCTATTTTGGGTACATTATGTCCCCATTTGAAAAATAGGGGGGGGCGCCAATGCTCTTTCTGGCACAGGGCACCAAAAAGTCTAGTTATGGCTTTGTGTACTACATGGTAGTTTCTCATCGGTTTGTGCTTCACTAATTGACAGATCACTAAACTGCCAGAAAAACCACCAAAACCCAATGCTTAGTATCTTTCCCATAAGTGTTCTCCAGCCACCTGTTAAAGGAACCCTTCTGCAAGACATGCAGCAGCAGGACATTGAAAACGTTAACCCACTACATATTTATACTAATTGTGGCTCTGTAATTCAAGTCTTATTTTTATTATTTATACATTTCAAAATGTTTTTGAGCTACTAGAAGTTTTCATGTTTTTTACAGCGATCTGAATTCTGATTGTTTCTATTAAGGCAAGGAAACCACATGATACATTCCTTTACTACAGTCATTGTAATCTAATGTTTCAACTCAATGTACACTACCGCAAATTAAACTTTATTTTTTTTTTTAACCACAGGCATGCGATGCAAATAGCTGAAGCTCTGACCAAAGAAAATGTCAAAATCCCAGCACGACAAATCCAACAGTACTTCTCCACAAATGTGATAAAAAGACGTGTTTGTTGACAACTTACAAGTTGTGAAGGAGACTGGGATTGAAGTACTGAAAAATGAAATATGTTTGCTATTATTATTATCATCATCATCATTTTTATTAATTATTTATGTTAGAATGGTGATCATTCCAGGTATATTTCCCATTATCTAATTTTTTGTTGCAGTACCTGTCATTGAAAAAACACTTTACCGCTGTGTTTATGCATCTCCATGGCAATTAAATCAATACTACTGCTATGTTTTTTAAGTGGAAGCTTCTGTTCTGTTTACACATGGACCTGGTGGAAACTGCACAAGGTAGGGAACTGTTTAATTGGATTGCCTATGTTCACAGCCCTAAAGTATCGGATGGAACTTTGTTTTTCAAGTTTAAATGGAAGCTTCTCTTCTGTTCACTCATACCTCTACGGCAGTGATTTCCAACCTCATCATCAACGCACACTAACAGTCCTTGTTTTATTGATATCCATGTTTGAGCACAGATGGTTAAATCAAAATAACTGAAATGCTAATTATGTCACCTGTGCTTAAGTATGGCTATCCTTAAAACCTGGATTGTTAGTGTGCCTTGAGGACCGTGGTTGGGAACCCCTGCTCTACAACATGATGGAGAATTCAGAGAAGGAATGGAATATTTACATTTTCTTATAACTTTATAGTGTTTTTTTTTACATTTAAGTTTTAATGACAGTGATAGTTCTTTGCATACTGTATAGTAATATTGTAATGTTTCTTTTTCAAAATATGCTGCCCCACAATAATCTTATTTATGAGTGCGTTGTCCCTCACATCTGAAAGCTACTGGGTGCATACTGCTGGTGTGCTGCAATATTACATGCTCTCCTGTATATCAGTGGCAGTAACCTAGACATCAAGGCAGTATTGTTGCAATGAGGGGCTTCAACATTCAATACACATATAGCCTACCCTCCAGCATGACCCGTTCCATTAGGTAGAAAACACTCTGCTCCTGGACTTCCCACCTATTGTATGATTGCAGCCACCTGTGTTGAACTAGGTAATTGATGGACAGGTGATTCAGCACAGGTATCTGCAATCATAAATTAAGAGGGAAGTCCAGGAGCAGAGCATTTTGTACCTAATGGAACGGGTCATGTTGGAGGGTCTGCATACAGTGCTCTACAAGGGATAGCTGTGAGTATCTATATTATGACAAGAACACTGAAATAGTGTTTGAGGGCAGGTATATTTGTCCCAGGTTTCTGACCTATATGTTTTAAAAACCCCAGGAAAATGTATTTTGTCATTTAAATGGATTGCTGATAGCTTTTGGGCTTTCATAAAAAATGGTTAAGGATTCTTGGGGTTATGGATCCATTAGTTCCATTTCTGGTCTTTAGAGCCTCTAGCCTAAAAGTAGGCTGATTTCTACTTGCACCTGTGAGTTTGTTAAAAAGCTGTCAGGCTGACTATCCACTCTCTCACTACCTGGGGAAAGGAACTGCAGAGTCTCTGTGAGAGAAAACCTGCTACTTGGAACAATTGAGCTATACTTGCTGAAAACTTTCAATGATTTTGTAGTTGACAGTCAGGAAATTTTTGTTTTATTTCTCAGCTTAATAGAACTGGCTGAGGTCAGTTGTACCAGAAACCTTGGACTTGTGCAATACCTCGGCTACTGTTTACTACCATCTACCAAAGGAGATGGTGCTTGTCCCCCACTATATTATAAAGGCCATGGCTTTTTGGAGCTGCCACCCCGCCTTCATACCGGTCAGCAGAAGCAGTCTGTCCCCAAGACCTGCATATGTTGCTTTGTGCTGAGCAGCAGCAGTCTCCTCAGCCTGCATGATGTGTGGGGGAAGAGCGATGACACTGATCGCCCACCTTCCTGGATCTGCCCCAGGGTGGATTGGGCCGGGGGGCAGGGTGCCACCTGCTCCCCGGGGTGGTACAATTTCAGTGTTTTAGGACCGCCAGGCTCTGGCAGGCAGAGGATGCTTCTGCTCCCCAGCCGCTGCCCAGCTAGAGAGAGATCCGACTGAAGAGCAGGGACTAAAAGAAAATGGCTGCCCCCATAAGAGACTACAAAAAGATGGCCGCCTTCGACCAATGGGGAGCCAGGTTTCCCTACCCAGAAACCCAAGAGGCTGGAGAATGGGAAAAGGGGCGTGGCTTATTGAGTGGGAAGAGGAGCTGAAAAACTAAATTTTATGGCACCCATGGAAGTGAGAGTAAGAGGGCAGAGATGAGTTTCACAGAGTGGAGGAGAGCCTGCTTCCTGTCTTCTCCACTCATACCAGGTAAGTGGAAGGTGGAATATATATATATATATATATATATACATACAGTCAGGTGCATAAATATTGGGACATTTACAGAATTTTCATATTTTGGCCTCTATTCACTACTACAATGGCTTCGAAATGAAACAAACAAGATGTGCTTTAACTGCAGACTTTCAGATTTATTTTGAGGGTAATTGCATCCAAATCTCTATGTGCCTCCCACTTTTTAACGGGCCAAAAGTAATGGGAATATCAACTCAAAAGCTATTTCATGGATAGGTGTGGGGTATTCCCTCATTGTTTCATTATCAATTAAGCAGGTAAAATGTCTGGAGTTGATTCTAGGTGTGACATTTGCATTTGGAATCAGTTGCTGTCGACTCTCAATATGAGATCCAAAGAGCTGTCACTATCAGTGAAGCAAGCCATCATTAGGCTGAAAAATCAAAACAAACCCATCAGAGAGATAGCAAAAACATTAGGTGTGGCCAAATCAACTGTTTGGAACATTCTTAAAAAGAAAGAATGCACCGGAGAGCTCAGCAACACCAAAAGACCTGGAAGACCACGGACAACAACTGTGGTGGATGACAGAAGAATTATTTCCCTGGTAAAGAAAAACCCCTTCACAACAGTTGGTCAAATCAAGAACACTCTCCAGGAGGTAGGTGTATATGTGTCAAAGTCAACAATTAAGAGAAGACTTCACAAGAGTGAATATAGAGGGTTCACCACAAGATGTAAACCATTGGTGAGCCACAAAAACAGGAAGACCAGATTAGAGTTTGCCAAACAACATCTAAAAAGCCATTACAGTTCTGGAACAACATCCTATGGACAGATGAGACAAAGATCAACTTGTACCAGAGTGATAGGAAGAGAAGAGTATGGAGAAGGAAAGGAACTGTTCATGATCCAAAACATACCACCTCATCAGTGAAGCATGGTGGTGGTAGTGTTATGGCATGGACATGTATGGCTGCCAATGGAACTGGTTTCCTTGTATTTATTGATGATGCGACTGCTATCAAAAGCAGCAGAATTAATTCTGAAGTGTTTCGGGTAATATTATATGCTCATATTCAGTCAAATGCTTCAGAACTCATTGGACGGCGCTTCACAGTGCAGATGGACAATGACCCGAAGCATACTGCAAAAGCAACCAAAGAGTTTTTTAAGGCCTCAAAGTGGAATGTTATGCAATGGTCAAGTCAATCCCCTGACCTGAATCCGATTGAGCATGCATTTCACTTGATGAAGACAAAACTGAAGGGAAAATGCCCCAAGAACAAGCAGGAACTGAAGACATTTGCAGTAGAGGCCTGGCAGAGCATCACCAGGGATGAAACCCAGCTACTGGTGATGTCTATGCGTTCCAGACTTCAGGCTGTAATTGCCTGTAAAGGATTTGCAACAAAGTATTAAAAAGTGAAAGTTAGATTTAGGATTGTTTAGTTTGTCCCATTACTTTTGGCCCCTTAAAAAGTGGGAAGCACATATAGAAACCGTTGTAATTCCTACACCATTCACCTGATTTGGATGTAATTACCCTCAAATTAAATCTGAAAGTCTGCAGTTAAAGCATATCTTGTTTGTTTCAGTTCAAAGCCATTGTGGTGGTGAATAGAGGCCAAAATAAGAAAATTCTGTCAATGTCCCAGTATTTCTGAACCTGACTGTATATATATATATATATATATATATATATATATATATATCATATATATGTTTAATATTTGTGACCAAAAAATTTGTTATAAAGTTGCAACTTACATTAGTTCCACGGTATCACTATTTTTGGACTGGTAACTGTGCTGTGCATACAGCATAATCATAACAGATACAAAACTTTAGAGGTCTATGTACTACGACTTGGAGAGAGATAAAGTTAATGGAGAAAACATACCAACCAATCAGCTCCTAACTGTCACTTTACAGGCTGTGTTTGAAAAATGACAGTTAGGGGCTGATTAGTTGTTACTTTATCTCCATCCACTTTATCTCTCTCCAAGGCTTAGTACATAGACCCCTATGTACTATGGGCATGATTCAGAGAAGGGCGCTATTGCAATTTGCACGTAGACTGAGCGATTATTTGCCATTGAGCATGCAATCGCCGTGCGAGCTCGCAGACAACGGAGGCCCATTGCAGATTGGTTGACAGGAAGTGACCGTTTGGGGGTGTTGAACAGGGGGGGTGGTTAAGAAAACGCCGGTGTGTCTGGGCGTTTGAACACCGTTATGTGGGCATGCATGAATTAGCCACTGCTAGTGCATACACAGCCCTGCGTGGCAGAAGAGCTCCGTAGGCTGCGGCAGGTCAGACCTGTCGCAAGGGTAAAATGGCCGTCGGTGTCCTTTGATGTTAACGATATTTATGCGTGCATGCGATCGCGCACGCAAGTAGGAGCGCATTAGTGGGCGTCTTTATGCTTGGGTGATCTTTGCTAACATTAGCATATTTTCACAGTTGCAAGTGTGGGAATGCACGGCTGCGTACGCATTAGCGTCCACCTATGAATCAGGCCCCATGTCTCCAGCAGCCCAATCCACGCAAGCACACCTGAACGTACAGCTTTCCCCTATGACTGCGAGACACCAGAGCACATAAATTTACCTGAAGGATAAGGAGCATGCTGAATGCTTTGGGCCAGAATCCGGCAGGACAGGCATTATTAGATGCTACACACACAAGCTGCTGGTCATTTTGTAATTGTCAGTGAGAGGCGAGGGCGGACCGGTGACTAGACACAGGTGAATGGTAGTTGCCATAGCTGAATAACACCTCACCATGAAGAGGCCCCTATTTCTACTGTGACCTTAGCACAGTCTAAGCCTTTTTCTTTTTTAAAAATCGTCCCACCACAATAAACAGCCTTAAATTGACCTGATTTTATGCAAACCACACCCCCAACATTATTGTTACGCCCATTTATTAAATTGCATTTGCTGGGCCGCTTGCTTGTGTTTCCCCCCAGGCTGAAAGTTGCCAGCCAGCCCTTGATCTGCCCCTGGCTAAAGGGTGCTACGCATACTTTTTAAAAATTTTTGTAGTGGATGTGACTAAGCCTCCACAATCAGGCCATGGCCCCTACAGTACCCGGCCGCTGCCCCACTCACTTCAGCCCTGCACACACACACACAGGTTAATTTTTGTCAGGAGCCACTTAACCTATCAGTATAGTTTTGGTTTGTGGGAGGAAACCAGAGTACCCTGAATAAACCAACTTTTGCAAGCAAGGGAAGAAAATACAAACTCCACACAGTTAGGGCCATAGTGGGCACTGAAGTCAAGGCTCACTGAACTCTGCTATAAGGCACACACATATGGGATACCACATCGGAACTGGTGTCAATAACAGAATTTCAGTCCAAAGCTAAATACCCATACTACGAATGCAAGATAGATAGATAGTTTGTTATTTATAGGTTTGCGCAGGGGCTGCGCTACCACTGGGCAAACATAGGCAGCTGCCTAAGAGTGCCGCCCCCTGCAGGGCGGTAGTGTGGACGGCATATAAGTGCAGTCCGCACTACCTACTAGGAACAAACACAGAGCTGCCAGAGCCAGCAGCTGTGTGTTTGTTTTAGCAGCCGATAAGAGTCAGA
Source organism: Taudactylus pleione (assembly GCA_031769625.1). Classification (NCBI taxonomy): domain Eukaryota; kingdom Metazoa; phylum Chordata; class Amphibia; order Anura; family Myobatrachidae; genus Taudactylus; species Taudactylus pleione. The sequence continues at coordinate 2,336,107 of JAUIMM010000099.1, forward strand.
TAGACTCTCTTTGGCTGCTGCGCCCACTACAGGAGCCAGGCTGGAGCTCCAGCTTCTGCAGTGGGTGATGGGAGAGATGTCATGACTTTTCTCCCATCATGCAGTGCTGGCCCGCCCGGGGGACAGAGGATCTTACACCAGAGCGGGGATTAAGGTAACTGTTTTTTTTTCTTTTTTATGTGTGTGATTGGCTGGGATTACTGCTGGGGGGGAGATCACTACTGGGGGCACTGCTGGGAGGAGGCTACTACTGGGGTCACTGCTTGGGGGGAGATCACTACTGGGGGCACTGCTGGGGGGAGGCTACTACTGGGGGCATGACTACTACTGGGGGCACTGCTGGAGGGGCTACTACTGGGGGTACTGCACAGGGGAGGACTAGTACTGGGGCACTATATAAGGGGCACTGCACGGGGGGATTACTACTGGGGGTATTATATAAGGGGCATTGCTTAGGGGGACCACTATCTGGGGCAATGCATAGGTGGGACTACTACTGGGGGCATTATATAAGGGGCACTGCATAGGGGACTACTACAGAGATGTGTGTATACTAATAATAAAGTCCTGGTGTGATCCACCTCGAACAAACTGTAGGGTGGATGTTCATAAAAAGTAACAGTCTCGGTAATCAGTCTCTGGTATGCAAAACTTTGGGCAGTTAGTTCATCCATATATCAGTGATTGAAGTTGTATTAAATAGTATGCAGGAAACCGTGGTAGGTTGTAGTGTGATGTGGAAGATTTCTCCCTGCTCCAACTGGTATCTGTATCGGTATACTGCCAATTCACCTCAGAATTCACACAAACAAACCACAGAATCAGGTAATGGTGGACACTAGTGAGCAGAAAGGTGGATAAGTTGTGCTGACTTATCCAAGTCTCAGCCCTGTTCTGCTGGTTCACCAAGCGTTCTGTTGTGTGGTTGTTGTATGTGGGTAAGGGGGCAGGGGACACTGTGGTCCAAAGTTACCTAGGCAAATACACTAAGTACGTGGAGAGGGTAAAAAATAGCAATTTATTGTTCTGTCCACATGCCAAGCAGGGCTCAATGTGGTCACAGAGGGTAAAAACAATATGGGGTATACACTTATTTCAATAGAAAAAAGGCAATATATCAAGTTACTTAGAATAGAGGTACAGATGTGTCCACATACACCTTTCTGAAAATTTAGCCATGGCCTGCCATTCATGGCATCAGATAACCAGCCACGCCGAGATATACATGTCGGGACATGTGTAAGGAGGCTGAATTATAGTGTAGTACCACTTTTCAGACAGCATGTGACATTTTTAGAAAAGTATACTGCAGCTGCCTATGTAGAAAGCTAGAGAGGAAAATCCTATACAGTAAGCTGCTTCCCATTGCAGTGCCAGACAGGCTTACAAAATTCCATGCATACTTTGGCTACATATACAGTAAAAGGTCCTACAGGATAGAAAATAGCACTTGGAAATATAGCACCATATTTCATATGCTGAAAAAAAACTGTTGCTATATTTCTAGCTGGATCTAGAACAGAAGCTGTCAGTTTCAGTTAATTTTCACTATGTTGGAGGTAAAAGACTTCAGTATTTCCCTGTACATGTTATAGCGTAATGGTAAGGTGACTGCACATCACACCAGGGTTTGAATCTCAGTGTAAACCTATTTTTTTCTCCAAAAATAAATTTTTATGATTCAATATATATACAGTATAATTCAAAAACTGACCATCAGTAATTTACTATATGTTTATGTCCTTTTCCAGGCAAACCCTTTGCTTTATTCAACATAGAGGGGAGGGGGGAGGAATTAATTTTGTAAAGGCTGCACATTTTACACAGACAACAAATCACATTTTCATTAGCCCTCCCCCTGCCTTTTGTTACTACTCATTAATGTTGCCCTTTGTGTATTGAGACACGTTTGTACATTGACACAGAAGCATGGATGGAATCAGTGAGACCCCTCTGTGCTGCTATGTATTTCAATGACACAGATGCACACATGGACCAGGAGATCCATGCTACATGCATCTGGGTCATTGACACAGAGCATAGACAGGATCAGAGAGACCCATCTGTGTTGCTGTGGTAAAAAATACCTGTGAAAACAAAGAAATACAAAATGGCATGCCCCCCCTCCACAAAAGAACCCTGGGCTTTTAGTGACCCAGTGCTGGTTTTGATTAAATACAGGGGACAAATGACATAGGGGTCCCCTGTACTTAAGCACAACAAGCACTGGGCTATTATTGCTGCAGTGTGCTGGAGGGAATATCTTTTTTTTCTGTGGTTCAGTGTAAACCTCGCCCTTTACAAGCACCTGGGCAATATCATTAAGCTAATGTGAGTGACCACCATACTTTCTATTTGCAGTTCTGAGAGGCATGAAGGGAGCCAGCATTGGGAGGATGTGCTGGTCCATATAGTGCCATTTGGAGGTTTTTGGGGTACCTCCTAGGTGTGTCAGCTCTCAGCTTATACATGTGCTGTTACTATGCGTGGGGTCCCTGGTGTTGCTCTGGCTGGGCCTTTTTCAGGGCATCACCACTTAATTCACATAGATATTTTTTCATCACCTTTCTGTTTGTTTGTTTATTATTTATGTAATTTTAGTTCTTTCTTATATTAACACTTATTGATTATCTTGACACATCTATACTTTACACTTCACTATCACCTTTCTTCCAATTTCCATGGCCCGGCGCTTAATCATATATTTGCAAATGTATGCAACCAATACCTCTGAATTGCTATTATCATGTAGGATTCAAGTACTTTTGCTAATATTGCTGCAGTGCGCTGGATGGAATCTCTTTTTTTCTGTTGTTCAGTGTAAACCCCAACCTTGACAAGCACCTGGGCAATATCACTAAGCTAATGTGAGCGACCGCCATACTTTCTACTCAGAACCAGCCCTGGTTGCAAAAATACAGGGGACAAACGACATAGGGGCAGTGCGCAACTGTCACTGGGCACTGACCTGGTTCTGGAAATACAGGGGGAAAAATGAGTAGGGTCCCTCTGTATTATTCAGAACCAGTACCAGACTTTTTCTAGTGAGGGGGCTAATGCCACAGCCAGGGGAGCCCTTTCATTGGGCCCCCCAGTCAAAGCATTAACCCTGACTGCTAATCAGCCCAGGCCGGGGATCCCTGGGGAGCTAAGGACTCCCTAATCAGGGCCAACTCTTTGGGTGTTCGACCAGTGCAGTAAAACAGAGGCGCCGACCCATAGAGGGTGCACCCCTACCAATATCCTGTTTTCAGTGGGACAGCACTTTCCTGCTGTTCCAGCCATGGGTCAAAGTGTCCCATGGGTGGTCTGGTCAGGAGGTTGGGCACCGCCACCGCTGCAGCTGTGTGGTGGTGCCAGATCCCAGAGTAGCTAAATGGATGCTGTGCGCATGCAGGCAGCATCCATCTAGTGCCAGGAGAAGGCTGAGGGAAGCCCAGATTGTGATGAAGTGCTGGGCTCACCCCAGCCTGACATATCAAGGGTGCATTTTACCTATCCAGCACAGGACACGGCTACCCCTGGAGCCGACCCTGCCCCAATAAAGGGGTCTCCCTATCCAGGGGTAGGTCGATAGTGTAGTGTAGCACATTTCAAATAGTTACAAATATTTTCTTTTGCTATTAAACTGCAGGTCCCAGCAAGCCTCCCCCGCATGCTGGTACATTACGGGTTTGCTGGTACCCGTAGTTCCACAGCAAAAGAAATATTAAAAAGCCACAGAACACACACACTGTAGACAGTAACATTTTATTAAACATACATGCACCCACACAAGTACACTGGTTCTGACTTCTGGTTCTGAATGTGTCAGGGGGGCTGCTTGTGGTATGCTGCCTAAGAAGTACCAGGTCTTTACAGATCTAATACAGGGGTTTTGCAATTTTTAAGTCCTCTGAGTGCTGCTGTTTTTTTGAACTGCTGGACTGTATCTACTGCAAGCCTCTATAAAATAAACATAAAATAAGTATGATTTCAGAAGTCTATTAGTGAATTATATGTTTAAGTACCTACAGGTACAGTAGTTTACTTTAAAAAATAGAAACATCAGTTAACATTGATGTTCCAGAACCAATGTTTAGGTCTAAACAATCTTTGTAATCAATGTTAAAAACATTGGTACTTCAGTTCCAATGTTTTCTTTTGATATCCTATGCCTTGTGCTCACACTCCAAGCAACTATCCTCCCCCAATCCCCATAATTGGCTCTGTGTGCTCCCCTTCCCCACCCACACCAATGTGATAGCAGCAGCTCCCCTCCTCCCTCCACCTCTCTGATCATAGATGCGGTGGCTCTGTGTGCCTCCTCCCGTACCCAAAACACATCAACAGCCTTTCTATACTCCACTTCCCCGAACCCCGCCACCAACCCTTGGTCTTACCTTGCTCACAAGTATATAATTTTCCTGCTTGCTGAACATCTAGTTCCAGCTAGAAATATAGCAACAGTTTTTTTTCAGCATATGATATATAGAGCCGTATTTCCAAGCGCTATTTTCTATGTCATTTATCTAAAATGTGATGTTATGGCTCCAGTATATTGGAGCTGAATCTGGTTTGGGAATTTTTTCCTTGGTGTTTTGTTTTTCAGTTTTGGATCTTGATTTTTTTCTTAAAATATCATAATAAAAGCTGAAATCACAAAAATGGGCCTGTTTTTGTTCCTACAGAATTATTATCCTCAATAACATTTATTTACAGTCATTTCCAATAAATTTTGACAACCTCACAATATTATTTTTAATTTAGTTAAGGCCAAAAGGTTGCATCCAGCTAGCTGTCTGACTAAGCTAAGCGACATAGTGGGCAGCACTAACATGAGGCAGTTCAGCTTCCAATTTCCAACATGTATACAGTGTGTTATACAGTGTGGGTTGGATACTCCAGTAGTTCACTTACTGTGACAGCAGTGTCAGCAAAGCCGGGTTGCTGACGGTGTCCTCAGTACATGGAATGGCAGTGCATTGGTGCTGGCAGTGTCCTCAGTGCAGGGTACAGGTGGTGTCAGCAGAGCGAGGGTGCCAGCGGTGTCTTCATTGCAGGTTTGCTGGCTTTGTTGGTAGTGCGGGGGTTGCTGACGGTGTCCTCAGTACATGGGATGGCAGTGCTGCGGTGCTGGCAGTGTCTTCAGTGAAGGGTACCGGTGGTGTCGGTAGTGTGGGGGTGCCAGCAGTGTCTTCAGTGCAGGTTTGCTGGCTGTGTCATCAGTGCAGGGGTTGCTGATGGTGTCCTCAGTTCATGGAATGTCAATTCTGCGGTGCTGGCAGTGTTCTCAGTGAAGGGTACTGGAAATGTCAGTAGCACCAGTGGTGTCTTCAGTGCAGGTTTGCTGGCTGTGTCAGCAGTGAGGGGGTTGCTGATGGTGTCCTCAGTACATGGAATGGCAGTTCTGTGGTGCTGGCAGTGACCTCAGTGAAGGGTACCAGCAGTGCGGGGGTGCCAGCGGTGTCTTTAGTGCAGGTTTGCTGGCTGTGTCACAAGTGCAGGGGTTGTTAACGGTGTCCTCATCATTTTACCACCATCATCGGTGTCCCAATCATTTTAAAATACTACACTATGGGCCTCATTTATTAACGAATTTTATCACCAAAAAGAGTGATACATTTCACTGTGTATGATAAATTGTGCTCCAGCCAATCAGCTCCCTACTGTCAACTGTTAGAAAAGTGAGAGTTGGGAGCTTTTTGGCTTGAGCAACATTTTTCATACACAGTGACATTTATCACTCATTTTGGTGATAAAACTCATTAATAAATGGAAGCCTTTGCTTGTTTCATTTTGTTCTCATCATTTTGAGGTAAATAAAGGACACAAAGGGCCTGGATGGAATTGCAGAACCACACATAAGCGCACACAAGCGGCTGTGCAATTCTGACCATTTAAAATGCAAATGCAGAAGGAGGTGTCGCACACCTCCTTGCTGCATTTGCGTGATCTCATTTCTGTGACTGAGGCCGCAGCCTGGTGTCACCATCAGAACAATTGCGACTGACGGTTGCTGATGTTCCTTAGGCCAGGCTACGGGAGCTAAAATTTACCACAGCCTGGCTGGGTCCTGGCAGCTTGTGAGGCCAGAAATTCTGCATGCACCCATATGGACTCACCCCTCCTTGAAAAATGGGGCAACACGCCCCTGTTTCCGGGAACACTGCCAGGGAACATCCCCGCTCCACCTCCAAAACACCGCAACCTGTCAATCACGCTGCAGCTGGGATACACTGCAAGCTCACTCGCAGTCAGGGGGCTGCACATGCTCAGTACACCTCCTGCGCATGCGCAGTCCTCCCACCATCGGAGATGTGCACTAACCATTGGGTTAGTGTACATCTCTGAATCAGGCCCAAAGACCACCATTCCGAGGGAGTGATATATGTGGGACTATACATACTGTAAGCCAACATAAAATAAGTATGATTTCAGAAGTTTATTAGTGTATTCTATTTTTATGCACCTATAGGTACAGTAGTTTACTTTAGAAAATAGAAATATTGGTTAACATCAGTTAACATCGATGTTTCAGAACCAACATTTAGGTCTAAACAATGTTTTGTAATTTATGTTAAAAACATTGGTACAGTACTTTAAATTAGGGGTGAGCGGGTTTGGTTTTACTCGGTTTTACTCGGTTCTTATCGCCACTTTACCGCAAATTTGGCTCGATTTTATTCGCTATCCAAAACACATGTTCGGTGATAGCAAATAAAAAGATCCGGGTAAAACCGAGTAAAAGCGAACCCGCTCACCCCTACTTTAAATGTTGTCTTTTTATGTCCTATCCTTAGTACACACACTCCAAGCAGTTCTCCCCCTCCCCCCATCCCAGATAACAGCAACACTGGCTCTGTGCACCCCCTGCCCCACCCAAAAGCAGTGTAACAGCAGCAGCTCACCTACTCATCCTCCTTTCCCCTCCATGAACACAGCAGTGGTGGCTCTGTGTGCCCCCCTCACCCAGGGCAAAATTAAGGTCTGTGGGGGCCCCTGGACAACAAACATGTGGGGGCCCCTATCAATAAAATTTATATCAAACATATATATATATATATATATATATATATATATAAACTTAGGGATGAGCAGGAGGGAGAAGCTCAGATCTCCCTGCCTGCCCCAGATACCTAACCCAAGGCAAAACCTCGCGATCCCACTCTTGGGTCACGAGGTTGTGGGGTCACGAGGTTTTGTATTGAGCGGGGTTAATGCTGATTGGCTGAGAAAGCCATCTGTCACTGCTCTCAGCCAATCAGCGTTAAGCCCATTTAATATGCACACAGGAAGCAAAAGAAGATGGCACCCACCATCCCCCACTGCCCTACACCACCTGCACCCCTGCAGTCTCCACTGCCGGCACCCCACTGGCAGCATCCCCGCCGCTGACACCAGCACTGCCAACACTCCTGCACTGCTGCCACATGTACTGAGGACACCGTCAGCAACCCCCACACTCCCGACACTGCCGGCACTCCCACACTGAGGACACCACCAGCACCCCTGCACTGCCGACACTGTCAGCAAACCTGCACTGAGGACACCGCTGGCACCCCCGCTCTGCTGATATTGCTGGCACCCTGCATTGAGAACACCCCTACACTGCCAACACAGCCAGCAAATCTACACTGAGGACCCCTGCTCTGCTGACATTGCCGGCACACTGCATTGAGAACAACCCTGCACTGCCAACAGTCAGCAAACCTGCACTGAGGACACTGCTGGCACCCCCGCACTGCCAACATTGCTGGTACCCTTCACTGAGGACACTGCCAGCACCACAGCACAGCCATTCCATGTACTGAGGACACCATCAGCAACCCCTGCAATGCCGATTCAACCAGCAAACTGCACTAAAGACACCACTGGCACTGCTGACATCGCCAGTACCATTCACTGAGGACACTGCCAGCACCAATGCACTGCCATTCCATGTACTGAGGACACCGTCAGCAACCCTGCTATGCCAACACTGCTGTCAAAGTAAGTGCACTATTGGTGTATCCAACCCACACTGTATAACAGACTGTATCCATGTTGGAAATTTGGCCTTAACTAGATGAAAAAAATAATATTGTGAGGTGGTCAAAATTGATTGTAAATGACTGTAAATAAATGTTATTGAGGTTAATAATACTGTAGGAACAAAAATAGGCCCATTTTGTGATTTTAACTGTTTTTATGATATTTTAAGAAAATATCCAGATCCAAAACACAAAACACCAAGGATAAAAAAATCCAAAACCAGATTCAGAACCAAAACACGAGGGTGGGTCTCTCTCTCTCTCTCTCTCTCTCTCTCTCTCTCTCTTTCTCTTTCTCGTTCTTCCCTCCCCCATTGAAAAATGAATACAGTTTTGACAGGGACCGAAAGCACAAAAGTGTCTCTAGATACAAAGGGCAACATTAATGAGTAGTAACAAAACACAGGGTGAGAGTGATTTGTTGTCTGTGTAAAATGTGCAGCCATTACAAATGAATTCTTCCTCCCCCTCTGTGTTGAGGCAAACAATGGTCAGGGTTAAACTGAAAAAGGACATGAACAAACTGTAAATTACTGATGGCCACTTTTTGAATTATATTGTATATCGAGAACCAGTACTGTACATGAAATATGGAGCAATATTTACAAGCATTATTTTCTATGTTTATCTAAAATGTGATTTTATGGCTCAGCATATGAAATATGGAGCCATATTTTCAAGGGGAAATTTCTACACTAAGAAATCACTACACACACATACCATGTTCACACCCTCTAAATGAAATAATGATATTATTCTAAAAAGTTTTAGTGTTATTACAATAATATTATTGATATTATATTATTGAATTCTATAAATTTATTTTTGGAGCAAAAAAAAATGTTTACACTGGGATTCAAACCCTAATTGCCAAGTGTGATGTGCAGTGACTTTACCACTATGCCACAATACCAGTGGATGGGAAGTACAGAATCTGTCTATTCAGGAACTGATGATAGTTTCCTAGTGACAGTTTTTTTGGTGCTAGTATACAGTGATTGAGCCGCAAATGCATATTGCACCTCAACATAAACACTCCTCAACCTCTAATAAAATCCAAAGGAGACCACTACTGTATCTTTGTTACATAGGTGGAACACTATTAAGTGCTACATCGCATAATACACTGGCCACCCAGTGGTGAATTATGAATTGCACCTTTGCTGCACCGCAGACAGCACGGCACAACAACATATGAGAATTGATGTCATGCCAAATTGAGAGCCATGGCACAATTTTCAGAAAGGTGTATGTGGACACATCTGTATAGGTGCCAAAGTGATGTTCCAATGTCTCCCAACGTGTTTCATCCCATATAGGGACTTTTTCATGGTTAGGTGAAGTGGTGACCCAAGTCCCGCGGTTTAAAAACCTTGGCCCTCATTCAGACCCGGACGCAAGTGGCCATTCGTACGTTGGGCGAACGTAAAAAAATATTTAAATTCAGGCACACGCTCGTATTTTCGTTCGCATCAAAACATCCTCCCCAAACTCACGCGACCCCTCCTCTAACTAACGAGCGTACCAAATAGCGAGCGTACATCCCCGAAGTGGTTTGAAGGGAACGCACGCACTAGTACTACCCGGAAGTTGGACTGAGACATTTCGATTAACTGCTCGTTTATTCTGCCTACCTCCCTCAATAGTAACATGCCAATCAATATATCAATTAGCTTAATTGTTTTGTTTTTTTTTCACAATGCAATAAACTTTATTTATGTCCGTGTTTGTGTTTACCCGCAGAATACGTACGGCTTAAACATTCGCTTTTATTTGTCAAAATACATGTTAACCCCTCTTAAATAATTGGTCTATTTGTTAGTAGCCCCGCATATTTCATGGAGTTCATTTCTTTATGTAAATTTGCTTACGCATGTCACTGCATTAAGCCTATCATAAGTCTCCACAGATTTCTGGCCCTGTCGAACACATGACTCATACACTAACCAATAGAATTGCTCCTGTTAATTTCCTAAATACATTAGCCAATCATACAATTTTTGACCACTTTATCAAAAATGATTTTTATGAAAAACTCCATTGCCATCATGAGAGCCTCCGCATTCACCAGGCGCGAGCTGCTGGCGGATAACCAGCCAGCCTCCACCCATCACCAACCGGGAGAAGCGATCCGCATATGCGGAGTTTCGGGCCCGCTTGCGCTCCTTCGGCTCACGCCGCCATATCGGGCAGCTGGAGCGCAGGTGGTCGGACCTGCAACGGCGGACGCCCCGCTTGCTGGCATGCTTTCGCATGCAGATCGCTGCGAGTAAGTTTAATGGATTGTGGTTTTCATGTTTGTCTTTGTGGCCCTAACTGCATGGCCATGTTTTCCGTGTCTTTCATATTTATTCATTCTCCTCATGTCTGCATGGCCATGTTTTCCGTGTCTTTCATATTTATTCATTCTCCTCATCTCTGCATGGCCATGTTTTCCGTGTCTTTCATATTTATTCATTCTCCTCATCTCTGCATGGCCATGTTTTCCGTGTCTTTCATATTTATTCATTCTCCTCATCTCTGCATGGCCACGTTTTCCGTGTCTTTCATATTTATTCATTCTGCTCATCTCTGCATGGCCATGTTTTCCGTGTCTTTCATATTTATTCATTCTCCTCATCTCTGCATGGCCATGTTTTCCGTGTCTTTCATATTTATTCATTCTCCTCATCTCTGCATGGCCATGTTTTCCGTGTCTTTCATATTTATTCATTCTCCTCATCTCTGCATGGCCATGTTTTCCGTGTCTTTCATATTTATTCATTCTCCTCATCTCTGCATGGCCATGTTTTCCGTGTCTTTCATATTTATTCATTCTCCTCATCTCTGCATGGCCATGTTTTCCGTGTCTTTCAGATGTATTTATTCTGCTGGGTTTTTTTTTGTTTGTTTTTGGGGGTGGATTTGAAATTGATGTTGTTTGCGGATTTGTGTTGGAACTAACCCCAATTTGTTTCCCATCTTTTAGGGGCCCAGCGAAGACTACGCCGTCAGCGTCCCGCCAGATGGCGAGCACGGCCACTCTCCCCACCCCCAGCCAACACTCCAACTCCACTCATTCCCCTATTCCCCCCTCCTCCTCAGCCTTCCTACACCCTCTGCCAGATTTTTCTGGACTCCTTCCCCTCCGTCCCAATTCCCCCTCTCCTCCAACCACCCCTCTTCGAATGACCCCCTCCCCGGAGTCGGTCATTACACCGGCCCGATCTTTGGGGAATGGACCCACCTCCGAGGAGGACGATGGAGGGCCTTCTGTAACTGGTTGGGTCTTCTGGTATGTTTTTTTTTGCTGTTTTTTATCGACACAAACTGTTTGTTTGTTTTTTTCAAAATTTTATGTTTTTTGAGTTTTATTAAAAAAATTAAGTGGTTTTGGTCGATTGCTGTAACCTGTTACTGCTGTTTTCAACATACACATAGCACACCTGTCGGAATTTGGACATAGGCCTTGTATTTTTGCCCTACACCATTTTAGTGTGATGATTTTTAATGCAGTTTTGTTAAAATGTTTTTTGTTGTTTATGTTTTTTTTATTGTTTTTTAATGTGGTTTCACTATTGTTGTATTAATCCCCAAATTTTTCTCACCCACAGAGGAACAGAGGCTTCGGGCAAATTTAGCCGGATGTGTGGCCCAGATGCACAGCACTATCATCGGGGTGCTGGTGGTCCTTGACCGTATGTCGGTCTTCCTTAGGGAGTAGTTTTTTTTTTTTTCACCATTCTGTAAATAAATTGTTTTGTTTGAAGTTACGTTCTGGCTCATTCGTTTTGTCCCAACCACATATTGTTTACCCTGACATAAGTAGAGTGTTCCTGCAAGGATTTCACATTTGGGCCAATAAGAGTGTGTGTTGTATTTTTGGGTCAAACAGCCACAAGAAACACCTAACAGTACAAATCTGATTTCCCTTTTTTGGTGTAGTCACAATTAGATATTTCTACATTTTCCAGGTTCCTAGTTGGTGTGCAAGCAGCTTAGGGCAATATTACGAAGCAAAAGGATTGTACAGGCTTCCTTTTGGTGTTGGTTTGGACCCTGAAAAAAGGAATAATTTTTGCTCAAATGGCGTCAGTACTGGATTACCCCTTAGTCAATTGTTACGTGTGTGAACCTGGTTACATTTGGTGGTAACATTACAAAAAAGGGACAACATTTCACTCTAAAAACATTTATTACCAACATAACAGAAAATTCAAAGTGGTCACTCACAAACAAAACACACAGTGATAATCTGAAATACAACACATACCAAAAAACAAACATAAAAAAAAAACAATCAGGAACTGGTTGACGAAGGACCATGCCAACATGATTCCACATATATGGCGTGGCAATAAGTGTTCCCGAATATAGCCACAAAATATCCACATACAGGTTTTGTAAGGGTAGCAGGAAGTAGTCATCATTGGAGTGCCAAAGATTATGTCAAAAAACAGAAGAGGGAGAAAAAAAATAGCAACAAATTAGATGCTCTCAAACAAACACAACCACATTAGGTATCAACACTGTTTTTTTGCAAATAATTACCTAAAAACTTTGGCCACCACATCATCGCGTATGGCCCCCCCACATACTGACCTCCGACCAACCTCGGGGGGGCCATCCTCAGGTAAGGCATCCTCTGGCTGCATTGGGACACCACTCCTTATGGCGATGTTGTGAAATATCCCACACAGGACCACAATTTTCGAAACCATATCCGGCAAATACATGAGTTCGCCACCAGAGTGGTGGAGGCATCTGAATCGGCCTTTTAAAAGGCCGATACAGCGCTCCACCACTTGCCTGGTGGCTGTAAGTGCGGAATTATACTCACTTTGTGGCCCTGGTGTGGGAGCCAAATAAGGAGTGAGCAGCCAGGGCGTGCAAGGGTAGCCACTGTCTCCTGTAAAAACGAAAAGACAAGATCAGGCTCACTCTGTATGAAGCTTAACATTGTTATGTACTAAAGGTCTCCACTTACCCAGAAGCCACGCATCACCAGCTTGTAGGTTGGTTAATTTGTGCCATATCCCTGATTGCCGGATGACGAAGGAGTCATGTGCACTTCCTGGTAATTTTGCATTCAGGGACAGGATCTGGAGGGAGGCATCACATACCACCATTACATTGAGGGAGTGATAGTGTTTACGGTTTCTAAATATTGCCTCCAGCCGTGCTGGAGGCTGAAGTGGTATGTGAGTACCATCCACTACCCCTATGATGTGTGGGAAGCCAGCTATTTGGTAAAAGTTGGCCTTGGCCACACTAAGGGCATCCATATCCAAAGGCATTTGAATAAAATGATGGAGGTGCTTGAAAAGTGCCTCCATCACTGCCCTCAGGATCCGGGAAAAGGAGGATTGTGAGATGCCCGCCACTATTCCCACCGTTGTTTGGAACGATCCTGAGGCACAGAAATGTAACACCGCCATTAATTGTGTAAGTGGTGGAATTGCTGTAGGACTGTCAATTTGCCGCTCAAGATCACTCTCTATTAATGAGAGAGTGCCTATGATGATTTTTGGAGGAAGACGGTATCGTCTTAAAACCTCATCATCTGGCATTCCAAAAAGGGCGACATGTGTTTGAAATATCTGGGGCCTTGCACGCCTACGATGCCTATGCCTGGGACGAGATTAAGGTTGGTCGGCTTCCGGGAGCAGGGCCAGAACAATCCGACCCAAATCAACCTGAAATGACAACATTGGAAGCTCAGCCTTTTTACAACACCCAAAATAAATACATGTAACTTTGCTTTCAAATACCATCCATTGATGCTTACATGCCGGGGTATTGTCATGATATGTTGTAACTGCAAATAATAACATCAAAAATATACATCAATTTATGCTGGCCATGTCATTATCACAAATGTAAGCAACACAAAACATAAAAGGGGACACACACACATTTGGCCCAAGAGCAAAACGACGTTACGCACACTATGTCAAATAGAGGCCAAATGTAATCAACCAATGCTCCAGGCGACAAAAAACATTATTAAGGGATGAATACACATTTCACAATGCGCTAATTAGTTCGCAAATACAGGGCACAATAGCAAGTAGTAAAAATACGCTAATTAGTTCGCAAATACAGGGCACAATAGCAAGTAGTAAAAATGCGCTAATTAGTTCGCAAATACAGGGCACAATAGCAAGTAGTAAAATTGCGCTAATTAGTTCGTAAATACAGGGCACAATAGCAAGTAGTAAAAATGCGCTAATTAGTTTGCAAATACAGGGCACAATAGCAAGTAGTAAAAATGCGCTAATTAGTTCGCAAATACAGGGCACAATAACGCCGCAAAAAAACCCCCCAAAAAACACAGAGTTCGATTTTGCAAAAAACAACGTTACATGTGGAAGGCAAACCAAAGTTGCGTACAGACAAACAAGAACATTTCCTAAACAATTTAACACATGAACTTACCAAGAGCTACAGTAATATCTAAGAAACCGGACCAAAATGTCTTTGGGGCAGAGCCAAAAAAAAACCTAAGAGAGATGAAATGACGGAAATAACTTATTAGAACAATCGACACCACAATGAGAGACAACTTGACCCGAAGTTATACGTCCCCAAACTTACCAAAACTGGAAACAAGCCAAAAAACCAAAATTGAAAAAAAAGGAACGGAAAAGCAAGAAAAACCGCTAACCAAAAAAAAAACTTCAATAAACGCAATCTCCTAAACCAGCCAACAATCAACTCCAACCAACGTAACCTCCAACATTCAATAAACGCCACCTCGAGTCGAGACGCCCCAACCCATAAATAGTGTTTCGGTTCCCGCCCAAATTAAGGAAGGATCAGAGGAACGCACAATCAATGATGCGGCCGCAAAATAAGGACGCATGTATAAATACATCACGAGACAAAAAAACAATTCTGGTGTATTTCTAGTTGGAACAACACACATGGATACAGACCAGGAAAACAATGGACAACAGTCACGCGGTAAGTATTTCATGCATTTGGACTCAATGATTAATTATAAACATATTATTGTGCAAGTTGGGAAGGTGAGATTTCTTCAAATTACCCCAAATAGGTGAGGAGGATGACATGGAAGAGGCTGCTGGGCCCAGTATTCAGGGAAAAGCTGCCAAAAAGAAAAGGCAGCCACAATTCACAAGAAAGGAGATGGAGGTTTTGATTCAGAAGTGTGTGGACATCCTGCCACAGGCAGACAGGAATATGAGTGCAAGTCAGAAGTGGAGAATGTGGGAAGAGGTAGCCGTGGATGTCAATAGGGTGGGTGATTATGTCCGTCTAGCCCGGGATGTCAAACAGCGGTAAGTAAACACTTGACCACCCTAAAACCAACAACCAAAACAAATAAAAAGTAATGGTTCCAATTTAACCCACAGATGGCAAGACTTCAAATATCGCCTGAAACAAAAAATGGCACACAGGGCTAGGCATGCAAGGGGGACAGGTGGAGGTCCCACCCCTGTGTCATTGGAGTTTACTGATTTAGAAGAGCTGGCACAGGGGTGTGTGCAGCCTGTGGAGGTGTTTGGCGTGTCAAACATGGATACGGACATGCCAGACTTTGCGGCTCCTCATGTTGTCCCAGGTAAATGTTGTGATGTCACCAACTGTGAAATGTTATTGTGCCAATATGTAGATTCTAATGTGAGTCTTTTCTCATTTTTCTAACAGAGACACAGGCGGATGAGTCTGCTCCAGAGGGGAGCCTTGGCCGCAGAATTTCTGCTGGCTCTGCAGGGGAGGAACCAGTACATCCGGCTGAGGACCCTGCAGAAGCCAGTCCAGGGCAATCCCCCCTCGCAGGCAGTGTCCCTCCTCACAGAACTCAATTTAAAATCGGATTTCCATACGGAGATTCTGCAGAGGATGGACGCCAGTCTGGTACGGGTGGCTGAGGCCCTGGAGCAAAATGCTGCGGCCAACGTGACCATTGGTCAGGCCCTGGCGGAAAATACCAGGGCCAACATCCGCATCGCCACTGCCCTGGAGCAGCTCGTTCGCCAGCACATGGTGGAGCCGACCTCCCTTCCTGCCGGAACATCAGGATCCTCCACCTCTGGCACAACATCAGCCAATCCTCCAAATGTGCCTAGCCCTGTGCCTAGTCCTGAGGCCACAACATCTGCCTCTGGACAGGCCAGCCCGATGACATCCCGGACCCGGTCAGGCGCCCTCCCTCCCCCAGCCAAATGGGCGAAAAAACGCTGACACCATTGGCTACTTTTCCCACACTCCTTCTGTGCTTGCCTCATATTCCTTTCTGGTCAAAACTTCCCTCTCCTTTCTTGTGAATTGTTTTTAATTTTTACATTTACGTTAATTCAAAAATTATTGTTTGCACAATTAATAAATATTGTGGAACACTGCCCAAAATGTTGTAGTTCAATATGTGTTTTTTTTTATGGGTGGATACAAATAAATTTTACAGAAATGTACGACTTTGTATTCTGACATTATTGACAAAATGGGTTACTTTTAATCCGGGCCCACAAGCCAACAACGTTCAAAAAATAAAAATTACACATTGTAAAAAAAGTGCTCGTTAAGGAACGTTTAAAACATTACCTAAGGAGTAAAAAACACCTTGCAAACACAAAATGAGGGACCAAACCTAAACATGATGACATTATTGTTACAATAGTCCAAAAACGAACACATTGCGGCCAAAACACACCCCCACAAATGTACGCTAATTGATTGTGTAATCCTGACATTAGCAGCTATGATTTCCACCTGCGTTCGGTTTTGTGCTATCCAAAAAAACTGCTTTCAAAACACATACCAAGCCGGTTTTCAATCCAACACTAATTGAGTTTCTGACAAGCCGTGATTAATCGATGCAACATCGTGGAGTGCCGGGACGGAGGAGAAGGCCATCGCCACTGTGGTCGAGTTATCCAGCCCCTAAGCTGTGCGAGCATTTTGAAGGGAAAGAGGATCATCCAGTGACGTATGAGTTGGTATGAACACATTTGACGTTCGCATTTGTTAATGTATGTACGCCCCAAAAACGCCTCGCCATGCCTGCGTTTTTCCATCTCCACCCCCGTCAACGCCCAAAAACGGCCTGTTCTGTCAATCACATTTGACATGTCACTTCCTGTACACTATTTGACGAACGAGACAAAAAAAACTCGCAATCTGCCGTACGCACATGCGCAGTGTAACACCGACGCATGCGCGGTTACTCAACATCGGAACGCAACAAGCGTACTGCCTCTAACGAACGGCTCTGAATCAGGGCCCTTGTGTGTAATGTCCATCGGGTCCTAGTCCCGTTACTTCCGGTTTTGTGGTGATCTGAGTGCACTCCATTTTCCTGTATTGTTGGTGTTGTGCGCATGCCCTGTGGGCTGTGCATGGACAGGTTGATCCAGACTGATGTGCCAGTATGTTGTGTGCCAGTATAGCTGCTAGCATCTGTCATCGGTAGTGTTGCTTCATGTATAATGTCTTCGCTATGTGGGCGGCCATTTTGGGTGTGATTTATTGTATGTCTCACATGATCCTCTATGTTTGGTTGCTGCGTGATTTCTATTTCCTTGATAGGAAACAGGAGCCCTCCTCAATTCCTAGATTCCTCCATATAGTATTTGCTCATAATTAATGTATGATCTTTAATTATGGGGATTAGGTTTGGTTTGCTCCCTCTGAGTGGTAATATATGATATAATTGTAAGTTGTTAAATTTGAGGCACTTGCAGGGGTTAATTGATATTCACAATCCTATTTGAGTCCTGGATCTTTACCATGTCTCAATGTAACTGTGAATTTGTTAATGAGTTACTGGTGATATGAATGGCAAGGGGACACATACATATATGTACCTGTATCCCTGATCATGTACATGCATATCCGACTGTATGTACCTTTATATACATGCACACAAATATATACGTAAAATGAGTATGTCAAATAAGTGGCCCATAAGTAATGGGACTAGGACACACTACACACAAGGTATTTAAACCCCAGGACTTTGGTCTCCACTTCACCTACCCTTGAAAAAGTCCCTATATGGGATGAAACACATTGGGAAACATTGGAACATCACTTTGGCACCTATACCTCTATTCTAAGTAACTTGATATGTTGCCATTTTTCTGTTGAATTAATTGTATACCCTATATTATTTTTACCCTCCTTGACCACATTTAGCCCTGCTTGGCATGTGGATAGAACAATAAATTGCTATTTTTTACCCTCTCAACGTACATAGTGTATTTGCCTAGGTAATTTTGGACCACAGTGTCCCCTGCCCCCTTACCCACATACAACAACCACACAACAGCACGTTTGGTGAACCAGCAGGACAGCACTGAGACCCGGGTATGTCAGCACAACTTATCCACCTTTCTGCTCACTAGTGTCCACCATTACCTGATACTGTGGTTTGTTTCTGTGAATTCTGAGGTGGATTGGCAGTATACTGATACAGATACCAGTTGGAGAAGGGAGAAATCTTCCACATCACGCTACAACCTACCAGGGTTTCCTGCATACTATTTAATACAACTTCAATCACTGATATACGGATGAACTAACTGCCCAAAGTTTTGCATACCAGAGACTGATTACTGAGACTGTTACTTTTAAAGAACACCCACTCTACAGTTTGTTCGAGGTGGATCACACCAGGACTTTATTATTAGTATACACACATCTCTCTAACATAAGGAAAGCGATTCCACTGCACATGTCATCTGCATCACCTACCAATTACAACTGCAACTCATTAGAATAGGACCTCAGAGTGCTGACACTATACCCCATTCCCTAGGAAGGCAAGGTGACTGACATGGCACAGTTTGATAACGTGATTCTGGTTCGCAATAGCAGGGGAAACCACGCACCCACAATATCAGTCGGGGAAGGCCACCCACCCACTATAGCAGTCTTCCAGATTAGAGGAGAGCAAACCCCTTCAGTTGCAGCAGCTACTGCTACTACGCCACTTACTATGCTGTACTATTTCAGAGCACCTTGGATCCCCAGCTACTCTGGAGGCAGATGTATTGCAGATTCCTGCAGTTTGTCTGAATTCCATGCGAAGATGTAGAGACGTAACTATGGCGCGTGGCGCCCCTCCATATGATGTCACATGTAGGGGGCGGGGCTACAACACCAGAAATTACAGCAATGACCAGAGCATCCTCAGGATGCTCTGGGAGACTGTAAGGGCAGTGGTGTGCACCTCTGAACCATCCCAAGGGTGCTCCAGGCAGCACTGCTGCAGAGATTCTGGCTGCAGGGTGCCATTCCAGGAGCTGGGGGTGAGTGGTGGTGCTGCCCACAGGGCCATCAGCCGCACTGCTCAAACACCCCTAGCGAATATCCGAATCATGTTCTGTTTACTGTAAATCATTGTTAGCGTTGCAATGAAAATTCCAGGTGCACACATCATTAAAAACAGCATGTGGTATCCACAATCTGGTTTGACAAATGTCCAGTAATGTTTTTTTATCAATAAATCTACACAACAAATTAATACCAAAGAAAGACAGATGTATTTTACATATTACAGAGTATTGTAATAATATTTCCTATTAACAGAAGAAAAATAACTTTTACAAAAGAAGTAAAAGTATACCAAGTATACCAGAATTCATGTTGTGTCAGGCACATTGCTTGTTACCAAGAGTTCAGGATGCTTAACATTCCTTCTGCGTCCACATGTCTATTGAGATAGCACTTTCAATTTTTGAAACACCAAGCAGCATTGTGCATTCTGCAAAGCCAACACATATCTGAATTACGGTACAACATAAAACAACAGCTATTTATACAGTTCAAAGTTGCAATATTTTCCAAGGGCACTATCACTTATGATATAGATTATTGCGTTAGTCCTGACGGAATACTCAATTATTTTTTTCCCGCCTAAAATTTATTGTATTTAGCCTCAAGAATAATAAACTTTTCACAGAAGCAAGGAAGTTGACTTTCCAAGTGTATCTTTAATATATTTATTTAGCTAGGAAAACAAAATTCTCGCAGCTTACATTTAAAAGTTTCCTGTGGGAAGCTGTGTCGTAAATGTAAGATTAAAAATGAATGTGCCATCTGGTTTTATAACACTTTTTGAGAAAAAAAACTGAGATATACTTTCAATATCGTAGATTGTTACTATTTAACAACTAGCAGAGACCTTCAGATATTCGGTGAACAGACTAAAAGAAATTGGATGACAAATACCTTTTCGAATTAAAAAGTTTTTATTGCAGAATCCTAAACTAAAAGTAGAATTAAACGTAGAAAAGTTAAATCCCAGTATTAGAGATGTGTGTATTTTGGTTGAAGTTCTAAATCATTGTCATGTTTTGGCAAAACCACCTTCAGGCGTTTTGGTTTTGAATTTCGTTAAAAATTGCTAAAAACAGTTAAAATCATGTAATGGACCTTTTTTTGTTCCTATGGTATTAGTAACATCAATAACATTAATTTCCAGTCATTTCCAGTCAATTTTGACCACCACCTCACAGCACCTGAAATCACAAGGGAGGAACTTAAATGTAACCAAAATATGCAAAATACGGTTATTAGATTCGAGTTCCAAACTTGGAAAGGAGACCTGAGTCGAGACTTGGTTCCACTTGGAATCGCAAAGTGATCCAAGCAAGGACTCAGATTGTCTCTGAAACCCCAGAGTTAGGATGTTTTTGGTTTTTAGCAAAACCAAACCGCTCTTCTCTACCCAGTATAAACTTTTTGAACATAAAAATTAGTGTGATTTCTATTGCATACTTTAAAGGCGAACTCAACCTACCCTTACTGTCACTGTCAAACTTCCTTAATTCAAGGCTGACAATCAAGAGAAAATTGAAAGTAATTGTATGAAACCTTCTAAAGAGTGGAGAGGTGGACAAGTTGAGAAGTTATCCATAACAATCAATAACCTTCTAGATATCGTTTACCAAGTACATGCTATAAAATGATAGAAAGATGCTTAATGGGGTTGCTATGGGAAACTTCCTTTGTCCACTTCTCCATCGCTGAAAGCAACCAAACAGATTCTAACTGTCATTTATCTAGCACAATCTATGAAATTACAGTTAAAAGCTGATTGGTTGCTTTATGCAACTTCTCCACTTTATCTCTCTCCAAGGGGTAAATTTACTAAATTGAGAATTTTTAGAAATGGAGATGTGGCCCATAGCAACCAATCAGATTCTAGCTATTATCTTCTAGAAGGTGTTAGTTACATGTGAAGTAGAATCTGATTGGTTGCTATGGGCAACATCTCCACTTCTAAAAACTCTCACTTTAGTCAATTTACCCCCAAGACCAGATACATTGGAAGTGATCTGCTCCATTAAATATTTGAGTCCTATATATGCTTTCAGGTTTGCCTCAAGAGACAAATTGTTTTGTTTACTACTCAACCTATTTATATGAAGTAATATTTATTGTAAATGTATTGGCATCATCATTAGAACTCAATGAGTAAAAAGATTTTCAGCACTGTGTGAGGAGTATTGGATGGGAAATTTTAGAAAAAATAATTAAAAGGTAGGAATACAATAAATGATCACAGATGCATACGAGAAATGTTAAATTAAATCCAATATATATAGTACTAGATGCTAAAAATAGACCTTAATTGAATAGTAAGCACAATACATTTTATAGTATCTTTAGATAATCAGTGACACAGGGTTATAGCTTATTGTCTACAGAAAATTCCACTGCAAAGATGAAGAAATTGAAAAGAAAAAATCCTCATTTTTGGTACATTACCAGTTAGTAATACTCTGTAAACTGAATTTGTAAGGCAGAATAACCTTATAAAATACAAGAAATATAAGTAATCTATATATATAAAAACAAATGTCCTGACTGACTGGCTGACTCACTGACTCATCAACGCCCAGCCCAAGCGCCTGAATCTAACATGTAATTCGGGGCGTATATGCCTTCCATGACATAGGCACCCACTAATCAGGGATTTTTTTTAAATTCAACTCCTAATGGGGTGAAAGGGGCTGAAATGTTTTCTCCTTCTGTGCTATGTCCTCACTGACTGACTCATTGTGGCTGCAGTACAGTTCAATATTCAAATAGGGGAGCCACAACTGTCACCCCAGATGCTGCCAAATTGTGCTGCCAGTTGGTGTAGCTACCCTTTTTTTATATTGTACTGTGCTGCATCCCCACCTCTTGAGCCATCACTAGTCATATGATCCTGACGTGGCTTATGAGGCAGGCAGCACTGCAAAGGAGTAAAATGTGTTTTCACAGATTCCTCAATAGCACTTAGGCCACAGGTGAGGGTGGGTAATGTGTTAGTACAGGTGTGAGGGAAGGAATGTGTGTGAAAATGTGTTACAACATGGGGTAAATGGGTTACAACAGCAGTGAGAGGGGAATGTGTTAGTATAGAGGTGAGGGAGGGGAATGTGTTACTACACAGGTATGGGAGGGGAATGTGTTACTACACAGATGAGGGAGGGACATGTGTTACTATAGAGGTGAGGGAAGGGAATGTGTTACTACACAAGTATGGGAGGGAGGGGAATGTGTTACTACACAGGTGAGGGAGGGGACTACACTGGTGAGGTAGGGGAATGTATCACTACACAGATAAGAGAGGGGAATGTCAAATGTGCTACTACAGGCTAGTGGAAGGGAATGTGTTATTATAGGGGGTGAGAACAGAGTAATGTTTTACTACAGAGGTGAGGGAGGGGAATGTGTTATTGCAGGGGGTACTGTGTTACTACAGAGGTGAGGGAGGAGAATGTGTTACTCCAGGGTTGAGGGAGGGGAATACATTACTACAGGGGTGAGTAAGGATAATGATTTACTACAGGTGTGAGGGAGGGATTGTATTTCTACACAGGTAAGAGAGGGGAATATCAAATATGTTACAACATGGGCAAGGGATAGAAATGTGTTAACACAGTGGTGAGTGAAGATAATGTTTTACTACAGAGGTGAGGAAGTGGAATGTGTTATTACACAGATGAGGGAGGGTAGTGTCATACAATAGCAGTGAGGGAGGGGATACATATATTATTGACAAGCACTGCACAGCTCACTTATAATTTTATTGTGCAAAGAAATGTAAGTACTGTTCTGTAATGTATATTATTGTGTAATATGTATTGATTGTTAATATTGATTGGAGCAGAATATGTACAATGCAAAAAATAACAGTATCAATAAGATACGATAATAAATTACTGGTGTGATTTCAGTGAACAAAGGTCCATCTAGACGGTATGGTTCTTAACTAACAACAAAATTGGAAAACTGCAAATCTAATGCTCTATTTATTTGTAATATATCATAGTTTTACTGAGAGTATAGATTTGATAAAATGGTGCTGTCAGTGGGAGTGTTTGCATTGGCCAATGTGAAAGACGGGCATATACGAGGCATTACTCACTGGGTACAGCTCAACTACACTTTCTTATGCACCAAATTTAGGAAATATCACAGGGATTCATCAAAAATCCCTTGCAGGGACAGAGCTTGCAATAAAGCTCTGTCCTTTTGAATCCCATCTGCAAACTTCTCCCTTTATTTTTTTGAAAAAATACATGGAGACCGTGTCTGCGCATGCATGCACTGGATACCGCAACCACCCCTTGCAAACCCCCCCTGTGGCCCCCCTACTCAGATTACATTTACTCCTGGTAATCGGTGCTCTGGTGGTGTCCTCTTGGGCTCGGACAGCTGGTCTCCCATCCTGCACTGTGATCCCGGTCAGCTGTTTTATGCAGCAGCTGAACGGAGTCACAGTGCAGGAGCTGGGAGACCAGCTGACTGGAGCCCCAGATGACTTCACCGGAGCACTGATCAACAGTCCCAGGAATCAGGGAAGTGGGGGTTTTTTTTACCATTTTTTTTTTTTGCAGTGATCAGCTTGTGGTTTTTTTAGACCACACAGTTGATCACTGGGGCCCGGCCCCTGGCTCTGCCCTGCCTGTTATAGCAGAGCAGGCGTCAGGGAACCAGTGGAAACCTTTGATAACGCCATCTCCAGGTGGCATTATTATTACCCTTTTTCACTTTATTTTAGTAAAAATAATGTTAATAAATAGAGCCCTAAATGACATAAAATATCTTGATTTGCATGAGCATGCTTTCTCCCTACTTTGTTCTGCCCTTGAGCCTTTCTGCCTTTATATAGAGAGGCGACTCTCATAACAGCCTACTGCAAAGCATATCATGTATAATAATTAGTTAAGTTTAAACAGTGGCGGTACTGAGGTTGGTGACACCTAGTGTGGCCAATAGACCCCCTACGAGCGCATTTAAAAAGGGGTCGTGGCCTCACAGCACACTCTGGGGGTGTGCCCAGCACTCTCAGAGATGCTGGGCTGCCCCCAAGAGACTCTCCCCACTGTGCCAGCTCCTCCTCAGTGATTGGAGGTGGGCGCTGCACAATAAATCACAGTGCAGCACCTGGCTCCCAGCCACTGAGGAGGAGTTGGCATTTAGGTGTCACCCCCTCGGAGTGTGACACCTCCCTAGTGAGGCCACTGAGTTTAAACAATACAGTTATTTCATGTATATTATTCAGGTAAGTAACACACATCTTTTACCATATAAACAGCGGTTTTAAATTATCTTTGAAGTTTATTCATAAAATGAATAATGCAAACCTGAAACACAAATGCCTTTTGTAACAACACTTGTGTACTTTTATATGCCAGATTTTAAAGGTAAGGGCATGTATTTGCATGCCAAAATGGCATCATCTAGTGGGGTGCAGAAGTTTCTACAGTCTGTGGTAAGGAGTCGGGTGGATCACGAATATCCTTTGCCAAGCAAGGATTAAGGTGCACGAGTTCAGCTACTTTTCTACAACTGGCAAAAATAATTTTTTATTTTGTGGACAGAGATAATTTACATGAGATGAATGAGGGTGCATTTAGTGTGTGCTTCTTTCAAGTGCTTAGAGAACATACAGCTTTTTTTTTTCACTGCAAAAGAACTTAATATTTCCACCATCGGCGAATGGCTAGATATTTGGTTGTGCCATGTAGCTGTAATGGATTGTATTATATTGCTTCCTATCACAAATCTAGGGAAAAGTGCCTTTTTTGGTCACACATTGTTTGAAGCCTCCCTTCCTGGTAGACAACAGAAGCCATAACTAGTAGGCAGTCCTGTTTTCAAACCTCTTAGACCTTCCAACAATGGGCCAAATGTAATAGCTTCCAATTTGGCAAAGTGACAATTTTTCTGTAATTTTGTCATTTGATTTAAGTGGGTGATTTTACAAAAGGCAAAAACAGGGTTGTTTTACCTTTTTTAAAAAATTACCCTTTTAATCCTGCAGAAAAATCTGTACTTTTGCTAAATCAGAAGTTATTACATTTGGCCCAGTACTGTATCTCTCCGCTAATGCTACCCCTGTTTTTTTTATATATCTTGCATTTGTTTTCCATGCTTATAGCTTCTGGATAAAGTACTTTATGGGGAAAAGTACTGTACTGCCTGATTGACAGCTCTTATCTCTGTAGAGATGGACAGTGACTAATGCCCTGCCCATAATCCCTCCTTTACCCACTGCAGGCACCAGCTCCATAAAGAATCCAAAAAGCAGATAACATTATTGAACACTGGTTCTCCACAGTGGAACCTAATCCCTGAGGATATAGACTGCTGTGGCACTCTCCCTGAATGAACCACTTGCAGTTTTGTTTGTGGATTCAAAGCTCCAGACTCTTCTGGAGTACTATCTGTGGAATGAGCATATTCAAAGGGTTGTGCATACAATATTTTGTGGTTTAGGGGTCTATTTACTAAGCAGTGTTAGGGGACAGAGTGAAAAGTGATAAGAAATTGATAAAGTGCCAGCCAAAAAGCTCCTAACTGTCATTTTTCAAACACAGCCTGTGAGATGACAGTTGGGAGCTGATTGGCTGGCACCTTATCACTTTCTTATCACTTCTCACTCTGTCTCCTAACACTGCTTAGTAAATAGACCCCTTAGTTACACCAGGGTGTCTAGTTTATAATAAAACATACAGCACAAAGATTACATTTAACAGCAATATACCGGTGTTACAACTTTAAACCACAGAAATTCTGTGTCTGGCTTCTGAGACAAATGAACCTGGGTGGACGTAATTGACAATGCTTGCTGCTCAGTGGAAAAGGGGTACACAGTTTTCCTGCTACAGTCCATTAACTGTGAAAACATAGATAGAGCAAGTTTTATTCCTTGTTTTGCCATACAGTAGCTCTGCTATGTAATACCCCTTTTACACCTAAATTCCGGATCTGACCCAGAGTTGGAACATGGTTCTAATCCGGATCAGACCCAGAATTTAGCCGGCACCGACCAAGGACATTCCCAAGTCGGCACCATTCACACCGGCATCGGGTCTGCATAGACCCAGTTTTTCCGGCGTTGAAGTGGACACTTGGAGAAGACGTCATCTCCAAGCGCCACTGAAGCCAGACCAATCGGCTGGCATGCGGCGCGCTCCAGGTCATCGTGACTCGGAGCGCACCGTTCACACTGCAGGGTTTCACGGGTTAATACCATGTTAAACCCAGCAAGTTACCTGGGTTGGATTGCCGGGTCACTCAACCCGGCAATCCAACCCTGTCCCCTTTTACACCAAGGAGCTACCCTGGTTAACCCTGCAATAACCCTGGTTTTAGCTCCGGTGTAAAAGGGGTATCAGTGTGTCCCATCATTGCCAATCACTTACACCAGGGGAATGACAGTTGGCACATGGACATGAAGTCTGCCAATCACTTACACCAGGTGAATGACAGTTGGCACATGGACAGGACCTGACAGTTCAGATGCTGGTAAAGTAGGTTTTTGCTGTGTGATTGTACAGTTGGTAGAAAGAACATGATTAACATGGTAGTCCCAGGATTGGCTATCAGTGTTATGTAGTTGGCTCACATCAAACCCTAGGACCTTAATGGGCCATGTACTCTAATTCCCCAGTGTCAATAAATCAGATAACTTGACCTTGCTATGGGTTTCCATCTCCGTCAAGTAAAATGCACATAACATTGTTTCATTAGCCCTAATCAGCAATCTTATGAGGTGTATATAATCTAATGGTGCATGCAGCAGCTCATACAGTATAAGCCACACATGCAGCGGGTCACAGATGTAAAGTCACACATGCAGCCGGTCACACATGAATATATATATATATATATATAAACGATTTGGGGATCGGCACCCCTAATAACAATCCACCGGGGTGCACAAAGTCCTAATAGCACCCGACACAGGGACCGGACACTTCACATGTATAGACAATATAGGCAGCACTCCATGGACAAATAACAGCTCCAGACAATCTGCTAAGTGAGCAATGTTTCAGATGTTTATTACATCTTTCTTCAAGGCATACATGACAAATAATGTTAGGATCTTACCTTAAATAGTGAACATACAAAGAATCCCGCCAAGTGGACAGGACAGTACTGCCAAGCAGAGAGCGCACAGATGACGCACGCATCGCATGTTAGTGACGTCAGACACAACGACCTCTCATGCACACCATGCTGAAACGGGATGTAGTCTGGACGCTGAAAGTCTAAATGCCAACTGCCAGCTTCCAGACTGTCTAATCCCAGCGTGGTACTAATGACAAGCATCGAAAACTCGACGCCTGTCATTAACCAAACGCCGGAAGGCCGATGCCCGGCATACCGAACAAAGGTAAGCCGGGCGCTGGGCGCGGACAGCCGTGGGGGGTAGGTTTAGGGCTCACGGGGGTAATTAGGGTTAGGCCCCCCAGGAGGGTTAGGTTTAGGCTAGGGGAAGGGGGGGTTAGGGTTAGGCACCCCCGGGGGTAGGTTAGGGTTAGGCACCCCCCCGGGGGACTTAGGTTTAGGCAGCAGGGAAGGGGGGTTTAGGTTTAGGCACTTAGAGGGGGGATTAGGGTTAGGCACTTGGAGGGGAGGTTAGGGTTAGGCACCCCTAAGGGAGGGTTAGGGTGTAGAATTAGGTTAGCGATACTTACCTTAGGGACGATCTTCACCCTTGCCGGGCTGCCGCTGTCAGGGTTTGAACCCGCTCAACCCTACTACACCCGCTTAAACATAGAGCCCATAGCAACCCAAATTCCCCAGTGAAAAAACTACCATGGTAACAATAAACAGACAAATTACATGAACAAAGAAAAACATCACATCAATCAAAGAGCCATATAGCATATAGGGCATCAGTGAGTATAAGCACAAGGATATACAGTGCATATAAAACGCACATTATATATATATATATATACATACATTTATATACAGTACTGTATACTGTATGCGTTTGTAGATTTGCCAGTGTACCATATAGTCACTCATTGTAGAGTTGTGCCCACACCAGTGGCGGACTGGGCCAGGGTGCCACCTGCCCCCAGGGCCGGTACAATTTCATAGTTCTAGGGCCACCAGGCTGCGGCAGGCAGAGGATGATTCTGCTGCCTGGCTGCTGCCCAGCTAGAGAGTGATCCGACTGAAGTGCAGGGACTAAAAGAAGATGGCTGCCCCCATAAGAGACTACAAAAAGATGGCCGCCTTGGACCAATGGGGAGCCACATTTCCCTACCCAGAAACCCAAGAGGCTGGAGAATGGGGAAAGGGGGTGTGGCTTATCGAGTGGGAAGAGGAACTGAAAAACTAAATTTTATGGCTCCCATGGAAGTGAGGGGCAGAGATGAGTTTCACAGAGTGGAGGAGAGCCTGCTTCCTGCCTTCTCCACTCATACCAGGTAAGTGGAAGGTGGGGTACGTATATACACACACACATAATATATATATATATATATATATATATATATATATATATAAAATATGAAAAATGAACAAAGGGGGTGCACTCACCAGTCTTCTAAAATGAGTTTTTATTTCATCTTTTTAAAAAAAATTTTACAGCATCATAGTAAAGCTGTAAATTTTTTTTTAAAAAGATGAAATAAAAACTCATTTTAGAAGACTGGTGAGTGCACCCCCTTTGTTCATTTTTTGTATGCAGGGATACAGGTGATCCCTTTTGGGTGGCTCCCCCAGCAATTGGATTTTCAGACGTGAGTGTGGACTAATACTGGACTTATATATATATATATATATATATATATATATATATATATATATATATACATATCTGTTACCACACAGCTGTTTGATTTTTTTCTGTTTAATATTTGTGACCAAAAAATTATAAAGTTGTAACTTACATTAGTTCCACGGTATCACTGTTTTTTAACTGGTAACTGCTGTGCATACAGCATAATAACAGATAAAAAACTTTAGAGGTCTATGTACTAAGACTTGGAGGGAGATAAAGTGGATGGAGAAAACATACCAACCAATCAGCTCCATGCTGTCACTTTACAGGCTGTGTTTGAAAAATGACAGTTAGGAGCTGATTAGTTGGTACTTTATCTCCATCCACTTTACCTCTCTCCAAGGCTTAGTACATAGACCCCTATGTACTATGGGCCTTATTCAGAGGTGGACGCTATTGCAATTCGCATGTAGACTGAGCAATTATTTGCCATTGAGCATGCAATCGCTGTGCAAGCTCGCAGACCACGGAAGCCCATTGCAGATTGGTTGACAGGAAGTGACCATTTGGGGGTGATGATGGGGGGGGTGGTTAAGGAAACGCAGGTGTGTCTGGGCGTTTGAACGCCATTACGTGGGCGTGCATAAATTAGCCACTGCTAGTGCATACACAGCCATGCGTGGCAGAAGAGCTCCCTAGGCTGCGGCAGGTCAGACCTTCCGCAAGGGTAAAATTGCCGCCGTTGTCCTTCGATGTTACCGATATTTATGCGCGCATGCGATCGCACACGCAAGTAGGAATGCATCAGTGGGCGTCTTTATGCTCGGGTGATCTTTGTTAACAGCATATTTTCACAGATGCGAGCGTAGGGAAGCACGGCTGTGTACACATTAGCGTCCACCTCTGAATCAGGCCCCATGTCTCCAGCAGCCCAATCCACGCAAGCACACCCGTACGTACAGCTTTCCCCTATGACTGCGAGACACCAGAGCACATGAATTTACCTGAAGGATATGGAGCAGGCTGAATGCTTTGGGCCTGAATCCGGCAGGACAGGCATTATTAGATGCTACACACACAAGCTGCTGGTCATTTTGTAATTGTCAGTGAGAGGCTTAAGCATAGGAGAGGGCAGACTGGCGGCTAGACATAGGCAGATGGTAGTGGCCATAGCTGAATAACACCTCACCATGAAGAGGCCCCTATTTCTACTATGACTTTAGCACAGTCTAAGCCTTTTTCTTTTTTTTAAAATCGTCCCACCGCAATAAACAGCCTTAAATTGACCTGATTTTACGCAAACCACACCCCCAACATTATTGTCACGCCCATTTTTAAAATTGCATTTGCTGGGCCACTTGGTTGTGTTTGCCCCCAAGGCTGAAAGTTGCCAGCCAGCCCCTGGCCCACATTCATCTTTGCCGCAACACGAATGCCGCAAATCACATGTCCACAAATGGTTTGCATGGTGCGAATACTGCTGTGGCCTGGCATACTGTGGCATAAGCTTGCATGGTAATTTGCATGCCACATTGTGTACGCACATTTGCCTCATCAGCAGCAAAGATGAGTGTGGGCAGATCTGTATGTACAGTATATAAGCCGAATGCTATAAATAGAGACATTGTGCTTGTTGTTCCTTTCATTTTAAATGCAGTATTTCTGGGTCATTTCCTTTCATGTGGAAAGCATTCAAATACCTCTCTGAATGACAAGTCTGCCAGGCAGTGTGAGTTTATCGATTTCCCTCATGGAAGGAACTCCGTGCCTGTGTGCCTGGCTCAGGGACTCAGCTGTCAGTCTGTTGAGAACAGGACACTCTGGCTGTGAGAACACATGAAGGCTTTATTAATATTCATTGTCATAATAAAAATCAATTAATGCAACATCACTTATGGATTAATTCCCAGTAAGTGACATTTAATGGCAACTTTGAAAGGAAAAGTAGCAATGCCAGTATATGATGTACTATATGTTCTGAAAGCAAAGCAGTGTTTAAAGAAAACTATTCATAGCCTCAAATCTGTACCATATAAATTATTATATGACACTGCAGACACATATCTGTCATTTTAGTTTGATAACCTACTGTACTTCTCATTTATTCTGAAAGAGTCATGTGACTAAACTTGATTGACAAAGTGACAGACATAATAAGACCAATCAAATTTCTTGTCTGAAGATGATCACTAGTATTGCACCCTTTGCTCCCAAATCGTATTTTTCACAGCTAGAAACAATAAGGGGTATATTTATTAGGAATGTGCGCCGACCGCCATGTTTTGCTTTTGGTTTTGGATCTACGTATATCTCCTTCAAGGTTTTGGAACTGTATTTGGTGTTACAAAACCACCCTTGCATGTTTTGGTTTTGGATCTGTATTTTTTCTAAAAAAAATCATAAAAAACAGCTGAAATCACATAATATGGGCCTGTTTTTGTTCCTACAGTATTATAAACCTCAATAACATTTATTTTCAGTCATTTCCAGTCAGTTTTGACCACATCTCAGCTTACAATATTGATTTCATCCAGTTTAGGCCAAAAGGTTGCATCGAGCTAGCTGTCTGACTAAGCTAAGCAACAGCAGTGGGTGGAACTAACATGTGACAGTTCAGCTTCCAACATGGCACAGAGTGGCACTGCATTGGTAGACAGGATGGCAGTTTAAAAAACTATACGACCCCATAGGAAGGTTAAAAACGAAGAATCTTTTCGTTAATCAAGAACTAGGTCAGAGGCCTAAGGGAGTTGGAACATGTTTATGGACTGAAGACAGGGAAAGGACAGATGGATTGATTAGTTTTTAATTTATTTATCATTTTAATGGTTTGATTCTTAAGAATATTTATAAGGGAAGATCAATGTAGGATCAAGTTCTTCAGTTCTTGAAAGACATCTTTGATCTGGAGGAGGTTTTTTATACTGTACATCTAATAGAAATGTGGTTACCTTGCTTGTGGAGGTGCTGCTAAATAGTACTCACTATAAACAGATGTTTACTTTGTGCTCAGTGAGGTTGTTAGAGATAAAGGGACCAAGACTTGCTGTTTACATCAGAGGAAAGCAGCCTGTAGCTCTCTGGCTGAACTAGAACTCCCAACATCCGTGATGTTTGCCAGGTTTTCGGGAAGTTATTTGTCAACAACAGATGGCGTGACTTAGGTTACCTCAGTCTGCTTTACGCACTGTATGTAACATGTAAATATGTATGTAATGTGACCAATATACATAACAAATTTTTGTATTAAACGTGTTTGCACTTTATTGCACACATCTTGGCAGGAAGATGCTCTGTGCTGCTCCCATATATCTGGTCTCTCTCATGACACCCACCATCTACATTATCCAGTTATTCTGCTTAGAGTCACGCACAAAGGAGGTAGGCATTTATTGAGCTGAACTGTTATTTGTATCAATTCATCTGGGGCAACCGGTTGGGAGCAATGAAAAAACTAGGTAAATTTGAAAATCTAACATATAACATATAATATAATATAGATTAGGGCGAAAATATAGCCTATCTCTTTGAAGAGATGGTGAAGGCTGGCAGCCGCAGACAAGGTAAGTGTGGAAAAACAATAACCAATGGTGACCATACATATCCCTGTTGTTTAACAATAAGCTTAGGTAGAAATGTAATCATATAATAAATCCACTTATTTCTAAATGATGGATAATAGTGCCTCTGTGTCTAAATATCATAAACCACTGTGGTTTATGATATTTAGACACAGAGGCACTATTATCCATCATTTAGAAATAAGTGGATTTATTATATGATTACATTTCTACCTAAGCTTATTGTTAAACAACAGGGATATGTATGGTCACCATTGGTAAGGGATACCTGCTTTGTGTTTATTGTTTTTCCACACTTACCTTGTCTGCGGCTGCCAGCCTTCACCATCTCTTCAAAGAGATAGGCTATATTTTCGCCCTAATCTTTTTTCCCTGTGATAAGAATATTGATTGGATACTTCAGGCAGGATTTATTATATTATATGTTATATGTTTATGTTCGTCTTTTTGTCTTGTCTTGGTATTCAGTATTTCCAGTGCTGTTAGCACCAATATTTTAACGAGTGAATTAAAATTGTTATTTTATCAATTATTCATCATATCATTTCAAATTACTATTCAAGAGTGCCCCAGTAAAAGAGTCCACTTAACCTGCCTGTGTAGGGACATTTTTTCTGTTTATTATAATTGACTTTTGGGAGCACCACCAACAATCTCAATTCAACAGGAGGTTTTTCTCCAGTAATTTGTATCTATAGTTGGTTATCTATATTTCTATTCTACTTTTTCTCTTGTGCAGAATCCTTTTTCCCAAATTTCCCTTTTCCCCCCCCCATTCTAGAAATTTGAAAATCTACCATGTTTTGCTGACCAAATCAACTTGGTGGTTCAGATTTTTTTTTAAAGATAAAAGGGGCATACAGGGGATGCTGACTGTGGCCATAAAAAATTCTGGACATTTTCAGCATTCAGCAACCGCATGTCAAAGAATTCAACAGCTGTGGCAGTTTAGTTACCAACATGGCACATCTAGGACAGAGAATGGCACTGCAGTAACAGACAGGATGGCAGTTAAATACACTATAAAATTAAAATTTCAGGCAGCAATGCCCCAAACAGCACATAATGCCAAAAAAAGTGGTGCAAGATGCAACTGTCCTTGGGCCCTTCCACCCACCCTTATGTTGTATATATTAAACAGGACATGCACAGTTTCAAAAACCAATCACTTCAGCCACAGGGACTGCAAATTGTGGCTGAAGCTATTGTTTGGACCCCACAAAACAGGGTACCACCGGGCAGCTGAAATTGCTGGCAATGATTTCTCCATGCACAAATTGAGTGTCACTATCATCATCCGATTCCTTACCCTCATCAGTGTGTACATCATCTTCACACAATATTAATTCATCCCAGCTGAAATCCACCATTACATCCTCTGATGCCTCTGTAATTTTTGGACATTGGCCCTCATTCAGAGCCGGACGCTCTGAGCAGAGCGCTCGCTCTGAATGAGGGCCGTCCTCCATAAAAATGGAGCGTCCTCCTGGACGCTCGTATAGCTGTGGGTCACCACCCACAGCTCATACGAGCGTGCAGGATGATGGTCGCGATGGTGTTGACCATCGCGACCATCGCCAGTGCAACCTGAAGCCTGTGGTCGGGGATTTCGACCACAAGCCCTGGAGTGATTTTGGCTCTATCAGAGCCAAAATCACTCCCACTGACATCACTAGTGATGTCAGTGGGCCGGCTTCTGACGGTAGGCGTTCCCTTGGGAACGCCCCCGTCTGGGAGGCACGCCCCCGGCACGCCCACCAAAGGGGACGTGCTGTCAATCAACATCGACAGCACGCCCCCTTTAATCAGACACAACGAGCGAAGGAAAGTCCTTTGCTCGTCGCTTCTGGCGCATGCGCACCATCGACCCACTTGTGAGCGGACAGCCGCTTGCGAGTGGGTCTGTATCAGGCCCATAATTGCCAATAAAAGTCTTCCTTGTGGAATTTGTAGATAATATTGATGAACATCATCTTTTCCACAGTTTGAGGAAGTAGCCTCCTACACCGATTGCTGACAAGGTTCCCGGCTGTGCTGAAACCTCTTTCTGAGTACACACTGGAGGGTGGGCAGCTCAAGTAAAGCAAAGCCAGTTTGTGCAAGGGCCCACAAAATGCCTTTTTGTTCTTGCCAGTAGTCAAACTGACTGTCTGACATGTCTATTTGGATGCTATCATTAAAATAGTCCTCAGCCATTCCTTAAATGGTGACCATATCAGATGGAGTCAAGGTAGAGGTCTCATTAATTGTAGGCAATTTTTTTAGACTCAACCAGATGTCAACACTTGGTTGTGTTGACTCATCTGCATCAGCAGTGGGTCTTTTCTGGGGAAAGTTCGGTTTTTCCTGGCAGCCACACTTGCTAGTGAAACTGAAGGAGCCATTGCTGCATCACATTCCATTTGAGCTGACAATTTACTTACCAACAGATCTTTGCATCTCTTCAGATCTGTGTCCGTTTGGAAGAAAGACACAACGTATGCCTTAAACCTGGGTTCGAGCATGGTCGTCAAAATATTTTGATCCAATTAGAAGAGCCCTTGGATCCTGGCAAAGCGAAAAATTATTTAGTGGAATCGCTTTGTTTCAGCTTCTCAAGCTGCTTTTCCAACAGTCTTATTAGGGGAATTACCTGACTTAAGCTGGCAGTTTCTGAACTCACTTCACAGGTGACTAAAACACGGTAAGTATTTCCACTGAGCGTGAGTAAGGTACATTCCCCCTCCTCTTCCTAGGTCATACTTTGTTGTGTAGCTTTGGGTGGCCTTTTGTTGATCCTCCATCCGCTGAAGCATATACAGGGTGGAGTTCCACTTTGTAACTACCTCTTACTTCAGCTGGTGACAGGGCAAATTCAACATTTCTTGCAAAAGCTGCAATCTTCTACATGCACCTGCTGGATGGCGAAAATGTCCAGAAATTTTGCAGGCCACAGAGGGCATCTCCTGCATGGCCCTGTCATTTTTTTTTTAAATGTTGCACAACCAAGTTGATTGTGTGAGCAAAACATGGGACATGTTGGAATTCACCCATCTGTAATGCTATCACAATATTGGAGGCATTTTTGGAAATTAAAAATCCCAAGGAGAGTCCAAGCAGGGAAAGCCATTTTGCAATTACTTCCCTGAGTTTTTATAAGAGGTTATCAGTGGTATGCCTCTTAGTGAAACCGGTGATACACAGAGTAGCGTACCTTTGAATGAGCTGCTGTTTCTTAGATGCTGTGGCTGCTGTTGGTGCCGCTGAAGGCAGTACACCCACCCAGTGGGCTGTTACCATAATGTAATCTTGCATTTGCCCTATTCCACTTGTCCACATACTGTATCTGTGGTTAAGTGGATTGTGGGTACAACGGCATTTTGGAGGACAATAATTAAGTGTTTTTTAATGTCTCCGTACAGGCATGGAATTACTTTTCTAGTGAAGTGGAACCTAGATGGGATTTGGTAGTGGGTACACAGGACCTCAATTAACTGTCTAAAACCATCTGCACTAATGGCGGATATCGGAAGCACATCTAATGCCAGCATAGATGTTATGGCATCAGTGATCTGCTGTGCAACTGGGTGACTGCTGTAATACTTCTCCCCCCCTTGCAAAGGATTGTTTAACAGTCAATTGTTTTTTTGAACTACTACTAATAGTCTTCCTGGTCACCTTCTGGGATGAAACTCCACTATCAGCAGCAGCAGGGGTAGCACTCAAGGATTCTTCTGAGGAATCCAAGATAGGGGAGTACTTAGTTAGCCTTATCAATTTGGATGCAGGATTAGTTCCGATCATGATTGAGGATATTGTTAATGAAGGTGTTGTTGGTGAAGATGCTAGGTGCTTGGATCTAGCAGACAAAAAGGAGCTAGCCGATGCTGGACTGCTTGTTGTTACTTTTGTAGTCAAAGTTTCTGAATTTTGCAAACACTTTGGATGGATGCACTGAAGATGATGTAACAGGGAGGAGGTTCCTAGATGGTTAAAGTCCCTACCTCTTCTTACTCTGGCATGACAATGGGTACAGATGGCTTGACAATTGTTGTCCGGATTTGGGAAGAAATGACTCCACACATAAGTGGATTTTTTTGTTTTATGAACAAGGCATGACAATGGGCTTTTCCTTATCATAGGCAACAACTGTTTCCATGCTTTACACAAACATCCTCATCAACAACATCCTCATCATCAACATCCTTATTAGCATCAGCTACACAAATACAGTATCCTCCTCATCCTGGTGCGCTTCCACAGAAACATCCTCAATTTCTATGTCAGGATGATGACTTGTGCTGCTCATCCCCACATTTGCAGAAGATGCACAAGTGGTGAACGGAGGCTCAATTAGTGATGAAAACTAATGTTTTTTCGCCATTGGCAAACACGGACATTTTCTGCCAAAAAAGGGCAACATTTTCACCATAAAAATGGCAAACAGGCGAAAATGGAGAAAAAAACTGCAGAAAAGTTTTCTTCATCACAGACCAGGAGAAAAAGAATGCAAAATCCCCAAAAATGTGGGGATTTCTTTCAGAACCCTTTGGACACCCCTACTATTGAAAAATGACCCT
The DNA here is from genome assembly GCA_031769625.1 of Taudactylus pleione. Classification (NCBI taxonomy): domain Eukaryota; kingdom Metazoa; phylum Chordata; class Amphibia; order Anura; family Myobatrachidae; genus Taudactylus; species Taudactylus pleione. The sequence goes on from JAUIMM010000099.1 coordinate 2,373,236, forward strand.
CATTTTTTTGCGTAAGTTGCATACTTGGGCGACAAATGACCGCGCAATTTTTTGTGAAAAAATAAATCATTGAAAATGATAGAAAGCTATTTTTTCCAGGAAATTACAAGCTCACGTAAATTGGGGGTACAGTAAATGGGTGCAAGTATATTTTTGTGTTGTAACAATGAAATTTTAAAAGCCGTTTGTTGCAACCATGTACAATGTTTAAAACACTTGACACATCCATACCGCCCCTGAAAAATCAGACCCAATATGTTAAAACCATTTTCAACTATTTTTTTTCCTCACCCAAAAAATGATGTGGTCATTTTTCACCAAAGTACGCAACTTCCAAAATGTTATTGTAGTAATTTATCATTAGGGGGGGGGTGTCCAAAGGGTTCTGAAAGAAATCCCCAAATTTTTGCCAAAAATAGGGATTTTGCTTTTTTTTTTCTCCTGGTCTGGGATGGAAAAAAGTTTTCTCCAGTTTTTTTTCTGCATTTTCACCTGTTTGCCATTTTCACCTGTTTTTTTATGAAAAATGATCGTTTTTGCCAATGGCAAAAAATATGACCGTTATCACCGCTTTTTGAATATGGCCCTTAGACTCTCCTCATGGATTTGAGACATTTCTGAGCACACAGTTGGTTCCCATAACTTAATAATTAAAAAAATTTTTAAGCTTCTAGAGGTAGAAGGGCTTACATCATCATAAGAGGCAGAACCACCAGTCATAAATGAAGGCCAAGGGCTTTAGTCTTTTCTTGCCACTTCATGTGGTTAAAGGCATTTTGCCAGTTTTATGTCTTTCTGAAACTAACTAAAAGATTGCTTCTTTGATTTTAGATGCCCTGGCTTAAGTTCTGTATACCCTTAGGCATCGGTTTCAGTAGATGACGTAGACGGACTACTATCATCATGACTGGTGGCACTGGCAGCAGCTCCAGCACTAGTTTGTGGTTCCTGCTCTCCTCTCAACTGATCATTCTCCATATCAACAAACACAAATGAAGTGTGGTACAGCACACATGTCAATTTGTACCAATTTTAACTATTACACTGTGGTATCAATAACCTACAGTATCACAATATTTTTTAATAATAATATACTGCGCTACCACTTACAGTGTCACAAAATAATTTATTAATAATACACTGTGTTTCCACTTACAGTGTCACAATATTTTTTATGAATAAAACACTGCGCTACCACTTACAGTGTCACAATATTTTTTATTAATAAAACACTGCGCTACCACTTACAGTGTCATATTTTTTATGAATAATACACTGTGGTTTCACTTAGTGTCACAATATTTTTTATGAATAAAACACTGCGGTTCCACTTTCAGTGTCACAATATTTTTTATGAATTATGCACTGCGGTTCTACTTACAGAGTTACAATATTTTTTATGAATAATACACTGCGCTACCACCTACAATGTCACAATATTTTTTTATGAATAAAACACTGCGCTACCACTTACAGTGTCACAATATTTTTTATGAATACTACACTGCGGTTCCACTTGCAGTGTTGCAATATTTTTTATGAATACACTGCACTACCACTTACAGTGTCACAATATTTTTTATGAATATTACACTGTGGTTCCACTTACAGTGTCACAATACGTGTATGAATATTACACTGGAGTTCCACTTACAGTGTCACAGTACGAAATACTATGAATATTACAATGGGCTGCCACTTACAGTGTCAGAATAAATGTATGAAAGGGAATATTACACTGCAGTTCCACTTACAGTGTCACAATATGTGTATGAACATTATACTGCGCTACCACTTACTGAGCCACAATACATGTATGAATATTACACTATGGTCAGACCGGCAGCATCACAGTAAAAAAAAAATATATAGTACACTGGGGTACAGCATTAAAAATAAATTATATTATTAATATTATTAGATTTTATATTTTTACTCTGGGGACCCTTGGATGGACAGAGCACCCAGAGCACCCCTAGACTTACAGAGCACCCCTGAAGGTCACAGCATCCCCTTTATGGGTGGACAGAGCACCTCTAGACCAAAAGAGCTCCCATGCAAGACACAGCAGCCCCTTGATGGACAGACACAGCATCCAGAGCACCCATAGACCGACACAGCAGAGCACCCTTGCAAGACACAGCAGCCTTTTGATGGATGGATACAGCACCCAGAGCACCCCTAGACCGACATGGCAGAGCACTCCTGCAAGACACACCAGCCCCTTGATGGACAGACAGAGCACAGTGACACATCTCCATACCTCCCAACATGACCCTCTCCAGGAGGGACACAATGCTCTGGTCCAGGACTTCCCTGCTAATTTATGATTGGTGGCGGCTTCAGAGGTGGGACTGTAGTACAGTCCAAATTCAAACAGGGGAGTCACACCAACTGCCAGTGAGTCCCAGCCAGTGATGTTTGGCAGCATTTGAAATGACAGTTGGTGTGGCTCCCCTATTTTAATTTTGAACTGCGCTGCAGCCCCACCTCTTACCAGGGAAGTCCAGGACCAGAGCATTGTGTCCCTCCTGGAGAGGGTCATGTTGGGAGGTATGCATCTCTACAATACATTCTGCATAGCTGGAGTGATAATGGTGCCGATGACCGGTTACCTTTATACAGTGTCGGACTTGGACATGAAGGGCCCACCAGGGGAATGCAGGGATAAGGGCCCATACTTAAAGGGTGTGGCCATCCACCAGAACGGGTGTGGCCAACCATCACATATGTTTGGCTAACAATTAGGCAAATCTAGGTAGTTTCTATAAAAGGGAACAAAGCACCATGTTGATCAATGGTCCAGCTCCACTATGTAACTGACTACCTAATAGAATAACAATGGGCTCGATTCACTTGCCCGCGATGTAAATAGCGCCTGGAGATAGCTCCCGGAGCTATTCAATTCTGTGCGGTGTTTAGTCGGAGAATGCCCGTTCTCGCGACGAAACTCCCTGCTTAAGGCGCGAGAATGGCCATTCCCCAACCTAACTTCCCGGAGCGATGCTGTTTTACAGGCGCGAAGGGCAGAAAACAGCCTCGTGCCTGGACTATTGTTGGATTTCTGCTCACATCCTCAGAGGGATGCGAGAAGAAATCCTTAGTCGGGCTTAGCAGCGCGCTGAATTGAATAGCTTCGGGAAACGATTCCTGGCGCTATTCACTTTGCACAGAATAGAATCGAGCCCAATGTATAATTCAAAGGAGGGGGGGGGTCAGTCCTCAGGCACATGTATAAAATTTCATGTTATACATGAGGGTACAATGTATGGTGTTGTGTTCATTTGGATACCAAATAATTTGTTTCTTCAGAAAATCAATCACAAATTACTCACTACATGCTGCCATATTTTTGTAACATTCCACCCCATGTTCTCAGTATATACAGCACTCTCTCCCCATCCCTTCCATGAATTTGGGGAATAAGTGCTCTAATCTATTTATACTCTGAGAATTGTATTCACAAAGTGACCAAAGGGGCTACTGATCAGACTTCAAATAAACCCTGACATTGTACATTACATTATCCCAGCAATGAGATCAGGAATGTCATAGTCACTCTTTCATTATATGTTAGTGGATAATATTAAATATTACCATCACTGAGTTACATAGTGTATTTATAAAAATGTCCAGTAGTAAATGTGAGGCGGAACCAACTATTCACTATTGATTAATTAATGAATTGCCCAATAAATCATTAAAAACTGGACTTATTAATTTTACCATATGGATCCATAAACTCCAACCGTCTGAATTCTCCACAGTCATCTTCTGAGTCCGCTATACAAATAATTAGCAGATTATGGGTTTATCTATCTCCCTCTCTCTTTTAAGAGAGATCTGCAAAACATTATATATAACATAACAGGGAGCTCTGTTCCTGTACAAAATTCCATTCCCCCCTTGTCACTGTGACTTGTACCTCTATACAGGGGCATAACTAGGTATTTCAAGGCCCCATAGCAAAAGTGTGTAAGGGCCCCTATGTACCACCCAATGGTGAAATATGTATATAACACATGTAAGTTTGACAAGAAGATGGGCCCCCAAGGCTTTGGGCCCCATTGCAGCTGCTCCCCTTGCACCTATGGTAGATATGCCCATGCCTCTGTAGATGATGGTTGCTATGCCTTATTTGACCTTTGGGTAGATCTGATACAGACAGTGGCATCACAAGGGAGGGGTGCAAGCTGCATCCGGGTGTCACCCGCCGAGGGGTGACACCAAAGTGCAGACTCCCCCTCAGTGACAGGTTTAGAGGTATTGGTTACACATATTTGCAAATATATGAATAAGCGCCAGGCCAATCGTCAAGGCTCCTCTATACTGGCGTCCCTATTATTAAGGGGCTCACGTCCGAGAAGCAAGGGGTGCCTTGGCCTGGCGCTTATTCATATATTTGCAAATATGTGTAACCAATACCTCTAAATCTCTATTATCATGTAGGATTTAAGTATTGTTTTTGCTGCAGTGTGCTGGAGGGCAAATCTCTCTTTTTTTCTGTGTTCAGTGTAAACCCCGCCCTTTACAAGTACCTGTGTTATGCAATTAAGCTGATCTGAGCAACTACCATTTTTCTTTGTACATTATATAGTACACCTGAGAGAGGACCATGGCCTCATGGGGAAGGGCCAGGGAAGAAATAGGGGAGGCCAGGTGATGCTGGAGATGCAATAAGAGGAAACTACAAGTGAGAATGATAATAAACAGAAATTTGACAGGCCCAAACAGTGCCCCCTGACCTGTGGTGCCCTGTGCGATGGCACCGGCCGCACTACCCTAGCTACGGCCCTGCACTGGTCCCCAGGGGCAGCCCGCACCTCCGGGAACCACCGGAGAGACTAAAACTGGGGTTCGGGTGCGTGGCCCTGCCCCCACCCATGAGGCCATGCCCCTTGTCACGTGGCCATGCAACTTTTTCCTGGCGCGCAGTGATTCCGCGTGCACTGCTAAGCTACCCACCCCTATCCGCACAGGGTGCATCAACAGGTAGGGATGCCACTGTATACAGACATATTGCATTATCCTCACTCAGGGGTGTATATACCCCTTGTCCAGGATGGTACTCGCCAGGGCCGCAGGCCAAGGGGGGCACTGTCTGGCGGTGCTGCCCGCAGCCAGGGGTAGAATCAAGACGGGACTGCCAGGATTGGAGTCCCGGGTACGCCTCTGGCTCCTAGCTGTCCAGGGCCAGGCAGCCAGATTCATAGAATGAAAAAAGTTTTGGGTTTTTTTGAGACAAAGTGAGCATTACATCATGACGTCAAATTCGCTGCATGAGGAGCCAGTCGCAGACGCAGCCAGAAGATACAGAAGATGGTAAGTATCTGTTGGCTGCGGGGGCCAGGGGCTGGAGCTGGGGAGACAGAGGGAGGATGGCTGGGGAGACAGAAGGGGTGCAGTCTGATGAAACAGAAGAAGGGAGCAGCAGGACCCCATTGGCTGGTACCAGAAACGTGGTCAGAACTTGCATGTTTTACTTTTTTTTATTGCTTATGCAATGAAATTGTAATTAAGGTTCATGGGCTGGGTGGGAATAGGAGGACTGTTTATCATAGACAAATTATTTTCCAGCGCTAAGTCAACATAAAATAGCAAACTTCCATAATTTATTTAATATGTTTAAGCTTTGAATAAGAGACAGAGAGCAGGCTGTGGAAGGCTCAGTGGTGGGACTCAGGCTACAGATTCCCTCTTCTCGTCTGCTGCCAAAGCTTCCAGGATGAGCTGCATCTACAGCAACAGCATACACTTACCTCAGAGGCCAGACAGAGGAGCTTCCTACAAGAGGTCAGTCATTGGTGGGCGGCAGGGTCCTAACTGCAGGAAGGACCATGCTGGTGACTTGTTCTCCTTAGAGGAGGAAGGTGGCTCTGCACCGCGAATCCCCGCTGATGGCGCGTGACATCACCGGCACCACTGATTCCGGAATATGGAATGAGTGGTGCTGGTGCAGACAGTGCGGTGAGACTGCCGACCGAGCGCACACTAACCCGCCGACCGCCGCGCACACTATCCCGCCGACCTCCGCATGCACCCACTGTAAAACAAGTTGCCAGTGACCAAGGTGCTAAGCCACGCCCTCCCGTGATAGAGGGCGTGGCTATGGAGCAGCGGGGCCCACCGGGGAATCCCCCGAATTCCCGGCGGCCCAGTCCAAGCCTGCCTTTATAGAGTCCAAAATCCGTGAGAATCTGACAGTGGGAGGATGATGTTTTGCCTTGTTTTGGGATCCAAATCAGGCAGGAAAACTCGAGCCAAACTCTGATCCCGGCCCAGATCATGAAGTTTGGGCGGGTCCGGTACCCGCTTATCTCTAATATTTAATAAGTGCAGGTTTTGAGAAGTGGAGATGTTCCCCATAGCAACCAATCAGATTCTACTTAACCTTTATCTAGCACCTTCTAGAAGATAATAGCTGGAATCTGATAGGTTGCTATGAGCAACGGGATGTAACTAGCAGACCAGCGGACGGCATGCCGCCGGTCAGAATCCCTACGCTGGTAATCTGACACAGGACTTAAAACAGGCATGGATATATTGACGCTTATCTTAATCCCGATGCCAGAACACAGACAAACACCAGCCCGAACCAGGTAACTCTGGGGCATTTAAGGTGTTCACCGTGGGGGAGGTTATGTTTAGGTTAGGTTTATTTGTCCCAGCATCACTACAACAGTTAATATATTAAAGGGGGAATAGTTGGTCAGCGCTCACTCACCTGATTTGTTTGAGGCAGCAGCAGGGACTTATTAGGTAAATATGGTAAAAGGGGGGGTTTAGTGCCCGCGCTTGCCCACAAATGATTGGTACCTTATTGAGTTTTAGAATACACTCAAACAGTAAGGTTGTATTCAAAAAAATTTATTTAATTAAATTATTGATGTATTTTATGTATTGCAGATATTAGTAAATAAATTCAATGGTATTGATAACAAACAGACAGACACTTCTAATGGACAAGACAACACATAAACATATACATACATGTAATCAGATGTATGATAGGAACAAAGCAAACTGGTAAAAAGGTGAGGGGGGGGAAAGGGGGGGGGGAGAGGGAAAAGATCAGAGATGTTATATTGTAGCACTTGCGTACTGTTGCTGTGTGGTACTCGGTATAGTGGTGGATGGTCGCCTGCAGCTAATGGTTCTGATAGAAATTAGGCAAATAGTTAATAAATGTTCCAACTGTAAGGTGGATCCGTGTGTGATCCACTGTTAATCACTGGGAAGGGTGCGTGGTGTTATTACCATGGGGTGGAATACAAACGATGTGCAGTTCCAGTGGTATGTAGGGCCTCAAGGTGCGGCGTCCCGTAACCCTAGGTTAATATATTACTAATTGCCACGATATGCAGTGTAAGGAATGTTAATTTTCAAATCTGCTCCCAAATATTAATAAATAGTCCCCTTTAAATGCATACCTACCAACTAATAAAAGCATGATTTGTATTATCTCTTGTGTATCACAAATGCTGGCATTTTGCAATGTTTTAAAAAAATGACAGGTGAACCGTATTGTGTTTATGTACAGGTTTAATATGTGTTTTATATGCATTTAATTTGCATTTAGATGCATTTACAAATGCATTCAATCTTTAAACATGTCTGTGACAAAATAGTAAGTTGCTACCAAATTCTTCTATAAACAATTCCTAATTGCATGTCACTGTATTTTCATTGTAGATAGGTAATGTTTATTTTTCAATTGTCCTTTTAGTTTGCATATTTTTAGACATTGCTAAATGTTTTTTTAAATGTTCCCAATAAAATGGTGGAAGACTAAATATAAATAAACTTTTACATCCTCATCTCCTATTATAATATATTTCTGTAATTATCTGTGATACGAAGTTAAATCTTTATTTTTATGATAATAAGCTGAGATGGCTGTAACTTAAAGGCAAGAAGACAGGGGTTGAAGGACTTTGGACATTTCTCAACAAGATTAGGCAAGAGTGACTAGTTCTGCAATGGAGTGAGATTGCATTTTATTGCATAGAACTAATTAAAAGCAATTAAAGAGTTGAGTAGATAAAATAGTTCCCTGGTTCTGTTGGTGGTCAAGAAGTATTTTTGTTCCTATAAAATGACATATGTAAATTCTCTACTACCCCTGTAGCCCCAAAGATTGCCTCTAATTCCAATACTAAATAGAATACAGTTTTGTGAATATACCGGGCTTATGATTAAAACTTCTTTCCCACTCAGGCTAACCAATGGTGCCATATGTGCAGCTTTAGGGTACCCATTGCCTCAGTGAGCTCAGGATCACTTAGGCAAATGGCTGGAAAAATGTAATAGTACCTTTGGCTATACTAATATAATAACAAAGTTGTGTCTATCTGTTTGTTCCAAAGTTAGCGTAAAAACTACTGAATGGATTTTCATGAAACATGCATAATTTTGTAGTGGAAACGCTTAAAAATAATTAGGGATGTACATGGACCCCTATATTTTGGTTTTATATTTATCGTGTTTTGGTAGTGCCAAAAACACTCTAAAATGTTTTTGATTTTGTATCTGGATTGTTTTAAAAATAGCTAAAATCATGTAATGTTCACCTGTTTTTGTTCCTACAGTATTATTAACCTCAATAACACTAATTTCCAGTAATTTCCAGTTCATTTTGACCACCTCACAGCTCACAATATTGTTCACCAATATTGGCCAAAAATATCTGGCTAAACTAAGCAACAGAGCAGCAGCACAAACACATAGCAGTTTAAAAGAACATAACACATCAATGAAACATTGCAGCACAGCAGTGGCAGACAGGGTTGCAATTTAATAAACTATACGACTCCACAGAAAGAATGTTTTCATTAATCAAGAACTAGATCAGAGGTCCAAGGGCCGTAAAAGGTAACGGCGGTGGAGTATTAATGTAGTGGAATAGAGATAACGATTGATTTATTGATTGATTAAGAAAATGTAATTCAAATGTGGCCTTGTTTTGCAGCAACTGAGAAAAAGCCATAAAAGAATACAATTTATCTGGTTCATGTTCATATTGCTGAAAAATACCAAATAGCTTCCATAATTCTTGTTGCAAGAAGGAATTGTCTTTGGGTATTATGTTGTATATTAAAAAAAAACATGCACAGTTTAACAAAGCAAGTTATGGAATGTTTGCAATCTTACACTTTTAAGCTATACGTTTTCCATTTATTATTAAAGGTGATGTTTTTGTAAAATTGTGAAATATTGTTTAGATTTCAATTGCCCTTTCTTAAACTTTATTTTCACCTTATATATTGAAGTACTATCATGACTGCTGGCAGCAGCTGCAGCACTAGTACTTGGTTGCTGCTCCAGCTCTTTTTGGTACCCTAATGACATTATATTTTTTAGTACAAAAGTTTTAAAATGATAATATTTTGATAACAGTGTCTGAACACACAGCACTTCTAGTGATGGTAACAGCCTAATGACATTATATTTCTAACACACAAGTTTTAAAATGTTGTTATTTTGATAACTGTTCCTGAGCAAACAACACAGTGCCGCACAGTGCTCCTAGTAATGGTGGCACCCTAGTGACTTTATATTTTTTAACAAACAAGTTTTAAAATGTTGTTATATTGAGAACACCATAATGACATTATATTTCTTAAACATGCAAGCTTTATCATTTTAATTTTTGATAAGTGTCTGAATACACAACACAGTGCCTCACATCACCCCTAGAATTGGTGGTACTGTAATGACATTATATTTTTTAACACACAAGTTTTGTCATTTTAATTTTTTATAACGTTACCTGAACACACACAAGTGCTATTATTTTTTTAACACACTGCAACTCACAGTGCTTCTAGTAATGGTGACACCTACTGAATGTAATTGTATAACACAGTGCTGCAGCCCACATACCACAGTGCCTCTGTTTTATTTTTACTGACACAGTGCCCTTTAAGTTAATCAATGCTCCTAAATGTGCACACTGTGCCATTTTAAGATAAGCAAAATCTCCTGATGGCATTTTTAAATTACATAATGCCCTGCCCCTGCCTTTACTGGCTTGACAAACATAATACAGTGCACCAGCTCCAGTCTGACTAGTTGACTCCTCCTAATGGCATTAATGCCTCTGAGTGCTGCAGCCCACAGTCCCAAAATTACATATAGCCCCTAAGTTAGTTAACAATGAAAGTAACACACAACCCAATGCTTCCCACACCCTCTTCCTCATATCTCCTATGTGAAATGGTGCCCGATCTCAAGGGAGGGACTTTTATATGCAATCCAAAACACATAAGATCCATGGAGAAAAAATGGAAACATTTACATGAATAAAAGAGATGTTCCTTGGAATATGATATAATATATGCATATTTAGCCCTGTAACAAGGTACCAGTGTGCCGTGTGCCACTGCCACTTCTGTCTTACCAAATATTGTCATAAGCCTACACTCCAGATGCTCTGAGCATTTGTAGAGACTGCATGGCCAAAGCATCTGAAATATATTCCTACTTGCACCGTAGCACCAATTTTAGTTGCTGTTTTTCTTGCCTAGCAAGCACGCTACTCCTGTTGTGAGTAGATTGGTATTCACTTCTAACAGCCACTTTTCATGGGTGAAGTAAGGCCCTCATTCAGAGCCACTCATTAACAGCAGTACGCTCGTTGCGTTTCGATGTTGATAAACCGCGCATGCGTCGGTGTAACACTGCGAATGTGCGTACGGCATATTGCGAGCTTTTTTTGTCTCGTTCGTCAAATTGCGTACAGGAAGTGACATGTCAAATGTGATTGACAGAACAGGGCGTTTTTGGGCATTGACGGGGGTGGAGATGGAAAAACGCAGGCGTGGCGAGGCGTTTTTTGGGAGTACATACATTATCTGATGCGAACGTCAAATGTGTTCGTACCAAGTCATACGCCACTGGATGATCCTCTTTCCGTTCAAACTGCTCGCACAGTTTGGGGTCTGGATTACTCGACCACATTGGCGATGGCCTTCTCCTCCGTCCCGGCCCTCCACGATGTTTCATCGATTAATCACGGCTTGTCAGAAAAACAATCAGTTTTGAATTGAAAACCAGCTTGTAATGTGTTTTGCAAACAGTTTTTTTGGTTAGCACAAAACCGTACGCAGGTGGAAATCATAGCTGCTAATTTCAGGATTACACAATCAATTAGCGTACATTTGTAGGTATGTTTTTTTTGGTTTGTATTTGGTTTTTGTGCTATTGTAACAATAATGTCATCATGTTTGTGTGTATTTTTCCATTTTGCTTTTGTCTGGAGAATTTGCATCCTTATGTAATTTTTAAAGTGTTCCTTAAAGAGCCCTTTTTTTTATTTTAATTTTTTGGGAGGTCGTTTTTGCCTTGTGGGCCAGGATTAACTGTAAACCATTTATAAAATAATGTCAGAATACAATGTCGAATATTTTTTCAAAATTTATTGGAAACTAAAAACATTTTCTGGCCCACTTTTGGCCCAAACTTTTTTGGCAGTGTTATTCCAATAAAAATTATAATTTGGGCAAACATAAAAGGTATGGAAACTTAAAACAAAAAATTAAAAACAATTCACAAGAAAGGAGAGGGAAGTTTTGGCCACAAAGGAATATGGGGCAAGCACAGAAGCAGTGTGGGAAAAGTAGCCAGTGCTGTCAACGTTTTTTCCCCCGTTTGGCTGGGGGAGGGTGGGTGCCAGACCGGGTCCGGGATGTCATCGGGCTGGCCTGTCCAGAGGCAGATGTTGTGGCCTCTGGACTAGGCACAGGGCTAGGCACATTTGGAGGATTGGCTGATGTTGTGCCAGAGGTGGAGGATCCTGATGTTATGGCAGGAAGGGAGGTCGGCTCCACCATGTGCTGGCGAACGAGCTGCTCCAGGGCATTGGCGATGCGGATGTTGGCCCTGGTATTCTCCACCAGGGCCTGACCAATGGTCACGTTGGCCGCAGCATTTTGCTCCAGGGCCTCAGCCACCCGTAGCAGACTGGCGTCCATCCTCTGCAGAATCTCCGTATGGAAATCCGATTTAAAATTGAGTTCTGTGAGGAGTGCCACTGCCTGCGAGGGGGATTGCCCTGGACTGGCTTCTGCAGGGTCCTCAGCCGGATGTACTGGCTCCTCCCCTGCAGAGCCTGCAGAAATTCTGCGGCCAAGGCTCCCCTCTGGAGCAGACTCATCTGCCTGTGTCTCTGTTTGAAAAATGAGAAAAGAGTCACATTAGAATCTACATATTGGCACAATAACATTTCAGAGTTGGTTAAATCACAATATTTACCTGGGACAACATGAGGAGCCGCAAAGTCTGGCATGTCCGTATCCATGTTGGACACCCAAACACCACCACAGCCTGCACACACCCCTGTGCCAGCTCTTCCAAATCATTCAACTCCAATGACACAGGGGTGGGACCCCCACCTCTCCCCCTTGCATGCCTAGCCCTGTCTGCCATTTTTTGTTTCAGGCAATATTTGAAGTCTTGCCATCTGTGGGTGAAAAAGTAACCATTATTTCGTTTTTGGTTTTTTTTTTGGTTTTAGGGGGGTCAAGTTTTTACTTACCGCCATTTGACATCCAGGGTTAGACGGACATCATCACCCACCCTATTGACAGCACTGGCTACCTCCTCCCACATTCTCCACTTCTGGCATGCACCCATATTCCTGTCTGCCTGTGGCAGGATGTCCACACACTTCTGAACCAAAACCTCCATCTCCTTTCTTGTGAATTGTGGCTGCCTTTTCTTTTTCCCTGCTTTGGCCGGAATACTGGTCCCAGCAGCCTCTTCCATGTCATCCTCCTCACCTATTTGTTTAAACATTGAGAAATTTAAGCTTGCAAACTTTCACTATATTATGTTTCAAAATAATCCTTGTTTGGAAATGCATGCAAAACTTACCGGCAGACTCTTGGCCATTGTTTCCCTGGTCTGTAGCCATTTCTTATCTCCAAACAAGAAATACACCAGAACGTTTTTTTTGGGTCGTGACGTATTTATACATGCGTCCTTATTTTTCGTCCGCATCATTGATTGTGCGTTCCTATGATCCCTCCTTAATTTGTGCGGGAAAATAAACACTATTTATGGCTTGGGGCGTCTCGAGTCGAGGTGGCGGGTGTTGGTTGTTGGAGGTTACGTTGGTCGGAGTGGATTGTTGGCGGGATTTGTATTTGGCGTTGTTTGGAGTTGTTTTTGGTTTGTCTTTTTGGAGTTTTTATTTCCGTTCGCTTTTTTTGGTGTGTTTGTTTTATTTGTCGTGTCATTTTTTGGTAAGTTTTTGGCCGTCTTACTTTTGTTCACTTTGTGTCTCCTTCTTTTTGTAAAATTTGGGTCATTACATTTTTACAAATTCTCCTTTGTTAGGTTTCTTTTGGCTCTGCCCCAACGACCTTTTTATCCGGTGACTTATATATCCTCTTATGGTATATTTTTTCTTTCACTTGTTTATTAAATGTTCATGTTTTTTTTTAAATTCAACTTTGTTTGACCTTACACTTTTAACCTTTGGTTTTGTGATTCCTAAATGTATGAACTAATTAGCGCATTATTATCTGCTTATTTTTTGTCTTGTATTTGCGAACTAATTAGCGCATTATTATCTGCTTATTTTGTGACTTGAAATTGGTTGTGATTTCCTGTTAGCAAATTTTTTATAATTTTGGGCCCAAATTGTGGTAGTCTGCGCACTGTCGTTTTGCTCTTTGCGCAAATGTGTGTTTATCCCCTTTTATGTTTTGTCTTGCACCCAATTTAGATTCCTAAATGGCCACCCTAAATTGATGCATTGTTTGTTTTTATTTATAGGTTGGGAAAATCATGACAATACCCCGGCATGTAAGCATCATTGGATTGTATCGTCAATCTAAGTAATTTTTCAATTATTTTTGGGCAAAATAACCTTACATTCAATTCTTGCCATTTCAGGTTGATCTTGGTCGGATTGTTCTGGCCATGCTCCCGGAAGCCGACCAACCTCAATCTCGCCCCAGGCGAAGGCATCGTAGGTGTGCAAGGCCCCAGATATATCGAACACGTGTCACCCTTTTTGGAATGCCTGATGATGAGGTGTTAAGACGCTACCATCTTCCGCCCCAAATCATCATAGACACTCTCTCATTAATAGAGAGTGATCTTGAGCGGCAAATTGACAGTCCTACAGCAATACCACCACTTACGCAATTAATGTCGGTGTTACATTTCTGTGCCTCAGGATCGTTTCAAACAACGGTGGGAATAGTGGCGGGAATCTCCCAATCCTCCTTTTCACGGATCATGAGGGCTGTGATGGAGGCCCTTTTCAAGCACCTCCATCATTTTATTCAAATGCCTTTGGATATGGGTGCCCTTAGAGTGGCCAAGGCCAATTTTTACCAAATAGCTGGCTTCCCACACATCATAGGGGTTGTGGATGGTACTCACATACCACTTCAGCCTCCAGCACGGCTGGATGCCATATTTTGCAACCGCAAACACTATCACTCCCTGAATGTAATGGTGGTATGTGATGCCTCCCTCCAGATCCTGTCCCTGAATGCAAAATAACCCAGAAGTGCACATGACTCATTCGTCATCCGGCAATCAGGGATATGGCACAAATTAAACAACCTACAAGCTGGTGATGCGTGGCTTCTGGGTAAGTGGAGACCTTTAGTACATAACAATGTTAAGCTTGATACACAGTGATCCTGATGTTGTCACTTCTTTTTCACAGGTGACAGTGGCTACCCTTGCACGCCCTGGCTGCTCACTCCTTATTTGGCTCCCACACCAGGGCCACAAAGTAATTTTAATTCCGCACTTACAGCCACCAGGCAAGTGGTGGAGCGCTGTATCGGCCTTTTAAAAGGCCGATTCAGATGCCTCCACCGCTCTGGTGGCGAGCTCATGTATTTGCCGGATATGGTTTCGAAAATTGTGGTCCTGTGTGGGATATTTCACAACATCGCCATAAGGAGTGGTGTGCCAATGCAGCCAGAGGATGCCTTGCCTGAGGATGGCCCCCCAAGGTTGGTCGGAGGTCAGTGTGTGGGGGGGCCATACACGATGATGTGGTGGCCAGATATTTTAGGTAATTTTTTGCACAAAAGAAGTTATTTGACACAATGTGGTAAGGATTTTTGGAGACCAGCTAATTAATTTGTTTTTTCCCATCTTCTGTTTGATTTCATAATCTTTGGGACTGAAACGATGACTACTTCCTGCTACCCAAAACAAACCTTCATGGGGACACATTGGATATATATTCTGGAACCAATATTGCAACGCAACATTTGTGGAATCATGTTAGCATGCTCATTCGTCAACCAGTTCTTGATTTTTCTTTACTTTTTTCATATGGTGTTTGATGGGTTGTATTTTTTGTTATCACTGTGTGTATTGTTTGTGAGCCAACACTTTGGTTTTTTAGTTATGTTTTGAATACATTTTTTGAGAGTGTAATTTTGCAAATTTTCTTGAACATTGCAAGCAAGTGTAACCAGGTTCACCAACATTAAAATTGCTTAAGGGTTAATCCTGTAATGTCGCAATTTGTTCTAAATTTAAATATGCTTTCTGGGTCAAAACTAACACCAAAAGGTATTATGTACAATCAGTAGGCTTTGGAATCTCGGGCTAAGCAGGTTGCCCCCCAAATTGGAACATGTAAAATGTACTAATATAAAAATTGTAACACACAAAAAAAGCCCAAGCAGATTGTTACTGTTAGCTGATTCATGTGCCTGTTTCCTAAAAATCTACAACACACAATCTTAGTGACATTAATTGCAAATACTTGCTGGAAGAGTCTACTTATGTCAGTGTAAACAATCTAAGATTTGGAGACAAGGAATGAGACTGAACTCTAAGTTTAAAATTTTTATTCTGAAAAATATTTTTAAATAAAAATTAAAAATTATGGACACAGGATCCCAGCCATACGGTCAAGGACCACCAGCAGGCCGATCACGTGGCCCCGCATCACTTGGACGTACCCGGCTAGGTCCGCCAAATGCCTCTGGTCCTCTGTGGGTTAGAAAAGTGTGTGGCTTAATACATAATTAATGAAACCCCCTGAAAAAACAAGCCAAACAAAGCTATCCAAAAATGACAATATTGTGACCAAAAGCACATTTAACCCAAAAAACCAAAGGACACAAAAATGGACACCCAAAAAATTGCAAAAAAAAAAAAAAACTGTTTTGCCATGTGGAATATGTGTATGTGGAAATCAGCAGTAAAAGGTAAAGACAAACAGAGAAATACCCAAACTTAGACAAACCAAAAAAAGTAAAAGGCACAGACACAGGTTTAGATCCAAACATTTTAAAACACAAAAAAGGATAAAAGGGAAACATACCGTTCAAAATGACGCCTGGCCCAGAGCCAACTCCCTCGTCCTCCTCGGAGGTGGCAACATTCCCCAACGAGGTGGGAGGGGTGATTTCGGATTCAGGGGAGGGGGTAGTCACGAGAGGGGTGGTTGGAGGGGAGGGGGAATTGGGATGGAGGGGAAGTAGCACAGACGGATGTGCCACAGGGTCTGTGCAGGCTGGGGAGGAGGGGAAATTTAGGGTATTTTGGGGTGAGGATGTTTGGCTGGGGGTTGTGGAGAGGGGCCGAGAGCACCGTCTTTGACGGCGATGACGCCGTAGTCTTCGCTCTGCCCTTAAATGATGGAAAACAAATTGTGGTTATTTTAGAACATCACCTTGTTAAACGCTAATTTTTAACCCCCAAAAAATGTAAACATGCCCATGCAGATATGAGTACAAAGAATAAATAGGCCATACATGAAAACATGCACATGCAGATATGAGTACAAAGAATAAATAGGCCATACATGAAAACATGCACATGCAGATATGAGTACAAAGAATAAATAGGCCATACATGAAAACATGCACATGCAGATATGAGTACAAAGAATAAATAGACCATACATGAAAACATGCACATGCAGATATGAGTACAAAGAATAAATAGGCCATACATGAAAACATGCACATGCAGTTAGGGCCACAAAGATAAACATGAAAACCACAGTCAAAAAAACTTATTTTCCGCTATCTGCATGCGAAAGCATGCCAGCAAGCGGGGCGTCCGCCGTTGCAGGTCGGACCACCTGCGCTCCAGCTGGCCGATCTGGCGGCGTGAGCCGAAGGAATGCAGGAGGCCACGTACCTCCGCATATGCGGAACGCTTTTCCCTATTGGTGATGGGGGGAGGCTGGCTGGTGATCCGCCTGTCCATCACCTCGGTTAATGCCGAGGCTCTCATGATGGCAATGGTGTATTTTAAATAAAACAATTTTAATAAAGACCCGAAAAAAAATTTGGCTAATGTATTTGGGTAATTAACAGGACAAATTCTATTGGTTAGTGTATGAGTCATGTGTTCGACAGGGCCACAAATCTATTGAGAGTTATGATAGGCTTGATGCAGTGACATGCGTAAGCTAATTTAAATAAAGAAATGAACCCAGTAAAATATGCGTGGGTAAAAACAAAGAAAACAAATGGATAATTGCCTCAAACATGTATTTTGACAAATAAAAGCGAATGTTTAAGCCGTACGTATTCTGCGAGTAAACAAAAACACGGACAAGAGTAAAGTTTATTGCATTTCAAAATAAAAAACTTAAATTGACGAGCAATTAAGATAATTGATATTTTGATTGGCATGATACGATTGAGGGAGGTAGGCAGAATAAACGAGCAGGTAATCGGAATCTGACAGGCCCACTTCCGGGTTGGACTTGTGCGTGCGTTCCCTGCAAGCCACATTGTGGATGTACGCTTGCTATTTGGCACGCTCGTTAGTTAGAGGAGGGGTCGGTAGAGTTTGGGGAGGAAGTTTAGCTGAGTTCGAAATTAAGAGCGAGCGCTTGAATTAACATATTTCTGTACGTACGCCGAACGTACGAACGGCCACTTGCGTCCGGGTCTGAATGAGGGCCTAAGTTCACCCAGTACTTGGATGCAACCAGGACTTAAGTGCAGATATAAGGAAATAGTGTGGGACTAGGTGAGCCAGTAGTGAGCTAAAGTGGTAAATGAATGTTGACAAACACAGGAGAAATAAAAATAACTGGAAACAAACAAAGGGCCAAGCAGGATAAGCAAAAGCTAGAATACAGAATTCCAACAAGGCAAGGGCAATGGTAGAAAACTTGCAGTAACTGACAGAATCTCCGCCGACAATCCACAGCAGATCAGGAAGCTCTGACTAGCAGAAACTATAACCAGCAAGGCACCAGAGCACTCACTGTGCTTTAACTAAGAAGCCAATCAGAACCCAGAAGAGTGACAGGCCCCTTGCAATTAATCACACTGCAGCTGAGTAGCTGCACACACAGAAACAGGCTCCTTAACTATACTACAGCTGAGTAGCTGCACATACAGAGGAAATATCCTATCTGCTAGTAATAGCCAGAACCAACAGGTAGTACAGCCGCAGAGATTGTGAGCCGCAGCTGCAGCTCAAAACAGCTGCAGGATGTCATTCCAGGTACCCTGCTAGCCAGATGCAGGGGCCGAGGGGCTTCAATGAAGCTGCCCACAGGGTTCTCTGTCCTTACAGCCCTGTGCATATTCTCCAGGTTATCTATCAACCCCAAACCTAGGCTTCAGCTTGTTTGGGAAGCAGATGCTAGGTTTCCAGTGCCTGGAGTTCCAGTGGTGTGCGGTCAGGTGAGGCAGAGGCTTTCTTGTCATACTTAGGTATAATACACAGTTTTGACTTTAAAAATGATAAGAAAAATGTAAAGAAAATATTATAAATATCTTTTTTGTAATATTCTAATCATTTTCATAGCCAAAACTCTGGAGAAAAAAGGGTACGATAGGTGAGGCACTGCCTCCCCTGCCTACCTGTTTCACACATCCCTGATCAAGACACACCAAATTTCCAACACTACAGTATGTACTGCTGCACCTTTATATAATGCCTACATGAACCCTCGGGGTTCATATATGTATCTGTAAATCTGACTCTGATACTAGTCAGTGCCTCCCCAACCATTTACCTCACCGCATGTCACTGTGGAGTTCTAAGCTGATACCATTACAACTGAGTGCCACAGTGCAAAGCAAATACACACAACTTTCAAATAATAATATTACTAATTATTTAATTTAATATATAAAATTATATTTGTAATTATTTAAGTGCAGTATAATGGAAACTACAGTCCTATAGACTGAAAGTGGGAACTTGTAGATCTGTCCTCTTTCCTTAAGTCAAAATATAGAAGTGTGGGGTAAAGGGGGGGGTTGAGGGGGTACTCTCTGCTACTGTACAATGAAAACATAGAGTACAGTATAATATACAGGTACTTACTAAATAACAGAAAAAATGATTATACATCACTAAGGACGGAATTAGGCGATATATGACTATATGCCACACTTACAGTAGCTCCAGACTTGCTGAAGTTTGTTCATGAATGCGTACAAAAATCAGCGAGTCCAGGATAAGAATGGACCACATGGGGGGTGAGATCAGCTGCCGTTGCAATAGTGTGAAATACCGGAAACTTCAGCTGATCTCGCCCTTGTCCCTAATTGAATTGACCCCTAATTATTGACAGCTACTGTACATTACTATTTTCTAAGCAGCCTGTAATGTTTACTTTTTATAAATATATAATACTGCTGAAGCATTGTTAGCAAAGCAATAGTTAAGAAAACGTTATCTAAAATAAAGTATGATACTCTGAAACAAACTGTCAGGTATCAAAAAAATATATTCAACTCAAGAAGACTAAATGAAAGATTATTCATTACTAGACTGAAAATCATCTGACATTGAGTCTGATGCAGCGCCGAATGCACATTGGCCATAATTGCTCCACAGAACTAAATGCTAATATTAGCCCATATGCAAACTATTAACTCTGCAGCTTTAACGCTCGGTGTGATACCTGTCATCAGACTTATCCCTAGTGCAAATGATTCATAATAATGTGTAAACCCAACGTTGCATAGCCCACTTTGCCTACAGAGTAACACCACATTGCAGTACAGCAAAGCACCTTCAGTCACAAGCAGAGATGCAACTTAAATGCATATGTCTTTGCATTGCACATAGTTGTGTACTCTTGGAAAACACGCAAGTTAATACCCCGCATAAAGATTACTTTTAATTCTGTATCAGCCTCATTGTGTTAAAAATATTTTGTATGTGTAAGTGGCAGAGATAACTACTGTGACTGAAAACAGTTTACATTGATTTCAATATGTTTAAATGTAAAGTTGTCAAAATGATCCCATCAGTATGTGTGGCAGACGTGGCAGGACAGTACATGGTAAAAAGTGGAAGAATAGAACAAAATATAAAGTAAGCACCACATTCCAAATCTATCAACCACATGGAAATGAGAGGACGACTAGTAATGATGATGATTCAGATACTGAAGGTGCTTCTTTAGAAGTTCCTACCAGAGCTTGAGATGAATGATAGTGGTGATATTAAGGAGAATTACTATGATGATGCATGTGTTGAATTTTAACAAGTTACTGTGAGCTCATTCCAGTAGACTTTCACAAGAATAAAAAATTATTTATTATCTGGCAGTCCAGGATCACCTACCTGCAGAATTGATAGATACTTGCTGTCTTCGACGACAACACCATTCTCCTCATGATCTCTCTTATTTATTTTTTTACTGCAGTAATGTTGTAATAGCAAATAAACTCCTATAACACAATCATACCTTCCCAAGAAAAATCATTGGGTGATGCTGCTATCTAAGCATGCCTTTGTTACAGAGGGGAACCTAGGGAAAATAAAGCATGTTAAGTATGAACAACAATTCACTATGAATTAAATCAAGTAGAACAGCCAGCTCCCTTTTGCACAGCCAAGGACATAATTAGACATGCACCTACTGTGTGCTATCAGGTTTTCATGAATTAGTTCCATGCCACCTAGATTATATTTCTCCCAGCCATTGTACCAACTATTCTGTTAACTACAAATATATGTGCAAGCAGTTGTAGTTAAAGAGGACTGTTAACAGTGAACACCCACTGGATTGGTGTAGCACCTCAAGCATCATCATAATCATCTTTGTTACCACCTAAGGCATTATCATTCTTTGAGCTCCATCATCATCCTCTCAATATAGAACTTCTTGCACACATTAGTAGGTCATAGGCAGTAGCACATGAAGGTGGGGGGGGTTCTGAGTACCCACAAACCTCCCTGACAGACAAGATGAGTAAGTGCCATAATATTAAGCCATGCCCCCCTCGTGGCAAAAGGCAGCGATTCACGGTTTAATCGGGAGGAGGCAAATCCAATATGACGCAATTTCACTAGAATCACTGCATTTTGTCTCTATGGGGAGGGGCCTAATGACAGTGCCAGGTCCTGTCCCCATCTCTACAACCCGCAGCTGCTGCCAGGTAAGTGTATGTGTAATGTATGTGACATATGTATGTGAGTGCATATATATATGTATGTGTATATATAATATATATATACTTGTGTGTGTTTACTGTATGTATATACCTGTATATATATTTATTTATACATATATATATATATATATATATTTACATGTGTATATATAGATAATATATATATATATATATATATATATACACACTGTAAATACGTATATAGAAACCCCACCCTTAAAAATCCTGCATTTGCCCATGATAGGCAAGATCCTTTGACTTTACTAAGGAGCATATCATGGTCAATCTGCTGGAAAAGCTCAGAAATATCACGGGTCCCTGATATTGTAGCTAACAATGTGCATTTAGACGCAAGGAGGAAGTGAACAAGGTACACTAAGGGAATGATGTGGGCATTTCGTTGCAACTAACATGGCCACAAATCAGATATGGTGACATCTGCCTAATAGGGCCTGACTTTCAAGTGCTGAAATCCTGGTGCATGTAGTTCACTAATGATGAGGATGATGATGATGATGCAGCCTGCATCTGACTGGATGAAAATATTAAACACCCCAATTTATGCAAATATATTTTATTTGCTACAATAGTGTTACAAAAATAAGTAGTGTATGCTGCACACTCGGTTGGGAAAGCTTAAGGCTGCGCTATCCACATCTCCAGTACTCGGCACCCTTGTATCCTTTATCTGCTTTGATTACTCTAACACTTTTTGCTCACCCATACATTGTGTACAGAGACATTGGGTGCTGAATTGGCCTACTCCTTTGCAACTAAACACTGCATGTTCCTTCTAGTATCAGCTAGTTATTCTACTTATGTCCCTGTTATTTGTACTACATAGTCTGTTAGATGTGGTGTATAGTACTTATACTCTGTTATTTTGTAATGTTTTTATGTTTCCCCCCTTTGCATGGCACTGCTGACACTTTGTTGCACCTTATAAATAAAAGATAATAATAAATGGTACAGGGGAAAGTGTGACTCACATTTATCTATAACATTATATATTTATATATAACACTTCATTAAAATACAGTATATTATGAATAGAGTAATATGAATTTTGCATTTACTATTAACACTATCATATCTATAATGTATAATGGGGTGTAAGTATCTGACCAGCTTATGCAGTCCTAATGAAGTGTTTTTAGCTGGGTGTATCCTGAAATACATGCAACTCAACATACAGTACACTACACATGGAAGAAAACAAGTTTTGTGACAGAATTGTTATGTATACGTTCTAGGAGCAAAATGCATCCAACTCTAAATCAAACCTTTAATTCTTAGGGGTAGATGTACTAAGCCTTGGAGAAAGATAAAGTAAGGGGAGATAAAGTACCAACCAATCAGCTCCTGCCATTTTTCAAACATAGCCTGTAAAGTGACAGTTAGGAGCTGTTTGATTGGTACTTTATCTCTGTCCACTTTACCCAAGTACATCTAGTATATAGATCCCACAGCCTGTATAGTGAGTTAGGAATTGATTGGTTGGTAATTTATCTCTCTCCACAGCTTAGTACATATCTCTCTCTTTGCTCTATTCACTGCCATAAAGCATGCTCCATTTAACTTCCTTATGTAACTTTACATTACCTTTATTTTTTTTCAAATAAACTAACATTTATGCATCCGAATACTTAATTAAGTTTGAGGATAGATAAGCACCCTGTTTGATATTTAGTTTTGTTAGTTAGTTAAGGGTTAAGGCTTGGGCGAAGGTGTGGTTATGGTAGTGGTCATTTGGGGGAGATAGGCCTATCGTAGGATTTGTGGGAGTGTTCAGGGTACCCATATATATAGCCTGGCCTCTTTTCCAGTTTCTGCAAACAGGTTGGCTAAGTATCACACAGTTTCTTATATAGCTTTATTTCTTTTGTCCAATTCTTCTTTTTATTTCACATCCTATCTATCTTTTTATTCTTCTCTTTCCCTTACTTCTTTCCTTTCAGCTCCTTTCCACCCCCCCCTTTTTTATTCACCTCATCCCTGCTTTGTTTTATCCCCCCCCCGTCCAGCTCCCCCTCCCTCATCCCTGCATTGCATTGTGCCCAGGCTCGCCATTCAGCGCCACCCCCCCGCGACTTTATGTAGGCTTCCAGGCCGCTCACATTCGCGGCCTCTCCCCCAGCCTGGCACGGGTCACGCCATGCTGCAGGCCGCGATCCCGCGCCCCCTCCACCGGCCCCCGCTCCCTGTCCTCCCCTGCTGCCTCTCCACAGCTGATGGCCGCCTGTCTCCCCGGCGGCACCGCGGGCGGCCACAACTCAGCGCCTCTCCCCCCACAGTTCACAGCCAGCCCGTGCCCTGTATCTGCGGTTGGCCCCGCCCACAGGGTTGCGGCGGCCATTTTAGCCCTGGACACCGCACAGGGAGCCCTGCACATTCCTGCATCACCCCCCTCCGCCCCCACTACTTCAGTAGCAGGGGGGCCCCCTCCTCCTCAACCCTCACCATTACTTTCCAGCCACCAGGGTTCACCCAGAAGTGTAGGATCAGCTGCAGGGTCCATTATATCTAGGGCCCTAAGTGTCCCTCCCAGCGCATTATTTCCCGATGCCCCCACCTGCATCTAGGAGCAGAGGTCCTACCCCTTTGCCTTGGGAGGGTGTTCATGTGCAGCAAACCCCCCCCCCTTTTCAACTTTTTAGCAGCGCAGCAGCCCAGCTGGTCCCCATATTTCTATGCCCCTGGCCCCCATCCTCCCCCCCCCCAATTTTCAAATACAGCCACTTATCATTCCGCCCCCATCAGGTACTACCGGGCTCCCCCCCCACTATGTTCCAGTATGCCCCCCCGCAACAACCCCCGGGCCCACCCCCTTTCACAAGGGTTCAGGCCATATTACCAAGTCCTGCCGCCACCTTTTTCCCTTCCTCTGGCCACTTCAGCTGCACATACCCAGTCCATGCATACCCCCCTCCCCCTTTCCATTCCGCCCCCCCTGCTCCCCCAGCCACCTGCAACTGTCCATGCACCCCTGCTACCCGCACTCCCCCATGCCCCTCCTTCCACGGATGGAGTTGCTGTGCGGTCTGAGTCACCAGTGATTGTGTCAAGTCCCCAGGTCGCAGCTTCTGTGCATTCCAGTCGGGTTGTTGAGATCCAGAGGACGGACGGTGAGGTGGCATCAACGAGTCAAGTCGTGGTGGGCGCACCACGCAGCGAGGGACTGTTGGCGAACACTCAGGAGGAAGTGGCCGGTCCTTCGGCAGCAGTTTCCGGTGAGCATGTTTTTACATTTTGCACAGCACACACTCATTTTCCACTGATTCTCGCGATTCTGCAAGTTCATCAGAGAGGCCGCGCAAGCTTATGCGATACTTAGCGCACAAGATTAAGGGAAAACAGAGTCCCAAGAGGGCCAGCACAGTGTCGGCAGCTAAGGTTCCAGATGCTACGGGGGATATGGTACACTGCGCAAACACGGCCATCCTTAGGGGTTTGCGGTCTAAGGTTAGGGAGAGGCGCTGAGGGAAACTTCCGTTCGTTCCAAAATTGGGAGCAGGGATGTTTGTTTTTTCGCAGCTTGCTACCTTGAATCACGCCCGGGGGAGTACATGAATGTCCTCAAGTGTATGCATATGGTGCGTGGTATGCACTCGTCAGGCAAGAGTACAGCTTGGAGGCAATACGACGAGACATTTCGTAAAACACAGGAAGGACAGGCAGTTTTTTCAATGCGGCTTCAAGGACGTAGAAGTTTGGATTGAAGTCAACCAACTGCCTTGCGCGCCTTCGTACCCTTTGGCGGTACGCAAGCAGCCCTTTCTGGCCCGTACAGGTGGTGCCAGAGCCGGCAGAGGGAAATGCTATGCATTTAATAATGCCCAATGTAATAAAGGATCGGGCTGTCGGTATAGGCACATATGCAAGCTCTGTGGGAGTGGGCACCCGGCTAAAGATTCTGGGCAACTCGGTGGTACTATGGAGATCGGGGAGTATCAGAGCGATCAGCGCGATGAGCCGCGAGGCGGTGTTAAGTAAAACACCTTCGCCGGTCATCCTAGGGGCTTTGAAGAGTTGGTTGGGTCGTTATCCTCTCAGGGAGGCCTTTTTGTTACATGCATTTAGTAAGGGTTTTAGGTTGCCTGTGACACAGGACATCTCAGTTGTTGCTAAGAGAAATCTTAAGTCAGCCCGCGTCCACCCGGACGTAGTCCGAGCTAAGATTGAAGCCAAGGTCGGGTTGGGTCGCATGTTGTGGCCCCTTTTTCTTCCCCCCCTTTGGAGGGTTTGTGCGTATCGCCTTTAGGGGTTGTACCAAAGAAGGAACCAGTTAAGTTCAGGCTGATACAGCATCTTTCTTACCCAGAGGGAGGGTCAGTCAACGACGCGCTAGATCCATCGGATTGCCGGGTCATTTATCAATCCTTTGAGTACGCTCTAGATATAGTACAGATTTTTGGTAGGAGCACTTTATTAACCAAGGTGGATATCGAGTCCGCTTTTTGGCTGTTGCCCCTTCACCCCGAATCTTTTAAGTACATGAGTTTTAGAGTTGCGGGGCTCTATTATGTTGATAGATGTTTGCCGATGGGATGTTCCATCTTGTGTTCCTTTTTTGAATGTTTTAGTTCCTCTTTGCAATTGGTGCTTACAGGCGGGTACAGGGCAAGCTGGTGTGTCCCACTACCTAGATGATTTTCTGTTGGTGGGGCCAGCGGATACCCAGGTTTGCGAGGATTTGCTGTTTTCCTTGCAGGCCTTGTTCGCAGTGGCAGGTGTTCCTGTTGCCAAGGACAAGACGGAGGGTCCGGGTACACGCTTATCGTATTTGGGTATAGAAATAGACACCGTGCTAGGTTTATGCAGTTTGCCGATTGAGAAGGCGCGACGTTTGGGAGAGTTGCTGAAAGCATTTGTTTTAGTGAAAAAGGTCTCGCTGAAGCAGTTGCAGTCCTTGCTAGGCCTCCTTAATTTTGCATGTAGAGTCATTCCTATGGGACGGGTTTCTTGTAGGCGGCTGGAAAGAGCCACGGCGGGGGTTAAGAAGTCCCATCACCTCGTTCGCATATCCCAAGATCTGAGGGAGGACCTTTGCAATTGGTTGCTGTTCCTGTGTAATTTCAATGGTTTTCGGATATGGCCCAGGCCCCTGTAGCTAATTCCGAGCTTCAACTATTTACGGACGCGTCCGGTTCCGTCGGGTTTGGCGCCTTTTTGGAAGGGGACTGGTGCGTGGAGTCTTGGCCGGAAGCTTGGGGGGGTTTTATGCCTTACTAGGAACATCCTGCTTCTGGTTGTTCCCTATTGTGGTGTCTGTTGAGCTGTGGGCCCACAGGCTTTGTAATAGGCAGATCCTTTTCTGGTGCAAATTTGGGCGTGGTTCAGGCGGTGAATAATCAGAGGGCGGGTTCGTTGTTGGCTTTGAAGTTGTTGAGGCACTTGACACTTCTTTGCCTGCGAAGGAACATTGAGTTTAGGGCGCAGCATGTTCCGGGTGTTTCTAATGAGATAGCAGATTCCTTATCTCGTTTACAGTGGGACAGGTTTCGTTCGCTCGCTCCTTACGCTTCTCTTCATGGTTTAACCTGCCCCTCCCATGTCTGGCAAATTGTTGTGCCGGCATCAGAGTCTTCACACTGAGGTCTCTGGCCCCTGGCACATTAAAGACCTACAAAGCGGCTTGGGATGCTTGGCAGGGTTTCTTGGCTTCCAAGCGCGGGGGAGGTAAGACGGTTTGATGACTGTATGGCAGAGTTTATTTGGAACTGGCAGGAAGGGGGTCGTTCTAAGGCGGCTATGTCTGCAGCGCTATCTGGTATCGCTTACTTTTCTAAGTTGCATAGTATGGCAGATCCCACAAACTCATTCCTGCTAACCAAGGTGATGAAGGGGTGGGCGAAGGAACACCCTAGCACAGGCGATACACGTAGACCAATTGACCCGGCCCTACTTAAAGATTTGATTGTGGCAGTATCGGGGGTTGCGTTAGGCGAATATGAATCGCCCCTTTTTAGTTTAGCATTTTCATTAGCATATTTTGGGGCATTCAGAATCGGTGAGCTCGTGACATCTAATAAAACTTCCACATCGACGCAACTTCCACATCGACGGGTCTAATGTTTAAACACGTGGTAATTAAGCCGACATTGATATTGCGTAAAATACATAGGTCCAAGACAGATCAACTTGGCAGGGGGCGTTGGATTTCTATCACGGAATATTCAGATGTAGTAATTTGTCCAGTTGCTCTGGTGGGGCGATTTAATACTCTTCGCCCGCCAGGGGGTGCACAGTGACTTATCCATGTTAATCTTACACCTTTGTCCAGGTTTCAGTTTACAAGGCTGTTTCAGAATTGTCTTATTCGCTTTAGGCTTGCCCACAGAACATTTTGGGACGCATTCATGTAGGATAGGGGCAGCAACTTGCGCAGCGGTTGATGGTGCTTCGGTCGACACCTTACAAAAGTTGGGTCGGTGGAAGTCATCAGCTTATAAAACTTATTTATGGGGGGATAAGTTGCTTAAGTAGCTGCGCTTCTTGCGAGTTTGTTGGGAAACCCAGGGGCCTTATGCCTACTGCCGCTAGGGATTCTGAAAGGATTTTCAGCTTTTTGCCCTCAAAGAGGTTTTGCTGTTTTTCATCTTCAGATGGGTCACCCAACTATTTGTTTCCCTTCCCGCTGGTTAGTTTGTTATTATGTAAGAATTAATTTCAGGTAGTGTTATTATGTAAGAATGAATTTCTGGCTGGGTAACTTTTCTTGCAGGGTTACCCAGGAATGCTAACTGTCGGGTGTGGTCATTCAAATTTTGGGCTAGTCAGCACCCCTTAGCATTGCAGGCCCCGCATTTGTTGGTTGCAAGTGACGTCCGTTGGCTGGGTTGCGTGGTATGCGCCGTAAGCGCCTGCTGGATGCCTTATGGATGGCAGAAGATAAGTTTGGGGCCCCTGACTGGGTGGTCATTCACTTGGGGGGGAGCGATTTGGGCACGTGCAAGGGCATTGAGCTGATACACTCTATTAGGAATGACTTGCAAGTGCTTGTTAACCGTTGGCCCAACGTCAGCGTCGCATGGTCGGACATTGTCCCATGTCGATTTTGGCGTGCACCCCAGACTGGCAAGGCATTGGATGGAGTTCGCGGAAAGGTCAATATGGCAATTGGCCGTTTTGTCCTTAGCATGGGGGGCCGCGTCATAAGTTGCGTTACGAGGAGAGCTTCTATAGGCCTGACGGGGTACACCTCACGGGAGTGGGGCTAGAGCTCTTTATCAGCGACCTCTGCAGTTTCCTGTAGGTCTCAAAGGGTCACAGTTTGGTGGCGGGCCTGGTTCTATGAACCGGGCTTTGGCGGGAAGCAGTGCTCCTGGGCGGCCTATTATTTAGCGCAGGAGTGCCTGGGGAGCATTCTTTCCTTTGAGAGCGGCAAGTTGGTCACCGCCCAAAGGGGGGACATTGACCCTGTCCAAGGGAAGGGCCGAGGTTGTGCCAATTAAGGTGGGATGGTACTTCCTCAGGTCGGGCTGCGCAGGGCGGGGATCCGCCCCTGTTATTTATTATTGATTTCCATAGGGCTGTGGCCTCGGAGCACTGCTTTCTTCCTGCTACCTATTTCTAATTTCAATTTGTTCAATAAATTCTGGCTGTGACCTCTTTAATTGCAGTACATGTGTCAGTGTGTTCATTTCTAGGCTTAGGTTAAGATAAGTTAACAAAAAGAATGGTAAAACAAATGGGTGACTTAATGCATCCGAATACTTAATTAAGTTTGAGGATAGATAAGCACCCTGTTTGATATTTAGTTTTGTTAGTTAGTTAAGGGTTAAGGCTTGGGCGAAGGTGTGGTTATGGTAGTGGTCATTTGGGGGAGATAGGCCTATCGTAGGATTTGTGGGAGTGTTCAGGGTACCCATATATATAGCCTGGTCAGAGGAGCCATTTTCCTCTTTTCCAGTTTCTGCATACACCCACCCGACTAAGCTGGTTGGTATGCTTTTTTGTTTTGTTGGATTGTACATTTCAGTGTTTTCTTCCAACAGGTAGAAGTGCAGCCTGGCGGGAAGCAGTGCTCCTAGGCGGCCTATTATTTAGCGCAGGAGTGCCTGGGGAGCATTCTTTCCTTTGAGAGCGGCAAGTTAGTCACCGCCCAAAGGGGGGACCTGGTCCCTGTCCAAGGGAAGGGCCGAGGCTGTGTCAATTAAGGTGTGATGGTACTTCCTCAGGTCGGGCTGCGCAGGGCGGGGATCCGCCCCTGTTATTTATTATTGATTTCCATAGGGCTGTGGCCTCGGAGCACTGCTTTCTTCCTGCCACCTATTTCTAATTTCAATTCGATCAATAAATTCTGGCTGTGACCTCTTTAATTGCAGTACATGTGTCAGTGTGTTCATTTCTAGGCTTAGGTTAAGATAAGTTAACAAAAAGAATGGTAAAACAAATGGGTGACTTATAGTGCAAGGAAAACTTAAAACATATTGGGCTCTATTTATCAACATTATTTTTACTAAAATAATGTGAAAAAGGGTGTTTTCACACCCTTTTCACATTATTTAAGTATCACCTATAGTTATTACATGACAATTGGAGTAGAATTCGTAAAATTCTACTCCAAGCCCTAAGTATCACTTAGTTTTAGTAATCAGATCGCATTTCCCATAACTGTAATGGGAAATGTGATCTGACCATAGTTACTAAAATAAATGTGAAAAAAATACCTAGGGAGGCCTTGTGATAATAAGGAGGTGGCGTTATCCAGGGTCTCCCCCGGTTACCGGATTCCTGGCCTGCTCTAACGGGGAGAGCAGAGTCGGTCCCTGTAATCAGCTGTGTGGTCTAAACAGACCGCAAGCTGATTACAGTAAAAAAAAGAAATAGTAAAAAAAAAATTACTTACCTGACTCCAGGGACCGGTGATCGGGCCTCCAGTGATGACTCCCCTCCAGTCAGCTGGTCTCCCATAGTGCACTGCTGCCCGGTCATCAGGTGATCGGGCCCCAGTGCAGTATGGGAGGTCACCTGACCGGAGGAATGGGGAACATCACCGGAGGCCTGGAGCATGCAGGTTAGTGTAAGTAAGGGAGGGGGGGTTGTGGGGGTCCACGATCGAGGGGGCGGGGCTTAGCGCCGGGGGGCGGGGCTTAGCACCGAAGGGGGGTAGCTGCGGCAAACGGTCGGCGCATGCGCGGGCACTTGATCACAGTATTTTTTGCGAAAATACCATGGTAAGGTTCCGAAGGGGATTAGCAGGGACAGAGCTTTATCGCAAGCTCTGTCCCTGCAAGGGATTTGTAGTAAATCCCTGTGATATTGCCAGAATTCGCAATGCGAATTCACTCGGTAATATCACACTACAATCTGCATTACCAATGCGGATTGTAGTAAATAGAGCCCATTATCTTTAATTCAAAGATTAAAGTGATTGTACAATATCATGAAAAATAATAGTTGAAAGCTTGATGTGGGCAGATAATTTATTTTTGAAAGGGTATGTCTTTACCTTTGGAGGGTGAAGGAAACTGCAGCCAACACAATAGCATTCCCTGGGGAGCAAGATGGGTACTGAGGAAAATGGAATAATATACCATTCCCAGTTCATTTCTATGTGACGGTTAAGATGTGCATATCACAGATAGTCTTTGGCTGAAAATGCAGTTTGGAAGTATCCATTTCTGCCACAATATGTATTTAGTAATTATTGTATTGTTGCCATTTTTTCATGCTACAGTACAATATAACCTCTTTTATGTTGGATGCAATTTAATTGTGAGATCTGCCACCATGTTATGTAATCTAATATGAAGTCAGCAAGAAACTACAAGTCAGATAAAAAGCAAAAGTGACAAACACAAATACAAAGTGCAAGCATTATTTAGTGCTGGAATACAAGATATGAATGGGAAATACTGAAAGAAAAATTCAGTGGTAAAGCACGATCAAAACAAATCTGTTTAAATGTCCACAACACGGCCTCCGCTCAACAACAAGACAAATAATAAATATAACTATAACAGCAAGTGCAACATTTTCTATACAGTCTATATTTTTATTTTACAATTAAACAAATTGAGATTTTTTTAATGTGTCCGTACACAAAGAGAACTGGCAACTCAATTTGTTCATTGAATCTATTAGCCAATATGTAATAGCCTGCGATTTGTGAGCACTTTAGCCGATAGAATT
The DNA here is from genome assembly GCA_031769625.1 of Taudactylus pleione. Lineage (NCBI taxonomy): Eukaryota > Metazoa > Chordata > Amphibia > Anura > Myobatrachidae > Taudactylus > Taudactylus pleione. Next base: position 2,404,750 of record JAUIMM010000099.1, read on the forward strand.
AAAGAAGCAATTTATTTTATGGCAAAACCAACTTGGTTAACTTTTGACTTAAAAGTAATGTCCTAAAAAATATTGGTGACTAAGAAGTAATGGCCTCTTTATTCTAGTAGTTATTTCACTGCAATCACGCTGTTACCCGCAAATCACAGGCTATTACATTTGGGCCATGGCCTCACAACCGAAAAGGTTTGACCATTCATTTAAATGAGCACTCAAGCTACATGGGCTTAATTTATAGAGTTCTATTAGTACAGACAAATGATGAAGTCAAATTACAACCATTGTCCAAATATATTTTCTACCTGCCTGAATCATCTAAAATATACCAGTCAAATGTTAATCGGGATTTGTCTTCACTCAATTCACAATCTATAACTTTCAACCAGATAATTATAAAGCAATATAATCTTCTGGCAGAATCACAGCATGAATTGTCATGCTCATGGGCAGAAACATAACATTATTTATTATGTAAAAGATAACTTATCATAGCGATGCAGAATTACCTAGCGTTTAAATGTATTACAAAGAGAGTTTTCAGAGAGGTCTGATGGTAACTCACTCCTCTAATGCCCTTTGTTCTGCCCTTTGTTCTGCCTGTACTGCATCATCCTAATGCTGAGGTGGCAAGGAATGACTCCAGGTGGCCATACTACAAGAAATCTTTCAGAACTGACAGTATGCACAAGGAAGGTTTGGCGGCAGAACTGGAAAATAACACACATTCTCAGATGTCGCTATGTAAAAGTGGTCAAGCAATGAAAAGCTCAACTTTTTATTGCTTAGTTAGTACCCATAGTACTTTGCCACCACAGTTATTTTTGGCACAGGAGCCGAAGATGTTTTTACTAAAAAGCTCTGAAAAGGGGTAATTGCTGCTTCATACAATTGGTCTTAAGTATTAAGATCTTACACCCATCACACATTCAGCACAATCAATAATATTAACTTTATAAAGTATGTTTTCATGATAAGTATTTATAAGGTTAACCTTTATTAACAGTGCTGAATGTGTTTAATAAATAATAATAATAATAATAATAATAATAATAATAATATTAATTCCATAGACAAAAAACCTTACCACACATCCCAAATTGCATTGAAGTATGTATAAAAAAAGCGTGCCCCTCAAAGGAACAACCAGCCCTGGGCTCTGGAGACCTAGTACTGGTTGTGCTAAATACAGGGGACAAATGATGTAGGGGTCCCTTCTACTAAGAGCAACCAGCACTGGTCTCTGAGCCGGTCCTGGTTCTGGAAATACAGGGGGGAAAATGCATAGGGTTCCCCAGTAAATTCCAGAACCAGCACCACACTTTTTTTAGTGGGGGGGGGGATAATGCCACAGCCAGGGGAGCCAATTTACTGGGCTCCCCAGCCAAAGCATCATCCCTGACTGCTAGTCAGCTCAGGCTGGGGATTCCTGCAGAGTTGTAGACCCCCCATAAAGGGGTTATCCTCTCCAGTGCACCCCAGGCCTGGACTGACTATCCCCGGCACCCCTGGCCCCTGGTTGCCGGGTCGATAGTGTGCTGTGGTGTATATGCCAATTAAAATGTTGTCTTTTGCAGTAGGACTACAGGTCCCAGCTAGCACCCCGGTGCATGCTGGTACTTGGAGAACCACAAGTACCAGCATGCAGGGGATTAAGGGCCTGCTGGTACCTATAGTACCCTTGTAAAAGAAATATTAAAGTAAAACAAGAACACCGATTGTTGAAATAGTTTAATTTCCTGCACCTTCACCTGGGGGATGGCAGCCTTTAAGCTCTTTTACATGGCTGCCGCCTCCCCCAGGTCTTCCATGGCATCTCCGTTCTTCAGCAGCTCTTCTCTGCTGCCTGCCCGCCAATGGACTGCCATGCCGTTGCCTCGTGCTGGCTTATGATGTTGCGAGACGTGATTGGCTCACAGCAGCCACCTTTGAATTTCAAAAATGGCGCTGAGGCGCCATTTTTTAAATGGGCATGGAAGTAACCTTAAGTTACTTTTGTGGTTCTCACCATTGAAGTCAATGGTGGCAACCATTTAGAAGGCTCACCTCACTCAGCCAATGAGTGCTATATGTGTTCATGGCTCGCAAAATTTTTTTTTTTTTTGCCAAGACCCTAGATTTGAACGTGATCCACGCATAGGAGGTGGTGAGTATGGATTTTTCTTATTACAGGTACCCTATGGATTCTAGGGAGAAGAGGACCGATGGGCTACAGGGATACATAGGTGAGTATGTGAGATATTGTGTGTGTGTGCATGTATGTGTACATGCGTGTGTGGATGTATGTGTTAATAAAATTTTACTGTCAACAGTGTGCATGTCCTGTCTTTTTTTTATATTTATTTTGCAGTAGAACTACAGGTACCAGTGGGCCCGTAATGCCCTGCATGCTGGTATTTGTGGTTCTCCAAGTACCATCATGTGGGGTAGGCTTGCTGGGTCCTGCAGTTCCACAGCAAAAGACAATATTTTTACTATCAAAAAATGCACCACACACACAACCAACCCGGCACCACCGCGCAGGGGTGCCATGGATAGCCTCAGGCTATCAGCTATCAGCCTGGGGTGCCCTGGAGAGGGGGACCCCTTTATTGGGGGGGTCACCAGCTCCCCAGGGCTCCCCAGTCTAGGCTGATTAGCGGTCAGGGGTGATGCTGTGCCTGGGGGACCCAGTGAAAAGGCTCCCCTGGCTGTTGCATTACCGCCCACTACAAAAATTCCAGTGCTAGTTCTGGACAGGGGTACCCTACCCATTTTTCTCTGTATTTCCAGAACCAGGACCGGCTCAGAGCCCAGTGCTGGTTCTGCTGAATACAGGGAACCCCTACATCATTTGTCCCTTGTATTTTGGCAACTAGGACTGGTTCTGAATAGCCCAGTGATGGTTGTGGTTCATACAGGGGACCCCTACGTTGTTTAACCCCTGTATTTAGCACAACCAGTACTGGACCTCCAAAGCCCAGGGCTGGTTGTTCTTTTGGGAGGCTATGCATTTTTTTTTTACACAGGCTTACATTTTTTTCAACACAGAAGCACAGATGGATCTCACTGATCCTGTCCATTCTGTGTTTTATTTAGCACCACCTCTGCTAACACCCACTACCTCCCCTCCTGCAGCCCACACCGCTGCAGCTAATGCCCGATAATTTCCCCGGGTCCCAGCCGCAGCTAACACCCGCTTCCTTCCACCAAGTCCCACTGCTGCTACCACCAGCAAAAAATAGCCATCTTGGTGCACCCACTTGAAGCCACTTTGAGTACACCCCCCTGCTGGAGGCACCTACTGAGGCTGCTCAACAATTTGAAGCTTCCTATCTGTATAATGGTGCATTTGTGAGGTAATAGTGTAAAAACTGCAACTTTCTAATTTACCTGAACCACAAAAGCACCTACCCTGGAACAATAGTTTCCTAACAAAACCCAAGTCCAAATTTGCCCTGTAAATCCCCCATAGAGAACAGCACAAAAGTGGTTCTAACTGAGAGTGTCAGAAAAAACTGACAGTTGGAAATTTAGATTACTCCCAAATCCTCATTTTTTATATTTTTTCTTGGAAATTTGGCATGCAGCACCGAGCAACAAGTCTACCTGTACATGCCAAATTTCAGCTCAGTATCTCCAATAGCTTTTGAGGTGTAGCCCCTTAAACACCATGTCACCCCCTCGGGAGTTCTCTATGGGACAATGCTGTTTTTTTGATTCAGCCTTAATATAAGGGCATGACTGTGCTCTTATAATAATAATACATTTATGTATACATTTACAATATATAATAGTGAGCCTCCCAAATATTATTGTTCATCTACAGTATGTGGTTAATCAGTTAATTTCTTGTGGATGGCTACTCCTGTTGATTAAATGTATAGGCATGGAATTTATCACATTGTTTTTATTGCTTATTTTTTGTGTAGCCCTTTAAGCTACTATTTTCAGTCTATTTTTGCTATACAGTATATAGAACCAGCAACAGGAAAAAAGAAAAAAACATGGGTAGAATACGTGACCTTTGCAAGGAGAAGAGAAATGTTTCATAGTCGACATTTTCAAATACTTTATTTTAACCTGTTCAATATAGATGACATGAAACATATTCAGCAAAACAATATCATAAATTTCCCACAAGGGAATGCGTAAGCTAGAATTCTGCTGATATCTTCTTTGGTTGAACAATGCACCAATCATAACTCACAGACTTATTCAGAAGTCAATGACGAAATATTAATCCATTTTGATTCACTGTTCTCTGCTGGCAAGATGTTTTACTGTAGGTCAATGGACATTTAATTTCTGGAGCAAGAGACATTTTTGTTGACTGTTATGATACTGCACCTCAAAGGCAGCATTACTGTATTTTACTCAGGGTTTGCAGACAAAAGAAGCTTTATCAAAACTGCATGTTTGACCCTGTATTATAGTGATTTCAAAGTACTGTAGCTCAATGTAAAACATCTTGAACACTTGAATCGAAGACTTATCTGTATAAGAAAACAAAATTCATGTTTCAATTCTAAGAAAACAGTAGCATCAAACAACAGGGAGGTAACTAGTCATTTGTAGGCTCCATAGTAGCATTTGTAAGGACCCCAAGTACTGTCTAATGGAAAAAACTCACATAGAAACATGAGACAGAGAAGGAAGACAGACCCCCCTCAGCTGCAGGCACCTTCACCACTCCTGGCAATTACTGGAACGTCCACATGGCTTGTTCATCAGGATCAATGATGCCTATTTATTGAGTGATGACCTGGAATTTAAACTTGGATAGGGTACATACTTTTTCATAATATATAATAAACATTTGATAGAGACATAACAAATAATTAAAATTCACATGATAATAATCAGTATAAACATACAATTATGTAATTAGTATTTCTGGTTTATGTGGCCGTTTTCTCGACAACCGGAAGTTAATATACGCTGGACTAGAAGTAAACAACCTGGGGAGGGCTAACAGAAAAAGTGCCAGCTGAAAGTCTCCTCCCGCTGGCCAGATGTGAATAAACTTATGACTAGAGCAGGGAAGCACTAGCAAGAAGCACACAAAGTGTAATTCTGTGACCAGAAGTTGTCATCCTCTGGAACGGAAGTAAACACAAATGCGCGTTGAATGCAAAAAAACATCAGCCAATAGTCCCCTCCCAGTGGACTGGATGTCACACTAGAGTGAGGACAACTTATACAGTAGCATTGGGATATGGTATAGAGATGTGCGCTGACCCCAGTGTTTTGGTCTTGATTCTGGATCTGTATCTCCCCTGGTTTTGGATCTGGATTGGTTTTGCTAAAACCACCCTTCTGTGTTTTGTTTTCTGGTTTTGGTTTTGGATCTGGATTTTTTCTTAAAAAATCATAAAAACAGCTAAAATCACATCATTTGGTCCTATTTTTATCCGTACAGTAAAATTAACCTCAATAACATTTATTTCCACTAATTTCCAGTCAATTTTGACCACCTCACAGCTCACTTTATTGTTTTCATCTAAAATTTGCACCAAGCTAGCTGGCTGACTAAGTTAAGTGGCAGCAGTGTGCAGCACAAACACGTGGCAGTTCAACTTCCAACATGGCACATCAGGAAACAAATATTTTTATTGTTCAAGAGAGGCCTGAGGTAGTTGCACTATGTATGTAGTTAAAGGCAGGGACAGGAAGGGTTGATTGGAAGCAAATTTCATTTAATTTTTTGATTACAAAGTAAATTTATGAGGGAGAAGGGGAGGGGAGGAGGGGAGGCATTTACATTTTTTTTTACACATTCACAATCAGTCCTTGCTCTAGAAGAATCCTTGAACGCCATGCCTGCTGCTGGGAGTGGATTTTTTTTTCATCCTAAAAGGGGACCAGAAAGACATCTAGCAGTGCTTTCCAAAACGTTTGACTGTTAAATAATCCTTTGCAAAGCTTCCACATGAAAAAGCATTTCCCAACCTGTACAGGGACATTTAAAAAAACATAGTTAGTGGCCTCCAAACTGCCACTTAACCAGCACAGATATGTGGACAAGATTTAAGGACTTACATTGTGTCTTTCTTGAGAATCGTGTGCCTGCTTCTGCTTCTAGGAGTGGATTTTCATCCCATAAGGGGACCAGGAAGAGTGCTACTGCTTTCCAAAACAATTGACTGTTAAATAATCCTTTGTAAAGATTCCACATGAAAAGCATTTCCCAACCTGTACAGGGACATTAAAAAAACATAATTATTTATTGATTATTACAAGTTATTTATATAGCACACACATATTCTGCAGTGCTTTATTTGAACATTCACATCAGTCCCTGCCCCAGTGGAGCTTACAATCTATATTCCCTACCACATGCTCACATACACAATAGGGTTAATTTTTGTTGGGACCCATTTAACCTACCAGTACATTTTTGGAGTGTGGGAGGAAAGGGAGCATCCAGAGGAAACCCATGCAAGCACAGGGAGAATATACAAACTCCACACAGTTAGGGCTGTAGTGGGAATCAAACCCACAACCTCAATACTGTGTGGCAGTAATGCTAACCATTACACCATCTGTGCTGCCCAGTTAGTTTAAGTCTTATGTTGTGTCTTTCTTGAGAATTCTTGAGCACCATGCCTGCTGCTGGGAGTGGATTTTCATCCCAGAAGGGATGAAGACATTGTTTTGTCTTCCCAATGGACACAGATCTGAAGAGATGTAAAGAACTACTGGCAGGAAAAAGAGTCAATTTGTAGGCCCTTACACAAACTGCCTTTGCTTTACTTGAGCTACCCACCTTCCAGTGGGTACTAAAGAGCTTTCAGCACACTGGGAACCTTGTCAGTGATCGGTCTGAGACTACTTCCCCAAAATGTGGAAAAAATGATGTCCATCAAAATGAATGACACATTCTACGAGAAAGACCTTTACCATCAATTATGTGCAAAAATTACAGAGGCACCAGTAATGGTGGATTCTATCGGGGACAAATTTATTTTGTGTGAAGAAGATGATGTATACATCACCCCAGATTATACTATCACCAAAGCCTATATCGTCATACCATCCTGTGTTGTGTATAAATTACAACTGTACTCCCTGTTAGATTGGGGATTCATTGTCCATTTTATTGGATGTGAGCTCCATTTTAGTCCATATCACCACACTCCCTACACATCTTCTGACCTGGGCTACAGGAGGAGCATCTGCACTCTGGAATATGGTGTATGGAGTTGCCCCTCTGACTCGCTGAAAATTCAGGTAGAAGGGCCTTGGGTAGGGAGTAGGAACACTATAATCAGAGAACTCAGTTTTAGCTACTTTATTCCCTTTTTTAAGCCATAGCCTCTATTTTCACCTTTTGAAAAAGTTATGCAAATCTCAGTTGAGGCGTCTGTGATGTAATGGCTAATGTGAATACACAAGCATACAGAAAAAAAAACACATTGATTGATTGGATTAATTTTTTTTTGCCACTTAGGGAGAGAGAGCACCCTGAATGGGACAGCAGCCCCTTGATAAACAGTACAGGCAGCACCCCTGCACAGCTACGTTGTTGCTGATAAGTGTGGCTAATGTGCACACACACACAGAAAAAAGATACTTTGATTGATTGGATACATTTTTTTTGGCACTTGGGGGGGAGAGCACCCCTCAATGAGGCAGCAGCAGCTTGATAAACAAAACAGGCAGCACCCCTGCGCAGCTACTTTGCTGGTGATAATTGTGGCTAATGCACACAGACACAGAAAAAAAACATTGATTGATTGGATTAATTTTTTTTGGCACATGGGGAAAGAGCATCCCTCAATGAGGCAGCAGACCCTTGATAAATTACACAGGCAGCACCCCTGTGCAGCTACGTTGCTGGTATTAAGTGTGGCTAGTGTGCACACACACAGAAAAAAAACACATTCATTGATCGATTGATTTGATTTTTTTTTTTTTGCCACTTGGAGGGGAGAGCACCCCATCAACAAGGCAGCAGACCCTTGATAAACAACACAGGCAGCACCCCTGAGCAGCTACACTGCTTTGATAAGTGTGACTAATACGCACACACACACAGAAAAATGACACATAGATTGATTAATTTTTCTTTTGGTACTTGGAGGGAGAGTACCCCTGAGTGAGGCAGCAGCCCCTTGATAAATGACACAGGCAGCACCCCTGTGCAGCTACATTGCTGGTGATAAGTGTGGCTAATGCGCACACACACAAAAAAAACACATTGATTGATTACATTTTTTTTGGCACTTGGGGGGAGAGCACCCCTGAATGAGGCAGTAGCCCCTTGATAAATGACACAGGCAACACCCCTGCGCAGCTATGTTGCTGATGATAAGCGTGGATAATGTGCACACACACACAGAAAAAAAACACATTGATTGATTGTTTGGAATAATTTTTTACACATTGATTAGTTGTTTGGATTAATCTTTTTTTTGGCACTTGTGGGGGAGAGCACCCTCAATGAGGCAGCAGCCCCTTGATAAACGAGACCTGTAACACCCCTGCGCATCTACGTTGCTAGTGATAAGTGTGACTAATGCGCACACACACAGAAAAATCACACATTGATTATTTTATTTTTGTTGTTAATTGGCGAGGAGAGCACCCCTGAGCAAGGCAACAGCCCCTTGATAAACAACAGAGGCAGCACCCCTACACAGCTATGTTACTGGTGAGAAGTGTGACTAATGCGCACACACACAGAAAAAAACACATTGATTCATTCATTTTTTTGGCACTTGGGGGGAAGGGAGAGCACCCATGAACGAGGCGGCAGCCCCTTGATAAACAACACCTGCAGAGCCACTGTGCAGCTACTTTGCTGGTGATAATTGTGGCTAATGTGCACTCACACACACAGAAAAAAAACACATTGATTGGTTGATTACATTTTTTTTGGCACTTAGGGGGAGAGCACCCCTGAACAAGGCAGCAACCCCTTGATAAATGACACAGGCAGCACCCCTGTGCAGCTATGTTGCTGGTGATAAGTGTGGCTAATGCGCACACACACACACACACACACACAAAAAACACATTGATTGATTGATTGATTGATTAATTATTATTTTTTTGGCACTTGGGGGGAAAGCACCCATGAATGAGGCAGCAGCCCCTTCATAAATGACACAGGTAGCACGCCTGTGCAGCTACGTTGCTGGTGATAAGTGTGGCTAATGTGCACACACACACACACAAAAAAAACACATTGATTGATTAATTATTATTTTTTTGGCACTTGGGGGGAAAGCACCCATGAATGAGGCAGCAGCCCCTTGATAAATGACACAGACTGCATTCCTGCGCAGCTACGTTGCTGGTGATAAGTGTGGCTAATGCGCACACACACAAAAAAAACATTGATTGATTCATTTTTTTTTGGCACTTTGGGGAGAGCACCCCTGAATGAGGCAGCAGCACCTTGATAAATGACACAGGCAACACCCCTGCACAGCTATGTTGCTGAAGATAAGTGTGGCAAATGTGCACACACACAGAAAAAAAACACATTGATTGTTTGTTTGGATTAATTTTTTACACATTGATTAATTGTTTGGATTAATCTTTTTTTTGGCACTTGGGGGGGGAGAGCACCCCTCAATGAGGCAGCAGCCCCTTGATAAACGACACCTGTAACACCCCTGCGCAGCTGCGTTGCTGGTGATAAGTGTGACTAATGCGCACACAAACACACAGAAAAATAACACATTGATAAATTTTTTTTTTTTGTTAATTGGCGAGGAGAGCACCCCACAATGAGGTAACAGCCCCTTGATAAACAACAAAGGCAGCACCCCTACACAGCTATGTTACTGGTGATAAGTGTGGCTAATGCGCACACACACACAGAAAAAACACATTGATTGATTCATTCATTTTTTTGGCACTTGGGGGGGAAGGGAGAGCACCCATGAATGAGGCAGCAGCCCCTTGATAAACAACACCTGCAGAGCCACTGTGCAGCTACTTTGCTGGTTATAATTGTGGCTAATGTGCATTCACACACACAGAACAAAAACCACATTGATTGGCTGATTACATTTTTTTTGGCACTTGGGGGGAGAGCACCCCTGAACGAGGCAGCAGCCCCTTGATAAATGAAACAGGCAGCACCCCTGTGCAGCTATGTTGCTGGTGATAAGTGTGGCTAATGCACACACACACACAAAAAAAACACATTGATTGATTAATTATCATTTTTTTGGCACTTGGGGGGAGAGCACCCATGAACGAGGCAGCAGCCCCTTCATAAATGACACAGGCAGCACGCCTGCGCAGCTACGTTGCTGGTGATAAGTGTGGCTAATGCGCACACACACAAAAAAAACACATTGATTGATTACATTTTTTTTGGCACTTGGGGGGGGAGCACCCCTGAATGAGGCAGTAGCCCCTTGATAAATGACACAGGCAACACCCCTGCGCAGCTATGTTGCTGATGATAAGCGTGGATAATGTGCACACACACACAGAAAAAAAACACATTGATTGATTGTTTGTTTGGAATAATTTTTTACACATTGATTAATTGTTTGGATTAATCTTTTTTTTGGCACTTGTGGGGGAGAGCACCCTCAATGAGGCAGCAGCCCCTTGATAAACGAGACCTGTAACACCCCTGCGCATCTACGTTGCTAGTGATAAGTGTGACTAATGCGCACACACACAGAAAAATCACACATTGATTATTTTATTTTTGTTGTTAATTGGCGAGGAGAGCACCCCTGAACAAGGCAACAGCCCCTTGATAAACAACAGAGGCAGCACCCCTACACAGCTATGTTACTGATGAGAAGTGTGACTAATGCGCACACACACAGAAAAAAACACATTGATTTATTAATTTTTTTGGCACTTGGGGGGGAAAGGGAGAGCACCCATGAACGAGGCGGCAGCCCCTTGATAAACAACACCTGCAGAGCCACTGTGCAGCTACTTTGCTGGTGATAATTGTGGCTAATGTGCACTCACACACACAGAAAAAAAACACATTGATTGGTTGATTACATTTTTTTTGGCACTTAGGGGGAGAGCACCCCTGAACGAGGCAGCAGCCCCTTGATAAATGACACAGGCAGCACCCCTGTGCAGCTATGTTGCTGGTGATAAGTGTGGCTAATGCACACACACACACACACACACACACACACAAAAAACACATTGATTGATTGATTGATTGATTAATTATTATTTTTTGGCACTTGGGGGGAAAGCACCCATGAATGAGGCAGCAGCCCCTTCATAAATGACACAGGTAGCACGCCTGTGCAGCTACGTTGCTGGTGATAAGTGTGGCTAATGTGCACACACACACACACACACAAAAAACACATTGATTGATTAATTATTATTTTTTTGGCACTTGGGGGGAAAGCACCCATGAATGAGGCAGCAGCCCCTTCATAAATGACACAGATTGCATTCCTGCGCAGCTACGTTGCTGGTGATAAGTGTGGCTAATGCGCACACACACAAAAAAAACATATTGATTGATTCATTATTTTTTTTGGCACTTAGGGGAGAGCACCCCTGAATGAGGCAGCAGCACCTTGATAAATGACACAGGCAACACCCCTGCACAGCTATGTTGCTGAAGATAAGTGTGGCTAATGTGCACACACACAGAAAAAAAACACATTGATTGATTGTTTGTTTGGATTAATTTTTTACACATTGATTAATTGTTTGGATTAATCTTTTTTTTGGCACTTGGGGGGGAGAGCACCCCTCAATGAGGCAGCAGCCCCTTGATAAACGACACCTGTAACACCCCTGCGCAGCTGCGTTGCTGGTGATAAGTGTGACTAATGCGCACACAAACACACACAAAAATAACACATTGATAAATTTATTTTTTTTGTTAATTGGTGAGGAGAGCACCCCACAATGAGGTAACAGCCCCTTGATAAACAACAAAGGCAGCACCCCTACACAGCTATGTTACTGGTGATAAGTGTGGCTAATGCGCACACACACACAGAAAAAACACATTGATTGATTCATTCATTTTTTTGGCACTTGGGGGGGAAGGGAGAGCACCCATGAATGAGGCAGCAGCCCCTTGATAAACAACACCTGCAGAGCCACTGTGCAGCTACTTTGCTGGATATAATTGTGGCTAATGTGCACTCACACACACAGAACAAAAACCACATTGATTGGCTGATTATCATTTTTTTGGCACTTGGGGGGAGAGCACCCATGAACGAGGCAGCAGCCCCTTCATAAATGACACAGGCAGCACGCCTGCGCAGCTACGTTGCTGGTGATAAGTGTGGCTAATGCACATACACACAAAAAAAACACATTGATTGATTAAATTTTTTTTGGCACTTGGGGGGGAGAGCACACCTGAACGAGGCAGCAGCCCCTTGATAAATTACACTGGCAGCACTCCTGCTCAGCTATGTTGTTAATAAGTGTGGCTAACGTGCACACACACACAGGACATTTTTAATTTTATTTTTTTTGCATGTGAGGGGGAGAGCACCCTTGATGGACAGAACACCCCCTGGACAACACAGCAGCACCCCTTATGGACTGCAGTGACACAGAAGCCACTGAAGCCCCCCTCTTCTGTCTGCAGCACAGCTCATAGTATATAGAGTAACACAGCCCTTATGGACAACAGGCACAGCCCAGCACAGCAACCAGCCCTAGTATATGGATATGGATGGAGAGGACAACAGCCAGCCAGCCCCTATGACAAGTGACAACAGCCAGCCAGCCCCTATGCAGTATGGACATTAAGCAGCCAGCCCCTGACAAGTGACAACAGTAGTCAGCCCCTCAATCACACAGCAACAGCACAGCAAAGCACAGCCCCCTCCTTCCTCTTCACTCTCCACAGCCAGAATGGAAATGGCGGTGATCGCGGGACCTTTTATACAATCCAAAACCCATGAGAATCCAACAGCGGGATGATGACGTTTTGCCTCATTTTGAGATCAGAGCCATGCGGGAAAACCCAAGTCGACTCGGATCTGGCTCAGATCACCGAAGTTCAGGTGGGTTCGGATTTCTGAAATCCGAACCCGCTCATCTCTAATATAATACCTCTTAGGTGAAAATCCACCAACAGGAAATATAGCTCCATCAGACCAGAAGTAGACAATTATTCATTATAAGTGGAATATCTGATCATTAAAAGCGTTACCACTGCAGTATAAAAATAACAAAAAATCTTTTTTGTTTTCCATAGTAAAAACGTATTGCCCAAGTTTTGCTTGAGAATGAAATTACATAAGTCTATTAGCTATTAGTGCAACAAAACTTGTCTGTCAACATGTCCAACATGTCAACAAGATGGCCATTTTTACGTAGACTGGAGATCATTAAATACAAAACAATTTTCTAATAAAAATAATAAAAACAGCTATTACATAATAATAAAATAATAATAACAATAGCTAATATAATGTATGAAACAATTTTCAGAGTAAAAAACACAAATGGTGTAAGAGTAAACATTTTATAAAAAAAACAAATGAGATTCTTGAGAGGGAAATTAGATTGATCTTATCAGGAGCAACTAAAGCAATATATCAAAGTTCATATGAGGAACTGACATAAAACAAAAAAGTGCTTGTATAAAAAAATTCCCCCAATAAAACAGAATTTAATAGTAAAAAGGTTCTAAAACAATAACATAAATGATATAATGAGACCATTATAAAATTGCCAGTATCATAAGAACCACTTCAATTCAAATTCTTTGTGTAGGCCAGCAGATGAGATGGTGTCCAGTTTAAAAATCGAAGACATTTCAGAGTAGGCTAGCATATATTCTTGGGGGTATATTTATCAAAGTACAATTTTGATTTTTGTGTGATTTTCCATTCGTTTTTTATTTGATTATGCATTTGGAGATTTACTAACAGCATTGGGGACTGCAGGGAGCAGCAAGACGGGATACAACGTGGTCAGCGGACCCCGCTCCTGAGCACGTGATGCGGAAAGTCTGCTCCACGCCACGACCCTGCAGCACAGCTAACAGGCGGGCTGGCTCTTAAAATTGTGGAGAGCTACGAGCCAGGACCCAGTGGAATAGACCATTTGCTTCCACAATTAAGGCTCACTAAATTTGGAGGACGTTGGTGAGTGATCAAACAATATCACATTAATATATGTCATACTACCAAGACATTTGTATCCATTGTGGGAAATTACAACTACTTAATTAATAGGAATTGACTTGGAGACCATCCTAAATTCCTTTAGTTTATTCCAATCATCACAAAGTGAGTTTCTCCCATGGAACTTGTTTCACTTTGACTGATACATATGTCACACTTTTGCTGGAACTATAACAGAACCCTTTTTCCCACATGTGGGATGTGAAACATCAATAATATAATTATCTACCTCAAATGGTAGTAGATACCTAATACTGTGGTGACCTAAATGAATCAATGATTTTCTACCCTTTCTTGTTCCAATAATCTCTATTTATTGATTGATATCTACTGGTCAATTTTTTATATATATTTTTTGCTATCTGCTGCAATTTTATCACTTCATATTTATATGTGTATTCTCATTGGCCAATGATGTCTGTTATATATTGAATTTTATCATTTACAGTGTATTATTAAATTGATTTTATTGTGACTGACATAGTTGTTCTACATTTATATTTTTATTTTTATTTTCTTTAATTTATTTTTTATTCCAATTTTATTTTATTTTTATTTTATTTCATCTTATCATTCATTATTTTTTTATTATTTTTTTCATTATATTCAATAGGTTCCAGGTGTTTCATAGCGCTGTTATATTCTTTCCCTTGTTTGTTTCTTCTATGGTTAGCAACCTTTAACAGCAGCGTGAAACTCCTGTATTATTAACACCAATTACTGTGTGTGTGTTTATATACCTATAGGGATTGTCCTTTGCAGCTCCGGTGGCTTTTATTTCTCTTTCCTCAACTGTGTTGGTTGCCTATTATTGCACCCTGTACTATAATTCCATAGTGTATGGTGCTTACAATAACTAAAAAATTGCTACTGCTACTACTACAAAGCAATTGTTGATGCCTCACCATTGTGCATTCAATATTCACTGTTGATGTCCCTTTTATGTCGGCAGCCCCAATGAGTGGTCATTGGCTACTGCTATTCAATGGTGTAAGTCACATATAGGGTGGTTAAAACTAAGAAACTTGCTGCCTTTAGGTCTAAAACTGAATGAAGGACACAATTATATCTAATGAATTAGACACAAACTATTGTAAGCTGCAGTTAAGGAGATAAAAGATAAGTATTTATGACTTTAGCATTTGTAGTGGAGTCATCCTTTTTATTTATGTTCTGCACAATCTGCTGAAAGCGAGACTTGAAGGGTAGAAGAACAGTTTAGAGGGTAAAATATGTATTAGCCACATTGCATGTAGAATATGGGCATATCTATCTTATATGCTTGAGATCTATGTGAATCAGTATTTAGGAGTAAATTTGAGTACATGCTTAGCATATCATCATCGTTATCATCATGGATATTTATACCAGATCTCAGGCACTCACAAATGATATGCTTACTGACAGCTTGCGTGAACATGTCCTTACTGTACTCTATCTGTATGAGACTTTATTCCTTCCCCTGTACCACCTCCCGATGTGTAAGAAGTCATAACTGAGAGATGCAAGTAACTCTGCAGCCAGCATATGTGTGTGGGAATATTTGTGAGCACACACAGAGAAAATCCGCAGGAGCTATGCCAGGCGAAGAGACGTAGCACTCGCTGTGCTTCAGCCCCAATGACATATTGGAAAAATACAATTAGAGAGCTAAGCCATCCCAATAAAGAGTCTTCAGTATTAGGAGCATGTTTTCAGATAAAACTTTAATATGTCACATGACTGCAGACGTTCTGTAATGGTGGAGAATCACGTCATCAATGGACTTTCTGGCTTTACAGCTCCTTCTGACTAGGGGACTTATTGTAAATTGACCAATGCAGAGTTCAATGCAAGTCAACCGCATCTGCATTCACATTACGTGTGCAGAAATTATGTGACTGCACCACCCCTGTCCGTACGCTTGCTGTCATCATAATAGTCATCATTAGTAGTGATAAATTGCACCAGTATATGCACACTCTCAAACCACAATTTACTATACATAGCTTTAAGGGTGAATGACCCAATACTACTCAGTTATTATCACCCTTATATGCTTATATTTGGCTCTGGACCGTATGTAGTACAAATATGCTGATCCATCTGCAAAACTGACTTGTCTTCAACTCTGCAATTAGCCCCAGAGTGTGGTGTGGACTGTATGTTAAGCTTGATGCATCTGTAAAGAGGAGAAGACAGCAGAACAGAGCCTCCACCTTGTACAGTTTCACTTTATGATGTAAAAGCTTAATCCTATGATGCCGGGAAACATAATCAATATTGGAGAGGAAATAGTAATGGGGTGAAGAAGAGAGGAGGTGTACAGGAGATAGGAGGGGAGTGGTGGGCCTGTAAAGGAATGATGGGTCTGGCATGCTATTGGCCAGTGATAGCTTGGAAAAAGCCTGGACTGGTAGACCACAACTCCCCTTCCATCTCTACACCTGTCACTCCTCTCAGGATGACAGAACCCTACACAGAATCCCAAAAATAATATGCAGGAGGTGGAAAGCTGGTGGGCCACTGAGCCTTGGACAGGAACCTAGACCATGTAATGCGGGTACAGTTCTCAGGTGAGATAGAAACCAAAATCCATAAAGGAAAAATTATTTTGAATCCACTTCATATAGACAATCTTTTTTGGCTGTATGTACTGTTGACACTTTCTCCCCTCATTTTTAGATTAACCTGCAAGTGAAGGATATTGAGTCAGCAATACAAAAACACACAAAAAGAAGAATCTTAAAATAAGATGATGTCATTTTATTAATGTTTATAAGAGTGATTGATGACATAATGCGGCGGCATTAATAATCATTGATAATTGTTTACATGCACCAATAAAGGTCACTAAGCAATCCCAAATATCTAAGTGCACTTTAAGTGCACTTTAATGTATAGTAAACGGGCATGGCTGTCTTCTTCTAGAATAAAATGAAAGAGATTTAAAATGAAATTAATGTGATGACTATATTCCCAGTAAGGCCCAATTTGGATAGCAGGAACCATATGATGAAAGGTTATCATTTACATCTTCAGAATAATATATTTGCCTACATTCTGACAGTGCTCAAGAATAAAATCCCTTTTAAATGTCAAACCCACAATGTGTTTGCCAGAACAGGAGTATATTTAAAATAAGAAAATGTCAGTCATATATATTTTCCATTACATTTCTAGATTAACTCTCAATGATTCAATTTTCTCACCTGCCCCATAGAATTTTCTCTGTAATATAGAGATTTTATAGCACAGACATTTTGGAATTCAGATGTGTACAGTACTAGTTCTTGTAGATCAACAAAATGGGAGACATACCGTATACTGTTTTTGCTTATCTCACAGGCTTCTGATAAGAAACAGATACTCCCTACACAGGACATGCCACAGTACTGGTTGCTCCCGGGAGAGAAATAGTTGGCACAACACAGATCATCTGTGGCTGGTGAGCTGGTGATGGGAGATGGTGAATCTCTTTCCACTAAACCTCCTGAATAATTGTGCATACATACGGGCCGATCGTCAACGATAACGATATCGTTGTATGAACTCCAAGGTGTGCTGGATGAACGATATAGAACATCCAGCACACCACGAACCCACCAACGATGGCCAACAACCCGCAATTAACAATCGCGGGTCCCTATAGTAACCTGGTCGATATTGACCAGGTTGGCCTGCATGCACGGGTGATGGACAATATCTTTATCATCCATACGCGCCCACGCATCACAGGTCAATGGGCACTGAAAAATGCATGATATGAATGATAATGATATGATCGATATCGTTATCGTTCATATAGTTCATTTTAATCATACCGTGTGTACACACCTTAAAATTTAAAACAAAAATGCAAAATGTCATCAGACAGGAAGGTACCAAGGTCCCAGCAAGTGTACTCATCTTTAATGGAGTCCTCTAATTCTTTCTAAAAGGAAGTGAAGATCGGCACTTCCTCCCTATCTCTTCTGTGATAGTCCAATATTCAATGGTACAGTAAACTTGGCAAATGAGAAACCACATTGTGCTATCTAGGCCAAACTTACAGAAGCTTTGGTGAAGCAATTCATATAGTGAAAAGTCAATTTCACTATAGCCAAAAACGAGTTGCTGTTACCCCCTCAATACTTTGTCCTTCTCATGGAGTGGTGTGACACCTGCAACAAAGACTTCCTGTTTCCAGTCTCCACCCTCTATTTGTGTATCTCTGAGTTGCATTGCAAAGCTTCACACAGCAATGCAAATCGTGGTTTTAGACAACTGAAGTCTAGTTCTGAAGCTACTGTAAAAGGGACATCATTAAATATGGATTCCTGTAGTGGTAAAATGCTGCCTGTTGTTATTTACAGTATCTGGATATGATGAACTACGGTACATGTCAAGTCTGGAAAAATACAGAATTGATGTTAGTGTGTGAAAGACATCAAAGTAAAAGATTTACTCTGTGTGTATCTAAAAATACCTAAACACATCAAACAATGCAGATAGAATCTGGGTTCAGCATGGGATGCAGTCAGAAAGCCAATGGTCGAAATGCCGACCGCCAGCTTCCCAACTGTCTAATCCCAGCATGGGTCTAATGACAGGCATTGAAATTCCGATGCCTGTCATTTTACCTATGCCGGGAGCCTGATGCCCGGCATACCAATTGATGGTAAGCCGGGAGGCGGGCGTGGACAGTTGTGGGGGAGGATTAGGTTAGGGGCTCTCAGGGGGGGGTACTTAGGATTAGGCACCCCCCGGGAGGGTTAGGGTTAGGCTGGGGGAAGTAGGGGTTAGGCACCCCCGGGGGGAGGTTAGAGTTAGGCACTGTCCCGGGAAACTTAGGTTTAGGCTACAGGGAAAAGTGGGATAGGTTTAGGCATTTACAGGGGAGTTAGGGTTAGGCACTTGGGGGGAGGTTAGAGTTAGGCACCCCTAAGGGAGGGTTAGGGGGCGTTAGGTTAGTAAATATTTAAAATACTTACCTGTCAGGATCTTCACTGCCGGTATTCCAGCATTGGGATTTGAACCGCCAGACATGCATCATGCGGTATTTCATACCGATCCCTTAACCATGTAAGGTTACAGATTGCATAGGAATAGGCATATACAGTAATCGTAAGAAATCTTGAATGAGGCCGCTCCTAGAGTGCTGGTTTAAGTTTTAAACTGGACCATAGGTTCAAAACAGGCACCTGTATGTAGGAGCCATGAGTTAGTATAAAAATACTAACAATTATTACAAATCATACTAAAATTCATAAGCGATGCAAAAGGAAAATGAGTCAACATTTTCTTTATATACTTAATAAGCAAGAATATAGAGGGAAGGTATAATAGATACTGTATGATAAACCAAACAGATCAACTTGACAGGTGTTTATTACAAAATGGAAGAGAAGTGCAACGAATGCCACGTACAGAAACATGAAGCAACATAATTCAGTAGTAATATTACAAAGCATTACATTAAAAAAGGCATCTGGGTGATCTGATAAGTCAGAAAACCTCCGCCAGATGACTTAATGGACCTCCCTTACTATCCAATAGACTCTCATCTTTAAACGTTGCCATGGATCAAGCTACCAAAAATATTTCTAAAGTGAGATAAGAAACTTGGACTTGTGTAGATCTAGAGAAAAAAAACCCTTGAAAATATAAAAAGTATAAATACAGTAGAGTGTACAAGCGAACAGATAAAATAAAGATATACTAGTATGTTTAAAGACAATCTCCTTTGAAGGTGAGAGAGAAGCTGTGTAGAAATGACTTTAAATCCAGTATAAATCCCTTTTGTGATAAGCTTCTTTAGTGATGATATGTCCTTCTTGTTAATGTGGTATCTTCATGGCATAGCTCAAAAGGAAAAGAAGAAGTACTGTATAGTTTTATATTTCTTTTCAAGTGAATTATGGGTGAACATATGACTCATGTTAAATGGTAAGATGCGTGCTTTTAAAAAAAGAAAGAATAAATACATTTCCAAGCATCACTCAGTAAAAGAATCTTAAAACATAGGGTAGATATAATAGCACTAATTGGCAACTTCCCAGTGAGTCTGCCCGATGTTTTAAAAAGGTTGGATACGCGATCCCGGCGCTGATAACACCAGCGGTCAGAATCTCGGCAACGTAATCCCGATGCATACAGGTAAGTATTCTAACCCTTCCCCTAACACTGATCCCTAACTCTAACCCACCTTTCCCGCAGCCTAACCCTAACCCTCCTGTCCAACACCCTAACTCTAACCATTGCCTAAACAGCCTAACCATCCCTTCTTGCTACCTAACCCTAACCATCCCCTCCCACAGCCTAAACCTAGCCCTCCTCCTAGTGCATAACCTAACTCCTAAATCTAAACCTAACCATAACCCTAACACTCACCAACTGGATCACAGCAGCCAGGATTCTGGAGCCGGGATTCTGAGCACTGTCCGAATTCCAGTGCCAGGATTCTGTCCACCAGCATCGTCTGCATCAGGATGGTGACTACATCCCTTTTAAAGGGCTAATCATTTAATAGGTAGAACCAGGTTGGTTTTGCCTTTTAACTGATTGTTACTTTAAAACATGGGCCAAACTCAGCAGGAAGTCACCAATACTTACAATTTGCAGGTTATTACATGTCCCCCATAGTATAATTTGTGTAGCAAGTTTGAAAAATATTAAGCGCTTGTCTTCTTCCGATTGTATACATGTTGTTCAGCAAGATATGCATTCTTGCATAGAAAATGAATGAATGACTCTTTAAATATTAAGCCATATAAAAGATGTATAAGCAACTGTACTTTTTTCTATATTTGTACAGTATATGATACAGTATATGACATTCCTTAAACTTTTTATTTTCTGTATCCATTACAATACAAGCATTATTTAATCAATGATAAAATAAATAATAATAAAAAACATTAGTGCTTATTAATTATGCACTAACCTTATTAGATAAGTGAGAAAACAAACATTTCCCTGGATTTCAGAAAGTAGTGCAATAATGTCTCATAGTTGCAGGTATTGATATAGATTGCTCTCACATGGAACCCAATGAACAAAGCTTCAATAATTCAGGCACTATATATTAAACTGGAACTCTCTTCAATTTGTCACTGTAGAGATTCAACTCCTTGCTGTTTAGTCTAAATAACAACTTCTTCAATGCGTTTAGTGGGGGTCATCCCACTTCCTCAGAGAAAATGTTAGCTCCAGGGAAATGTTCAACCTTTTTCACTCACTTAGGTAAATGTATTGCAAGCACTAACATCTTTTTTACATTTTGTTATGCAAATTGCACTTATAATGTTTTGCTTATTGAGTGATATTTTGATAACCATTTGCACATGTGGGAATGTGTTGTTGTTTTAAGAAACAGGATCAACTTTTTTGGGGGGGTTGTAAAGGGCACAGATGCCACCATTTGAGGTGTATTCAATGTGTGGAATGCAGTACCTTTTGCATATGAAAACAGGTTTGGGTACTTAGAAAAAGGTGTCGGCACAGCGTACTCTTGAGTACTATAAAGTAAACATGGTTATCCTGCACAGGAAAAATTGCTCATCAAAGGATATAAATTGGAAATCACAGATTATAGTACTAACTATTTAGAGCAATATAGAGATAATAATCCCATATGTGTGATAGAATTGTTGGTGGTGCTCCCCGAGGTTAACAGCAACATAACCATATATTCTCAGAGTATCCTTACAGGAAGGTTATAGAGCGAAACCTGCAAGAGTACCAAAAAGAACCCTTTGCGAAGGCACAACTTAAAACATTTACAAAAGGTGATCATTTATTAAAACATAACTTTTTAACTTTTAATATATATTTGAGTAAAAATTAGATTTTCTATAGATCACCTCGATCAGCATATGAATTAGTTTTATATGTACTGCCTGTAATGCATTTTTTATGTATGTTTGTTTTTAGCACGTCCGTTTCATCTGGCGATTATATTGGTATAATATATTTATCTGTAATAGAAATGTATTGCATGTATAGATATCTTATATTTTATGAGCACGTTATTCGAAGCAAAAAGCCTTCTAATTAAACCGGAGTTGCAATTGATTTCAGTTATTAATAGTAGTATTTAGTCCAGTCTTGGGAGAACAGCGACTACTTTCGCCTCTTGAAAAAGCTGCCTGGTGCTGGGAAATGCGTTGAGTATATGGAACTTTGTGGCAGAGCCCATTTGTGAAACTCATTTGCCTATACCGGCATCCCCACGCTATACCGCTTTGTCTGCAAGATTTTCATCATTAGGACTCCGGCTTGTGAGCCCGTGAAGAGAGGTGCCGGTGCATTGGGAGGAATCTTCACACTATCGGAGGACCTGCTGACATCTGCCATATGAGCTTAGCGTAGCCTGTTACATACACTGGGAGAACTTGGAGAGCTGATGCTCCCGGTGGCACGCTGTGAAATAAGCCGCCATATATTGCTACAAATTTGTTACCATTATCTGGAAACAAGTATGATACAGTTGCTGATTTGAACTATGTGGATTTTATAATGGCAAGAAAGAGTACGTTACATCGTTACTGCTACTGATAGCTCTATGGGACGGGTTGGGTATGAAATCCCGGCTGTTGGGATGCCACTGGTCAGAATACCGACAGCAGCATCCTGACAGCCTGAATCCCAACACCCATAGG
Organism: Taudactylus pleione; assembly: GCA_031769625.1. Classification (NCBI taxonomy): domain Eukaryota; kingdom Metazoa; phylum Chordata; class Amphibia; order Anura; family Myobatrachidae; genus Taudactylus; species Taudactylus pleione. The sequence goes on from JAUIMM010000099.1 coordinate 2,427,467, forward strand.
AACGCACATAAGTAAAAGTATTTTCCCAAACCCTACCCTAACCCCTACCCTAACCCTCTCTCCCTGGTGCCTAACCCAAACCTCCCCCCCCTAGTGCCTAAACTTAACCTCCCTCTCCCCGTACCCTAAACCTAAGACTCCCTCCCCTTGTGCCTAAACCTAACCTCCCCTCCTTGCACCCTAATCCTAACACTCCCTCCCCAGTGCCTAACCCTAACCCCGCTACCTAACCCTAACCTCCCCCTAACACCCTGATACTTACCTTCGGGATGCCGGTGGTCGGGATACTGGTGTCGAGATTTTGTCGCCGTTATACAGACCGTCGGCACCCCGCACGCCGGAATGCCGACTACATCCCCTATGGGACAGTGAGACTCCATATACTTATTGCTCTAATATTGGATGCCTGCCATATAATTGCTATTTTGATATATGGTTTTTATGTGCTCTCTATTTTGATGAATATGTGCTCCTATTAATATAATCTTATTGCTCCCATTTTTGGGAGATTTTTAATGCTGAGCATCTATTATTATTGCTAAAGATAAATAAAAATCTTTTTTATTTATCCATCTGTTGTGATTGACAAGCATCACCCATTATTCCTTTTTTCCTATACTCACGTATGTTATCTGCATTTTGTTTTTAATTGGAACAACTATATTCTGACAAATAAGTACTCCCATTCATTTCCATGATATGACTGGCTGTAACCTGTCATTAGCAACCAGGCCCTAAGATGGGTAAGTTGAGCGTCGCGTACGTGTTTGTTTGCCGAGATTCTGGTTGGCACTATGGCTTAGGAACCCAATGCTATATGTCCCCTCTTGCTGTTGTGGCTCCAGCCTTGGTAATACCTAGTGCTGTTCAAACTGTATAACTTGTATTTCCAAATGTTTTAAATATTTTCTCTCATTAGAATGGCTAACTATTTTTTAAAGACTAAAAATATGACATGAAAACAAAAGTAACTTTGTGAAAGTAAAATAATGTCTGCTGTCACTAGTTCTTAATAGCTTTTTCCGCTTTTTCCATATATTCTCAGTATGTGTGCCACTCATCAATGCTTTTTAATGGTTTTAATGCTCTTAGTTCTATTTTAGTCTTAGCATGTCGGCTTATGTCTTAGGGGCTACAAGTTTATAATTATACTTTTTATTTTACAGTACATGATGTTGTTATTCTCATAAATTGCAATTATGTTATTTCTAATATTCTACAATTGTACTTTGGTATAACTCAATTACATCTACAAATGATGTATTATAGGGATTATTTTATTATTTTTGAATAGGGAATGGATTGGCTGCTTCAAATATAATATACAATTGGCGTTTATCACTTATCCACAATATTGATATATCTTGACACAATATATCTTCATTATATTGGATCTTACACACTGTATTTTGAAGGGATACAATTAAAATGCAGATGGGCAGGAAGCCGCCTGACTAAATCTCGGCGTCTAAATACTGACGCGGGACTAAAGTCAGGTGTCGAAATCCCGACGCCTGTCTATATCCCGACGACGGAATCTAGACAGACGGCTTACTGAATGAAGGTAACTCAGGCAGTGTTAGCACTTAGATGCAGGGGGGAGGGTTAGGTGTAGGGACCCCTGGGGTGGACTTAGGGTTAGGCACCACCCTGGGAAGGTTAGGTTTAGGGTGTGGGGAGGGAGGGTTAGGTTTAGGCACCCCAGGGGGGAGGTTAGGGTTAGGCACCACCCTGGGAGGGTTAGGTTTAGGGTGCGGGGAGGGAGGGTTAAGTTTAGGCACCTCCAGGGGGAGGTTAGTGTTAGGTACCACCCTGAGAGGGTTAGGTTTAGGGTGCAGGGAGGGAGGGTTAGGTTTAGGCACCCCCAGGGGGAGGTTAGGGTTAGTCACCACCCTGGGACGGTGGGGGGCCGCTGCACATGGGCTCCCTCGAGCTTTAATAAGCTCCTGTAAGTAGGTATAAAAACTGAATTTCGCATTTTAAATTTTCCTTCTTGAAGCATTTAGTTGGTAAAATATTTTCAATCTTATTTGCAGCCACAGGATGTTTGAAATTCAATATAATATTTGTAAAAAAAATTATTGCTTTTATGGCGGAATAACTTTGTGGCCCTTTGTGGATCCCTCTTCCGCCTCCTCATTGCCTCCCCGGCGGCTTTGCATGACCTCAGGTTACACATGTGCGGTAGTCAGCGACAGGGACAGGTAGGTAATGGTGCAACTTCTGTAGCAGTGCTACTAATCGTGGGGACAGCTGCTGGTGATAAGTATCCCCATCGGTGAGGCGGATGCTTAATTATCGGGGGGCATACAGCCCCCCGCTGATGAATAGGTCCCTAAATATGAAAATAAAATTGCTGTAGATTCTGTAATAATGCATTGTGGTTTTAGAACATTAATACAAAATAACACAAACCCTGTGTTTCATAAACGTATTTATGGAAAACAACTACAAATTGAGTGACATCAATGCACATTGTCACACAAGCATATTAGCAAGATATAACATATAACAGATTTGTGTAGATTTACATTGACACAACATATGTGCTGTATAGAGTCACACTGACACAACAGGCTGTACTCGATATACAGATTCTAGCATATGTCCAATATAATTAAGTCTATGTAGTATGAGTGTAGATAGTTTATTTTAGAATACTGAAAATGCACATTAACAAAACAGCAAAAAGTTAACTCTTCTATAGCAGAACAATAATCCTTTACATCTACTGGAGAATAGTTTATTTCCCTGGCCAGTGAATCCTAAATGGTCCTGATTCAGAGTTGTACATAAAACCGATGGTTTGCATAGAACTCAGATGGTTCCTGATCAGTGCATGCGCAGGATCTGTGGCCGTGATGACAGCCACAGTGCCACCTAAGTTGCAGCATGATTAACAAGCTGTGGCAGTTTGGAGACGGAATATGGCAGCGACAGGCAGCGATAGCCTAGAAAACGAAGATTAGCCTCAGAATCCATGATAAAGATTAGCCTCAGAATCCATGATAAAGATTAGCCTCAGAATCCATGATAAAGATTAGCCTCAGAATCCATGATAAAGATTAGCCTCAGAATCCATGATAAAGATTAGCCTCAGAATCCTTGATAAAAAGAGGCAACAAGGACTTTGCTCAGAGTCGGACTGGCTCACCAGAGTATTGCCAGGAGCCACTGCCAGTGGGACAGTGCTTAGAGGGACTCGTCTCTCCTGCACATACACCTACAATCGGCATTGCTGACAGGGGGCAGGATGTATTAACACAAAAATGTGGTCAAAACTACATTTCTCATATGTACAAATCTTCGGAAAAGCAAAACAGCTAAACTTTTCGGAGCTTGTACCCAATAGGTAACAGCATTGGTGTTGACTAATAGAAGCCTATGAGCTTCTCACTACAGACTTCCCAGTGAGGGATTCGATAGAATCCCTACAAGCACATGCGCTGGCCGATCGCACAACATGCACAGAAGACCTGCCCTCTGCGATTTTATTCACAATTGTACGTGCATTCCGATGTTATTAATGCCACTATGCATGCGGTAAGTGGCAGGATGTATAGCATCCAATATGCGATGCTTGATACTTCCTGCCCAGATCGTGATGTCAGTGATGCCATTGACATTGTATATGCATGAGCACTGAGCCGGGAGCCTCTAAACATTGTCCTGGCATACACAGATTGGCAGCGGATCTTGGCAATAACCTGGGAAGCTTCTCTGACTCTAGCCACTCTATTAGAAAACACATGGGCTGCTGAGTGGACTTCCTAAGCTATTAAACTTTGCTGGCATCCCAACCACCGGTATCCCAAAGGTAAGTAGCAGGGTTAGGTGGAAGGTAAGGGCATTTGGTCGGGAGCCTCCCGAAAATCGGGTGCCGCTCCCGACCTCCCGGGAAGGCAGGCAATTCTCCCGGCTGCCGCTCACCCCTCCTATCCCTCCTGCTATAACCACTGTAACCCCCGCAGCAGGGGGGGGGCGGTGACGCGATTTGCGTCATTTTGGCCCCGCCCCCTGCTGCACAATGCCTATTTTATCGGCATTGTGTAGTGGGGTGGGGCCAAATTGACGCGATTGCATGACTCCGCCCCCGCCATGCCCACAAGTGATGTCACCCAACCAGCCACTCCCCCTTGTCTCAGCTACGCCCACCCCGTCCTGCCGATCTGGCTGCTCCCTCCCGGAAGGAGCAGCCAGAATTTCGGCAGGTATGGGTAAGGGTTAGGCACTAGGGAGAGGGTTATGGTTTGGCACTAAGGGGTTAGGTTTAGGGTGCGGGACGAGGGAGGATAGGTTTAGGCAATAGGGAGGGAGGTTACGGTTAGGGGTATGGGGAGGGTCGGTTTTGGTGTCCTAACCCAGTCAGGATGCTGGCGTCTGGATTCTGACTGAAGGCATCCCAAGTGCTGTCATTCTGTACCCAACCCATGAAAAATGGAAGCATTTTTATTACTATTACACTAAAATATGTGTCAGCAATTAATGTGTATTTCTTTTTTTTATTCTTTTATTTTTTTAAGTGAAAGAAATGAGAGTCTTTAATATGAGAATCCTGGCTCATAACATCTTGGGGAACAGCTATGTTTGCAAAATGGTCCCTTGTAGGAAAGCTTGTACAGTACATGCAGTTGGGTGCTGAGTGTATTGTATACAGCGTTATCTCTGGCTGAGGAAATAAACATGGAGAGAATGGAATGAAACAGAGAAGCAATGTAATGGCATATAATATATACACTTACTGTTAGCACTCCCTAGCATGGATGATGCATGTCTTACAATAGACACTGTAGAGAAAGTTATTATCTCTGATGAGTAGTGATATCAGTGTGTGGCAAAGATAAAGATGTATTGTACAGCTGTGTATTCATGCTACTTACAGTATGTATTATTATTTTTTTGTCCCTTTATAGCAAAAGCAAGAATATGGTTCTTATAGTGAGCAAATGTCAGTAAAGTCTGTGTCAAGAAAAAGCTTATTTAGGATTTTAATGAGGCAAAAAAAAAAGTGCAATGAAATAATAATTGTATTTTATGGACAGAGCAAATGTTATTTCATGGGCATCAGAATAATGTGTATTTTATTTATTTATTAACCATTATTTATATAGCACATACATATTCCGCAGTTCTTTGCAGGAGCTAATTATACCACATTCAGACTTTAATCCGATCTGGGCCCTGGTTTTCCCTGGGTTTTTGAGCATGAGTTATACCTGGGTCACAGCTCCGACCCCCTTTCACACTGAAGCTTGGATATTCCCAGGTCGACTGCTTTCACACAGAACCAATGTAAGCCCTGCCAAATGTGTGAGTCATTGGAAGTGGACATTTTGTTACAGGCTCACAAAGATGAGTCATGAAAAGTGGGTGTCAACACTCCAGAACTGCCAATTAGATACTTTTACTGTAACCTGGATTGAATAACCTGGGTCGAACCCTTTCAGACAGCAGGCAACCTGGGTCACACCCAGGAATAACCCTGGTAGTGACCAGGGTCAATGACCCAGCAATCTTGACATGGGCTGACCTTTTACACAAAAGAAACAACCGGCTTGCCCCGGTAAATTCCTGGGTCCTTTTTTCTGCCTGAGAGTCCCTGCCCCAGTGTAGGATAGTATTATGGTTTGGGTACTTTTCAGTACTCAATAAAACTCAGTGCTACAACAGGCCCATTTAGTCTTGACATACAGCTGGTATGGAACTTGGAAAAATGTCTGTGATCCATCTACGATCTGTCTGTGCACACCTAAACCACCCTATTTGAAAGATCACCAATTGGAAGAAATAGTTTCTAGAGAGTGATATATCATTGTTTGCCTCTTGAAAGACCACCTCCAGCAGTGGTGTCAAACTCGGGCCATCCAGCTGCAGTGGAACTACACATCCCAGCATGCAGTGCCACAGTTTTGCTATTAGGGCATGCTAAAACTGTGGCAGAGCATGCTGGGATATGTAGTCCCACAAAGCAGAAGGGCCCAAGTTTGACACCACTGACCTACAGTATCAGTAAAATTTTGAAATTCTGCAAAGGTTATATATATTATTTAAGCATTGTGAGCAGATACTTTCTTTGAATATGTTGTAGAGCAGGTTGAACAGTGCAGGTATTGATTACCTTAGATGTCATATTGTAGCAGCAGCAACTATTGTTGTCTCAAGATGCAGTCAAAGTTCTCATGCAACTCAAATACTTGGATGATTAAAGTTTCCTTCTTGAGTCAATATAAACATATGGCAGTACAAACTACCATTTATTTAGTTGCAAATTGCAATATATACAAAAGAATGGTTCCCACTCAAGAAACTAATTAATGCAGCTGCCCATAGACTTTAGACCAGGGTGTTTCAAAAATCCAGTCCTTACACCATCTAGAGCTCTTGTTTTGAGGATACCTGGAAACCGGGAGTATAATTACAGACCAGTCAAGTAGACAGTCACCTGTGCATGACTAAAGAAATCTTGAAAACATGAGCTGTTGGGGGTAGGGCTTGAGGACCAGATATGGAAAACTTTTTTCCTGGGAACCAACTAACACTAGAGTCATATCAGAAAGTCTCCCTAATCATCAATCCCAGCACTATAACCCGACACAATGACCATAATATATGCAGTATGTATAGGTGATTCTGTTGCTAAAATGCGTCTTAGATCATGTTACAAGATCCATTATGTCATAGGAAGATCTATTTAGTATATTTTATCTATTTTATAGTTTCCCCATGGACAACTGTGATCACATTGATTATCTTACTACTTAAAAATGTTACAGTCATTTGTCAAGCAGTTGCAAGTTGTTTAGTTAATTCCCTAAGCAACAATATTTTATTCTAACAATAATTACCTTAATATCATCATTATTCTGATAAATTACATTGCTTATAACATATATTTTCTGTTGATAATAATAGGAGGAATATCAATAAATGGTGCTATTAACAAGATATGGAAATTGTACTGGAGAGTAGGTGCCATATGACTGAGCAAATAAACACATAAAAATGTATTTCATAGGGATAAAAAGTAAGTACAGTATTACAGATTTCAAATTAACAGACTGAATTAAGAAATGCAATTGTTTTAGTTATTAAACAGAATGGAAAATCCACAGGTAGGGTGGGGGTGGACATGCTTGAAACACACTGTTCACAAGTGACTAGGTAATTGTATCCTATATTTACATGTTGGAACTCAGGGGGAAGGACATCAGCACTAATATTGTAACATTTAGGGCCTGATACAGTGAGAGAACGCACGCACTTGGCTGATGTTTTCGCACTGTGCAAGTGTATGCATCACACTGCGTGTGCGTGAACTAGCCAGTGTGATCGGGTAAGGTTACGCAGACTACACGCAGTGTGTACTCAGACCCTTCCAATATTGATTGACAGGAAGCGCCGTTTGTGGGTGGTAACAGGGGGTGGTTGAGCGAAAGCAGGTGTGCCTGTGCGTTGGGATGCCATTACAGGGGTGTGCATAATTAAGACAGTGCAGCGGCATATGCAGCCAGACAACTCAATGCACACAGGAAGTGACCAAAATCATGTGCCAGGTCAGTTCATCCACTATTGTGCATCAGGGTCCGATGCTTCTCGATGTTACCGATGTTTGCGCTATCCTGCATACTGATTGAGCATTGGGTAAAGTGAGATGGGCGGCACTATGTATTGCTGGGCGTCTGCATCCTTGTGCTGCGGATGCCGTGCGTATGCATTGATTAGCATATTCTCGCAGCGGCCGGTCCGTGTGATCTCTCACATGCATACCTTGCTGAATCAGGCCCTTAGTGAGCAGCAACTGAAAAGTAAATATATTGGAGTGCTGCTCACTTTTCTTGCAGTATCAGGCTACACAAGGTTTGTAGTAATAGAGTCTAAGGGGGTCATTCAGACCCACTCGCAAGCGGCAGTACGCTCGCAAGTGGGTCGATGATCCCCACTGCGCATGCACGAGACCCGGACTGCGACAGCCAAGCTGTCACTCCGGGTCTCGCACCAAAGGGGGCGTGCTGTCGATGGTTACTGACAGCACACCCCCTTTGGTGTGCATGCCGTGGGCATGCCTGCCAGACGGAGGCGTTCCCATGGGAACGCCTACCGTCTGAAGCCGGCCCCACTGACATCACTAGTGATGTCAGTGGGAGTGATTTTGGCTCTGATAGAGCCCAAATCACTCCAGGGCTTGTGGCAGGGAGACCCTACCGCAGGGCCTCCGTCACAAGTCCGATGGTCGCGATGGTCAAGACCATCGCGACCATCTTTTTGGACGCTCGTATATGCTATGGGTGGTCACGCTCCATTTTAATGGATGAGGGCCCTGATTCAGAGCGAGCGCTCTGGTCAGAGCGTCCGGCTCTGAATCAGACCCTAAGTTTGGTATGCAGCTTGCAGGAATCAGCAAACAAGGGGCCTGATTCAGAGCCGTTCGTAAGCGGCCGCTCGTTCGTTCCGAGCGATGTTTGCACAACTGCGCATGCGTATGGATCGTAATACGCATGCGCGAACCAGTCAGTGTGGCCGAAAATCGTTTGTTCGCTAAATAGCGAATGCCTGCTATTTTGAGTGACAGGAAGAGGCGTATGTGGGTGGTAACAGGGGAAGGTGCTTGAAAACGGGGAGTGGAGATCCAAGCGCAGGTCAAAACGGGCGTTTTATGGGTGTGCATAATTAATACAGCAGCATCATTGACCATGTCACAGGGTTATTTTATAGTCAGAACTGCTCGCATGATTGCGGTAGGAAAAACCAACCACAAGAATAGCGAGCAGTTCATACGCTGGTCGATGTACTCGATTAATCTAATAAATAGCGGACATGACGTAGGATGCGAGCGGCCAGGGGGCGTAGTTTCCCAAAAAAGGACCGCAAGTTTTGTTCGCTCGTTCAGACATAGAGGCATGAACAGAACGCAAAGAGCCACCCCTTTTTTCTGAACGAGCGAGCGCAAATAGCATCCGGCTCTGAATCAGGCCCAAGGGTCATGCAAATAATGGGCATAATGGTCTGGTGCACAGGAAGTCAATGGCAACAGACTGGGATGATACAAGATCCTGATTGATGATTAGGTTCATTATCCAGTACACGGCAGTGGTAATAGCATCCAAGGGGATTGGCAATGTGTGGTCAGATAATCCAAATTGGTATAGAAATCCAGATAACAGAGAAGACAGGAGAGTGGTCAAGGAATGAGCCAGAGGTCAAAAGCCTAATTCTCTACAAATACAAAGCGATGTTCAAGTAAAGGTTCAAAGAACAATCACTTATTGACTTCTAGTTGAAGTGCTAATGGCTGGGGCTCCAATCACAAATGGGTTAGCTGACAGGGTATACAGTATGCAGACACTTTCAAACAATGACAGAAGCTGAAAACAAGCTACAGTACATACCATATCTACAAACACCCATTAGTTACATCGTCCAGCAGGATTGCTATGGTTAATGCCACAAATTTTAAATGACTGCTAACATGTTGACTTGGCTTCACAAAGCAACTTCCAGACAATCCAAGTTTAGTGGGTATCTTTCTTCAGGGATTCTAGATAAGATGTGAAACATGGACATTTCTTCTTCTCTTTCGAGTGTCTAAATATTTTCAACTACATATGCATCGCATCTTGTCCTTGAATTTTGACTGGAGACACAGCAGTAGGAGCAGAGCCTGATGTCAATTTAACCTCAGACACATGGAAAATAGAATGGACTTTTATCATAGAGAATGGTAACGGCCTCTTCATTTGAATGGAGAGTGAGCTAACAGTAAAAGGTCTGATAAATGTATTAGCATATTTTGAAGAGGGTTAGAAGGTCTTTTCAAACCCAATCACTCACAGAAATTTATGTGATGAGTATATGTCTCCTATCTGCCCACAATTTGAACTTGGAGTGAACTCTGTGCAGATTTGCTGTAACCCTAGTCCATATCTCTTTCAATTTCTTATGTAGCTCCTGAACTAATGTTCAAGACTGTGTAATGATAGCCTTAATCCACAAAGAAAAAACTTTGTAACTTGACTGGATTTTAGCATTTTGCAAATGGACAGTAGGAGCAAAAACTAGAAACAATAGTCTGACAACCAAATTTCAAAAGCCAAAAAAGCCAGTTTTTAGATGAGCTTCTCTTTAACAGATTTATAAATTGATGAGTAGCAATAATAACTCTATTTATGAGGTCTTGTAGAGCCAGGATCACCATGCTTTTATTTTCTAGAAGAATGATTAAGAAACTTTGGGAGTGATGTTGATTTTCATCATGTTGTCTGGGTAAGGTCGTGGTAATTTTAGATTCTGGTCTGTACGTATCTAAATTTCATAGATTAAATTATATAGAGTAAAACAAAAGGCCCAATGAAATGAGCTAAAGCAGCGCTGGATCCGGTTAATAATTGTCACAATTTATTAGACTATAAAATTAATAAAACAGTTGATAAAATTAATCATAAAATAAATAATCTTTCAGTATTAAATATACAAATGTATATAGCACATATAGATTCAATTAAGGACATGCATGTCAGAATTGAAAAGCTCACATATATAAGCATGCACCCTGGTCAGGCACAATCAATGTTCATGAGCACCACACAAAGTTCAGTTCCAAAGAAATGCTCCAGTTTGAAATTTCAACTTTACCGGCTGATGAATAGTCCAGAGTATCCTTTGTTAGCGATGGTCTTTATAATAATTGTCCCAACCGCAAAAGATTCTCCTGTAAACGCTGGGGCCGGAGAAAGGATACTGGGCAAAATCCAACAATGGACAATGTTCCAAATGAATGGGTGCTTCCGGATAAGGTGCAAGATGCAGAAGTGCCTGGTTAGGGGTGCAACACCAAAGCGTTTCACTGCCTACTGGCAGCTTTTTCAAAAAGGCAGTGAAACGCGTTGGGGTTGCACCCCAGGGTGCATGCTTATATATGTGAGCTTTTCAATTCTGACATGCATGTCCTTAATTGAATCTATATGTGCTATATACATTTGTATATTTAATACTGAAAGATTATTTATTTTATGATTCATTTTATCAACTGTTTCATTCATTTTAGTGTCTAATAAATTGTGACAATTATTAACCTGATCCAGCGCTGCTTTAGCTAATTTCATTGTTCTATTGAAGAGACTGACTATCTCTTATTTAGCAGCTGCTTGGAGAAGCAACTCTTGACAGTGCCGTGTTCTTCAAGTATTATTTGCTAAAAGAAAAGCCCCACCTGACTTATCTAACTTTCAGATATGTCACTGATTTGATGTACTGTACTCCAAAATGTGGTCATCTGTAAAAATACAGTAGTCACTGGTCAACCATGTAACTGTCTCCATTCTTGCAAGGCCCAAACTAATGCAACTCTTTGTCTACAATAGAGTAAGGATGTGCAGGCTTGGATAGGTTCGAGTTTGCACGTTGAGTTCGGATTTTTCCCTCCAAAAAAACGGAACTCAGAAAGAGGCAAAACGTCATCTTGCATGGACGAACATCATCATTCCTGGACAAAAGTCCAGGAATGATGATGTTCGTCCATGCAAGATGACGTTTTGCCTCTTTCTGAGTTCCGTTTTTTTGGAGGGAATAATCCGAACTCAACGTGCAAACTCGAACCTATTCGAGCCTGCACATCCCTACAATAGAGTAGTTAGTCATTTGAAAAAGTAAACACAAGGATGTAGCATTTTCTTCAACCCCTGCTTCTGAGATGGGAAATTGCCCACTGCAGTCTCTAAAGTATCAAACTTTAAAACAAATAGCAACTGGGTATCAGAATGGCACAGTAATTGAATAGTCTGATAAACTTTCTTGAACTGATTAATAGCTGTATATTGAGCTTCTGACAAGACATACAAATAATTGCTCTGGGTTAACATGGTTAGAGGTTGGACTATCTTGGAAAAACTCTTAATGAGACATCTATAATAATTGGATAATCCAAGAAATCATTGAATTGCTTTCACATATTTGAGATCTGGCCAATCTTGAATTGTCTTAATTTCACTTTATTCATCTCTATTTCTTTATAACAAAATATGCGACCAAGAAAATCAATGTTACTTGTTTCAAAAGTGCACTTTTCCAACTTGGAATACAATACATGAAGTCTCTGTCTTTTAAGAAACCAGCATACATGTATTCAATGTTGTTCCTGATCTTGGGATCTAATAAGGATTTCATCCAGATACAGTATATAAAACATCATTCTCAATATGCTGAAATGTTGTGTGCACTAGATGTTCAATCTGTCCATTGGGTCTATTTACTAAGCCTTGAATGGATACAAAGTGGACATAGATAAAGTACCAACCAATCAGCTCCTAACTGTCATTTTTCAAATGCAGTCTGTGAAATGGCAGTTAGGAGCTGCTTGGCTGGTACTTTATATCCACCCAAGGCTTAGTAAATAGACCCCTTTATAATTTTCTAATGGTTATTTTGCACTGATCTTTTCCACTGATCTCAGACTTGAATACAAATCAAATTATAGGCCCCTCCTAATTCAAGATTTGTAACTGTTTTGGCTCCCCTTAATCTTTCGAAAAGCTCAGAAATCAGTGGTAGAAAATATATGGTTCTTGTGGTTACTGCGTTGTGCGACCTATAAACTATACATGGCCTCAAACCTCCATATTATTTATAAATAACTGGTAATAAATAAATACATTAAAAAAATATTTTGAGCTCCGGCAGGAGATGGGCATATAAAGCCCCTTGTCAAATTATATTCAATATATTACTTTTAATGTCTGCAATTCTGACTTTGCCAAATAATATAGTTAAAAAAAAACAGAATTTGAGCACCATGAGGACAGACACAGATCCTATGAGTATTAAGAGTTTCTGATTGTTTCTTATCAAAAACATCTTACACGTTTTTGTACTAAAATGGGATTTAAGGTATAGTTCCCAAAATAAACACACTATTAACATTTTAAGAGACTTTTCTCCACAGGTGGCAGCAGCAAATGTTAGATTTCTGTTTTTCCTATCAATACTTGGGTTATGTTCAGTTAAATTATGGTTTCCTAACTTGGGAACTTTAAAGAATGAACCGTGTCTAATATAATTGCTTCCCAATGGTGCTGTATAGTTTTAACTAATATTCATGGAGTCTCCTGATCTACTTGACCTGATATATGGGATCTCAACTGAAGTAGGATACTTGCTTTATTGTTTCTTAACTTCAAACTAAACTCATATCAATATAGTTTCCCATTGAACCAGAATCAACAAGAGCAAAAGTAGAAATCAAGACATTTGAATTTTAAGTGGTAATGATATGTAAAAAGAAGGTAGACAAGGGGTATACATCTTGATGCCTATAGTCAAAGGGCAATAACCAGTTTGACCCCACTCCACCCTCTTCTAAGAGCTGGGCACTTGGCGTTTCTCAACAAATATTTTTTTCTTATTAAAGTGATGCACAAAAAATGCACAATATAAACATAAACTCACAACTCTTTGGCTTTGCTGCTCCTGAGAAGTAAAAATTCCCAGTACAGTGCCCAGTTGCATAGAACCTGAGTTGAAAGATACAGAAGCAGGGGAGAAGGTTCCCAGTGAAAATTATCCCTACAACTCTCTGTTAAGTATGACTCCCTCAATTATAATGGTCTAGAAACTCCCCTAATCCTGAAGGAGAATCCATTCCAGCTTATTCATCTTTATTGTCAGCATTCAAACCTTTTCTGTATTGATGTCACTTGACAAACAAAGCTACATTTATATGTACAGTATACAACTATGTTATGGTTATGTCCAATAACATAACAATCACACCCATTTCAATTTTGTCCTTGGGAAAGTGAAAGCTTACAGTACCATATATGTACTATAAACACAAATTCAGAGGTGCATGCAATTATTTTTGCCCTATGCATGCACTTGAGTCACACCGTGCATGCATCCTGAGGGATTATCGATGGCGTTCGCAGTGAAGTTTTGGACATAGAGTGATTGTCAGTCAGTGAGCATTTGTGGGAAGTAATGGGGGGTTTCGAGTCAAACGCAGGCATGTCGTGACTATTGTGGAAGCGTGTCTTAGCCCGTGACTACATCTGTGTTCGCAGTTACAATGGGTCCAGTGACTGACTTCCAACAGCCATTTTGAGCAACCGTAGGGTTGCTCAGAGGATCGATGGTGCAACCGATGTCTGTCCGATGGTACATCTTTGTATGCAGGCGGTAGATCAGATATGCCGCCAATGTGCGTCTCTGTACAATTCCCGGCAGCTGCGGCATTTGAATATTTTAGTAGATCTATTGTGTACAAAGTCGCAGCAATGAGGGAATTAGCGCTCACCATAGTGATGTAAGATAGAGAAAAGATAAGGTCTTTGCTGTATATGTAAATGAAGTAAACGCTATGATGAGGATTATGAAATGTTAGGGAGTTTGTGGTGTGTTGTAATAAACAGTGTTCCATAGGAATATAAGAGTGTGACTGTTTCAATAGATGATTTGAAATATATATATATATATATATATATATATACAGTATATATGTAATTTGGTCAAATGGTCTCCTGTACATTATACAGTACAATGTTTTGGCAGCACAGCAATTTGAAGCACATTAAGATGTGAAATATGAAGAATAAAACTTATACTCAACATGATGTGCTGCTAGCAAATGAATCCATTTTTGGTTAGAACAAGGCAGGTGCCTTAATGTGTGGGATGGATGATTTATCAAAGCTTGCAGAGAGATAAAGTGGAGCGAGATAAATTACCAACCAATCAGCTCATATCTGTCATTTTTCAAACACAGCCTGTAATAAGACAGAAGCTGATTAGGTGGTATGTTATCTCTCTCCACTTTATATCTCTCTTCAAGCTTTGACAAATCTCCCCCGTCAGTTAAAAAAAAATGGAACTCCTGGAGTTGTAACTTTATGACCAAGTGATCCCAATTTAATGAACAAGAAACCCTAAGTATAGTGAACATCTGCATAGGCTGTACTAGGTTGAGGATTTTTTTGGGGATGGAGAGCCCTCCGCCCATTTTACGACTAGTTATTTATTTTCCTCCAAATTAACCCATTAAATGTATAAACCTTTAAATTACAATTATTATTATAACTTAAACAAATAAAATTTTACTAATATCAGTACTAGAGGCAGTAAATGATAAATGTATATCACTCTCCCGGATGAAGGCCCAGACTGACCGATACGCGTAAGAGCTCACACCAGTGACATTAACCCTTTTTTTGCCACCTACACAGGACTTGCAAATAGACCTTGTTATATTTGACTGGAGGCTTTTTTCGATCCACAACCCGCAATAGCCGGCGAAGACGAGTTCACATGACCGCCATCACGGACCCAGTAGCACAGTGATGCAAACAACGATGAGGAAGGAAAAGGCAGCGGCAAGGAGTGAAGTGGGACCAGGGTAATACTGAGAAGACAAGAAAGATAAGGTTCAGTAAGAGAAGGGGGTGCCCAATGGAGATTTCCTTTGTAGGGGTTCAAAGTTAGGAACATGCCCTCCCCAGGCCTTATTTCAGATGCTGGCAAAGACTTGTAGCCAGGTTACATGCTGGATGTCTGTCTCTAAGGTGGGTAGCATAGCCCAGAGTCCCCCTTAATGCTCAACTCCTTACAGCCCCGCCGATCACTTTGGTTGAGGTACCCCACCTATACCAACTAAATATTACCAACAAATTTTGCCTTTGGACATTATTTCAATTAAGTAACTTGAATTTGGCTCTTTTTTTCCCTGAGTGCTTTTCAGACACTTACAGCTACCACCTTGTGTGGTGTGGGATGCCACATCCTATACTGTCCAGGGCATATCTCATATTTTACTACTCATTACTACTACTGTTTATTGAAATAATTTTTATTTATTCTATTATTTTTTCATTTTTTTAGACAACACCTTATAATATACTACTAGGGTGTGTTTGTTTTGTTTCATTTGTACTACTTCCTCCTATAAGTTTTTTTTTTAGAGAAGTACTTTTACTGTATTTGCCTTATTTTCAATTGTCTGTGAATATTTTTGATATCTATTCAGTAAATATTGTATACATTTATCATTCACTGCCTCTATTACTGAACTTAGATAGAACACAGTTCTTCTCTTTTTTTCTTAGAGGCACAATTTGTAAACTAAGATTTCACTGTTAACCTATGTGGACTGGGTACCCTTAACTTGCAAATTTGCTGGCCAAACATTAGACTAAGAGGTGGGCACGGGGGATCCAATTTTTGCACGTTAAATTTTATGAGTCACTAATTTTGTGCCCAATATTTTGCAACCCTAAGGGAGAATTACTCTGAATATATTGTATATATTTATATATAACAGTATTAACTTTTTATATTGCTTGGAAATAAAAAAAATAATGTGTGATGAGCTTAAGATGTAGAATATTTTTTAGCAGTTAATGGGAAAAGTGGTTACAATTAATAGAAAACCCCCAAATATAACTGATATAAAAAAGATAAAATAACACTCTCTGTGACACTACAGCGAGAAAACACAATGGCAAGAGTGACAAATGTCAAGTTAAAAAAGTAACATTTTAGCAAGCATAAACAAGTTATTTAGTGAAAATTCAAAAGGATTAGCATAAATGAGTCTTTCAGTACAAAATAAAGGTCAATAAACATTGAGAAAAAATGTTCTACTTGTTTTGTTTGCTCAATAAAGGTTACAATATTGATTTATTCATTTTGTTAGCTTCAAAGTGTTTAAAAATATACATTGGACTCCAGGTTTTCCAGTAGTATGGAAAAAATATTTGGCATACAGTACACGATTGTTCATTTAATCTTATGACTGAATCCCATGATCAGTGAACTGGAAGGCAGGCAAGGATTTTGGTCATTCCAAACAGAGGACCTTGCTATGCTCTATGCTGCATGCCAAACGGATAGTCCAGATAAGGTTTCACTAGGCACTTCAGCGAAAAATTGTTGTTAAGCACTAGATAAATAATTTGAGAAATTGATGGCTTTGGCTGGGAGGGCAGGAATAAAAGCGGCTGAATACAAGCTTAATTAATTTTATATATAATTATATACTTTCTACAAAACACATCCTCCAAACACAATAAGCTAAAGCTAATCAATAAAATACCCAACTAGCAAACAGCATTCTACCTAGCAACAGGACTCTAATTTACCAGCCAATCAGAAAAAGTCAGGACTATTACATAGTCTTAAGCTTATTTAGCTTTCAACTACTTTTGTATGTGACTAGTGTGACATAACTAAGGGGTCTATGTACTAAGCAGTGATAATTGACAGAGTGAAAAGTGATAAGTCTGTGATAAGTGCCAGCCAATCAGCTTCCAACTGGCTGTGTTTGAAAAATTACAGTTGGGAGCTGATTGGCTGGCACTTATCACAGACTTATCACTTTTCACTCTGTCACTTATCACTGCTTAGTACATAGACCCCTAAATCACAGCGTTCTGAAATATTTCAGTCGGCCTTACTGCAGCCAGCAGTCCTATAGTTTTTACACAGCAATAGGAATTTTGTAAATGCTAAACCAGGATGATGTGCTGATATTTGGAGGCTTTGACAAATCGTTAGAAAATTTACATCACGGTCTCTAATATAATTCTATTTTTATGTATACAGTAAGTGGTCATTTTTAAAAATGTGTACCAATCTTTTTAAATTATATATTTATTATCCAACTTGAATAAAACTTATATTTTAAATTTTTATTTACAGTCTGTAAACAGTTGACAGTATTAGAAGAGGATAGAGGAAAAAAAACACAATATAAAGACCTTTAAGTAAGCTGTATTCCAGTAAGCAAAGATAGCCAACATGTCACTACTTTAATGCTGATTTATGACAATACATTTGTCAAATTTAAGCTCTTTTCATGGATTCCAAGGCAGAATGTAAGTATTTGCCAATACTCGTTAATCAAAGCTCTATAGAAGAGATGACTTTTCCCTGCAATGTTTCCAAGATTCTATTCCAGAATGCAGCCAGGCAAGCACAAGAGCTTATTACAGCAGGAGAATGAATAGCTCACTTCATATTAAAAAAGGATTATAAACATCACAATTCTTCCTGATTATATCTTTATGAGTTTGGCTGATCTAGTTATGTTTTATCAAAATGTATCTTGATCCACACACCAAAAAGCTTTGAGATAAAGATTACACAGTGGTGGGGCCTTTAGCATTGTTTATATGTAGGGCACCACAAAACTTTCCAGTGCTGTACTTTCAGAGTTACAAATTATACAAAATACAAGCATACAGAAAATAAGAACAGGTACAGATGTAGTTAATATACCTACATAAGGCATCCCGGCTGACGAAATCCCAGCGATGGATTGCCACTACCCATCCAGAAGACTGGCACTGGAATACTGAAAGTAGGTGACATGCCAACGACGGAACCCTGATAGCCGGGATGCTGAACGTAAGTATACCGGGCTTGGTAGGACTTAGCCGCACTTTAGGTTTAGCCGTCACAGGGTTAGTGGAGGGGAGGGGGAGGTTAGGGTTAGGTACCCCGGGGTTATTTTATAGGGTTAGACACCACTAGGGGGGTTAGGTTTAGGCACTAAGGGGGGGGTTAGGTTTAGGCACTAACGGGGAGGGTCAGGGTTAGGATGGGGTTGGGGGAGGGTTAGTGTTAGGCTGGAGAAGGGGGGAGGGTTACTATACTTACCGGACCCTTGTCAGAATCCTGAGCATCTGTATATTGACAGCAGGCATCCCGACTGCTGGTATTTCATACCCATTCCTTATAAAAGAAGGTGCAGACTGTCAGACAAAGAAGGTCCTTTTGAACTTACAGTCTTGATAGAAAGACTGTAATGGGATGTGATGTTTGCCTAAATTTGCATTGCATTTTTTGTACAAATCACAGGGATGTAACAAATATTGCATGCATGGATAGAGCTTGCAGGAATGATCTGTACATGTGAATCCGCTTCCTGCTCTGTTCCGGGTATTTTTAACAACAAAAATACCCTGAGACTGTGCCTGTGCATGTGCTTCCAGCTTTCCTCCTTCGCTCCTCACCCCACCCCCACCTTCTCAGATTACACTAACCTCTGTTCAGGTAATAAAAGGGTTCCTCGGTTATCTTTTCATCTGATGGCTGTGAGTGATCCTGGTCATGTGATCCCTGCAGTAAACTGAGGATGCCACTGGGGCTTCACAGCATCTTAGTTTGCTGATCAGATGACAGGGGCACCGTTCACCTGATTGGAGGTAAGTCTTTTTTGTCTTGATTTTTTACTGTGATCAGCCTGTGGTCTATCAGACACACATGGCTGATCACATAAGCCTACTCCGAGCTCTGCTCTTCCTGTTATCAGGCATGTACGGCTGAGCTAGAGTACTGTAGGTGAAATGGTGGTAAATATTGCATAATGCTATCTCCAGATAGTGTTATTATAGCAGAGCTCGTTCCAGGTATTTTTTTTTTTTTTAGTAAATCTGAAACAGATCACATTTCCCATTACTAAAACACTGCGAATTAAAGGGCTTGGAGTAGTTTTTTATGAAAACTGGTCCAAAAGCCCTATGATACATTTAAATGATACTAAAATACCAATTTTCACATTATTTTAGGAGCTAGGATGACACACAGTGAGAATTGCATTTGTGCGCCCTACGCCATATATTGGGAGATGCCCTGCATGACTGAGATGCTATATTTTTCTTTAGATTTTGTGTGTTATGCATATCACATAATCAGCAAAAAGCCGCTGTACTAGACACACTAGACTGCAAATTTAACCACACTAGTGAGCGGCTTTATACAGTGATGGGCGTCTTGGTATAGAGCTGCGGTTGCAGTGTGATTTCATTCATTAGCATATTTTTGCAGCGAGCGGGGTGCCTGCGAACGCAGCCTTGCGAATCAACTTGAATCAGGCCCAACCTGAATCAGGGATTATTTGGTGCGACTGGAGCAATAGTAAGAAATGACACATTTGTATAGAGTGCGTAGTATCTGGTGGGGAAGGATTGGCTTTAGTGAAGAGGTAGGTTTTAAAAGAGCACTTGGAAGGCTGAAGGTCGGTGGAGAAGCTTGTCAGAAGGGGAAGGCGGCTTCAAAAGTGGGAAGCAGCCTGAGAGAAGATTTGGAAGCAGAAGTAATGTGTTGGGTACGTGATCCCATCACTCGGGATGCCAGCAGTCAGAATTCCGACCCAATTAGGTAACTGTCACAACCCTTAACCCTCCCCCAAACCCTAACCCACATTTCCTACAAAATGTAATTGAGCGCTTGTATGTGTGTATATGTGTTACACAGTGTGCCTGCCCAAGATCTACTCCCCCCTTAAGAGCAAGACGCAACTGATCCCCAAAAGGAGAGGTACAGAGCAACCAAGCAGAAGGGATAAAGAGAGAATGCCGCCGCAGCAACACAACTAAACCGCTGATTACAGACACTGGAGGGACCACCTTAGGGTAAGACTAGGGACAGGAATCGCTGTGTTTTCCCGCAATCACCCAGTTACCTACGGACATCTCCACTCCACAACATATGTAGCAATAAACTATTGGTGAATGAGGAGAGGCTTTTTCCCAACAGGAATATGATCTTAACATTGCAGTAACAATTATATCATGGAACATACACACGCATTTTGTTCTATCTGGTTAATACTATCTGAGCAGCTCTCTTCACGCAATCACTGCAATTATTCACTATAGATTATTGGGCACATTTCCTGCAGCCTAACACTAACCCTCCCCCCTGCAGCTTAACCCTAACCCTAATACTTACCGTCAGGATGTCGGTGGTCGGGATTCCGGAGCCGGTATTCTGAGTGCCAACATACTAACCACCGGGATGGTAACTACATCCTGTAGTGATATGTGGAAAGGTAAGGAGTGGTGCAAATGAGAGGCAGACTAGGTGGACTATAAAGGTTGTAGAGTCTAAGTACTAAGCCTTGGAGAGATATAAAATGGATGGCTATAAAGTACCAACCAATCAGCTCCTGTCACTTTACAGGCAGTGTTTGAAATGACAGGAGCTGATTGGTTGGTACTTTAGTTCCATCCACTTTATCTTTCTCCAAGGCTACATCATAAATATACGGTACAAGCGGGATGAGGTGGTGAAGACAGGTGAATTGAATTCTGTAGAACATGAGATCCAATAGAGGGATTTGCAGAGTGGCAGAGATGTTTAGCGCTCATCTCCGATTGTGCCTCCTATGAGCAGGCGCATGACCCATACTATGCATGTGCAGCATGGGTTTGTGATCCTGCACGCATCAGACACGTGAAAGAACATGTGACACACATGGAGATTAGGCAAGTGTGCCGCATTTGTATATTAGGAAGATCGGTTGCACCCTCGAGTGCCAGAAGGGTGACGTAGGTATAACGTACTTTTCAAAAAGTAGTCCTCTAAAGGGGCTCACTCACCACCCTGACCACCTGAATCAATATATAAGTGTTCCTAGATTACACCTGGACTTGCATATTGTGAGTGGGTCCTTGAGGTTTTACAGCAGAGTTGTTTTTGTCCAAGAGAAACGTAGACATTACTATGGATAGAGGCACTCTAAAGGAGCCTACTAACCTCCCAGGCAACACTCCAGCCATGGTCCTTTGTTGCATTTAATACACATATTTTAATTCATTGGAGCACTGTGTCTCCTACTATCTAATAAATCCATTTTGATTATCTCTTTGTAAGGTGTCCTACACTTAGCCCATCCTATTCGTACGAATTAGAAAATAACTCATTACATCACACACCTTAGAAGTAAGCGCTTTGTGTACTTTTATTTATTTATTTGCATAGACATAATTCTATGTGAAGTTATCTCTGATCAGCTATATTTAATGCTTCTTGAGGGGAAGCGTGACATTGGCTTGTCATCCCTCTTATTGTAACCTATGGTAACAAGTCTGAAAGACAGGAAATTGTTGTTAATTATATACACTACACTATACAGGTTGAGTCTCCCATATCCAAATATTCCGAAATACGGAATATTCCGAAATACGGAATATTTTTAGCATGACAGAGATAGTGACACCTTTGATTTTTGATGGTTCAGCGTACACAAACTTTGTTTAAGGCACAAAATTATTAAAAATAAAGTATAAAATGACTTATAGGCTGTAAGTATATGGTGTATATGAAACATAAATGAATTTCATGTATGTACACAAACTTTGTTTGAGCCACAAAATGATTGAAAGTATTGTATAAAATTACCTGCAGGCTGTGTGTATAAGGTGTATATAAATCATAAATGCATTCTGTGTTTAGATTTGGGCCCTATTCCTAAGACATTTCAATATGGTATACAAATATTCCAAAATACGGAATATTCCGATATCCAAAATAGCCTTGGTCCCAAGCATTTTGGATATTGGAGACTCAACCTGTATAGACCAAAGTTTATTGGACACTGACAGCAAATAGATCAATGAGATGTTATTGATGTCAGTACTGTACTTTGTAGGTCCACCACGTGCAGTGATTACTGCAGACACCATTCTTGACAAAATGTCCACAAGCTCCTGGACAACAGCAGGCAGTATGTTTTGCCATTTTGCCTTATGTACAGTGACCAACAGTGACACTGAAGAAGGTTAAGTTGGCCTAAACTGCACCGGTCGCTCCAATCCCTCCCAGAGGTTCTCAGTGGGGTTAAGATCTGGAATCTGAGCTGGCCAGTCCATCCCGGTTACCGAATTTTCTGTACCAATCCAGCGTCGCCCTGGAAACATGACAGGTGACATCTTTTTCCTGATAAAAACATTTGTTGTTTCCTTAGAACTTCAAGTGCATGGGCCTCCCTATGAAGTGTTCTTATTGAAACCACCACATTAGTGGCCATTTGGAACTCATGTGCAGTGGTATGGATGGTATGCATTTCGCTTGCGCGGGGGTGACCAATCATCACTTTTCTCTACGTCGTGTATATATATATATATAAATAAAAAGAAATCACTGTTTTAATCCCACTGGAAAATCGTCAAAAAATTGGCATTTTTCATACCTGACCCCTCGTCTCGTTAATGGAGAGAACATGCTCTTTCAGCGCACCAATTTAAGGGACAAAAATGGTGTCATTTCCTAGAATCATTGTTCATGGAATACAGTTTTTATGTGAGATTGCTGTCTTTATTACAGCACGTGTCACTTTTGTGCGCTTGAATATTTTCATTGTATGGATATTCAATACAGTCAAATACACCAAATTAAATATAAAATGATCAAATGTTGGCTCTAGCATTTATACAATATTGTTCCAGCAGAAACATTTCTAATCCCTACAGGTACAGTAAACTTTCTATTATTATTTTTTTTGTAATCACTTCTGCCCCCACTAACATTGATGTGCAGCACTTTAATTAGTCTATAGGAACAGGGGACCTATGTTTCATTACACATACACATCAGATCATATCGGTAGAAATTACTTTCTCTTCTAGTTTTAAATTTAGAGGCAGCAAAGAGCATGAGCGAACTACTGTAGCACTTTTCTGTGTAATTCACAATAGCAGTCCTCTGCTAAATCAGTGTCATAGCAACATGGATAGCTTTGCTAGAAGCCAGACTAAAGCCCAGTGGCTCTGAGTGCCCCACTGTGACCCCAGTACAGTATGTTACTCAGGCTTAGGATGCATAGATTGTCTTGTCACTTTATAACCATGGTAGCATTAACTTGTTTTGTTTACCAGTTATAGCATTTCAAAACCTCCAACAACTACTAAAATATTCGAATGCTTTAATAAGCTTGAGAAAATATAAGCACACTGTTTTTTATTTGGTACAGTACTAGTTAAAGCTGTTTTTTGTTGATAGTTTACAATTGGTAGAGGTCAGTCATTGTCTGTTAGACTAATAGCTGCCCCGTTGAGGCGGGATTTAGCAATGGTATATTAAGGCTGGAAGAGGAGTCAATTGCCTCTTTCCAGTTTGTGATCCCAGACTGATAAGTACACTGTATCTACTTTATTTGCTGTTTTTTGCCAAAAACCTAATAAAACTTTCATTTTTTCTTTATTTTCATTCACTGCCTTCTCAGTCTTACTCCCTGTCTATTCTCTTTCACCCTCCCCCTGCCTCTATCTTTTCCTCAATTTGTTGTGGTATAATTTCTCCCCCATAACGCCACCCCCCCCACCATTTAATCAAACATGCTACATCCCCACCGTAATGCCCCCCCACTGCTGCCTTGTTGAAGCGGCCAGACCTTTAGCGGTAGCCGCGGTCTGTCCTTTGGCCATCTTCCACCCACCGCTGCGGCTGCAGTGGCAGGCGGGCCTTTCGCACCCACACCGCTGGCCCTTTCTCCATCCGGCCTGCTGGCTTGGTTGGTGAGGGGTGCGGCAAGTGCACCTGGCACCCCTCACTTCACCAGGTCCCCGGGTGTTGGCGGGGCTGAGCGCCGGGCTTCCCCTGCCGCTAGCCATGCCCCGTTTTCTCCGGCAGCCATTTTAGCCCCTGAGCATGTTTTAACCTCCTCAGACTGCTCCCTCTCTGTCTTAGGGACTGGAGGTCTGGGATTTAATTCAGCACCTAGTGCACAGGCCTCCCCTAGGAGATAGGAGGGCAGGCCATCAAGTTTTATACACCAAAACACCACATTTCAATTCACCAAGCCTTTTTTTGCAGCAGGATAGAGCAACCCCTTATGGGGGCTCTTGGCCCTGGTTGATTGCACCAGTAGTGACACACCCACCTGCTGCAGCTTACACACATGTTGGGCAGCAGGTTTGGAATTATGGGCCTGGTCCCACCCCCAATCCTGCCTTTGGTTTCTCCCCTATTTTAGTCAAGGGTTGTACCAGCAGCCATTCCCGAACCCATTCACGGGACCGAGCCAACAGTTTTATGCCACCTCATATGCACAAGCCCCGGGGATTTTCCACCAGCAATTCACGACTGCACCGGACAATTTTGCCCCCATGCCCCAACAGGTTCAGTTCTTCCCTGATCAGCACACACACCAACAGCCAGTGTTTCAACCCCCCCTTCCACAAGCCCCGGCCCGCCTCTGCCACCAACCCCAACAGTGTGTCAAGCACCCCCAACACAAGTCCCTCCCCAGCCACCAACCCCAACACTTCCTTAACCCGCACAGCCCCCATTAACTCCCCCACCACAGAGCGCCCGCGCCCGTCGCTATATGTGCACCTTCAGCTCCTGTCCCTAATGAAATTGTCTCAAGCCCTCAGGTTTTCTTAGCTCAGCCATTGGTGTCCGCATCGACTTCAAGGGATGTCATGGCAGATGATCACTTGTCATCATGTCAAAGCGCAGTGTGCGCACCGCACAATGAGGGACATGCCTCCACATCCAAGGACGCTCTTGCGATCCCGTCAGCATCTGGATCAGGTGAGATGAGTATTGCAGCTCCTTCCATTTCTCATTTATCACATTCTGATGACTCTTCAGACTCCTCTAGTTTAGGGGAGAGGCTGCACAAGCTCACTAAATATTTCGTGAAGCAGTTGAATGGTAAGGGCAAAAGTCCTAAAAGAGCAGGTAGTGTAGCAGCCAGCTCGGTTCCAGATGCTTCTGAGGACGCGATGCATTACTCCAACACAGCAATATTGAGGGGCATTAGGTCCAAGATCAGGGAGCAGATACGAAGAGGTCGTTATGTCGACATGTTCGCTATCACGCATGATGCTAAGAAAGCGTTCGATGCAGCGAAGAAAGGGGAACTGGCAGCAGAGGAGGCCAGGAGGAGCTATCAAAATTGGCTTACTGGTATGTATGTGTTTGCTGCCTGCTACATTGAGACACGCCCAGCTGAATGCATGAATGTGCTCAAATACTTACATTTAGTGCAGGGCATGCAGGTGTCGGCTAGGCACAATGTATGGAGGCAGTATGTTGAGCTTTTTAGGAAAAAGCAGGATGGCTAGAAAATTTTCCGGTTTGGTTTTAAAGATGTAGAGGTGTGGCTGGAAGTTACGCAGCAGGACCGACCAGTTGTCGAGCCTACTGTTGGACATAAACACCCCTTTCCTGCCCGCCCAGGTTTTAACACCAGAGGAAAAGGGAAGGGGAAGTGCTATGCATTTAATAATGCCCAGTGTAGCCAAGGGGCTAGTTGCCGCTACCGGCATGTATGCACGCTTTGTGGGGGAAGTCACCCAGCAAAGGACTGCAGTCGTCCCGGAGGTTCAGAAGCAGGAAAGGGGGATCAGCATGCAGGCACTAAGTAAAGCTGTGTTGCCAATTAAGGTGGAGGTGTTAGAGCATTTGTTGAGAGGGTATCCTCTTATGGATGTATGTGTGGCCCTTTTACCTCCCCGCCAGTGGAGAATCTTTGCATTTCCCCACTGTGCATGGTACCAAAGAAGGAACAAGGAAAGTTCAGGTTAAAACAACACCTATCTTACCCGAAAGGAGGGTCAGTAAATGACGCTTTAGATCCAGCCGATTGTAGTGTCACATACCAGTCATTTGAGGATGCACTTGGTATCATGCAGGATTTTGGTAAGGGGGCTCTTTTGGCAAAGATTGACATTGAATCGGCTTTCAGGTTGCTCCCTTTACATCCCCAGTCATTTAGGTTCATGGGTTTTCGGGTAGGTGGTTCGTTTTATGTGGATAAATGTCTACCTATGGGCTGATCTATTTCTTGTTCCTTTTTTGGGTGGTTTAGCTTTTTTTACAGTGGTGTCTGCAAGCAGGTGCTGGCCTGTCAGGTGTCACTCATTACCTCAATGATTTTCTTTTGGTAGGGCCGGCCGATAGCGCAGTATGTAGCGAGCTGCTGTTTTCAGTACAGGCTTTTTTTGTTTCAATGGGGGTTCCCATTGCACACAAAAAGACGGAAGGGCCTGTTACTAGGTTGTCTTACCTAGGTATTAAAATTGACACTAATTTGGGTTTGTGTAGGCTCCCCTATGAAAAAGTGCAGAAGATTAGCGAGCTGTTATTGGAATTTGTGTCAATTAAGAAAATATCTTTGAAGCAGCTGCAGTCACTGCTAGGTTTGCTCAATTTCGCTTGTCGCGTCATTCCCATGGGTAAGGTTTTTTGTCGCAGGCTGGAGTGAGACTCTGCAGGCGGCAAGAAGGCTCACCATATGATTCGCCTTTCGGCGGACATGAAGGAGGATTTTAAGGTCTGGTTAAGATTCCTACAGGAATTTAATGGAGTTCGCATTTGGCTCGCTTCATCTGTAGCTAATCGCGAACTTCAGTTGTTCACAGACGCTTCAGGGGCATTGGGTTTTGAAGCATTTATTGACGGTGAATGGTGCGCAGAGGCTTGGCCCAATTCATGGCACTCGAAGGGTTTGACTCGTAATTTACTCCTTTTGGAACTATTTCCAATTGTAGTAGCAGTTGAACTCTAGGCTCCGAAGTTCAGCAATCGCAAAATTGTATTGTGGTGCGATAACTTGGGGGTTCAGGCTATTAACAATCAGAGGTCAGTCTGCCCCCAGGTGTTGAGGCTGCTTAGACATTAGTTTTCCTCTGCCTGTTGAGGAATATTGTTTTTTTGGCCAAGCATGTTCTGGGTGTGGAAAATGAGATTGCTAATGCCTTGTCTCGTCTCCAGTGGGTTAAGTTTAGGTTATTGGCCCCTACAGCCAGGACTCACGGGTTACCTTGTCCTGATTTTGTCTGGTAGATCATAAATCTGGCATTGAGGGACTCGCTTTGAGAGCACTGGCTCCAAGTACATTGAGGTCCTATTCCGCAGCTTGGAATGAATGGCAGGTTTTTCTGGCAAGATCGGAGGTGGGTAAGGAGCTACAAGTCAGTATGTTTGAGTTTTTATGGCATGGGCATGAAAGTGGGCATTCAAAGGCTTCTATGTCTTGCACTTTGGCTGGCATTTCCTTTTTCTTGTGGCTGAATGGTTTGACTGATCCTACTAAGTCATTTATTATTGCTAAAGCTCTTAGAGGCTGGGCGAGGGAGCAGGCGACTTTAGGTGATTCACGTAGGCCAATAGATGTGGGTATCTTGAAGGATTTAGTTCTAGCAGTCTCAGGAGTAGCTAAGAGTGATTTTGAGGTGGCTTTGTTTAGCTTGTCCTCTGCGCAGGCATTCTTTGATGCTTTACGGGTTGGGGAGTTAGTAGCAGCGAGTAAAAAATCAGACAACTCAGGGTTGCTTATGGGTAATGTTGTAGTTAAGGCTAATTTAATATTGTTAAAAATTGAGAAGTCAAAAATGGATCAGATGGGGAGGGGGCGTTGGATTTCTGTCCCCTTGCATCCGAAGCCAAGCATCTGCCCAGTAACTATAGCCAACAGGTATAATCAGCAGCGTCCAAAAGGGGGGGCTCAATGGCTTGTTCATGAAGATCTTCCCCCCTATCTAAGTTCCAGTTTAAAAGTTTATTCAATAGTTGCCTGATAGCCTTAGACATGCCGATTGAAGATTACAGCACTCATTCGTTTAGGATTGGGGCAGCAACTTGCGCTGCAGCATCAGGTTCTTCTGCGGAGGCAATTAAACACTTAGGTAGATGGAATTCTTCGGCTTACAAGAGTTACATAAGGGGGGATAATTTGCAGAAGTATTGGTCCTTCTGGCGTGTTTGTTCTTTGGGAAACCCAGTGCCTTATGCTACCCGCCACTAGGGGGGATTGGAGTTCTTTTCACTTTTGCCCTCAAATAAATAGGTTTTGTGTCATTCACCTCCATCTGGGTCACCTAAACAACTCATTTTCCCCCCTCCCCCCTGTTTTTGTTCCTGGTTAAGAGATTTTTAATATTAATATTATATTTTATTAATGCTATGTTATACGATTTTTCCCATTGCAGGTTTTTTGGGGAAAGATTGCCGGGTGTGGATTGTTGGCCATTCTTTTGTGTACTGGGCTAGCAGGCATAACTGCACCAGCTTAGCCCCTTTTAAGGTCTGTTGGATTGGGTTGAGAGGTTTTAGGTGGAGTGGCCTTTTGGACCTTCTTTGGCAGTCTGAGAGCAAGTGGGGGACCCCTGATTGTCTAGTCATGCACTTAGATGGTAATGACCTTGGCATGTGTAAAGGAGTTGAACTGATAATCACCATTAGGAGGGATTTGAGGTTTATAGCAGAGCGCTGGCCACAGGTTAAACTTTTTTGGTCCGAGATAATTCCAAGGAGCTTCTGGCGTGGTACCCAAGATGGGGCAGCCCTAGACAGAGTTAGAAGGAAGCTGAATGCTGCAGTGTCTAAGTTTGTGGTTGGTTTGGATGGGCATGTTATTAGGCACCCCGTCTTCGTTATGAGGAGGCGCATTTATATAGATCGGATGGAGTGCACCTCACCGAGGAAGGTTTAGAGTTTTTTGTCTTGGATATCTTGGCCTCATTGGAATATTTCAGAGGGTCTAGGTTTTTTCTTTGGTGGCATTACGTGGCCAATTTTTGACCATGCCATTGGCGGAAAGCAGTGCTCCTCGGCGGCTCAATTTTAGCGCAGCAGAGCTTGGCTAGCATTGCCCCTTTGAGAGAGGTGAGTCGGTTTCTACTTTAGGGGGGAAACAGGTCTTCATCCTAGGGAGAGACAAGCACTGTGCTAGTTAAGGAGAAGTGGTACTACCCAGGATGGCTTGCGCACGGGGTGGAAAACTCCACCCCATTTTGGTAAAGCGAATAACTAAATACGAGCTGTAGACCGAGGTAGCACTTCTTTTTCGCCACCACGACTAATCAATTCTAATTTGCTATAAATAAATTTGTCTGTGACCTCTTTTTCCAATTCTATACAGTTGTCTGTGTCTTATTTATTTAATTAAGTTAAGCTTAAGAGTGGTGTTTAAAATAATAAAACTATGGGTGACTGATACAAACTGCAGTGTATCTTCTGCACGTTCAGGGATCCAGGCTCAGATTTTCAACAAGGCTCAGAGCTTCTTGTTAGCTGAGACACTACACTCTGCTGTTGTCTTTATATTGCTGCAGGACTCCATAACAGAAATCCATGCCTACTTTCTTCCAGGGAGAGGGGAGTACAAAACCTTACAGAGATCAGGGTAAGGAATATCAAGAATTCAGTCACGGTAGAAGAGCTTATAGAATAAATGAAACATCCACAAAATATATGGCTCAAAACAAGAAAATCAATGATGTTAAATAGACAAACCATCAGTCAGCTGAAGAAAATGGTTTGGAAGATACAGTAGGTCCATCTAAAATGCTAATGCAGACACCTGCTTGCTGCATCTACGATCCCAGCACTGCAACCGAGGTCACAGCCTGGGATCGTCATCACAACCATTGCTGCCATCAGTGGTGATGGTTGCCCCTTTGGCCAGGCTGTTGTAGCTGAAGCTTGCTGCAGCCTGAATGGGTTTTGGCAGCTGTGAGGCCAGGAAATCTGACCTTGGTCTCATCCCTCCTGGAAAATGTAGTCGACATGCCCTAATTTCCAGGAACAGTGGCCAGCTACACCCCCGCCTGCCCTCCAAACATCACAGCATGTCAAATCAGGCCCATAGTCATCACACCCCCTTCCTTGTTAGCTGGTAATCACCTGCCTCTGTTATCAAGATAATTACTTTTTCCTAAATATAGCTGATAGGAACTTGTCAAAAGAACTGAATGGTCACTGCTCTTTACCAATGACAAACTCTCCTATGTATTGTATATCAGAAACAGGCACAGACATCAAATGTTCCATAGTTGATTGGGGGAGAAGGTTGTCTTCCAAATGGCTAGAGTCAATTGTATCAGATCCTTGTTGCTCTAGTACTTGGAGGACTAGCCTTAATATTAGAAATGTGGGCATATCCTATTATTAAAGATGGGACTGTGCTTTTTTATAGAACCCAGTTGTGAGATGGCAGAAAAATTGAGATAGCAGTCGGGTTTCCCAATAATGTTAATTTAATCACAAATTTCAACTTAAAACATACATATATCACAATATACTTCAATAAATATCATTTAGTGTATTATATTTCTAAAATCACGATATGGATAAATCGATCTATGTACTTGCATTCAATATATTGAATAAAAACTAGAGATGAGCGGGTTCGGTTCCCAATGAACTGAATCCACCCGAATTTAGCATATCCGAGTTGGATCCAAGCAGGCTCAGAGGGTCCCGCCTTACTCGATTCTCGAAACCGAGGCAAAACCATAGAGACGGAAATCTCGTGGTTCGCGAGCTTTCATCTCTATGATCAATGTAGTATATAGGGACCACGCGACAGACGCCATTTCACTCAGGCTGTGGAGACTGAACAGGGAGGGTGGGTAGTGTAGGGCTGGGAGAGGTGCTGGTCCTTGGCTGGTGACTGCTGATCCATTCTGGTCTCTGATTACGGTGCTGTCACTGTGCTGTCTCCTGAGTCCTGATCCATTCCAGTCTCTGGTCACGGTGCTGTCACTCACTATCACTGTGCTGTCTGCTGATCCATTCTGGTCATGGTGCTGTCTTCTGATACATCAGTGCTGTCTGCTGTGTCCTGGGCTTGTGCTGTGTTCATCTCTGGGCCCAAGTTCTGGAAAAAAAATCAGTGTCTTTATTATATTTTTCTGTGTGTGCTCATGGGTGTTAGGCTTAACCCAGTCGTGCTCAATCAAAAAAAAAAACAATACAAGTGTCTTATATAGCTATATTTTTTTATTATGTGTGTGCGTGGGTGTTAGGCTGAACCACAGTAGCGCACAAGATCCAGCAACTCCAGTCGTGCTCAATCAAAAAAAAAAACAATTAAAGTGTCATATATTTTTTTCTTCTGTGCGCTTGTGGGTGTTATGCTGAACCGGAGTAGCACACAAGATCCAGCGACTCCAGTCATGCTCAATAAAAAAAAAAATAATACAAGTGTCATATTTTTTTCTTCTGTGTGCTTGTGGGTGTTAGGCTTAACCGCAGTAGTGCACAAGAGTCAGCCAGCAACGCAAGCTGCAACCTTGTGCTGCCCAACTACAGTTGTGCTCCAAAAAAAACTCTGGGGCCAAGTTCTTCTGGAGCTGACAAAAAATAAAAATCACCATTTGTCTTTTTTTCTAATATTTTTGTGTGTGCGCACGACTGCATGTGTGTGAATTTTGTAACCACACCTTGGCTACACTATTGGTGATTGTGACACTGCTTCTAGGCTGCAGAAAAAATATGGAGGGCTGTCACATGACAGGAGAGCAAGGCGATCAACCACATGTTGTAGCTGCCACCAGCAGTGCAAGGTCGTCAACTTCCTCGACCTCTAGGAAGGCCCATGCCCCAGGGCTTAAGTCACGCCATAGATATGGTAAAGCAAGTTTTACTGAAATTAAGAAAAAAAAACTGAAAGGATATTTGCCTTTAGATAAACAAAAAATTGGCAATATGCCATTCACTACACGTAGTGGAAAGGAAAGGATTGGCCTTTCTTTATGAAGACTGCTTATAGCCCTTCTGCTTGTAGTAGTAGTGGTCCAATTAAAAATGTGAAAGTTTTTAAGACAGCTCCGGAAAAACCAACTGTGTGCCCTGAGAAATCGAAATCACAAATCCCCGAGGAGAGTGCAAGTGTGTCCGTGGTTGCCATGTGTGAGCCCGACCTAAATACTAGTGTACTGGAGGATCCTCCAAGTTCCAACATTTGTGTGCCCTCTGTAAATGTGGGGAAGGGCAGTCAACATCTTGCACACGTAGTCACTGAGGATGCTTCTGTGGAATTGCACATTGAGGAGGAGGATATTTTGGTGGAATAAGGCGCTAAGGATGATGAGGATGTTGATGATGAAGATGTTGGTGATGAGGATGTTGATGCCGAGGATGTCCTTTGTGTAAGTAAGGCAACAGCTGTTGCCCAATGTTTGAAAAAGCCAATGCCCATTGTTGTCATGCCAGGACAAAAGACAAAAAAATCTACTTCTCACGGGTGGAATTATTTCCATCCCGATCCGAACAACAGTTGTCAAGCCATATGTGCCCATTGCCATGCAAGAGTGAGTAGAGGGAGGGACCTAAACCACCTAGGAACCTCCTCCTTGTTACGGCACTTGGCGCACATTCATCAAATATCAAAGTGTACGTCGCCAAGTTCCCAGAGCTCAAAACGTAACAAGTCCATTGTCACCTATCTGATCCCTCTCTGTGGGATCCAAGCGCCTTCGATCTCCAACACCATCACCTGCATCATCACCAACATCCTCATTTGTGATCGGAAGTAATTTAAAAAAACAATTGATTATTAAACAGTCCTTTGATAGAGGAAGTAAGTACAACAGCTGTCACCCAGTTTCACAGCAGATCACTGACGCCATGACAGCTGTGCTAGTATTAGATGGTGAAATAATAAAAAATGAGGATGATAGTGTAGAGGAAGTGCAAAAGGAGGATGAGAAGGAAATTTGTGTCCTATCTAATACTAATGTGGATGTTGATGATAAGGATGTGGTTTTCGTAAGTCAGCCACCAGTGACAGCAGTTCTTGCTAATGATAAAAAGAAAGCCAGAAAAGCAATGTCTTGGGTGTGGAATTATTTGAATCTAAATTCTGACAACAGTTGTGAAGGCATCTGTTCCATTTGTAAAGGCAAAGTTAGCAGAGGAAGGGACGTTAACCATCTAGGCACCTCCTCCCTGTTACGTCATTTGCAGCGAGTTCATGCAATTTGTTTAACAAAATTATAATTTGTAAATTAATAACAAGCACTCCAGTATCAGCTACCAGCAGTTTGGACCAGCACATGCTCTCTCCACCACCAACACACTCATCATCAACCTCATCCTTCATAATTGAAGGTATTCCTTCCAAAAAATGTTTTGTGGGAGCCCAAACAAACCAAGGAGATCAGCCATGAAAGTGTCAGTCCTGGTAGCTAAAGTGCTTGGTTTGTTAAACTGTGCATGTCCTTTTTAATATCCCACATAAGAGTGGGTGGGAGGGACAATTCCATCTTTCCTTTACATTTGGCACAATTTGGGGCATTGCCGACTGACATTATTATAGTTTATTAAACTGTCATCCTGTCTGCCACTGCTGTGTGGCAATGTTTCATAGATGTCTGATATTTTTTTAAACTGCAGTCCGTTTGTGCCGCTGCTCTGTCGCTTACTTTAGCCAGCCAGCTCGCTTCAGCCTTTGGCCTAAATTGGTGAAAAATAGTGAAATCAGTATTGTGAGCTGTGAGGTGGTTAAAAATGCCTAGAAATGCCTGAAAATCATTGTTATTAAGGTTAATAATACTGTAGGAAAAAAAACAGGCCCAAATTATGTGGTTTTAGCTGTTTTTATGATTTTTTAAGAAAAAATCCAGATCCAAAACCAAAACCAAAGCACGAAAAGAAAACACAGAGGAAAAAAATCCCAAACCAGATTCAGATCCAAAACCAGGGGAGATCCAGATCCAAAACCAAAACCGAAACACGGTGGTCGGCGCACATCTCTAATAAAAACAGTCCCAAAAAAAGCACCAGCTGATGGAACAATTAGATATTGCTGATAGTTAAGTGGTGCTCTACTTGCATATTTATATGTGAAAAGTATCTCGTGCAGAAAGTTCTGTGGAATTCACTTATGCATAAACAGTTCCGGGCAAAAGACGTAAGTATTGCTTTGTAAAGCTCTTGCCGACACAGTCAGCAAACCTGCACTGAGGACACCGCTGGCACCCCCGCTCTGCTGACACCGCCGGTACCCTTCACTGAGAACACTGCCAGCACCTCAGCACTGCCATTCCATGTACTGAGGACACTGTCAGCAACCCCGCTCTGCCGACACTGCTGTCACAGTAAGTGCACTATTGGTTTATCCAACCCACACTGTATAACACACTGTATCCATTTTGGAAATTAGAAGCTGAACTGCCACATGTTAGTGCCGCCCACTGTGTCACTTAGCTTAGTCAGCCAGCTAGCTGGATGCAACCTTTTGGCCTTAACTAGATGAAGCAAATAATATTGTGAGGTGGTCAAAGTTGATTGAAAATTACTGGAAATAAATGTTATCGAGGTTAATTATACTGTAGGAAACAAAACAGGCCCATTTTATGTTATTTTTAGCTGTTTTTATGAAACACGGAGGTGAGGTTTTGGCAAAACCAATCCAGATCCAAAACCAGGGGGGATCCAGATCCAAAACCAAAACACGAGGATAAGCACACATCTCTAGTTACCACCCTACTTGATCAAACACAGGGGAAGAGTGATAAAGTGGAGAGAGATAAAGTACCAACCTATTAGCTCCTAACTGATATTTTTTTTAAACAAAGCTTGTAAGATGGCAGTTAGGAGCTGATTGGTTGGTACTTTATCTCTCTATCTACTTTATCACTCTCCAAGGCTTAGTAGATCTCCCCCACAGTGTTTAAATGTTAGCACTGCTACCAGACAGTGCTGGGCCATGGGTTAAATTTTGACTAAGGCACCACCTGTGTGAAGATCATGTGTTCTCCATGTATTGGGTTTCCTTTGGCTGCTCTATATTCCTCCCACAGTCCAAATATATTATGATAGGTCAGTGGTTCTCACACGGCCCTCAGGACCCCACACAGTGCATGTTTTGCAGGTCACCTAGCAGGTGCACTCATTACTCACTGACTCATTTAAAAAGATCCACATGTGGAGCTAGTATCCCACTTGTGATTCTGTGAGGAGACTGGGAAAACATTCACTGTTTGGGGTCCTGAGGACCGAGTTTGAGAACCTATGTGATAGGTTAATTGGCCTTTTAATTAAATGGACCCCAGTATGTGTAGAGAGTTTAGACTCCACTGCTGTGAATGATTTGACCTGCTCTGTAGAATTGTGTAATATATAGTATATTGGTGCTATATAAATAAAGGCTAAAAATCACAGATATTTCCATATACTCCAACTCAACTCACAACATGTTACTAATACCAGTTCTACATAAAAAAACCCTCAGCTGTACATTCATTTGAATGAATGGCTTTGAGTGAAATATTATAAGGCAGTCTAATCAAGCTTTATCTCAGTCAGTTCATTTTAACTTTAATTGAGTTACATGCAGCAATAAATACATCCACATTAACATTGCAATTATCATGTAGTTATATGTTCTGTTTAATAACTAATACATTATGACAAAGTAAATTATATGCAGATGACACAGTTAATGCACACAGTGATGCTTTACTGAGCTTGAATGGTAACTGTGTATTCAGCATCTATGGTGCTGCTATCACTCCCTCTCTCAGTCAGCAGTAAAAGCATCTATGCGGCTTTTGGTGCACTGATACTGCTGCTTTCAGTCTGCACTGCAGTTAGATGCAGGATTCCCTGAAGTACAGTACATTAGCTGCGCTAAAAGGAAAAAAAATATAAGAAAAAACAAAATGAAACTGTCATGAAAATCCTGATAACTAAAACTGCTTGTTCTAAATGCAATACATATTTTTATATATGCAGGAAATGTGAAAAGAGAGCTGATGCTAGGCTCTCACTACCAGTTTTATTACTAGAGATGTGCACAGATCGCTGTTTTGGTTTTGATTTTGACAAAACCTCCCTCAAGTGTTTTGGGTCGGATTTGGATTTGGTTTTGGTTTTGGCTTAAAATTGACAATAACAGCTAAAATCATGTTTTGACCTGTACTGTACTTTTTATATAAAATATGCTTAAATAAATCCTTAAAAAAAGTGTGAATGCTATGCAATCTGACCCATCTCAATGGCGCGGACCTAAAATGAAAACTGCTTTGATGGCTCAGCACTTCACTATTTCACTATTATACATCACACTTAAATATGGGCATTGGCATGACTAGGGACTTTGGAGCCCAGGGCAAGATGAAAAACGGAGGCCCCCCCCACCCCCTACCGATAACTGCGCAGCGCAAAAATGTGGGTGTGGCCACATTGCACAAGGTGCGTGGCCACTGCAAAATGGGTGCATGTCAACATGGCACACTACCATTTCTCGTCACTCTGGGAACATTCCAATTCATTCCATTTGCACCTTAATGGCCCCAGTAGTAGTGCCCCTTATGCAATACCCCCAGTAGCAGTGTTCCTTATGCAATGCACCCTGTAGGAGCGCCCCTTATGAAATTCGCCCAGTAGCAGTGCCCCTTATGCAATACCCCCTGTAGAAGTGCCCCTTAGAAGTAGTGACCCTTATTCAGTGCCCCCAGTAGTGCCCTTTATGCAGTGCCCCCAGTAGTGCCCCTTATACAATGGTCCTTATACAGTGCCCCCAGTAGTGCCCATTAAACAGTACCCACAGTAGTGCTTTTTATGTAGTGCCCCTTATGTAGTGCCCCTTATACAGTGCCCCCAGTAGTGCCCCTTAAACAGTGCCTCCAATAGTGCCCCTTATACAGTGCCCCCTATACAGTGACCCCAATGCAGTGCCCCCAGTAGTGCCCCTTAAACAGTGCCCCCAGTAGTAGTGCCCCTTAAATAGTGTCCATTATGCAGTTCCCCCAGTAGTGCCATTATCATATAAAACACACAGACACAACATAAAACAGAAAAATATACTTACCTGAATCCCCGCTCCTGCGCCCACCACCGCCCTCTCCTCCTGTCCCACCCAGCACTATGGGAGAGACGTCATGACATCTTACCCTTCACCCACTGTGGGAGCCGGAAAGCAGAGCTCATGAGGAAGCAACAGCTGGGCACCGGCCGTGGGTGCAGCAGCCAATAACAGTCTGTCTGACTCTTATTGCCTGCAGTGCTAAAACATCGGTGGCAGGTTTGTTTTAGTGTGTAGTGCACAGACTGCACTGCCCTGGACTGTGGCAGGCGGTGCCCCCCCTGCACTGCCAGGTCCAACGTTGCCCAGGGCACGTGCCCCACTTGACCACCCCACGTTACCCCACTGAATATGGGGCAGTACAGAATACAATCTAAGGTGAGTTAAAATACTCTGTATGGATTGTCCATACACTAGACTAAGGTCCCGATTCACTATGAATCGCTATTGCGATCACAGCTGTGATTATGCACGCAGGTCTGCTGTGAAAATATGCTAATGTCTACAATTGCAAGGCCAGTACAGAGACTCCCGCTACCGCTTTCGCACATCCGTAATACCTTGCAATCCTGCCTATACATCGGGAACATTAAGTAACAATGACCCCTCACGCACAATTACAGCAGGTCTGACCTTACTCAGAATTTACTAACCTCGTCGCACACAGTGAGCACTCAAGCTGCTTATGCCGTCGCAGTAAATAATTTATGCATGTCGATGCAATGGACACATGCGCAGTACGCAACAATTGGCCGTCTGCGTACGCTATCATAATAGCGAGCCATGGTGAATCAGTCCCTATGGCCAATGATATTGCAACAAATATAACTCATATAATTAAGTGTATATTTCTGATACTGTATATCCATATAATATACTGTATATGATTTTATTAGAATCCAGCACTAACAGTAGATATGGGCAGTCGTTGTAGCTGACTGCAATGTAGTGATGAAATGCTCCATTACATTTTAAAATTTGAAAAAGTAGCTAGTATGAGCTATAGTAAGTATTGCATATACATTAATGCTTTTATATTCACATTTTCATTTTAAGTGGTACAATATGCACAATGGCATTTGAAAAGACAGAACTTCCCTTATACAGTATATATTGTTTCCGTCTAACGGTGTCTTGTCTTGCAGCTTTAAAAGTCTATTCATCATCACTTCTACAAAAGCAGGTAAAATTAACATTTTCACCTGCAATTGTAAAAATTAAGTTTTCAGGCCATTCATCAAAAAAGTAAAGCGGGAGATATCACAGATAATTAACATAATTAATTGACCCCTTAGTAACAGACATGATATTCTTGAGAAAAATCAGTGTTAAGGCGTAGCTGCCTATAGTTTCATATAAGGTGGCCATATCCTCATTACAACGTGTGTGACAGGCAGAAGTGATGGGTGGTTTGGTATGCTTGTGGTGTGGCCTAATTTGTCCAAATATTTTTTAGTCATTAGTGTTTGGAAGAATGAGTAACTGTCATAAATGACTTAAGGAAACATTTAAATGTCTTATGGTGCAGTGGTTAGATGATGTCACAGGAGAACTTCTGCACAGATGCTAAAAATGCACCCTGAAATATAAATTTAATAAAATGTATTTTTTTTTTATGTGACCTCTTCAACAGTGATGGGATCCTAGTGTTTTAATTATGGGGATGGGATTGAAAAAGTACATGATTTTAGCTGTTTTTAAACAAATTTTTATCATTTAAAACAACAAAATCCAGATCTAAAATGAAAACACTTTGAATCAAAACCATAACCAAAAGACGAAGATGAATCCAGATCCAAGACCAAAACATGGGGGGCAGCGCACATTTCAACTAGATATTAAGTCCTAGAGACAACCAAGTACCAGTACAATTGTTGAGTTCCATGGAAATAAGTAACAGTCTCATAAAGATCAGTTCTGATAACTTAACAACATCTGTCCTAATAACATGAGGTCCCCAACAACCAGCTAAGCAAAACCACCCCATTTTTCCCACACCTTAATTCAGATATGTAAATTAAGTCCTCATTGGTGGCTAGAATGCCAAACATAGCCCATTTTGATAAATAGCACATAAAGCAGGCCTTTTTGATGACTAGTGTTTAATGCAGTTCTCCAATCTGGCAGCAAGTGTATGGCAGAGCCTCCCATGTAGAGGTAAGTGTTTAAATCAGGCCCCTAGTTAGAGGGCCAGTGCATGGCTGGACTTACAACCTGGTGGTGACACAAGGTGTTGTAAAAAATATTTTTGTTAATAGTGAATAGTTAATAGTGAATCTTTTTATAAATAGTGGCAAACAGCAACCTGTTAATTGTCAGCTAAATGATACTGACAGTTTCTGTCTGATATGCCCTAAAATACACAAACAAGCCACAGACTCAATCCTATGGGGTCAGACCTGAAAAGGGGATTTGCACTATTATTTGTGAACTTTTTGGTTTTAATAAAGAAGTGTGCCTAACAGATTTTCTAGCCATCAATCTTTGTATTTATATACTGTATATTGTGACAAAGAGAGAAGTTTGCCATGACCATTTAGTGAAAAAGCTGACTGATTGTCAGGGAGTCTGTAGGCACAAGCTGCAGACAGAATTAAACCTATATAGTTTCCTGCACACATGAGGGTTGGGTATGGGATGCTGGCCCTTGGGATCCCGGCGGTCAAAATCCAGACACCGGCATCCCAACTGGGTGAGAATACTGACACTTGTTGGTCAATATCCTAACCCTCCCCGGTTCCTAAACCTGACCCCACCCCCCCTAGTGCCTTAACCTAACCTCCCCCTCCTCGCGCTCTAAAGCAAACCCTCCTAGTGCCTAACCATAATCCCAAAAGATACTTACCTTTGGGATTATGGCACAGGGATTCGGACAAGTGTTGGTTTATTCTAAGTGCCGAATCTTGCATATTGGGATACTGACCACATGCCCACAGAACAGATGCTCGCAAGTAAAGGACATGGGTGTAATTGGTATAGGCCTTCAGGGAGTCTGTGGCTCATGCTGCTGGGAGGATTAAAGATTTACACTTTCCTGCACACAGGACAGATATACACAGAAGGAGGATATTGGGTAGTTGTTTTTTGTTGTGTTCATTAATTATTACTTCGGGAGGATAATAAATAGGGGATTGTGTAATGTTGGTGGGATATCTGATGCTGTACTAGTTGGTCGGTCACTAAATACTGTAGGTGGCCTTTGTACGGTCAGTGACCATGTTGCAGGCTTTCTTTGAAACTATTGGATATAGATTTGCTATTGCTGTCTTTGCCACCCTGACAACTTGAAATAATGTTTGCAAATAGTGCAGACATTAGATCATATACAATCATAAATTATTTTGCTACTATTACATTATGATTGTAAATAATATAATGTTTGCACTATCTGCCTGCTTAGTTGACATAAAGAATTAAATGAATGGTGATTAGCATATAGTAAGTATTATAAATGGGAAAAATATACAGTATATATTTTTCTTAAATCATATAATCTCCCTAATTGTAATGTGTATGATATATAATGTGGCCATAATTCAATACTGCCTCTAATGTTTCATTGGTTCCATGGCTGCACCTCGGGCCATACCTCCTCCCAGCATCAGTGAGAAAAGATGGAGCTGGCCATGCCTTAGACTGTAGATGTGCTGCCCTGCAGCTGCACACTGGTAACAAATGGGCCTCACTCTGAGTAGTGTGGAGAGGGACCTGTGTAAATTTACCTATGGGGCCCCTGGTTCAGTGAAAGCATTATCAATCCAATTGGCTTCAATGGAATCCATTAAAGCTTCTGGCTAATTGATTTATCCTTAAACAAGAAACTTATTGCTACATATGTGTCCTCATACACCGTGGGGTAAATTTGCTAAGCTCCTTGTTTGTTCTGTGTTTGTCAAATATTAAACATGGGTAGGAACGATCATACACATGGGTTTTGTTCTAAAAGAAATTAAAAAATTTACTAAGGTCCCATGTTTGATAGGATCGTGTTTTCTAATGGTGTATGTCCTTGTTCCTACCCATGTTTTCTGTCTGTGTTTTCCTCCTGAACAAGCAGCCTACACATATCAGTGAGATACGTGCAGGCTGCTTGTGTGCAATAATGTTCAAAGAAATTTTAAAAAATGTAAACAAAAAAAATTACGTGGGGTGCCCCACCAAAAGCATGACCAGCTCAGGGCTCCAGGAGCCAGTCCTGGTACTAAAAATATGGGGGACAAAATGTGTAGGAGTCTCCCATATTTTATGAACCAGCACTGGGCTCTGTGAGCCAGTCTTGGTTTTAAAAATACTGAGAAAAAATGGTGCGGGGTTCCCCATATTTTTTAAATCAGCACCGGACTCAAACAAGCCAGATTGTAAAGCCACAGCCAGGGGACCCTTTCTCCAGGTTACCCTGGCCAAAGCATTAAAACCCAAAACTAGTCAGCCCAGGACAGGGATTCCAGGGGAGGAGGGACCCCCCAATAAAGGGGTCCCCCTTGTCTTGAGCACCCTAAACCTGGACTGAAACCCGGGGCTCTTCCCTGCATCCCTGGCCAGTGGGTGCATGCAGGGCTGCCATCAGAAATTACAGGGCCTGGGACTGACAAAGTATGCAGGGCCCCCTCGGGAAGGGGAGGGGGGGGGCATGGCAGAGGTGGGTGGGGCTACAGCAGGGGGTGGTACAAGAAATTTGTTCAAAAAGCCAGTTTATAAAGCTGTAAAGCAATGTTGATTTCTGAAATTTTTATATATATATATATATATATATATATATATATATAATAAAAGGCCAGAAGCACACAATACATTGAAAAAGACAGACTGGGGGGAGGCACATGGCAGAGAATTCTGGGTGGACTGGGGGGGACATGGCAGGGGTGGCTGGCAGCACATGGAGGGCTGGCTGGACTAGTGGGGGAAGCACAGTGCAGAGAAGCCTGGATGGACTGGGGGGGCTGGACAGGGAAGGCTGGCAGTACTAGGAGGAAGGGAGACAGGGCAGCCTGGCTGGACTAAGGGGGGAAGTACTGGGCAGGGATGAATGGCTCAGATGGGGTGGACAGGGCAGGGACGGCTGGCTGGACTGGGGGGAGCACAGGGCTAAGTCTGGGATTACTGGTAGTGTACCTGTAGAAATTCGCCAGCGTAACCAGCCCACCAGAATAGCAGCCGACTGCATTTGGAGAGAGAGGACCTGGGTGGCTCTGACAGTACTGCTGCACTGGTGGCAGCATTTCAAATATGGTGCCGTCGGTGAGCCAATCACAGCTCATGGACCCGCAGCCAATCAGGAGCAGCCGCTCCTGATTGGCTGCCGTTCCGAGAGCTCTGGCTAGCTTGCAGCTGTGCACCATACATGCCTCCGGCATGTTTATAATTCTACCGGGCTTCCGGCACAGCATTGCTGCATCCAGGCCCCCCTCTCTTTCATCTCTCTCTGGGCCTGGGACTCAAGGCCTGGCGGTCCCCCCCTGATGGCGGCCCTGGGTGCATGGGTAATAGTGATTTAATAAATGGATACTATTGTTTTTTATGGTGAAACTACAGGTGCCAGTGTATCTGCTCTTTGGCACTTGTGGAACTACAAGTGCCAGAAGAAGGCCAGGATCAGTACCCCCAGTGTAAAAAAAAATATAAAAAATGACAATACACACAAAACAGAAAGTACTGAACAAGTTTATTAAACACTAAACACACACATACATTCTTACATTGTCCCTGGTGATCGGTCCCCATGTCCACAAGAAATCCGTGGTTATCACTAAAAAAAATAAAAAAAATAATCACCTACCTCCTGGCACAGGTTGGTCCTCATGTACACTGAAGAGATGTACTCTATGTGTTACCACATACATCTCTTTCCTGGGTTAGGGTTAGGTTTACAGTTAGGCACTTACCAAAGGGTTGGGATTAGACACTTACCCCGACGGTTAGGGTTAGGCACCAGGAGGGAGGGTTAGGCACTTTACCGGAGGGTTAGGGTTAGGCACTAGAAGGGATGGTTAAGGTCAGGCACTATAAGGGATGGTTACAGTCAGGCACCTACCCAGATGGATAGTGTTAGGCACCAGGAGGGAGGGTTAGGGTTAGGCACCAAGGGGAAGGTTAGGGTGAAGATTTGGGTAAAATAAAAAACATGTGTCAACCATGTGTGTGTCAACCATTATTGTGCCTCCCTTTTGACCCTGTTGACCATTTGTACATGTTGACTTTCTTCCATGTCGATATTTAGTGTGTCTAAATTTTTTCCCTGTCGACCTGGGGGTAAATTTACTAAAGTGAGAGTTTTTAGAAATGGAGATGTTGCCCATAGCAACCAATTCAATTCTACTTAACATTTACTGTATCTAGCACCTTCTAAAGATAATAGCTAGAATCTAATTGGTTCCTATGGGCAACATCTCCATATCTAAAAACTCTCACTTTAGTAAATTTACCCCGTGGTGTCTATCTAGTCATTGTAGATCTTTATACTGTCTATCTTTTATACCACATCCAATAAATTGTTTAAACTGTAAAATTACTGCTATAATAGGGTTCCCAAGGCCG
Source organism: Taudactylus pleione (assembly GCA_031769625.1). NCBI lineage: Eukaryota > Metazoa > Chordata > Amphibia > Anura > Myobatrachidae > Taudactylus > Taudactylus pleione. Next base: position 2,471,313 of record JAUIMM010000099.1, read on the forward strand.
TAAAACTAGCCCAGAAGATTGTATGAATAGAGCAAGATTACTTGAGAAAACCTTGCTATAGAGCACATTATGGTTTATAGAAAATGTATTGTGTTAGCTCCACCCACTTTCATACTGCGCAGTTTACAGTCTGCCGGTCACACCCAATTCCTTCTGGTACTAGTTGTCAGCTCCAGCAAAACCATTAATATCATTGTATTAAACATTCTTTTTTATAAAGATACTGCATGTTTGTATTTAGGTTAACTTTAGATCAGTAATTTTTTTTTTACATTTATCACTTGCTGTAGAATACATCTACAGAAGAACAGTCATATTTAATTACACTGCTTTTTCATTTAAGAGCAAGATTGGGAGTGTTAATAGGAAACTCATTATTATTTCATAGACAATTTGACATCTAATACTAGTTGACGAGTTTTGCTGCCATTGGTAAAGATTACATTTGTGATAACACAGAAAGATTTTCAGTAAATTAGAGCCAGAGGTCTTGCAAGGGTTTTGACATAACACCAATTAAGTTGACAGTTGTGTATTTGTTGTACAATGTCGAATGTGGTGCGGTTGGTGTCATATGTTGATGCAGTACAATTCAAGTAAAGCTAAATGTGTCGTCTGCTGTCAGTTCAGAATAGGATTGTGCATTTGACACATTGGGCAGGATGCGCTAATCTCAGAAATGCGGTCAAACCCCTGGAAATGCCATTTTTGGTAGCCTGACCACATTTCTCATATACATCAAGCCCCTGAAGGTTATACATTCTGGTGCTTTGACGTGGTGGGCAGCTCCATCTTCACATGTTGTTGCCCAATAGAGGCCTATGGGCTTCTATTCACAAAGCTCCACTGGGAGGGATCATATTGCACAATCGGATCCCTCCTAACGTCCCCTGCAGCACGCGCTTCCTTGAAGGACGCCAGAGGGACTTCTGGTCATAGACCTGAAAGTCCCTCATTCACAAAGGACCGCTCTTACCAAGAGAGCTGTCCTTTGTATTTTTCTACATGCATACCGGTGTAACTAACGCCGGCTTACATAAGAAGAGTGGAGTGAGGCATCACATCCCGAATGTGATGCATCATGCATCTCGTCCTTTTGTGCCCTTCAAGAATTTATACAATTTGATCCTAAAAATTTGTTTTAGGAATTGCAACTATTACAATGTGTTTTTTCGAGTTTGGACACAGGTGGACTTAATTAGCCACTGGGCTTGCCGGGCGGCTGAAGCTCTGGGTTTAACGCCCAGAGGTATTCAATTACTAGCCAATTTCCCCACACAGTAAACCTGCAGCTAACACGCATTAACCCATAGATTCTGGGATCTACAGGTTACCCTGTGCAGTAAGCCCCAAATATTTCCTTGTGCAGCAAATTGAATCTGCCCCTTAGTGTGAACCTTTCTGGATAGCCATTTTGGATAACACACAAGGCCTGATTCTGAGGTGGACAAGGCCACATCTATGTTTGCGTATTTTGTCGCAGTCGCACCTGTGACTTTACGCTAATATTGGTATATAAACTTTCTTGATGTTAAGCTGTGTGCCGAATTGTGCAAGTACTGAGATGCCCACTATATTCCTGTTTGGTGCATCTTTAAATGCCACCATCAGATGCACCATTGAAGCTTGCACCGCCCCATGCCAGGTGCAGATTTTCCATCAGAGTATGGTCTCAAATATAAGTATCTGAGATTAAAACCACTTCTGTGACACATCTGCTTCACTCCTGTAACACACCCATAAGATGGAACATCTATGTATGCCTAAATAGCCAGCTTCCAGTCACCTACCAGTAATGCCCAGCACATTTCAATACATTCTGGTGCTGAGAAGGGGTGATGGGTACTAATTACCTGGGCCCAGGTTTGTTGGAGGGTCCCGACGGGGGCCCATTCCCCCCTTCCCTGTTACACTTTTTATCTACAGTCAGCAGCAGCAGGCTCTCTCCCCAGCCCAACACACATTGCTGTGTGCTGGTCTGCTGAGAGTCCAGGAAGGCCCTCTGCCTGCTGTGTAGGGGAAAGCAATTGCACTGATCGCACTGCCCCTGGATCTGCCCCTGGATGAAGAGCGCTTGGCACCCCTGTGCAGCCAATCAAGTGAAAGAAGTGGCTCAGTTCTGAGGAGTTAGTATGTCCATATAGTTAACGAATAATAAAATAAAAATTACATTTATTTCATGGATTGACCACACCATCTTTGGTGATTGGCCATGCCTCCTTTGGCAGCTCACCATTTTACTGGCTTCTCTGCTTTGTGGGGTGTGCACACACTATTTCACGGGCCCCTACCATTGCATTCCCCTGGTGGGCCCTTCATGTCACGGATTTGCAGCAGAACCCTAAATATTTCTCTTACTAAACCTCAGTGTCAATGTGATGAGCATGTTACAGCCGAGTGTTTTACTAAACCTCCCAATTTACTAAGCTGTGATAGCATCTATCACTGAATGGAAAATATTAAATAAATGGGTTTAATTATTTCCTATGAGAGAACGGGGACCATTACAATAATTTGTGCATTCCCAGACTTCTGTAACTACTAAACATTGTGAGAAGGTGAGATTTTGCCTCACTACTGTTGATGATATGTCTGTGAGGCCACAATAATGTTTATAAACCACATTATTGTCAGGGGTAAATTTACTAAGATGGGAGTTCTATTTAAGAAGTGATGTTGCCCATAGCAACAATCATATTCCAGGTATTATCTTGTAGAAGGTGCTAGATAAATGAGAAGTAGAATCTGAATTGGTTGCTATGGGCAACATCACTTCTTAAATAGAACTCCCATCTTAGTAAATTTACCCCTCAGTCTTTGAGGCTTGTTCACACCTATCTGCTGACCTATTTTTAACACGTGTTTATCCTCGCTACCAGTGTAATTGTTGTTTTGATAAAAGCATAACACACTAAAAGCAAATGGAAAATAAGTCATAAATGCCTCTAATGTGTGTGTTAGTTTTATGCAGCTTCTTACTTTTTACTACATGAACACATCATTATTTTTATTATCTTTTTATTTATGAAGTACTTTCATATTACGTAACGCTGTATATTGAGGTGATATATGAGGACAATTCTTGCCCACTCTACTAACCTTTTGTGTTCATCAAGTAGAGATGAAAATGTATTTAATATTCAACTATATATTAACCTAAATTGTATCTGTCAGAGATCAGTATGTGAACAAAATGTTATCGTCTCTGCTTAACAGATGATTTTTTTTTCATCTGCATTAACTGTACAGAAATCTGCTCAATTCTATTCTTTACAGCACTGACATAATGACCTGCTTGAGCGGTAGTCTTATTAATACATTTTCCCTGCAACTGTATATTATATAGTAGATAAATCAATGGCAAATAATTCTGATATATATAAGGTACTGTCCTTGTATGTTAATGATACTTAAAGTATCAAAATATACTTGATATAACATGATTGTATACATTTTAGGAAACATCCTAGACGTGTCCTCTTCAGATTGCATTCTATGCATGCTAGTTTCCAGCAATGTACATTTAAACATGCTATAGGGAAACTGTGTATATTAATACCTAATTATTACTGGTAGATTGATGTATCCTCTATCCCAGTGATTGGCAACATAATACACTCAAGGCTCTATTTATTAACATTATTTTTAATAAAATAAAGTGAAAAAGGGTGTTTTCACACCCTTTTCACATTATTTTAGTATCACCTATAGTTATTACATGCCAATTGGAGTAGAATTTGTAAAATTCTACTCCAACCCCTAAGTATCACTTATTTTTAGTAATCAGATCGCATTTCCCGTAATTGTAATGGGAATGTGATCTGGCCAAAGTCACTAAAAATAAATTGTAAAAAAAATACCTAGGGAGGCCCTGTGATAATAACGCCACCTGGAGGTGGTGTTATCCAGGGTCTCCCCCAGTTACCAGACTCCTGCTCCGCTCTAATGGGGAGAGCAGAGCCGGGAGTTGGTCCCAGTAATCAGCTGTGTGGTCTAAACAGACCGCAAGCTGATTACTGTAAAAAAAAGAAAAAAAAAATTGTAAAAATTTTTTATTTACTTACCTGACTCCAGGGATCAGTGATCGGGCCTCCGGTGATGTTTCCCTTCCGGTCAGCTGGTCTCCCATAGTGCACTGCAGCCCGGTCAGCAGGTGATCGGGTCCCAGTGCTGTATGGGATATCACCTGACCGGACGCATGGAGGACATCACCGGAGGCCCGGATCATGCAGGTATGTGCTATTAAGGGAGAGGAGGGGGTTGTGGGGGGTCCTTGATCTCAGGGGGCTGGGCTTAGTGCCAGGGGGCGGGGCTTAGCGCCGGGGGCAGCAGCGGTCGACATGCGCGGGCACTTTGTCATGGTATTTTTTGCGAAAATCCTGTGACTAGTGTGAGGAGGGGATTCGCAGGGACAGAGCTTTATCGCAAACTCTGTCACTGCAAGGGATTTGTAGTAAATCCCTGTGATATTACCTGAATTCGCAATGCGAATTCAGTCGATAATATCACACTACAATCTGCATTCAATATGCGGATTGTAGTAAATCGAGTCCTCAGAGAGGTAGCAATGTACACACTGGGGTTGTTGGATTTGATTCACCCAGTGAAGTGTAAGTGCTGTCAGTGATGAGTGAAAGGGATATATTTACTAAAGTGCGGGTTTTTAGAAGTGGAGATGTTGCCCATACGTAGTAACTAATCAGATTCTACTTAACACGTATCGGGTAGCTTCTAGAAGATAATGCCTAGAATCTGATTGGTTGTTATGGGCTCCACTTCTAAAAACCTGCACTTTAATAAATATAACCCAAAGAGTCTAACAAACTCACCGGTTTTCACCAAGACTAACACAAGGTGGTATAGGCATCGCTGTCAGGAACCTGCAGCCTGCAGCCCTCTATCTGCCCAAACACATGGATGGCAAGGAAGGCACACAGGTCACCAGTAGCAAGGTACGAAATCAAAGTCTGGAATAATACTCTAAACATAGTAATGAGTCCGGTTTAAACTAGCTAAGTTTCAAAGTCGGAGGTTCAGGCAATTGGCCGGGGTTTCAAGCAAAGGTGCGGAGTCAAACAAGCAGAATTACTGTAGTACACGGTAAATCAGACAGAAATATACCGGAGCTGCTGGAGCTTGGGCTTGTGACGTAACAGTCTGATGCTTTGAAGTGCCCAGAGTGAATCTTTAATAGGATGGCAATTGAAACTTGGCACCAACTTTACAGACTCACATATGCCTGTCATTTAAATTCTACAGAGGGACTGAGCGCACACCCTTGGGGGAAACACAGAGATCACAAGAAGCATTTAGGATAACACACGGCCACTGGACCTGAGGGCCGGTGTTCGGACCTGTTAGAACGGCACTCAGGGCTCTTTTGTAAAAAAGCATGTGCTGCCTTCTAGCCTTCAGAAGGGAAGCATGTTGCACTAAATCTTAGTAGTAAATTGAAACTATACTTTTAACCAAAGAGACACCAATCTGTAATAACTAGAGATGTACGTCAAACAATTTTTGCTGGTTTTTGTTCTAATTCATCAGGCAGTTTTGGTTTTGGTATTGTCAAACCACCATGACTGGTTTTGGAAATATTGGCAAAAAAGATAAAATAACATAATTTTAGCCTTTTTTGTTCATAGAGTATTATGAATCTCAATATTCAATTTTGTGACTGGGTGAGAGCTGTCATACTTGCTTCCCCTTACAGAGGATTGTTTCACAGTCAGTCATTTTTTTTAATAGTAGTCTTCTTGGTGTCCTGCTGGGATGAAGGTCTGTACCCAGAAGCAGGCCTAGTGCTGAAGGATTTTTCTGAGGAATCCTGGACAGGGAAGAAGTCACCTAGACTTAACAAATTGGATGCAGGACTACCTCCAATCATTACTGTGGATATTGAGGATGAAGGTGTTGGTGGTAGAGATTGCAGGTGCAGGGATCTAGTTGAACTTGAGAGAAGAGAGCTAGCTGATGCTGGACTGCTTGTTGTTATATTTTTAGCACCTGTTTCTCATGTTGTCAAAAAATGTTCATGCGTTCGTTGCTTATTGTGGTTTTACAAAAGCTACAGATGGCTTGACAATTGTCAGTATTTGGGTAAAAATAATTCCACACATAAGAAGTGCATTTTTTGGTCCTATGCCCAGGCATGACAATGACCTTCCTCTTATCATGGCCAAGAGCTGCTTCCACTGGTGCCCGACTTACACAAATAACAACATCCTCATACTCAACATCACCACTAGCACCGACGTCAGCTCCATAAATATCCCCCTCATCCTTTTACTTCCTTGATGGCATCATCAATTTCGATGTCATCCGCTATATTTGTGCTGCTCATCCCCAAATTTGCAGAGAGAGCAGAATAGGTGGAAGGCGGCTTCTCTGGGAGTATCAGAAAGGTCAGATTCACACATCGCACTTGTGGATGCACTTAGACTCCTCAGGGATTTGTGACATTTTTGTTTCTGAATGCACAGTGTGCTCTACTGCCTTAGAGGTTTTACTTTTTTTACACCTTTTATACATTCTGAGTGACAAGGTCTTCAGTCATCATGAGAGGCAGAGGGAGCTGCCTCATTGACACTTGCAGAACTACCACAAGTCATAAATAAAGGCCAAGGCCTGAGTCTTTCCTTGCTACTGCGTGTGGTGAATGGCAAGTTGGCAATTTTATGTTTTTCTGCACCACACTTTGCCTTTATTAGATGTGTTTTTTTCTTTAGCACTGTATATTACTTTTTTTATTTTAGATGCTCTAACTTAGACCCTCTATGCCCTTGAGCATCAGCTTTAGTAGATGACGTTGAAGGGCTAGCGTCATCATCATTACTGGTGGCAGCAGCTGCAACAACAGTATTTGGTTGCTCGTATTCTCTAAATGGAACGTCATCCATTTTTCAGTTAGCAGATCTCTGCGTGGCTTATATATGCATGTGAACAAAAGAAACTGCACCAAACAGTACAAACAATACAATTATTTTTTTTGATGGCACAGCTCTATTCCTGTGTGACTGGAGCAACAGAGCTTATACATGCATGTGAGCAAAACAAAGCACACAAAACAGTACAAACAATACAATTATTTTTTTTTCGGGCGCAGCTATATTCCTGCGTGGACTGGAGCCACAGGGTTTATATATGCACATGAGCAAATCAAAGTGCACAAAACAGTACAATACAATTATTTTATTAAATTTTTTTGATATTGCAGGCGCAGCTCTATTCAAACAGCGTGGAGTGGAGTTGCAGGGTTTATATATGCACATCAATGTCTTACTGATGGAGTCTGGACACATCACAGCCAATACAGCAGAGTACAGCACAGCATATAGCAGTGTGCACCCCCTATACACATTGACTAAGAAGCACAGCCACTTGTATAATTCAAGCCACTGTAAAACAGGTTGACGCAATAGGTATCCCAGCATGCCGGGTGATGTGATGTTATAGTGTACTCATGTCAGTGTCAATAAAGATACAGCCATAAAAATATATATATAAAAACATATATATTATAAAAAAAATATACATAAAATATATGTGAGCATCTGTCTAGAAAATAGTTCTTACGTGGTGACATGCTACATCAGTAAAAACACACCGCCCTAAAGGAAGAAGGAAACTATCTATTTAAATCCTCCCCCTTCTTTACATATACCGATATAGTGGCTTGAATTATACTACAAGCAAGATCCCATTGGAGAAGAGGATTCGCCAAGAAAAGTGTATATTCTATGTTGGACTTTGATTTTGCACGCTTATTGCTTGAATTTTTGTATTTGTTTTTATGTGTGAAATAGGTGATTTAATCTTCTAGTATTGTGCTGCTTTATCAGGAGCGAAAGATGGAGTGTTCAATTTTTTGTATAATAAAAAAACATGCTCTATGTGATTTTTTTTCTTTGAGCTTGTTCCATAAATCTTGCTCATGTTTTTTAAAATGTTTTTCTAATTTGCATAATTTTTCCCAATAGGGTTGCATGAATGCAATTTTAAAAGCCTAGCTTATTTTATAAATGCTGCTTATCATGTCTAAGATGACCTTTGCAGTGATATTGAGCCAATCAAATATTGATAAATATGCAATGTTGAGTGATCAAACATAAAAATGCTTGACATATGGTAGGGCTGTAATTAGATATCACCCAGCATCTGCAGCAAAACAAACCATGAGTCATGTCTGGTACAGAATTATATTTCGGTCTCTCTTTTATGTTAGACAGGCTAATTTGATGGATTTGTTGATGGTTATAGGCTCAATTTAAAGTCAAGTTATCAGTGTGAATGCTCTGACAACTCTTTGTTTTGCCACATCCCTGGGTATTGGATAAGTATGTCCAACTGCAGGCCACAGAAAACCCATTTTGTGCAGTAACATGTGGTTAAATGTAACTTGCACTTGCATACCCTTATGCCTCAAGATTAAGGCGGGCACATGCAAATAGTTTACAGTTTATTCTAGAGCAGTAACACAATGAATGAAGTGGTCAACACATGAATAACAAATCAGAATGGCTTATGTGTGATTGTGCATTGACCCAATGACGTGTGATTGTGCATTGACCCAATGATGTGTAATTGTGCATTGACATAATGATGCCAAATATTGGAATTAGGTCAGTTAAATTCATTCATAAGTGTTTTTGCTAGGAATGTAGTCACTATATTAATGTTCAGAATGCCGACATATTCAACATTCAACATAGCTAGGGAAAGGCTGTGATTAGGCTTAGGCTGTATTTAGAGTAGGGGTTATGGTTACGGTGCATTTAAGGGAAGCAACAGGATTAGGCTGATTAGGTTTAGGCTGAACATAGGGTAAGGGTTAGGCTATGGTTATGGTTAGGCTGCATTTAAAGTAAGTGTTTGGGTAAGGCTGTGATTAGACTTAGGCTGCATTTAGGGTAAGGGTTAGGCTATGGTTAGGGTTAGGCTATGGTTAGGATTAGGCTGCATTTAAGGTAAGTGTTAGGATTAGGCTGTGATTAGACTTAGGCTGCATTTAGGATAAGGGTTATGCTATGGTTAGGGTGGTATGTGGTCGGGATGCCGACGGTATAAATGCTGACCGTTGGCATCCTGACTGTCTAATCCCGGCAAGTGTCTAATGACAGGTGTCGAAATCCCAATGCCTGTCATTTTACCTACGTCGAGAGCCTGTCACCCGGCTTACTGATCGAAGGTAAGCCAGGAGCGCACAGCCGTGGGGGGGAGGGTTAGGTTAGGGGCTCCCGGGGGTGACTTAGGGTTAGGCACCCACTGGGAGGTTAGGGTTAGGCTAGGGGAAGGGGGGGTTTGAGTTAGGCACCCCCGGGGGGAGGTTAGGGTTAGGCACCCCCGGGGGGGACCTAGGTTTAGGCAGCAGGGATGGGGGGGGTTAGGTTTAGGCACTTAGAGTGGGGATAGGCACTTGGGGGGGAGGTTAGGGTTAGGTACCCCTAAGGGAGGGTTAGGGGAGGGAGGTTAGGTTAGTAAGTAGAAAATATACTCACCTGTCAAGATCTTCACTGCCGGGCATCCGCTGTCGGGATTTGAAAATCATACTGATTCCGGTTAGGGTTAGGCTATGGTTAGGATTAGGCTGTAAGTGTTTGGGTAAGGCTGTGATTAGACTGCATTTAGGGTAAGGGTAAGGGTTAGGCTATGGTTAGTGTTGGGCTATGGTTAGAGTCAGGGTAAAATTGTACAATCGACATTCTTCCTATCAACATGTAGCATTGTTCACTTTTTTTTACTTTATTATTAATTCAGTCTGACTACTTCAGGAAAAAAATTCCATATGTATTTAGGATACTAATAAAGAAGAAGACAAGGGATTCAAATGACTATTATTTTAAATAAAAGTGTTTTAAAATTAGTGTCTCTGCTTTTTAAAAAAAAAAGTTTTTAGCTACTATTGTGGAATTACAGATTCCAAGGAGGCTGGCACTTGTAGTTCCACAATTTCCAGAATACCCTGGCAGCAATGGGTATGGTGGTGCTTACAATTCAACAAGTGCTGGCATACCTAAAAAATCAATGGCCCTCATTCAGAGCCGCTCGTAAGCGGCAGTACGTTCGTTCCGAGCGATATTTGCACATCTGTGCATGCGTACGGTTTTTAGTACGCATGCGCGAACCAGTCAGTGCGGCCGAAAATCGTTTGTTCGCTATATAGCGAGTGCCTGCTAATTTGAGTGACAGAATGAGGCGTATGTGGGTGGTAACAGGGGAAGGTGCTTGAAAAGGGGGAGTGGAGATCAGAACGCAGGCGTGCTTAAAGGTCAAAGCGGGCGTTTTATGGGTGTGCATAATTAATACAGCAGCGTCATTCACCACGTCACTGGGTTATTTTATAGTCAGAACTGCTCGCAATATTGTGGTTGAAAAAACCAACCACAAGAATAGCGAGCAGTTCATACGCTGTTCGATGTACTCGATTAATCTAATAAATAGCGGACATGATGTATGATGCGAGCGGCCAGGGGGCGTTTTTATCAAATAAACGAGCGTATGTTTTGCTCGCTCGTTCAGACATGGAGGCGGCAACAGACCGCAAAGAGCGAACGGTTCATTTGAATAGCCACCCCCTTTTAATGAACGAGCGAGCGCTAATTGCGAGCGGCTCTGAATGAGGGCCAATGTCTGTAATGACTTGTTGGCATTTTTGGTTCATCAACTGTACATCTAATCTATTTTTTTTTTACTTTACACCCCACTATCCATGCTGTTTGGCCTTGGACCAGGAGTACCTCAGGCTTCCCTGGTGTCCCTATTACAGTGCTATCATACCAGCCTTGTTCTAGTTGCCACTTTTGCATAGGGACTCCCACTTTAGCAATAACCAGCACAGACTATAGCAGGGTGCTGGTAACATTTTTGTGGTATTGCTTAATTAGTATTATATTTATTCGATTCAAATGAATGGTATTGGTACCTTGTCAACTTTAAAAAGACGAACTTAGTGGTGAAAGTCCTTAACCCTCTTTGCTTAATCTCAAGTAATAGAAAAGTAACTTGTCCATTCAGCTTCCGAATGACAACTACACAGCGCCATTTTTATTTAAGCTCCACCAGCGTGTTATGTTTGCACATGGAATCTTTTTCTGTTGCACTTTGGACCCATGTGACTGAAGGTGGAGGAAAGGCTTACCAAAACTCCAGCCAATGTAAGTCATTGGGTTTTCCTTGTTAATGGACATGGATGTTTTTGAATCAGTTGTTTTCTTCTATGTTATCATTTACAGTTACTTTCTATATTTACAAAGTGCTGCAATTTTTATGTCACTTTCAGGTTGGAAACTAATGAACACATAGATAATAACAAAAACCCTATATCCACTTAATATACTCTTTTAGGGGTTTATTTACTAAGCAGTGTTAGGAGACAGAGAGAAAGGTGATAAGGTGCCAGCCAATCAGCTACCAACTGTCATTTTTCAAACACAGCCTGTGAGATGGCAGTTAGGAGATGATTGGCTGGCACCTTATCCCTTTTCACTCTTTCTCCTAACACTGCTTAGTAAATAGACCCCTTATTGTGTTAAATAATTGATCAAAAACACTCATGTGCACATCATAATTTAGCAACAATTGTTTCATTTTACTCAGTAAAGCACAAGCACAAAGTAATACAATGAAATGACTAATAGCCTCTCTGAAATGGTCCACATCTGAAGTTCAGCCCTCTCTTACTTATCTAATGAAGGGAATGGGAGGGGAGCAGTCAGTTAATATCCTTTGAAAAGGTGACAGGGCTTAGAAGGAGCAGGCGTATGTGACTGTAAATGAGCAATTATCAAACTGAAAAGCCTTAATTATTAGACCTTTATCAAGCCGTGTCATTTTGTTTTAATCTTACAAAGCTCTAATGTCTCAAATGCTAACAGAAAAAAGAATAATACAAAAGCCTCTGCTAGTATTGTATGTTGGTTCTAGGATCTTGAATTTTATAATTACTTTGTTTTTGGTACAGTATTTTAGAAAGTTCCCCTGACTAACCTTTCTCTGCCCCTGAAGTATTCCTGGTGGCCATGTTTGTTTGTGCATGCTCTCAGTACAGTCACCCTTGTACAGAGCTCAGGTGACCTGTTGTGTCTTGCTATAACAGACAAATGTACATGATATCAGAAGATTCACTGTGATGGCTCTGGGTCTTTGCTACATAGATCTGCTTGATTTGAAAAACACATTATGGACACTTGGCTAAAATTAAAGAAAGAATAGCATGTGTACCGCTGTGCCGGTCTGTTGGACAAGTCAAAAAAGGTACTTGGATACAGTACACTTAAATCTTATTGGTACTGAGGTGGTGGATAAGGCAGATAAGATTGTCTATTCAGAGGGGGAGAGTAATGAGGATCCAGGTTTACTTAAAAAGAACTACAGGTTGAGTCTCCCATATCCAAATATTCCGAAATACGGAATATTCCGAAATACGGAATATTTTCAGCATGACTGAGATAATGAAACCTTTGATTTTTGATGGTTTAATGTACATAAACTTTGTCTAAGGCACAAATTATTAAAAAGATTGTTTAAAATAACCTTCAGGCTGTGTGCATAAGGTGTATATGAAACATAAATTAATTTCATGTATGTGCACAAACTTTTTTTGGTGCACAAAATTATAAAAAATATTGTCTAAAATGACCTGCAGGCTGTGTGTATAAGGTGTATATAACACATAAATGCATTCTGTGTGTATATCTGGGTCCCATTTCCAAGACATTTAATTATAATATGCAATTATTCCAAAATACAGAATATTCCAATATCCAAAATACCCCTGGTCCCAAGCATTTTGGATATGGGAGACTCAACCTGTATTAGGAAATATGTCTGAATGTAAAAAAGGACATTCTGGTCAGGCATACTTTAATACTGCAGTGCAAATCCCTGCTGGGAATATTCAGGCATATACCTCCAGTCTCTAATTACTCACCATCAGGGGCGTAACTACAGTACTTCACTTACTAAAATTCCTATTAGCTATCAAACTACCTAAAATGTCCACCATGCTATTAACTGAGGTTTGGCTTCAAAAGATAGACACCGCTATCACTAGAACAGTGGAGTTTGTTTGTGGCACTACAGGTCTCTGCAAAACTTGGTCTTTTGTTACTTGTCTATTGAACCTGATGTCACCTTAGTCTTGGAAACTTTGCAGCCTCTGTTGTAATTGTCTGCAGCAAACACACGCTCAATTTGTGCTTGACATGGAACATGACTACTGCTCTCATGCTGTCTGTAACTGCTCTCCATAGATTACAGGAACTGATGATCATACCTACGCACTTCCTCTTGCTGTATTTACTCCACTCCACCACTGCAACATGGGATATTGGGTAAGATATCTGGGTAGTGGGAATGTCTCTTTCGACAAGGTGTCTCTACACTTCTCTTCACCAAGGTATCTCCACACATCTACAACTGTAACTCCCAGCTTAGATACATCTGTGCTTCTCCTCAACCTCTTACCAGCTTCTCCAACGACCTCTAACCGCTGGCTGTACCAAATGCTCATGTTCACGCATTTCTTTTACCAGACTTCCATTTTTACATCTCTTCATCAGTCACCTGATGTCTCCTCACGTAGGGTAGACTGCACATGTGCCTGGCATTTGTTCCTTCTCATACACTCAGAGAAATGAGGTCCTGAACATCACGGCTCCACTAGGTTACTAATAGAGATGTTCGCTGATCCCCGTGTTTTGGTTTTGGATCTGGTTCCCCCCTGGTTTTGGATCAGGATTGCTAAAACCTCACCTCCGTGTTTTGTTTTCGTGTTTTGGTTTTGGATCTGGATTTTTTCTTAAAAAATCATAAAAACAGCTAAAATCACATAAAATTGGCCTGTTTTTGTTCCTACAGTTTAAATAACCTCAATAACATTTATTTCCAGTAATTTCCAATCAATTTTGACCACCTCACAATATTATTTGCTTCATCTAGTTAAGGCCAAAAGGTTGCATCCAGCTAGCTGGCTGACTAAGCTAAGTGACACAGTGGGCGGTACTAACATGTGGCAGTTCAATTTATTTTTTCCAACACCGATACAGTGTGTTATACAGTGTGGGTTGGATACACCAATAGTGCACTTACTGTGACAGCAGTGTCGGCAGAGCAGGGTTGCTGAGAGTATCCTCAGTACATGGAATGGCAGTGCTGTGGTGCTGGCAGTGTCCTTAATGAAGGGTACCGGTGATGTCAGCAGTGCTGGGGTGCCAGCAGTATCTTTAGTGCAGGTTTGCTGGCTGTGTCAGCAGTACGGGTAATACCATCGGTGTCTTAGTGCAGGCTTGCTGGCTGTGTCGGCAGTGCAGGGGTGCCAGCGGTGTCTATAGTGCAGGTTTGCTGACTGTGTCGGCAGTGCGGGGGTTGCTACTGGTGTCCTCAGTACATGGAATGGCAGTGCTGGTAGTGTTCTCAGTGAAGGGTACCAGCGGTGTCGGCAGAGCGGGGGTGCCAGCGGTGTCCTCATTGCAGGTTTGCTGACTGTGTCGGCAGTGCATGGGTGCTGGTGGTGTCCTCAGTGTGGGAGTGTCGGCAGTGTCGGCAGTGTGGGGGTTGCTGCTGGAGTCCTCAGTACGTTGGGCAGCAGTGCAGGAGTGTCGGTAGCGGTGGTGTCGGCAGCAAGGGATGCTGCTAGTGGGGGTGCCGGTGGTGTCGGCAGCAAGGGGTGCCGGTGGTGTTAGGTGGCGGGGGATGGTGGGCACCATCTTCTTTTAGTCTTTTTGTGCAGTTCTCAATGGGCTTAACGCTGATTGGCTGAGAGCCATGACAGACGGCTCTCTCAGCCAATCAGCATTAAGCCCGCTGAAAACAAAACCTCATGACTCGACAGAGGGGTCACAAGGTTTTGCCTTGGGTCAGGGATCTGGGGCAGGCAGGGAGATCTGAGCTGCGCTCGGATCGCCCCAGACCCCCGAAATTTGGGTGGGTTCGGATCTCTGAGATCCGAACCCACTCATCCCTAGTTACTAGTGGGCATTGCCAAAAATATACCCATGCATTTGTGAGGTATCACACATGTATGTAGATATTTTACTTATTTACTAGAAAGGTACTTTATCCAATTAATGCACAATGCCATGTTCATTGCTTTAAGGCAGGACACTGCCATTTTCTACCCACAAAGGGGCGCTGATGAAATTGATAACATGCATTTGTTAGAATAACAAAACAATGTTTTAAGAAGAATGTACATTTTCTCACCCCCTCTTAGCAATTTAAATTCAGTACATCATTCTGGAATATGTATTCCCACATGGCATGGAACTTGCATTGGAATTAGAACTCTTAGGGGGTTATCCAATTAGCAGCACTAAAGTAGTGCTGCTAATTAATCGCAGCGGGGCTATCCTATTAGTCCCGAAGGTCTGTGAGCTTATCGCGGACCCTATGTGTTATCGTGAGATATATCCTATTATTTACTTCAAAATAATATGATAGGGTGAAAAAAAACATTGTCGAAAAACGGGGATAATCAGCGAAAAATCCCTGTTTTTTGCCGATCGCGGGGATCCATTAGCGCCTGAACAATGTTCAGGGCTAATTGGATTTCACTCTTAGTATTTGTTCCTGTTTTTCAATTAGACATTGAACTACACACAGCCTTCTTTTGCATATCAATATACTTCCAAAGTGACAGACATTGGGCTTTGAACCTTTAAGTTGCACTTCTACAGAAAATAATATTTGTGTTTGTACTTCAAACAATGTAATAACGGTTTTCAGATATAAAACTTCACATATATTATAAACACATGATATCACCTCACTCTCATTGTCAACTTAAAGCATAAGTAAAACTAAACAAATTATTATTTTTAGAGGAAAATAATAAAATTCAAATAACTGTCACAAATGTCTTTCTGTTTTTCTGCCTATCACAAACAGTCACAAAGCTGTTAACATGTACTGTGTGTATGCCACATTTCTGCATACGCCTAAATATAATGTATAAAAAAAATAGAGAAGCCCTGAACTGGCGAAGGTCTGACTTTTACATTTGGGGCTTAGATGAGAGATAGTACTGCAGTTCTAATCCATAGAAAATGAATTATGCATTACTTCCCCTGCATTTTATTGAAATGTATTAGGTTTACACAGCCTTCCAAAACCTGGTATATTAGATGCTCACAAAAAGAATCACTCTATGCAAAAAAAGATCAGAATAAGACTCTAGTCTTACAACTAACTGTTGTAGTGAAGCTCTGCTCAGGTAATTTGTGACAATCAAAAGTTTTGAAATGAATCTATACAGCTAGTTAGATAGGTTTATTGTCATGGTAATTAGAGTAACACAATGTATTTTTCAATGCAGAGTTATTTTCCTATTATATTTTGTATAATTATACCAGTTCTTTCATCATTGCATTAGTATATTGCTACCCAATCCAATGTAGAAATAAAACCACAGTTGACAGCACATTTTGGTTCTATACAGTGCCAAAGTGGAGGCTGGGGCGGTCTTTGAGTAAGTCTCAGATAGGCATAGCCCTGGGAAGAATCTGAAGCTATGAGGTGCAATAAAAGTGTTGAAGATCAAAGTGTCCTGTAATTCATACTAATTGCCACAGCTAGCTACTGTACATTCTTCATCAATGCCAGAGCCTAGTGAGCCACCTCTGTTAGCAACCTTCAGACAATCATAGCCCCGGGGAAATCTGTGGCAGCAAAGTTTTTATGAAGTGTCACTGATCAACATGTCCTAGAATTTGCAATAATTTTCAAATTGCAATCATTTGCAATTGGAGGAGTCATCTAAGTCTCCTCTGGTTTGCCATTCAGAAACAACATTTCCAATACAAGACACTTCCTTTCATTCTGGCGACAGTTGTATGAGTTACCTACAAAATAAAGGCCAGTCCCTCTTCTTTGCTTGAGTTTTTTGAGCTGGACAAGTTACAGATGCTAGAATCTAATAGTTACACATCAATTACAAGAAGTCAATATTGTCTACTCAGCACACAGTCATCTTGAGACTCCTGATTAACACTCAGCTTCAAATAATAATAACTTCAAATGTCTGAATATATTTACCATTGCCTACAAGGAATAGTCTGCCATCAAAAAAGTTAAATAAAAGATACCATCCAAGTTTTACAGCAACTAAATAACTTCCAACAGAATGATAAATACATCTTGTGTACAAGCGATGTAAAATCACTGTATACATGTATCAAAAATAATACAGGTTATGATTACATAAGAGAATACCTATGAAATTAAACTGATATCCCCACACAAGAGATCAACTTTATAATGGGATGTATAGAATTCATATTAAATCATAACTATTTCTGGTACCAAGTAGACTTCTAAAAACAAATAAAAGGGACAGCCATGGGAACATCCTTTGCACCCAGTTATGTACATTTATTCCTAGCAAAATGGGAGGATGATCAAATTTGGGAGAACAACATATATAGAAAAAATATAATCTGCAGGAGACGTTATATAGATTACATGTTTTTCATTTAGGAAGACACTAATACCAAACTAGAAGAATGTGCTAAATACATGAATGCTAATCAATTAGGTTTGGAATTTACCAACTCAGTAAAGAAATGGTAGTCTTCCTTGATTTGGAGACCTTTGTGAAAAATAATACAGTACAGCCAATAACTCACAGTGTGGCTAAGTGTGTGACATGCAGCTCAGAGGTGAATTATTAGTCCCCACTGAACAGAAAGTAGCACTTGGTTGGGTTGATTATCACTAGAGGTGAGTGGGTCCGGTTCTCAGAGAACTGGACCCACCCGAACTTCCAGATTCGAGGCGAGAACCGAGCTAGGATTGGGTTTTCCCATGTGACTCGGATCTCAGGCAAAATGTCATCCTCCTGCTGTCTGATTCTCGCAGGTTTTGGATTCTATAAAGATCCCGGTGATAGGGACCATTTTCACTCCATGTGTGGATGGTGAACTGAACAGATGTGATGCTGTCACTGTCTGTGTCAGTGTGTTGACCAACTTGTCCTGTCGGGGTCTGGGGCTGAAGGCTGCTGCTGTGTTGTCCATAAAGGGGGTGGGGCTGCAGTATATAAAGGAGGGCTTCAATTAATTAATATAACATCAAGTTCTTTCTGATACTTTAATGTTGGATCCTGGTCCAACCTGACATACGTATCCGTATCGGACAAGGAATTGTTTTTCAGTTCCTTAGAGATCAGCCAACACATATTCAAATATTGGCGTTACATAGATGATCTCCTTATTCTATGGACGGGTTCCCAACAGGTATTGGAACAGTTAATAGATCATCATAATATGACAAATAGTCCAGCTAAACTCACATTGACGTCTAGTTATGATAATATAAATTTTTTAGACGTCAATTTGAGTATAAGTACTAATAACGTCAACACTAAATTGTTTTCAAAGGCCACAGATAGAAACACCGTATTAAAGTATGAAAGCTGTCACCCAAGATCCACAATAGCGAGCTTGCCTTCCTCACAATTCATAAGGGTATGCCGTATAAATAATGATCCCAAAATTAGAGAAGAACAGTTAAACGACATGGGTAATACATTTTTAGAAAGAGGTAATCCATTGAAATTGATTGAGGAGCTAAAAAGAAGGCTGCTAGCTTAGATAGATCTGCATTATTGCAAGAAAAAATCAGCAACCCATCAAAAGAGAAATATATTACATGGGTAAATCACTTTACAAATAAAAGCAGGGAAGTCACTAAGCGAGCAAAATCTGTGGCCTATAATAACTTCGGATCCTCAACTTAAAGTGTTGAAAGACAATCGTCTTTTGCCTAGTTATACGAGGGGACCCAATTTAAAAGATTTACTGGTGCATACAGATATAATGGACAAAAATTCTATGAACACAATTTTTTTGCAAGGAAAGCAGGCTGCCATAAATGTTTAGGTTATGTCACCTGCAGTTTCTTGATAGCGGGTGACAAATTTCATCATCCCTATACAGGCAAAATTTATTCTATCAAACACTCCCTAACATGCACATCCAGGTTTGTGGTCTATCTCCTCTCTTGCCCATGGGTTACACTACGTGGGCAAGACAGAGAGACAATTCAAAGAAAGGATGGCGCAGCATAGAGCAGCCATAAGGGCTGCATTGCTACAAGGAAACAGTGAGCAAGCTGTAGCATGCCATTTTGTGGAGGCCAGCCATCCTATGGCCACTTTGAGATATTGCATGATTGATCATGTTTCTTGGTCCATTAGGGGGGGAGATAGGGCAAAAAAATTACTTCAATTAAAATGCCATTGGATATTTACATTAAATACAGTAAATCCATATGGCTTAAATGAAGCTCTTAATTTAAATTGTTTTTTATAAACATTTAATATTGAAGTATACGATTATTAACCTTATTAATTATTGTGATATTATTCATTTGAGATTAGGTTAATTCTAAAAATCAGATTGGATTTTAAAATTGGGTTCCTTGAAATAATATTCCATAGCAATATTTTGACAATTACCTTTTGTCCTTATAGTATTAACATTTTTCACCACATGATGGTGTATATGAAGTTTGTTTGTAAAATAATATAGGGTTTAAATAACGATGTAAAAATATTGCCATCATGGAGATAATCCTTTATTGTCAGCAGATTTGTAGCCGCTTTATTGTGTATTTATTGTTTTATTGTGTTGTCCGGGTTTTCCGGGACATCTAACACTATTTTATGAAAAATGCACTGCTTTTCTCTATCAGCTGCACCTTTTGGTGGACCCGGCCTGCGTCACTTCAGGGATGACGTCATCGCGAAAACCGGAAGTTAGACGCTGCACACTGGGGACCTGAATGGCGCGCTGCAGGGAATGTCCACGCACCTGTAAGTATAAATGATTTGTTTTTTCATTCACTGATTGTGTCCTGAAGATGGGGGATGGACCCCGAAATGTTGATACACTAAAGAAAATTTATTGCATGAAACAGTCTGAGAGTGCTGCTTTATTTGTGGATCTTTGTGGAGGGGTGATTGACCTCATGGTGTGCACCTCAGCAAGACGTTTTTCTACACAGTGAGTGCCGGTTTTTCTTAATATATATATATATATATATATATATATATATATATTTCTTTTGGATTGTGTGTACTAATTGTGTGTTAGCCATACGTATGGTGATATTTTTACTGTTTTTATTAATTGTTTTTCCTGTTCAATTATTTATATATATATATTTTTTTTTTCTCTCTGTTTTTCCTGTTTATTTTGGTGTACTTTAATAAATTTTTATATTGACTAGCGCCTGGTAAAAAAAAATAAAAGTGCTTTTTTTGTGTTAGCAACTTAGTTGCACTATTATTGTTTGGTGACACTGCCGGCCAGACCGCAGTTTATCGTCCACGCATTTGTGATTCTGCAGGTGGTCTGTCCGCACTCGGCAGGGGTGCTTTGTTGTCTATCAAAAAGGGGTGCTGTCTGTGTTGTTCATCAAGGGCTGCTGCCTCATTCACGGGTGCTTTTCCCCAGTGTGAAAAAAATAAAAGTGACATTGAATTAATAATATCAATATCAATCACAATTTTTTTTTTTTTTTTTCGTGTGTGTTTTAGCAAATTAGAAGCACTATTGTATGGTGACAATGCTGGCCAGACCACAGTTTGTCGTCAACATATTGTGACACTATATAGGGTATTATATTATTCTAATTCATAAACAATTTATCTTGTGACACTATAAGTGGTAGCGCAGTGTGTTATTCTTATTCATAAATAATTAATCTTGTGACACTGTAAGTGGTAGCGCAGTCTAATATTCAACTTTTCACTTCTTTCCCCAATTGTGAATAAATCATTACTCTACACGTCGACAACAAGACCACAACAAAGTACTAAATAGCATGCATTATATGTAAAACATAATGACATCACTGTAAGTGGTAGTGCAGTGTTTTATTCTTAATCATAAATAATTAATCTTATCACTCCAAGTGGTAGCTCAGTATGTTATTCTTATTCATAAATAATTAATCTTGTGACACTAAGTTGTAGCAAAGTGTGCTATTCTTATTCACAAATAATTACTCTTGTGACACTAAGTATTAGCACAGTGTGTTAATCTTATACATAAATAATGAATCTTGTGACACTAAGTGTTAGTGCAGTGTGTTATTCTTATTAAATAATTCATCTTGTGACAATAAGTGGTAGCGCAGTGTGTTATTCTTATTCATAAATAATCTTGTGATACTGTGAGTGGCAGTGAAGTGTGTTATTCTTTTCTTATTCATAAAAATCTTGTGACTGTAGGTCATTGATAACACAGTGTAATATTTAAAATTGGCACAAATTAACATGTGTGCTTTGTCCCACTTAATTCGTGTTTGTTGATATGGAGAACAATCACTTGAGACTTGAGAGGAGCGCAGGAGCCACATACTAGTGGTGGAGCTGCTGCCAGAGCCACCAGTCATGATGATACTAGTCCATCTACATTATTTACTAAAGCTGATGCCCAAGGGATTACGGGGCTTAAGTCAGGGCATCTGATATCAAGAACCAACCTTTTACAGTGGTAAAAAAGAAAACATCAAAGGGAAAGTTAGCTGCAGAAAGACATAAAATTGGCAATATGCCAGTTTCACCACATGCTGTGGCAAGGAAAGGCTGAGACCTTGGCCTTTTTTTATAACTGGTGTTTTTGCCTCTTATGATGATGTAAGCACAAGTTAACATTCTGACGTAGAAATTGAGGATGCTTCAGTGGAAGTGCACCAGGATGAGCAGGATATTTGTGTAGCTGACGCTAATGAGGATGTTGATGATGAGGATGTTGATGAGGAGGATGTTGATGATGAGGATGTTGTTGATGAGGATGTTGTTTGTGTAAATTAGGCACCAGTGGTTGAAACAGTTTTTGACCATGATAAGGAAAAGCCCATTGTCATGCCTGGGCACAAGACAAAAATCTTGGTTGTGTTGAATCATATCCATCACCAGTGGATTTTTTTGGGAAAGTTTAGTTTTTTCTCTGTAGATGCACTTGCTGGAGAAACTGAAGGAGAAGCCACCACTGCATCATGTGCCACTTGAGCTGACAATATGCTTACCAACAACTATTTGCATCTCTTCAGGTCTGTGTCCATTGGGGAGAAATACACAATATCTTCATCCCTTCTGGATCAGCAGTAGGCAAGGATTCTCAAGAAAGACACAGTGTAAGACTTAAACATTAAATCTTGCATTCGCCCTGTTCGGCTTGTCTACATATCTGTGATTAAGTGGGTACAATGGCATTTTGGAGGCCACTAATTAATTTTTTTTTGTCCCTGTACAGGTTTGGAAATGCTTTTCTAGTGAAAGGGAATCTTTGCAAAGGATTGTTTAACAGTCAATTGTTTTTTTTAAAGCACTACTAGTAGTCTCCCTGGTCCCCTTCTGGGATGAAAATCGATTCCCAGCAGCAGCAGACATAGTGCCCAAGGATCCTCAAGAAAGACACAACATAAGACTTAAACCTTAAATCTTGCATTTGTTCTGTTCGGCTTTTCCACATATCTGTGGTTAAGTGGACAGTGGGTACACCAGCATTTTGGAGGCCACTAATTAAGTTTTTTTAATGTCCTTGTACAGGTTGGGAAATGCTTTTCTAGTGAAGTGGAATCTTTGCAAAGGATTGTTTAGCAGTCAATTGTTTTTGAAAGCACTATTAGTAGTCTTCCTGGTTCCCTTCTGGGATGAAACTCCACGTCCCAGCAGCAGCAGGCATAGCACTCATGGATTCTTCTGGGGCAAGGACTGATGTGACTAAGTATTTTTTTTTTTGTAAATGCCTCCGCTCCTCCCTCATAAATTTACTTCAGAATCAAAAAATGAAATTAAATTTACTACCAAGCAACCCTTCCTGTCCCTGCTTTCAACTACATACATATTCCTACTCCCTCAGACCTCTTGAATAATATAAACATATGTTTCCTGATGTGCCATGTTGGAAATTGAACTGCCACGTGTTTGTGCCACCCACTGCTGCTGCTTAGCTTAGTCAGCCAGCTAGCTTGGTGCAAATTTTGGGCCTAAACTGGATGAAAACATTATTGTGATCTGTGGGGTGGTCAAAATTGACTGGAAATGAGTGTAAATTAATGTTATTGAGGTTAATAATACTGAAGGAACAAAAAAAACTAATTATGTGATTTTAGCAGATTTTATCAATTTAAAAAAAAAAATACATATCCAAAACCAAAACACACAAGGGGCGGTTTGGCAAAACACCATCCAGATCCAAAACACAAGGAGATACAGATACAAAACCAAAACAAGGGAAGGTGCACATCTCTAATTATCACACATCAGCCTGCTCTGAGTAGACTGCAGATAGGTATCAGCAATATAGTGCTTAGAGGTGAACTTTAGAATTTGTGCAGTTGTGTATTTTGCTCTGGGCATTCATAATGGGGTGCACACAGGACTGTGGTGTCAGTGGTCAAATGCTGCTAACATCATAGCCTGGCCTTTTAAAGGAAAAGAAAATGATTTCCATTACAGTCTCTGGTTGTCTCAGAGACTCTTGAAAATGCTGGGTGAAGAACACAGTATGTGGTCTCATTGGATTTGACTGCGTCAAGGAAAGCCCCATCTGCCTGTGCATGAAACAATGCTAGTCAGCATTTCAATGTAGCTCTCCTTTAATGTTTTGTCAGGTCGCTACAAAGGTTCATAAACAATGTTTTTCTTAGAGGCACTATGGTTTAGGGCACAAATTACTGACTTTGCCTATACTGCAAAATGATTGTAAAAAACTGACAATCCCAAAAAGCTTTTTTATGTATATGAAATTACCAATGTTTTGCAAGGTAGTCAGTACAAAATCGTCTATTATCAATAAAATAAGGGGAATAAAAATAAGCAGGTTTATGGTCATTAATGATCAGAAGGTCATGGCAAGCAATGTACAATAATACAGTAATTGTAAAAAGACTGAAGACATGACATGCTGCAGATGAGAAAATAAAATTGAGCAAGGTGGGCAGCAAGCAAAAAACAACTACCAAGGTCATTAATAATCAGAATAATAGGAAACCGCAGACATGCCAGACAAGAGAACACTATCAATAGTGATGACTGTATCCTGCTGACAGTCTTATAAACCCTGCATGGAGTGTCATATTATTTCAGCAGAAAAGTAGAATGAGTGCTCACTATTTACAGTGAGATTTACTTTAGGATTATGATTTTCAGTAGTTTCCCTTTCAATACGGGATGGTTCCAATTGATATTATGAACCAATAAAGCAGTATGTGTTTTCTGTAATTAGTTTTATTAGAGATCAATTAAAAACACTGGGCCGTATTCAGCAGATTCCCGATGATCGGGATTCTGCGCAGGCACCTGACACATTCTGTGCATGTGCAGAAATGGGTCTGAGATTCTGCACTCAGACTGGCAGCAGACTGTCATTAAGTGACAGTCTGCTGCTATTTGTAGGCAGGGAGGGGGCAGCTACAGCCCCCGTTTCCCAAAAGCATGCCGCTGCCATTGGGGGGAGGGAAGAGACCAGTATCTCCATTGGCTGATGGAGATTTCCTGGCCTCTTCCTCTCATCTGTGGCGGCCGGCTTGTGTGACCTCTTGGGTCACCTTAGCTGGCGAATGTTCCCGCAGAGTATTGGACAACACAGCTCGGATAAGTAATGCAGCAGGAGCCGAGTTGTCTCCTGCTGCATTACCATATCAGCAAGGATTGCAATTGCAAAGCTGCCTGCGTGCAGCTCTGCAATTGCAATCCTTGCTGAATCAGGCCCATAGAGTCAATGGCAGAGCCAATTGCAGTGACAAAATTAAGTACAAGTATGAGTACAATTATATGAGTTTGGACAAAGATTCTGCCACCAGATAATATTCACATTAAGTGCTTCACTGGTCAGCTACCCACTTCATCAGAATGAATAACACCAATGTTGTTCTGCAGGCAGTTTCAGCAATGTCTCCTTTCTGTTGTGAGATATTCTGGACTGCCCTCTAGCTGAGATAGCACTTCCATTAAGCAGCTTTAGACAGCTGCCTAAGGGCACCAGGAGGGGGCACCCTGCTGAGGCTGCCTGGGCTGTCTGGTCTTCAAGATCAGGGGCCAGCAACCTATGGCCTGCATGCCACTCAAAATAGGGCCTATTTTGTATGGCACCCGGAGAGAGCAGGAATGGATCTTTGAGATCTTTTCTGATCCTCCATTACCTACCAAACGCACTAATTCTGAGTTGACAAGTGCGCCCACCCCTCTCTCTATCAATTGGCTGGAGGGGACATTCGTGTGACAGCATGCGTAGGTCAGGTAGTCCCATCATGTGCTCCACACCATGACATGCCACTTTCTCCTGGTACCTGGGGCTCCTCTGCTCCCATTCCAGGGCTAGCCACTCCTGCATTTTAGGATGACTGCTTGGATGGATGAACTCGTGGCCACACAACTCCACCCCATGCTCAAAGTCGGTCACAGGCTCCTCCATGCCCACAGCTCTTAGGGCTGGGCCGACACCAGAAGCAAGCCCCTGAGCAGCACCATATGGACTCAGGTGGTTGTCACAGCACCAGCAATACTGAACACCTCCTCCTGAGCAGATGGAGACTGATTTGGTGGGGGCATTGCTAAGTCCTGCTGTCACTACTGATGTCCTGTACTGCACACTGCTGGTGCATTATAGGAATCGGTATGAAATACCGCCGGCCGCATGGTTCAATTCCCAGAAAGTTACCATATTATTAACCTAACCTATATCGACTAGTGGAGGAGCATGGATCTTACTTTCCCCCAGCCTTAAACAGACAAATCACAAGTGCACAACTCCAAATTACTGATTATATATAAATATATATACATTAAGCAATAAAATGCTGATGTTACCTTTCTCATTTCACACTTCACTTTTCTCATTATAGCGATGCCCTGGGGTGGCTCGGCTGTGCCGATTTAGGGGTGTCCTGTGCTCTGGATTTGAACCCTAGTATGTTAGGGACCTACCCTACAGAGGTTACCTGGATATGGTGGGTAGGCTAAAAACCTCTATTGATTGCAAAATGTTATTGCATAATGTATATATATTTATATATAATCAGTAATTTGTCTGTTTTTGTGACTGCAATAAAGTCTTAACAGGTAGCACCTCCCATTATATATATTCAGGGTGTGCAGTCCAGGAATCTTTCCTATATATTCCCCCAGCCTTATAAACCCACATAGGATCAATTCCAATAAGGTAATCAGCCTGATTCTCAGTTTTTTTAAATAAATTATTGCATCTGTTACACCAGGAACTGAGTGAAGACATCAAGGCAACCAATTGAATACCAATGAATCTAAGATGGTATGGGTGCAACTGTATTTATCTTTTATTATGAAGTATGGCACTAATCCTGACAACAGCACTGGAGCCATGTATGGGATGGGAGTAGTGGCGTAACTAGGGCAGGGTCGAGCGGGGCACATGCCTTGGTTGCCATGGGACCGGTGGCGTGGGGGGGGGCGCCGCCGGCCACGGTACCGGCCCGCCCTAGTTAGCCAGTGTAGTGCCGACCACCGTGATTGCAGTCAGCACTACACATTCACACAGGACTGGCGCTAGGCTTCCCAGTGCCGGTCCTGTGCTGCACAGCTGAGCCCCTTCCTTAGCGCCAGGAGGAGGGAGGCAGGTGGGCTCAGGCTGTGCTAACACACACATCGCCGCCAGCACTGGCGGCGATGTGTGTGTTAACCAGCAGCCAATGAGAGTCAGACGACTCTCATTGGTTGCTGCTGCTACTCTACACAGATCACCGTCGAGCGCAGCGATGTGTGTATGAATCAGCAGCCAATGAGAGTCAGACAGACTCTCATTGGCTGCTGCACACACATCTCCGCCAGCGCTGGCGGCGATGTGTGTGTTAAACAGCAGCCAATGAAAGTCAGACAGACTCTCATTGACTGCTGTACCCACTGCAAGAGCCAGCTCCCTTCCGGCTCCTGCAGTGGGTAATGTGAGAGACGTCATGATGTCATGACGCCTCTCCCATAATGCAGAGCTGCACAGCCCGGGAGGACTGATGTGCGGACAGCGGTGGGAGCGTGGATTCAGGTAAGAATCTTTCTTTTATTTATTGTTTAATTTGCATGTATATTTATCGGGAGGGGGTGGACTATTACTAAGGAGGGGACTACTACTGGGGGCACTGCTTCGGGGGGGTCACCACTACTGGGGACTACTACTAGGGGGGATACTACTGGGGGCACTGCATTGGGGGGGACCACTACTGGGGACTACTACTGGGGGGGATACTGCTGGTGGCAATGCATTGGGGGGGACCACTACTGGGGACTACTACTGGGGGGGACACTACTGGGGGCACTGCATTGGGGGGACCACTACTGGGGACTACTACAGGGGGCACTGCATCAAGGGGGACTCCTACTGGGGCTGGACACTATATAAAGGGCACTGTATAAGGGGGACTACTACTGGGGGCACTGCATTGGGGGGTCCCACTACTGGGGACCACTACTGGGGGGGACTACTACTGGGGGCACTGCATCAGGGGGGACTCCTACTGGGGCACTATATAAGGGGCTTACTACTGTGGGCACTGCACAGGTGGGACTCCTACTGGGGCACTTTATAAGGGGCTTACTACTATTGGCATTGTACAGGGGGACCACTACAGGGAGCACTGAAAAGGGAGAACTACTGGGGGCCTGTATAAGGGTGATCACTCCTGGGGGCATAAGGGGAATTAATGGCGGGCTGCATAAAGGGGACTTCTGCAGGGGGAACTGTGTAAGGGGCACTGCATATGGGGGATCACTACTGGGGGCCTGTATAAGGGAGACTAATCGGGGGCTGCATAAGGGGGACCACTACTGGGGGTACTGTATAAGGGGCACTACTGGGGGCACTGCATAGGGGGGACTGTATAAGGGGCACTGCATTAAGGTGCAAATGGAAAGAAATGTTCCCAGTGACAAGAAAGGGGTATGTCATGGTGTCACGCCCCATTTTTAGTGACCACGCCCCTTGTGACCACGCCGATTTTTCGCCACATACCTGCGGAGCGCGCGCATGGGGGGTGCTCCATTTTCAAATTAGCCACGGGCTCCAAATACCCTAGCTACGCCACTGGATGGGAGCAAGTCCAACTCAACATCCCACCAGCATTGCAAGTTTTCTCTCCCATAGAGGTACAAGGGAAAACATGCATGGTTAACACTACCATAATTGGCTTATATGTGTGCAGCTGGGCATCACGGTAATGCCCAGTGGCACATCATGCTCATTTGAATTTCCTCCATTAGAATCTTGCCTCTAAACATTAAACATAAGCCCTAATTGTTGTTTGAAACTGGTACATCATGTGGTCTGATCCAAAGTTTGCTGCCATCATTAACCAAATCACTGTCGCAACTTGCATTCATTAAAAAAGGTGCAAATGTGCATATATGCAAAATATAAACTCTTTTACGATGCGTGCTGGTTGGCAACGTACATGCCTGGTCTATATGTCACATTTAGGACCATATTTAAATCATTATTTTATTTGCAACAAGTGCAGTTGATATGAGCCATCAATAAAATAACTATAACTTCTTTCATACAGCAGAAACATCTCTTCCTCTCATATAAGAAAACAGACATATTGCTAAAAAACGCACACAAAAGCATAATATACAAGCAATAATTAAATCGCCAATTATCACCAGCAAAGCTTTCAAAATCAGATGACCACAAGTGAATGGACATTGCTGGGGACAGTATTCATCATTATTCACTATTTGCAACTGCCCCTGACCACCCACAAGGAATAGGGCTTTATAAGTCGTATATGCATCCTTGTCCCGGATTTATTTGCAATTGCTCTAACTAAAGATGTGCGCTGACCCCCGTGTTTTGATTTTGATTTTAGTTATGCAAAACCACCCTCAATTGTTTGGATTTTGGATCTGGGTTGTAAAAAAAAAAATTATAAAAAGAATTTAAAAACAACAAAAATCATGTCATTTTTGCAATCCAAATCCAGAAATTCAAAGTTAAATTCCAAATTTAAAACCGCAGGAAGACCAGAACCACGGCTCCGATCTGTCTGGATTCAAGAAATTCGGCTAGATTTGCATTTCTGTAGAACCGATCTGCACATCCATAGCGCAAACATGACCATACTGTATTTGACCTACAACAGAATGTCCTGTTTTCCCTATCCAGGCACAAACGGGCATAAGGTGCATAATTATGCAAAACTTCATGGGCACATATGGACGCACTCACTGTTCTGGGGATGTGCAAAGTGGTATAGTACTCACTCTATATCAGCCACATTGTATCTAGTGTGCTTTTCAGCAATTCATTTAAAACTGATTAACTCATTTTATGTTAAATATTTTCATATTGCTTTCAATATGAATAGTTTGGATATGACGTTTACCCATACTTTGCTATTAAACTTATTCTACTTTATGAAATTCATAATTTTTTTTAATTTTATTTTTGTTAATTTATTTTTAGTCACATACAATTTTCTTCTTTGCACATTAGAGCACAGATTTTCCTTCTGTGTTTTTATGACATATCATCCTTTGTAACTGTTGAACAATAGACTTATTATTAAATTTTACCTTTCTCAGCCCTGGGTTACAAAATCACTCCAGTAGGTTTATTGGCTCCTGACTTATTTTGGCTTAACAATAGCAACTGCAAAAGTCACAGTTTTTCATATCAAATGTAAAAAAATACAAACACCCCCACATACTGTATACTGCTTCACAAATCCTCGGTGATCTTCAAAAAGGAATTTACCAGTAATTTGAACATATAGTGCAAACTTGATGTAATCTAGCTGCAAAGCTAGTGGAAGAAGTATTGTAAGAAAGAAGGGTCAATATGCAAAGAACTTATCAGAAAGTAGCTGCTTGTATATCATGCTACATGTGTCATCATCATCAATATACTAAGGATAGTGCCGCTAATGCCACCGCTGTTATCAATTTGTACTCAGCAGCTGTGTTAAAAAATATGCAAATGTCGCAGTCGCTGGGTTTGTATTGAGATGACCACCAGCTTCACATATCCAAACATCTGCATACATAGAAGCAGCAATGGTTGCAGATCAATCAATTATTGGGCCTCTGTGTAACCCTATGGTCGTGCAGTATGTCAGCTGGAACTGAGACACCAGAGCCATTATTACTGTGTATGGGATCACAGTCTCAGGGGCTCAGGTAATAGGGTGCGAGCTGCAGCCGCTGCAGGAACTACTGCGGGTTTTCCCGTATTTTTAAAGCGGCAATCATTTTAAAGGCAAAACCAGTTATATAGTATAGCTCAATTAGGATAAACTGCGCTCTGGGAACTGTTGGACTAGGTCCACAATCTGTGGCAGCACCCAACAAAGAGGGGTCCACCTCTCTTAGACAATGGATTAATAGTATATATAGATATCAGATGCGCTCAACTGATTGGAATTCGTGTTGAAGAAATCTAGCCTTAGACTGTAGTGTAAAAACAAAAATCAATTTATGAATTTGCACAATATCTAAATCTATATATAAAACAGGATAAGTGTGTTTAATCCTGATGGTATCTGTCCAATATAGTCAAAGCTTCAGTAGCAACCTTCGTTAAGGTCAATTGTTTCAGTCCCAAGTAAACGCCCAGTCACTTAGGCTGTTTAAATTTAGACAGTAATCACTTAAGACGGCTTTATAACCTTTCGGGGAATGTATGAGAGTTGCTTATAGCACAGATCATATGGAAAGTTGATCCCTGCAAGAGAAACTGACCCCCCCGCAGTGAGCAAGGGAATAAGGGGACACAGGTGTCAAACACACTTTTATCTATTTTATAAATAGATTTAGATATTGTACAAATTAATAAATTGATTTTTGTTTTTACACTACAGTCTAAGGTTAGTTTTCTTCAACACGTATTCCAATCAGTTGAGTGCACCTGATATCTATATATACTATTAATCTAAAGGCAAAACCAAGCTGGTTTTGTCTTTAAAATGATTGCCACTTAAAAAATATGGGAAGATTTGTAGAAGTTCCTGCATCGGCACCAGATCACACCCTTTTATATAAACCCCTCAGTCTGAGCCACACCAGGAGAATGGTAGCGACATGCCCACGTTTGAGTCACCCCCACCTTCCCGTTGCTGAGCCTATTTTGGCACTTTTTGCTTTCATCATATCACAAGCAGAGTCATGGTCATTATTTATGCAGTACCCACACAAATTATAACTGGTTGTTTTTGTTTTTTCTTTTCAGAAAAGTTTGATCTAGAAAATTGTATGAATTTGCTTATTTTTCCTCAAAATTGCCAAATAAGTGATTTTATATTTAACTTGCAAGAAAGTAAAAAAATACAAATGTGTATAATTTTTCTTCTAACCACCACCAAGAAATACTTCATGGTTCATGCTTTGACAATAATACACCTTTCCAACAAAAAGATGGATTTTACAAAGGTTTTCCGTAAAAATCTACACTTGAAAATGATATTGTATTTTTAGTTTTATTTATTTTTACCTGTTTGAATGATGCATATAAAATGTGTAGGAATAATACAATAGTGCACCTAAGATACCATATTGAAAAATAGACAACTTACAGCATAAAAATGAGAGTAGCAGTATGAATATTGATGACAGGATGGAGGAGATTTCCCCATTTAGAACCCTCATCTCTTAAAGCTTTCTGTAGTGTAGGATGTTATTGTTTGGTGATCACCATAAAATAACTACTAATGAGGCACATTGTATTTAAAAACAAGGGAATCCTTAGTGTGTAGGTACTAGGATGGGTGAGATAATGTACATTAAGGGTCCTCTACTGTCCAATGGCTCTACTGGTATTTCTGCTGTGCAGTTGATATTGTCTGGTGTTCACAGGGTACTACCAGACAATAAATACTAAGGAGCCGCACCATAGGAAAGACAGAATTCTCCTCTTGCAATTATGGGTGCCAATGAGTTTATTGCAGCCATGATGAGAGATATCTTCCGCTATCCCTGGACTTCACAAATATATTTGCAGTGAATGGGTGTTCTCTGGTGATCCCACATGTCTACCAAAGAACAACGTCTTTAGAGTTGCAGCAATGGAACAAGGGTGTTCCCCTGTTTCAAAAGAGGTTATTGCTGAATCTGTTGGTGCCAAGATGGGAGCGATAGAACACTTTTAGGGGCTTATTCTGAGTCTTTTGCCAGCCGGATATCTTTATACAGATGCCACTACAACAAACACCAAGTTTGAGCATCTTTAGTTGCTCAACTACCA
This sequence comes from Taudactylus pleione, assembly GCA_031769625.1. NCBI lineage: Eukaryota > Metazoa > Chordata > Amphibia > Anura > Myobatrachidae > Taudactylus > Taudactylus pleione. Next base: position 2,503,523 of record JAUIMM010000099.1, read on the forward strand.
CTTGGTGTGAAACTTTCACCAGCACCGTGCTAGGTGCAGATTCAGAGTATGGCCTCCAATGTGAATAATTGTGCATCTGAAATCACAACTGCAGCAACACTCCCATAACAAGCCCATCAAATGGACCATCACTGTACATTCGCATAGAGACATCTCTGTCACTGCCTAGGAATGCCCAATACATTTTCAAAACATTTCTGAGACCATTCACCTCCCGGGAGTCTCATTTGCAACTGTGACACTAGGCCTGATTCATAGATAGATGCTGATGCAATTTTCATTCAGATCGAGTGATTGTTTGCCATTGCACATGCAAATGCACCGTACTGTGCTGTGCTGCTATCGCATTTCGATCATGCATGCACAGAGAAATCCATCGCTAACTGAGTGACAGACTGCCAACGTTTGCGGGTGGTAATGGAGAGTGGTCCAAAAAATGCAAGCGTGCATAGATTAGCCACTGCTATTGCATTCATTGCATTCACAGCTCCGTGTATCTGAAGGGCGCCCAAGGTTGCGGCAGGTCAGACCTGCCACAAGGGTAAGATGGCAGCTGATGTGCTTCCATGTTACAGATGATTACATAGGTATACGTCATTGCATGCAGGTAAGAAGTCAGCAGTGGGTGTCTTTATGCTCAGGTGATCCTTGCTAACATTAGCATATTGTCATAGCTGCTTTGCCTACAAAAATGCAGTTGCAATTGCATTAGCCTCTGTTTCTGAATCAGGCCCTCTCTGCGCAGAGAATCTGGATACATGAGCAGTGCGACTTAGACACATATCTTTCATCTGAATATGCCATTGGCAGTGTGTTTGACTCTGTATCAGCCCCTTAATTCTCTCTACCATAAAGCCTCTACTTAAAAAAAATTCTGGAAGGGGTCTGTTAGGACACTGTCAGTTGCTTGGTATCTGGCCTGCAGTTCCTTGGTGCTCCCAGAGGTGCTAGACTGAATTTGTAATGTTTCCTCATACTGCAGGGGTTAATCTTCTTTTCCCTGTAATCACCTGCACCTGTCTCATTATTTCATAGACCTGCCTTTCACTATGCACAGTGCTGGTTATTATTTGTTATCCTTGCATTGAATATGGTTTGTGTTCCAGTTCTGCCTCTCTAGTCACTGGAATCTTCCTGTCTGCAAAGTTAAGTTATCCATGCAAATTCTCTATGTTCCCAGCATATGGATGTTTCGGAATCGGTATGAATTACTGCCGGACTTGCCCGACAGCGGCTGGCCGACATGGCTGAAAATCCTGATCGTCCGCAGGTAAGTATCAACTAACCTAACCAAACCCCCCTAACCCTCCTTAGGGGTGCCAAAGCCTAACCTTCCCCCCAGTGCCTAACCCTAATCCCCCCTCTAAGTGCCTAAACCTAACCCCCCCTTCCCTGCCACCTAAACCTAAGTCCCCCGGGGGGGTGCCTAACCCTAAGTCCCCCTCAGGGTGCCTAACCCTAACCCTCCCCCCCATGGCTGTCCACAGCGGCACCCGGCATCACTTCGATAGGGATGGCAGTCTCTGGTCTCCCGGCATTGGTAAAATGACATGCATCTAGATTTAGATGCCTGTCATTTAACCCTCACTGGGATAAAGCAGTTGGGAAGCTGGCTGTCGGGCTTACGTCTGCCGGCTTTCAGACTGCATACCGATGCTTCTGGGCTTTTGTACATGTGTACCATTATATCAGTCAAGACTAAGGAACTTGCTTATATACTGTACCTGCTTACCAATCTGCTGTCTATTATCCATGAACGTTCTCTGTGTTCTCAGCATATGTATGTTTCTGGACATTTGTACATGTGAACCATAATATCAGTCAATATTAAGAAACTTGTACCCACTTACCAGTCTGCTGTCTATTCCTCTGCATTACTCAGCCATGCCCAAAGATTGTTTTTCTATTTCTAGTTGTAGTACTGTTCTAGTATAGCAATCTCAGTTGGATTCTTATTTTTTAGTGATTTGTTCAATTTATCATGTTTTTATTTATAGTTATATTCTATATAAAATCAATAAATTAATCAATCAATCATTCAGCCTCACTGGGATTTTGGATGCTTGTTTTTGGTAGTGTTTCTAATCCATTTCTCTAACTCACTTTTTTTTATAATTAAATTATCCACACTATTTAATCAATTACTCATTCTCATTTGGATTCTTATTTTTTAATGGTTTATTCAATTTATCAATTGTTTTTATTTATAGTTATATTCTGTAATCAATCGATCTAATTTGGATTCTTATTTTTAAATAATTTGCTCCATTTATCAAATTCTTTTTAATTTGTAGTTATATTCTGTAATCAATCAATCAATTAATCAATCCACCTCATTGGGATTTTGGATGCTTGTTTTGTAACAGTGCTTTCCATTTCTCTGATTTGCTTTTTTATAATTAAATTATTAACACTAATCAATCAATCAATAAATCAATCCATAAATGCTTTGCCTGGCTACCACTAAATAGTACTCCGCCTCCATTTACCTGTGCTGGCCTTTGGCCTCTGATCTAGTTCTTGATTAATGAAAACATTCTATAGCATCATATAGTTTATATTAAACAGCCACCCTATCTGCTACTGCAGTGCCATGTTTGCTAGATGTGCTAACTAATTTTTTTAAACTGCCATGTGTTTGTGCCACTGCTTTGTCGCTTAGTTTATCCAGTCAGCTCACGGCAGCCAATATAGGTGAAAACTGAGAAAATTATATTAAGCTGTGAGGTGGACAAAATTGACTGGAAATAACTGGAAATGAATGTTATTGATGTTAATATTACTGTAGGAACAAAAACATTACATGATTTTAGCTGTTTTTATCATTTTTTAAAGAAATACAGATCCAAAACCAAAATGCTCGACGGTGGTTTTGGCAAAATCAAAGCCAAAAAAATGCCCAAAAATGGCAAATTAGAGATGTGCACACATCTCTAATTTGTGCCACATGCTATTACAGTATTTGCTAGATTTGAAGTGCATGTACAGTATCTTAAGATGTGTTTATCTCAGATTAGAAACAGGAATCATTAATAGGCTGATGTTTATTTGTATTTACTCAAAAGGGGCAATGTTGAACTCTAAATTCCAATCATAATAGACAGCATCAAAGGAGATATTTTAAGAAGCAATTTGGAGCATTTGAATGCTTGAAATGTTTAACCTAATTAATACAAATATAATATGTTTACCAATATAACTTGCATATTTCAGCAAAAGTGTTAACATTTTCATAATAGGCACTCTTACTAGGTTTTTAGAAAAGGGGGGTGTTTTTTGTGGTGCTGGATATTCACCACTGCACTAATGTTGAATAAATGAGAAATGCTTTTTATTCTTATTATATCAAAAAATAATAGTTTTTTTAATTTGAAACTTTTTAATACTTGATTTTTTTCTTTGTAAGATTATACTGTCTATGTTTTATATGTCAATTTTTGTATTACCTTGTTTTAAGGTCCAGAAAAATATTTTAATTTGGTTATTGTATTTACCTTGTAAGACGCCTTTAAGAAACCAATATTCACTGTGGATAATAAAACAGCACAAACAGTGCGGCAATTTCTAAAAGTTCTAGTCTATATATTATCTGTTACTAAGGGTTGGGTTTGGGATGCCAGCGCTCTGGATCCTGGTACCAACATCCCGACTAGGTTACAATCCCAACAGATATAGGTAAGTATACTATTCTTCCCCTAACACTAACCCTCCCTTCTGACAGCCTAATCCTAACCCTCACCCCACAGCCTAAATGTAATCACCACCCCCCGCCACAGCTGATTGGTTGGTACTTTATCTCTCTCCACTTTATCACTCTCCAAGGCTTAGTAAATCTCCCCTTATGTGAGTAAGGAAGATTTTCTTATTGTAATCAGAACCCAGAATAGTAATAGGGTTCACAAGTTCAAGGTTAAAATATACCTATCCTTATATCTCAGTTGAATTTGTGAATATTGAGCACCAGAGAAAACAAACCACATTTCTAAAAAAATATACCACAGGAACTTTGGGTTTCTGAATTGAACCGATTCCCAGCTCAGATCACTTTGGGGTTCCCAGTAGAACCGAGTCCTGATTTAAGTCTTCCCACCAAGTTTGGATTTCAAATATCACTTGTGATTTCAGGTTCCATTTCACACAGGAGAATGTATGGAGAGGACGTGGGCTGTAGTTCATGCTGCAATACTACATACTAGTCACCATTAGAGAAAAGTGTAGGTAGATGCAGTGGGTGGGAAGCATGTAAAAGACTGAAGGCATTTTTATCACTATGTTTGTTTGTCAGACACTAACTAGCAGTCCAGCAATTAGAAGTGCAAACAGATATAAAATGATACCAGCGCTCAAATATCAGTATATTCAAATAGAAGTCAATAACAAAATTTAATCACATAAAATGAAAATCAAAATATATTAAAGGTGCACAAATATTGAAGGAGATCTCAATAATATTAAAAAGTAGCACACTGAACGACATTCAAATATCAAGGTGATCCACCAAATAGGCTGCATACTGTACGTATTTTATCAGATGAATAAATATCTCAAATGAATAATCTGCATATTACTGCTGCAGCCGCAGTGCTGGTTGAATATACCGCAATAATCTTGTGGAGACTCCAATCCCAAATTGGTAATAGGTGAGAGGGGATATGCACTCCCAATGAGGCTATAGTTACCAGTTCCAGTGTCCGTATGTTGTATAGGGTCTTTATTAGCAATGCTTGCAGAGCTATTGCATGTAGATAGTCCTCTTGGGCACAGTTCCTGGTCCAAATAGCAATCTCCACCAGTAGAGGGTCTCACCAAAAGATATATAAATGGGTATGCTCCTAGCGGTCAATGGTGGTCACATATAAGCCAGGTTCTGGCGTGTTTCGCTGCGTGAAACCGCTGCTTTATCAAAGGCCTAACACCCACAACAGCGCTACTATTGATTACTTAGTTATCATTTACATTATCTATTCAGCAATTAGAAGTGAGCTTGAAGTGCGCTGTACTTACAATTGTTTTTCATGGATGTGCTATTTTCTATCAAACTGCCGTGTGTTTGTGCCGTTGCTCTGTCACTTAGTATAGCCAGTTAGTTGGCTGCAGCCTGTGGCCAATATTGGTGATAACAAAATTGTGAGCTGTGAAGTGGTCAAAATTGACAGGATATTACTGGAAATTATTTTTATTGATGTTAATAATACTATAGGAGCGAAAACAGGTCCAAGTTACATGATATTAGCTGTTTTTTAATACATTTTTAAAGAAATCCAAAACCAAAATCAAAACATTTAAGGGTGGCTTTGCCAAAACACTACAATGATCTAAAATCAAAACCAAAACACAGGGGGGTCTGCACACATCTCTATCAGGAACCCATTGGGATATTCCCTACATCTTCACACCTGCAGGAGATCATTCCACTTTTCCTGCTTGCAAGCAGTAATTGCATAAAATGAAAAAGTAAATAAACTGCATAAAATTATGCAGTTTATCAGAGTATGCAAAGCTTTTAGGGAAGCAGGAGGCCACAAAAAATACTTTGCCCAATATAGCTACTTCTGAATCATTCTAATAACATTTTCATAGATTTTATATGTCTTGAAAACTACTAAGTGTGTTAGTGGCAGATAAATTAATCATACTGTAGCTGTTGAAACTGATAACCTTCAAGCACTTGGAGAATCATGGAGTCTAATCTGTACAAAGTACGGCAGCATGGCTTTGCTCTTGATACTGAGAGCACAGGTAAAGTTGATTTTTTTTTGACAAGCTGCTTACACAAAGCTGGGGAAAATTGGAGAAGTGGTACTCTGACATGTTAATTGTAGAGAAGTTTTGGCAATCGGCAGCACTAGAAGTACTGTATTACTGAGATAGGGAATAGGATCCTTTTTTCACTTAGCGTAATGCTGTCAACTGGAACAGCAAATGGCTGCTCATTCTGGACATAACTTGGACAGTGACTGAATCAATTTAAAAGATCAGCTTTATCTTTATCCTTTACAGTTATTTTTCTTACTTTAACATGTGTATCCCAAATGGGATGTGTTCATATTCTCAACCGCGGGCATTCCGGCGCTCAGAATGCTGGCGCGGAATCCTGACACCTGTCAGAATCCTGGTGCCAGAATCCCGAAAGTAAGTAGCGGGGTTAGGGGGAGGTTTAGCGTTAGGGGTTAGGCACTAGGGGGAGGGTTAGCGTAAGACTGCAAGGGGGAGGGTTAGATTTAGGGTGCAAGGAGGAGGAGGAGGTTAGGTTTAGGCACTAGGGGGAGATGTTAGGTTCAGGCATCGGGGAGGGAGGGTTGGGGTAGGGAGAGGTGGAGCATTAGAAGCATTAGAATACTAACCAACAAGTGTCAGTATTCTAACCCTGTCAGGTTTTCGGCAACGGGATTCTGACCGAGAACCGGCATCCCGTACCCAACCCTCCCAATCCTATAATTTTCATATAATTGATAAAATGTTGGGAATAGATGTGCTATCTTTTGCAATCTGTGTTTGCTCTCCAATATTTGCTAACCTTATTTATTTTTTTACATATTTTGCTACATTCCTTTTATTTGCATATTTTATATTCCATCCATTCTAGTTTTTCAATTAAATGCTCTTTTCTAACCCTTAACCCTTTCTTATTTAACCATACTGGTTACATATTGAGGCTAATTCAGAGATGTGCACTTACCTTATGGTTAGTGCACATCTCCTATTGTGTCATTCTGTGCTGGTGCAAGACCTGTACTGTGTATGTGCAGTACGGGTCCTGCGTGATCAGTGATTGACAGTCTGCTGCCGTTTCTGGGTGGGAAGGGGGTGACATCAGCCTCCATGTCCCCAAATGGAGGCATATGGCCACCATTGGGGGGAGTGTAGAGGTCAGGATCTCCGTCGGCTGATGGAGATTTCCTTGCCTCTTTTGAGCAATTGCGTTCACCAGCTTGAGTAAACCCATGGTCACTCAGCCAACAGAGGATCACACAGATGATCCCATGCTGCATCCAACAGTAATGCATGCAGCAGGCCTGATGCCTCCTGCATGCATTACCATAATAGTGCTATCGCAGCTGCTGCCATGGTAGCAGCTGCGATAGCAATAGTGTTGGATCTTAAATCACCCCAATTGTTCCTAAAAATGTTGGTACTTACTTTCAACAGCATTTATATCAATATTTTCCCATTTGGTCTCTGTGCTTTTATTTAAGACTAAACTTTTCCAGTCTACATGGTTTAATGCTACCTCCAGCCAATAACATTTTGTCACTCTAAAGTCTATGCTATTTTATAATTCCCATCAGCCATCATTAATAATAGTTGATTTCATTTGTTTGGAAGGCTCCTTGCAGAGATGGGTGACCCTGTATTGAGATTTCACAGGACTGGACTTTCGCAGTGGAACCTGCTGTTTAGCAGAGGTGCAAAGATCAGGTGATACAATCTTGGACTTTTTTTGCCATTTCACTAAATGGCATTTCTCACAATATATAAAAATGTAGCATTTCCCAGTTTTATAGACTATAAATAGAAATGGGATGACAATGATGTTCATATAAAGTATTCTGTGCTTTGTAGTGTGGTTAGTGTGTAAAATGGAGTCTGGGCAAAACAAACATGAAAGCCGGAATTCTGCATAAAACAAGCAAATTCCACTGGATAATCATCAAAATACCATAACAAAATTTAGAATGAGGCAATTATTATACATAACAGTTTTGATATTATATTGGATTCTAATTATTAGCATTTGTAACTACGCATTTTACTTTTTATTGTCTCTGTCAGTTTTCCACATCTCCTTATTGACTCTTCTAAACTTTCCCCTATTTCCCTTGGCTAAGACCTGTTTTTTTGTCTACACTATATTATGCAAATATTCTACTTTAATGGGTCCCTTTGTTCCAAGTTTAAACTCTTTAGACAATTGACTTGCCCAGCACAATCCCCAATAAGGTGCAGTCTGTCCCTTCTTTAGATCTTCTAGTCAAAAGAATGTGACTCTATGCACCCCAATAAATCCTCCCTACACCAACATCTCAGTAACTAATAAACTTTTAAGTTCCTCCTGGGTTTCAGTTGTAGCAAGTTGTATAGGGGCCCATTTATTGAGGGCATGCAGTACCACCCATGATCACATTACAAAATGCGATCATAGCGGCCGAATTTATGACCCTGCACATGCAGGGCGACGGGCTCCGAAAAGAGCCCGTCCCTGCGATATGGCCAGAGTGCATTCCGGGCTGCTGCACATGTGCAGTCCCGCGGACTTTACATGAGTGGCGTCCATTGCCGGCGGAGGCATCTGGGAGATCCCTCCGCCGGCTGAAATGCGGGTAAGTGCCCATAGGACACAGTGGCTAACACTATCTTCAGATGGCGTTAGCTGCTGGGGTCAATATCGGGAATGCGAAGCATTCCCGATATTGATACATTTGGCAGCATCGCATCCCCCATAGAAACCTATGGGGGAGGCGGCTGCCGGCGGCAATGGAGGGATCGCAGCAGATATCGGAGATACCTGTTGCTGTCCCTCCTTCATACATCCGGGGGATACTAAGTATTTGAGGTAAACCCCCGAAAACAGGTGTTTTCTGGGAATTTACCTCAAGTGCACTTTGATAAATGGGCCCCATAATCTGTTTTTTAGATAATACTAGCTTAGAAGACATTGCTTTACTCTTAGAGCTTCATCCTCTGAAATATTTTGTAGGACTTTACTATAACCTCTAACAATGCTAAGTATTAGCATTATTTTTCAAAATACATTCCACATTTAGAGGTGTAATTTTTCCCGTTTCTTCAGGGAAATTTGGGATTATGTATTCAACATGGAATTCTTATTATGGCTGTAATTCAATTGTTTTTTGGGCGAATATTTGTTTTGGGCACCCAACAGAGCAATTAAATTGTTACTCTGTTTGCGTGCGACAGCTGCCGGCGCCGGCATTTCTGCTGACATACTGTATAATATACTCATGGACCGTACATATGGTTTGCACACTCCAAGTGGCAGAACAGACCCCACTGCACAGTACGAGAAGACATAATGTCTCCCCAACAGGGCAGGAGCTGTGAGCCAGAGCAGGGCGCTGATTGCAGCATGTGTATGGCTGGTACCGCCCCCAGGGCATCCCACCCTGTTCGATGGCTCTGGCTGTGCTGCCCTCCTTATGACCCTGTTCTGGGTGAATTGTGAACTTTAAATGTGCTTTAAATATCCAAACATGACTACATAATATATACAGTCTGTATTTTGCTTTTGCAACAATAAAATTCCCAAATTAAGGGGTTTATGTAATAGGGTACAGGTTGACTGCACTGACGAGATCCTCGTTAATGTATTTTATTTTTTAAATATAGCAATCCTACCCAATAGCTTCTTATTTTATTTCAAATTTGAGATTCAAGTCATCAAGAGAAATACAGAATTCGGGTATATTCAATACAGACATTCAATTAAACATTTTGTATACAATTTGTAAAAAAACAAATTATATCCAAAAATAAAAAGAGAAAAATTTTATGCACTTGGTCCTTCATGTTGAGGAAGGACTTGAAAACAGGTGACCCTGTCATATCTTTTACTTTTTGTAGCAGTTGTGTGTGGGAGTTATTCCATCTGTATTAGGCATAATTTCATACAACTGTTGCATTGAAGCGTATGGAATGTTGTCTTTGCATGTTCTGTTAGTGTTATTTTGACCTTTTTTTTATGTAATGCGCTGTATATAAAAAATGTAATGTGATGCATGTTGTGGAGGAAGAGAAAGAAAAATGTAAATTATTATTATTATTATTATTATTATTATTATTATTATCTAACTCTTAAATTGACGATTACGTTGTTTGTTATTTTTTATTTTTTTATTTATTTTGGTGGATAATTCTGTCTAAAAAAATAAATTGCAAGATGGGAAAAAAGAAGACATTATTAAAGTTCTACAATTATCTTTGACACACGTAGGAGAACTAAATTGATTGTGCACATTAAATACAATTTTCCACTATCTGTGCTTTCTGTTGTTGAGATTACTGATGACATGGTTTCAGGAGTATTGTTTTTTAATGACAACACCACTCCTAATGCTGCTTCATTCTGACAAGAGAACGCTTTGATGAAATACATGGAGCGATTTAGCAGCACTGGGACTTACATTAATCCATGCAGGAGCTAACTAAAAAAAAAGTTATGTACAATACAACATACACAGAAAAGTTGTATAGTAATATATAAGCTTATGATGTGATACTTAATAGTCAGCAATCTACTGCACTCTCTGATAAAATTTGCCATATTGCTGATTGCCCTGTAAGGAAAGACACCTGTGTGTCCCCAGAAAATATGGCCACTAGGCTACAGATGAGGAGAGAAGCATCAAACCTTGAAGAAAGATAAAATGTAGAGAGATAAAGTACCAACCAATCAGCTCCTGTCATTTTTAAAACACAGCCTGTAACATGGCAGTTAGGAGCTGATTGGTTGGCACTTTATCTCTCTCCACATCATCTCTTTCCAAGGTTTAGTACATCTCCTCCAAAAGTAGCAAACAATCAGCATTTATTGTAATTGCCATTTTATAGGGGGTGTTTGAAAAATGACAGTCAGGAGCTGATTTTATGTTATGTTTTCTTTCTAGATTTTATCTCTTTCCAAGATTTAAAACATCTCCCCCTATGCATTGAAGGAATGATAATGCTTTTAGTTACAGTATGAAGGGTTTCATGAGTTTCATCAACTGTCTTTTCATACATCCAGTGGCAAATAATTCAACTGCCTGATGTGCATAATGAATGCCATAGTACAGAAGTGAAGGCAGTCTATGACATTCCTGCCGTCACAGTTACTGTGGTCTGGAATGACCTGTATGCACAGAAATGTAGCACAGCCAATAATTTAGTCAGCAGTGATGTTACTGCGTGTATTCTTACCAGAGACTCAAGGTCACTATGCACAATCTTCAGAATTTCCATGATGACCTGCAGGGATCATCTTTGTGCCAGGCATCCCAACAAGGTTTACACGTGACTTGTAGACATGCTTCATGTGTTTTTGCTACTGCTTGCTGCTGCCACTACTGGCAATGACGTTCCCATAAGATGATAAGTGTCAACATATAAATGTATTTGAAACAAAAGCACAAACAGCAGGAATGGTGTTCTGTGAGTGAATTTTAATAGTTAGTTCTTATAAAATAAAAATAAACAAAGCAGGAAATGTACATTAAAGGCATGGTCCACAATTCTTAAGATTCAGCTAGTGTAATGTGTTTGTGAGCAAGTCTACTTAAACAGATAATGGATATATTTATAACATCCCGGCAACATGTGTGATACATTTCTTTTGTTTTTATTGGAATTACAAAAGATTAAAGTTAATAATATACCTGAGCTTGTTAATATAGTTGTGCTCTAATAAACAGCATAGACAGTGGTGGATTCCCAACTAGGCACATGAGGCACATAACTAGGGGTACCATTATATCAGAGTATCAGCAGTTTAAAGAACCCAGCTGACAGATCTACAGTTATTAAATGGGACTGGCACAGGTGGAGATTTACTAAACATGGCAGAGGAGGCGCATTGTCAGTACAAAGGTGGAGAATGGTGGTGGAAGGACGGCCTCTCATGCTCCTCCGTGTGTGGTGTCACCCTACTGAACTTGGATTTGGTTTACCTAATCAAGCTTTATGTATCAGGTTCAGGAAGATGATTGGTAGTGTACCCTGGGCACTAACATTAAATACAATAACAATATGAATGTAACTATGAATGGCAGAGTAATTCCCTCCATTTATAAATATTTGATAGTGTTATACCGTCTAAAAAACTTACAGATGTTATCGTTTGGACATACAGGAGCCATCTTGGCACAATTCTGCCCTAGTACCAAGGACATATCCAGCTATTAAGACACGATGTTGGTAAACTCACAATGATCCTCCATCCATCTTCTGGTATGGGCATCTTTGTTCCTATTTTTCTGCTCTGAGCAGTGCCATAGCAGGGCAGCAGTGTGCCCTATGCCACTCGTGCCCCCTGAACCTATGACATCATGACATCATTGGGTGTGGCTGCCATTTCTGGGATCATCATAAGGTCATTCCGGGTCAGCTCTTTAGGCTGCATGGTGCTGTTTCAGGCACCCTGCAAGCAACTTGCTAGTGCTGTGGGGCAGTAACGGTGCTGTCCCCATGGCCCTATGCCCTGAGCGATGGCAACGCTCCCACACCCCTAGTTAGGGCCCTGACTGTGAGCTTTATTACCAACTTCACCTGCTCAAATGAGAGACTTTTTCTGTGCTTTGTATTTCCATGTTTTATGGTAAAATAAAAATACATCTTTTATCATAATCTAAATCAATATTATCGCATAATTTCTAAGGTGGAATGTTTTATGTTAAAAGGTCAGATGACCATTTGTGTTAATATGTTTCTTGCTCAATAACATACACTGTATGCAAGGTTTTTAGAAGGTATCACACTATGAAATATATTTCTCTCTTCCCATAGATAGACAATAACAATGTCATATTTTATTAGATATATGTTGTTATTGCTTTAGTGTTAGAGCCCAGGGTACACAACAATTATCTTCTGAATCAGTTATGCACTGAATCAGTTGTACACACCACAGTTATTGGGGAGACCTGCCCGATATCCGCGGATTGCCCTAATAATTGTAGTGTGTGTGGGCGACCGAGGGTTAAATATTGCTTAAATGATGTACGCATCAGGCAGTGTATGCCCAGCCGCGGCCAATAGATAGACATTTCCTGTGTTCCTTCCCATGGAAGGAACAGGGAAATGTCTCCTCCCCTGGGGGGTGGAGTACAGATGTCGGGCTAATACTCTGTGAGAGATCTCACAGTGTACACCGCGGACATCTGCGGTCTGACAGGCATTTTTTCTGGATGTGTATGCCCAGCTTTAGGAACTGTGTGGGATAATCTGTGCAGTTAACCCAGGCAGCTTTCAGCATGCCCAATAGTCCTGTCACCCTTTTACTCTTTATGTATTAGGTGGCTGTCTATGCACAGACTGTGCAACTGTCACTCAATGTTACATCAGACTTACCTAGTTTTTATTATCCTCTCTGGGAACAGCCCAGAGAAGTGATGCAGGTAGGAGGTGATGGGGGCATGTCCAGACTATATTCACTGTAAGGCTCCACCCCTTCATGGCAAAATGGTACAAATCCTGTATATTTACCCAGGGGGTGTGGCCAAATGGTGTGACTCTCATAGGATAGCATTATTAGGCTCCACCCCCTACTCACTGACCCGCCGATCCCCGTGAAAATTCTCCCTACTCTTCTAGGGGTGCAGGGAGTTACCCGAAATATTGTGAGCCTCCCACAGGTTCCCGGGATAGTAGGCAAGTATGTGTTACATCCTGCACCAACTGTGTCGCTGTGACTGATATGGCCACCCATGTGACTTAATACAGCACTGTTCCTCCAGCTGCTACAATCTCCATGCCTGTAATGCATGGTCTGTGGCTCATTCTCCTACTCCTGGATGCTTTTCCATGAATCAGGTAATGAGCTTATAAACTAATATTGTAAAAAATGTCCACAACAAAAAAGGTGAATTACACAGGTGGGATAACTACAGGTCACAGCAATTTGAGCTTGAGTAAGGGTTTCCCAGTATGATATGCTGTGATTGGTTAATTGCTAATTGGTTAGGGTATTTAATGTGAAAGAAAGTTGTCCCATACATAGTGAAAAGACCCAAAAAGGCTTGAAACGCATTGGTGGGACAATTGGCAGGTTGCGGAGAATCTTCCTGATGGGGAACGGAGGATTTTTGGAGGTGATAATACCTTGGGATCCCAAAACATCTGGTGTTCCCTGCTTAATACCCCATTCCTCTGTAGAAAATGCCATTGTTTTTATAATTCTGTTTTCAAATAACAAGGTTTTAAGCTATGACCTTTTTTCTGTTTTATAAAATTACAATAAACATCAGACTAAAACCTCTGAGAAAAGTGGAAAAGGTGTTCCTGATTTTATTCACCAAAAATACCATTTGATGTGCATTATTACCAACAGGAGTCCATTAGTGATATGTGTGGGCAGCAACCCCAAATTCTTCTTAATACCGTTTGGTGGTGGTTACAACTTAACAACAAAAGATACCATTGATGTGCATGATCCTTTTACTCTCTCTCTGGTGTCAGAAAGCAAAGTCCAACTTACAGCGGCCACTATTGTTGTATTAAGCTTAGACTCAAAGCTGCAGCTCGGACTAGAATGACAAAAATGTAAAACCTGAACTTCTGGCTATAGGTGGCTTTAGGTAAAGAAATCTCTGATGGGTGGATTCCCCGAAATGATACTTCAACAAACAAGCTCCCCTTTCCCAAAGAAGACCATCCCGGGCTTCGTCTAAAAGGTTTTTTTACTCTTGATACCTGAAAAACAGCTGATCCCCCCCCCCCTGTTTTTTTCTCACTAACATTTGTGAACAGACCGGAGTCTGTTTTAGACTTTTTCCAGTGTTTCCAACTCGGTGGCATAATCTATCAGATTCCATTGCCTGGCACTCCACTACATCAAACAGCCGATTCATGTAGTTTGAATATCTACAAGTTTGAAATATACTCAGAGTTAAAGTCTTTTGGACTATGATTGCAACTTATGAGATCTGTACCACGTACCAGCATCTCATTAGTATTGCATTTTATCTATGTCCACAGTATTTTGTATTATTTGTATTGTTTGTATCCTTTTGTCATTTAAGATAAGTAAAACTATTTTTTTTATATTACTGTGTGCACAACATCATCATTATATTCTATTTGGGGCGATTTACTTAGATAGACTCCTCTCTCTATTTGATTATAAAATTATTCCCAGGATGGTATAGTATTTACTAACAACACACCACTTGCAAAATAGGCTGAGCGCTTTACCTTTGTTTATTCCAAATTGTATCAGCATTAAGCTGTGAGTTTAGTGTAGAGGGGCCAACCCCAAAAATATTTTACCGTATATATTGGTGGAGGTTACAAGGAGTATACAAATGAAAAAACTTATATAATTCCTGTATTTTTTTTATTTAAAGACACTTTTATGTAAAAGAATTACACGATTTGTTGTGTTTCTTCTTTCTTTTGTCTTTCATGTGATTTTACAATCCCCCTGGAAGGAAGACCAGTGTATTTACAGGGGAGTAATATTTTTGTATATATTATTATTGTGTTATTTTCTCAAAGCTGTCACAATTTTTTGGCTTAATCCTTAGACACAGTTTTTGTGCGAACACTCACTTGTTGCTCAGTTACACCCACTCAACAGCAAGCAGAGATGCGCCTGAGATACGTATGACTCTAAATCGCCTGTAGTCGCTCATCATGCATAGTGCATACAATCACAGACTCCAAATGGACTTACTGGGCCCATACATCTGCGATCGATCGCCCCAGTTTCCTGTTCTGCTGATGCCAGGGAATCAGGGAATATCAACATGTTGGAAATCCTCAATTCGCCGATCCTGGCCAAAATTATCGACAAGTTGCTGTGTTTCTCCGATCCACCGACAGATCTCCGATCCATGATGTTTTCTGAATCAGAACACATATCAATGGATCAGATCAACAGAACAGATAATCGTGGCTGTAGATTTATGGCCAATATTACGTGCAATTTTTCATCAGCCACAGAGTGTCTACTTTTTGGCAATGTGCTGTATTTGGTGCAACACTTAATATAATGCATAATTTCAATGTATATTACCTCTAACATGAATCATGGTGTTTGAAACATAATGCCGGGATGAAGCTAGGCTTTTTATCACATAATAGTGACTGTCAGAGAGGGGTAACAGTAGGAGAGTTGGTGAGAGAGGAAAATATATTGGGTTGATTAGAGTGGGGAGAGATGAGAGAGAGGGAGGCCAGAGAAATTGCAGTAATCATGTTGAGAGATAAAAAAGAGAGTGAATGAGAATTTAGCTGCTTCCTGGAGATAATATGAAGGTGGAAGGATTGCAAGAGCGATTGGATGTGTGACATGAAGTAGTGGATGGCACTCAGGAAGCAGATTTACAGGACAGGGGAGAGGGTTATGTTATCAATAAATAGAGAGAGGAGGGGAGTTGGGGGGATGCTGGAGGGGGATATACAATGATTTCCAATTTAGAGATGTTAAGTATACATTTAATTCTTGACTTAACAATCATTATATTTTATACAAATTAAAATTTTAGATAGATTTTGAAAACATTGTCTAATGTAGTTAAGTTTTTATTTTTAAATCCTATGCCCTCCAATATCATTTCCCAACCCTACATTTACTTTTCTGCATCAATTACTCTGTGTGTGCGACTTTCAATAATTGGATAGCTGCAGTTATGTAAAAGTCGCACAAGCAGAGTTTAATATAATATAAACAGGCCTTTTTTCCGTGCTGAGACGTGTAGTTGAGTGGTAATTTCAATGAACGCCCCTCATCCCCACTAGCATCAGCAGTCATTTATAAGGAATGTCATCACTGTGTGAGTGCCGTACATCGCTGCCGCATGGGCAGTGTTTAATAAAATGATGTGTTATCATACTGAGACTTGCAGATGTAACAAAATGTATATATCATAATATAAGATGCTGTACAGTATTTAATTGTGCTATACAATTGAGATGGGAATAAAAAACGCTTCTAAAAAAAGTTGTTCTTGCACAACAAGTATCATTTGAATACATTGGAAACTTCAGGCATGCACAATGGCATTTTCAAAAGCAACACCTGGTTTTACGAATAGCAGTATTGCACTCGCTGGCATCTCAGTACACCGAGCTGTGACTCAGGGCCTGATTCAGAGCCGGACGCTCTGACCAGAGCGCTCGCTCTGAATCAGGGCCCTCCTACCTAAAAATGGAGCGGCCTCCTGGCCGCTCGCATAGCTGTGGGTAACCACGCACAGCTTATGCGAGCGGCCAAAAAGATGGTCGCTATGGTCATGACCATCACGACCATCTGGCTTGCGACGAGACCCTGTAAGCCCAGGAGTGATTTTGGCTCTATCAGAGCCAAAATCACTCCCACTGACATCATTAGTGATGTCAGTGGGGCCGGACCCAGACGGTAGGCGTTCCCATGGGAACGCCTCGGTCTGGCAACCACGCCCCTGGCACGCCCACTAAAGGGGGCGTGCTGTCAGTCACCATTGACAGCACGCCCCCTTTAGTGCGAGACCCATAACGACAGCTTGGTCATCGTTATTCGGGTCTCGCGCATGCGCACAACGGAGCTCCCTCCGTCGTGCGCATGCGCATTTGCATACCATCGACCCGCTTGCGAGCATCCTGCGCTCACGAGCGGGTCTGAATGAGACCCTCAGTATGCCATATTGCGATTGAATATGCCACCTGGCGACCAGCTGTGGGCATATTTAATGCGATTCATTTTTTTGCATTACACTGTGTATAGACGTAAGATAAGCAAGGACATATCTGTAGGATGTATTCATGGTAAATGTAAACAAGATTATCTATTATTAGGCCTACAGTTAGTACCAGTTTTAGACAAATGTGGGTCTGGTCAGAAATCATGTTGGGGTCCTCAGTATGGTGAATACTGGACAACAGGCTTAGTTGTAATGATTAATTGCCAGCCTTATTACATGTAGGGGTGAGCGGGTTCGGATTTCTGAAATCTGAACCCACCCGAGCCCCCCAATCCGAGGCCGATCCGAGTTAGGCTCGACTTTTCCCACCTGACACGGATCTGAAATCGAGGCAAAACGTCATCATCCCACCTTCCGGGTCTCGCGGGTTTTGGATTCTATATAAGGTACCCGCGTCGGCGCCATTTTGTCACTCGGCTGTGGACAGTGAAGAGGGAGGGTGGGAGTTAGGGCTGGCTGGGCTGTGCAGTGTAGTGTAGTGCAGTGTAGTGTTGTGCTGTGCTGCTGTTGTCCATAGGGGCTGTGTCCACTCCTCCAAAGTCAATAGGATCTGGCTGTGTTGTGCTGTGCTGCTGTTGTCCATAGGGGCTGTGTCCACTCCTCCAAAGTCCATAGGGGTTGGCTGTGTTGTGCTCTGCTGTGCTGCTGTTGTCCTTAGGGGCTGTGTCCATTCCTCCAAAGTCCATAGGGGCTGGCTGGGCTGTGTGTTGTGCAGTCAGTTCTCCATAGGGGCTGTGTCCACTCCAAAGTCCTGTGCAGTGTCCCAGTCCTAAAGGGGTGTTGTAGTGTTGTCCAGAGCAGTCCATCAGGGGTGCTCCCCCAAGTGCAAAAAAAAAAAATTTTTTTCTGTGTTTGTGAATTGTGTGCGCAGTAGCCGCACGTGCATCAACAAAGTAGCGCCAAGCATGCGCCTGTGTCATAAGTAAAAGGCCAGCTGGCTTGACCGTTAAAGGGTGCTGTAACCCCCAAAGTGCACTCCAAACAAAATAAAAAATAATTTTCTGTGTTTGTGAATTGTGTGCACTGTGGGCCTGATTCAGAGCCGCTCGTAAGCGGCCGCTCGTTCGCTCCGAGCGATGTTCGCACATCTGCGCATACATATGGGTCGTAATGTGCATGCGCCAACCAGTCAGTGTGATCGGAAACCGAGCGCTCGCCAAATAGCGAGTGCCTGCTAAGTTGAGTGACAGGATGAGGCGTTTGTGGGTGGTAACAGGGGAAGGTGCTTGAAAACGAGGAGTGGAGATCCGAACACAGGCGTGCCAAACCGTCAAAGCAGGCATTTTAAGGGTGTGCATAATTAACAAAGCAGCGTCATCGACCACGTCACAGCGTCATCGACCACGTCACTTTTGTTGTCTCTTAGCCTGAACTGTTCGCATGATTGCGGTAGGAAAATCCGACCACAAGCACTGCGAGCAGTTCAGACACCTTTCGATGTACTCGATTAATCAAATAAATAGCGGAGATGACGTAGGATGCGACCGGCCAGGGGGCGTCTTTACAAAATAACGAGCGCATGTTTCGTTCGCTCGCTCAGACATAGAGGAGTCAACAGACCGCAAAGAGCTAGTGCTCAATTTAAATAGCCGGCCCCTTTTTCTGAATGAGCGAGCGCAAATAGCGTCTGACTCTGAATCAGGCCCTGTTGCCGCACGGTTATCAACAAAGTAGCGCCAAGCGTGTGCCTGTGTCATACATAGAGGGCCGGCTGGCTTGACCGTTAAAGAGTGCTGTCACCCCCAAAGTGCACTCCAAACAAAATAAAAAAATATTTTGTGTGTTTGTAAATTGTGTGCACTGTGGCCGCATGGTTATCAACAAAGTAGCACCAAGAGTGCGCCTGTGTCATACGTAAAGGGCCGGGCTGGCTTGACCGTTAAAGGGTGCTGTAACCCCCCAAAGTGCACTCCAAACAAAATAAAAAATTATTTTTTGTGTTTGTGAATTGTGTGCACTGTGGCTACACATGCATCAACAAAGGAGCAGCGCAAACCGTGCGCCTGTGTCCCATAAGTAAAGGACCGGCTGGCTTGTCCGTTAAAGGGTGCTGTAACCCCCAAAGTGCACTCCAAGCAAAATATAAAAATATTTTCTGTGTTTGTGAATTGTGTGCACTGAGGCCGCATGTGCATCAACAAAGTAGCGCCAAGCATGCGCCTGTTTCATAAGTAAAGGGCCGGCTGGCTTGTCTGTTAAAGGGTGCTGTAACCCCCCCAGTGCACTCCAAAAAATATTTTTTTTTCTGTGTTTGTGAATTGTGTGCGCTGGACGTGCATCCTCAAAGCAGCAGCGCCAAGCGTGCGTCTGTCTGTTAAAGGGTGGTGTAAACCCCAAAGTGCACCAACAAAAATAAAACATTTTCTTCTGTGTTTGCGAATTGTCTGCACTGTACGTGCATCCTCAAAGCAACAGCGCCAAGCGTGCATCTGTCTGTTAAAGGGTGGTGTAACCCTCAAAGTGCTTTCTACAAAAAATAAAAAATTCTTCTTTTTATTCTGTCTTTGTGAATTGTGTGCACTGTAGCTGCACATGCATCAACAAAGGAGCAGCGCCAAGCATGCGCCTGTGTCCCATAAGTAAAGATCCGGCTGGCTCATTTCTTAAAGAGTGGTGTAACCCACAAAGTGCACTAGTCTCCAACAAAAATAAAAAAATATTTTCTGTGTTTGTGTGCACCTTAGCCGCACGTATATATCAATATAACATAAATGGAGGACCAAACTTTCTCCGATAAAAATAAAATAGGGAAAGATCAAGAACCACTTCCTCCTAGTGCTGAAGCTGCTGCCACTAGTCATGACATAGACGATAACATGCCAACAACGTCGTCTGCCAAGGCCGATGCCCAATGTCATAGTGAGGGCACATACAATCCCAAATGACAAAGTTCAGGAAAATGACCTTAAAAAAAACATTTAAATCATCTCAGGAGAAACGTAAACTTGCCAATATGCCATTTACGACATGGAGTGGCAAGGAACGGCTAAGGTCTTTCCCTATGTTCATGACTAGTGGTTCAGCTTCATATGACGATGGAAGCCCTCCTCCCGCTAAAAAAAACAAACAAGTTAAGCTGGCAAAAGCACAGTGAAGAACTGTGCTTTCTAAGAAGATATCACAAATCCCCAAGGAGAGTCCAAGTGTGGTGTTGGTTGCAATGCCTGACCTTCCCAGCACTGGACGGGAAGAGGTGGCTCTTTCCACCATTTGCACGCCCCCTGCAAATGCTGAAAGGAGCAACCACAATCCACTTGCTGATATGCAAATTGAAGATGTCACTGTTGAAGTACAACAGGATGAGGATACTGGTGTAGCTGGCGCTGAGGAGGAAGTTGGCGAGGACGATTCTGATGGTGGCAAATCACCATCAGATTCTGATTGTTTAAATCAGGCTTCGGGGGAGACAGTTGTTGTCCGTGAGATGAAAAAGCCCATCACGGTCATGCCTGGGCAGAAGACCAAACATTCCACATCTTTGGTCTGGCAATATTTCTATCCAAATCCGGACAACAATTGTCTTGCCATATGTACCATATGTAAAGGTGAAATAAGTAGGGGTAGGGACGTTAACCACCTAGGAACATCCTCCCTTATATGTCACCTGGAGCGCGTTCATAAAAAGTTACTGTCAAGTTCAGAAACTTTGGCTAAGACCGTAATTAGTCCAGGGACACCTAAATCCTGTTGTCCTGTTGTATCCAAGCGCCTGCAAACCACACCGTCAACTCCCTCCTCATCAATTTCCTCCTTAGTCAGGAACGGAAGTAGTCCTGCAGGCATGACTGACTCTCCTATCCGGGATTCCTCCGGAGGATCCTGCATTGCTACGCCTACTGCTGCCGCTGCTGCTGTTGCTGCTGGGAGTCATTCATCATCCCAGAGAGGAAGTAGGAACACCACTAGTTTTACTAAACAATTGACCCTCCAACAGTCCTTAGCGAGGAGGATGAAGTACGACAGCAGTCATCCTGAAGCAAAACGTATAACTGAGGCCTTGACTGCTATGTTGGTGATAGACGTGCATCCGGTATCCACCATTAGTGCAGTAGGATTTAGACAATTGATGGAGATAGTGTGTCCCCGGTTCCAAATCCCATCTAGATTCCACTTCACTAGGCAGGCGATACCGAGAAACGTCAGAAAAAGTGTCCTCAGTGTCCTGAAAAATGCGGTTGTACCCAATGTCCCCTTAACCATGGACATGTGGACAAGTGGAACAGGGCAGACTAAGGACTATATGACTGTGACAGCCCACTGGATAGATGCATCACCTTAAAAGTGACAGGGGCGTGCAGGAGACGCTTTGGGTGGCCCAAAAAATTTCTGCCCACTTTCGCCATTCAGTGACTACGTGCCAAAGACTGGAGCGCCAGCAAACACTCTTGAACCTGCCCCGCCATCACCTGAAGCAAGTGGTTGTGACGCGGTGGAACTCAACCCTCTATATGCTTCAGGGGATGGAGGAGCAGCAAAAGACCATTCAAGCCTATACATCCACCTATGACATAGGCAAAAGAGGGGGTATGCACCTGACTCAAGTGCAGTGGAGAATGATTTCCGTGTTGTGCAAGGTTCTCCAGCCCTTCGAATTTGCCACATGTGAAGTCAGTTCAGACACAGCCAGCTTGAGTCAGGTCATTCCCCTCAACAGGCTTTTGCAGAAGCAGCTGGAGAAAGTGAAGGAGGAGCTAAGACGGAGCGATTCTGCTCGGCATGTGGGACTTGTGGATGAAGCCCTTCATTCGCTTTGCCAGGATTGCAGGATGTTCAATCTGTTGAAATCAGACCACTACATTTTGGCCACCGTGCTCGATCCTAGGTTTAAAGCCTATGCGGTGTCTCTCTTTCCGGTCGACACAAGCTTGCAGAGGTGCAAAGACCTGCTGGTGAAAACGTGACACATCAACAGCTCCTTCTTCATTTTCTCCCACAACTGGGGCTGCCAGGAAAAAACTTAGGTATCCTAAGCAACCCGCTGGCGGTGATGCAGGGCAGGCAGGACCAAGTTTGGACATCTGGTCTGGACTGAAGGATCTGGCAACAATTCTGACATGTCTACTGTCACTGCATATGATACTGTCACCATTGACAAATTGGTGGAGGATTACATCGGTGACAGCATCCAAGTAGGCATGTCAGACAGTCCGTACCTGTACTGGCAGGAAAAAGAGGCAATTTGGAGGCCCCTGTACAAACTGGCTCTATTTTACCTGAGTTGCCCCCCCTCCAGTGTGTACTCCGAAAGAGTGTTTAGTGCAGCCGGGAACCTTGTCAGCGAAAGGCGTAAGAGATTGCTTCCACAAAATGTGGAGAAGATGATGTTCATAAAAATGAATTATCAACTCTTCCAGGGAGACCAGCCTCCAGAACGTACAGAGGGACCTGTGGTGGTGGATTCCAGCGGGGACAAATTAATACTCTGTGAGGATGAGGATGTACACAACACTGAAGAGGGTGAGGAATCGGTGGATGAGGAGGATGAGGATGACATCTTGCCTCCGTAGAGCCAGTTTGTGCAGGGACAGATTAATTGCCAGCTTGTTTTGTGGGGGCCCAAACGAACAAATCATTTCAGCCACTGTCATGTGGCAGACCCTGGCTCTGAAATGATTGGTTTGTTAAAGTGTGCATGTCCTGTTTATACAACATAAGGGTGCGTGGGAGAGCCCAAGGACCATTCCATCTAGCACCTCTTGTTTTTCTTTGCATTATGTACTGTTTGGGGCCTAGTTTTTCCAACTGCCTTCATGTCTGCCACTGCAGTGTCACTCCTAGATGGGCCACGTGTTTGTGCCGCCCACTCGTATCGCTTAGCATAGTCATCCAGGTACCTCGGTGAAACCTCTTGGACATAAAAACACTATTGTGAGGTGTGAGGTGTTCAGTATAGAACACCTGGAACTGGAAATGAGTGGAAATTAAGGTTATTGAGGTTAAAAATAGCATTGGAGCAGAAAACCCCACAAATTCTGTGATTTTAGCTGTTTTTATGCTATTTTTCAAAAAAATACAGATCCAAAACGAAAAACCCAGAACCCAAAACATGGAAGGGTGGTTTTGGCAAAACCAATCCAGATCCAAAACACGAAGAAAGATCCAGATCCAAAACCAAGACACTAAACACGAAAAGTGTCCGGTGCACACCCCTAATTACATGTAACTATTTCCATTATTTCCATGTATATTATACAGACATCCACTGTGTAGAAAAACTCCTCAGTCTGTATTGTTGTTGCATTAAAAGTCATGTTTGTGCCAAGCCTTATCTGATATGCAGAACCATACCTACTGCCCAGTATAATGTGCAGTATACTGGTGTCAAGTCTCATTTACAGTGCAGAACATAGAAAAAGTACACTCCAGAGCCAGATTTACACTTCATGAGTTCCTAGGCAAGTTACTGGTATGATCCCCACCCACCTCTAAAAGAAAAAATAAATAACAAAAAATTTGACATAAAGTAAAAATATTCTGCAAGGAATAAAGGCCCTGATACAGACCCGCTCATGAGCTCATAGCGCTCGCAAGCGGGTCGATGGCCGGGCAGTGCACACGTGCAGCTTGTGCACTGCGCATGCGCGAGCCCCGGAGCGAGTGAGAAATCACTCACTCGAGCGCTCGCTACAAGACGGGGCAGCTGTCGATGTTGATCAACAGCTTGCCCCATTTTATAGGGGGTTGGGGAGGTAGCTTCCGTTTGTGGGAGGCCCTACTGACATCACACGTGATGTCAGTAGTGTACTATCTGCTCTATTAGAGCAGGAAGTTCACTGGGGCTTGCAGAGGACGAGACCCTACCACAAGGGTCTCGTCGCAAGCCCGATGGTCGTGATAACCGCGACCATCGCCAGGCCGACCACTAAAGCTGTGGACGGTCACCCGCAGCTTAGCGAGTGGCCTGGAGGCCGGGGTAAAAAAAAAACACGCCCTGATTCAGAGCGAGCGCTCACAAATAGCGAGCACCTCTGAATCAGGGCCAAAGCCTTTTTAAATTATTTTAAACTGCTGAAAGAACAGCTATTGTGGCGATACAAGTACCACCATAATACTTGCTATCAAAGGCATTAATAGTGCTATCTAGAGGCTTCACTGGTGAAAACTGGCATATTTACTGCTGTCAGGGTTGTCACCAGCAACAGCAGCATTGTAAAGAAGAAAACTAATCTAAAATAGAAGATTGTGCTTACCTGCCATCCTCAGGTTTCTCCAACCAACTTCTGATCTTTTACCAGCAGGAATAAATCATCTGAAAGGAGACAAAAGTTAAGGGGTGAAGAAGGGACAATTGAAAGATGAAAAAGGGTGGCATAATGAGGAGCAGGGAAAGAAGAACAGTGGTTTGTGAGCGCACAATTGAAAGGTGGGCACAGGAAAAAGATGAGTGGTGGGGGAAAAAAGAGTGGGAAATACAAAAGCCAAACACACAGACCAACACAAAGATGACACAGATACATGGAGACATGTGTGTGGGGGGGTAATGGGGACATGCAATACACAAACTGGTAACTGGGGAGATGGAGACATACACACTGCTGACTGGAGGCATGGATACATACATACTGGTGACTGGAGGTATGGAGACATACACTGGTGACTGGAGGTATGGAGACATACACTGGTGACTGGGGGCATGGAGACAAACACACTGGTGACTGGGGGCATGGAGACAAACACACTGGTGACTGGGGGCATGGAGACATACACACTGGTGACTGGGGGCATGGAGACATACACACTGGTGACTGGGGACAAGGAGACAGTCATACACAGTGGTGACTGGGGCATGGATACATACACAGTGGTGACAGTGGAGACTGGGGGCATGGAGACATACACACTGGTGACAGGGGACATGGAGACATACACACTGGTGACTGGGGACATGGAGACATACACACTGGTGACTGGAGGCATGGATACATACACACTGGTGAATGGGGACATGGAGACATACACACTGGTGACTGGAGACATGGAGACATACACACTGGTGACTGGAGGCATGGATACATACACACTGGTGACTGGAGACATGGAGACAGACACACTGGTGACTGGGGACATGGAGACATACACACTGGTGACTGGGGACATGGAGACATACACACTGGTGACTGGAAACATGGAGACATACACGCTGATGACTGGGGACATGGAGACAGACACACTGGTGACTGGGGACATGGAGACATACACACTGGTGACTGGAGGCATGGATACATACACACTGGTGACTGGAGACATGGAGACATACACACTGGTGACTGGAGGCATGGATACATACACACTGGTGACTGGGGGCATGGAGACATACACACTGGTGACTGGGAGCATGGATACATACACACTGGTGACTGGGGGCATGGAGACATACACACTGGTGACTGGAGGCATGGAGACATACACACTGGTGACTTGGGACATGGATACATACACACTGGTGACTGGAGGCATGGATACATACACACTGGTGACTTGGGACATGGATACATACACACTGGTGACTGGGGACATGGATACATACACGCTGGTGACTGGAGGTATGGATACATACACGCTGGTGAATGGAGGTATGGATACATACACACTGGTGACTGGGGGCATGGAAACATACACACTGGTGACTGGGGGCATGGATACATACACACTGGTGAATGGGGGCATGGAGACATACACACTGGTGACTGGAGGCATGGATACATACAAACTGGTGACTTGGGACATGGATACATACACACTGGTGACTGGGGACATGGATACAATCACGCTGGTGACTGGAGGCATGGATACATACACACTGGTGACTGGAGGCATGGAGACATACACACTGGTGACTGGAGGCATGGAGACGTACACACTGGTGACTGGGGGCATGGAGACAAACACACTGGTGACTGGAGACATGGAGACTTACACACTGGTGACTGGAGGCATGGATACATACACACTGGTGACTGGGGACATGGAGACATATACACTGGTGACTGGAAACATGGAGACATACACGCTGGTGACTGGGGACATGGAGACATACACACTGGTGACTGGGGACATGGAGACATACACACTGGTGACTGGGGGCATGGAGACATACACACTGGTGACTGGAGGCATTGATACATACACACTGGTGACTGGAGACATGGAGACATACACACTGGTGACTGGAGGCATGGATACATACACACTGGTGACTGGGGGCATGGAGACATACACACTGGTGACTGGGTGCATGGATACATACACACTGGTGACTGGGGGCATGGAGACACACACACTGGTGACTGGAGGCATGGATACATACACACTGGTGACTTGGGACATGGATACATACACACTGGTGACTGGAGGCATGGATACATACACACTGGTGACTTGGGACATGGATACATACACACTGGTAACTGGAGGCATGGATACATACACACTGGTGACTTGGGACATGGATACATACACTCTGGTGACTGGGGACATGGATACATACACGCTGGTGACTGGAGGTATGGATACATACACGCTGGTGACTGGAGGAATGGATACATACACGCTGGTGACTGGGGGCATGGAAACATACACACTGGTGACTGGGGGCATGGATACATACACACTGGTGAATGGGGGCATGGAGACATACACACTGGTGACTGGATGCATGGATACTAACACACTGGTGACTTGGGACATGGATACATACACACTGGTGACTGGGGACATGGATACAATCACGCTGGTGACTGGAGGCATGGATACTTACACACTGGTGACTGGAGGCATGGAGACATACACACTGGTGACTGGAGGCATGGAGATGTACACACTGGTGACTGGGGGCATGGAGACAAACACACTGGTGACTGGAGGCATGGATACATACACACTGGTGACTGGAGACATGGAGACATACACACTGGTGACTGGAGGCATGGAGACATACACACTGGTGACTGGGGGCATGGAGACATACACACTGGGGACTGGGGGCATGGATACATACACACTGGTGACTTGGGACATGGATACATACACACTGGTGACTTGGGACATGGATACATACACACTGGTGACTGGAGGCATGGATACATACACACTGGTGACTTGGGACATGGATACATACACACTGGTGACTGGGGACATGGATACATACACGCTGGTGACTGGAGGTATGGATACATACACACTGGTGACTGGGTGCATGGAAACATACACACTGGTGACTGGGGGCATGGATACATACACACTGGTGAATGGGGCATGGAGACATACACACTGGTGACTGGAGGCATGGATACATACACACTGGTGACTTGGGACATGGATACATACACACTGGTGACTGGGGACATGGATACAATCACGCTGGTGACTGGAGGCATGGATACATACACACTGGTGACTGGAGGCATGGAGACATACACACTGGTGACTGGAGGCATGGAGACGTACACACTGGTGACTGGGGGCATGGAGACAAACACACTGGTGACTGGAGGCATGGATACATACACACTGGTGACTGGAGACATGGAGACATACACACTGGTGACTGGAGGCATGGAGACATACACACTGGTGACTGGGGGCATGGAGACATACACACTGGTGACTGGGGGCATGGAGACATACACACTGGTGACTGGGGGCATGGAGACAGTCATACACAGTGGTGACTGGGGACATGGAGACATACACACTGGTGACTGGGGACATGGAGACATACACACTGGTGACTGGAGGCATGGATACATACACACTGGTGACTGGAGACATGGAGACATACACACTGGTGACTGGAGACATGGAGACATACACACTGGTGACTGGAGGCATGGATACATACACACTGGTGACTGGAGACATGGAGACATACACACTATTGACTGGAGGCATGGATATATACACACTGGTGACTGGGGGCATGGAGACATACACAATGGTGACTGGGGACATGGAGACAGTCATACACAGTGGTGACTGGGGCATGGATACATACACAGTGGTGACAGTGGTGACTGAGGGCATGTAGACATACACACTGGTGACTGGGGACATGGAGACATACACACTGGTGACTGGGGATATGGAGACATACACACTGGTGACTGGAGGCATGGATACATACACACTGGTGACTGGAGACATGGAGAC
The DNA here is from genome assembly GCA_031769625.1 of Taudactylus pleione. Lineage (NCBI taxonomy): Eukaryota > Metazoa > Chordata > Amphibia > Anura > Myobatrachidae > Taudactylus > Taudactylus pleione. The sequence goes on from JAUIMM010000099.1 coordinate 2,532,064, forward strand.
ATACACACTGGTGACTGGAGACATGGAGACATACACACTGGTGACTGGAGGCATGGATACATACACACTGGTGACTGGAGACATGGAGACATACACACTGGTGACTGGGGACATGGAGACATACACACTGGTGACTGGGGACATGGAGACATACACACTGGTGACTGGAAACATGGAGACATACACGCTGGTGACTGGGGACATGGAGACATACACACTGGTGACTGGGGACATGGAGACATACACACTGGTGACTGGGGGCATGGAGACATACACACTGGTGACTGGAGGCATTGATACATACACACTGGTGACTGGAGACATGGAGACATACACACTGGTGACTGGATGCATGGATACATACACACTGGTGACTGGGGGCATGGAGACATACACACTGGTGACTGGGGGCATGGATACATACACACTGGTGACTGGGGGCATGGAGACACACACACTGGTGACTGGAGGCATGGATACATACACACTGGTGACATGGGACATGGATACATACACACTGGTGACTGGAGGCATGGATACATACACACTGGTGACTTGGGACATGGAGACATACACACTGGTGACTGGGGACATGGATACATACACGCTGGTGACTGGAGGTATGGATACATACACGCTGGTGACTGGAGGTATGGATACATACACACTGGTGACTGGGGGCATGGAAACATACACACTGGTGACTGGGGGCATGGATACATACACACTGGTGAATGGGGGCATGGAGCCATACACACTGGTGACTGGAGGCATGGATACATACACACTGGTGACTTGGGACATGGATACATACACACTGGTGACTGGGGACATGGATACAATCACGCTGGTGACTGGAGGCATGGATACATACACACTGGTGACTGGAGGCATGGAGACATACACACTGGTGACTGGAGGCATGGAGACCTACACACTGGTGACTGGGGGCATGGAGACAAACACACTGGTGACTGGAGGCATGGATACATACACACTGGTGGCTGGAGACATGGAGACGTACACACTGGTGACTGGGGGCATGGAGACTTACACACTGGTGACTGGGGGCATGGAGACATACACACTGGTGACTGGAGGTCTGGATTAAAGGGGCCCAGTGCCAGTTCTGTGATTTTACAGGCCTGAGCCCAAATGCAGCCTCTGTAAAACAATACTAAATCATCAACAGAAGCCTGTTTTTCTAATGGACAGGGCTGGATCTCTGGACCCGCCAGGCCCTAGGCGGTGCCTAGGTTGCCTAGTGGTAAATACGGCCTTGGTACTCTCTGGTGGCTAGGATCTGCAGGTTAAGGTAGTTTAATTTTTTATTGAGAGTAGAACTTAGCACAGAATAGAAAGAGAAGTTGGGCAAAATGAGGGTGATCCTTGTAAAGTATGGTGCCTAGAAATGCGAGCAATACAAAAACAGGAACTTATTTTACAGAACAAGATTATTAAAATGAGATAGAGGTGACACATTTTTGTTTTGGGTCTCTGCAAATGGATTCAGAGCTATTTTCAATACACAAACAGACATAGGATTTGCACCAGCTAGCTGAGATGGGATCTGTTTGTTATACTAACATGATGCATGTTGCACTTTCTACTAGTTGCAGTTCGGAAGCAAATTTCTAGGTGTAACAATCCATCTATTACAATGTACAAAAGGGCTGCCTAAATTATGTACTGGTTGCATTTAAATAATTTCTACATCAGTCTGAAGAGGAAATCAAATATTCTACTATTCATGATTGAATGTAATTATGTTAATTGATTAAATTACTTTGGAGCAGTAAAAACTGTATTTATTCTAAAACCTAAACGAGTCATGTAATATCATCAGACTGGCTATTACCATTATTATATAAAACTATGCATTCATCTCCCTTTGTCAATTTGAAGATAATTTTAAAATTAGCAACAGGTCATTCTTTAACAAAAGTTTTTTTAAATTTATTTTATTTCTTACCTCCTGCAAACCACAGTAAATACTAATATTAAAATTATTATTATCGTTTATTTTTAAGACTCAGTTCCGCAGTACCATAGGGGATATATATATATATATATATATATATATATAGCAGCAGACAGGCGGCACTCGTAGGACTTAGAAATAATCAGCAAAATTTCTTAACCTGTTAGTTCATTTTAATAGCATACCGACGTTTCAATCCCACATAGAGGATTTTTCTCAAGGCTCCACAAAGACAAACACCATAAAAAACACTTAAATCGGTTAAATTGGTTCCCTATTTAAGTGTTTTTTATGGTGTTTGTCTTTGTGGAGCCTTGAGAAAAATCCTCTATGTGGGATTGAAACGTCGGTATGTTATTAAAATGACCTAACAGGTTAAGAACTTTTGCTGATTATTTCTAAGTCCTACGAGTGCCGCCTGTCTGCTGCTATATTATTTGGATCTTATCCAAGGGAAGGCAACGAGGCAAGATTTTCGTCTCTATTGTGGAGTGCCAGTCATGTGGTAGCTATATATATATATATATATATATATATATATATATATATATATATATATATATGTCAATACAAGAAGAGAGGAGAGCGCTCCGTAGTGCAAGTTAAAGCGATTTTATTGGTACATAAGATATACACACGTCGGCACTCTAAAGGTGCCGCCCGTACCTCAATGCAAACTGTGTCGGCTGGTTACCACGTGATGTGCTTATAATACTCCACCAGCTACTGTAGGCGCTGTCCCAGGGAACCGCCGGGCTCACACACCCCGCTGCCGGACACTGCAATGTCACAGCAGCCAAAGCAGTCTCCTAAGCCTGTGGGTGGCAGCAATCACACTGATCGCGCCCCCCCTGGCTTTGCGCCGGGCTGAGGGGGCTCAGAGCGCCAACCTCGCCATTGCGCAGCGGTGCTGAAATGTTTTGTTTTTATCCCCGAAGGGGGCGTGGCCACGCCTTTCATGATTAGGCCACACCCCCTGTTACGAGGGCCCGCTACGGCTCTTGGAGGGCCTGCAGACAAGTGCAGGTAAGCCATTGGAAGGAGAAATCAGAGCAGCACTCAATGAACCTGTACCTTTCAAAGGACAAGCACGCTAAGTCAGCCTCACTGAAAGATACAAGGTGACATGGGGCTTAATTCAATTCAACATGAACTGAATAGCTCGGAGAAGGAGCACCTGGAACTATTCAATTCAGTACGCTGTTATGCCCGACCAGGGCCGCCATCAGGGGGGTACTGCCCGGACTTTAGTCCCGGGCCCGGCCACTTGGGGGGCCCTGTCCATCTGCCTGCCACTACCCTCCTGGCCCACAGTGGTAACTGAAAGCCAGTGGGCCCTCTACTTCCATCGCTCTGTGGCCACCCGCGTATGAGTTTATCCCCCCAGCCGGGCCCTCTGCCGCTGCCGCACAATAAAATAAGTGAATAGTAAGTCACTTATATCTCTGAGAGGGCCCCCCTCCACAGATCGGATCTTTATTTCCGATCCGCAGCTCACCACTGACTGCCGTCATACAGACGGTGCCACAGAGCACTGCTGGGATAGCAGCAGCGGCCGTCCAATAGAATAGAAGGTAGCAGCCTGAGGCTGTGCAGGCTTTTAGTGAGTGGGCGGCCAATGCAAAAGCTGCAGGGAAGAGGGGCACATAGAGGCTGTTCTGAGGAGGAGAAACGTGCCGTGCAGTGCAGTTCTTCTGGATCATCTTAGCAGAGTGGATAAAGTAAGACACAGAGTACTTCACTTTTTTTGTTATCAATTCAAATGTCATGCATTAAAAGCACCAGGTCCTATTACTTTGAATGTATATATATGTATATATATATATATATATATATATATGCGTGTGTATTTGTACGTATATATATACAATGTGTATATTTATGTATATATGTACGTGTATAAAAACAACCTATCCAGTTTTTTATATAAACGCCGTGAGTGCCACCAAACATTCACTGTGTTGTATAGATTAATACTATAGATGGCATCTGGGATGTATGTATATATATATATATATATATATATATATATATACAGTCAGGTGCATAAATATTGGGACATTGACAGAATTTTCATATTTTGGCCTCTATTCACCACCACAATGGCTTTGAAATTAAACAAACAAGATCTGCTTTAACTGCAGACTTTCAGATTTAATTTGAGGGTAATTACATCCAAATCAGGTGAACGGTGTAGGAATTACAACAGTTTCTATATGTGCTCCCACTTTTTAAGGGGCCAAAAGTAATTGGACAAACTAAACAATCCTAAATCTAACTTTCACTTTTTAATACTTTGTTGCAAATCCTATGCAATTACAGCCTGAAGTCTGGAACGCATAGACCACCAGACGCTCGGTTTCATCCCTGGTGATGCTCTGCCAGGCCTCTACTGTAAATGTCTTCAGTTCCTGCTTGTTCTTGGGGCATTTTCAATCGGATTCAGGTCAGGGGATTGACTTGGCCATTGCATAACATTCCACTTTTTAGCCTTAAAAAACTCTTTGGTTGCTTTTGCAGTATGCTTCGGGTCATTGTCCATCTGCACTGTGAAGCGCTGTCCAATGAGTTCTGAAGCATTTGACTGAATATGTGCATATAATATTGCCCGAAACACTTCAGAATTCATTCTGCTGCTTTTGTCAGCAGTCACATCATCAATAAATACAAGGGAACCAGTTCCATTGGCAGCAATACATGCCCACGCCATGACACTACCACCACCATGCTTCACTGATGAGGTGGTATGTTTTGGATCATGAGCAGTTCCTTTCCTTGGTACAAGTTGATATTTGTCTCATCTGCCCATAGGATGTTGTTCCAGAACTGTAATGGTTTTTTTAGATGTTGTTTGGCAAACTCTAATCTGGTCTTCCTGCTTTTGTGGCTCACCAATGGTTTACATCTTGTGGTGAACCCTCTATATTCACTCTTGTGAAGTCTTCTCTTTATTGTTGACTTTCACACATATACACCTACCTCCTGGAGAGTGTTCTTGATTTGGCCAACTGTTGTGAAGGGGTTTTTCTTCACCAGGGAAATAATTCTTCTGCCATCCACCACAGTTGTTTTCCGTGGTCTTCTGGGTCTTTTGGTGTTGCTGAGCTCTCCGGTGCATTCTTTCTTTTTAAGAATGTTCCAACCAGTTGATTTGGCCACACCTAATGTTTTTGCTATCTCTCTGATGGGTTTGTTTTGATTTTTCAGCCTTAATGATGGCTTGCTTCACTGATAGTGAGCATGAGGGATGTTGCGGGGGGCCCTGCCCTTTTTGTCAGTCCTGGGCCCCACAATTTCTAATGGCAGCCCTGTGCCCGACTGAAGGATTTCTTCCCACTCCCCTCCTGGGATGCGAGCAGAAATCTGACAAAACTACTGGTGCGATGCTGTTTTCTGTCCTTAGAACTGCGGAAACAGCATCACGGCAGGCACTTTAGTCAGAGAATGCAAGTTCTCGAGACTAAACACCATGTTTAAGGTGCAAAAACGGGCACTCCGACACAGGGCCGGCTCTAGGGGTGTTTGACCAGTGCGGTTGCACAGGGGCGCCACCCATAGAGGGCGGCACCACTCCCCAGCATCCCAATTTCAGTGGGACAGTACTGTCCCAAGTCGGGAGGATGGGAACCCCCACCGCCGCAGCTGTGCAGTGGTGCCAGGCCCCCGGAGAGTGAATGGATGCCATGCGCATGCGAGCGATAACCATTCACTGAAGGGAGAGGGCTGGGGGAAGCCCAGCAAGTGACGGAGTGCTGGGCTTTACCCCCAGCCTGACGTTATTTGGAAGTGTGCCATGCGGGCACGTCTCCAAATAACGTCACACAGAGGGTGTGACCTATGGTAATTAGGCCACGCCCCCAAATTTGGTCTCTCAAGAGACGGCACAGGGTGCTCAGAACCCTGGAGCCGGCCCTGCTTCGACATAACAGCGTGCTGAATTGAAGAGCTCCGAGAGATCCTTCCCGGCGCTACTCAATTTGCATTGAATTGAATTGAACCCATGGAGCACTGGAAGCAAGGATAGTGTTGGGGAAGAACATGAGGAAGGAGGGCCCTGCATGTGAGAGCTTACATGTTGGGGGAAGTGAAGAACATTAGAAGGGTAAACTGGGGAGAAGTGTTGGAGAGTGGAGGAGAGAAGTTTGTTGATTTAGGGGAAGGGAGGTTAGGTTTTGAGTGAAGCTGGCATATTTCAGAGAAAGTATTACTTGATGAGGTTATGAGTTCCACTGGAGGGTGGCAGATGCCTGCACTCAGTGGTGACTCTTCCCATGTTCCATGAGAGGGGTTGTCTGCAGTCCAATTTGATTGAGCCCAGCAAGGTCCAGACCTTTGCACTTGCAGCACCTGATAGTGCATTGCACATATGCAATAGATCTGGCAGGCGCCGTGATCGGCTGCAGTCCCTAGAAGCTGGCTAGAGCTGATGGAAAGGCAAGGGAATGACTTCTTATTGGAAGTACTCTCTCTGCTAATTGCAATCCTGATGGGCAATCCCAGGGGGAAAAAACACCTCCCCTGGGACTGCCTGTCTAGCGTTTGATTAGCAGGTAGCGCTTCCAATGGGAAGCTACTGCCACTGCCAGGGAAGACACACAGTGTTCAGACACTGGTTGCAGTCCTGCAGCCCCTAGGCAAAATTCAACACTGCCTACTCTGCATGGTCTGATGGAGAGGAAGTAGCAAAATTGACACATATTACTAAAAAATAGCTAAGGCAAAATATATGTATTTCTCCTCCTGTGTCTAGTTCTGTAAGGGCATCTACAATATGTGACAAATCATCATCAGTGAGTATTTGCACATGCTCTGCCCTATAGCAGTTTATATGCCTTCTTCTAACATGCGTAATTGCATTTGCATGGACATGTCCTTACATGCCTATACGAGAATGAACTATTCCACGTATCACTGATCCTATTTCACATTCCTGTCTGTGTAGGTGATTCAGTAGTGGATGCAATTGCAAAGCTGCACGCAAGCTGCTTTGCTATTCCGTCCTTGCAAAAATTAAAATGCAGCAAGAGGTTTTGTGGCACCCCCTGCTGCATTTACGATCCCAGAACTGCGAGCAAGGTCATGATGGTAGATGGCACCGGGCTGCCAGCCAGCTGAGGAAACCTCGCCTCACCTTACGCAGGCTGGCCGTCTTGTGAGGCCAGGAAACTGCATCTGTCAATGCAGCCCCTGGCATCGCCACTACCGGAAAATGGGGCCTACACGCCACCATTTCCGGGAACGCCGGCCGTCCCTGCACCACCCCTTAAAAACCTCTGCCTGTCAGGCAGGCAGGCAGAGGCATAGCAGAGGCTGCATGCGATCACGCAGGATCCTGTGTATGCGCAGAATCCCGATAATCGGGAGTCTGAATTCAGCATTTCACGCTAGCCTATCGCATATTTACCAGATTTCACTTTCTTGGCATGCTCAGTGCAAAACTTAGCAAATTTAGCCATGACAACTGGCGTGGCCCTTAGTCTGCAGTTGCCGTCTATTCTGTGCTGTGCTTTATACTGACAAAGTACAGATAGTTGTGCACAAAAAAAATGGTGATGATGTGAGCACTGTGCTGGAAATTGGTAATTAGCGGCAGCCTCTAGTTCAAGCAATATACTCAGATAATTTTATGTTATAGTATTATATTAAAGTAGTTTTTCCACTGTGAGATTACTTTTATTTATTGACATATACCATGTCTGATTACATGGCTTTCTGTTCCAAACTTCCATTCATAGTAACCATGTATTTATTTGATAATACTTACAGACATTTTATTTTCTCTGCCTATGGATAAAACAAAGCTCTGCTGTACAGTTAATCTCTGCTTTGAATAAAATGGTGTCCAAGTTATGTGTAGGAATGGACATCAGGAGCCCGCCATCGAATGGTGGGACAGGCTTCCGCCATTGAATGTTGTGATGTGATGGTAGTTAAACTTTGCATCACAAGCATTTGATGGTAAATCCATCGCAATGGTGTGCACATTCTCATTTAGCCAAATTCATGCATGCGCAATTCACCCACAGCACGACCGACTGGTGGGCGGAGTCTGAATGTCACTGGAGGACATGAAAACACCACTCTGCCAGTAACTAACAGCTGAATCAGTGCAGGGATGAAGGTGGTAAGCCCCTCCCCTGGCATCTGATAGGACAATGTGTCTTGGAGTCTGAGAGGAGGATAGGAACTTCCTGCATCTGTGTTCCTCCTGCACTATGACTGCACAGCAAATGGATAGATAGATAGATAGATAGATAGATAGATAGATAGATAGATAGATAGATAGATAGATAGCAGGGACATGCAGTCAGGGTAGGCAGGGGAGGCATAGCCTACCCTGTCAAACTCCTGAGATTGATATAAAAATGATTACAATAATACAAAAAATATATTTATAACTTATTAACATCCTCTTTATTTAGTGTAATAATTTTTATAGTTAAACACACCAGCTTTATGGAGCTCCCTGGGACTGCAGGGAGATGAGAGAGGCAACAGCTCAGCCTCGCTTCTGTATAGTCAGCCACTGCTTGCAGAGCAGGGGGCGGGTCCACACCACAGGCAGTAAGCTGCACAGAAATAGAGTTAATAGAGGCATGCCCCAGCACTAAGACCCATCTCCTTGTGTTCACAAACAAAACCTGAAGAGTGCGCTCTATTTAAGCTGCCAATAGGGTCTCTTGGTCTGTAGTGTTTACCTTACACTCCCAAATAATTAAAACAATGGAATAATATCACCAATAAAGATCCTGCTGCGCGAAGCGATTTCACAGGTAAGTAACGTTCCTTCCAATTGACCCAAGCGCAACTTAAGGAATCTGGATAAGGACTCAACCATATAAAAGAAGGATCATAGTATAATCCTGTTATCAAAGTTTAACAACTTCTAAAAAATTTCTAATAGTTCACCTACCAGATAGAGTGGTCTACAAAAATTTGTAGACACTAAGGCACATGTGGGAGTGGGTATGATCACATTCCATCGATATTCTCTCTTGAGCTTGCACTCACTCTTCCATCAAGGGGTTATGCAAAACAAATTCAGAGAAAGGCTCCCATGGCATAATACTGCCGCTGAGCTTGAGAAACCGTATTTAGGAAACTGTGGGACCTCACCTTTGTTTCATATATCACATTATCCTTTATTATTTTGAGTAGCAATTTAAACTAATTCCATTGTGTACTGTCTAATGCTTGACAAGATAGATAGATATATAGATAGATAGATAGATAGATAGATAGATAGATAGATAGATAGATAGATAGATAGATAGATAGATTCACCTTTACAACCAAAGAGTTGAAAATGGGACAACATAAATGATTATGACAAAAAATAATCCCTATGGCTAAGTATCTCATTGGTCCTCAAGGCACACTAACAGTCCTGGTTTTAGTGATATCCATGGTTGAGCACAGATGGTTAAATCAAAATAACTGAGGTACTATTTAAGTCACCTGTGCTCAAGTATGGTTATCCTTAAAACCTGGACTGTTAGTGTGCCTTGAGGACCGTGGTTGGGAACCCCTGGCATAGTGGTAACAATAGCATAAATGCACAATACGAATACAAATATTTATTGTTATTTCCAACTTCAAAGTGAACTCACCTGCGGAATACATTTGACCTATAAAATCACAGTATAATAACAAATCAACCAAAAAGTGCTGGTTTGTTTGGTTGTTTCCTGATTTTGGCCACCTAATATGGTGTCATTTTCCATAATGGCAGTGATTGATGGAGCTGTATGAAGGTGTGGGCCAGTAAGGCCCAATGTTGCTATTAGTAATCTACTATACTAAAGTTATCAAAAGTTATTTTATTGGTAGGGTGAACACATAGTGAAGGGAAAGCTGATATTTCTAATAAATCATTATTTACTGAAATACTTTTTTATATGATAAAAAGGAAGCACAAAATTTAAAGAAGAATCAAGAAAATGTTTAAGGTCAATTTATAAGTTATTTCACAATAAAATTAAGTACCTTTAGTTGCACAAGTATGGGTTAAACAAAAATTGTATTACATGCCAGTGTCCCATAGTCCCATATGTAATGTATTTTTCAGTCTGCTGACATTCAATGAGAGATATCTTCTAGAAAAAAGTGTAATCACAACTACATATGTTATTTGTTGCTCGTTTTGCTTTATTCTGTCTCACAGAACTGTCAAAAATCATCACTGAAACTTCAACAAATGCTCAGTCCCAGTGTGGTTTTCTATCATGTTATCCACAGATTGTATTGCTCCTTTCTTATGTTTCAGACATTGTAAACTCTGAGCAGGCAGCTTATGAATGTATTAAAAGCAACTGTAACATTTTTTTATTGGTGGAACATTATCATAGATGGTTACAAGACATGCAGTAAGGAAGGATCAGCAAATTGCAATACAAAGAGAAAATATATACAAAATAGCAGCGCTGATTTACTCAGTAATTGACGAATGTAACAGTTAGAAATGCAATCAGATAGAATTGGCTAAAACATTTGTTTAATAAATTAAGAAATAAATAATAGGCACATACATATAAATTGACTACAATAAAAATGGTACCAATTAGACTCCAGGTACCCACAGGTGAAGATATAAAAGATTGTGCACAGTAATTGGTGAAACCGTTGGGGCTTGTTCCAATTCAAAACACTGGACTAACGGAGACCAAACAATAAGACAGTGCTTCTTGACAAAAGATGTAATACATAACAATGACCTTACAAACAATTATTAATAAAATACATTATAATAAACAATTAAAAATTACTAGGTGTACAGAACCGGCCAGTGTAGACACTCATCAAACAATCAGCTGAAAAACTCTAATTTTGGACAACACAGATAAACCAATATGTCATATGGTTTTATAAACACACCTTGATTGATGTTATAGAAAAAATAGCAAGCATGGGAAATGATTTAGCATGAAACCTTGTCTGCTTAAACTAACAGATCAATTTATTCCCAAAATGAGGATGTTAGTAAGTATTCATTGCAGAAGAAACCGTATAGTGGTTTGTTTTGCAATTGATGTTTATACATTCATTCATCCAAGCTTTAGCTCAATAGTTATATAGTAAATGTTAGTCTTATGCCCAGAATGTTAGCATTCACAGTATTATGATGAGAATGTTAGTAGGCAAAAAATAATAAGCAATGCAAAAAGCCTTCAGATCCCTTATTCATATGAGCAGGGACTGATGGAGTTAATTCCTTTTTAGATGCTCAGGAGCATAGCCTGATCGGCTTGTTAGTCCCATACTCACAGTTCTCCCGGGAGATGTGACAAGTGTTCACAACCAGCTGGTTCAGAATTAGAGACTCTATGCATTTCTCCACCTCCGTCTATGCTCAGTGGCTTCCTCAGAAGTGGTAGCGTCTGTTCTAAGTCATCCGGTTTTTATCCCAGAGACTGGAGGTTGGCGTATGCGCCTTACATCTCAAACAAAGCTTTGTTTTTGAGGTGGGTCATGTGATTGATACTCGGCAACTGAATAGGTTGTCTCTGTTTATGTCTCATACTTATGTAGATAATAGCCATCATGCGTTCCAGCTGAATATTGTTTATATATCAGCGGGCAACGGATCTTGTATATACATGATGGCTCATCTTGCTTATTGCAGTCTCAAAACACAATACCCCATGATCGAGGGGAGAGAGATCGGATGATTCATATATATTAGAAAAAATATTAAGAAAATATATATATTTTATATTATAACTATTTAGGGCATTGCCCATACATTATTTATTAAAACAATGACATACATACATATATATAAACGAGGAGAAAAAATTCACATACATATATATCTATATATATATGTATATATATATATATATATATATATCTCAATAATAAACAATACATATAAATTAAAAACAATCATTCACATAAAAATCATATATTATATTATTTCAAACCTTACCATCAGGTCACTCCAAGTTTTTACGGAGAGATATATTTTTAACCTCAAAATAATTAAATTAAACTAAATTGAAAATACCCGATAGGACTGCTTTGATGTACCTCAGAAAATCCCAACGTACATTCAAGGCACAAGAGAATTAATACACCATCTCAATATATCACCTAGAACATTTAAATAATAATAAAATATCCAGGATAGATAATATATACTAAACTAATAGATTTGTTGCCCTATAAATAAAAAAGGGCAACAAAAATGACCCAGAGAAATAAAATAATTTAGAAAGACTCATAGGCTCCTATATAAGTTCCTATAACAAACAGGATAATGTAATAAACCCTATTTGGTATATTACTCAAAACTAACAGTATATACAGAATATCAGAGGATAAATAGCATGTATCAACATGGCCTAACATAGTAGGCTTGATGCCCTGGTCCAAAGGGACCTTTGGTAACCTGGACAAACATCCCAACATAAATTAACCCATTTGAAATCTAACCCAAGAAGGATGCCTATATTTAGTCGTTATTTACATTATTATTCCATTAGAGGTAATTTCGAATTTATATAACAAAATCACATGTAGTCATTATTCAGACATTGTTCAATTCTACCGTGTCATTAAGACCACCTGGTGTTAGTGTGCCTAGCCTGTGTATCCAATATGCTTCCCTTTTACAGAGTGTTTTATACCTGTCCCCTCCACGGCATGTGGCCTTGATTTGTTCAATCGCTTTTATTCTTAGATCTTTTAAATTTTGACACTGAGTGACATGTTTTGACAATGGATGTGTCTTAAATCCTTTCAAAATATTTCTGCGATGTTCCCTAAAACGTGTGTGTAACGACCTTGTTTTTCTGCCAATGTATTGGATACCGCAACCGCATGTGATGAGATATATCACAAAAGAGGAGGAACAGTTTAGAAATTCTCTAATTTTGAAACACTCCTTATTCACACTTGAAGTAAAGTCTAAACCTTTTTTCTCTGATTGTAAACATGTACCACATGGGGTTTTCCCACATCTGTGGAACCCTGCTGGCCTTGCAGGGAGCCATGTATTACTACTTATTTTAGGTTGACTCTCACCCTTAAAATGACTTGATACCAGTATAGACTTTAGATTCTCTGATTTTCTGAAAATAACCCGTCCTGTTGTATTGATTTCTTTTTTAAAAAAATCATCCAACAGGAGTAACAGGGTATTATTTCTAATGATTTTCTTAATTTCCCAAGTGTGATTATTAAATTGCGTAAAAAAAGACTTCGAATGTGCTTGTGTTGCAACAATTTCCTTCTCCTCACTATTCATATTTTTATTATTACCTTCTATGAGTAAAAGCTTCCTATCCATAGTACTAACCTCTTGATATGCCAAACTCAAAATTTCTTCCGGATATCCCTGCTCTGATAGAGATGTCAGAAATTCCTTAGCTTGAATCTCGAATTTTGCCTTAGTCGAACAATTGCACTTAATCCGCAAGAGTTGACTCTTTGGAATATTATTTTTCCATCTTCTATCATGTGAGCTTTTATAATTAAGGTACCGGCTCTGATCGACCACTTTGACATATGTTCCTGTGACTAACTTATTATCCTGGACAGTGAGGGCAATATACAGAAAATTAATAGTACTGGTGCTAAAGGGTGATGTGAACTTTAAACCAAAATTATTGCATTTTAAACTGTCTGTGAAAGCATATAGTGATTTTAAATCCCCACTCCAAATAATGAATAAATCACCGATGTATCTGCCATAGAGGATGAGGCTCCCCCTGAAACTGCCCCCCCACACATGTTGCTCCTCAAAGAGCCCCATGTAGAGGTTGGCGATGCTCGGGGCGAACCTTGTCCTCATGGCAGTACCTAACGTTTGTAAATAATATTGTTTGTCAAATAAGAAATAATTGTGAGATAAAATAAAATTAATTAAATTAAGAATAAATTCTAGGGAAATTTGTGACATTGTGTCATCTCTTTTTAAATAATAATCTACGGCACTGATGCCCATATCATGCGGAATGTTAGAATAAAGAGATTCACAGGTTAATAAATAATACCCTGGTTGCCAGGTTACTGCATTAATTAAATGTAAAAAATATCTAGAATCTTTTATAGGTGACTTTAATTTAGTCACATACCCTTGCAAAAATGATCCACATAAAAGGACAAATTATTTGTGAGGGAACCAACACCTGAAATGATAGGACGACCTGGGGGTGATGTGAGGGACTTGTGTATTTTTGGTAATTAATAAAAAGTGGGTGTGATTGGGTGCAAATTAAATAAAAAGTGCATAGTTTCCCTGGATATTACCCTCTCTGCCAAGGCTTCTTCCAACAATATTTTGAGCTGTCTTTGGAAAAGGGTGGTGGGGTTGTCACACAGTTTTTTATAAAGTTTCTCATTATTGAGTTGTCTCAGTGCCTCTGTGGTGTAATCTACAGTATCCAGAATGACAACACCCAGCTTAATGATAATATCTCTATCTGCATATAAGGTTTTAATAGCCCTTCTTTCAACATAGTTTAAATTATCCCTTAAAGGCTTTTTTTCTGCATGTTCACACATGGTTCTAAATTGATCAAGTGTAGTTTTATAAAAACTTTCTATGTAGGGGCCCTTAAATTGTAGTGGGTAGAAATCTGATTTATTTCTAAAGGAACCTCTTTGTTGATCAAATATATTAACATATTGCTCATTTCCCTCACCAACTCCCTCTGATTCTGTCTGTAATGATTGCAGAATATCAACCATTTCTTCATCCTCTTTATCTAAGATAATAGGTAAAGTATCAATTGCATTTCCTTTTAAGGTTTTTAGTGCAAAATAACGTTTATGACAGAAGGTTCTGACGTAATGGTTTAAGTCAACAAAGAGACTAAAGAGATTAGGTTTAGACACAGGGGCAAAATTAAGGCCCTTTTCCAGAAGAAATAATTTGTCCAGAGTCAAAACTTTGGATGAGAGGTTAAAAAACCCCTTCCCCATGTTACTCAAGTTAGCCATAGACTTTTTAATTTGTTTTCTTCTACACCCCCCCTTGTGCCTCTAAATCTCCTGTTCTGTCTATTTTTTTACTTTTTGTTCCAAAAGGTCTGTTGAAATTCCTTTGTCCCTAAAATAACATTGTTTTGAGGGGATTGTTGATTGTTCGTATTCATCCTCAGTCTCTGAGGGTTTATGAAGTTTGTGGGGATACTGGTAGGGCCTAAAATTCCCAGTTTTAGGGGAGCCATATTGTTCTAATAGTTCAAATCTGTTGCCATGTAGAAAATCCTTCTTATTACTATCAATCCTAGTTCTCCTATTATGATGGGAATATTTACGTGTTCTATTTCCATTATTAACATAAAATGGATCCTTTCTCATTCTTTCTTGATATTTAGCTTTAAATTCATCAACATACTTATTCTGCATCATATTAGGCTCCCTAATTGTTCTAACTGACCTATTAAAATTATGTATTTCTCCTTTTTCATAATATTTTACTTCCCTATCCATCTTATGCTCCTTTCTGGATATGAGTAGATGTTCATACTCTTCAATATTTTGGTTGACTTTGCAGTCTCTCTCCTTATAGTCTTGATTACTCTCAAAGACCTTAAGTAGGTTGTAAATGGATAGGGATGCGCTGACACAAGAAAGCAGCTGGTAAGGTGTAGTCACACCCTGCAAATACACATAGTAAACAACAAAGAAACCATCGCTAATGAAGATGGACGGTCATCTTAAATAGTAAAATTGTCATTTATTACATAAATTCACACAATAAAAAATAAATAAATTGCATAAAGCCACACATTAATAAATAATAAAACAAGTGACTGGCACTCTTAATGAAACTGTCCCATGGGAATACTTAGACCAATATTTATTGTCTCTGATCCTGTATATTGGACAAATCAACCAGCACTCTCAGTATAAGTTCCAATAAAAAGGAAAAGCAACCACAAAGTGAGATTTGTCTCTGATCCTGCATATATATCAGATGAAAAGGGACCTAGGACTCCTTCCACTGTATCCAAGACAATATGGTCTCAAGCAGCCATACACTCAATAAGTGCAATAGGTTTCAACACAATCTTTAGCACACAAGGTGCAAATAGAATAAACTGTTTGTAAATCCACCTGTATTGTGATTCTGGCACTGCACTCAGTCCTGGAAAGTTGTGGGGGTCCAAAGTTTAGGGTCCAATGTAGTCAGGATTTTCAGAACAGCCACCTCAATGCATTTCGCTAGGTAAAGGGCACCTTGCTTCCTCAGGAGTGTGTGTACTGGTTCAAATTGTGGGGGTTATTAAATACCCATAGATAATTGATTAATTGAAAACACATGTAGTGGCAATCAACAGCATAAAAAAAGAGAAGAAAACACCATCCATCAAACATATTAAAAAAGCCTAAATATGGCTAAGATGAGGCAATCCTACTTACCTATAAACAGAGTGGAGAAAACATTATCCTATTAAAAATCCACAATATAAAGTTATCAAATTGTCAATAGATGCAATCATGTGACAATCCAATGCTACATGATTGCATATCAGAATCTCATTGGTCAGAGACAAACATCCATAGACTGCAAGCAAACACATATTGGTAATGTCTGGACTTTACCCCATGGTATGTGTCCCCGCCCATTGGATGACATGTTCCGGATATACCCCGGAACCTGTCAGTGGCACATGAAGGGGAGATAAAGAATCTCTCCATAAGCCCCGTGTGTTTACACATCACAGTGCATGTCATCACCGGACCACATGGCCATAGGTGGCCAATAGTGCTGCGAGATCCAACAGTTCTCTCTCCAACCACATGACAAATCATGTGGCCGGACAGAAGGAACACAGCAATATCCACAAAGGGTGGACCACCCTGCAATAAGATAACAGAGGGTGCATGGACACATAACCACTATTTATCTCTGACTGCATTACCCAGCAGTCTCACCTCCGATCACGACCTATCACCTGACCAGACAATTAGTTTTCATTAGGTTAACATATGTCTCTGTGTACTGCATATCCCAGCAGTCTCCTATCTGGTCACATGGCTCATCACTTGACCAGACTGTGCATTTATAAAAAATCCATACATGTCTCTATCAATAAAAAATAAATATAAACAGATCACGTGATAAATGGGTCATGTGATCGGAACCTTCAAATTCCCTCATATTATGGGAAAATATAATTATTAATATTATTAAAAGAAAGGAGAAAGGGGAATGTTCCTCTACGGTACCATAATTGAGATGTCTAATAGTTAATATGTAAATGATCATATTCAAATATAATTATCGCCCAAATAATTTATAAAGAGAGAAAGAGGAGGACAAGAAAAAAAAAGGAGGAAACAGAAAGTGTTAAATCCAAATATATTATCTATTAATAACAGAATTGAGCTCAATGGTCTCATTCAGGCCATACGGATGCAGAGAATTAAATCTAAGCATCCAATACACTTCCATGCTACAAAGTTGATTAAATCTATTACCACCTCTGGCAGTTGATGGTATAACCTCCAATCCTACAATTTTCAGACCAGATGGATCACCATTATGTTTATCATTGAAGTGATCGAGGACACTATGTTTCATACTCTTGTTGATAATATTCCTCCTATGTTCCATAAACCTTGTTCTTAATAATCTGGTTGTGCGTCCCACATACAAAAGGTTGCAGTCACAGCTCAATAGATAAATAATGAATTTAGATTCATAATTCATGAAGGTACTTAGTCTATATTTATCATTGGATATTGGTATATCTACTTCTGTGGTACATCTTGCCATTGGGAACACATGGTACATCTAGATTTCCCACATCTGTAGAATCCATTCGGTTTGTAGGATAACCAGCTAGAGTGTCTACTTCCCTTGGTTTCAATTCTCTCATTCTTGATAGATTCAATATTTTCAAGTAACTTGGGGCAAGAATATTTTTTAATGATTTGTTTTTTCGATAGATAATTTTAGGTTCTGATGGTAAGATATCTCGTAAGATGATATCTTGTTTTAATACCCTATAATTTATTTTCACAATATTCTTGATTTCTTGAAAGCTATTATTATACTTGCATATGAAAGATATATCTCTATTCCGATCTTGATCACTAATCGAGTCTCTGGATAATTCTTTAGGTTTCAACAATTTCTGTCTATCCATCAAGAATATCTCCCTATAAGACCTGTCTAATAGAGTGTCTGGATATCCCTGTTTTTTGAAAGTCTGAATCATATCACAAGCTTGTCTAGAGAATGTCTCAACATTGGCACAGTTGCTGCGTAAACGCATAAGTTGGCCTTTGGGTATATTGTATTTCCAAGGGGCATAGTGTGCACTTTCAAAGTGCAAATATGCATTCGTGTTTACTGGTTTGGTCAAATTGGATGTTATAATTACATTGTCTATTGTTTCGAGAGTTATGTCCAGAAAATCTATCTGGCTCCTATGATAAGTGTAAGTGAAGTGAAGGTTATAAGAATTAGTGTTGAGAAAAGAAACAAAAGATGAAGCTGACACCAAATCCCCATCCCAAATAAAAAATAGATCATCTATATAACGGCCATAGAAAACCAGGTTCGCTGCCCAGTCACCTCTCCATATATGCATTTCCTCGAGGTCTCCCATATAGGGGTTGGTGTAACTGGGTGCAAACCTGGTTCCCATGGCCATTCCCATCACCTGAAGATAATAAGTGTCAAGAAAAAGAAAATAATTATGAGAAAGTATAAAGGAAATGCAATCCAAAAGAAATGTTCTGTGTTGTTTCCCCTGGTCATTATCCAAGATTAATCTTTTAGATATAATTTCTCTACCATTATGATGAAGGATGTGAGTGTATAAAGAAGTCACATCCAAAGTGAGATATGCAAATAAAGATTTCCACTCAATAGATTGAATTTGAGTAAGAAAATGAGTGGTATCTTTTAGATGTGACCTGAGGGAACTAACACGAGGCTGAAGATAAGAATCAACATAAAAATAAAGATTAGAAGTGAGAGAATTACCCCTAGAAATTATAGGTCATCCAGGAGGTGCAGTGAGGGATTTGTGAATTTTGGGAAGAAAGTAAAAAGTTGGAACTGTAGGAAACTGAGGAAATAGGAACCGGAATTCTGTTCTGGAAATAACTCCCGAATTGACTGCCCGCCCCAATAGTTGTTTTAATTCTTCTTGAAATATTTTTGTAGGGTCATAGGAAAGAGTAGAATAAAACGTAGAATCATTCAATTGGCCCAACGCCTCAGAAATATAATGTGTCCGGTCCATAATGACCAGATCTCCACCCTTGTCAGCCTCTTTAAAAATTAGTGAGATATTGTTTACCAAAGTTTTAAGGGCCATTTTATCCTGTTTGGATAAGTTGGAAGAATATTTTGTACTCCCATGTTTTTGAATACACAGTGATTTAAAATCCTCAAGTGTTATTTTATAAAAGGATTCAATTGTGCTATTTTTGTCCCTAATCAGGACAAATTAAGATTTATTTTTAAAGATGGTTTGATCTTTCTCTCTGTCATAGATTTTAATAGATGTTTCTTCATTAGGGACCATGCAGTCGATTGTATTATTCTCCTCCCATAATTCCTCAAGGGAAGATAACAATATATCATCATTACTGTCTAATACAATGGGAATAGATTAATCTTTTTGTTTATTAAGATGTTTTTTGGCAAAAAATCTTTTGCGCCATAATGTGTGAATTAATCGGTTAAGGTCCACATATAGCTCAAAGATGTTTGGTTCTTGTGTGGGGGAAAATTTTAGTACTTTAGCTAATAGAGAAAGTTGCAAGGTACACAATTTTGTGGAAGAAATATTAAAAACATTTTTCTGGTTTTTAGACTCATCAACCGTAATGGCCTTTATATTTTTCTTGCATTTTTCTTTCTTTCCCCCTCTCCTACCTCGGGGCTTAGATCTCTCCGTCTTTTTGGGGTATCCCTGTATTGTCCTAATGGTCGATTCCATGGATCCCGATATATTTTTGGATGTGCTCCTAAAAAATCACTCCTCACTGACATCTTTTGTTGTTCCTTATCTCTCTCTGTTACATGGGAATTAATAAGTTGCGATGGATATGTTTCACTTCTCAGAGAGTGATTATATTGAGTTGAATTTCTACTCTCGAATTGAGAGGGCCCTTGAGGGAAATAGACACACTAGCTGGTTATCCTACAAACCGATTGGATTCTACAAATGTGGGAAATCTAGATGTACCATGTGTTCCCACATGGCAAGATGTACCACAGATATAGATATACCAATATCCAATGATAAATATAGACTAAGTACCTTCATGAATTGTGAATCTAAATTCATTATTTATCTATTGAGTTGTGACTGCAACCTTTTTTATGTGGGACGCACAACCAGATTATTAAGGACAAGGTTTATGGAATATCGGAGGAATATTATCAACAAGAGTATGAAACATAGCGTCCCCCATCACTTCAACGATAAACATAATGGTGATCCATCTGGCCTGAAAATTGTAGGATTGGAGGTTATACCATCAACTGCCAGAGGTGGTAATAGATTTAATCAACTTTGTAGCATGGAAGTGTATTGGATGCTTAGATTTAATTCTCTGCATCCGTATGGCCTGAATGAGACCATTGAGCTCAATTATGTTATTAATAGATAATATATTTGGATTTAACGCTTTCCGATTCCTCCTATTTTTTTCTTGTCCTCCTCTTTCTCTCTTTATAAATTATTTGGGCAATAATTACATTTGATTATGATCATTTACATATTAACTATTAGACATCTCAATTATGGTACTGTAGAGGAAAATTCCCCTTTCTCCTTTCTTTCAATAATTTTAATAATTATATTTTCCCATAATATGAGGGAATTTGAAGGTTCCGATCACGTGACCCATTTATCACGTGATCTGTTTATATTTATTTTTTATTGATAGAGACATGTATGGATTATTTATAAATACACAGTCTGGCCAAGTGACGAGCCATGTGATCGGAGAGGAGACTGCTGGGATATGCAGTACACAGAGACATATGTTAACCTTATGAAAGCCAATTGTCTGGTCAGGTGATAGGTCATGTAATCGGAGGTGAGACTGCTGGGTAATGCAGTCCGAGATAAATAGTGGTTATGTGCCACGGACCCTCTGTTATCTAATTGGAGGGTGGCCCACCCTTTGTGGATATTGCTGCGTTCCTCCTGTCCAGCCACGTGATTTGTCACGTGGTCGGAGAGAGAACTGTTGGATCTCGCAGCACTATTGGCCACCTATGGCCATGTGGTCCAGTGATGACACGCACTGTCACGTGTACACACATGGGGCTTATGGAGAGATTCTTTATATCCCCTTCATGTGCCGCTGACAGGTTCCGGAGTATATCCGGAACATGTCATCCAATGGGCGGGGACACATACCATGGGGTAAAGTCCAGACATTACCAATATGTGTTTGATTGCAGTCTATGGACGTTTGTCTCTGAACAATGAGATTCTGATATGCAATCATGTAGCAATGGATTGTCACACGATCGCATCTATTGACAATTTGATAACTTTATATTGTGGATTTTTAATAGGATACTGTTTTCTCCACGCTGTTCGTAGGTAAGTAGGATTGCCTCATCTTAGCCCTATTTAGGCTTTTTTAATATGCTTGATGGATGGTGTTTTCTTCTCTTAATTTATGCTGTTGATTACCACTACATGTGTTTTCAATTAATCAATTATCTATGGGTAGTTTATAACCCCCACAATATGAACCAGTACACACACTCCTGAGGAAGCTAGGTGCCATTTACCTAGCGAAATGCATTGAGGTGGCTTTTCTGAAAATCCTGGCTACATTGGACTCTAAACTTTTGACCCACACAACTTTCCAGGACTGAGTGCAGCGCCATAATCACAATACAGGTGGATTTACAAACAGTTTATTCTATTTGCACCTTGTGTGCTAAAGACTGTGTTGAAACCTATCGCACTTATTGAGTGTATGGCTGCTTGAGACCGCATTGTCTTGGATACAGTGGAAGGAGTCCTAGCTCCCTTTTCATCTGATATATATGCAGGATCAGAGACAAATCTCACTTTGTGGTTGCTTTTCCTTTTTATTGGAACTTATACTGAGAGTGCTGGTTGATTTGTCCAATATACAGGATCAGAGACACTAAATATTGGCCTAAGTATTCCCATGGGACATTTTCATTAAGAGTGCCGGTCACTTGTTTTATTATTTATTAATGTGTGGCTTTATGCAATTTATTTATTTTTATTTTTTATTGTGTGAATATATGTAATAAATGACACTTGTACTATTGAAGATCACCATCCATCTTCATTAGCGATGGTTTCTTTGTTGTTTAGTAAGTAGGTTATAAGTCTTTTCTATCTCTGCCTGTATTTCGTTTACACATTCCTCTCTATATTTAATTAAAAGTTTTATCAAATTTTTGGAAAATGAATCTAAAATATTATTCCAGTCCTCCGTAAATTTGGTATCTTTTTTGAAAGTGGAGGCTTTTAGGATTCTTAGACCCCTGGGGATCAGATCACTGTCCAGATATTTCTGGAGAGTGATCTGATCCCACCAATGTCTGGTTTCAGTAATGCACAGATTTTACAATTTATTGAAAAATCTATGCATATCCGCCAAATCATTTACTTCATTATCAGTTTCTGTAGGAATTTTACCTTTAAGATACAAATTTCTCCTCTCCATCCGATCTACTATACATTTAAGTGGTGACATGGTTAGGGGAGCAGCCTAGTCGCGGCAATGAATTATACAATAAAGGGAAAATATAACCAGGCACTCTCAACCAGCCAATTATATAGCAATTATTAAAATTAGAATTTATTTAATCTTAGTTCAGCTGCTATCAAAAGATAGGTAAATGCCACTAACTATAACAAGTCCCAAGGAAAATGCTAAATATAAAGACAGCGCTTCTTGACAAAAGATTTAATACATAATAATGACCTTACAAACAATTATTAATAAAATACATTATAATAAACAATTAAAAATTACTAGGTGTACAGAACCGGCTGGTGTAGACACTCATTAAACAATCAGCTGAAAAACTATAAATTTGGACATACAGATAAACCAATATGTCATATGGTTTTATAAACACACCTTGATTGATGTTATAGAAAAAATAGCAAGCATGGGAAATGATTAGGCATGAAACCTTGTCTGCTTAAACTAACAGATCAATTTATTCCCAAAATGAGGATGTTAGTAAGTATTCATTGCAGAAGAAACCGTATAGTGGTTTGTTTTGCAATTGATGTTTATACATGAATTCATCCAAGCTTTAGCTCAATAGTTATATAGTAAATGTTAGCCTTATACCCAGAATGTTAGCAGGCACAGTATTATGACGAGAATGTTAGTAGGCAAAAAATAATAAGCTGTGAAAAAAGCTTTCAGATCCCTTATTCATGTAAGCAAGGACAGATGGAGTTAATTCCTTTTTAGAAGCTCAGGAGCATAGCCTGATCGGCTTGTTAGTCCCGTACTCACAGTTCTCCCAGGAGATGTGACAAGTGTTCACAACCAGCTGGTTCAGAATGAGAGACTTTTTACACGTTTCTCCGCCTCGTCTATGCTCATAGGCTTCCTCAGAAGTAGTAGCATCTGTTCTAAGTCATCTTGTTTTTATCCCAGAGACCGGAGGTTGGCGCATGCGCCTTACATCTCAAACCAAGCCTCATTTTCGAGGTGGGTCACGTGATTGATACTCGGCAACTGAATAGGTTGTCTCTGTTTATGTCTCATACTTATGTAGATAATAGCCATCATGCATTCCAGCTGAATATTGTTTATATATCAGTGGGCAACGGATCTTGTATATACATGATGGCTCATCTTGCTTATTGCAGTCTCAAAACACAATCCCCATGATCGGGGGGAGAAAGATCAGATGATTCATATATATTAGAAGAATATTAATCAAATATGTATATTTTTTATTTTATAACTATTTAGGGCATTGCCCATACATTATTTATTAAAACACTGAAATACATACATATATATAAATGAGGAGAAAAAATTCACATACATATATATATATATATATATATATATCAACAATAAACAATACATATCAAATTAAAAACAATTGTTCACATAAAAATCATATATTATATTATATCAAATCCTACCATCAGGTCACTCCAAGTTTTTACGGAGAAATATATTTATAACCTCAAAATAATTAAATTAAACTAAATTGAAAATACCCGATAGGACTGCTTTGTTGTACCTCAGAAAATCCCAACGTACATTCAAGGCACAAGAGAATTAATACACCATCTCAATATATCACCTAGAACATTTAAATAATAATAAAATATCCAGGATAGATAATATATACTAAACTAATAGACTCGTTGCCCTACAATTAAAAAAGGGCAACAAAAATGACCCAGAGATATAAAATAATTGAGAAAGACTCATAGGTTCCTATATAAGTTCCTATAACAAACAGGATAATGTAATAAACCCTATTTGGTATATCACTGAAAACTAACAGTATATACAGAATATAAGAGGATAAATAGTATGTATCAACATGGCCTAACATAGTGGGCTTGATGTATAATTCATTGCCGCGACTAGGCTGCTCCCCTAACCATGTCACCACTTAAATGTATAGTAGGTCGGATGGAGAGGAGAAATTTGTATCTTAAAGGCAAAATTCCTATAGAAACTCATAATGAAGTAAATGATTTGGCGGATATTCACAGATTTTTCAATAAATTGGAAAATCTGTGCATTACTGAAACCAGACATTGGTGGGATCAGGTCACTCTCCAGAAATATCTGGACAGTGATCTGATCCCCAGGGGTCTGAGAATCCTAAAAACCTCCACTTTCAAAGAAGATACCAAATTTACGGAGGACTGGAATAATATTTTAGATTCATGTTCCAAAAATTTGATAAAACTTTTAATTAAATATAGAGAGGAATGTGTAAACGAAATACAGGCAGAGATAGAAAAGACTTATAACCTACTTACTAAACAACAAAGAAACCATCGCTAATGAAGATGGATGGTGATCTTAAATAGTACAATTGTCATTTATTACATAAATTCACACAATAAAAAATAAAAATAAATAAATTGCATAAAGCCACACATTAATAAATAATAAAACAAGTGACCGGCACTCTTAATGAAAATGTCCCATGGGAATACTTAGACCAATATTTAGTGTCTCTGATCCTGTATATAGGACAAATCAACAAGCACTCTCAGTATAAGTTCCAATAAAAAGGAAAAGCAACCACTAAGTGAGATTTGTCTCTGATCCTGCATATATATCAGATGAATAGGGACCTAGAACTACAGTTCCTTGGATGGTGGGGGCATGATCCACAATTGATAAGGCACCGCTGGAGGAAAATGTACCATTTTCATGTGAAGACTTGAGATGCTTCAAATATAAATTATATATCCTCACCAGTGATGCGCTGTGCCTATAATGAGGCCTTGTCCACTCTTTCTGGAGGCAACTGACAAGAAGATCACCCATATACATCTCCAGAACCTTCTATTATGTGCGGAGCCACTTGAACCAGCAATGGGCTGTTTACAACAGAGCCCTTATTGGAAAATCTAC
The DNA here is from genome assembly GCA_031769625.1 of Taudactylus pleione. Classification (NCBI taxonomy): domain Eukaryota; kingdom Metazoa; phylum Chordata; class Amphibia; order Anura; family Myobatrachidae; genus Taudactylus; species Taudactylus pleione. Next base: position 2,557,610 of record JAUIMM010000099.1, read on the forward strand.
ATCCTTGTCACATTAACATCGATTTTTAATATATCGGTCATCAAAATATCAGACCATCGATGTTGATTGCAGGGGAGGGGGGGATAATTTACATTTCCCCAGTGACTTTTTGGATAGTTCCCAACACCCCCAAAAGAGTGGCCAGATCTCACACATCTCACCCACTTCCTAGTGAAGTGGGCAGGAGGGTGAGATAATACTGGGAACCAGTTGTCCATATAAAGGGGGCGGGGCTAAAATGAAGCAATTTTTGCTTTGCCCCCTTACCACGGCCCCATAATTAGCAGCTTTTAGATGTGATAGGGTGGGCCTAATGACATAACATTCTACCCCCCTCCTAAGTGGCCAGCTGCATCTCCTCTGGGCTTTCATGGAGAGGAGGCTCTAAAGTAGGCAAGTATGATTACTGACAAGAAATTGCAAAGTAATTAATGAAAAGATTAAATAATTATTTTATTTTAGAACTGTCAAGAAATGAGCTCTTCTATCAAGACTTTCTGCATTTCCCTGTAAGGTATAGTACTGTATGCATGATTCCAGGGCTGTAGCTAGCTATGGGTGACTGGTGCCATCACACAGAGTGCAGAGACTCTGTGGGTGGCACTGTTGCCACCCAATGCCCATTGCTCCTGGCTAGCAGGGTGCTCGGAACAGCACTCTGCAGCCAGGATTGCTGCTGCAGCACCCGTGGAGCTTCCTGTGTTTGCTCCAGATGGAAACCATGCACTGTTACAAGTGGGTTCAATCTAAAAGATCCCATATGGGTGGATTCCCAAAAATGATACTTGAACAAACAAAATTAATATAAAAGTGTAAATTTAATATACTTAGCTACAATTGTCGATTCATTCAGTAGATACAGCAATCACATCAGCAAAATCCAGGAGCCTTTCTCTCAGCATCTAGAGACTGGATTACTTTGAAACGGGATCTCCTGGCACTTCTGCAGACAGTGTGGTTCCAGGAATAAGGCTACCTCCACACTGACACAGTACAGCTAATATAGGCTAGATGCTGAGGGGAAAACTCCTGAATAGACATTTTAAAAGGTATAAAGGTCATCTTTTGCAATACACCCAAGTAAATTGAGACAGTAGGGGGCACTGTTGTCTTAGAAATTGAGTACATTTATGGTGGGTAGTTGAAGGTAAAGCCATGTTGACGCAGTCTTAAGTATATGTTGTCTCATAACAATACATTTGTAATAGCTAACTAGTTAGCATTCTAAAACATATTGACATATATTGGACTGTGTCACAATCTGTATATGTTGCAAAACCGACTGAGAGCACTGAACATCAAAATGGCTTGAAAACTCAATTTTTGTTACTCCTGTTACACTCCACCCTTGCTCTCAGGTGATATTGCACCATATACCTTCCAAATTTCTCCTGTATTAGTTATCATCTTAACAGGATATGATTTAACATTTTCTACACCAGAACAAAAGTTTCCTAATAACCATATACCACATTTGATCACCAAATATATTGCTAAAATCATTATTAAAATATATCCTATTAAATGTAAGATTCCCATGAACCACCCTTTGATCCCAGAGAACCAATTAGCTGGATCTAGCCAGGATAGCCATCCTGTACTATCTCGGTCGTACTCTGGGTCATTATGAGCTTTCCTAAACTCTTCCTTTAACTTATGTACTTCCTTAATATGTGCTGTTATGGGGTCACTAAAATAGTCTGCAATATAATTGCGACATGCGGGACCCACTATTTGACACATACCTCCTTGAGCTGCTGTCAGATAATCCAAAACCAATTGATGTTGTCTCAATATTTTAACATGATACCGTAAAGTATCAGCTGTTATGTCTAGTACGTTTAAGATTTTATCAGTTACATTGTCAAATAACCGGGCCAATGCCTCTATATTATGTGCATTTTCAACTTGTAACCCATAGAAAGTTAAAGCCATACCCATCTTCTTATACCAAGGTATGAAGACCAAATCATTAGCCCTTTCTTTATTCTGTTTCAGAGCCCTCTTATACATCATATGAGCGGGCATTGTTTTTACATCTAACTTCTTCTGAATCCATGTTGCAGGTGACAACCGGGCCATAGTACAGCTACCGGATCCTCCCCATGGTAAAAACTTATATGCCTGATGTCCACATACAAAATAATACCCTTCGGGTAATCTCCTCTGCCCACCTTTTCTTATTTCCCTCACATACCACAATACTTTTGTGGTGTCTTTTACTGGTCACTCTTTTATCACATGTACCATACTTTGATCCTCAGAAGCACATTGTACATAATTTCTTTTAGTATTCCATACATTTGAATTATTCAGATACTGTACCCATTTATTATCACTAGTATTATACGTGATCTTTTGTGAGTATACTAGTGTCCCACTGATATGTAAACCATTGGTTTAGCATAAAAAGTAACATTCACTTTAAAATGAATAGTCCCTAACTCTACGTTGGTGTTGGTAACTTTCACACAGTTGTCCCACTGGCATATTTGAACAGTACTGTTCCACTGCTCAGCAGAATCATTACATATTGCCTTCCAAAAGGGAGGTAGAGTCCACCCAGCAACATACAGTCGTACCACTGAGTTGTTAAATGGCTCATTTGTCAATTTAAAAATCTTTATCCAGTCTTCCACGTCTTCACTTACTGGGGTAGCTACATATGGCAGTGTCTTAGAAGAAATAGGAGAATGGGTGCATATCCAACAATCCTTCTCACCCATCCCTTCTGCTAGGGCATAATGAAGCTGAACAAACTGATTGTTCCAATCTTCTGTCATTCCATGTAGAGCCCTTCTTATTTTCTTTGCTCCAGTAGTTGTATAATTTCCATGTTGAGATAGGTCAGTTTCCTGTACAGTCATCCATAATATAAGAATTATTCCCACCATCACTGCAGTCGATACCAATATATATCCACCCAGGCCTCGATCAGGTCTTGAGCCAAGCAGCTGGAAATATGGCATCTTAGTGGTGTTTTATGTAGTCCTTGGATACAACCTGTGTGCAGGAAAATAGATAGGATTAGTATCACCTTCTACTAACACATAGTAAGTTCTACCTAATCCTGCTGCCACTATTTCCCCTTTCAGTTTGTCTTTTTGCTGACCCGCGGGGAGTATCCACACTTTTCCTCCAGGGGTAGCATACTCTATATCCTGTCGTATATACATGTGTGTTGGTATTACCACTAAATTGCCCAGAGGTTCCCCCTGGTCCACTGACATTGGTTTCTGTATTTGTATGGTGACCATATAAGTACCATCCCTTCCCATATAAACATCATCTGACCAATGACAATTTTACTTTATCTTGGTCACAGGGAGGAAGAAGATGACTTGTTCAGGATCTTTGTGTACAATTTCAGTGTCTACCTTCCATTCACATGGTACTTCTTGGAAAGTGTAGCCACAACTTGCCTTCAAAACCAAACTATGAGGACTAGATTTTTCTAGGCTCTTTTTCACCCGGATGATAACCTCATGTGGGGGTCTTGGTGGTACTGGTGTCACCATTCTCTCAAAGGGTGACATGTCTCCCCCAACAGTCCTTTCATTCAAACTGCACACTGCCTCCCCAAGAACCTTATCCCATCCCTTGAGAATATTTGTGGGCATCTTTTTCCTAATCTGGTCCTTGAGTAGGCCATTCATGTGTTCTTTTAGGCCTGCTGCCTGAGGGTAATAAGGTATGTGGTACACCCAATATACTCCATTCTCCTGAGCCCAGGCACGAACTTGACGTCCAGTGAAATGTGTACCATTATCAGATTGTATTTCTTGTGGTAAACCATAATGTCTTTGTAGGTCTTCCAACATCTTCAGAGTGGCTTGCTGGTCTGCGGATTGGCTCGGCCTTGCTAGTAAGACTCCAGAAAAAGTATCAACTGCAGTGCACGTATACTTTACTTGTCCTTTTCCTTGTGGTAAAGGCCCGATAAAGTCCATTTGCCATACCTGGCCAGCCTGCTCCCCTCTGTAGATGGAGCCCACATCACCAGTCAATTTCTTCCTATAGTTTAGCAATTGACAAGTCTCACACTTTTCCACTATTTCTCGGGCCATTAACTGTGTCATTGGTATACCCTTTCTCTTGGCCCATGCATAGGTACCTTCAGCTCCCCGATGTCCACTTTGGCCCTGGGCCCATTCTCCAAGATTATACAATCACAAATTTTCAGCATCTGTTAGGGCTATAGCGTACAATTGAACCAAGGCATTGGCAACTTCATTTCCTTCCAATCCAGTGTGAGCATTCACATGCCCTATGTGGACTATCCATTCATTACAACAGGACCACACATATTCCCATAACACAGTGCCACCCCAGATCATTTTGTCATGAACTCTCCATCCATTTGCCCTCCAGGTAGGCATCCAAATAGTGAATCCCTGAAAAACTGCCCAGCTGTCAGTGTAAATTGTCACTGGACCTTCAGTCTCTTCTAGGACCATGACAACTGCTCTCAGCTCTGCATACTGACTGGACCCTCCTTCTCCTGTTTCATGTAACAAATTCTAAGTAATGGGCTGATATGCTGCTGCTGCCCAGGATCTGCCAGAGGCTCAGTATAGCGGACCCGTCTGTAAACCAGGCTTGAATTTGTTGTGAGAGATCTAAAGTGGCAAAGGGTTCTGCGACTTGACATGGACCACTTCCAATCTGTAAAAGTGCTAGTTCTACCTCTGTACTCTGGAAATTCACTAACCCTGCAATTTGGGTCGCAACTTGTGATGGTTCTTGGCTGCTGATGCCACCTTGCTCCTGCAGATACCATTTCCACTTCATCAGAGTTCACTTCTGGGCCACCATGTTGGTGATGGCTTGCCCCTCTTGTCTTTACCAACCAGCCACTGGTAGCTCTGTCCTGATGGTGACTGGCTGACTCTTGGTTGTAGTCTCCACATGCTGCAAGGCAGTATAAGCCGCTAACAGAGTCTTCTCCAAAGGTGTGTATCTGCATTGTACAGGGGCATATTGTTTAGCCCAAAACCCTATGGGAATTTTCTTCTCCCCACTGTTCACGCTCTTCTGCCATAGACCCCAGGACATTCCATGAGTTGTCACACTTACATCCAGATAAAATGGCTGATATGTCTGTATGGGGCCCAGGGCATTATGCACCTTGATAGCTTGTTTTGCAGCTTGAAATGCATCTTCTTGTTCATTGGTTCATACAAACTCGGACTTCTTTCTGGTTACATTGTAAATTGGTCTGAGAATGAGTCCAAGATGTGGCACAAAAGATCTCCAATATCCCAGTGTCCCCAGCACTTGTTGAGCTTCTTTCATTGTGGTGGGAGTCTTTAGTTGAGCAATAGCGTCCAACACCGGCTCTGGAATCTTCCTCTGTGGACCAGTCCACATCATGTCTAGAAACTTTACAGTTTGGGCAGGACCTTGTACTTTGTTCTGGTTCATAGCCCACCCTCGATCTTCCATGTGGGTGGTCAATTTGTGTAGATCTTCAGTTACCTCCTCTGCAGTTGTCCCGGACAACATGATGTCATCAATGTAGTGGTATATCTGACACTTCAGTTGTCCGGTCAGTCTCTCCAGGTCCCTGGACAGAAGACTATGGCATATGGACGGACTGTGTTTCCACGCTTGAGGTAAAACTGTAGGAGCATACTGTCTCCCCTCCCAGGAAAAGGCAAACTGGTCTTGACTGCATGGATCAATAGCAATAGAAAAGAATGCATTAGCCAGATCAATTACTGCATGCCATTCAGAAGCACTATCTTGAATCTTCTGTACAATTGAGACCATGTCAGGAACTGCTGCAGTTAGAGGCTGTGTGGCTTCATTCAAAGCCCGATAATCCACAGTCATTCTCCATGATCCATCAGGTTTCTTCACTGGGAACACAGGGGCATTAAATGGGCTGATGGCCGGTCTGAATATTCCTGCCTCCACATAGGCTGCCAATGTCTCTGTAATTTCTTTATGGACACCTGGTATGCGGTATTGCTTCATGTGCACAGGGGTGTCAGGGACAGGGATATACACGGGGTCCCATTTTGCCTCACCCCTCAGTACACTTTTCACTGGCAAGAGGGTGCATGTCCTTACGGCACAACCAAACACATAGGTACCCAAGGGAGTGTCTATGGACTGTCCCTTCAAAATATCCATACCTATGATATTGTCTGGCAGGTCAGACACCAGCACCTCTGCATGGAACCAAGGCCCTTTGCCTAGCCGCATCTTGCAGTGACATTGTGCTGCCCACGTTTGTGTACCCCCCAGGCCTTCTACTGCTACCCATGTAGTGGCGCTAGCTTATACTTGTGTTCTGTGGAACAATGAGACTTCAGCTCCAGTATCTAACAGAGCTGTACAGTGTGTAACAGTAGCCCCATTATCCCACAAAATTGCACATAACACATAAGGGCGTTTGTCTCTGGGTTGTAATGTGCATATCTGATATTTCACAGGCTGTGATCTCTGTGCCTATGAATCCAGAGACTCGCCTTTCAGTCATAAAGGCTGTGGTACAATCCACCCTCCCATTTTTTGAGTATCTGTTGGAAGGCGTGTCCTCAAAAAGGAGTCTAGCTCTGCCCTTACCTCAGCATAGGGTTATGGCATGGAGGAGGGGCTTCGGGGAGGAGTGGTTGGAATCACTTGCTCTGCTACTTCCTCATCTACATCACTCTTTGCTATCTGCTTGATGAGTGTTGAGTTATCACCCTTCTTTTTCAATGCTAACCACATTTTTAACAAGACATCGGTCCCAACCCCATCTATTTCTTTTCTTGGGGTACCTGTATTCAATAACTCGGAAAACATCTGTTTGCGGGATACTTTGTGACGTGTATTACTCTTGGCCTGGGGTCCCTTTTGTGTCATCTGTCTCTGTCATGGTGCATCTGTCCCTAAATACCCCAATTGACCTAACATTTGGCTCAATTGCCATACAGTCATACCAGCTGAGGCACCCACCACTAAATATAGCGGGGCTTTCATGTTTGTTGGTGCGGCTTTTACAAACACATCACACATCTCTTCATCCAACACACACAAATCAGGACCATCCCAAGGGGTCAGAGTAGTGCCTGTTCCATCCGTGGCCACCACTTTCACCAGCCCTCTCACACATCCCAGTAAACGCAATCTACGAACACCTTCTGTGGTGTTATGCCATGGGGTGGTAGGCATCAAAGACATTGGAGTTTTAGCCACTTCACATATGGCTGCTCGTACTCCTATCAGTAGGGTCCATATACCACCCCTACTATGATACATCTGCAACTGCAAACGCACCCGGGCATCTATTGACAAAGTTCCCATTTGAGCCATCTCCCTGGCATTTAACTCAATGGAATCTCCTCCCTCCTCCCACAGTCTGAGTATCCATTCTAGAAGGGATTCATTAGCCCCCTGTCTCAATCTGCAGGACATGTCAATTAGATCTCTCTGTTTCCAATCTTCCATTGCCACGGAAGCATGCTCTGTTTCTGAAGCAGTGGCTTCCTGCTCCCGTACCCCTTGTCTCGTCCCTTGTATGTTTACAGATTCGGGGGAGTTTGTATGTAAAGGATTCCTCACAAACATTTGTACCCCTCCCGGTCCTGTTATAGATGTTCTCCCATCATTTCCTACTGCTGGTAACATGGAAAATTGATTATCTGAGTCCATAGCTATTCCATCTGCTAGGACCTGTTGCTGCTGCTGTCTACTCTCCTGTGTGGATGTACGGGTAGTATGCCTAACAGGGCGCAGCTGCCCCATTACATCTTCCTCATATTCTACCTCAGAATCACTGTCTAGCTGTTCCCAATTCTGAGCAGTAATCAATGTACGTATTTGTGCAGCATCATGTCTGATTTTTCTTGATAAGAAATAATAAGAGCGCTATTGATGTGATAAACCAATAAAATTATAAATAAACCAAGGAGGGAAAAAGGAGAGAGAAGAAAATAAAAAAGTTTGACAAACACCATAGATGATTTATAACTCTTTTGAGATAAATTCAGTGGAGACCTAATAAGTTCCAAAAAGGTATACAAGGGATCACATACTGACTTTCCCTACCTCTATCCTGAAATGGAAGTGGCAGTAAAGTCCTGTTGGTCTTGTCCCGGCGATGATGCGATCCCTGCCGATGGTACTGAGGTGTTGCTCCCCGCGCTCCTTCCCGCTGCTGCCTCCTGGTGGTAAAACGTCTCTCACGGCTTACAGCTGTGGGCCGCATCATCGCCGGGACAAGACCAACGGGACTTTACTGCCACTTCCATTTCAGGATAGACATAGGGAAAGTCAGTATGTGATCCTTTGTATACCTTTTTGGAACTTATTAGGTCTCCACTGAATTTATCTGAAAAGAGTTATAAATCATCTATGGTGTTTGTCAAACTTTTTTCTTTTCTTCTCTCTCCTTTTTCCCTCCTTGGTTTATTTATAATTTTATTGGTTTATCATATCAATAGCGCTCTTATTATTTCTTATCAAGGCATTTATTTTATATAGAGCTGCTTTTCATTTAGCGTGGCTACGCTGTACCTGCTTTTTCTACCTTGCCGTTTCTTACGGTTCACTCTGTTTATCACATATTGTTCAAACTGAGTCTGTAATTCACTGGTACAGTGTTCCTGGGACCGTACACAAGTCCTCAGTACAGCATTCGGTTCTCTTAAAGAATCTCGCTCTATTGTCATTTCCTGCATCTATGAGACCAGCTCACAGACAGCATGTGCAGCAAAATTTAGAGTTGCAGCCGCAGCTCGACTCTCGTTTTTAGAATACATACTTAAATCAACATTTGTTAAATCTTCTAAAGGTGTTACAGTTCTGATTGGTTGTGTGTATTTACAGGCAGTTTCCATCATGTCAGCCCAGGGTCCGGATCTAGTCAGCCATGAAGGAAAACTTGCCCTCTTTTTCTTACTGAATAATCGCTTAAACATTTTGTTACACAATACAGTATACAGTACTTTGCTGGGGGTCCAAATGGGATCTCCTACCTGGCTCGCAAAATGTTACAAGTGGGTTCAATCTAAAAGATCCCAGATGGGTGGATTCCCAAAAATGATACTTGAACAAACAAAATGAATATAAAAGTGTAAATTTAATATACTTAGCTACAATTGTCGATTCATTCAGTAGATACAGCAATCACATCAGCAAAATCCAGGAGCCTTTCTCTCAGCATCTAGAGACTGGATTACTTTGAAACGGGATCTCCTGGCACTTCTGCAGTCAGTGTGGTTCCAGGAATAAGGCTACCTCCACACTGACACAGTACAGCTAATATAGGCTAGATGCTGAGGGGAAAACTCCAGAATAAGCATTTTAAAGGGTATAAAGGTCATCTTTTGCAATACACCCAAGTAGATTGAGACAGAAGGGGGCACTGTTGTCTTAGAAATTGAGTACATTTATGGTGGGTAGTTGAAGGTAAAACCATGTTGACGCAGTCTTAAGTATATGTTGTCTCATAACAATACATTTGTAATAGCTAACTAGTTAGCATTCTAAAACATATTGACATATATTGGACTATGTCACAATCTGTATATGTTGCAAAACCGACTGAGAGCACTGAACATCAAAATGGCTTGAAAACTCCATTTTTGTTACTCCTGTTACATGCACACTACAGTATATATAGCTAACCAGGCATACTGAGGATGCCCAGTCAGCACTGCACTTACCAGAGCTGCTGGTAATGCCTCATTTGTGTGAATCTACCACTAATGCATGTGCAGTGCAACTGTTTAACTGTACATGCGTCAACCATGCAGGTCATCCATGTGATGTGTAAAAGTAAAGTGAACACTAATTTAAGCACTTTACTTGATGCTTTGAGAGCTTGGCTCGCTACTCTGCATGCACTGACAACAAATCCCCCATGTGCGAGTGGCCATGGACCCCATCTACAGATGGCATTAGCTGCAAAGTCCAAGCTTCATAATGCTTTGCATTTCGGAGCTTGGTACTGTATATCTCACAAAAAGCACCCCCCATAGAAATCTGTATGTGGGCTGTATGTGCAATAAAAAATGAGGAGCAATAGAAGATATCTCCGATATCTGCTATGGGGATACTTTAATTTGCAGATATCACCCAAAAACTGATGTTTTTGGGAGATATTCCACAAATTACTTTTGATAAATAGATCTCTTAGGAACTTCAATGCACATTGGCCATGGAACATGTTCAATCTTTAATTTCCAAACTAATTGTCTATGCTGAAAGATGGAACATCAGTGTATTTTATGGAAATTCCGAAAAATACTGACCAAATTACAAACAACACAGACACTACAGAAGGAGTGTTGGCATCTTATCACACATAGATCCTAGAAGGATCTATGTGTGATAAGATGCCATGGAGATGGCAATGACAACAGCAAAATGGAGCTAAAAGCTAATGAACATACGAGGTCACGTTTGTTTGGAGGAAGTAGATTTAGGCAGCACTATACTATAGATGCTCTAAAAGATCTGAGTTTGAAGATGTAGAGAGCATGCAACTACCTAACTCCCCTTATTTAGTTTGATTGTTCTTACTTCTAAATATAGTTTTTGTACAACATGTGGGTTATTCTTTTTAGGAACCGATGTTATTAAGTCTGCTCCTCCCTTTCAGTGGGTGTGAGCTTCTGGTGGATCTAGTTTCTTATTGGAGGGATCCCACTTAAACCACTTAACAGATCTAATCCGAGACTTCTTTAGGTTTGAAATTTTCTGCAATTCTCTCCTGTAAGTGCCTTTGATTTTTTGCAATTGATCCTCTCCTGTCAATGCCTGTGTGTGAAATGGCATTTAAGAAACAGACAATGACAGGAGAGTCTTTGCCAACGCCCTTAGCATTTGCCTCAGCTACTGCCTGTTAGGTATCATCGCTGACTATCAGCAGTTTTATACGGGCTGACCCCCATTAATATCATAGGAACCACCTTCCACTGTTTATTTCTGACTGACAGTCTCTGGATCACCCCAACTGTGCCTAACTCTAACTACAATAACTACTGCATGGAGCAGGCAGACAGACAATGTCTTAAAAATCCTCTATCACCTCTATCGCACATTTCCCTCAAATACTGAGTTACCTTTGCCCTTCAGACACTAATGTCTGCATTTATGATTTCTTAGAATACATTTCACTGCTTGCTGACAACACAAACCAAGGATTTATTGGAGTCCCCCTGACTGATCAGTCATTAGTTAATTGCAGAGTATGCATGGACGTGAAGGTGTTAAGTAGAATGTTATCAGAGTGCTGGTTTATATGTCCTGTGAGAGCACCCCTGCCTAAGATGCTCTGTTTCATACTGAGACCAGCACAGCTGGGACTGGACATTGTACTGTAATTCTGCTTTAGCAGAGAGTTTACTCTCCCATACAGTATGATTCCATAGCACTCTGGTTGAAAGCCTTCAGTTTTCATTTTGTTTTCTAAGTATATAGATATTGACACTGTAACTACAACTGTTCTCTGCATCTGTGACAGCTGTGATATTGATCATAACTAAGTTTGTTAACTGTGTTCTTTGCTCTAGTTCAGTTTTACCACTAGGAAGCAAATACTATTGCTTCTCCTATGTGTGCTTGCTGTACTGAGTTTTAGACCCCTTCATTACATGTAATATACTGTATGTCACTTGCATACTCAAGCATTTAGGGATCCCTGAGATTTGATATTGTAGTTCTGGAGTGTGCCCTCCTTGCTTCCTTTATAAATTGTATTACTCTGGTGCTCAGCTTATCTTCTAGACAGGAATGGGAGAGGAAAAAGTGAAATAATAAATTTTCTTCTTCAGTGGCTGTAGTTTACAAATTGCCTCAGTCTGGGTAATAATCAGCCTCTCCTCCCCTATCTGTGGTGTTGATCACTTTACTTGTACCTGAAGCTACTGCATTTGTCACCTACATGGCGATGGAGCTACTGAATCTGCTGATATCACACATAGATTATTGGTTTGACTACCTACTAACTGGTCCAGGCCCAGCCCCAACACCAACATTCTCTACGACCTCTCCAATGATTCAGTTCCATCGGACTAAGAGACTAGACAACTCAGGAGGTTTTTTTCCTCCTCCTAGTTCAGAAGTGGTCCCTGCTATCTCTGTGCCAGGTTGTGTTGGTGAAATTAATGCCTAATTTCTTGCCACATTACCTGGTCACTGTAGTGTCCTCTCTAGATTTAGGGGAAGATACCATTGTCCTCTTGGGTGGCCCATCCTAGCTTATCCTGAGCCTTCCCTCTCTAAGGCCTTGGTCATGCACTGTGGGAAGAGGGCATAACAGCCAGACTATGAATCCTTGAGGGGAGTAGGAGGCAGTTAATGGATTTGCCTAACTGGCTTTGGCCTTTTAGCTTTTCCTATCACAGATGGGATACTGACAATTTATAATTGCAAGACAGGTCTGTTTACTGCAGACCATACACTAGTTGTCTGCCGGGACCTCATAGGTGCAGTTAATTAAATAGTCCCTTTATGTTTTTACTGCTCCTTGCAACACATAATTTACCGTTTTTTTTGTAGCTCATTTGTTTATTTGGGGACATTTCACTACCTTTACATGGGTGGGTACCTCTACTCATCACTTCCCTTGCGGTTTGCAGACACCTTCTCCCCCACACCCTCTCTTCCCTCTTCTTTTACCTTTTGATCTGAACCACCTTAGCTTTACACTACTGATTAGTATACTCATTGTGTTCTTGGATCGCCCTTTACTCACTGGTGCACCCAGTTTGTTGGGTGGAAAATGTAAGCAAATGTGGACTTCTGATAGATTTTATTTTATTTTTCATTTGTTTATTTCACTATTATTGTATCATTGCCCAATGCTCTTAGTTCTAGTATATTATGTTACTTTTTGCCTAATGGAATCATTTCATTCTATGTCTTGTTTGCAAATACATATCACTTTAGGTCTGCATTGTTGACATCTAAGATTACTGTATAATATATGTTTTGGAAGAAATAAAAAGAATAAAAAAAGACATAAGACATTTGGGCATTTACTTTTAATTAGTGCAGGTTAAGGGATAAGGTTTTTAGGTTTTATATATATATATTAGGGGTGTGCACCGGCCACTTTTCGTGTTTTGTGTTTTGGTTTTGGATCTGGATCTTTCTTCGTGTTTTGGATCTGGATTGGTTTTGCCAAAACCACCCTTCCGTGTTTTGGGTTCTGGGTTTTGTGTTTTGGATCTGTATTTTTTTGAAAAAAAGCATAAAAACAGCTAAAATCACAGAATTTGTAGGTTTTTCTGCTCCTATGCTATTATTAACCTCAATAACCTTAATTTCCACTCATTTCCAGTCTATTCTGAACACCTCACACCTCACAATAGTGTTTTTATGTCCAAAAGGTTGCACCGAGGTAGCTGGATGACTATGCTAAGCGACACGAGTGGGCGGCACAAACACGTGACCCATCTAGGAGTGACACTGCAGTGGCAGGCAGGATGGCAGTTAGAAAAACTAGGCCCCAAACTGTACATAATGCAAAGAAAAAAAGAGGTGCAAGATGGAATTGTCCTTGGGCCCTCCCACCCACCCTTATGTTGTATAAACAGGACATGCACACTTTAACAAATCAATCATTTCAGCGCCAGGGTCTGCCACACAACTGTGGCTGAAATGATTGGTTCGTTTGGGCCCCCACAAAACAAGCTGGCAATTAATGTGTCCCTGCACAAACTGGCTCTACGGAGGCAAGATGTCATCCTCATCCTCCTCATCCACCGATTCCTCACCCTCTTCAGTGTGTACATCCTCATCCTCACAAAGTATTAACTCGTCCCCACTTGAATCCACCACCACAGGTCCCTCTGTACCTTCTGGAGGCTGGTCTCCCTGGAAGAGCTGATAATTCATTTTGATGAACATCATCTTCTCCACATTCTGTGGAAGCAACCTCCTACGCCTTTCGCTGACAAGGTTCCCGGCTGCACTAAACACTCTTTCGGAGTACACACTGGAGGGGGGGCAACTCAGGTAAAATAGAGCCAGTTTGTACAGGGGCCTCCAAATTGCCTCTTTTTCCTGCCAGTACAGGTATGGACTGTCTGACATGCCTACTTGGATGCTGTCACCGATGTAATCCTCCACCATTCTGTCAATGGTGACAGTATCATATGCAGTGACAGTAGACATGTCAGAAATTGTTGCCAGGTCCTTCAGTCCGGACCAGATGTCCAAACTTGGTCCTGCCTGCCCTGCATCACCGCCAGCGGGTTGCTTAGGATACCTAAGTTTTTTCCTGGCAGCCCCAGTTGCGGGAGAAAATGAAGAAGGAGCCGTTGACGTGTCACGTTCCGCTTCAGCTGACAGTGTGTTCACCAGCAGGTCTTTGCACCTCTGCAGGCTTGTGTCGGCCGGAAAGAGAGACACCACATAGGCTTTAAACCTAGGATCGAGCACGGTGGCCAAAATGTAGTGGTCTGATTTCAACAGATTGACCACCCTGGAATCCTGGCAAAGCGAATGAAGGGCTTCATCCACAAGTCCCACATGCCGAGCGGAATCGCTCCGTCTTAGCTCCTCCTTCACTTTCTCCAGCTGCTTCTGCAAAAGCCTGATGAGGGGAATGACCTGACTCAAGCTGGCAGTGTCTGAACTGACTTCACGTGTGGCAAGTTCGAAGGGCTGAAGAACCTTGCACAACACGGAAATCATTCTCCACTGCGCTTGAGTCAGGTGCATACCCCCTCCTTTGCCTATGTCATAGGTGGATGTATAGGCTTGTATGGCCTTTTGCTGCTCCTCCATCCTCTGAAGCATATAGAGGGTTGAGTTCCACCGCGTCACAACCTCTTGCTTCAGGTGATAGCGGGGCAGGTTCAAGAGTGTTTGCTGGTGCTCCAGTCTTCGGCACGCAGTCGCTGAATGGCGAAAGTGGCCAGAAATTTTTCGGGCCACCCAAAGCGTCTCCTGCACGCCCCTGTCGCTTTTCAGAAAATTCTGCACCACCAAGTTTATTGTGTGAGCAAAACATGGGACGTGCTGGAATTTGCCCAGATGTAATGCCCGCACAATATTGGTGGCGTTGTCAGATATCACAAATCCCCAGGAGAGTCTAAGTGGGGTAAGCCACTGGGCGATGATTTCCCTCAGTTTCTCTAAGAGGTTGTCGGCGGTGTGCCTCTTACTGAAACCGGTGATACACAGCGTAGCCTGCCTTGTAACGAGCTGGCGTTTCTGAGATGCTGCTACTGGTGACGCTGCTGCTGTTGCTGCGTAAGGTGATACATCTACCCAGTGGGCTGTCACAGTCATATAGTCCTTAGTCTGCCCTGTTCCACTTGTCCACATGTCCGTGGTTAAGTGGACATTGTGTACAACGGCATTTTTCAGGACACTGAGGACACTTTTTCTGACGTTTCTGTACAGTCTCGGTATCGCCTGCCTAGTGAAGTGGAATCTAGACGGGATTTGGAACCGGGGACACACTACCTCCATCAATTGTCTAAATCCCACTGCACTAATGGCGGATACCGGACGCACGTCTAACACCAACATAGCAGTCAAGGCCTCAGTTATACGTTTTGCTTCAGGATGACTGCTGTCGTACTTCATCCTCCTCGCTAAGGACTGTTGGAGGGTCAATTGTTTAGTAAAAGTAGTGGTGTTCCTACTTCCTCTCTGGGATGATGAACGACTCCCAGCAGCAGCAGCAACAGCAGCAGCGGCAGCAGTAGGCGTAGCAATGCAGGATCCTCCGGAGGAATCCCGGATAGGAGAGTCAGTCATGCCAGTGATATGGCCTGCAGGACTACTTCCGATCCTGACTAAGGAGGAAATTGACGAGGAGGGAGTTGACGGTGTGGTTTGCAGGCGCTTGGATACAACAGGACAACGGGATTTAGGTGTCCCTGGACTGCTTACGGTCTGAGCCAAAGTTTCTGAACTTGACAGTAACTTTTTATGAACGCGCTGCAGGTGCTGTATAAGGGAGGATGTTCCTAGGTGGTTGACGTCCCTACCCCTACTTATTTCATCTTTACATATGGTACATATGGCAAGACAGTTGTTGTCCGGATTTGGATAGAAATATTGCCAGACCAAAGAGGTGGAATGTTTGGTCTTCTGCCCAGGCATGACCGTGATGGGCTTTTTCATCCCACGGACAACAACTGTCTCCCCCGGAGCCTGATTTAAACAAACCACATCACCATCAGAATCCTCCTCGCCAACTTCCTCCTCAGCGCCAGCTACACCAGTATCCTCATCCTGTTGTACTTCAACAGTGACATCTTCAATTTGCATATCAGCAAGTGGACTGTGGGTGCTCCTTTCAGCACTTGCAGGGGGCGTGCAAATGGTGGAAAGAGCCACCTCTTCCCGTCCAGTGCTGGGAAGGTCAGGCATCGCAACCACCACCACACTTGGACTCTCTTTGGGGATTTGTGATATCTTCTTAGAAAGCACAGTTCTTCGCTGTGCTTTTGCCAGCTTAACTCTTTTGATTTTTTTAGTGGGAGGAGTGCTTCCATCGTCATGTGAAGCTGAACCACTAGTCATGAACATACTAGGGATCGACCTTAGCCGTTCCTTGCCACTCCGTGTCGTAAATGGCATATTGGCAAGTTTACGTTTCTCTTCAGCTGATTTAAATGTCTTTTTCAAGGTCATTTTCCTGAACTTTGCCATTTGGGATTGTATGTGCCCTCTACTATGACATTGGGCATCGGCCTTGGCAGACGACGTTGATGGCATGTTATCGTCTATGTCATGACTAGTGGCAGCAGCTTCAGCACTAGGAGGAAGTGGTTCTTGATCTTTCTCTATTTTATTTTTATCGGAGAAAGTTTGGTCCTCCATTTATGTTATATCGATTTGATATATACGTGCGGCTAAACACAGAAAATACATTTTTTTTTGGTTCGGACTGGAGTGTACTTTGTGGGTTACAGCACCCTTTAACGGTCAAGCCAGCCGGCCCTTTACTTATGACACAGGCGCACTCTTGGCACTACTTTGTTGATGCACGTGCGGCTACTGCGCACACAATTCACAAACACAGAAAATAATTTTTTTTTGGTTTGGACTGGAGTGTACTTTGGGGGATACAGCACCCTTTAACGGTCAAGCCAGCCGGCCCTTTACTTATGACACAGGCGCACGCTTGGCACTACTTTGTTGATGCACGTGCGGCTACTGCGCACACAATTCACAAACACAGAAAATAATTTTTTTTTGGTTTGGACTGGAGTGTACTTTCGGGGGTTACAGCACCCTTTAACGGTCAAGCCAGCCGGCCCTTTACTTATGACACAGGCGCACGCTTGGCACTACTTTGTTGATGCACGTGCGGCTACTGCGCACACAATTCACAAACACAGAAAATAATTTTTTTTTAGGTTTGGACTGGAGTGTACTTTCGGGGGTTACAGCACCCTTAACGGTCAAGCCAGCCGGCCCTTTACTTATGACACAGGCGCACGCTTGGCACTACTTTGTTGATGCACGTGCGGCTACTGCGCACACAATTCACAAACACAGAAAATAATTTTTTTTTTGGTTTGGACTGGAGTGTACTTTCGGGGGTTACAGCACCCTTAACGGTCAAGCCAGCCGGCCCTTTACTTATGACACAGGCGCACGCTTGGCACTACTTTGTTGATGCACGTGCGGCTACTGCGCACACAATTCACAAACACAGAAAATAATTTTTTTTTAGGTTTGGACTGGAGTGTACTTTCGGGGGTTACAGCACCCTTAACGGTCAAGCCAGCCGGCCCTTTACTTATGACACAGGCGCACGCTTGGCACTACTTTGTTGATGCACGTGCGGCTACTGCGCACACAATTCACAAACACAGAAAATAATTTTTTTTTGGTTTGGACTGGAGTGTACTTTCGGGGGTTACAGCACCCTTTAACGGTCAAGCCAGCCGGCCCTTTACTTATGACACAGGCGCACGCTTGGCACTACTTTGTTGATGCACGTGCGGCTACTGCGCACACAATTCACAAACACAGAAAATAATTTTTTTTTAGGTTTGGACTGGAGTGTACTTTCGGGGGTTACAGCACCCTTAACGGTCAAGCCAGCCGGCCCTTTACTTATGACACAGGCGCACGCTTGGCACTACTTTGTTGATGCACGTGCGGCTACTGCGCACACAATTCACAAACACAGAAAATAATTTTTTTTTTGGTTTGGACTGGAGTGTACTTTCGGGGGTTACAGCACCCTTAACGGTCAAGCCAGCCGGCCCTTTACTTATGACACAGGCGCACGCTTGGCACTACTTTGTTGATGCACGTGCGGCTACTGCGCACACAATTCACAAACACAGAAAATATATTATTTTTTTAGCACTTGGGGGGAGCACCCCTGATGGACAGAGCACCCCCTGGACAACACTACAGCACCCCTTTAGGACTGGGACACTGCACAGGACTTTGGAACTGACTGCACAACACAGTCCAGCCAGCCCCTATGGACTTTGAAGTAGTGGACACAGCCCCTATTAACAACAGCAGCACAGCACAACACAGCCAGCCCCTATGGACTTTGAAGTAGTGGACAACAGCAGCACTACACTACACTACACTACACAGCACTAACTCCCACCCTCCCTCTTCACTGTCCACAGCCGAGTGAGAAAATGGCGCCGACGCGGGTACCTTATATAGGATCCAAAACCCGCGAGACTCGGAAGGCGGGATGATGACGTTTTGCCTCGATGTCAGATCCGAGTCAGGCGGGAAAAGTCGAGCCTGACTCGGATCGGACTCGGATCGGGGGGGCTCGGGGGGGTTCGGATTTCAGAAATCCGAACCCGCTCACCCCTAATATATATATATATATATTAGGGATGTGCAGGCTCGGATAGGTTCGAGTTTGCACGTGGAGTTCGGATTTTTCCCTCCAAAAAAACGGAACTCAGAACGAGGCAAAACGTCATCTTACATGGACGAACATCATCATTCCTGGACAAAAGACCAGGAATGATGATGTTCGTCCATGTAAGATGACGTTTTGCCTCGTTCTGAGTTCCGTTTTTTTGGAGGGAAAAATCCGAACTCCACGTGCAAACTCGAACCTATCCGAGCCTGCACATCCCTAATATATATATATATAAATTTTTTTAATAATGAGCTTGCAGACAGAAGTAACAATTGCAATGTACCTAGCAACAATATACTGTAGGTCCTGTAAGTGTCTGACATATGAAAGAGATTAGGACAGGTAATGTTCTGTACAGTGACGGTTATTTAGTGAGAAATTCAGCAACCTTCTCTACTGTACGTTTGCTATACCAAAGCCACCATTGTATTTGTTTTCCATCTGGCTAATTTACATGAGAATAGATAGCTGAATTTGTGATTAGGATACCAACATTGATTATAATGAATAGTATTTGAGATTGTAAGTGTACATCACATCCTGTAAAATAGAAAAAAAAACTGTTAGACAGCCCCAATCTCATATTACATTGATAATCATTACGTTGTCTTTATTACAAATGAAAATATTTATACTATACAGTTTTGTGGTATATTTGAATTGGTTACACAGTACACAGGCAGATCCAGTAGCTTGGGATAATATATCATATACATAAGATAACAGTGCACACACAGTGTAATATATCATCAGTTTATGATGTAATATTGTACGACATTGTATTGTAGATGCTGGCAAATGGCTGCATCCAGTACAGAAATGTGTCATGCTCAGGACATAGCATAAGACGATGCATAAGTCTTCTCTGGCTCCATTCAGTTCAATGTCATTTGGATATAAGATGTAGTAAGCAAGAAAAATATGTCATATGCATGATATACTATAAGAGTGCACTCAGATGATAAACATAAAGTAACATTGTACTACACTAGGTGCTGGTGTACAGAAGCGGCAGGTACAAAGAAGTAACAGTGATCATCATTAACTTCCACAGTCATCATCATCGGTTCCATACACTGTCTGAAAAAACTTTGAACTGAATTGACCTGGAAAAGCCTGACATTGGCCCTCATTCAGAGCCGTACGCTCTGAGCAGAGCGCACGCTCTGAATGAGGGCCGGGCTCCATTTTCATGGAGCGTCCTCCTGGACGCTCGTATAGCTGTGGGTCACCACCCACAGGCTATACGAGCGTGCATTTTGATGGCCGCGATGGTCGTGACCATCGTGACCATCGCGACCATCGAAATTGCGAGCCGGAGCCTGCGGTTGAGGTTTTCAACCGCAAGCTCCGGAGTGATTTTGGCTCTATCAGAGCCAAAATCACTCCCACTGACATCACTAGTGATGTCAGTGGGCCGGCTTCTGATGGGAGGCGTTCCCGTGGGAACGCCCCCGTCAGGGAGGCACGCCCCCGGCACGCCCACCAAAGGGGGCGTGCTGTCAATCAACATTGACAGCACGCCCTCTTTGATCGGACACAACGAGCGAAGGAAAGTCCTTCGCTCGTCGTGTCTGGCGCATGCGCACGACGGAGCTCCCTCCGTCGTGCGCATGCTCAGTGCAGACCATCGACCCACTTGCGAGCGGACAGCCGCTCGCGAGTGGGTCTGAATCAGGCCCATTGTCCAGCTCTGTGAGAACATTGCTTATGATTGTGCATCGAAGACTTGTTTAGTTTCATTTAGTTCAATGTAAGGCTGCAATTAGAGATGTGCGGTTCGGTTCTCCAGAAATCCGAATCCACACGAATTTTGTGAATCCGGGTAAATTTGTGTGCAGTTCTAATCTCCTGAGGAGATACGGGTAAATCCGGGTCGCGATTCTGATCTCTTTGCGATTCGGAATTCGAATTTTAGATCCGAATTTCAGGTTTTGGATTGCATAAATGACATGATTTTAGCTGTTTTTAAAACTTTTTATCTATTTTTTATTTAAAAAATCCAGATCCAAAACCAAAACACTTGAGGGTGGTTTGCAAAACCAAATCCAGATCCAAAAATCTGAAGATGATAAAGATCCAAAAGAAAAAGTAAAACACAGGAGTCAGCACACATCCCTAGCTGCAATACATAGCGTGTAACATGAATGACAACAAGACATACTAGCTGTCACTTTGACACTTGCTACATCTGTACATGTCAAAATGATAACGGAGTAATTTAGACTGACTTAGTATGCATGACTTCTGCAAGCTCAGCTTTCCTTGACTGAGTGCTACCATGATTATGAATTTAAAATTTGCCAGTACTAAGGAAATGTTATACTGTACTAATGGCATTTTGTGGATTGCGAAATTCTAAGATTCTTTAGATCATGAAATGGGTATTTCCAGCTTTTAGCGTCAAGCTTTTAAGAAGTAACCCTTTTCCACCTTACCTGAAATGTGTGGGTTGGTCACCAGGGACCCCCATTTTCTACATAGGCCCCAACAAAGTGGGCCCAGTTTGGAGAAGACTTCATCTCATCTAACACTAGGTGACTCCTAGAGGTATATTTACTAAAGGTATATTTTAATCGATTTTGAACAATTTAAAACTGCTCAAAATCTATCAACATCACTGTTGTATTTTTGGTGTTAAATTACACATTTACTAATACTTAAAAAACAAACAAATCAAAAATGGTCTGTTGGTGAGTGTGTGATTTAGCCCCAGAAACATAACATTAAGATTAGATTGAACTTAGATTAAACTTGATCTTTAGTAAATATACCTCCTAGTGCTGAACATCATCAGAAAATAAAAATGTCATGTTGATGACAAGAGGTCGTGTTGACAAAAACATTCAATGCAACCTTCTCCAAGGCATGGCTTCTTTTGTTGGTTCCCACTTTCTTCAGAATCTCTGACAATTATTTGATTTCATATTCCTTTACAGTATATACAGTAAATTACAGAATTCAGGATCTTAGCACCCGACTGAGATTTGAAAAATGGTGCATTATAATAACAAGATTTCTTAGCAACAGACTACATAAAAAAATTCAATATTCCCCACCACCTACTCATTTTAATGAAAGCATATTTATCAAAAGCTGCTGAGTACTAGGGCAAGACGTGTGTGTTATATGTTTATATAAAAGAATGGAAAATCTACAATTGTGTTTGACAGAGCTAGAATTTGCCAATCTATGTATTATAATGAGAGCTGAATACTGTGATTTCATGTCAGGATACTGTGTCATAAATGGTAATTGTATACTGGAAATAGGATGGAAATAGATACTGGCATTTTTGTACTTTTATGATATTTACTGGCATTCCCCTTGTAGCAGACAATTATATACACAGATTTATATTACTGTATGTTGTAAAACCATGTTTATTTCCCCTCTGTGTTTTATTGATCATATACAGTATATTATAATATACAGGATATACTGTAAGTGGCTTGGATTTTAGTTAATCTGACACATTCAAGTTTTACATATCTGAATAAAGTGATATTCCCTCCAGCACACTGTAGCAATATTAGCAAAAATACTTGAATCCTACATCATAGTAGAAATTCAGAGGTATTAGTTGCATACATTTGCAAATATATGATTAAGCGCCGGGCCATCGTCAAGGCTCCTCTATACCGGCGTCCCTAACATTAAGGGGTTCACGTCCGAGGCACAGGGCACCCCAAAAGAATCCAGCCAAGGACCATTCCCAGGGCATCACACAAAAAATGGAAGAAAGGTGATAGTGAAGTGTAAAGTATAGATTTTTTTTTTCTGTGGTTCAGTGTAAACCCAGCCCTTTACGAGCAATATCATTAAGCTGATGTGAGCGACCACCATACTTTCTATTTGCATATCTAAATAAAGCTTCAGATTCAAAGTAAAACTGTGTCTACACTATGTTTAAACCTTTTTTTATTGTCATAGCGAGTAAATATGTCTGCCTTGCTGAGATTTTCTTTATGTTGCGTTGCTAGCATCTTAAGATAAGTGCAACCTTAAATCTATTTTATTGATGCACCCAAAGCACAGATAGTGACAACTAACATCATGTGACAAATATCATCATCAATACACAAACTTTTAAATGTTTTCACAAATTGTTTTGAAAGATACAACAATGCAGCTGGTAAGGGCTTTTGTGTACTGGTTGGTGGCAAGGGCTTATTTTTTTTAATTAAATCAATACAGTTATTTATGTTATTTACTGAGAATATTTTGCATCAGTTGTTGTCTAAGAGCAGATTGCAATCAATATATAACATGGTGGTGTAGGGGTTAGCATTAATGCCTTTACAGCCCTGAGGTCAAATCCTATATGTGTGGAGTTTGTATGTTCTCCATCTGTTAGTGTGGGATTGCTCTGGGTGCACTGGTCTCCTTTCATGTTACAATAACATACTAGTAGGCTAATTGGCCTCTGGCAATAAAACATGATCCTAGTGCATGTCAGGCTTGCCTACCCTCGCGATTTGGCCGGGAACCTCCCGATTTTCGAGTGCTGCTCCCGGCCCCCCAGAAAGGCAGGCAAACCTCCCGGAAGCCTGCGACCCTCCCTACCCCCCACAGAAAAAAACTAGAAACCACCGGATTGGGGGGGGGGCGGCGACGTGATTCGCGCTGAATTGCTTCATCGTGGCCCCGCCCCCTGCTTCACAATGCCGAAAATAACGGCATTGTGAAGAGGGGGTGGAGCCACAATGATGCAATTGTGTGCCCCGCCCCGGCTACACCCCCGATGTGACATCAAATGGCAGGCTCTGCCCCCAATGTGATCAGTTGATACACCAATATGTTTTTGAAGTGTGGGGTGAATATGGAGTATCTGGAGTGATGTTAGTCCATGCTAATCAAACCCTTGACTCCCATGCATATACGTGTAGACTTTCTGGCTGCCCCCTCTGGGAGAAAGCGGCCAGGTCGGCACAGCAGAGGGCATGCAGAGGGTGTAGTATAGGTGGACATGGAGCATGATAGCCTGATTGCCTCTTCATGGCCTTGCCCTCTGCTATACAATGCTGAGATTACTGGTGTCATAAAGCTAGGGGCGTGGCTACAATGACACAATTCACTACAAATCATGTCATCGGCCACCCAGGCTGTCCACTTTACTCAGGAAACGAGCGTCACTGAGGGGATGGCAGACAGCTGCAGGAGATTTGAATCCTCTTCTGGGTCACTAGGAGCAACATCCGAGATTCGGAAGCCTCCCGGCCATTCTGGGACAGTAAGCAATTATGCTCTAGAGCAGGGGTCTTCAACCTTGGCACTCCAGCTGCTGTGGAACTACACATCCCAGCATGCACTGCCAGCTTTTTGATATAGCAGCATGCTAAAACTATGGCAGTGCATGCTGGGAGGCCAAGGTTGAAGACCTCTGCTTTAGAGCTATAAGGCAGCAATGCTGACGATGAAAAGTAAATGCAATGTTTTTACACATACAGTATGTCATATAATACATAAATCTGAATGTACTGTTTTAAAGGGTAAAGACTAAAGACCCACTTACCCTTCTCTGATGTCTAAAGATCACTAATTTCCAGGAATGGTGCCAGGTTAAATAGAAGTAAACTCCATTATTGTTACTTTTTCTAGGTTGCACACTGGGGTACACATTGTTTTCAATCATGTAATATAAGTTGGTATACATAACAGGAGAATGGGAAAATGGTGCTCTCAAACAAAGATGTCTACAAGCAAAGTAAAAACAGGTGGTAGTGGGTCGGCTGCAGGGGTGTTGGAACAGGCAGGTGCCCAGAGGGAGAACACGTCCTTGCTGGGAAATGGCAACACAAAAGAAAAGCAGGAGCAAAGAAAGGGCAGACAGAGAGGCAGGAGAGAGAGAGCAGACGAGATGAAGTACATTACTCCTCCCCTACTACTAGCTGTGCAACCTATTGCTACAATGCCTCTTCACTGTTGGTAACTCCTCATGGGCGGGCTGGTATGATTCTGGAATGGCCACTGCACACTCAGCATGCATGCCATATGCCTGTCTCCGGCCATTAGACACAAGCCTGTATCATGTAGGCTTTCATCCCCATTCTCCCCCACTGGAGGGTGGGGGGTATACGGGATTAGCCATCAGGATCAGACAATGAAGTCAAGGCAGTGATATTCAGCTGTCTCACACAGATACTAGTTGGGGAGGTCCTGGCAGGCTTTAATTTCCTTTTCTTAAACATGTGTGTTGCCCTTAAAACTCATCAAATGAAGAGAGAAAAAGGTATTGTGCAGATCAATAATAACTTCAGAATTTAATAATAAAAAACACAGATGCATAAATACATTGTATACCTATAAGGGCACAAAAAGTAAAGAATCCATTGGGGATAATGCACATACCAGATTTATAGATGGAAAAAAACATAGGCAAATGCCTCGGTGCAGCATGCAGGTAAAATTTATTTAATTCCTTCATAACTATTTATTTTCTCTATGAGCAGCCTGTGGTCTATTAGACACACAGGCTGATCACAGAAGCCGTCTCCAAGTGCAGGGGCATTGAGGCCAGCGCATGCACATGTTTGCAGGGTGAGGGAAGGAATATCGCAGGGACAAGGCTTTCTCACAAGTTCTGCCTCGGGATGCGAATTCTAATACATTCATGTGATATTTGCATTAAATATGCCTATATATATATATATATATATATATATATATATATTAATGTGATTATGAATGTTTGCCAAATAACTGCACTGCACTGAAATGAAAATTATTTTTATTTGATAGTAGCATTCATTAAAATCCAAAATAAATTACTTGGGAGAGATACTGTAGCTAGCCAAAACACAACTGTCAGTTTACATAATTCTCTTACATTCTCAAAGCAATGTGTTAATTTCAGAGCCAGTATGTAAGTTTATTGATTGGAAAAAGCTACATACAAGCAACAAATTTCAAACATAGCTTCCTCTCAAACCATTTGCTATTTTGATTTCACAAAGGGCAAACATACTGTGTAGTAACTAAATATTTTGTTTCTACCTAAGGAGCTTCCCTTCCTTAATTTGTAAATGGAAAAACCTATTCACTTGCATGAACATATCTTTAAACTAACAACAAATATACTGTTTAATAATATCAATTAAAATTACACTGTACAACAAATTAATACTTTAAATTTGTTTCCTTTCTAAAAATAGTCATACATTACTAATTTGAGGTCAAGAAAAACTAAAATGACTTCAGAATATTTTTACCTGCTCTATTTTTTGAGCTACACTACTTGCACTATACTGTATGTACATTAGTAATATAGTTATAGTGAAAAGCTATTTTAAAATAATCTGATATTTTCTTGATAGAAAATAAATAACAGTTGTTTTAATTCAATCAATCACAAATAAGAACACAAAACGAAACAAACATACAGCATACGAAACAAACATACAGCATACGAAAGTACTATCTAATATAGTGACCTATTCATGGGGTGCTTTCTCTTTGCTTGTCGCTTGTACTCCTCTTCTGGGGCATCTCTTGTCACTGTACAACAGTATTGAATCACCTACCCCGATATCTTTGTTCAATTGCTGAAATGTCTTGGTGGAATGGCTCACTATGCTTGTCACTCAGTGCACCACAGTTATCTTGTGTGGGTAATCCCGTGAATCGCATATATTTGAATAGGGGAGGGGACAAATAACTGATTCATTTAATTGGGTCATTAGGCCCCGCCCCCTCTGCGTGGAAAGCAGATTGCTGGTAAGATTCTTTCCATTCTGCCCACTTTACTAGGAATCCGCCAACATCATCATAAATGGGCTATATCTTGGAACTCAGAGCTAACTGAGAGTTTTAAATGCCATATTCATTCTTTGCATGCTGAAATCAATTAGAAGTAACTATTTTCACATCAGAAACATTTTCATTGTTGTGCACTGTTATTTGTCAATAGCGCTAGTGCACTTATAGAGCACTTATAGTGCACTTATGTTGGACCAAGGACACACTTTCCTGAACATATAACTCTGCAAATAAGTTATGGCACCCTGTAAATATTATCCACAATACTGTCTCTCTCCTATTGGTTTTCTACACACTGATGCTAGCACGTCACTTTTCAGAACACAAGCACTCATTAGCAACATTTAAACACAAAATCATAGATCATGTTCCAGCCATCCGAAGAGGGGGTGACAGGGAAAGAAAACTACTGCGACTTGAAGCTAAGTGGATTATTGAGCTGGATACGATTGCACCAAAAGGGTTAAACGACAAAATCTGTTGGAATACGTTTTGACTGTTATCTCCGCAACTAATACTTAATGGGATGCTCCTTTAATTGCAAACAGCTTAGTATAGCGATATGTATATATTTTATTGCTATTCATACATTGCATTAGTAATATAACCTCCTTTTATATTTAATATTTAGTTACCCTTATGTTGTGTGGTTTTTGTATTATACAAACTCCTTGATATACATGTCTTCTCAGATTGTCCTGTTTATATGGAACTATCACTATACATTTTTGATTGGCTGTTCCCTTGGTAGCTTGAATAATAATTAGTATATATGCTAACAGTCTTACATAGTGGTGTTAATTTGTTCCTTTATTGTTTTTATATCACTTTGTTACAGTGTGGCTGATGATCGTGGCATCCGGGTCTCCTAGGTTACCGGGGAATCCAGATACAGCACACGTCATCAGAGAGGGACGCGCCCTGCAGCGTGCGGAAGCGCGGGCCTTCGGGAACCACACATACATGCACGGGTGGGCTATTTAAGGTAAGAACCTTGGTATGTTTTTTTATGTATCCTTGACAAAGGTGCGTTCAGCCCTGAAACGTTGGCAATAAATAAGACGATTGATTAAGACCTGCAGTGCCGCCTTCCTTCGCTTCCTTATATATATATATATATATATATATTTCTTATTTTTAGTGAGTGCCTGTTTACTTATACATTTCTCAGTAAACTATCTTGATAGATCAAAAT
The DNA here is from genome assembly GCA_031769625.1 of Taudactylus pleione. NCBI lineage: Eukaryota > Metazoa > Chordata > Amphibia > Anura > Myobatrachidae > Taudactylus > Taudactylus pleione. The sequence continues at coordinate 2,585,383 of JAUIMM010000099.1, forward strand.
TAATTATAGTTAAAAGAAATGAGAAAATATTTCATTCCAATTTTCAGTGAAAAAAATAAAAGAACATTTTTATAAAAAAATTATTTTGGTATTAGTTCTATTAATTTTATGTTGCACTATTGGGTTCGGCAGTCAAACCATTCATTCGTATCCTTGACATCCTGGTATTGATCACTATATTCCTACAGTACCTAGACTACTTTTTAGTATGATTGGGGTATTCTGCAAACAGTTTTTCTAGTAATACTGAGTCTGTAAAATACACATGAATTGCAGAACAAAGTTCTCTTTATTGATTTAGCACAGTTGTTTTACTTTGTTGTTGTAGAGAACATGAGCTGCAGAGTCCATCCTTCATTTTTCTCTGCTTATTTAATAAAATTGTCAGTGCCTGGAAGATAATCTTATGGTGTAAAGTGGCTGGCACCAAAATCATCACCGTAACTAATGACACTTGATGTGGGGAGGTGATGAGCAGCACATTTATTTGGAGTACATTTTCTATTTTATTATGTGTAGAGAAAAAATGTGCCGATATTAGAATATGAAATTAGCATATATATCTGTATTTCTATATTTTGTTGTAAAGAAGTGAAGCCTCTGTTTCTGCACAAGGGCCACAAGTTATGGCCCCCAAAAGAGACCTACGAAAAAGGTTGCCAGTGAGTAAAGAAAGTTACAGAAGACAATATTAAGGGGGCAATTTACTAATGTACCATTTTGTTACATCATATGGCTGTTTGAGCAGTTTGTATACTGTGTTTTACTAATGGTCAAACTGCAAATCAAATGCTTGAATGAAACTGCAAGATCAGAAAACCACTGTGTGGCTTTGCCATGGGCCTCTGTAGTTGCTGTCCTTGTAGGCCAGGGAAGAAGCCCTGCTGGCCCCAATATTGTTTGCATCCTGAGGAGGGGCCAGCCACCATATTATGTGTGGCATGCAGATCAGCTCAATGCTGATCCATCCTTTTCCTACCTGCTCCTCACTACTTCTACCACCAGGCCCGTTGACAAGTGGAAACAAGTAGACTAATGAAGGGCCTGTCGATACAGTCAGGGAGACCACAGACACTATGAGACATCCCATGCAGCACTCCATGGAGAGCAAGATAAACTAACACTTGGTGGGGTACTATTTTTGTGATTTAATTTGACTTGTCATTCTCTTCACAGTGACTGTGTTTCTGACACATAGGATATAAGATCAATGAGGATTGGACAAGTCAGTCAGATGAGACACAGCAACACGTTGTATGAATAGAAGATGCTTAAAAGAAAATATTTAAAAAAGATGTTTTGATAAGTAAAAATACAGTTAGTTTACTGCAATCAATATCCCCACGTCAATGGAGGAAATATCAAAACAATATTTTTTATATGATTCCCTTCCATAAAACTGTCATACACAGCAAAGGTGTCATTGACCACTGGGAAGGAAACCTTTCTAGTGACTTTGGGGGTTTGGAGTGCATCCCCTGCCAGTTCCTGTGTCTATCACCCTGCTGAACCTGACACCTTTCCTACAAATAATCTCTGCGGGAGTGCCTGCCAGGTCACCCTGTTTTAATGGGCCTTCTCATTCCTAAATGGGCACCTTATTTAAGCCCCTATCTCCCTCTACACAAGTGTCAAATCTTTTAATCCACTTGTGCTGGACAGCCTGGATGCTACAGTTGCTACTATAGTTACCACCTCCTATGGTAACTCTGTGGAATCTCTCTTCTCCAGTGTGTCCTATGGATATAAAAAATGGAAGACAAAGAATTGTATATTGTGGTGCACAAAAGGTCAATTTAAATAAAATATAGCTTTTATTATATATATATTAAAATATCATCTAAGAAAGAATGCAAAATACTGCAAAATAATATAAAAAAATACATTATGTGAAATAAAGAAAGAAATAGTGGTTTAGAGGTCTAGAGGTCTTGAGGACAGATATGGATTTATCAAAATTATTGGAGGAGAAAATTCAGGTCAGCTGGCGACGGTCCAAAAATTTAAGGGATATGCATGTACATAGTCATTTAGAGAAACAGAAAAGATCTATATACTTTAAAAAAGGATCATAAAAATGTGGCACATGCAAGGCCTGCTCAGTACAACACAAGACATGGTGGATCAAGGATTACATCTCCTGTGAAACAGTGGGTATAATTTATAATCTCAAATGTCCATGCGATTTACACTATATTGGAAAAACTAAGAGACCCTTAAAGCAGAGAATATTAGTACATATACATATTACATATCAGGAATGCTCAAAAGGATCGTCAGGCAATGAAATCTCTGACACCCATAGCAAGACACTTTCTAAGATACCATCAATGCAACCCAAAAGGCCTTCAGGCCTTTGGGATGATGAAAATTGATACAGGTATAAGAGGTGGGAATGTGGATGAAGAACTTTTGAAACAAGAAACAAGATTAATCTTTTTAATGAATACAGTTTCACCTGGAGGTCTTAATGAAGAAAACGACACCATTTTTTTTATAAGGAGTGATATTTGGATTCTACTAATGAAAGATACAGATAGAATCCTTGCTGTAACATACAAGGAGAAATATGCTTTATAAAAAATGATGGAATAACCTAGAGATTAATTTTCATTTTAAGTGTTATCAATTTATGCGAAAATTTGAATGAAGATTGGAGATGGAGCAACAGACCCTTAAAATTTGTCCTATATATTACACCTGATTTTCACTTCACACTTTAGGTGTGAATTTCTGCTATTGGATATTGACTAATTTTTATCATTTCTATGTTTGCTGTGTTTTTAGTCATCATGTTGTTTGTAATTTGAAGCACATTTATATATAATTTATTTCAGTCAAATTTTGGGATGGATTTCTTATATATATAATCAGTCACTTATATTTTTTTCACATATATTTTATAGTGGATCACGAATATTATGTTTTATTTTTTCACTTTGGATATACAATTATATTCACAATTATCTATTACTTCACTACTATATTATATGTTAGAAGGTATGAAAATTATTTAAGGCCATGAATATTAATTAATTTTAATTATTACATTATCACTGTTAAATACACGTAGTTCATGATATTATATCAACACTATTAAACGTAATAAAATTCTCTTCACTAATAGGGGCTTTACTTAATGAGTCCTATAGAGGGCAGCACAAGCTTGAGTACACATATTTATGTGACTAATATAAGTGGTTAGTTAATATTGGGGAGAGATTTTCAAGGGATAGATTTACATTATATCATAATGTATTAATACCAGGATATTCCTACAGGGGGCATGGATTATATTACACGTTAGAAGACATGAATTATTTAAGGGCTTGAATATTATTTATCTATTACATTTATCACTGTTAAATATATGTATTTATTGTATCACATTCATACTATTAAAACATAATAATATAATTTTTTTTATTAAGGAAGTTTTATCACATTACACTATTAAAACATAATAATATAATTTGCTTTATTAAAAGGAGCTTTACTTATTGAGTCCAATAGAGGGCAGCACAAGTTTGAGTACACATATTTATGTGACTAATGTAAGTGGTTATTTAAAATTGGGGAAAGATTTTACAAGGGATAGATTTGTATAATATCATAATGCATTATGGACATGATCAAATGTAATATGAGGATATTCCTATAGGGGGCGTGGAGAGCCAAAATCACCATCCATATCTCTCTCTCTCTCTCTCTCGTTCTGTAATTATTTATATTAAGGGAAGATTGTATGTCTAGTTATATTTATTGTAAAAATGTGGTAAGAATCTTACCCTAGGTAAATTAAAAGTACTATATATTGGATTATATAATGATAAAAGATCATGGGACACAGATATACTTTTGATTTATTTATTTATTTCCAGATACAGTAATAAGAACAACAAGAATTATGGGAATTTGGTACTTATGATCTTTTGTTTATATAATAATTAGAAGGACATTTCACATGGATACCAATTATAAAATTTGTACATTAACAACATGATTAATAGAGCAAGATGTCCTTATGATACCATGGGGTCTCCTTATTATTATATTAACAAGTGAATGTTACAGTAATTATAGGTGTTCCATAGATCGAGTCTGGCAGGGTGAATCCTTCTGGGTTTGATTAGTAGGTCCTTATAGCATAGGAGGAATAGCTGTCTTGATCCTGCAGTATACATGGGATGAAGTTCCCCAGCAATGTCACAATGAGGAGGCAGATCAGAGACTGAAAAGGAAAGGTTATTGGAGGACAATGGTTGGATGAGGTATTTAAACAGGCTCCAGACCACCCATCTGGTTGCCCTGACGAAGTTGACACTATGAAGCGTGCGCCGGCTTTTAGAAGCTGTGTGTGGGCTCTACTGCTGTGTCCTTACAAACGTATTAATAGGACTGTATGTTTGCACCAACACTGATGGTGGTTATCAGCCTGAGGAGTATTAGATGTGTACACACAGTGTGAAAGGGATGTGATTGCAGACAGAGGATATTTGTCCACTGTTTAATAGCACAAATTGCAATGCTATAATAATTATAAGGAATCTGACAACATTACAATTACATGAGTGCTGGGGTTGGCAATGCATTACATATGATATATTATTTGGAGAGTGACCCATTTGTTATTGCAATAATATCCACACCATAATTAATAAAATTGATTTAGTCACAGAGATTTGCCATATAAAATCCCATGCTGGTAATTTAATTACTATCCACCTTGACAGTACCTCTGCACTAGTGGATAAAAGGTTATATTGTGTACCTTGTCTGTAACACATGTCATCCATACTAGAAGGTGTAATATAAATCTGGGATTTATTATATAATAGGACTGAACATTGATTCATCCACAGTGCACGATCTGTGAACAATCAAATCTTTAGCATTCACTCATATTAAGAGATTAAGTGACAAAGAAAGATCTGTTATGTATAAACCTACACTGGTAATCTAATTTCTATTTACTTTAATAATATCTCAGCATCAGTGGATAGAAGATTACATTGTAAACTTCCTCTGTAACATATGGCATCCCTATTAGAAGGTGCTATATTAATCTTGGATACAATAAATAATTATTGAGACGGACAGCGGCATCCCTGCACACAGAATTTTTTTAAACCACTATTTCTTTCTTTATTTCACATCATTTATTTTTTTATATTATTTCGCAGTCATTCTTAGATGATATTTTAATATATATATATATATATATATATATATAAAATAAAAGTGATATTTTATTTAAATTGACCTTTTGTGCACCACAATATACAATTCTTTGTCTATCCATTTTTTATATTTGATTTTTTTGTGAAGTGGTAGCACCCCCTTGTCACACACACACACACACACACACACACATATATATATATATATATATATATTTATTTACTTATTTATTTCCAACAAGAAGGCATTAGGGGCCATATAGATAACGAGATATAATCTATACCTTGTGCGGTTGGTTTTTTCTTTGTGTTACTGTGTCCTTTGGATAATCTGTCAGATATTTTCCAGCTTTCCAATGTATCCTGTGGATGACTCAGTGGAATCTCTCATCTCCAGTGTCTGCTGTGGTTACTCAGCTGAATATATACTCCTGCTACCCAGTGTCTCTTATATAATGTGCTGGATATTCTCCTGCTCTTTAGCAACTCCTGTGGACACTCTGTTGGATATTCTCCTGCTTTCCAGTGTCTCTTGTGGATCACTCTGTGGAATATCTCCTCTCCAGTATCTCCTGTGGATACTCTGCTGAATATTCTCCTTTTCTCCAGTGTCTCCTGTGGATATTCTGCTGAATATTATGTTATCTAGTGTTTGTTGTGGATACTCTGTTGGATATTCTCCTGCTCTCCAGTGTCTCTTGTGGATACTCTGCTGGACAATATTCTGCTCTCCGGTGTCTCATGTGGATACTTTTCTGGATATTCTCCTGCTCCCCAGTGTCTCCTGTGGATACTCTGCTGAATATTATCCTGTTCTCTAGTGTCTCATGTGAATACTCTGCTGAATATTATCCTGTTCTCCAGTGTCTCAAGTGGATACTTTTCTGGATATTCTCCTGCTCCCCAGTGTCTCTTGTGGATCACTCTGAGGAATCTCTCCTCTCCAGTGTCTCCTGTGGATACTCTGCTGAAGATCTTGGTGGTAGTAGCAAATATTCTCTAGTGTCTGCTGTGGATACTCTGCTGGATATTCTCCTGCTCTTCAGTGTCTCATGTGGACTATATGCTGGACAATATTCTGCTCTCCAGTGTTTTCTGTGGATACTCTGGTGGTTCTGCTGGGTTGGCCTGGGGGGTCCCGTGCCCTGTATTTGTTCCATGGGAGTATTAGAGACCTGCCTGATTGGTCACCTGGACGCGGTGGGCAGGCCCATAATTATGGCTATTATTATGCTAAGAACCTCTTTGATTCTATTTAGCAGTTATATTATTAGGTTCAGCATGGTTAGAGTGTGCACTTGCATTTGTCTCTTTATGCTTGCAGCACTACAAGTCTCAGCAGGTAGCACCTCACATTGTGCTTAGGGTGTGCAATCTAGGACCCCTCCCCCACATATCTGGTGAATATTATCCTGAATACCCCTAAACATCTTTACTAAAAGGTTTAAGACCTGATTCTCTAGCAAGTAGCAGGTGTGTCAGGGAAACTACAGTAGGTATAGAGATGACAGCTGATGGCTAATCATATCAGGACATAAACCCACCCTGAATTAAGATGAACAGCTGAATTGAAAACAATATTAACCAGGCTTTGCCAGAGGGAATTGTGACAGATGGTAGCTTGTAGCACCCAGAGAGTGTAGTATCAGGTGTCGGAGGGTATGTTATAATAAAGTAGTGGTTTAAGAGGCCTAGATTAAGACTGATGGCTGGGGGAGAGTCTAGTTAGTGGGGGTAGGGAGTTCCGCAAGAGGGTCTGGGGTCTGGTATGTTTTGGTCGACAGCTATCATGTACAGTAGATATGAATAAGGTCCATTAAACTGTTGACGTGGTCAAAATGTTGACATGCTTAGAATGCGAAGAGTGACCATGCCGACTTTCATAATTTCTACATGGATGACATGATGGCATGATAGACTGTTGAGAAACCATCCCTGGAGGTCTAGTGGTTTTATACCTGGTCCCGGTGGCCATGTGAGGACCACTTCCAGCAAGCTGTCTGAGGAGCAGCATTCCAGGGAGTATTCTTCCCCCTATCTCTAAACCTAATCACTAACCCTCCCCCTAGTGCCTAAACCTAACCTTCCCCCCACCTGCAGCCTAACCATAACCTCCCCCTAGCAGCCTAACCCTCCCGGCAGTGCCTAACCATAGTTTACTATGTTGACATTTCAGATGTTGAATTGATGAGCATGCAATATAGGAGGGAGAGGAGCTGGTAACCTAACAGTCCACTGTAGTTCTATTAAAAGCTTAAATTGTGCCTTCCCACTTCACTACAGGCAGCTAAAACTCCTTCCAGATCTGCTATTATTATTCTGCTGGGTTGGCCTGGGGTGTCTCGTGCCCTGTATTTGTTCCATGGGAGTGTTAGGGACCTGCCTGATAGGTCACCTGGACGCGGTGGGCAGGCCCATAATTATGGCTATTATTATGCTAAGAACCTCTTTGATGCTATTTAGCAGTTATATTATTAGGTTCAGCATTGTTAGAGTGTGCACTTGCATTGTCTCTGTATGCTTGCAGCACTACAAGTCTCAGCAGGTAGCACCTCACATTGTGCTTAGGGTGTGCAATCTCGGTCCCCTCCCCCACATATCTATGGTCTCTTACTTGTCCTTCTGGCCTAACAGAAGAATGGATTATTTATGATACCTTATCAGGAATAGTCTTGCATATAACAAGCTACAGAATAGAATATAATAGCTTGTAAACCCTTCTCATTTCATGCTGCTCTAAGTTATGTTGTCCTAGAGGGACAGTAAAGTGAGGACACATCTGTATGGTGCCGATGTGTCGAGAGGACTTAAACCACAGAATGAATGATGTTAATTAAATCAGACAGATCTTTGTGTTAGCACAACTCAGTGCAGCCATAGTTCCCGGAGTGCCGTTATTCCGGTGTCTGTCTGTCTGTGTCTCTCTCTCTCTCTGATGTCAGGGTAGGCAGAACCTCCCCTGTCATACTACTGAGATTTGTTATAACAATGACTAGAATAATACAGAGAAGATATTTATAACTTATAAACATCTTCTTTGTTTATTGTAATCATTTTTATAGTTAACACTCACCAGCTTTGTGGAGCTCTCTGGGACTGTAGGGAGATGACAGTTGAGGCAGCAACAGTTCAGCCTTTCTTCTGTATAGTCAGACGCTGCTTGCAGAGCTGGTCGTGGGGCCACACCACTGACAGTATGCTGCATAGAAAGAGAGATAATAGAGGCATGCTTCTGAGTAAGGGGAACGTGCCTTGAGCACTAATGGACAGTTTGGATGTGTCATGTGACCAGGAAGTGCACTGCAGTGTTTAGAGATCAGATCTCAGTCAGAGAGCAGTAGCAAGAGAAGACACAGTGATGCAGGTAGGAGAATCAATGGACACTGAAGATTAGTGTAGTGAGGGGAGAGTCACAGTGAGTAGGGGGTGAGAAAGGCTCCCAGCACTCAGACCCATCTTCATGTTTTTTTCCCCAGCCATTGACCTCACCGCACGTCACTTCTATCTATCTATCTATCTATCTATCTATCTATCTATCTATCTATCTATCTATCTATCTATCTTACTGTCTGTATTTCTGTCTATATTGTGTGTGTTTGTGTTTGTGTTCTTTGAGAAATTTGCATCAAAGCCCACCTTACAGTTAAGTAGCCCCGCAGAACTTAATACAATACTTTTTGCAATGTCCATGGCTTGCAGGGCATGGCATCTTTTCTGGTATAGATGGAAGTAAAATGCAATTAGGTATATCAAATGTTGAAAAACATGTTTGAATATTGGAAGTTGATGAATTGTTGTTTATTATTTTATACAATGTTACAAGGCACTCAGTGGAAACATGATATTTTTATAATATCACGGCCACACGCCAACTGTTGGCATGTTATTACATGCATGGATGGCTTATTCTGGAGTTCATCACCCTAATTCTCATCAACTGTGAAATTAGTTTATGAGTACTAGACCAGTGGATATGATTCTAGCAACTAATTAGTTTCATCATAAAACATCAGACTATGCAGTAGTTTCAACATTTATTTACAGTGCAGGCTGTTCGCTAAACTTGAAACAGGAAATGCACCAAAGGATTTGATTACTACACATTATGGTCTACAGATATGTCTAAACTAATAATCCATGTACTCTCCAATACCTACAAGATCTATTTTATGGATGAAGAATGCATACAGTAGCACAGTTATACACATATAAACTGAAGTTTCCTTATACACTGTAGAAAAGTTATTTAAAAATGGATTCTGTATTCCAATAACCTTTGTTCATGTTAGACTAACAACTTTGTAAATGTAAAACATTTCGACAAAGAAAAAAAAACAGTTTCTACACTACAGTACTATTACGCCAATGGTAAAATAGCATATATAAATTGTACTTTTATATCATTCAATTATTACATTCAACAAGGGCTAATCAGCTACCTAGATTAATGTCACTAGGAAATTAATGATATGTGTACTTTACACAATTGATCCGATTGAACAGCTTAAGTTGTAATGACCTGTTAACTACAAAGTATAGTACTTAAAGCTTATATTCAATGAGATTGAGGTTTATTTTTTATAAAGATTGCAATAAGATTTTGCAGGTGTATAATAAATTTGCTCCATCATTGAAATGTATTTGGACTGCTAACATGTACATATTTATAGAGAAATCTGTACAGTGACTCGAATGAGAATCAATACTCCCTTTATTAGGTTTTCCCAATGCTCGATGTTTAATGCAAAATATGAAACACCTGATATTAACAAAGTTGCTGAACACATTAATAAATTGAGAAACACCTGATATTAATAAAGTTGCTGAAAACATGAATAAATTGACTAATAAGTAAGTCTGATGTTCTGGCAGGTATTTGATTTATCATTGTGGTTTAATGCCTAAAGAACACTGTTAGGGGTAAATTTACTAAGATTCGAGTCTGATGGAGTTTGTTTTTTTAAACTCGATTTGCATTGCCAAAACTCAGGTGATTTTAGGATTCTGAACTTCACAAATTTACTAAGAAGTGAGATTAGCTGAGATCGAGTTGGCCGATGGTAAAGCAGATCGAGAGTTCTCTCCCAAGTTGCAAGTTTTTAATGAGATTTCTCACCCGAGTTTGCAGTCTCTACTCTTAGCAAAACGAGCAGCCTGCGCAAATCAGTGAAATATGTGAAGGCTGCTTGTGTTATACAGTACCTGTAAAAAAAGGGCTAATTTAAAAAAAAATTTAAATTACGTGGCCGCCACCACCAAAATGCATAAATGGCCCGCCTTAGCCAGTCCTGGTTCCACAAAATACGGGGAAAAAACTTGTAGGGTTCTCCCGTATTTTCGGAGCCATAACCTGGCTGCTGACCAGTCCTGGTTTTAAAAATAGTATGGAAAAAATTGTGTACGGGTCTCACTATTTTTAAAACCAGCACTGACCAAAATCACTTCCACTGACATCACTAGTGATGTCAGTGGCGCTGGCCTCAGACGGTAGGCGTTCCCATGGGAACGCCTCCATCTGGCAGCCACGCCCCGGCATGCCCACTAAAGGGGGCGTGCTGTCACTCACCATCGACAGCACGCCCCCTTTGGCGCGAGACCAGGAGCGACAGCTTGGCTGTCGCTATCCGGGTCTCGCGCATGCGCAAGACAGAGCTCCCTCCATCGTGTGCATGCGCATTTGGGTACCATCGACCCGCTTGCGAGCATCCTGCGCTCACGAGGGGGTCTGAATGAGACCCAAAGATCCTATCCTCACCTCTGCTGGTCTCCGTAGCATCCTTGGTAAGTCCCGAGCACAGCAGACTGTAGCCGTCTATGAGCCGTATTCAATTTGAGCCAAGCCGCGTTAAATTAACGTGGCCCGTACTTAACGCTGACTTCGCCTGTTTTGTAGGTACGCTTTACTCAGTATTCAATTTCAAAGTACGTGTAAACGGCACCCGGCAATACTGTAACAAGATGAAAGTACTGTCATTTTTGGGGAAATCAGCCTGTCACCCACCCAAATGATGCTCTGACATGGGGGCTTCACTATGGTACCCCCTGATTTGGCTTGCTGAAGGTATTTGGTGTTTTTAAATGGGCTCAATAGCTGCTAAATAGCGTTTTTCTATACCTGTTGCAGAATAGTATTTAGGAGTATTTTTTCCAGAAAATAACTTAACCCAGCAAATTTGGGGTATTTGAAAATGGGGTCAGCATATTTAAAGTTCAAAAAGTGAAGTTGAAAAACTTGTGAAAAATCCACCTGTCCCAAGCACCTGAAATCAAAAAAACACCTGGGGCATACTTGAGGACACCCCCCAGAGTCAAGTTAATTTGTTTTTAACTTTGTACCCCAACATTTTTGTTTTCACCCCCTTTTTCAAAGTCAATTTTTGGGGTGTCCTTAAGTTTTTTTTTTTTTTTACACAGATTACCTTTGGGGGACTGTCTGAAGGCTGCACGGGGGTTCCCGAAATGTTGCACCCCAAAACCCAAAGTCTTTCAATTTGAATATGGGGTAAAACCGAAACAGGCGACAATGACGTCATCGGCGGTAACTTAATGCGGATCCGGACTTAATGCTTCAAATTGAATATGGGCCTATGTGTTGCCACATAGACGGCTACCCGGCTTCTGACGGGAGACCTCACATGTTAAATGTCAGAAGCCGGACCCGCCAGCCAATCGGCAGCTGCTAATTGTAGAGTGGCCGCTGATTGGCTGGCGGGTCCGGCTTCTGACACTGAGGGATTGAGTGGAGGGTATTGTGTAGCTTTGCCTCTGGCACCTAAAAACCTTTCACCTGACCTGATTACAATGAAGTTTCTTTGAATCAATTTAGCAAAAGAGCTTAAAATTGTGAGTTTAGCAATTATTTTGGTATTAAACAACATCCATATTTGTAACAGTAAAGGAGAGTTTATCATTAATTTATCAATGTATTCACTCTTGTCCATTTACCACATTTTAATGGTTTCTGCGTTTGTGATAAAGTATTTTCCAAGATGGCACCCATGCATATGAATAAAGTGCAAATGCAGCATAGCTGCTATGCTGCCTTTAAACCATGTGTATGTAATGACTGTTCTAAAGCTCCAATCATATATGTGGAAAGGGTGGGGGGTGGTAGCCATATTGTTTCCTTGGTCTACAAATTACAAATCCTACAACACTGAGTTTTAAATGAGTTGTTCAAATAGATTCTCCAATTATCATAGAGGAAATTGCTCACTGTGGCCAGGCCCACAAGGATGACAGAAAATTCAGAATACTCCTTTCTTTATTTTACTAGAGTATATTGAAAAAAGTTAAAGATAGGAGACAGAATCTACTTTCACCATGTGTCAAGACCTGGCCCTTGAGGTTTCCAGTCAGAGGACTGGGAGTCTGGGTGACTAGGTGGGGCGGCAGCAGTAGACGTGGAGGAAGTACATATGATTTCCTCATCGGCTAATTCCGGGTGTTGACGAGACCTGACCAGAGGCACGGAGTCTAACTCATTGGTGGTTTTCACAGATGACCCTTCCAATTGTGATATGGGTTTTGCTGCACCCAATGAGCAGGTCATGGCCCTCTGATCAGAGACCCATGAATTAGCAACTGACAGGAAGAATAGGAAGACAGCTGAGTGGCTGAAGATTGTCAATGGAGAAAATCAGTAATTCTCGATGTAAAATAACACTGAAGAATATTGGTAGTGACCAATGTTGAATATCACTGAGGAGTATTGGTAGTGACTGATGTTGAATATCACTGAAGAGTATTGGTAGTGACTGATGTTGAATATCACTGAAGAATATCGGTAGTGACTGATGTTGAATATCACTGAAGAATATTGGTAGTGACCAATGCTCAATAACACTGGAGAATATCACAGAGCCTGGTGAGGCGCATTGAGGATACAACAGTGTGGAGCCTGACACAGCGATCCAAAGCTAGCAGCTACTCGAGAAGATAAGTTGTTCAGTCGTCTTCCTGTTTCCTGGTGTCCTGCTTTATATCTTTAGGTAGTTTAGCTGTCCATTGGAGGAGAGAGTTAGCTGAGAGATGACAAGGCTACCATTGGTGGAGGGTCTGATCAGGCGAGACAGACAATATGGCTGTGCCCATGACCGCCGCCACAGGAACTCTGATATGGAGGATTGCGTGGAAGTCAACAGGACACCGGGGATAATACTCAGCATGTCACCCCACCACCGCACCTGGCATATAACTGCATGGCTAGTCAGTGGAAGTTCACGCTGCGGTGAGTAACAGCCGATCCCAGGCTGAATCCTGATGCCATGTAACTGTTAAGTTAGCTTTTAAAAGATAATTTTTATCTTGCAAATGAGGAACATTTGATTTATCTTATGTCAGGGATCTCAGTAAGTATCCCTGATGGGTTGTACTGTCTATGTCCAGAATGCTGTAGTTTGAATACCTAGATAATTCAATGTTTCCTTTTACTTTCACCACCTGTGATACTTAAAGGAATCGCAGATCCCCTCACTTTATAACACAATTGTGCAGGCTCAGAGTCATAATTCCCACTCAGTTAGGAGGTTTCCCCTGCTTCTAGCAATTAATAGCCAATATTACGCATCCTCTATCACAATTGCACAGTCTCAGCAACAAAATTCCTACTCTGTTAATTGGTCGCCCCTGCTTCAAGCAATTATTCAAAGTTTATAGCTTAGTCTTATTGGTCTAATAGTCCCACCAAAGGCTGGGTTCTGGAGGAAATTTGACTTACACTAATATAGAATAATTTATTTACAAAAAGGGGATACAATGCTTAGTTATACAAATTATTACAAAGAAAACTGTTACAAGGTACATACATGTATTATAATTTCAATTAAAAAGGACAAAACTAACTGACAGCTAAATCTGCCCGGGAAGAATGGAAGGAAACATAGGTTACAAACTTCAATGCAGACAGTTTACCCCTAGAACAAAGAATTGCAACACCTTTTTTCCACTGTGCCCCCACCCTTGGGGTACCATAACCCAGTCTCTGCTGACTGGTTGATTTAGTTAATTAGATCTGTGACCACCCAGACCTACCCACATCACTTTTAACTTAAATACAGATAATGGTGTATAACTTCCTCTGGGTAAGGGCTACATAAGAAATCAGGAAGTTACATTAATCTCTGCCATATTAGCTACACTATGACTATAAATATGATGTCTTTGTGATGTGGTATTGGGGAGAAACTTCATATCTCTGAAATTATATTTCTGAGTTATTGCCAGATTGCACCCCATCTGTGAATAAACTTGATATATTTTATGGAAATTTGGACGCTCTTCGTGATTATATAAATATTCATTTTATATCATAAACCACATGAAAGCTGACGAGACTTTGATCTTTTCAAGCAGATAGCTCTACGTTCCCCCCTCCCCCTCCCACAGTTTGACAAAAAGAAACGGCATCCTTCTTTATTTATATGCATACATACAAGGCTTAGTTTCTCCATGTCCTATTAGGTGAATTGGCATCTTCCTCCTGGCAGATTTGGCCTAATTGGACATATATTTAGATTGACAATCTGCTCAGGATCTCCTAAGGACTTAACATGCTAAGGAGAACCTTGTCCTTTCTCTTCATTGAGCCACCTTTGAAAGTATGACAAGACATAACAAAAGGGCTTTCCTATGCCCTTATACTTACAAATCATGTTTCCTGTGAGACATTGGAATAAACATCCTATTGATCTGTGAGGTAGATTTATAACTCATATCATATCTCAAGTAATATAGACAAGAAACATAATTCACCATGTCCTAATATCTATAATCTGTAGACCTTATAATTATATAAATGTTCAGAACATCATGTGGCTACATTGCTTTGGCTACCATGTAATCTCCAGAAACTGTAATTAGGGTGTTCATGTAGAATTAGACAGAATTATCATTTATGCCCTTTTGTCCCACAAATTGCAATTTTTTTACTGTACATTCTCAATAAAAAGTATCCTACATCCATAGTCAACTGACTGCAATGCACTTTGCACTTATCACTCTTTGCGCTAAAAGGGATAGGACAGAAATTGGAGAGAGCATGTTAGAACAGCTAAAGTACTATATGTGGCATTCATATCAAATCCTTCCCACCACAGAGAGGTGCATATATGTGTTACGAGCCGCAGTAGTGGCTCACCTCCATTGTGGATCCCAGTCATTGCTAGGTGAACGGGATGCGGCGTCACACAAGATGCATTATCTGGTGGTACCAGTGGTTGCTAGGCTACTAGGAATCTTTGCAGTCGTAGTGCCTTCTGGTCCTAGCTTTGTAACTGCTACGTGCAGCCCAGCAGCTGCAATACATATGTTTAATGAGAGTGCTGATTGGCTTTCACTGCTGTTAAAAGGCATGCAGTTCCACACTTCCAAGCCAGTGATAGTTATTTTAGGAGCATTGTCATTCAGTCCCTGTTCTTGGCTGCTGTTCCTGATATCCAAGCTGTCCGGCTGAAGGATTTACTCAGCTAAGTTTTACTACTGTGCATTGCCTCCGCTGCTACATACTCCTTAGTATCCTGCTGTCTGACCTGTGCATTCATTATTGGCTGAGTAATCCACCTGTGCCTTGTTTAAATACCACTGCTGTTCTATATTGGGCTGCTGTCCTATACTGCTGCTGCAAATGTAAGGGACTGTATTCATCTTCCTAGCTGTGGATATCTACTGGGAGTAG
Organism: Taudactylus pleione; assembly: GCA_031769625.1. NCBI lineage: Eukaryota > Metazoa > Chordata > Amphibia > Anura > Myobatrachidae > Taudactylus > Taudactylus pleione. Next base: position 2,601,238 of record JAUIMM010000099.1, read on the forward strand.
CATGAGCCATTGTGTTTAACCAAATGTATTAAGAATATGGTGCAGATCTGTGTGTACTATTCTTGCATTTCACCTGTGGTTAAGTACTGTGCTGCACTTCTAGAATTGCATTACTCTATATGATGTCCATATCCTCTGTCTGCATAATATACCCTTGCTAATACCTGTTCTAGTGTAACAGGACACAACTAGTGGTTGTTGTCAGTTCTTCAGTTAACTGTGTCTTTGCATTATTTCTAGTGCTTATATATTACTACTCCAGTTATTACTTAGTGATCTCCTGTCTATTGCATAAACCCCTACTGTTCGGAGGTACAAGACCTGGTGGCTGCCTAAGTACCGGTGTGTGTGTGTTTAACACTAAGGGAACATTAGCTGGTTGTTATAGGCAGAAGACCCTCCATTGAAGAACTCTATAATAATAATGCATAGGTTTCATAACAACATGCCTATTTGGAGGCAAATTACTTTCGGGTGTTTGAGCCATGGAGTAATATATGAACTGATTGATGATTGACGGCTACTTCTGATTGGCTGAATACATCTGGCTTCCCTCCCACTTATTCTAATACAATAGTTATGTTGGTGGTTTGGGGATCTTGATAAATTCCATTCCCATAAGAAACTATGGTGACTGTTGCTGCGGGAGCTGCTCTCTTTCTTATTACATTCTAGGGATATTTCATTTTACCCTTCAACATGTGAAAACAGCAGTAGTACAGTACATGTTTCCATCTAAAGCATAGCTTATTACTGGAGTATCTTAAAAAGAAAATTGCCCTCATAACAACAATTAAAATAATAAAGAGCAAATTAAGCTTTTAAAGCAATTACAAGATGAGAACAAGTGGAGAACATTGAAGTCCCATTTACACAAAGAAATCAAAATTGTCTTGTTACTATAGAAAATGGCATAAAAGACATACAAGTATAATACAATATCAACAAGATAAAATACAAAAATAAATAATGTCAAAATACGAAGTATGAAAATAGTTTGCAAATAAAACCGATATGCAGGGCTTGTTATTGCTAATTTACTAGACAATAAAAAGTGATAATTTAATCATATTATAATAGTACTATTAAAAATATTTTTATTACACTATTTGTAGAGCTTTAATTTATGTGCAGATAATGCTACAAGATATTCCAGTTGATGCAAATGATCTTGTTTGCTCTTTCTAGAAAGCTTTTTTCATCGTTTAAAATATCGCCATCAGTTTGTTGGTAACTATTTGTGTTTTTTTGATCAGACCATAAATTAAATTTATGCTACTTTTGATGAACATAAAATAACCATATGTGTATTAAAACATGTACTGCATAATCTAAAATAAAGTCAAGCAATAAACGAGAAGAAGTTGGCACCTAAACCATTGTTTTTTTAAGACAATTTAATTAGAATATACATTACATAATGATACCATAATCTAGAAACCTTAATATTCTGTAGGTAATGTAATGTTTCTCCTGCAATCATAAATAATAATGAGAATACTGTATATGAGTATACTGGCTGCTTTTGCATGTAGCCCACAAGAGCAGGACAGCTTTATTTATACACTTTCAGTGGAACGTCGTTTTGCCAAAGTAGTTGGAGCATCTAAGGGAACAACATGCAGATACAGTTTTTTAATATAAAGAATGCTTAGAAACATACAGTATGTGCAACCATCCCCTTTCCAAACAGAATTTGCCCTTATTATACTATGGCTGCATCTAGATACCCCCTTGCCATGTCTACTTGCCCACTGCAACCCCTGTTCCGGCCCCCTAGTTGTACAGAGTTGCAAGTAAAACATGCTTGCAGAAAAAGAGGGTTGGGTACGAAATACTGGCTGTTAGTCAGCAAGGGGGTATCTAAATGCAGCCATAGTAGTGCAAGGCCGAAGGTGGAGAATGCCGGCGGCGGTGGTAAGTAACCTAACCAGTGTCGGCTCCAGAGATGGGGCTGCAGCACAGTCCAAGATTCAAATAGGGGCGCTACACCAACTGCCAGTGAGTCCCTTCCGGTGATGTGTGGCAGTATTTGAAAAGACAGTTGGTGTGGCTCCCCTATTTGAATTTTGGACTGTGCTGCAGCCCCACTTCAGGAGACGCCACTGAACCTAACCTTCTACCTAACCTAACCATAACTCTTCCTTAGTGGTGCCTAACCCTAACCTCCCTGGAGGGTGCCTAACCCTACCCCCCTTACCACAACCTAAACCAAACCCTCCCCGGGGGTGCCTAACCCTAACCTCCCGCTGGTGAAGCCTAAACTTAACCCCTCCTTCCCGCAGCCTAACACTAACCTTCCCGGGGGGGGGTTGCCTAACCCTAATTTCCCCCTGGTGGTCCCTAAACGTAGCCTCCCTTCCCTGGGCTAACCACGCATACTTACCCGGATCCATCGTTCGGGATTCCGGTGGTCAAGATGCCGGCGCAGGTATCCTGATCCCCTTCAGGATAGCGGCATCGGCATTTTGCTGGTTGGCGGGATTCCGGCATTGGTATATCGATGGCCGGCATACCATCCACCAGAATACCCACTACATCTCGAAATAGACACACATACACACACTAAAAGGTGTAAGTTACAACACTAAAAGGACACAACTTTAGCTTATGTCCAAGTCTCCAAGTCTGAATAAGTCCCTTTGTGCATTGCCTCTGGACTGCTGTTGAAAAGTTAAGGTAAAAAGACCATTACATTATCAGATTGAATTTCCACTTTTTAAGCATTACGGGGTCTATTTATTAACATGGCAATTTTCACTGAGAAAAAGCCCCTCCTGCTTTGCCTGCTACCGCTGCGAAGCAGGAAGCGGCTATCGCGATAGTTATTATTGCAACTCCTCCCAAAGAGGGTGAGCGGTAAATCCCCCTCTCTGCAGTGAGAGCTCAGGCACACAGTGCATCCCTGTGATTCCATTAAACACAGAAGCATCTCCCAGGTTTTTTTTTTTTTATAAACAGCTTTATTGACACTACATAAACAGATTATTCCTGGATGCAAATGCTTTTTTTCAGTCAGAGGACGAGTTAACGGCTGCCTGGGGACGCGTTGTGCCAGGGGAGCAGACTAGACGCGGTAAGCATTTATAAATGCTTGATAACTACTGAAGCACTTAGCTCTGCCATAGGAGCCTGTGGCAGCGTGATAGGGCACTGGAGATTTAACACTGGAGGCAGCTTAGTCCAGAAAATCCATTAGTACATATCGAAAAGTGGTACTTTGCAGAAACTTTTCCACATTTTCTGTCCCTGGAATGTCATTTGGGGGGTCTAATCACCATCACTTAATTTCTACAAAAGCAGGTGAAAATTAATATTTTAACCTGCTTTTGTAGAAATTAAGTTTTCGGGCCATTCGTCAAGAAGGTAAAGCAGGAGATATCACCAATATCCTTACCTTTCTCTCCAGGAATGGCAGGCTGTCCCCATACACTAGTATCACAGATATCTCCTGCTTACCTTTCTCTCCCGGAATAGCCCGCTGTCCCCGTACAATAGTATCACAGATATCCCTGCTTACCTTTCTCTCCAGGAATGGCAGGCTGTCCCCATACACTAGTATCACAGATATCTCCTGCTTACCTTTCTCTCCCGGAATGGCCCGCTGTCCCCGTACACTAGTATGTGGACAGAATTCATTAAGCTCCAAAAATACAATATTTTTGTAGCTTGGCTGCGGGAGCATTCACCAATTTCAGATGGCATTTGCTCCCACAAACTGCTTCTTCCCTATGGGAAGGAGTCCCAGATTGCGAAGAGGGAACTGGACCCCGATAATTAACATAATGAACAGAGCCCTTAGTCTCCTGGTATTGTATCTCATCTAGACCTACACAGATAGGGGTAATTTCATTCTCCAGGTGTCCCACCTGGGTCTATACTTGTGATTTATATATCCTCTTGTATCCAGTCCCCTCTCCCCCCCCCCACACACACACACTCCCGGTGACCTTGGATCAATGGAGCCTGCCCTTTATGTGAAAAAGAGCCCCTGGCACAACAGTATTTATCGGTTTTAACTTTTCTTAACTGCTCTATAGAATCAATGTTTTGATATTTATAACTTCAAAATGCTAATTTACCTCTTATTCTGTATATGTACCAATACACTGTGAAGTCTGAGTTGAAATTACACCTTGATAAATTGCATTCATTAAATTAGGCTAAAACTTTAATGTCACAGATCTTATGATTGCTAATTGCTGAATATTCGGCATGCACATGCACCTTCGAAGACAAGAAAAGTAAGCTTGATGAGCCAATATACTCAGACTGAGGCACTTGAGTAGTCCTAGACGTGTGAGATTGATAGAAGTGAACAGAACAATGTCCTTTGGTGGCATAGGAGTAGCGATGTAATGAGAATGAATACACAGTGCTGCACAGATGTTAATGTATTAAGCTGAAGCATGAAAACCTTTCGTAAATTCATATAACCATGTCTTCAAAGCAAATGTTCTGTCAGAAATTCAGAATGGAAAATTACTGGATTAACAAGATTTTCAGGCATAGTTAATATCTTGATACATTTGCCTTATTTCAAGGACTTTTAATTTCTTTTTAGTGCTAATAAAAAATATCACTTTTTTTTAGAAACAAGTTATCAAATAGACATTTATTATTTCCTCTCTATTTAGAAGGTAGGTTTTGGAGTTTTATGGATGGATTAAAATAATGTCCGAACCTTATTGTAGCAGTGAGGAAAAATGATAGAGGAAATTTAAATCAATTCCCTAATCTGTGCCGCAGTTACTGTAGTCGGCTTCAGGCAGGTGCAGATACGGGAGGAAGTTAAATAATAGACATTCACAATGTCCAGAATCTCATTGTCGGCAATGTAATGTCAAACACAATATGACATCACAGTACTAATGATAGTTAGCGCATTGCAACCAGGACGACACTGTAACTAAACTAAAGCATGATGCTTTACCATCATGTGTGACTGTCGGCAAAGCATACTGATTCTGCATATAGCCCATGATGATGATAATGATGACAGACAGCAACCTGATCTCATTGATTCTCATTGGATGATTGCCGAACACAGCAGACAACACTGCTTTCATTAATAGTGCTTGTATCAGCTGATTGAGCAATTGGTTATGACAGGGGAGAGTGGTCTGACAGGTATGCTAACTTGTTTTTCCCTTGTTTGCAGATATTTGCACATGAATGTGTTTCACTCGCAAAGCAAATGTCCACTTACATTAATGCTTAGCCAATTATATTGTCATTATATCTTGTTACCCTTATGCTATTGGATGGTTTTCATATATTATTTATTATTATTTTTACACTTTAGATAGCTATACAGCTTGTGTCTTACATGGAGTAAGTATTCATTTCAAATATGAGTCTTTTAAATATGTTCTATGTGAAATAATTGTAATCATATTGTGTGTTTCTCATAGCACATACAGTTGTGTCCTTATACACTGTGGCTTCAGTTGCGTCAAACAGCCTCTCTCGGCGCTCTAGGTCCTGGCTGAGTATCTTTTTCACTCAAAATGTGCATCTTATTCACACAAATAAAACATATGGAAGCAACAAAACTACATTGTACAGGTCTGGTCCAGGATCTTAGCATTCAGGATGCCAACAGTCAGAATACAGACAGCAGCATCCTGATGGTCAAAATCCTGAATGATGTAGGTAAGTATTGTAACCCTTATCAGAACTCTTCCTCCTGCAGCCTATCCCTAGTCACCCCCTAACCCTCCCAAGGGCGTTTCTAGAGAGGATGGGGCCCGTGTACAGTTTCCGACACGGGCCCCCTCCTCTCTGCCCAGCAGATGGCAGCGCACTGAGCTGTGCGCGGCCAGCACCGGAGTTATAGACTCTGGGCACTAGAGTGCGCCCAGAGTCTATAGAGTATATGCAGGTCACCGTGAAAATGGCCGTGGCGGCCATTATCTCTGTACTGCGCATACGACGGGAAAACAGCCATTTTCCAGTCGTTTTTACAGCGCCGGACCCCCACCTGATGTGGGACTCCAGAGAGGTAAGTCAAACTATGGTGCAGGGTGTGCGGTGCGGGGCCCCCCTGGAACCAGGGGCCCATGTGCCTCGCATACCCTGCGCCCATTATAGATACACCCCTGAACCCTCCACGCTGGCAGCCTAACCCTAACCCTCCCCCTAGTGCCTAGCCCTAACCCTGTCTCTAACCCTAAGCCTCCTCCTAACCCTAATACTTACCTCTTCAATGTGTCAGGATTCTGACAGTTTGGATGCCACTGTCAGTATTGTGATTGCCTGTATCCTGACCGTCGAGTTCCTGACTGCATTCCCATTTGTACATCTGTGTGTGAACGAGTCTGAATCTGTGTATGAAGTGCTACAATGCAGTGGCAAGATCTTCTATTAGTGTAAACATGGACATCCCATAGTGGTTGAATACCTATACAAGCAGCATTTTGTCAGATTTTTTTTTTAAAGGATTGAATACTCCTTGTAAACCATTGTATGTGAGAATGTATCTAGTATGTTAAAGCAAACTTTTCTTATTGCACATGGGAAGAAATATTCACATTTATACAGTACAGTAGTTATCATAACTTAGAAATCAGTTTAATTCATACTTTCTTACTCTACCGGGCCAGGAGGCTCCCAAAAATTTTGTGGTGCTCCCAGATACCCAGGAGAGAGTGTCCAAGTCTCCCGGAGCCTGGCCATGTCCGCTTATTGCCACCCACTTCCCAAGTGAAGTGGACAGTCTGATTGCGCAATTCGCTCTGCATTGCGTCATGTAGCCCCCATCCTCCGTTTTACAATGCTGGTGATCTCAGCATTGTATAGCGGGGAGCAGGGCCACAATGACGTGATCATGCCATCACTTCCCCCACACCATCCACCTGTTACACACCACACACCACACTCCTGCTGTGCTGACCTGGCTGCCCACTCCCAGATGGGGTAGCCACAAAGATGGCAAACATGTTTTAATGAAAGGAATTTGGTGATCTGCAGTGGTGAATTAGTGTGCTATATTAACAGCCCTCATCTCCCCAGACAGCAATCAGTGTAGCATTTGTTCACAAACTTAATTGAGTTGCATGATTGCACTGAGCATGTTGAGCTATTTTTTCTTTCTGAAACTATTGTTCTTGGGACAGATATGGTTGCACCATGCTTAAGCCATGTCTACAAAAAAGTATAATTTTATGCCAGGAGCAGGGCCGTAGAGAGCTATCCCAGGCCCGGTTGCACTAGGGGGGCATGGCCTAATCGCGGGAGGTGTGGCCGTGCCTCCCTTAGTTAAAAAAAAGCCAGGGACAAATCCAAGGAAGGGGGGCGTGATGATTGCTCCCCCCCCCCCACACAGCCTCTTTGGTCTCACTGTAGCCCAGCACATAGCAGTGTGTGCTGGGCTGCTGACAGGTAAGAGGGAGGGGTAGAGGCAATGGACTCTGGCCCCCACCAGGTCCCTCCAACAAGCCTGGGCCCCTGGTAATTAGTACCTGCCCCCCTCCCTCTCTGCGCCCTTGGCCAGGATATCTAGTGAAGATGCTCCCACATGCAATTGGAACATGAATGTAGCAACTAGAGGCAAAAGCAGAACAACTGTGGGTAAAGCTCTGGGGAAAGATTCAGGGGAATTATTTTCTTGCTATAATAAGAAACAATACATTCTTCCATGGCAATCTTGAGTAGTGTGTAAAGTAACGGTTAGTAAAACGTGTGGCTTAAGTGCAGTCTTGCCATCTCACTCTTCCAAACAAACCCTAAAGAGAGGCAAATATTCTATTGTTATGTAATATTCAGGGCAAAATCCCCTTCCCCAACCAAGAAAAGCAAACTAATGTCAATATTATGTGGAGTGGCAAATTTTCCCCAGATCCCCCCAGTAAAATCCGACCCCTTAGTGAGCCAGCCACTTCTCTGCCTTCCAGACAGCAATACCAGGTTTCTAGGGGCTGCAGCCAATGCAGTTCCTAGAAGCTGGTTTCATGCACCATCGCATGAGCACATGCTCCAGTCGTGGCACCTGCCAAATCTATTTCGCAGGAGCCAGGACCCAATCGCCGGGAGTACTTTCTTCCACCCTCTTGCATTGCAGGCAGCGGCAGCCCCACCCGCATTTAAATGGGTAGGATCTTCTGCTGATTTGGAGTACAAATTGTCATTAATGGACTATGGTATTTCTGTCAAAAAGGAACCTACAGGTTTTATCTAAGGTACAGGTTCTCAAACTCGGTCTTCAGGATCCAAAAGCAGTGCATGTTCTCCATAACTTCTCACAGAGACACAAGTGAAATAATTAGCTCCTCCAGTGAATCTCTTTAAATGTATCACCTGCTGGGTGACCTGGAAAACGTGAACTGTTTGGGGTTCTGAAGACCGAGTTTGAGAAACACTGATTTACAGTATGTTATTCCACAAGTGCCGGCATGCTGGGAAAGGCTACCTGGGACTTGTAGTTTACCTGTAGCAAACAATATTATTTTCTATTTTATTACTATTAACCCCTGCACCCATTGCCACCAGGACTGGTAGTTTCTCCTCGGGAGGGGGGGAACCTATCTAATTTTTGGGGTCCCCACTTTCAAAGAAATTCCACCTCATGGCTGACCAGTTTGGGGCTGGTTAATGTGATGGCAAGGGGTCCCCACAATGTGTGTCTCCATGCTATTGCATTATCCCCCCATTTGGTTAAGAATATTGCGAGTTATTGAAAAATAGGGACAACCTCATGCTGTTTTTTCACCTTATTTCCCCATACCAGATCAGGTTAAGAGGTCCAGGGCAAGTTATTGACTTCAGGAGGGGACCCCATAATTTTATTTTAAAGCTTAACCCTTTCTTTACAGATTACAGGGCCAATGCTAGGATTTTTGTCACCCAGGGCAAGACAGTAATTTGGCATCCCCCCAAAGAAAAAAACAAAACGAAGAGGACAGTGATTTGTTTTGTGATACAGTAATGCCCCCTACACATTATGAGACACTAAATAATGCCCATTATAACACATTGTGGCACACAGAAATGTCCCTTACAACACATTATGCCACAGTAATGTCCCTTACACATTATGCCACTGTATTGCCCCTTACACATTATGCCACACAGTAATACCCCTTATAGCACATTATACATAATATATAACACATTGTGCCACACAGTAATGCCCCTTACACATTATGCTTCAGTAATGTCCCTTACAACACATTATGCCACAGTAATGTCCCTTACACATTATGCCACTGTAGTGCCCCTTACACATATGCCATGCCACACAGTAATGCCCCTTATAGCACATTATACATAATATATAACACGGTACAGTGGTGACTGCAAGGGACAATACTAGTATTTGCAGTGCATCTGTTTGGCTAGGTTTGCCATAGTTCTTTTTCACTTCTATTAGCCGTCGGTTTTAAACTGAAATCATTTTTAAAACCGACAGCATTTAGAGCTGCAAAAACCGACTGATATCGACGTCAGGTTTCAATTGAAGCTAAAACTCGAAGGATAAATTTTCTGCTTTTTACAGCAATCCGACATATATAAAAGACAGTTTTGCTTGGGTTTGGCTTTAAACCGAACTTTAGTAAATGTACCCCCATATATACTGTATGAAAGTATCTCTGATCCTAAACACCACAGTGTTTTTCAGACCTCCAAACTGGTGTGAATTATCCAGTGTCAAAGATTGCATAAAACTTGATAGCAATTGAAAATATGCTACGCAGTGTAAATGACATGTTTAATAAATTACCTCTATTTAACCCATTCTTACAGCTAGAAGTTAAAAATGCTTCTTATCCTTGCTCTGCATGATACCATGGATCCTTTGTCACAAATTCAGTAAATTGTCACAATAAATTATTAACTTTACAACCAAGCTCAGTGTTTCTGAAGATATAGCTCTTCACCTCTTAAGTGATCATATTAATATTTCACAATGTGAAAGGCTCAGTATGTCTTCCTTCACGTGATTCTCTGGTTGCTCTTGTCATGAAGTGTAAGAAAGCTAAGGAGTTTATTCAAATACAAGTTACTTTGTGAATTATATATATATTTTGTTTTATACAGTGGTATTTTACTCTACAAATATCAAAGGTAATTATGGAATTTTTATACTCTTTTTGCAAATAGCATAATGGAATTGTGTTAAGGTTGCACCAGCCATTATCAAGGTTTGTTTGATGTGGAACTCTTGCTGCTGTAAGCAAAACTCGAGACAGAATTATTAAAAGCATTTACAATCCTCTTGTAGCTTTGCTGTAAAGAAAATAATAGATGGTTTCCATAGAGGAATAGTCGCTTTCTTTACAATTCAGTACAATGATTATAACAATGTAGAAGCAGGTGCTATTCTGATGGGGCTGTATGTTTTAGTTAAAGGGGATATATTTTACTTAAAACATATTGTACATTTTCTGTGGAGGAGATCAATGTAGTCCACTGTTCAATCTCATGCAAACAGCCTACATTACAGAAATTTGTGCCATTCCAAGAGTAGTAGATACATGAAATACAGATTATTCGCTACAATACTTCGGGCTGTGTAAAAATGTCTGGCCCATACAGGGCCGATGCAAGTTTTCTTGACACCCTAGGCATAGCTTCAGCCTGGCGCAAACCCAATCCACACTCCCAGTTCCACCAAAGCGCACATGACTGGGTTTGAGAAACGCCTTTGTGTACCCCTGGTTGGGTTAATTAGGGGTGAAGGTTGTTCATTGTAAAAATGTCTCTTTTAATGATCTATATTGTGGTGTGAACTTCAATACATCATCATCATTATTATTACTGACTGAAGAAGGGCAGCCCAATGTACTGAAATTAAATGGAGATGGGAAGACACATTTGGGTTAGGTTGATTTTTCCAGGATGCGCATAACTCATTTGTGCATTTGCTAAATAAAACTCTGTGGCAGATTTGAGTGGCTGTCAAAGTAAAAGCTGTATCAAACATGGAAGAGTTAGTTTTCCATGACAGTGTAAGTTAATATATATATAATATTACAAACATTTTGATTACTGTCCACTTCACTGAAGGCAGCGCTCAGTGACGGTCCCACTCCCAGGCTCAGCCCAGGCAGCATCCACTTCCTGCTTCTCCTCGTAGCAAAAAGGTGAATAATAGAGCTAGGGGGTGGGCAAAATGTTGCATCAGCGCTGACGTTGACACAGGAGGCAGCCTGAACCCGCTAGATGCTGCAGGGGGTGTGGGGGTCTGAACTCGGGGAGTGAGAAGATAGTGTGCAGTGCTGCCGCTGCACACTGTCACTGAGAGAGCGGTGGCCACGGCTGGCTTTATGAGTGCCGCGGCTCAGACATCACACAGGGGTCACTGTCTGTCACTAACGGGGTGGCAAGCAGCGCCATCCATTGTCCAGCGCCCCTAGGCAACTGCCTAAAGCTGCCTAATGGTGGCGCCGGCCCTGAGCCCATATCTTTTATTCTCTGTCAGTGACCAGTAATACCGTTTTCAGACAGGTACCCCGGCTTTAACCCAGCTCAGACCCGGGACATTGAACATGGTTTGAAGACATGGTTTCAGTACTTACCTCCTTTCACACAGGCGGATGGACCCGGGTTATTCCCGGGTCATTGCTTTTCACACTGGACCCAGGTCTACCGTATCTCAGTAGGTGTTTGGAGATGATGTCATATGATATTGCACAACAGTCTGAGAGTTTTCTACAAATATAGTCTAAATTTGGGCTAGAACCGAGGGCACATAACTTTCTACTCAGTGATAGAGGGGTTAATAAAGTTAAGAGTGTTGGTGCTCGTTTTGACAGTGGGTCGGCAGCAGTGATAGGATGAGAGGTTAGGGGTCGTGTTATGTGAGAGGGTGTGGGGAATCTACAGTTGTAACTCTGCCTCTTTGAACATGATCACCCACCAACCCTCCCCTATTGTGCCTTGTGTCAGTTTTATTTCATAGCAGGGAAAGACCGGCAATATTGAAGCATCCTTCTTGCAGCAGTAAGAGTGGTGCAGGGGTGGAACTAGCAGCGGTGCAGCTGGTACCTTGCACCGGGGCCCGCTGTGGTGCAGGGACCCATGCACACCCTTTCAATGCACTGGTGAGACTGATTTCACCCTACTGGGGTCAGCGGCACCTCTCAACCGAGCAGGCTGAATGGTGCATTGGCATTGGGTGTCGGAGGCCGCATTACTTGCTTTGAAAGGGAAAGTTGGCCCATGCAAGTTTTAAGATCACACTTGCCCTTGTCTGGTATAGTTGGCCCTCGTGAGTCTTATATCCTTTTGCCTAAGACAAGGGGATGTTGGTTGCTTGAAGTTCTTTTTTCTGCCACCATGCCTACCATTGTAACAAAATAAAGCAGACCACTTATTTTTTTCAATGGCATAACTTGGTCTTGTGTGTTTATTTTAGTTAAGTATAGTTTAAGTTTATGGCTTAAATCTATCATCTGATGATAGAAAGTGAATGCATAACTTACTAACCCTACACTATGCACAAAGTACAGGCTTGGGAATTAGTCATTGGTTTTTGGCCCAACACTGAACAGGCAAGGTGTCAATGACAGCAGGTTGAAGCCACAATGACGTCAAGGTGCATTACAGCATTGAAGGCCATATACGTGATGTAGGTTCTCTTGAACATAATAGAAACTAATCTGGGTTCTAGTATTGCTGCCAGGAAGAGTAGGCAAGTGTCCTGGAGCCAGCTATCACCAGTACCATAGCTGTCCACACCCCCGCCCACATCTGCCCATTTACTGAGCAAAAGTGAGCATCCTGGGGGCCAATGATGTGATTCTCGCTGAATCTTATGAGCATAGCCCTGCCCCCCACTGTACAATGCCTGTGATATCGGCATTGTATAGCTGGGATGGGCCCACGGATTTGCAATCTCACCATCACACCCTCTGCACCACCTATGCCAGTGCCATGCCCCTTGCTGTGAAGAGTCAGCTGACCCGGCTGGCCCCTCCTAGAAGGGGCACCCAGAAAGTCGGCAAGTATGATTTAGCTTGGTGAATCCAGTATAAAATAATGATTAGAATGTATATATATATAGGGAGCGCAGATAGGAATTGAGATTAAATGATTAATATATTTAATATAGCATTGATTGAATATATAAACATGAAATTAAATAAAAAAATCCAGCAATTGGATGAATGATGATGTAATTCAGGGGTGCTAAACCAACAGAGTGTATAGCTTGGAATTAGTAAATGTGAAATACACTGTAAATATATATTCTTGAAAGAAGAAAAAATATATTGAATGTTAAATAGTAAGAATAATGATCGATCACTAAAAAAAAAGGAAACAAAAATGCAATTGCAGGTAACTTACAAATAAGCTAAGCTTGATTAAAAAATGCCAGTTTGTAACAGCTGTTTTAATGGATTATAATCTGTTAGTTAGCTGCAGTTCCGAGATAACTAATGGTAGGAACAATAAAGTCAGTACCCGAGTATTCACCAGAATTATTTAAAAATAGTCACTTATCTGGTTGGTGGTGGTACATATATTCATAGATGTCCTAAAGAATTCTATCCCGATCACGTACCGATGTGAGCAGAGGGCAGTGTCCGGTTTGCCACGCCTAAAGCTATGCGGAGGTAGGCTGTTGCTCGTAAGTGGCTGACAAGTGTCTCGGTCTCTGGTGTGTCCTGGGGAGACAGGCTGGGGGATAGAGTCCGCTGACTTGGATCCCGCTTGCCGTGATGAGTAGGAGCTGGCTGATGCCCGTATAGAGCTGACACGTGTCTCGGTCTCCAAAGTGTCATGAGGAGACAGGCTGGGGGATATAGTCCGCTGACCTTTTTCCATTCGCCGTAGTGTGTAAGGCCGGCACCTGAGCAACTGTTCAGCAGTGGGGCTAGTTGACAGCAGCCGGTATCATTACCAAACGATGAAGTGGGCTAACCTTAATAATAATGGTTAGTATTCATTGTTTATAGACATCATCATATTAGTCAGTGCTTTGCATTGAGGGGATCATGACACAAATGATGTACAAGGGAACCGAAAGCAATGATGGCACTGACCCAGTGAGCTTACAATCTAATGGTGCGTACACATTGTACGATCAGTCAGCAATAACGATATCGCTAACTGATCATCCAGCACACCACCAACCCACCAACGACTGACCAGCGACCCGCGTTCAACGATCGCGGGTCCCTATGTAACCTGGATGAAATCGACCAGGTTGGCCTGCATGCACGGCCGTTGGTCGATATCGTTATAGTCTATACGTGCCCGCGTATCGCTGGTCATTTGAGGGTTGGAAGGCACAAAAAAATTAGCGATCTGAATGATAACGATATGAGCATTATTATAATTGTTCATATTGTGCATTTTTATCGTACCGTGTGTATGCACCATAAGACTTGTTGGTGACACTTGATATAAGGTAGTAAAACAACAGCTGTAACTGTTGGTAGAGAATGAGTAACTGTAATGAATGTATTACACATTTATTCATTCTGAGCATGTAAGAACTGTTGTATTTCTCCTGTCTGATTTCTGGGATGGAAGGAATGTGATATTCTGCACTCCTGTGCACTTCATAGGATGTGACAGTTTTCACATACTGTGATGTCACGAGGGATTCTGAAGGTTTTCAGTATGTGCTGCTAAGCTTATGTTTTGCTCACAAGATGAGCTCAGTAGATAAAGACAAAGATTTGACAAGAAAGGCTTTTTTTGCATTAAAGGGTTGAATTTCATCCTATATGAAAGATAGGAATATGAGAGGATAATGAAATGTTGCCTTGGAGACTTTGTGGAGTAGATATTACTATGTCTGGTTGTTCCAGTAGATTGAAAAACTACATTGGTGCATATAAAGCAGATGAAATACCTGCACAAGGTTATGCATAGAAAACAAAGACATCAAGGTTCATATGATTCTAATACCACTTTCAGACAGAAAATGGCAAAAAAACAAGATTTTACCCGACATTTTGCATGCCAGGTTTTTTGACATTTTCTGTCTGATACCCCTTTCACACAGGAAAATGAAAATCCCGGGTAATTCACTTTTACCCGGTAATTTGCTAAAAAAAAAATGTTGTTTTTTTCCCTGCGTGAAAGGGTCAACCCGGGACTTAGGACCTCATTCAGAGTCGGTCGTTGCGGCCTCACGGTCGGATATGCAAATGAAGCTTTCAAGTTGCGTCGTTAAGATGGGATCGTTAGCTGGACGAGCGAGGGGAGGATGCGGCGATAAGACTAAACATACGCCCCCTTCTCGTTCCCATTACACGTCATCTCCGGCCATATAAGGATTAATCGAGACCATCGGAGCTGGTCGTAGACCTTAAGGTTGACCATACCCTCTCTTAAGCATTACGATCAAGTCAGTGTAAAAACCTCCCATGTCACATGTGTCATGACACTACTTTATTAATTATGCACTCCCATAAAATGCCCTTTGCATATTCAGGCACGCCTGCGTTCGGATCTCCACTCCCCCGTTCACAAGCACCTTCCCCTGTTACCATCCACAAACGCCTCATTCTGTCACTCAAACTAACAACCTGGCCAAGTTGAACGAGAGCAATTTCTGATCATAATAGCTAGTTTGCGAATGCGCACTGCGAATTTTACGCATGTGCAGTTTAGTGAACATCGGTGACGTACGACCGTGCGGCTGCAATGACCGACTCTGAATGAGGTCCTTAATTCCCGGGTCTACGACCCTGCAAAAACACAGGATCAGAGACCCGGGAATTAGTCCCGGGATGACCCTTTCACACAGGGAAAAAATCCCAGGTTGTTTAGCAAATTACCAGGTAAAAGTGAATTACCCGGGATTTTCTTACCCGGGAGATGGAAAAGCTTAAGAATGAGCATTTAGAGGGGGAAGTGTTCTTCACCTTCCAAAAGGGCATTCTATAAGAGTTCCTCCTGCCTCCTGGGGATCCGAGTAGAACAGAGGGTCTGATTCAGCAAGGAACGCAACTGCGAATGCAATAGCGATTACACACGCAGTACAACAGCGATAGTATGCTAAATGATTGCGATTGCAATGTCGCCGCTGCAGTACACAAGGACGCCCACTTTACTTAGCACACATCCATAATGTTTAACAAGACTGCGAAACCAGCAGTGCAATAGAGTAACATCGCAGCCTCACGCACACTTGCACAAGTACTTACCTTACTCAGAAATTGCTAACTTCCATGCATGCTATGAGTCCTCAGACTGTGGGCCTGATTCAGAGCCGCTCGCTCGCACTGTGCATTCGCAAGCGGCCCGATGTTCTTAGTACGTGCATGCACATGCTTCATTCTGAGTGTGCGCAAACTACACACTGCGATCGCAACCCTCTCGCTCACCCAGCAAAGGCTGCCCAAGGTAATGAGTGACAGGAGAGGCCGTTTGTGGGTGGTAACAGGGGCAGGACACTAATAACAGGGGAGTGGATGTGCGAACGCAGGCGTGCCTGAGTGTTTCAACGCCGTTTTAGAGGTGTGCATAATTAACAGGCAGCATCATTGTACACGTCACTTGCCTTTTTTTACACTGATTTCCACGCAATGCTTGCGGTAGGGTAAAGCAACTGCAAGCACTGCGTTACCATCCGATGGTGCTTGATGTACCAAAGTTTTAATACACTTCCTGGAGATGACGTGGTGCTGGTGGGCGGCTCTGCCTGTGCGATTGGGCATACGCTCACGCAAAGTGGCCACTCACTAAGACATGGTGGGCGTGCTTATGCCTTGGCGAGCGTTCGCTTCCCGTGGCGTCACTTTGACAAATTTGCATACACATCCAGCGAGCATACGCAGATTGTGAGTGGGTCTGAATCAGGCCCTGTGTACGGCATCCCAGTGGATAATTTATGCACGCCCCTGCAACCGTGTCCGAATGCACTGGCATGCCTGCGTTTCGCAGACCACCCCCCGTAACCTCCCACAAACGGCACTTCCTGTCAATCATTCTGTGATGGGACTGCGTAGCCACTGTGACCGAATTCCCGTTCGCAGTGGAGCATTCAGGCACTGCGACGCGTATGCATGAGCAGTACATAACAACTGGCCGATTGCATGCGTATTCGCAGTTGCTATCCTTGCTGAATCAGGCCCAGAGTCCCAACTTGGGTCTTCTTGCAAGTTCGGAACTCGGATCTAAAACCGGATCTCATGTATTCTGGATTGCATTTACGTCCCTCTTTTGTGATTTTATTTGCTATGATGTGGTCAAAATTTACTGGAAATTAATGTTATTGATGTTAATAACCATACAAGGAAAAAAACAGGTCCAAGTTGCATGATTTTAGCTGTTTTTATACCTTTTTAAAGATCTCCAAACCAAAACTGGATAAAAAAAACCTGAGGTTGGTTTTACCAAAACACGACGATGAATTAAAAACAAAAACCCAGGGGTCTGCGCACATCTCTATATAGGAAATTGATTTTATAAGTGTATTTTGCTTCAGTTTTAAAAATACAGATTCCACATTCCCTCCTCATGAATAAATGAAGACAGAAATGTTCATTTTAAAAATAGCAACATTTAAATTAATGAAGAAAGTTGTCCTAAACTCTCATTAGGGTGAACTTTAAAATGCTATTTTCACTGTTTCCACCATGTACTTTTCTAGCTGGAGTCATAAACCCACAAAAAGTTGCTCTGAGCATTTTTACAGAGTGCTCCAAAATCAGCAATGATAGACTATAGTGCAGCAACTAGTCTCTCTCTGCATCTGGGGGCAGCCAGCATGTTGGGCACGCCCCCAGAGTGATGCTTGCAGGATTTCCAGTGAGGCCACACCCCTTTGAATTAGACCACACCCTTTTTGGCGTTGCATGTTGCTCCACCATACGGGAGGATATGATGCGCGCACCAGGGTGTTACCATACCCAGTGACGCCTCTGTCTGCAGTGTCCTTAGGATGCTCTGGGTGCTCAAACTTCTCTGTAGTCTCAACAGCTCCATCCCTCATTGAAACTTCATAATGGTATATGGTTGGGGGTGGGAATCAGCACAGGCACATTTTGCCCTGCTACAGGCCTGTCCACTACTAACCTTATTAGTACATATTTATTGTTATGTACTATTAATATAATTGAATTAGATGATTAAAAGTATGACAGAGAATATTATGTTGCTAAGCTGCTTTTTGCACAGTTGCATGTTTGGTTTTACAATGAAAAGCTTTAACAGGAGAGAGGAAAATCTATAGTTTTCTAATTCTACCTTTTGGTCATATAATAGGTTACATGGAGTCCACACAGCACTCAAAATGGAATTTGATTGAAAATTTTGACATCAGTGCTCTTTACAGATTATTTTCAATGTTGTTAAGGTCATTGTAAATGCCACTCTTCCCTTAGGTTGGCTTAGAAATAATGAACTACCCACACCTTTTTACATTGAAGCCTTACTTTAGAAACATATCAAAAGTGTTTTCTGTCTTGGCATAAAAATTTCAAATGTTAACAATTAATATCCTGTTGTCTTCTTTAGACCGAGTCCTAGTATGGGCGAGAAAATTTAAAGGGCAGTATTATTAAATGTACTTTAAATTTTAAGCAAACTATTTTCCATTAAGGAGTATTTTGACCAAGCTTTTTCTGATTGATAGATTTGCACACCCTGGAGCAGACACCTAACATTTGATACAAAGATTCAATCATTGGCAGGAACACCAAGAGGAGTTTGTTGGCTGGGAACAAAATACAGAGATACCAGGGAGGTTTGGTCATGCCTTCAAGTTGTTGTAGCCAGCCATATAGACACTGGTCAAGCCTCCTAAATGCAGGAAGCCTAAGATTGTTTACTGTATGCTGGACCAGGAACATTAACAAGAGGCCATAAAATGTATATTTTTAGAATCCTCTTTAAACTTAAAATATATCAATGGCATGCAATGGCACTTGTTATAAACATGTAAAAATATATAAAAAATAATGTTAAACTCACACTTGTGTTAAGAAATTGTCATAATCTTCTCTTCAACCATAGTTGGATAGACAGGTACTGTAAGCGTATACATGTAATGAAAACAAAAATAACACAAATCTCTTGCAATACAGATTAGCAGGGAATAAGGACCTCATTCAGAGTCGGTCGATGCGGCCGCAGGGTCGTACGGCCAATGACTGCAAATTGCGGTCGTACGACAGGTCGATCGTAAACAAAGTGACGCCCATTCGTTAGCACTGCACCTCCTCTAGCTACCGACTGATCTGATCGGACGAACAAAACAATCGTAGTCAGGCGCTGTCAGTCGTTGTATGCTAATTATGTTCTGATGTTTGCGGCCGTATGTGTTGTTTTGATGGTCACATTTCATGTTTTCATGGACTATCGATCAGCTTGTTATGAGCTTGTTGTCAATTATCTAATTAGTAGTGTTTAACTCTTGCTGTTCTTTAAAACGAGTTTTTTTATCATGTGTCAATAAACTTTATTGTTCATTTCGAGGTTGTTTTCTCCGTTCTCTTTTTTTCACACAATTTAAAAAACAAAGTAAGATTTATTATCTGTGAATGTACTGTTGATAAGTGTGTTATCTTTAAAAATACATGTGCATTTTGCGTTAGGATCATTTGCACTCTTATGTTTGCAATTGCAGACTGCGTGTTGTAGCCAATCAAATGTGACCTTATTTTTCGGGCCACATGATTAAAGGATTGGCCAATAGTGGCTTTTTTTGGAAACTGTAAATATTTTAGCCAATCATCTTTTTTTTAACCCATGTATATTTCATGTTTTCTGAAAAATCGTCCATTGCCATCATGAGAGCCGCGGCCTTTACCAGGAGAGAATTTCTTGTCCTGGTGTATATCCTGGACAGGCGGATTACGTATGCTGTGCTGCCCATTTCCAACCGCATAAAGTGGGCGGCCTATGCGGAGGTGAGGCGAGCCCTCAGATCTGCGGGTTACAGGCGCAATATTACGCAATTAGAAAGGCGCTGGTCTGACCTGTGCCACCGGTCGCCTGCACTCCTGATGAATTTACTGGCGCAACTACGCAGATGTAAGTATGCGTTTGTTTAAAAGTAATAATTAGTGGACTGTTAAAAATGTTTGTTCCTTTGCCAATTATTTTAGTCAATGTTAAACAACCCTCCTGTATGTTGTCCCTATTGTCCTGAATGTGTAAAGCGTACTTGTATTGTGTAGTCGAAATTCAAAACGAACCTTTTTTTTTGGTTTTATGTTTACATTTTAGAAGCACAGCGGAGACAGAGAAGGGCACGCAGAATGCAAAGAAATGCAGGTGTCAACCTGCAGCCCTCACCATCTCCTCAACCCAGCCCTCCCTCCACACCACCATACTCCCCCAATAACCCTCCCTCTTCCAATCCTCCCCGAGTATTCCTCCCTCCCCTGCCCACTCATCCCAAATTTCCCAAATATCCCCTCCCTTGGATCTTTCCTGCTCGATTTCCCCTTCCACCATTCCCCCAACTCCAGAATATTCCCCTTCTCTGGAAGCATCTCCAGCGACATCTGTGGTTGTGCCGGAATGGGTATGAAATACCACCGGCCGCATTCCCGTCAGCGGCAGCCCGACAGGAGCAGAGTGCAATGCAGCGGAAGCCCGACAGCGCTGGAAATCCCGATCGTGGATAGGTAAGTATCCACTAACCTAACCTAACCTAACTCCCCTAACCCTAATCCTCCTTAGGGGTGCCTAACCCTTACTTCCCCCCAAGTGCCTAACCCTAACCACCCCCTTCCCTGCTACCTAAACCTAAGTCCCCTGGGGGGGTGACTAACCCTTAGACCCCCCGGGGGTGCCTAACCCTAACCTTCCCTCCCCCTAGCCTAACCCTAACCCTCCCGGGGGGGTACCTAACCCTAAGTCCCCCCCGGGAGCCCTAAACCTAACCCTCCCCCCCGCGGCTGTCCGCTCGCGGCACCCGGCATCACTACGATCGTGGTGCCAGGCGCCGGTCTCCCAGCGTCGGGGAAATGCGGGCATCTACATCTAGACGCCCGGCATTTCACCCTTGCCGGGATAAGACAGTTGGGAAGCCGGCTGCTGGTATGTAGGCAGTCGGCTTCCCGATTGCTTCCCATTGTGCCTGACCACTCTGAGGGTATGTTTTTTATTTATTTATTTTTTTTGGGGTGTTGTTGTTATCCATGTATTTGTACAACTTTATTACCGGGTTTTTTTTGGTGTAATTTCAGTATGGGTGTCAAAATCATTGCGCAGTAATGCTGTGTTTCACAATTGCAACCTTAGGTTTTGTGCCTGGGCCTTTTTTTTTTATTGTGGACCACAAAAATATAGGCTTTTTGGGCTTTTAAAAATGTTTTGTATTTTTAGAAAATAATGATTACATTCGGATTAGTGTTTTACAATGTAAAAAAACATGTCACACAACTTGGCAAGGTGCTAGGAACCAGACTACCCTTGTTGATGTTGTGTACACCGTGTTTAAAATGTACTAAGATGTAACTTCATTAGGAAAAGTGATGTTTGCCATAGCAAAGAAACACATTGTATTTTAGGATTATCAGGAACATTCTAGAAGTGAATACGTGCATTGTGTTTTAAGGATATGGCCATCATGACTTAAGAATACACCTCCCATTATTTTTAACATCATCATAGTGGTTTTTGGCTTATGCCACATAGTTAGGGTTTCCAATTATTTTTACAACATAAAAGTATAAACCTATTAATAATGTTGTGAGGTTGATACTTTCATACACACCGTAACATCATTGTGTTTAACAACATTTTGGTACATTGAATAATGTGTAATGTGCAAATGTTTGAAATTTTAATGAAGTTTTTAATCCTCAAAAAAAAATTTCTGTCCACAGATCTAACCCACATCCTGACGCAAATAAGGGAGGAGCTCCAAGACACAAGTGGCTATTTAATGCAGGCCTACTGCTGCCTCCAAAGAATTGTGGGGAGTTTGGAGGATTTATAGTTATTTTGTTTGCCTATTTTTAAATTTTTCAAAAATAAAAAAAAAATTAAATAAAGTTTGAGGTTCAAACATTTGTCCTCTTTTTTGCAAAACATTAAACGGTGTAATTCTGCATTTTATAAACTTGATGAACAAAGGTGGGTGCCTTTCCATAGTGTAAGAACTGCTAAAATGTATTAGTAAACCTTAAGAACTTTTGCAGTAATGTTGTATATTTATTTTTTTAGGGGTTGGCATACATTATCCACCTCAAAATGGATTTTATTTCTATAAAAAAAATCACCATTTGTATTTAATTGAAAACATTTATTAAATAACAAACATGTTGCCAATAGGCTTTTACTCGTAAAAATAATTTCATAATAGATTCTCACATAACAAATGTCCTCAGGGTTTGGCCAAATAAAACATCTGGCTTAGTCAGACATAAACAACTATAGTAAAAAAACAAACAGATTTTTGAATGGGAAACATACAAATTACTAAAACAACAGGCAAATTAACTAAACATGTTGGGGTATATCCATGCAAAATGTGTTAGTTGTCCAAAAACATTCAGGGTATTGCCAATGGGTTCCATTATTTTTGCAGGTTTTGGAAAGTGTTGTGATTTGGTTGGTAGGAAAAGAAAACAAAAGAAAAAGGTACACATTAAAATACATTTGCAAAAAGTGTTTGGTTTAAAAAAAAAGTAAATATTCCTACTTAAAAAAACGTGAAACATAATCGTGTCGGGCCCCCCCCCAATAGCATAACAACACCTTCCTCCAGGGGGCCATCCTCTGGCAAGGCCTCATCTGTCTGCATGGGTACTCGACTAGTTATTGCAATGTTGTGTAAAATCCCACACAGGACCACAATGCGAGAAACCATATCCGGCGAGTACATGAGTGCACCACCAGAGTGATGGAGACACCGGCCCTTTAAAAGGCCAATACAGTGCTCCACCACCTGCCTGGTGGCAGTAAATGCAGCATTATAGTGAGTTTGGGGCCCTGGTGTGGGAGTCAAATAAGGAGTCAGCAGCCAGGGCGTGCAAGGATATCCACTTTCACCTGATGGAAATGGGACACCAAAAGATATGTACATTTACCATGAAAACATGTTTGCACTATTACTAGAGATACAAACTGGATTTTTACTTACCAAGAAGCCACGCATCACCAGCTTGCAGTGTGCTTAATTTTGGCCAAATCCCTGAATGCTGGATCACATACACATCATGGCTGCAGCCTGGGAATTTGGCATTCAGGGAGAGGATCTGGAGGGAGGCATCACATAGCACCATTACATTTATGGAATGGATATGTTTTCGGTTCTATATATTTGTTCCCTGCATGCAGGGAGCTGAAGTGCTATGTGAGTGCCATCCACTACCCCTATGACGTGTGGAAAGCCTGAAATTTCAAAAAACTTTTGCTTTACCACATCAAGGGCTTCCGTATTCAAAGGCATACTAACAAAATGTGCTAGATGATTAAAAAATGCATCTAGCACATGCCTCAGGATCCGTAAAAATGAGGGCTGGGAGAGGCCACCCACCAGCCCCACAGTGGTTTGGAAGTACCGTGAGGTGCAGAAATGTAACACAGCCAACAACTGTGTAAGTGGTGAGATTGCTGTTGGAATGTGAATCTGACTTTCTAGATCATTCTTTATTATTGAAAGAGTGTCTAGGATAATATTTGGAGGCAGGCGATAAGTGGTTACAACCACATCAGGCATTCCAAAAAGGGTAACACATGTTCTATATATCTTGGCCCTTGCATGCCTCCTATGCCTACGCCCAGGAGGAGGCTGAGGAAGGTTGGTGGGGGTCAACATGGCCACTATTAGCTGTCCAACATCGCTCTGTAAAGTTAAATTTATATTTTAAATTGGTTCTACAGAGTGTTTTTTGATTATTTGTTCAAAAATACTTAGCTTTAAAATAATAGTGCATATTCTTACAGGGTCGGGCAGTGCCATCTTTGGAAATCCCTACATGTGTATCTGTTGTACGGTTGTTTTTTTATGGAAGAAAAAAATTTAAGATTTTTTTAGTCCAGACCAATATTACTACTATTATTGTTAAAACAAAGCTTAACTTTTAAATTGGCCAATATGAATTGTTGTTAAATGTACGAATTTACATTTACCAAATAGATAAAAAAAACATTATTAAAAGAAAAAATATTTAAAAAAAAACACAAAAAAATAAAAACATAATTGTAGGTTTGAATAAATAGACACTTACCTGATTCAAGTACAAAATGGACTGTTAAACACCTTTAAGAAATTATAAATTTTACAAAAAAATTAGTACCAAAAAATTAAATTTTTTTATGATTGAAGAACAACAATAAAATAAACAAAAAATGCAGTAGGCTGGCACACTTACTTGAGTCTTCTAATAATGTTTTTTTAAGGCTACAAAAGCCCGGCCACCCAAACAGAACAAGTAACCGGCTCAAACACAACAATTAACGGGGTTTGGAAAATGTCTGCACCAAACAAATTTGAAAAACAAAAACCACCAAAAAAAAACAAAACACAAAAATAAAGGAACACAAAAAGCAACCACCAAAAATAAAGGAACACAAAAAACACCCACTCAAAATAAAGGAACACAAAAAAACAACAACAAAAATAAAAGAACTAAAAAAAAACACAAAAAAAGGAACAAAAAAATAAATAAAAGGAACTGAAAAAAAAAATGAACAAAAAAAACACCCACCACAAAAATAAAAAAAATAAAAATAAAAAAACAATACACAAACAACACACACAAGCACCTCTCAAACAACACACATGAGCACCTCTCAAACAACTTCAAACAATGTTACTACTATCAAACACTTCCTGCACAACAAATCACTCCAACTACAACCCACAAGTAAGGGAACATTTGGCTTTGCCTTAAATAAAGAAAACAAACCCCAATTATTGAAACATGCAGGAAAGGTGTGCATATGTACTTAGGCAAATAAGGATGCACGGGTAACCAATCCAAGGATGCGCTCACATCTAGCACAACCCATGCAGTGATTACGGAATGCAGGAAAGGTGTGCATTTGTAGTTAGGTAAATAAGGATGCACGGGTAACCAATCCAGGGATGCGCTCGCATCTCTTAAAGTCTTAGCAAAATGTCAAGCGAAGAGCATGGTGAGCAGAGGCCAACTGAGGCAGGTAAGTGCGATTCACATTTTTTTAAAAAAAAAACAACTACTCAGATTTGCACAAAAAAAAATTATCTAATTTCAACAATGTTGTAGGTGCTGGGAATCCAATTCCACCAGTAGAGGAGGAGGAGGCGGGCCCAAGCAGGCCAAGGCCAAGAAACCCTCCATTTTCACGGATCGAGCTTGAGACATTGCTGACCATGACAATGGAGAACCTTGTCAATGCCCCAAGAAATATGGGGGCTGGAGCCAAAGACAGGATTTGGGAGGAGATATCCAGGGCTGTTAATGCTGTGGGGACAACCTACAGAACCATGAAAGTCGTTAAAAAACGGTAAGAAAATTATATTGTGAGTGTACTGAAGTCAAAAGCTTGATCTAATTTAAATAAACTTAACCTTAAAATTTCAAAATTCACATTGACAGATGGACGGATTTCAAGTACCAACTGAAGAGGAAGGTACGGAGTAGGGTGGACCATGCTGCGGGGACAGGTGGTGGTCCCATCCCTGAGGAGCTGGCCTTGACGAGGTTGGAGACATTGGTTCAGGGATGTGTGACGGAAGAGGAGATAGTCGGCGTGTCCACTATGGACACTGACATGGCCGACTTCAATGCTCCACATGTGCAAGAAGGTAATTTTATTTTGGTAGCCAAAAAGTATAAAGCTCAAACATCTATGCGTTTCTTTTTAATGAAAACAAATTAAAAATTAGTTTTTTATATTCCAGACTCAGAGGAGGTAGTGCCTGCTCCTGAGGTCAGGTCTGGGTCCAGCACAGATGGGAACTCTGCAGGGGAGGATCCAAGTACTCCATCTGGGGACCCTGTGGAGTGTACTCCAGGGCAACCATCAGACCGAGCAGTGCCTCTCCTCACCAGGTTGGTCTCCCAAACTCAGGAGAACAGGTGTGTTCTTCTGAGGATGGAGACCACTCTGGTGAGGGTGGCGGTGGCCCTGGAGACCATTGCTGGGGCCCTAGATCATTTGGCCAATACCCAGGAGCAGGCCAGCCCACCTGCCATGATGGAGCGAGACTCCCTTCCTCCCAGGACCACCACCTCTGGCAGCCCAACAGCCACCCCCGCAAGTATGGAGAGCCCTATGCCTAGGCCAGAGGAAATCCCATCTACCTCTGGCCAGGCCTGTCGGCGTGTTACACGCCAGTTGGCTGTCCGTAGCTTACCTCTTCCTCCGAGCCAGCCAAAATGACAAAAGTAGCCCTGGATATCTTCTCCCTCACCTGTTGTCCAGTCCCCATATTTCTTGTCACCAATGTCTCAAGCTCTTTTTTTTTTTTGAAAAAAAAAAAATTTTAATTTTTATATTTTTATTTTAATTATATGCAAATGTTGCGGTCACAATTAATGTTTTACTTGTGCTGAATGGCAAATTACAAATAAAAATTTTTTTTTTACAACACATGTCTATCTTTAACTATATCAATGTATACAAGTTTATAAAAGTATGGTATCTGAAAAGGCTGCTACGCAAAACACAATGCTAGATGTTTTCAAAACTGTTTTCCAAAAAAAATGTTTAAAAAGCACAAATCAACATTTGTGTGACAAATTCCCTAATGCACACGCAAGTGAAATGAGTTACAAGGTAATTAGCAGTGTTAATAGTTACAATGCAGCTGCTTGGTTTGTGTGGTTCAAAATAGAAACATCGCAGGTAACATCAGATTAACGATTGTACTGTTGTGGCTTACGAACGCTTCTTGCCTACCTTAGCCTGGACGATCATCCTGTTCGTAGAGTGACGTTGTCATGCATCCTCAATTCTTGGTCGTACGAAGCAGGTAATTTATGCCCTCCCCTAAAATGCCTGGAAACGCTGAAGAACGCCTCCGTTTGCAGACCACCACCCCCGTATACTCCCACAAACGGTCTTACCTGTCAATCAACTTTAGCAATCCACTTCCGTGTCGGAAGCCCTACGACCGTCAGTATTTTTCATCGGTAGAGCTCGTACGCACATGCGCACTGCTAGCCAGGCGCAGACGCAGAAAGAAAAACATCGTATGCGTACGACCGTGCGGCCGCAACGACCGACTCTGAATGAGGTCCTATATCCACAGTGAAACAATATATCCACAGGTAAGGGTGTAATTACTGAGTCACCACCACCATAAAAATATGGAAAATTATTGGAGATGCCCCCTCAACAACACACTTAGGGGTATATTTGCTAAGATTCGTATTGGTCACGATTTGTGCCATTTTTCAGATCGATCAAAAACGGCTGTTTTTTTCACTTAAAAAATCAGGAATTTACCAAGCTCCTGGTTTTTATCTGTCATCTGTCAGTCTCCTGGCTGTGGCATTACACCCTGGTCAGTTTGGGTCTGGTGCTGGTTTTAAATATAGGGGGACCCCTATGCATTTTTCCCCCCTATATGTAAAACCAGCACTGGCTCTGCAGCCAGATGCTGGTTCTTAAATTATGGTGGAACCCTACTCGTTTTGTTCCTCGTAATTTTAGGAACCAGGAATGGCTGACCAGTCTGAAGCTGGTTAGGCTTTTGTTGGGGACCCCACGTCAATTTTTTCATATAAATTAACAATAAAAACACACTAAATATTAGTAACATACACAAATCAGACTGATTTATGTATGTATGGTAGCAACTCGTAGATCAGGAGGTGGTACATTTGAAATTTCTATTGACTCCCCGATTTGGCTGTAAAATGGTAGAATGTAGCAAAATGAATAATGGTAAATTCCCGATTTAGGCATAAATTAATGAAAAGTACTGCTGATTTGAGCCAATGGTGAATTTATTCTATTGAAAAAATGGAAAAATTTGCGGCATTAACTCACCCTATTTCAGCCCCAAAAGATGAACAAATCACTCGACTTTAATGATAGTAAATTCCTGATTTGCAAAAAAGTTATATTTTCACCCGAGATAGCAATCTCAGATCAACACGAATCTGTCTGAGGAGGTTTTAAAGGTGCATCAACTGGGTCTTTAAAACCAATTTGGGTGTTTAATTCTCAGCATTCCTCATCCATCCAGGTTCATAGCATCCAGAAGGAGAGAAGGAGCAGGAGCAGATGAACAAGGGCCCTATGGTTTTTGTCTGTTACCTTACACTTTCTGGTAGGAGTCCCATCCTTGTGAACACAGTGTTATAATTTTTCTGCATTTGCATAATAAAAAGCATTGATGCCATGAGCTTCTGCCTGGTTAGATGAGGAAAGATGGCCACGGGGAGAAAGAAATCACACCAAATTGGTTGTAAAGACCCATCTGATGCACCTCTAAAACCTCCTCAGGCCGTGAGTGCATTGTTGAGGGAAAATCCCTAATAATTTACATATTTTTATGGTAGTGGTGACTCTTACCTGTGGACATATTTTTTCACTGTGGATATATTCCTTGCTAAACTGTATTATACAAGATTTGTGTTATGTTTGTTTTCATTACATGTATACACTTACCTGTCTACCCAAATATGGTTGAACAGAAGATTACAAGAATCTAGGTAAGTGTGGTTTTAATATTTATTTTTATATATTTTTTACATGTTTTTAACAAGCACCAGTGCATACCATCTATATATTTTACTTTTTGTGTCCTTGGAGCATACTGTAGGTGTAGCTCATTTTTCATTTGTGGCGTATAGCCAGCTTGAGGTGCACACTAGAAGATTCACATTTTTGTTCAACCTCATTAAAAGGGGCCTGTTAATGTTGGATCATCATTAGATCAAATGATGGGATAATTGATATTGTGAGTTAAAGATTTAGAAGACAGAAACAGATGATAATCCTGTGAAACATGTGACATATGGGAACACAAACCATCAGGGGTGTTTCTAGAGAGGAGGGGGCCCGTGTGCAGTCTCCAACACGGGCCTCCACCTCTCCGCCTGGCAGCTGGTAGCGCACTGAGCTGTGCGCGAGCAGCGCCGGAGTTATAGATTCTGGGCACTAGAGTGTGCCCAGAGTCTATAGTGTATGCACAGGACACCCGGAAAATGGCCGCGGCGGCCATTTTCCCTGTACTGCGCATGCGCAAATGATGGAAAAATGGCTGCCACGGCCATTTTACAGTCGTTTTACAGCGCCTGACACCTGCACCGACGTGGGACTCCGGAGAGGTAAGTATTATAATTGGTGCAGGGTGTGCGTTGCGGGGCCCCCTGGACCCCCCCACACCCTGTACCCATTATAGATACGCCCTGCAAACCATCCAGATGAGTAGAGATGAATTGAACATTTTGGGTGTCATGAAATAAAACAAACACATGGTTACTATGCAAATGCAAATTATCTTCTGAATCCAATATAACTAGCTACTTTCAAATCTATATATATTCCATCAATGAACATACATAATTCCTATTTTTGCTTAGAAGTAAACAATCAAGTCCAAGAATACAGCACTTTGTTAAACAAATGCAGTCTTTCAAATAAGTAACTTGAGACATGTGTGAACACGAATGGGAATTGAACAGAAAAGACATCAAGTATCCGACACATCTAGTTTATGACCCTTTCGGTGAATGATGCTATATGTAAAGGTCAACATGTAATGAATGGAATTATATGGAATGAGAGATAGAAGGACTACCAGACAAATATAATGAGTGTTTACAATGCATATAGGCAGACTAAATAAGTAGACAAATGGAATAGTCTTCCACGTCCATGATGGGAAGCACAAGTTATTATAGATTTATCACTTAACTTTCTGATTTTTCCTAGTAGAATTGTTTAGTATTTTCTGCTCCCGCATTGTATTTGTATCCTGAACTATTGCTTAGTAATAAACTAAAGCTCTCAATGCAAAACAATATGCTACGGGATGCAGTCAGGTAGCCAATGGTCGAAATGCCGACCGCCGGCTTCCCGACTGTCAAATTTTGGTACTAATGACAGACATCAAAATCCCGGTGCCTGTCATTAGACCTACGCGGGAGCCCGACGCCTGGCATACCGAACAAAGGTAAGCAAGGCGCGGACAGCTGCGGGGGGGAGGGTTAGGTTTTAGGGCTCCCGGTGGGACTTAGGGTTAGGCACCCCCTCAGGAGGGTTAGGTTTAGGCTAGGAGAAGGGGAAGTTAGGGTTTGGCACCCTCCCGGGAGACTTAGGTTTAGGCTGTGGGGAATGGGGGTTATGTTTAGGCACTTAGAGGGGGTTAGTGTTAGGCACTAGGGGGGAGGTTTTGGTTAGGTGCCCCTAAAGGAGGGTTAGGGTAAGGGGTACTTATCTAAATTAGTGATCGGGATCTTCACTCCTGCTGGGCTTCCACGGCTGCCGGTATTACATACTGATTTCTATGCTACAGTATTGTAACTTCAAAGTGAACTGGGAAAATTAAAAATCATGTCACAGCTAAGGGAATGCTCACTTAAAATGAGGATGTACACAGATTTGTCACCCTTTGGGGGTGATTCAGGGGTGAACGCAGTTGCAGTAGTGGCTGTGACTTTTGTCATAGCCTCTACTGTGTCTTTATGTTAATGTTGCATCCAAAGCGTGTCCTATTGAGACGCCCCCTGGCAGAGGCGTTAAGCCGCCCATGTGTGTACAAAGTCGCACTATCGGAAAACCATTAGCCTCACCATTAGACATTGCATCTGCCTAAGACACGATGTCCAAAGGACAAACAAATGCATCACACTTTTTACAACCTATTCAGAGTTGATTATATATGCAAGTTTGTAGCTGCAGCTTCCTCTACTTCACATCATGGGTCAGATACAGCTGGTATACAACTGGAGATGTGGCTTCCCGGCCAACACTAAATGCTACAAATTGCAGAACACTATAGAAACACAAAACATTTAATGGCCTGATAGTGCAGAAAATGTGGATAGGAGCATCAGAAATGCAAAGCATGGCAGAAAGAAATATATATATATATTTTCTATGATAAACATATGTGCATGCAACTCCTTACCCATCTGAGTATGAATCATTCTTTTTGTTTGTTCCAAATGAGTATTTAATGCAGCGTAAGTCGGTTTTATATCCCAGATGCAGCAGTTTTGAATATAGTAGGGGGTTTTCAACATTTGCAACCAATAAGACGATAAGACACAGTCATCATCATCATCATCATCATCATCATCATCATCATCAGTGTGCAACTTACACCAGAGTTATAGCACCCGAAAGTAAGACCGCTCCAGTCCGATGGTGCATTTGTTTTGTTTACTGTAATATATATTTTTTTTAATGAAATAAATGTGTTTTATGTGATTGATACCCAATATATTCTCTGCCCTGCCTTTCTTTATTCTTTTTGTACAATATGTTTTGTAGTATGCTTTATGTTATTCCTTTACATTGACATCATATAGCATTTTCTGTTTCAAATGCATTTGAAACACATGGAGAATTTTCCTACAAGGAGAAAAGCAGGTATAAAGTGTTCCTTACTTCATGTTATAAATTTACATCATACCCCATGTTTGTCAATGTTAAAAATGTAGCGTTTTTATATTTCTATTTTGTTTGTCAGCTTTATTGCAACAATAAAAAATGCTTTTCACAATGTCTAGTCTTATGAATATTTGTTGTCATTAGCATAGATGATGCACTGGCCAAAATCTGAATGACTTGACTTTTACTCTTTAATCCCCATGTACCACAACTTGCTTTTACTGTTATCAGTCCAAGGTTTCATTGCTAATGCTGGGTACACATTGACAGATACATTGGCCGATCAATTGATCAGCCAATGTATCTGCTGCCCGTTGGCCAGTGTGTACCCACGATATGTCAGTGAACATCGCCGTTCACTGACATATTGCATTGGTTGTGCTGCACAGCCAATGGATAGATATGTTTGCAGACATATCTGTCCATCGGCAAGTGTGTACAGGCAGTTTGCAGACCGCCCATACACACACAGCGGCACCCCCCCAACACGCCCACCGGCCACTGGGTCCTGCCCCCCGGTCGCCGGGACCAGAGGGCACAGGCAGTGTACCCACCTTAAAGATATAACATCTTTCTGTCCCCATACATCTCAACCCTCTATGCACATTGCCGCCTCAATAATCCACTCCTATCTCATTAACACTCATGAGCTTTTCACTTATTTTTATTCATTGACTGCAACATCCTCAGACTGTCGCCAAAGATTACTTTCAAGCACATCCTACAACTATATTTAGCTCTATCTCCTTCTGCTTCTATTAGCGGGTAACATATCACCAAATTCTGGCCCCTACCACATGCCCCACTCACATAAAGCCGATTCACAACAGAATATAAATCCACCAAACCTCATAAACATCACATGTCTCCCATCACTCTCCAAATCACTGAAATGTGCCTTATGGAATGCATGTTTGTAACAAATTAACATCCATCCATTGCCTCTTTATCCCAAACAACCTCAACCTTCTAGCAATAAGAGAAACACGGCTCTCACAATCAGACACTACGTCCCCTGCACACTTTCACATGATGTTCTCTGTTTCACAAACAATTGGTTAGAATATTACTGCCCCAACTTTTCACATACATAGTTTGACTACAGGTTCCCTCACTTACATTTACGTCTTTTGAAGTACATTCTTTCAGGATTTTCACCCCTTTCTCTTAGCATATTGCTACCATCTATCGATCATCTGGGACACACCAACAGTTTCTTTAACCCTTTTTTGGTTCCCTAAATTTTTATCCTCTGACATCATCAGCCACCATCATCATGGATAATTTCAGCATCTCTATTAATAGTCCACAATCTCCTTATGCTTCCAAACTACTCTCTCTCACCCACTCTCACGGCCTTTCCCAGTGGACTAACTCCTCTACTCTACTCATACGGATGGTTACTGCCTTGATCTTGTATTCACCAGACTATTTTCAGTTTCTGAAATCACTAACACTCCTTTTGCTCTCTGAGATCACAACCTTATCACCTGCAAGCTGTCCTCCATTACTTCAGGCTCAGTGTTCCTAGGTGTTCAGGACACAGCCGTATCTCATCCTACTTATCTAATCCCTCTTCCAGTGTTGAGTTCTCTGACTCTAGCTCCTCTTCACTACCTCTATCAGTTTAGAGACAATTTAGTGCAAAGAAATTATACAGACCCAAGGTACAGTTATACATATGCATAAAACAGTGATTAAACTGAGAGAAAGAGAGAAAGAGAGAGAGAGGGAGAGTGAGAGCGAGAGAGAAAGAGAGCACATGTCCAAGATGGCTGGTGGGGGTGTGTGTGTGTGTGGGGGGGGTTGGGAATGACCCATGCCCTATTGTCCAAACCACATGGTCTCTAGACAAACTCCATTTTGAAAACTCACATAATGTTGTAACTCTGTAAATCATATATCCATTGATGATCATAATTATAATAACTACAACAACCTATTTGTACTATACAACAACAAAACTGAGTAGAATAATAACTATAACAACAAGACTATTAATTCACAACTTTCATGAATCAAGCACATGTTTCAATGGGGGGGAGGGGAGTATCACATGTAATGCCATTGTCTAACCCACTTGCTGGCAGCCATCTTTAACTACCTTACACATGGTTATTGCTTGTACCATTCAAAGCTGTTATTAATTAAACTTCCATGATATAACACTGATACCAGCCTATGATTACATTCATGATACTTTACAAACTTATTCAGATAGTAAGTACCATATAGTGGCCAAAATACCAGTACTCACAATACACAATTCTATCATAACACTGAAATAACACCAAACCTATGCCAGTCTTATTGCCATAATCACACTACTAATAATTCACAATTCCAATGAATCAAGCACTTGGTTCCAGGTCCTAAAACAGCTCACCAACGGATCTCAAACAATTATATCAATCAACACTGATCATTACAAATACCATAGTTCTGTTTCACACACTACAAAAACAATTGTACACTGCAGTGTGGATTATAATCTTACAGGCTAGCTATATCATCCACTGTATGCTAACACAGATTTATGAATTCCTTTAACTACAAACTTGTTATATACAATCTTTATAAGCTACATTACAGATAAAAACACACAACTAGCTACAGAGACCCAAATAGACTAACTACTGTACAGTTTAACAACAATATACCATATTCCAGGGGTACAAAGTCCCATTTCTCTCAATTCCCTGCTCCAAGTGTGTCTGCCAGCATGTGTGTTCTCAGAATGCCATACTCCTTCCCTCACCTGTGAAAAGGGCCTCCCAAATCCCCACCTTGAAACTCCTATCCCAACAGTGTGATACAAATGCTAAACAGGTCACTTCAAATGGACACAGGTCAGCCTCCAAAAGCCTTTTTGTCTCCTTTTTCCGGCTGCATGCAAATCTAAGCTGCTAACATTACAAAGTACATTTTAGTATTTTAACTCTCTACAGTCCATAAGTTGCGAACGCATGTTGCGATCTTCTCACCGATGACACCAGAAAGCTGTTGAGACAGAGTAGATCAGTACAACACTAAACATGGTTTACTTATCATATGCTAAACCTTAGATATTAAATAATCTTTATTCCACAACGTTAATAAATGGATAAAACTTGAATCTTATACTTTGAAGCTATGGAACCTTTTACGTGAATGTGCAGTCTGTAAGTATTATGGGTTTCGGAAAAGACACTAGTTAGATTTATGTAGTGAGGACTTTTAACTTGGGGCAGATGCGTATGCATGCAGCTAATAAACAGCATTCGCATGCAGGATATTCTGCATTCGCTAATGTGCATATTTTTAATGTGTGTATGGGGTATGGTGAAATATGCGATCGCATCATGCTAATAATAGCATCGTGGTATGTACTTAAGTGTTAGTTTCTCTAAAATGGCGCTGGATGGCCATTCGCAAAATGGGGTCATGCAGATTCTTATTTTTAAGATGGAGTCTGGTTGCCATTCGCAAGATGGCATCGCTCCAAGCAAATTTTACACTGATTCTGCCTCAGCCACTAAACCAGCTTCGACAATATCTAATTCAAGAGTGCCCCAGTAACAAGCCCCTTTTTTTCTTCTCTTTACCATTGATACTCTTCAAGCTTGCTGCCTAGCTGTCATCCTTGAATCTAAACTGTCCTTTGTTCCCAATATTCCATCTGTCTCCAAATCATGTTACATACATCTAAAAAACCTATCCAGAATATGACCATATCTTACACAAGACACTGCAAAAAGTCTATTTCATGCACTCATTATTTCCCGCATTGATTATTGCAACAGCCTACTTACTAGTCTTCCCCAAAACAGACTCCCACCACTACAATATATTTTTAACCCAGCTGCAAGGCTGCTCTCACTAGCTAAACATTCATTGTTTACTGCTCAGCTCTGTCAAGCCCTCCAGTGGTTACCTGTTTTCTACCATATTCAATATAAAACACTTTTACTTACACATAAGTCTATTAACCAAACCACACCAACATACATATCTTCACTTATCTCAAAATATCTCCCAACCTGACCTCTCTGCTCTGCAAAAGATCTGTGTCTCTCATCCACATGCATTACTTGATCCCATTCATGGTTACATGACTTTTTTCAGACTGTACCCACTTTGTAGAATGCTCTCCCATGCACAATAAGACTTTCCTCTAGTCTTCAAACCTTCAAGCATTCCCTGAAAACTCACCTCTTCAGACAAGCTTATCAAATTCCATAACCATTCAGATATCCTCCATAAGTTATTCTTCCCAATTACATTCCCACTATACAGTCCACACATAATTTTACATATTTTATCTTTCTTCACTTTCACATTCTCCTGACCCTTGGCCAACATTCCTGTGTGACTAGATCATACAGCCCACCAATGACCTGTGAAATCTGGCTGGACCACCTATCCTTGTGTATAAATACCTAATTCCCCATAGATTTAAACCTTGTTTGCAGAGCCCTCCTAATTCTGTACTCTGTATGTCTGTCTGTTATTCTGAGTCTTGTTTCAACACTGCTTATTCAATTGTAAAGCACAAAATAATATGCCGCACAATATAGGTATCTGTTAATAATAATAACTTATTTTTTGCCATGCATATGTGCTTTTAATACCTTTGCATGTATTATGTTGAATTTGTACAGTAGATATTAGTGTATTTAGCTATACGTAATTATAACTATGTAGTTAAAGTCTTTGTTTTTGGATTATATTAAGTCACATTCTTTGTTTTTGGTTTGTGGCATCACTATGGTAGTTAAGTGTCTTTAAGTACTAAATATAATGACTTTTAAACTGTATCATTGTCTTTCAGTTACAAGGAACAATCACCAGCTACACAGAGCAGCTCAGAACCTGCCAACCAGGATTATGAACACCCCCGTCCTTCCAAGTCATTCACCTCCTTGTCAACCAATTCTTTACTCAACAAAATTGTAACAAAACCCAGTAGAAAACAGGGCTACTACCAGGGCAACACCAGTCAACCAAATTTATCTGCAATAGGAGCAGCATTCAATTATCAAAAATATTTTAAACATCTTGAAGGACCAGGTCACCAGTGTGGAACAATAGCCAACATACTGTACAACAGGACCAGGTCACCAGTGTGCAACAATAGCCAACATACTGTACAACAGGACCAGGCCACCAGTGTGCAACAATAACCAAGATACTGTACAACAGGACCAGGTCAACAGTGTTCAACAAATAGCCAACATACAACTGAACCAGGTTGTCAGTGTGCAACAAATAGCCCTCATACAGCAAGATCAGATTGTTGTGCTCAAGGAGCAATTAATAACTACTTTGACCACTAGTATTTAGGTTATGATGTTCATCCTTGAAATAATTAGCACACATTAGATAGTACAGACCCAAGTTGGTTATGGAGGACCATCTGACATTGACGTGCTAAAATCTCAGGGAGAATATTTTCCCTCTGCTTCTAAAAGTTCCCAGTCTCAGCAAATGCAATACACAATAGTATGCTAAGGAGCCTGACCAAGCAGCTGGTGGCCAATGGGAAGGATAATTACATTTCTTTAATAAAAAAACATTTTTTTACACAATTAAAAATGTCTGCTGCCATATATTTAATGGCGTTATATTATGTATCTCTATATGCCATAGGGTTTGTTAGTATTTGAGAGGATGAGGCTTTGTAAAGAAAGCAAGTTATTAAATAGCAAAGCCAACCAATGGTTTTATTTAGCAAGCATTATATGGGCTCTATGTATTACTTAGTGACAAAGATAATCATTGTATAGCTATTTATTCTATCATGGTTTCTGCAGCAAATGTCTTTGGAATAAAGTTGCAAGCATGCCTACAATTAGATACCCATTTCCTTCTATGTATTTATATGATGGACTTACAACTGAAGTATTGTTGAACAATATATGAGCCCCGACCTTCTGGTTCTCTTCCATGTACAATGGCCAAATGGCTCCTCCACCAAAACAGGCTCCTTCACCAAAACATGCTCTTTCACCAAAACAGGCTCCTCCAACAAAATATTCTCTTGCTCAATAAGCACCCCACTCTGGGTAGTGACAATATGGAACAAGAGCGTTCATGAGGGCTCCTCCAAACTTGTCAAATCACTGAACATGGGAGATAAGCACACTAAAGGTTCATTCCATAATCTATATGGTAGAGACATTGGTCGAATAGTATGCAATATCTGGGTACAATAGAGCAACAGAGCAAGAAGAACTAACGCAATTTAATCCAATAAATTATTTGTGGGTACATTCTGTCTAAATAGTTCAAATTGTCATCTCTAATGTTTTTGTAGGCAACAAACTGTTTTTAAAGCATTGACTACAAGAAGCATTGTCTGTCAGCTTTTTACATGATTCTGCTGTAGTAGTTAAAAATGGCATTAATACTGTATATGCATTTTTCTCTATGAAAAAGTGTGCTGGTACTCAGACAGCAGATGCTGGTACTCACTTAAAGTTACAAGTTGATATAACATTTATAGTAGCTTCTAAAATATGGATAAGTATTCAGATGCTTATTTTATTAATTTCTGAAATTATTTTACTGATTCCTTCTTGTTTCTGAAACTAGAATTGTGAAATTCGAGAATTAACCATTTGACCTAAAAATGTGTCATTTCTGCGTAACGCTAAGTATTACCAAAATATATTAATGTTTAAATTTAATTCTGAAATAGTTTTGCAATATAAGTAGAATATTTAAACTTAAATTGACAAGACGTAATAGCCACTCCTGATCATCTGATAACTTCCCATAACCCTGATTGCCTCATTATGAAGGAGTCATGGTTATTCCCTGGAATTATGGAAACCAGGTTATGGATCAGGAGAGATGCATCGCATACAGCTAAAACATTAAATGAATGGAAATATTTTCTGCCATGATACATAAGTTCTTTTTGAGTTGAGTGTGAAATCATCTACATGTGTTGCACCAGCAGCCATTATCACATGCAGTAAAGAAGTAAGGTTTTTAACATTTTTTATCCACAAGAGTTGTTAAATTAATACATTGGTTTGTATGCGCTAGATTGCCCTTAGGACCTACTTCAGTAATTGACTGAAAACAGGCTGGGACATCCAGGACACCACTATTGCCATGGCCTGTAATGAAGCAGATACACAAAAATGTAACACAGCCAATAATTCAGCCAGCTGCGGTATTAATGTGTGAATGCCTATCAGAGATTAAGGGTCATTTTGAATAATCCACAGAGTTTCCATGGCCTCAACTGACATATCACCTCTGTGTTAGTCATCCCAACTAGAGGCTCACGCATCACCTGCAGATGAGCTTCCTGTGTCCAACTCTATGCTGCTGCTGGTTCTTCCACCACCTCTACCAAATGATCCAACTGATTACTGACAAATAAGTCTAGAAAAAAAAGAAAAAGTCTTGAAGTTATATTTGGGCTAATCCTGAGTCGGACACACTGCAGATGTCGGACGTTCTTGAGCGATTCTCTTTTTCTGCTCATGCATCTAGAGTCCATGTGCAGAGTCGCAGTTGCGCTTGAGATACACGGCTGAGGCACGATCTCAGAAACGTTTTAAAAATGTATTGCGCATTCTTCGGGGGTGTGACAGTGAGGTGGCTAAGTGGAAGCACTGAGTTGTCCATGGTATGGGCATTTATGGGAGAGTCACAGGCGAGACACTGATAGTGGTTGTATACAGATATGCAGAGTCGATCATATAGGAGGCCTTATTCAGATACATAATCAGCACCTGCCATAGGGCTGGTGCAAGTTTCGATGGTGCATCTGATGGCACTTTTAAAGTTGCACCAAGAGATATTTAAGCTTCTGAAGACGCTCAAAGTGGGCATCTCAGTCCTTGCACATTCGGACACATGCTTGGACACCAGGGAAGGGCTTGTAGTGACATTCGCATTTACAGTAGTTGCAGAAGCAATACCAGCAAAAGACACGGACGAGGCCTCTTATACAATACGATATTTTATTATTGAAAAGGGTGAAGGCACACTACACAATTATCATGTAAAGTATTAGTAAGTCTATGGAACAATTAAGACATCTATGTATGACATCTGCAGCATGGATGATAGGTGTTGATCAAAGCATGCCTTGGATTTCCATGGTCAGTGACATTGTTTGCAAGAACCAAACTTAAAAAATTGCTTTATTCTTTTGTAGTATAACTTCACCCGTTCTACTCAAATCCAATACAGAAACATATCCCAGTTCTGGAATTGCTCACTCTATTTTCTCCAGTAAGCACGCACTGATAAAACATGAACAACACAAATACACAGGTGTGACATCCAAAGAAATGAAGACTGATTGCCATTAAAGTGGACAATTCACTAACACAGTGCACACATCACCCAGAATGTTAACAGTATTAACCTTGTCTGACACAATCCACAAGAGAGAAAGCTGCAGCTAAACTGAACAATACAACATACTGTAACATTGCACAACTCATAGAACAGAAAGCGTCCCCAGTGTTACAGTAAATAGAATATTTACCTTAAGTAGTCCAAAATAGAATGGCAGGGGATGAGTATTATTTAGCTGTATCAGATTAGTGAATCTGTATCAGCTGGAGTGGAGAATACAGAAACAGAAGCAGCTGTTGTAGTTACTGTAGCAATCATGTGTCTTTCCAACATCTATCCTGGACCCGAACATTTTAAAAAAAAATTACGTAAAATAATTGTCCACTGTCTCTATATAATATGTTCAATATTTTTATGAATATATGTGAGCCTTCATTAGATTTTTATGTATAATATAAACATTTTCAATGTATTATAAAAAGACACTGTTTAATTCTTTTAAAAACGATTCATTGGGCACGATTCTATCCAACGCGATGTAAATAGCGCCGGGAGTGAGCTCCCGGAGCTATTCAAAACAACGCTCTGCCAAGTCCGTCTAATGATTTCTTCTCTCATCCCTCCGGGGATGAGAGAAGAAATCCGACAAAAGTCCCGGCGCGAGGCTGTTTTCTGCCCTTCGCGCCTGGAAAACAGCCTCACGCCGGGAAGTTAGGTCGGGGAATGCCCATTATTGCGCCTAGACACCCTGTTTAAGGCGCGAGAACGAGCCTTCCCCGACCTAACATCGCGATGAATTGAATAGCTCCGGGAGCTATCTCCCGGCGCTATTTACATCGCATTGAATAGAATCGTTCCCATTGATTGGGTGACTGTTACCAGACAAACCTATTTATAGAAGGGACAATTATTTAAAAAACAGCTTACTGTAGTTACAAGCGTTTACAGTATACTGAAGAAGGGCCTTAACTTGGTGTGTACGACATTCGCCATTGCAGAGAACCCTGGGAGAAGTACTGTCGCTGCACCACGGTTCTTGCTACTGGCTAGCAGGGTGCCTGAAACGGTACCCTGCAGCCAGTATTGCTGCTACAGTACCACCATCTTTCGGATGCTCCAGGCAGGCATACTACCCTTTGCACTGCACCACCCTGGGCAATGCTGCACCTCCTGTGCTGAAGGCCTTGCCCCCTCTGTACAACATAATGACATCAGGGCACCTAGCCAACATAATGGCTAGGTGCCCTGGGCGGCGCTGGCACAGGGCACCTAGCCACCTTGTTACAGTGCTGTATTGAAATGCCTACAAACCCCAATAACCCTACCCTCCAACATGACCCATTCCATTAGGTACAAAACACTCTGCTCCTGGACTTCCCATCTAATGTATGATTGCAGTCACCTGTGTTGAACTAGGTAATTGCTGAGACAGGTGTTTCAGCACAGGTGTCTGCAATCATACATTAAGAGGGGTGCAGGAGCAGAGCACTCTGTACCTAATGGAATGGGTCATGTTGGAGGGTCTGAATACCATCACAACTGTAGGATTCTATAGATCAGAGGTTCTCAAACTCAGTTCTTAGGACCCCACACAGGTCACATTTTCCAGGCCACCTAGCAGGTGCACAGGTGTTTTCATTACTCACTGACACATTTTAAAAGATCCACAGGTGGAGCTAATTATTTCACTTGTGATTCGGCGAGGTGACCTGGAAAACACACACTGTTTGGGGTCCTGAGGACTGAGTTTGAGAACCTGTGCTATAGATGTAGCTCCTGTTTGTGATTGAGGTGGATAATTAAAAAAAAACATGCAAGATATATATCAATAATAAAAAAAATATTTATTCAAGATTTTATACTGTGCAGTTCCGAGAATGTTATAGAGT
This sequence comes from Taudactylus pleione, assembly GCA_031769625.1. Taxonomy (NCBI): domain Eukaryota; kingdom Metazoa; phylum Chordata; class Amphibia; order Anura; family Myobatrachidae; genus Taudactylus; species Taudactylus pleione. The sequence continues at coordinate 2,642,853 of JAUIMM010000099.1, forward strand.
GATCATGCAATAAGATATGTATTTTTATGTACCCCCAGAGCCTTAAAAATGCTTATTGGTGAACACATGAGAAATGTGAAAAAAAGGACTGGAATCTCCTGCACTTTCTGTACATTTTAAAAAGACCCATAACTGCTTGCATATATTGTATAAAAAACTTTTATGGATTGAAACAAATAAAAAACATTTGAAATTGCATGCTGGCATTTGTAGAACAACACGCGCAACATTCAGGCTCACTAGGAATTGTTATACACCAGTAAAAAAGAAAACTGTTTAATATTGTGGCACTTTTTTTTTGCCTACTACATCATCATCATCATCATCATCATCATCAACTTATATGGCACACAGATATTGTAGCTCCTTACAAATAATATATATGCAGAACAAAATACAGATACAGGGGTCTATTTACTAAGCAGTGTTATGAGACAGAGTGAAAAGTGATAAGAAAGTGATAAGGTGCCAGCCAATCAGCTCCCAACTGTCATCACTTTCTTATCACTTTGCACTATGTCTCCTAACACTGCTTAGTAAATAGACCCCACAGTATGAAAGGGGCAAGAGAAACAGAAGCATCAGTAAACATCAATACAAGGTGAAACAATAGAAAGACAGCTATGGGCGGTATTCAATTAGTTTCTCACCCGGGATAAAGTTCCGCCTACCGGACTTTTTGCCTACATCGCGTCTTTTGGCAGCGGAAACTTATCGTGCTTGTCCCTGCTATTTGCCCTACTCAATTCCAAAAGATGTGAAAATGGCGACACACAAAGTCAGAACAGGCGGAAAGTGGTGTCAGAATCGGGGAAATCAGCCTGAATGCCCCAAAAAGATGCAGAAACATTGGGGATCAATGTAGTAGTCCCCGATAAGTCCTAATAAATCTGTTATGGATACTTAAGTTGGTGCAATTGCCTCTAATTAGTCTCTTTGCACTGGTGGTAAAGAATGTCATAAAGCAGTATTTTTTGGAGAAAATAAGTAGTCCTGGGGAATTTGGGGTACCTGAAAATGGGTGCAAGCATATTTTAATGTCTCCGAAATTTAGTTTTAAGAAAAGTTAAATTCCTCCATCATAAAAGCACCTGCAATCCCGAAAACACTTGACCCCTTCTTAGTGCACCCCCAGAACCTTATTTTGCTAGTTTGCGAACTTGTCACCCCACTTTCTGCTTTTTTGCCCCCAAATTCAAAGTACGTTTTTGGGGTGTTCTTACGTTTTTTCCTGGATTTTTTTGATGCAGTTGTCCTTTGGGGGCTTTTGCAAGGGTTCTGAGTTGTTATCCCACCTTTGCACCCCAAAATAAAAAATGTGCACTTCTTTTCTCCTGCTATTCAGAGGCGAATCTTTTTCTCCTAATACATTGCATTGACTTTCCGCGTACATGAAAAGCGGGTGGAATTGAATACGGAGACAAGTTTCCAACAGGCGAAAAATCACAATCAGTGATACTTTTTTGCGGATCTCAGCCTTTCTCTTCTAACTAAATACGGCCCTATGTTGGAAGACACAACTAGAACATAAGAAGCCAACCCAAGAGGATGAGGATATTTCTTTATATTTGCTATAAAAGTTAAAGTTTTATTTTTATTGTGTAATACAAACTGTTTTTGTATAGATGAATAACCTTTGTAATTGATGTGCTTGAGATAAATGTTTTAAAAACTGGAGTCTGTATGTCAGATATCTCATTGATAAATTAATCTACTGTTTGTTCTTAATAAAGGAACTTCTGATCATTCAATCATTTCAAATGTTTCAAGTGACTATTTTTCGCTATTTGCCCATCTCCCAGAGCTTCCCAGACAGCTAAGAGGCAAATACATTGTAAGTTATGCAAGAAAGAAACCAGTGAAATATTAATTGTTAATGTGTCAAAAACCTTACTAGTGCTACTGGGTTTAATGGTTTGTTTTGGGGTGTGTAGACTAGCTAAACAGTTTAATCTACGATACTTCTATGATACGTCTCTGACAGTGGTGTCACAAGGGGGGAGCGTGAGTGCCGACTCCTACTCAGTAACAGGAGCATTACGTTCAGCACTCGGCTCCTGACACAGTGAGGGAGCCGGCACTGCACACAGACTGGTCTCCAGGGGCAGTCCGCATCTCTGGGACCCCTGGAGCAACTAAAACAGGGGTTTGGGCCACAAGGCCACGCCCTTTACCCCTTAGGCCATGCCCCCTGTCCACAAGGCCAATACCCATTCGCCACGCAACCCTCCCCACACCAGGTGCCACCACGGGGAGGGACACCGTTAGTCTCTGACACTAGTTCCATTGCCTGGTCCATTATGTGCAGAGCCTGTTGCCAACCCCTAGAGTGAGAGTGGTAATTCCAGCCAGAAAGTGCAATTATGCACCTTGGCAAAACCTACATGGACTGGGAGGGGCCACATTTCAAATGTGTAGACAAATTAAGTTCATCTCAGAATGTTAATAAAGCTATATTAGACTGCATTTGTGTGCTACATATAGAATCAGTCAGTATTTTAGTTGCCTACAAGATTATTACATTTGCAACTACTTCTTCTCAGCATGGTTTTTCCAGGAGTAGGTTTGCATGGGATGTAGTTAATATACCTACATGTGGTATACTGGCTGATGAAATCTCGGTGCCAGAATGCCACTATCTGTCCAGAAGACCAGCGCCGGAATACCGACAGTAGGTGACATGCTGACGCCGGAATCCCGACAACCGGGATGCTGAACATAAGTATTGCAGGCTTGTTAGGTCTTAGCAGCGGGGGGGTGGAGGGTTAGCTTTAGCTGTCATGGAGGGGGAAGGTCAGGTTTAGGCTATTGGAGGGAAAGGTTAGGGTTAGGTACCCCCGGGGGGTGGGTTAGGATTAGGGACCACTGAGGGGAATTAGGTTTAGGCACTAAGGGGGGGAGGGTTAGGGTTAGGCACTAATGGGGAGGGTTAGGATGGGGTGGGGTGGGGTGAGGGTTAGTGTTAAGATGTAGGGGCAGAGGGTTAGGGGGAGAAGGTGGGAGGGTTACTATACTTACCCAACACGGCAGGTATCCCTATTGCCGGAATTTCAAACCCATTCTAGTTTGCATAAGTAACACTTGCGCATATAGTTTCTTTCTTCATTGGTTATGTGATAGGGTTTCAATGTTACAACTATGCTCTTTTTTTAATAATCCACTTCCTGACAGTGCCTCTAAACAAGTTATCTTAAGTCTTCCAAGGAAAAGGGGGTTCACCAGGGGTCAGCATGGGGACACTCCTATTGGCCTAAGGTTTAGGTGCAATGAAGCCATTACCATTCCCTTACCACTAATTAGAAAAAATAAATAACTAAAGATGGGGCAGTTCTTAAAAATAATAAATGTATTAGAGCTTTCAGATATACTAGAATATAAAACAAGTGTCCCTTAGTTTACAATTAATAGACATAAATGTGAATCAACCCCACACTCAACCAAGCAGTATTAATGTCTAAACACACTAACACTTAACAATGCCTATACTTAATCCCAATGTTCAGTAACTCCCTTCTTTCCTATATCTTTAAAATTACTGGTGAACTTAAACCAATACCCACTCTGTTGTTGGTGCATTTATTGAAACTGTTAGACCTTTGTCTTTAAGGAAGAAGAAAAATCAGTACTTTCAATAACCCGTTTTATTGATTCTCTTGACTACCTAGCCTAAAGTATCTCTCCTAGAACCTGAATCTGCTGCAGTGTATTGCAATTAGTTACTGTTGCCTATCTGCATTTTCTCTATAATATTCATAGAGAAACCACAGACATAGCTTTGTGCTGTGTATTTGATATTAGACGCCTCTGAGAGCTGGTGGTTTAGGAGCAGCCAAATAGTTAAAATTGTGGTCACTCCAAAGAAATGTATGGGGAAGTGCTGATTGGCTGAGAGTGATGGGACCCTGCAAGGGTACATGTCAACGGCTTTTTAAATTGGTGTATGAGGGATGTGTGGTGGAGTGTTTTTTTAATTAAGGCATACAACAGTCAGTATGTGTCTGTCTTGTCTTTATTGTAAGAATTTTTTTTACAGAAGGACTACAGATACCATCAGGCAATTAATGTCCGGGCATGTAGTATTACTACCTCAATTCCAGATAAAAATATAGAGCAATGGTTCAGATTGTGATTTCTGCCTCTACTGAAAATGACTGGCAGTGACATTAGCTCCCTCTGCTGACTTACCCTGAAGCCACATTGGTAACTTCTAGTAAATCTTCAGAAGCTCCACTTTCTCTCATTAGGTATAGCGGATGCTCCTCATGCTATCTTGTACACTCTACTGCTACTAAGGGCCATATTCAATTTGGGAGCGAAAAGTCTGTGCTGGACTTTTCGCTCCACATCGGAGGTTTTACAGGGATAAAGTATCGGGCGCGCGCCCGCTTTATCCCCGTATTCAATTAGGATCCAGTGAAAACAGGAGCCGGCAGAAAGGTAAGTATCGCAAAAAATAGGGAATTTTTGAGAAATGTTCCTGGGACCCCCCTAAAGATGTCCAGACATGGGGGATCACTATCAAAACGGGAGTGTTTTGGCTGCTGAAGGGAAGTCGGGATTTTAAATAGCCACGGCAGGTGCATAAATGCGCCTGTGAAGAAGTGATGAAGAAGAGCATTTAGGATTTTTTTGGGGAAAAATAACTATGGACATCAAATTTGGTGTACATGAAAATGGGTGCAAGCATATTTTTAAGTCCCTAAAACTATATTTAAAAATTCTTCAAAAATGCACCTACCACTACAAACCGCAATGAAGAAAACACCTGCCGCATACTTGGAAACCCCTCTGGAATTGATTTTGGTACTTTTTTTTTACCCAAAAATTAAACTTAATTTTTTGGGGTGTCCCGATTTTTTTAAAAACTTGTTTTGGCACAGATCATTTTTAGGGGACATTCCCAGGGGTGCAGGCTATTTTTTTTAAGCCTGCACCCCTAAACCCCAAATCTACACTTTTTTTCACCATGTAAAACATGGTGAAAAGTTATCCCCGTTTTTTAACAAAGACTTTTCACAACGGCGAAAAGTCTTTGAAATTGAATACGGGGATAATTAAAATAGATGAAAATGACATCATCGTCGATAAATTATCACCGATAACGGTTTTTCACAGCCAAATTGAATACTGCCCTTAGTATGAGAGGTATTAAACCTTCTAAAGATGGCAGGTGTAGAAGTAGCCCATAACAACCAATTTGTTTCTAGCTATCATTTTATAGAACATACTTGATAAATGATAGCTAAACTTGTTGTCTCTCCTTCATGGAAACAGTTAGAGGTATGCACTCATGTACAATATATTGGCTCTGCCGGAGCTGTGTCTTCCTTACTGATTAGTTACGCTTTGCTTACCAACCGTCTACGTAATCTATGTAATCTTCACAATGCTGTAAACCCACCCACCAGGGAATGTAACCTCTGCCAGCCAGTATGCTAGATGAGCTCCCTGCTTCAGTAGACCCACGAAAAAAAGACTTAAGGAGGCTTGGTGATTGCTTTCCCAAATTAGACTTTTGACCACATCATTGTCATGCTAGGGGACTCTCTCACTGGAATCGGTATGAAATACTGCCAGACCTATTGTTCAAATCCCTACACCGGAAGACCGGCAGCAGTGAAGATCCCGACAGCTACAAAGGTAACAATTTACTAACCCTACTCCCCCCCTAACCCTAACCCTCCTTTATGGGTGCCTAACCCTAACCTCCCTCCCTAGTGCCTAACCCCTCTCTAAGTGCCTACACCTAACCCCCTTCCGCGCAGTCTAAATGCAAGTCTACCGAGGGGGTGCCTAACCCTAACCTTGCCTGGGGGTGCTTAACCTTAACCCTCCCTTCCCCTAGCCTAAACCTAACCCACCCCATGGGGTTCCTAACTTTAAGTCCACCCGGGAGCCCAAAAACCTAACCCCCCCCCTGTCCACACCCGGAGCCAGGCTTACCTTCGTTCGGTATGCTGGGCATCAGGCTCCCGGCGTAAGTCTAATGACAAGCATCAGGATTTTGATGCCTGTCATTAGTACCTTGCCGGAATTTGACAGTCGCGAAGCCGGTGGTCAGCATTTTGACTGTCAGGTTCCTGATTGCATCCCCTCTGGCCTGTAGGCGCACAAATACTGTATACTCCATATTGTAGAACAGTACTGAAATGACTTTTCTTTTGCAGAATGAGAATATAAAAATAAAATAAAAATATTGTCGTTCATTGTGTGAAGGGGCACATTGGGTGCTGATTCATAGTTGTACGCTATTGGAGTCACAGCTGTGATCGCTCTGGTAATTTATGTGTGAAAATATGATAATGCATGCTAACAGATTTCCCGTCTGAACTAGTTTGTGACGGACTGAGCAAATGTTGCTACTAGAGATGTGCGGGTCCGGATTTCTGAAATCCGAACACACCCATATGTAGGAGTTCCGTGTCCCAGTTCGGATCTGTTGCTAGTTCTGAACACGGATTTAAAAAACAAAATTTGGGTTTTGGATTCAGATATTTTAGCTGTTTTTATAGATTTTTATCGATTTCTATCTGAATCCAAAACCAAAACACTTGAGGGTGGTTTTGCAAAACCAAAACACAAAGATAAATCCAGATCCAAAACCAAAATATGGAGGTCCGCGCGCATCTCTAGTTGCTACACCCACTTCCTCAACCACCATTGACGCAACATCGCATGCACAGGGGGAGATTCAATTCTTTTGCTGGCAGTTTTTTTACTAAGATGCCCAACGTAGCAATTAAATTGTTGCTCCGTCAGGGTGTGATAGCTGCCAGCGCCGGTATTTCTGTTCGCACCCTCAGGAGGGTGTGAGCTGAAATGTGTGAGAAACTCCTAGGGAGCGCTTACCACAGTTAGCGCACCCTAACCAGAACTTTAGACGGGTTTAGCCGTTTTACACGGCTAAACCCGGTCTCATAGGGGGCGAAAAGGGCAATAATTAATGAGCGCCCAGGACAATTGAATTGCAACACTGGGCACTCATTAATTAATAAAAAAACAATTGAAATGCCCCCACTGACTGTTGCGACTGGGAATACAGCTGTGATTGAAGGCACACCCTTGGAACTCCTATAACACGCCCACGATCCAGCCTTCTTTTGTGAACACTTTAGGCCATCTCCACAACTCCAGTACAGGAATGCCAATGGATCGCATTGATCTGTGAAGGACTTTGCAATCACAGAAACTTTGCGAATGCCATGTAAACTACAGCTCACATTTGTGCAGTGAGATTTTCCTCTGTGTTTTAAGCATGCACAGTAACAAACAATCGCCCAACTACATAAACACTGACATAGGCCCGTATTCAATTTGAGGCGAAAAAGTTTCGCCGATGACGTCATTTTGCCAGGCAGAAAAGTATTGCCAAATTCAATTTGAAAGACTTTCCGCCTAGGCGGAAAGTCAATGCAATGTAATAGGCGGAAAAGTTTTGCCTATGAATAACAGGCGGAAAAAAGTGCAGAATTGGGGTTTTGGGCTGCAACGTTGCGGGAACCCCCTGCAGCCTTCAGACAGTAGCCCAAGGGTAAACTGCATCAGCATCAACATTTTTTTTAGAAACACTTAACACCACCCCTAAAAATCATTCATTTTGGGGGCAAAAAAAAAAGGTTGGGGACAAAGTTAAAAATTAGCGAACTTGACTCTAGGGAGGTCCCCAAGTATGCCCCAGGTGTTTTTTTCATTGCAGGGGCTTGCGGCAGGTGGATTTTTCACAATTTTTTCAACTTAACTTTAGCAACTTTAAAATATGCTGGCCCCCATTGTCAAGTACCCCAAATTTGCTGGGATAAGTTATTTTTTGTAAAAAATACTCCTAAATACTGTTCTGCACCACTTATACAAAAACGCTATTTAGCAGCTATTGAGCCCATTTAAAAACACCAAATACCTTCAGCAAGTCAAATCGGTGGTAACCATAGCTAACCCACATATCAGAGCATCTTTTGGGGGGTGTCAAGCTGATTTCCCCAAATCTGACAGTACTTTCCGCTCGTATAAGTTTCGCTGGGTCCTGTTTTCACCTACTTTCAAATTGAATATGGGGATACGCTGGCACACACACGATACTTTTCCGCCTGCAAAACACGCGATGTAGACAAAAAGTTCGGGAGGCGGAAAAGTATTGCGGGTCCGCTCAAATTGAATACGGCTCTTAGTCTAGAACTCTGAATCAGGTCCACAGTGATTTACCCACTGCAAAATCCCTTCTGTTTTTTCAATGAGTCCCAGTTTGCAACCCCATGTCACACGTCGTGCACTTCAAACAATAGAACAACAAGTAACAACAAGAATAACACACTAGTTGAGATGTATCAAGCCTTGGAGAGAGATAAGGTGGAGAGAGATAAAGTACCAACCAATCAGCTCCCAACTGTCAGTTTACATCAAATGACTGTTAGGAGCTGATTGGTTGGTACTTTACATCTCTCCACTTTATCTCTCTCCCAGGCTTGAAACATCTCCCCACACACACACACACTTGTCACAGTCCTGGTAGTCCCTCATTCTCAAGCTTAAGCCATAAATCAGGCTCAACTAATAAGTATTTTACTTGAGCAGTTTAAGGGGTCTATTTACTAAGCAGTGTTAGGAGACAGAGTGAAAAGTGATAAGGTGCCAGCCAATCAGCTCCCAACTGTCATTTTTCAAACAAAGCCTGTGAGATGGCAGTTAGGAGCTGATTTGCTGGTACCTTAGCACTTTTCACTCTGTCTGCTAACACTGCTTAGTAAATAGACCCCTAAAAGTTTTAATGAGAGCAGTGTTACTACAATGGTATAAGGCTGGGCCTTCATTTGGCAGTTAGAAGTTTACACATTGGAACTTTACACAGTGTTCTAGGTGTACTTCTGCAAAACTAAGGCATTCCATTTCTAAGGTCTATGTATTGAGTACACCATAATACAGCATGACTATTATTATCATCATCATCCTCCTTTCTTTATATGGCACCACAAGGTTTCCGCAGCGCCTTACAAAATACATAAACAAATGAGCACACAGAAAATAGTTATTAACAGTACAAACAATACAGTACAAATACATGATTTATAAACATTGCAGCATAATACTTAAATAAGCAGCATGGTGTCAGCAACCAAGTGTTAGGTGCTGTTTTAAATTAAAATAGAAGTAAGGGAAGGAGAAGACAATGAGGTAAGAGGGTCCTGCTCGTGAGAGCTTACATTCAAAAGGGGAGGGGGCAGACAAACAGGGTGACACAGATAGGTTGGATTGTAAGGAAGGAACATGGAGTAGTGGGTTAGGATGAGCGCTGGAAAGCTTTGAGGAAGAAAGGCATCTTGAGAGTCCATTTGAAGATTAGGAGCCAAGAAGCCAAGTTATCAGGGAATTTTGACCCAAGTCCAGGGGGACAAAAAAAGGCAGCTACTCGAGGAAATTGGAAGAAGCAACCGATGTGTAGATTAAATGAAAATAATGAAATGGAGAGTTTAGAAGGTAAGAGTAGGTGGGAGTAACCAAATATAGAAGCACCCCAACACTGTGGCAACCTCCAGTCCAGGGAGCATGAAAGAATGTGAGGCCCCCAAAGGAGATACTGCAGGAGAGGTGGTGTCACGCGGGTAAATGTAGGATTTGGTGATGGCTAGGAGATTCAAGGAGTTGGAGATGAAACCACCATGGATGGGGACCAGTTGATTATAGATAGAACTGGCTTTCCAGAGGAGACAAGAGAGAGAGACAGGGTTGGGAGGAGAGAGAAGGAGACTGTTAGGGTTGCTGTAATGTGGGGTTGAGATTGATTTAGTGCAGGAGGATAAGGAGAGTGTCGGTTTGTGGTGGACTTCTGAATGAGGAAGGGTGACAGCAGGTGGTGGGCTAGGTGGAGGTTTAGTGTGGTGTGGGTTAAGAAGAGGTGTAACTTGAAGAAAAGGGAGGGTGCAGTGCTTAGGAGTTATGGGAGATGCGGTGTAGAGGACTAGATGGGATGAGGGGAGACAGAGGGGAGGAAGGAGGGAGAGGAGAAAGTGGAGGAGACTATGAAGGGAGGAAAGAGATGGGAACCTGTGGTAGAGGAAAGTATTATGTTGCTTCTGAGTGATGGGGGGAGCAGACAAAAATAAAGACAGAGTAGATGAAAGTATTGGGAGAGAAACAGCAGTAGTAGTGATGAGAGTGAGGAATAGTACAGTTAAGATGTTAAAAAAAATCAGAAAAGTGCTGGTAGATGCAAAGGCACAATTACAAAAGTATATAATAAACAAAATAAGATTGGAGCTGTTAAAGTTAAAGGACTTTAAGGATAAAATATCCTTAAAGATGTATAGGTGTTAAACAATGGTAGATACTACAGTGGTATAGAGAGAAAGTGACAGTGGTACAGGAATAATATAAACAGTGTAGAGTAAAAAGAAAAAAAAAAAGAAAAAAAGACATACAAAATTAAAATGGAGCAAACTAACTGGTAATTGTTTGCAATGCTGAAACAGGGTGTTGGCAAAAGGTGTGTCCAGGTTATGAAATCTGGTGGCTGAGTTGCAGGGTATCCAGAGGCTCAGAAGATCCTTTTCAATTGTTTCCAAGTTGTAAAGAATTATTTTGTTGTTATCCTGTGTTCCTCCTGTTAATCTCCTGTCTAACTCTTTAAATTCTGCTGTAAATCTAATACCACTTAGAAAAAAAACACTTTGAAATAAAAAACCAATGCAGCCTTGTAACAGGCCTGCAGCCTGTGAACCTACTGAGTATATAGTCAAATATACATGTGTAGTCACTGATTGCACCCAACCCCCCAATAACCTCACCCACACCAGATACAAGTCATAAAATTCTAATACAAACAAAGAGACCCACATGTACCTAGGAGTTAATATATAGTTATATTGCCAGACCTTATGTTACTCTGGTTTTACAAATAATAATTAATGACAAAATACCTATAAAATCAGTATATTCATACAGCAATGGTATTTCTATGTCAGATGACTGGTGCCAATAGATTACCTATAAAATCAGTATATTCATACAGTAATTGTATTTCTATGTCAGATGACTGGTGCCAATAGAATACCTATAAAATCGGAATATTCATACAGCAATGGTATTTCTGTGTCAGATGACTGGTGCCAGTAGATTACCTGTAAAATCAGTATATTCATACAGTAATTGTATCTCTATGTCAGATGACTGGTGCCAATAGAATACCTATAAAATCGGAATATTCATACAGCAATGGTATTTCAATGTCAGAGACTGGTGCCAATAGATTACCTGCAGGATGAGAAGGGAAAATCAGTCATATCATCATCACTCGCTGATCACAGAGGATAAAGCTAGTAAGATCTTCTGAATAACTCTTTAAATTTCGCTGTATATCTAATACCACTTAGAAAAAAAACACTTCGAAATAAAAAACCAATGCAGCCATGTAACAGGCCTGCAGCCTGTGAACCTACTGACTAGGCATATATTACTTAATTTATAAGTAGTCTATCTGCATACAGTACATGTTAGTTGCAGAATAATCTGGGTCCTTGATCAAGCTATATGAAAATCATGCTCGTTCTAACTAGCCTGCTCACTCACTGCCGAATTCTTGGGACTATCACAGGAAAAGCAGAACTTTTGTCAGGTATGTACCTGCTTCTATGTTTTATTTTTTACTAAACTTTCTTTTGTTACAGTATCTGAACTTTTTATTTGACATTAATTTTCCATTCTACAATCATACTCACGATACAGCAAAAGAGAATGAGAGACGGATCAGTTCAGTTGCCTTAAATGAATAATAATTACATTCCCTGTCAATCAGTCAGTTACATTTAAAATTAAACATAGCTAAAACATTATTTATTGCTATTTTGCATGCATGATTTTACAACTTTACTCACAGTGCAGTGCTCTTTGTGCCTCTGCCAATTGTGACTGTTTTTCAGACTATTTTATGCCAATTCTGTTTCACACATATCAGTCAACTCTGTCAGGGGTCTAGATCAAAAATAATTTCGGCAAAGATTTTATAATTAATCTTTGAACAGGGAATGGCTGCAACTCTCAATGAGCTACATTATATTCACTATATTTAGGAATGGCAAAAAACAGATAGATAAATACAATGGGCTTAATTCATCAGTGCACGCTAGTACTGCTGAACACAGATTCCCGATGTTTGGGAATCTGCGCAGGCGCCAGACCCATTCTGCACATGTGCAGAATTGGTCTGCGAGAGTGCGGGTAAACTGGCAGCAGACTCTCAGTATTCGACAGTCTGCTGCCTTTTGGGGGCGAGGAGGGGGCGGCGATGCCCTCTTTTCCCCAAAACGGAGGTGTGTCACCGCCGTTTGGGGGGAGGGAAGAAGCCAGGATCTCCGTCAGCTGACGGAGATTTCCTGGCTTCTTCATCTCAACTGTGGCAGCTCCGTGACCCCACGGGTCACCTTTGCCTGCCGATGTCCCGCAAAGTATCCAATTCTGCGTTGGACAACGCAGCTTGGATACATAATGTAGCAGGAGGCATGATGCCACCTGCTACATTACCATATCAGCACAGACCGGATAGCTAAGCTGCTTGCGAGCAGCTTAGCTATTCCGTCTGAAGCTGAATCAGGCCCACTGGCCATACCACTTTCCTCCCTTTAAAATGACTTCAATTATCATACATAAACAGAAATTATAATAATATAGGATTTTTTATTCAATGTTAAGTGTTGCATACATTTTATTTATATTGTTATTATTTAAACAGGAACAAGATCTTAAACCCTTGTTTTTCATATTGGGTTCTCATGCACACACAACAGGTCATGTTTTCAGGATTTCTGTCTGGAGAAAAAGGCAGAATAATTACTGACCCAATAAGTAGACAGCCGTCTGTGCATGATTAAGGAAATCCTAAAAACAAGACATGTTGGGACTGAGTGAAAAACTAATTTAAGAAATACTGGCTTAGACTAAATATTGTCACTTCAATGCAATGTGGAATTAGAGATGTGTGTGGACTCTGGGCCTGATTCAGATCCACTCGCAAGCACTATGCGCTCGCATGCAGGTCGATGGTGGGGCATTGTGCACATGCAGCGTGTGCAATGCGCATGCGCAAGCTCCAGAGTGAGTGAGAAATTCACTCGCTCCGGAGCTCACTACAAACGTGGCAGCTGTCAATGTTGATCGACAACTCGCCCCATTTTATAGCCAGGGAGGGGGAGTGGCTGGCCAAATGGAGGTGTTCCCAAAGGAACGCCTGCCGTTTGAGAGTGGCCCTACCGACATCACTAGCGATGTCAGTAGTGAGCTTCCGGCTGTAGTGAGCTTCCGGAAAATCAAAGGGCTTGCGGCAGACGAGACGCTACCACAAGGGTCTCATTGCAAGCCCGATGGTCGCGACCATCGCGACCATCACCTGGCCGCTCGCAAAAGCTGTGGGTGGTCACCCACAGCTTAGCAATCGGCCAGGAGGGCAGTTAATTAAAGAAAAAGCGGCCACCCTGATTCAGAGTGAGCGCTCTCTTTTTGCAAGTGGCTCTGAATTAGGGCCACTGTGTTTAGGTTTTAGCTCTGGTTTTGATTCTAAACCCATCTTGGTGTTTTGGTTTTGGCAAAAATCACCCAGATGTGTTTTGGTTTGGGATCTAGATTTAATTTAAAATGGTCAATAATAGATAAAATTATGTCATATTAAACAGTTTTTGTTCCTACATTAGGATTTATGTAATTTTAGTTCTTATACAGTCATTTACATTCAATTGTCCAGTGGCCACCTCACAACTGTCATTATTTTCACCAATATTGGCCAAAGGCTGCAATGAGCTAGTTGGCTAAAATTAGTGACAGAGATGATGGTAAAAAGAAATGGTAGTTTAATACAAGTTATGGGGCAGCACAGATGGTGTAATGGTTAGCATTACTGACATACTGAGGTCGTGGGTTCGATTCCTACTACGGCCCTAACTGTGTGGCGTTTGTATATTCTCCCTGTGCTTCCGTGGGTTTCCTCTGGGTACTCCGGTTTCCACCAACACTCCAAAAATATACTGGTAGGTTAATTGGCTACCAACAAAAATTAACCCTAGCGTGTAAGTATTTGCGTGTACCTGTGTAGGGAATATATAGATTGTAAGCTCCACTGGGGCAGGGACTGATGTGACTGGCCAAATATTCTCTGTAATGTGCTGCGGAATATGCGATGAGGAAAATAAGGACACAAAGGTCACTTGACAATGTAACTATAAATGTCACAGTAGGCCTTGCCCAAAATTAAAATGGTTTGAGAAAAACAAGAAATTTCTTCTAATACTCAACATTATTCAGCTTCTGTAACATGCAAAGGGATAGTGAGAATGAGGAGTACTCATGGGCATGAGTTGGTACCATTGATGGCTGCAATACTTTGACACAATCAACATCATCCTCATTTTCATGATCAATTAGAACACATTTGTTACTGTTACCCTCATAGTTGTCAGATCCACAATTATCCTCCTCAAACTGTTGCACATTAGCAATTACTACGGCAACATCCTCATGTTTTCTAATGGTTGAGAAATTGTTGGAGGAGGCTGCTCTGCAAATACAGTGTCAGATACTGAAATATCTGACTCACACATAGCAACCATGGACACCTTTGAATACCCAGCAGGGATCTTCTGTGAATGCCCAACTAGGCTATCAATCACCCATGTTTTGCAACTTGCTATGAAACAGGTGATACTAGACAACAATTTGTTCTACCACCTACAGTAACTACCAATAACAAAAGGGCGGAGTCTAAAATACTGTTGGATATTCACCAGGAAACCTTGAAATTAGATTTGGGATTTGATGCAGAACAGATTGAGGCCATCATTGTTGGTTCCTCATGTAAGACTTGTCGCCCTTTTCTGAGGAATTGAACTAAGAGAAAAGAAACTGTTTTTCGGGAGGAGATTCGGACCCACAAGGGATAATATACAAAAAATTGGGCTTACGGAGAGACTGCACATTCCTAACTAACCAAGGATTGGTTTTTAATACATCTTTTAATTTATTGAGTATTGTGTCTGTTTTTCTGGTTAACATGCTGCTGACAAGCAGGTCTATTGTTTTCAGTCCAAATACGACTGAATACACACTTACAAACATGGTTACATACACCATTAAAATGGGGCCAAACACTATTCTTAGTAAATTTACCCCTTAAGAGTGAAGTCATCTGTAATCACCAGATAATATCACCCTGCACTATGGAAACATAACATTTTCTATTGGTGGGTGGAGGGCACATTGGGCCCTATCTCCCAATACTGGCCCACATGTGGGAACACCCTTGTTTTCTTAGAGGGGAGTGTCATCTGTCAAATAAATTGGGGTGTCCTCATTTATTACATTTTTACTGTATTTGGCATACCAAGAAACGTGTGACATTTATAGACTGTACATTTTTCATGCATGGATTTAATTGTTTTCTGATTCAGTCAAAGATGTTACATATGCTATATATCATGGTTTACATTACTCATTTTGAAAATATTCCATGTCCCAAGATAATATAGATCTTTAATTAGACAATGACAACTTGCTACCTAGAGAAATGATGAGAATCATACCTGTCAATAATTTAAGTTTCTTTTACAGTGGGAAAGCAGTTTGGCCTTGGGATGATTATATGTGGTTTGGGTATACATTGGAGCATGGCTTAGGCAAATTATTGGATTTGCTTAAATTGTCCTAATTTTGCAATTGTTAATGTTTACAGTTATACAAGAATGAAAACCATTGGGGTCTGGACTGCTGCTTGTATGCCATCATGTTATTGCAGAAAAGGTGACATTCCTGCATATGTTTTGTAGGCAATATGTTATTTTTTTAAGTTAAAAACTATTTGTAAAGAAGTCATTAATATATTACAGCAAATATATCAAACAGTACATTTCACCTATACATGGTGTAATCAGTCATAGTATGCACTGAACCAGTATCTGTAATAATGCCACCAAGAACCAGTAACATATCTGATGCACTTGAAGACCAATATTCATTAAGAAGACCATGATATGAAAGAGAATACAAGTAAGGCAATTGCCCTAGGTTGCAGGTTTTTTAATGACCAGAGGGATTAAAATAAAAAAAATGAAAAGTTTATATACTGAAG
The DNA here is from genome assembly GCA_031769625.1 of Taudactylus pleione. NCBI lineage: Eukaryota > Metazoa > Chordata > Amphibia > Anura > Myobatrachidae > Taudactylus > Taudactylus pleione. The sequence goes on from JAUIMM010000099.1 coordinate 2,658,949, forward strand.
TCAAAACCTCCACAAATTAAGTATATTTGCAATGGAAATAAGGGAAGATTCTGCTATAATGGTTATACTGTATATAATAAATGAAACAAAACAAGGAAAGGGGTAGGGGAGAATATCGTAGCACAGACTAATAAAGAGAATGATCTATCATGAAATAGAATAACCACTATACCTGTTATAAGTTAGAACATATCTAGAATGAATATACTGGGGCAGTGGTGGTGCTCACTAGAGTCACTAGCATTGATAAGAACAAACAGAAACGGAAAAACTCTGTGTTGTGAGCACTCTTGGGTATTTATACAAGGTTAATACATAACTTTTAATACATAATAAACAAAAATAAAATAATGCCCTATATAAGCTCCTTTAAAGAGTGGTATAGAAAAGTACGATACTAGAAAAAGCTGTATACAGTTTATACTGTTCACATTGGTATAAATAAGCATATACATATAACCGGTACATACATGTGATTAAAAAAGGAGAAAAAACTCCTTATACATACAAAGACAGTCAACAATTGAGAACATTTAATTGCGTAAGCAGAACAGTATGCTCTAATTTTCTAACAGTTCAACAATACTGTCAAGTAAAAATCTATTAGATCGACACCTGGCGAAATATTAGCTAGAATAATATTCATACCATCCACAAACCAATCATGGCATCATAATGGTATATGCAGTCAGTATTAGGTAGATGAAAATATCACACAAAATAGCCTCAAAGGGAAGTAACAGATTAGTCAGGAGACAACAAAAATTGCTGCCAGTAACTCAAATAGTTCCCACTTGACCTGAGGTCATCTGTGAGAGTATTAAAGAGTCAGTAGCAGACATTGTCCCTTAGAATGTAAAGAGTGAATGATACGTTTCTCAGAGTGAGTCTCAAATCCCTGGACGTCTTACTCAAGCATAGAACGTGCAGCGAAAGGACCATATATCTGAGCTAGTAGCCATACAATCAGAGAGATACAATAGTAAGAAGCTATTACTATACACCTATAAATGATAGTATATCATGTTTCATACAAAATCACAATTTGTGTAATTGCAGTTTGTGTAAATTAAACCATCAAAAATCAAAGGTTTCATTATCTCAGTCATGCCAAAATGATTCCGTATTTCGGAATATTGCGTATTTCGGAATATTTGGATATGGGAGACTCAACCTGTACAAGCCTTTTCTCATATTAGTGAATCAAATAATATGGCCTATGTAAAATGCCTTTTTACAGTATATCCAAATGATTTTCTTGTAGAAGACACAAATGTATCCTGTTAATATTAAAACTTAAAAACCTTTTGTTCTATTTGGAGTACACTGACAAAAAGAGACAGGTGTCAAATAGTAAAAAAAATTAGAGATGTGCGGTTCAGTTTTACTCAGATTTATTCGGATATGTTCAGATCTTAAAAATGGCATTATATTGGCTATCTGGCTGTCACGTGTTTTGGATAGCAAATAAGAGATATCAGAACTAATCTGAACTTGTGATAATTTGCCAATAAGAACCGAATAAAACCGAACCCGCACATCTCTAAAAATAAATATTTTTTTTTCTATTACATTATGCCAAGAATATTTTATCAATATTGGTGTAATAATACTTTTTATTATTTTTTTGTATTAATTAATTAATTGATTCATTCATTCATTCACAACCTGCATATGTATAGTAGTGTATGGTCCCCAGAATATTGCAGTAGTTCAAACCTACATGTTTTATTGGTATGACCAATATTCTAAATTTCTATTAAAAACGCCTTCGCAAAAATATTCGTGCAGTTTATAAAATTGTTGTCTGTAATTTGTGCAAGTAACAGGTGTACTTTTAATTAATAAAATTGAACACATTTTGGTATTGTAGTTTAAATTGAAACTCTTTTGTAGCAATATACCTCTATACTGTCAGTGTTATAGCACCGAATATAAGATACAGTAATTTAGACAAGTGCTTGCCATGAGTTTACAAAATTAGTAATTTATAGAAAATGTTACAAATTATGTTGGAATAATGTGTACTATGGAGTTCTTAAAAAATTAGAAAATCAAGTTATAGGGACCCAATTCATGGCCAATATAATTATATCAACACATTTAAGATGTCTGGTGTTTCAAATGTAATTAATTATAAAGAAATTTAAATTCATGGTAGCATTCATATACATTTCAAGAGATTAGTTGTGGAAAAAATATTAATTTGATGATCAAATTTCAATCTAAAATAAACAATGAAATAAATTCAAAAAGTTAAATAAATATATTGATTACACTAAAAAGTATATAAACAATATGGGAGAGTACTTAAGTCCAGTTCATGCTGTGTATACTGTAAGTTTATCACTTAGTGGTCCTAAAATGATACACCTTGCTGAATTAGGAACAACTTGTAACACACAGAAAATTAGAGCCTTGATCACAGAAGAAGCAGAAAGTTTCTAAGTGGCCACCTATATATATTTTTTACTTATGTCTTAAAGGCAAAAGGAACAAATAGATGAATGCTTTTATCAATGGATAATGGTTGCTTTTAAGAACAGCACTTTTCATTGCATGCTTCTCCAGCTCTCTCCAATCAATACAGTACTGACACATTTTGTCTAATTGTTATAACTTTTTCAAAGTTTACATGTTTTATACACATTATGCCATTAATTTCTATTTGATCATATACTGTAGATCTGTTTCATTTGTTAAAGGGGACTGACTAAATTTTTGTTATTTTATTTTTTTATTATCTGAGCACAGTTTATTCACTACATTGCCTGAATTTGTAGTGATATATACCAATATAATCATATGTAAAATACACAAACACACTTTATAGGCCTTATGTAATAGCGTGCGAGATGCAGGAATCTGTGCAATTCTTTAAAGTTTCCGTAACCAGAATTTTTAAAGAAGCAATACATTGAAAGGCAAAATCTGCTTGGTTTTGCCTTTTACATTATTGCCACTTTAAAAATATAGGCTAACTCAACCGGATCCATGCGCCTGCCTGCATCTCACAAGTTATTACATAAGGCCCTACTACTGTATATGGAATCGGTATGAAATACCGCCGGCTGACAGATGAACAGATCCTGGCAGTGGCAGCCCGACAGCGCTGGAAATCCCGATCGTCCTCAGGTAAGTAATACCTAACCTAACCCCCCTAACTCTAACCCTCCTTAGGGGTGCCTAACCCCAACCGCCCCCCCAAGTGCCTAACCATAATCCCCCCTGTAAGTGCCTAACCCTAACCCCCCCTTCCCTGATGCCTAAACCTATGTCCCCCGTGGGGGTGCCTAACCCTAAGTACCCCCAAGGGATGCCTAACCCTAACCTTCCCTCCCCCTAGTCTAACCCTAACCCTTCCGAGGGGGTGCCCAACCCTAAGTCCCCCCTGGGTGCGCTAAACCTAACCCCCCCCCGTGGCTGTCCGCTCGCGGCGCCCGGCATCCCTTCGGTCGGGATGCCGGGCGCCTGTCTCAAGGCGTCAGGAAAATGACAGGCATCTAGATATAGATGCCTGTCATTTAACCCACGCCGGGATAAAGCAGTCGGGAATCCGGCTGTCGGGATCACATCAGCTGGTTTCCCGATTGCATCCCCTGTATATATGAGGGATTTATTCACCAGACAAAATAGGGAATTACAAGAATTATTATTATTACTAATTATTTATAAGATACCACAGATTTCTGCAGGGATGTAAAGAACAAAGATACAAAACTTATCCAAAGAAATATCCTGATGATTCAATTACATGTTAGTGGTTCTGTTTTCCACACTTATCCAGACAATGATAATTAGGACTGGAAGCCTATTCCCTATAAACAATGGGGGAGGCTATGCTGAAAATGCTGAATTTTAAATCACGATGATTCCTCAGTGATGTCGCTAATTGCTAACAAATTGATAGATTACATTCTAAGATGCCAATCCCAAGATCAGGATCGATGGGATCCCGGAATTTAAAGTGAAAATGCTGGGATTTTAATCCCGGGATTGGTACCTCCAATTCCAGGATTTTCAGTATTACTCATGCCCACATTCTCTTCAGCTCGGGGGCAGCGCTGAACACTAGTTCCGTCAGCTCAGACCCTGCCCCTGGGCCACCTATGGCTGTGCGGCTGCATGTGATGTCATAGGGGACACACTGCACAGACACAAGCCAGCCCGCCACTTATACAGCTGTGCACACCTGCCCACTCTGTAGGAGTCTGCTGTGGGTGGCTGGCAGCTATTAAGAAGAAGCCTGTCTTGCTACTCCCTGGACCTGGTCCTTGTCGTCTGAGGCTAGTGGCATGCGGATCGAAGCCAGTATAGCCTGAGAGGGGGAGAAAGTGGAGAACTGTAGTAGAGGACAGTGGTACAGGATGAGTCAGGTAAATGAATGACACAGTGTCTGTCACTGTCATTGTCAACACAGCCTGGTGTTTTGTCAGTGTGGGCTGGTGGGTGCTGGTCTGGCTGGGGGGGGGGGCACAAGATGAAAGTTATTTTCTTCCTGTGGGGGGTATGAAAGGTTTATATTTTTCCTGTGGGGCTGCTGCTGGGCCATGAATGTTATGTTATTCCTGTGGGGGGCAAATTGGCAATGTGGGTGTTATTTTTCCTATGGGGGACAAGGACAATGTGTGTGTTTTGCTTTGCTTTTTTCATTGATCAACTCAATACCGGGTATGAGGTGGGATTGGCTTCCCTAATTCTTAGTGATATCATTGGTTTGATAGAATTAGTCTCTAGTGAATTATAAATTGTGTTCAGAACATAAAATGGCTGCATCCAGAATATATAGATGAAAGGTGCACTTTATAGCAGGGTTTCCTAACTCAATCATCAAGACACCCTAACAGTTCAGGGGGGATGTACTAAAGGGGAAAATACTGTAAACCACCAAAAATACTGTTTTCTGGGATTTCACTGCATTTTCCATACGTACAAAGCACCAGAATGCAATGCATTCCGGTGCTTCATCCCGGAGGGTAATGCCATCTTCAGGGTGATGTTACCCAATAGAAGCCTATGGGCTTCTTATCAGTATGCCTCCCCTAAGAGGGGTCCAATTGGATCCCTCACATCTCCCCCCACTGCCCGAGTCCTTCTGAAGGACACCAGAGGGACTTCTGGGTGTTAAACCTGAAAGTCCCTCAAGCCGGGGGCATCACAACTAACAGCTTTTATCAGGAGAGCTGTCCTTTGTGATATTCTAGGTACATCGTGGTAATCAACCGCGGTATGTACCCGGAAAAGAGGCAGGATGTTCAGCACCATGGATTCAATGTTTTGAACATCTCGCCCCAGGTTTTAAGACTATCTATGCTTGTGCACAGATGGTATAATCAAACTGCCTGAGGTACTAATTAAGTCACCTGTGCTTAAGCATGAATATCCTAAAACCTGGACTGTTAGGGCACCTTGACGACTGAGGGCCAGATTCAGACCCGGTTGCAAGCGCTGAGCGCTCGCAACCGGGTTGATGGTGGCCCAGAGCGCATGCGCACGACGAAGCCGACTCCGTCGTGCGCATGCACAAGACCCTGGTTAGCGACGGGCAATCTGTCACTCTGGGTCTCACACCAAAGGGGGCTCTGTTTGAGCTGAAAGCTCTCTGGGGCTTGCGGCCACGAGACCCTACCACAAAAGTCTTGTCGCAAGCCTGATGGTCGCGATGGTCTTGACCATCGCGACCATCATCCTGGCCGCTCACAATAGCTGTGAGTGGCGACCCACAGCTATGCGAGCAGCCAGGAGGCTGCTCCATAAAAAAAATAAAAAAAAACGCCCTGATTCAGAGCAAGCCCTCTGTCCGAGCGTCCGGCTCTGAATCAGGGCCTGAGTTTGCAAACCACTGCTTCAAGGCATTATTATATCAGTATTTTGAGTAAACACCAATAGAGGCTTGTTCTAAATAAATAGTAATATACAAAAAAAGATATTAGGAAAGTAAGGATGAATGTAAAATAATTTTTTTATGCATTCATAGTGTCAAGTATAAAAGTGTGGCTCCCATTAGGTTTAGCTTCCTCAGTGGATCCACTGATAATAAATAGGCCAAATTGTTTCTATCACTAATAACATGGATGGTCCAAATACATGCTGTGATTATGCAGATAGAAACACATAGCATAACGAAGATTCCTACTAGTCTTTTATATTAACATTTTGTAAGTCTGGGGACCTAGTAATGCATCCTGTAATGCAATGTTCCTCTAATTCTCTAAATAGTTTTACATGCAGTAAATAATTTCCAGCATTAAATATTCATATTGCTCATTAAATTATTGTAATTGCATAGTCTTATGTTTTATTCAGTTATCCAGTGCTCACAAACAGTCAAAGATGAAGTCAATATTTAGTCAATAGAACCCAAGTGCTCTGATAAATTATTAAATTCAGGGAATCTGAATGAAAAATGTTCTTATTACCAGTGTATGGTATTTATTATCACTTGTTGTACTGAGAGTCGCAGAACACAGTTGTCTTTTTAAAGTGGACAGCTCAAAGTGGAAATAATCTAATTAGTATGATGAATAATAGATATTTATGTGACATTTATCTATAACAGTAGTTCCCAAACTTTCTTGAATCAAAGTGCTTTAGAGTCTAGCATTTTCTTTTCATGGTACACCTAGGACAAAAGCTAGCTATTGAGATAATAGGCAAACATTTTTTTAAAATAAAAATATTCTTACCTGTCTTCCTTTGGTTCTGTTATATGGTGGTGAAAAATTCTGGTTGTCCACGTCAGGTGCGTATCTATAATGGGTGCAGTGTGTGTGTGAGGGGCACACGGGTCCCTGGGTCCAGGGGGGCCCCGCACCGCACACCCTGCACCCATATTATTTTAAACTTACCTGTCTGTGGTCCCGCGTCGGGTGTCAGCGCTGCTCAGAACACAGAAAAATGGCCGTCATGGCCATTTTTCCGATGCTCTGCGCATGTGTAGTAGACTCCGGGCACACTCTTGTGCCCGGAGTCTACTAATGCTCCGGTGGCTGGCCAGCTGCGTCAGTCGGCTGCCGGCCACCAGGGAGAGAGGAGGGGGCCCGGCACAGGGAGTGCACACGGACCTCCTCCTCTCTTAAGACGCCCCATGTCCACGTAGCTTCTGATTGGTAGCCAACTGCACTGGTTTTAACTACCACATTAACCAGAAGAGCAGGAGGAGGAGAATGGATTGGGTGTAGGATGCACAGGTGCACAATAAGTAGTTAAACCTTTGTAAATGACCATGTGCTGCCTCTTTAAGGCAACAAGAAGAATGCTGTAAAGATATCTATCTATCTGTCTATCTATCTGTCTATCTATCTACAGTATATGTGAAATCTATGATAGATAGATAGATAGATAGATAGATAGATAGACAGACAGACAGACAGACAGACAGACAGACAGACAGACAGACAGACAGACGGACAGACATGCTCTGGAAGAAAGTAAAGCTTCTGACAGCATCTAACAGAACTTTTTACACACTTACCAATCTGCAGCCAGTGTAATAGCAGTTGGTGGGTCGTCTGTACACACATGCAGATGCACCAATATATATTTCAGCTATATCAGCATTGGCTGTGCTGCAGGGCTGACCTGATACTGTATGTCTGTGAAAGACGATGTTCACATCCGCCAATGCACTCATTTACGTGTATCGTTCATCGATTGAATGATATATCGACAAGTGTGTATCCAGCATAAGTGTAAAGGAACATTTTGTTTAGCATTGAGTAAGGGAGGAGGACTGCATATACTGAAAGACATTCCTGCTTTGGGCTGTAGTGCCTTTTGGACAGGTATAATGCACTGGGGCTTGCAGTTGTCAGAAATATCAGTACTAGTTTAACCAACAGGAGCTCTATTACACCACCATGCACCTTTTAGGTGGGGAGATGTGTGTGTAAAAACAATTCAATGATTAAAATGCAAAATGTGACATAAAAACCAAATGGAATTTCATTATCCCCTTAACAACTTACCTTATTCAGTGCATGTATCAGGTGCCAACAAGCAGAAAAAAATTATAGGCTGAAAGGTATGGGCATTAGGCAAGACAATGGCAGTGCCAGCTGTGATGGACAAGTGGTCCTGCAAAATAGCGGCAAGGCTGCATTCAAATAAATCAGAATGTGGCTGCATCTGTGTATAGATTTGATGAAAAAAGGTGCATTTGCAAAAAAACTAAAATATATAAAATCAATCAATCATTCAATAAATAAATAAATATTATTGTACCAGGAAAACCTCTACTTACATACAGGCTCAAGCCAGCTTAAGGAGCTACATAGTGGTTATATTTAGCAAGATACAGCACAATAGCTTGTGGAATTGAAACATATTACTGTACTGTAGCTACTAGTTACAGAGGAAACGCTTGACATGCAGAGATGTCATTCATCATTCTATTATCATAGGTTGGAGCACAAACTGAGAATTTCTGCTTCCCAGTGGTTTTACTGTAATTAAAACATAATTATACTGATCTTTCAGAATTACACAGGATTACATGCTTCGTCATTCCTATTCTTCAAGAAACATATTTTCTTTTCAACCGAAATTGCCTGTTCTACACTGTTACCCTTTTGCACTCTCACTGCTTGCTTTACCTGTCGTCTAAGTTTATTTCCCTTATAATTTTATTAACCTTGATTTATATAGTGCCAGCATATTACATATTGCTTTACAAAGGATAATTCATATTTTGCATATTTACCTGTCCCAGTGAAGCTTACAGTCTAATCGCTATAGTTACTGAGTAGAAGGAACTACAACAGAAATAATATGAAATGTAATGGTTTTGTATTCATTATCATTACTGTTTTAAATCCCACATATAAGACAGCAGAAAATCGTCAGCTTTGGATGAAACCCATGGCCATAGAAGTGCAAGTTAATGATACTAACCACTGCATCACCGTGTCATCTTAAATAATATAATGATATTCACATGTAATTAGTGACTGAGTCGAATGCATTTTGGACCACTTTCTATTGCCAGAATCCACCGTGTATGCAGAAATTTAATGTGGCTGAATGAATATGGAAGTCTATCCCGTCCACTGTTTCCACGTCTGTAGCTACAGTCACAGTCGTCAATATCTGAACTTGAATTGCATTCACACCATGCTGTGTGCAAATGACCTTCTAAAACAGGCTTCTTTTCCGCACGAATAGTAATACATAATATTAACACTGTTATACTGTTTTAACAATGTTGTTATTATGTGTTACTAAGCTTAATATTATATTATACTGATTAATACATCTGATTGGCTGTTTATTCCTATTTAATGAATGCTGTATGACCCTGGGCCAGCCCTCTGATGAAGTCTTGATGAAGAAACATGTAGAGGTGTGGCTGGCGTGTTCCTGGTCTTATGTGAAGGTGACCAGTAAATTGTCCATAAAATGTATGGTATTTTATGCTGTTGAATTCACTATGTTTTTCCTGCCACTGTTGGTACACACATGTTTAATTTGTTTATTTGACTGCGTATTAAAATGATCTTTTAATGCACTATGAGGTGCCCCCTCGTTCTTTCAACCTTCTAGAAATATTGTTACCTGAGACGTGGATTCAGGATATTGTGGGGAGGACACCGGATCAATTTAAGGAGTTTCATTGCTAGTTGGGCATACAGATTGGCTGTGGAATTCATTCAGACCTGTGGGACCAGCTCCTGTGTTACAAGCAAGTCATTCTGGAACTGTTAGTTCCACAAGGACTTTGTAAAGTGGGCTGTACTAGCGCACTGACTTTTTTGTTTTATATATATATATATATATATATATATACAGTACATATATATTGTGATAAGGTCGGGGAGGGGGTCACTCTCCTGGGATAGATGGACACCACCTTACACACAGCACCCAGGAAATAGCACTCCAGTCATGGACTTTCGTACAAGCTGATCGGCGCCAGTTTTTATTGTGCAATATCAATAATCAAAGAAACAAAACATAAAATAAACCCTAGCCTGGCTGAGCACTAAGTAGACAGTAAGTTCCATCACTAACAGAACACTAAATAAATCCCCATCCACAGTACCTTCTGGTTTGTAGCCAACAGTGTCTCAGAGCAAGCTAACCTGCGGGCCTGCTCTTACAGGTATGCGACACTCAGCCCTAACTAAACCCAGCATAAATCAGCCACTTCCAGGTACAAGCCCTAATGAGCCTGCTGCCAGGCTGAAAGGCCTAACACCTGGAGTGGCCTGTGGATGGAGCCCTCCCTCTACTCACATCCACGCCCCCAGGACCGATTCCGGCTCTTCACAGAAGCCGACATTTCTAGTCTGCTTTATCCAACAGACTTCTCCTGGGGGTTTTAAAAGACATAAGACAGGAATCTGGGACAGATCTAGAGGCCATTCCACACTTCTCCAGTGCTTCTATCACAATATATATATATATATATATATATATATATATATATATATATATATATAAAAAATATAATTTACCAGTATGGATATTTTTCCAGGCATACACACTACACTCACTAGATGTGGCTTTTAGAGAGTTGTGAACCAAGTACAGGTGAATCTGCACATTCATACATTATCATACAATCTCTATCTTTGTGACAGATTGTCACTGCTATTATCTTTTTTTCATGAATACCACAGTAATAGATGATAGACTTATTACTACAAAGCAATGTGATGAATATGAGGTATCAGCCATTTTTCAGTTGAGCTGCAGCAAGGATTTTATTTGAAGACACTGAATCACTGGCATTTGATGTTGATACTCCTTCTGAAGTATATACTGATTTGTAGCAATAGATAAGAATGTTCTGATGAGCTCCACTTTCACAGAATGACAAAGACACATACCATGCTGTTTGTTATATATTAAAAACTAACCTGCATTGATATGTAATAATGCTGAATTTATTAAAATTATACTATAATTGAAACCACTAATAGTTTGGCCTCAAACTATTATCACGCAAGAGATCAGATTAATTTACTTAGTGTCGGGTTGTAAATTCAACACCTCTTTTCGTGTTCATGCCCGATATTTAAAAGGGCAGTGTTTTTACTGGTCATGTCTTTCTAGTAACAGCACTGCCCTTTTAAATATTGGGCATGAACATGAACAGAAGTCTCGGGTTTTACATCCTGATACTTAGGGGCATATTTACTAAAGTGCGGGTTTTTAGAAGTGGAGATGTTGCCCATAGCAACCAATCAGATTCTAGCTCTTATCTTGTAGAAGGTGCTAGATAAATGTTAAGTAGAATCTGATTGGTTGCTATGTGCAACATCTCCACTTCTAAAAGCCAGCACCTTAGTAAATAAACCCCCAAGACTCTTGTGGCAACTCCAGAGGTGGAACTGCAGTGCATTACAAAATTCAAATAGGGGAGCCACACCAACTGCCACCCCAAACGCTGCCAAATATTGTTGGCCGGGATTCACTGGCAGTTGGTGTGGCTCCCCTATTTGAATTTTGGACTGAGCTGCAGCCCTACCTCTGGAGCCGCCACTGGTCATTACTGTACATAAGCAAGTTCTTAACTATGACCCTAATACTGATTAGCTATCTACAGTATGTTGCAAGCTTCAGAAAATGACTTTATAGATGATTTGTTGATGTTTTGGAAAAGTACATTTAAAAGTGTTAAACAAGACCATATAATATGGAATACACAAAGGCACATTTGAAGTTGGACATTAATTTTTTATTTTTTTTGCATAGGATACGTAATTCAGTAATGTGCATAACCACCAACAATGCCTACACATATGTCCATGTGTAGATTTTTGCCTGTAGATGTGGAACTGGGGCAGTCTAAAAAAAAAGGAATGGTTCTGGTTCTGTAAGGTGATTTTCACTGCAGCCTATAGAGAACATAAGTGCCCAAATTATTCCAAAGGGGAATGTGTAAAGAAATCTAATTCTGGTCTTATAGTATAGGTTGGATAATCAGGGTATTCCTTGTTACTCACTACTTGTGAGCTTTTTCAAACAAAAGCAGAGATCACACTATATAACCTGAAACAGATATTTTATTAAGACGTTAGAATTATATCTGAGTTGTTAATATTACATTTCTCAGTAATAACTCAAGAACATATTATATTTTGTGATTATTAGTAAAACTAAAAATTGTCAGAATTAAAAAAAGTACTGCAAAATGCATTGCCTGCTAAGGATAAGTGGCATGAGAACAAAAAGGAATAGGAAGGATTCTGCACAGAACCTGGATAGGCTCATTGATGTAAACCAACCATATAACATTAATAAACTAATGATGTCATCGATTATTGTTGGTGGTGCTCCCAAAGCCCAATAATACATATGTTCAGACAAAAAAGGAGAAAAAAGTAGGGCTAGTTGCTGGGGCACTCTTTTTTTGAATAGTGATACATATAATAAATATGATAAAATGTAACTTTTATTATTAATCAATAAAATAAAGCGGTAACATACTGTTTGGTTTTAGTTGACAAATGTTATGAATTAATCACCCGTCAAAAACAGATCTCATTCAAATAATGAGATCTAGTGGCGAGATATTATTGAATTCTGCATTCCATTTAGAAAAGCTCAATACAGATAATTGACACTATACAAGTATGATTGTAACATAATTATTCATAATGTCTTGACCTGTGCAAAAAATCATGTAATCCCAAGAATTCTTATTTAACCTACAGCACCTGGTATTCCCAAGAGGTCTCCCTTCCAGGTACTGACCTGGCCTATTACTGTTTAGCTGACAAGATCAGACAAGATTGGGCAAATCAAGTAAAGTATGGCTGTAGGTGTGCTTGAACAGGGAAAAAATTGCACAATGCTTGGTCAATGCAAAATTAGAATAAAATAAAATAAAATTGAATGTAGGACTAGTAGGATGTATAGTCCATATTGTTAATAGATTATAATGTTCAAAGAAAAGGAATTCATAAGCAAACTTTTATTTATTAACGTAGATATATATATATATATACATTGTGTCATTATATAGTTTGATGCAGACAATGACATATAACGGGACATTAACATCAGATTATCACATAGTTTTGCATCAAGATAGTCATATATAGTCTCATGTACATAAGAGATCAATTCAGTTAATATATGTCCAATATCAGTTAATATCTCACTGCGTTTACCTTGGTGCACAATTTAGTATGTATCAATTATATGGTATCACTTTTTAATCCAAAAAGAATGGTAATATATACACCATTATCACAAGGTTCAAACTCAAGCTGACTCCATGCATTCAATGACATATAAGGAGTATCAACATCAGAGTATCACATAGTTTTATATCGCGATATTCCTATATGTTCTCATGTATATAAGAGATCAATTCAGTTAATATATGTTACAGTTTCAGTTAATGTAGAAGATTCCATTCAGTTTCTTTTAGCTACATATTGCACATAGGATGGAGATTGTTACTTATTGAATTGTATGTTCTATGTTTCATTATCTATGTTTATTCATTTTTAAATAAAAGAGCAACAATTGACTCTTCAATTGTGTCAGTTTGATAGCTCTACTTTATTTTATTTTGTCTTTTGATCATGTGGTACAGAACCCTCTAGTGACCTGCCATAGATACAGTTGATATTGGGATCATTTGACAGCGAACCTTGTGCTTTTTTCATATGATTCTGAATAAGGCTCTTATGGTGGGAACACAGCAAAACGATGAGCAATTGGGATGATGGTTGGGACAAATTCCCTTCGTCCAAGACCATCCATGATTGCCTGTACACACTGTGCAAATTAATGAACAACAGAACGATATCTCGTTCCATCCTCCATTAAACTGCACCACCTCGTACATGATGTGCCAAATGTAATAGGGTGAGAGTTTAGAAAATGTGAGAGTTTAGCAGTAACCTCTTACACTTTTTAACCTCGGCCAATGTAATAGAGTCCGAGAACAGGCAAACTCGCATGTTTTTAGACTCAAAAAACTCTCATGATTTAAACTCTCATCCAGATGTTTTCCCATTTTGAAGATGAAACTCGGCCAATGTGAGAGCTTACTGCTAAACTCTCACATTTTCTAAACTCTCACCCTATTACATTTGGCACAGTATCTTTTGATTATCTGTGCAGCAAGAAATTGTGTAAGACCCTGTGAGTGTGCAATTGTGCATACACACTGCACGGTATGCACGGTTTGTAGTTCCAATTTGCCTGGAAATGACAAATATCATCCTAGTGGGTCCCTAAACGTAGAGACCTTCAGACAATGAAGGTACAATTACGGCATACTCATCACTGGGATGTAGTCGGCAACCCAGCAGTCAGGATGGCGGTGGTCAGAATGCTGGTTCCAGAATGCTGACTGCTGACATCCCAGTGGTAAGTATTAGGGTTGGGGAGGGTTGGTGTTAGGCACTAGGGGGAGGGTTAGGGTTATGCTGTGGAGGGGAGGGCTAGGGTTAGGCTGTGGGGGAGGAGGGTTAGGGTTAGCATGTGGAGGGGAGGGCTAGGGTTAGTCTGCAGGGGGGGATAGGGTTAGTCTGTGGAGGGGAGGGCTAGGGTTAGGCTGCGGGGGGGAGGGTTAGGGTTAGGCTGTGAGGGGGGGTGGTTAGGGTTAGGCTTTGGGAAAGGTGGGCTAGGGGGAGGGTTAGGATACTTGCCTAATCTTTTCATAATTCTGACTGTCGGGATGCCGCTGTTGGTATTCTGACTGCTGGCATCCCCACCATCGCATCACGCACCCAACCATTGCCACTAACTGTACATCAACCATATAATATTATGCCTGATGTTATATACGGTACGCGGTCTGAATCCCGATGCTGGAATCCTGACAATTATCAGAATACTGGCGCCGGCATCCCAACCGCCGGGATCCCGAAGGTAAGTACTGGGGTTAGGGGGAGCTTTAGGGTAGGAGTTAGGGTCAGGCATTAGGGGCAGGGTTATGTTTAGGCTGCAGGGGGGGGTTAGGTTTAGGCTGCAGAGGGGGGTTAAGTTTAGGCTGCAGGGAGGGAGGATTAGGTTTAGGCTGCAGGGAGGGAGGATTAGGTTTAGGCTGCAGGGAGGGAGGATTAGGTTTAGGCACTAGGTAGGAGGTTTAGGTTGCGGGAAGGGAGGGATAGGGGTAGGGTTAGGGGTTAGGTTAAACTCACTTACCTGGATGCGTCGGGATTATAACCTGGTCAGGATTCTGCCCCCAGGGATCCTGAGTCCTGGCATCCCATACCCATCCCGTTTTATGCTATAGTGCAGAATATATATTTTGTCTTCTCTGAATTTAAATATCTTTTATGATTGTGTGAGTTAAAACAGTGCATAAAGAGAATATTTGTGAGCCTGCTCGCCTGCTGCCAATGCTAAGCTTTTGCATACTGCAGTGTTACTTTGATGAGTACATTTCTGTATTCTTATAAAGCACCTTAGCTTTACATTTTTGCAGCATAACTGTAACCTGCTGTTTTGCCTGTTAATACAATGTTGCAGATTCAATTCCTGATTGAAAACCTTTGCATCTGTATGTAATCACTCCTGTGCTCTTTATGTACTTATGCCTTGGGCACTCTATTGCTAAAATGTAGAAACTTTGTTTTATTTCTCACATTAGCCTTACATTTGGGATTCACTGACTGCAGATTGATTGTTATTTACATGCCTTGCTATGACGGATTGGGTATGGGATGCCAGTACTAGGGATCCCAGTAGGCAAAATCCTGATGCTGGCATCCCGATAGGATTAGGATACTGACACATGTAGGTAGGTATCCTAACCATCCCCGGTACCTAAACCTTATCTCCCCATAGTGCCTAACCCTAACTCTCCACCTAGTGCCTAACCCTCAGCGTAAACCCGCTACCTACCTTCAGGGTGCCGGGATTCTGATAGATGTCGGGATTCTGGTACCGGTATTCTAAGCGCTGTCATTTCCTTTGTCGGGATATTGACCATATCCCACTATGGGACATATACAATTGGGTGCAAGGTTTAGCGAGTTAAAAACCTTGCGCACCTCGCGCCGTTTTGGAATACCGCGGGTATGCGTGCTCCCGCTACCCATGGTATTCAATTAAAAAATAGTGGTCACGGGGTTTTCAGCTCTGAAAACCCTGCACCACGTAAAATGTAGAAAAAAAAACAAAACACCTACCTGGCAGGGGGTCTCCGCGGCTCCCAGTGGCTTCCCCTCTCTCTTCTTACTGGAGAGGGGGCTGCTGGGAGTCCCGGGTGCTGATGGGAGGAGCAAGGGCTGCTGGGAGATGTAGTTCTCCCAGCGCCCATCCCGGGGGGGCCACACACACCGCTCCGGGGGTCACACACACTCATGCACACACACACTCACTCATACACACTGACATATTTAAACCTGCTGTAGAAGAGCTGGCTCCTGATGCTGGATGCAGAAGACAGCACTTCAGAAGGTGAGTAATTAAGGACTAATTAAGCTAATTGGATACTTCCAATTGCTTAATTAGACCCCAGGGGGAGTGCTGCGGGGGTGTCAGAGCAAGTCCCGGTGATTTTTCCTTAAATCATCGATTTTAGGAAAAATCACTCTTGCTCATGAGGTGCATGAAAGAAAACCTCCCGGGGCGTGTTTTTAAAAAAACCACGCACCTAATAGAATAGCAAAAAACCCGCACCTGCAGGAAAAACGGGTTTTTAGCTATTCTCGCACACAATTGAATATGCCCCTATGACTGTTAATGAACTAGAAAATTCACATGTACTTGGTGCTCAAGTTTTATTGTCTGTGATCACTAGACATAACTACTAAGGGGGAACACTGTTTGATATAAGGGAATATCCTCTTTCAAAGGAAGTGTGAAGATTCCAGTATAGAGGAGATACCTTACACTATATTATCTGGAGATCACAGAGCCTTTGAACATGGGGTTGACTGTAATTAGTACATATGTCACCCTCTTTTGCTTGACTCATTCCTCATCAGCCAACTACTTAATTGAGGAGTGACCATGGTTAGGATCCAGTGCTTTGGGTTGCCTATGGTAGGCTTCCCTTTAGACAGCTAACACATGAGTCATGAACTACTTCCAAAAGTTTACAGTAGAAATGCAAGATAGAATTTGATTGCAGAAAATAACTTATGCGTCTGGCCTCAACTCCAATAATATTCTGATAATGTCTAAAGGCAGCCATTCCTGGGGTCTGCCTATCAATGAAGTTTGGATATCTTTGGATAGTTGAAAAGAGGGCTTTACAGCTAAACAGTCATATAGAATAAAAATTAAAGGGACATTTATATGATTTAACCCTCTCCACTTTATCACTTATCTGTCTGTGTCAGGAAAAGACAAATACTTAAACAATGTCCTTTCCTCAACAGTAATTCTACTTTGTAGCCCGGAAGACATTAAATAATTCATATGAAATTCCGCTATCTTATGTTAAATTGCACCAATACAGTACCTCTCAAGCAACACTCAAATCACTGCAATACTTAATAGTTCAGAAAGTGCCCACATGTCACCTCTCCCCTTGTACGTGTTTTAGAAAAGATTTTCTCTAATATGTGTGCAATTCTATCTTTACTATTAATAAGTGCTTTACATCTATTTCACTCACTGTCTTTCTGTAACCCCTTTCTTCTCTTATCTCTTGTTTATTTATGAGCTTCTTCTCTTTCGTTAGAAGTGGAAAATATTTTTATATAGCAGATTTGGTTAAAAATAAGACTATACTGTATACATTCAGACAAGCCTAAAATATATTCCTTTTAGATAAAGTACCTTTAAATAGTCATTGGTTCTTATTTTATGTGACAGTTGCAAGAAGACATTCTGCCCCCTCACTATGAATATAATTTGACCAGTGGTTCTCAAACTCGGTCCTCAGGACCCCACACAGTTCACGTTTTGCAGGACACACAGCAGGTGCACAGGTGTAATCATTGCTCACTGACACATTTTAAAAGATCCACAGGTGGAGCTATTATCTCACTTGTGATTTTGTGAGGAGACCTGGAAAACATGCACCTTCTGGGATCCTGAGGACCGAGTTTGAGAACCTGTGATTTTGACTGAAGCATGAATTACTATATATACCAGTATTTCCCAACCTCGGTCCTCAAGGCACACTAACAGTCCAGGTTTTAGTGATATCCAAGCTTGAGCACAGATGGTTAAATCAAAATAACTGAGGTACTATTTAAGACACCTGTGCTCAATTATGGTTATTCTTAAAACCTGGACTGTTAGTGTGCCTTGAGGACCGTGTTTGGGAACCTCTGATTAATACTATTTAGCCATTCTTTTCTCCTTAGTAATTTTTGAAGGAACTTGGGTGAGATGATCAGGGCCATTGAGAGCTTAGACGGGCCAGGGTACTGGGTGATGGAGGGGTGCGGCCAAATCCGGAAGACAAGGCCACAACCCCACAAAAACAAATATTAAAAAAACACTATGTTCAGCAGTAGCTGGCCCAGGCCGAGGGGCATTTTAACAGATGAGGGGGCTTGTGTGCAGCAGACCCGTCATCGTGCAGTGGGATCAGCTCCCATACCAGCGCTGGTGGCCATCGTTCATGTGGCTGAGCTCCTTGTAAGTGCTCCCAGTCGGCGCTGCCATCTTTCCGTTGATATTCCGAGTCGTAGCGTGTGCGCAGTATTTTTCAAATGGTAATACTGGAAGTGGTTACTCAGCAGCATGGGTGTATTCCCATACAAAACAAAATAAAGAGAATAACAGGACAAAGATTATTTTCTATATAATTCCCTAAAGTTTATGTTGTTATCACATAGCCCATTTATTGGTCATTTTAGAAATCACAGTATTTTGTTATACACTGTCTGAAAACAAGAATTAAACAGAAACCAATATAGGTTTTAAATAAGCTATGAGACAAGAGTCTTTATTAGTAACTGTGATTTGCTTTAAGGATTTATTTTTTTTAGGTTCAATGAATCTAAAGCAATATATTACCGGAATAGCACTGGCTACAGTGAAGCTTTTGTTTCTATTAGCAATGTGCTTGCTAAAAAAAAAAAAAAGATAGATTTCCCTTGGTGCTTCCCACAATGCTCAGACTATGGGTATAACTGTAAGGGATGGATTGATTGGAAAACATATTAAGCAGATCTTCAATTTTGAAAGCAATACTAACATTAAAGTCAATGTTACCTATGTGAGCAGTTTCATTGAATCTCCCATACAATATTTATATTGGAAAATAAGTTTGTCTAAAACAATGTCACGGAGGGCCGACACAGGAGTGATGTTATTGTTCCGTGTTCGGTATTGGCACAATCTCTCACGGTGGTGGAAATACATTATTCACATTGGCTGACACAGAATGGGATTGCACATTGCCCAAACTATTCTGATACACATACAAAGTATAATTGCTGGGCAATCACTTATTTATCAGTCCCTTAAATATTATTTTGTTAATTGACTTTTTATATCCTAGTGGTTTACATTAGCTCTACGGGAATGCAATTAACATAGTTGAAGTTATACTTTTTGTTTAATACAGATGTGTCCTCATACAGAACATCTAGGGGTAAATTTACTAAAGTGAGAGCTTTTAGAAGTGAGTTTTAAAAGTGATGTTGTCTATAGCAACCAATCAGATTCTAGCTATTATCTT
The DNA here is from genome assembly GCA_031769625.1 of Taudactylus pleione. Classification (NCBI taxonomy): domain Eukaryota; kingdom Metazoa; phylum Chordata; class Amphibia; order Anura; family Myobatrachidae; genus Taudactylus; species Taudactylus pleione. The sequence continues at coordinate 2,678,507 of JAUIMM010000099.1, forward strand.
CTAGAAGGTGCTAGTTAAATGTTAAGTAGAATCTGATTGGTTGCTATGGGCAATATCACTTTTAAAACTCACTTCTAAAAACTCTCACTTTAGTAAACTTACCCCCTAGTCTCAATATGTCATGCATTGTGACATGCCTGGCATGAGTGAGCCGCCAGGTCACAGGCAACTCCGCTAGAATCAGACGTTTTTTGACGCATTGTGCTGATTAATTTGATATACAACACTTGTATATCTGTGTGCAACTGTGGGCCTGATTCAGCAAGGATCGCTATTCTGCTAACACGCATGCAACACAGTTGCTAATATCAACGGTGATATGTAAATGTATGCATTCACATTGTGATCGCAGCCTAACATAAGGACACCCACTTCCCCTTACCTACATTTATACATAGCGAAACAATTGGTAACGTTGAGAAACATCGGACCCATACGCACAGTTAAGGCAGGTCAGACCTCACCGAGGAATTGCACACTATGATGCCTCAGGCTGCATATGCTATCGCAATGGATAATTCAAGCACACCCTGCACCGCCATCCCAACGCACTGGCCCAAGTACATCTGTTAGGATCTGATTAATGGAAAATCCATGGTCTATTTAAAGGGGTACAGGTGCATGTTTTCCCTATAATACAGGCAACCGCTTATGGGTCAAGAGCGTGCTACAGTCAGGATACTGTTATCTGAACATTCATCACCTGTGTGCAGAAATAGGAGATTGAGATTGATACTTTCTGGATTACATGACCTGTTATAACCAAACTACATTGCTGTTTTGTATATTGTGAATGCATCAAAGTTATCCATCTGCTTTTTGGGGGAAAAAAAAATCTTCTGTCGCACCAGTCTCACCCGCAGAAATCATTCTCTTAAACTGCCCACACACATAGCGATATTTTACCCGATCTGGCGGATTCCGATGCATTGGAACGACAGATCGTGTAAAATATGGCCAAAATCGCGAGTCCCCACTCATGATCACGATGCGATGCGCGTCCCCGCAGGTCGCACATCGCATCTTCAGATCTGCCCTGCTGTAGGGCAGATCTGAGAATCTCGAGTCAGGATGCACTGGACTAGTTAGGAGGCACGATAGATCGTGTGTCACATTGGCAGCTTTTTCATACCAAATCTTTTGCAGGACTGCCAGGGAGCTCCCAGGGAGAGTTCAGGGGTGTTCATCGGCTGATTGGGAACACATCGGTATGTGTGGGGCACCTTGAGAGGAAGTGCTGGCTAACCACACCCTGGGTGGAGGTTCTGTGGGACATCTCTGGTTTACCAGCAGCTCCTGTCAAATAACAATAAAACTATACAAACTAATACAAATAAATATGTCCATATATACTGCAGATTTATTTGCATGTCATCATATCATCTTTTTATTTATGGGGAGGTACTGTAGACAGTAGCAAGCAAGTATAGGTTATGTACAGTAAGTGTACTGCAGGTCTGGTCCAACAAAACCCAATTGTCACAGCATGCCAAATCCCAGCATCTACTTAGCAGGTCTAAAAGCACTGGTATCCTTCAAGGTAGAGGGTGGGAGGTCCCTGGCACCTGCTGCTACAGAGTCCGGCTGGCTCTCTCTCTCTGCAGCCGCTCGGAGCAGGCTGTGGTGCGGTTCCGGTGGTTTGTCATTCTACTTCCATATAGTGGCTGTGGCTCCCATAGGGCCACGTGGGCTTCTCAGCAGTAGTTTTGTAGGGCCAGGTGAATCATAGGTGACATCACATGGGTGCCAAAATCAAGTCTCCTCCTATATTAAGAGGTTTCTGAGGTTCCCAAACCTTACTTCAGTGTCCCTATATCTAGTGATTCCTACTGCTCGTACCTGACCTTACGCTTGTCTGTGACCTGATTCCGTCTTCTCCCTGGTAGAGAGCATGTTATTCTGGTTCTGACCTTGGCTTCATTCCAGACCTTGATATTGTCTGATCCCCGACACGTGTTGTCCGCTTCGTTCTGACTGGCTTATGGACTACGCTTGTATGACATCATCGTACACCACTGTAATCCAGAGTACACCAGCACCTGTGCTAGGGAACCTTGTATGAGAGCTGCGACCTGCATGTTGGATGCAGCTATGTCCAAACCTCCTTTCAGGGGTCCCTGGTGAATACCGCTGGCATGTTTGATTCTGCATCTCAGGACTGGGACTTGCCAATCCCAAAGTATGGGCTAGCATCTACTATCCATCCATGAGTTTTTGACACAAATGATGATGATGATCATGACTGTAAGCAGCACTATTTATCTTTCTTTGATTGGTTGATTGCACCCTCAGGACCCAAAACAGTTCATGCTTTACAGGTCAACTGTGGATCTTTCAAATGTGACAGTTGGTAATACACCTGTGCCCATCTAGGTTATCTGGAAAATGTGAACTGTTATGTCCTGAGGACCAGGATTGAGATCCACAGATCTACATTATACCAAGTTATGGTCATAAATTTGCATTACTTTGTTATTCTGCTACTCTCTACATCAAGCGTTAATTTGGCTAGTGTCATGTTTACTGCGTATCATTGTATGTAATTTGTTTTTGTGAACACAACACTGGATAATGTCAGCACTTTGTAAATAATTGATATTAATGATGACATCATTTACATCTTTATTTAAACTACTTGCGGAAAGAAGATTCAAATTTGACTTTTAAAGCGGTAAACAACAAAATAGAAGTCCGGGCCAAAATCCATGTCCGGCTCGAGTTTTCCCAGTTGATTTGGATCCCAAAACAAGGTAAAACATCATCATCCTGCTGATGGATGCTCGCTGGTTTTGGATTGTATATAAGTCCCTCCCCATGGTGATCGGAGCTCTTTGCTTGCTGAGTCTGGGCTGTGTGGTGGTGCAGACCTGTGTTCCATTGAGGGAGGGCTGTGTTGTCCAATACAGGGGTGTGCAGGGGTGTGCTGTGTTGCCCATCAAGGGGTTTGCTGTGCTGGGCTGTGTTGTCCAATATAGGGGGTGTTATTATTATTGCTAATCCAGGGGTGTACTGTGCTGGCCATCAAGGGGTGTGCTGTCCAGGCTTGTGTTGTCCATCCACAGGCTGTAGGAAAAAAAAGTGGCTAGAAGTTAAAAATAAAAAACAAAAGTAAAAAAAAGTAAAAATTTTTTTTTTGTTTTGTGCCCCACACTGTGACACTGTATGCTGTACCTTCCCCCCCCCTCAGTGTATCCAAAGCACAGTGACGCTGCTGGCCATATTGTGAGTGATGCTGTAGGTTCATCATACTGCAGTATATTATTCATAAAGTTACGCTGTCTGTTAGTAATGCTGCAGTGTAATGTTATTCATACAAGTATTGTGACACTGTAAGTTGTAGCGCAGTGTAATATTCAACACGTATTCTGACACTGTAAGTGGTAGCCCAGTGTATTATTCATACATGTTTTGTGACACTGTAAGTGGAAACTCAGTGTATAATTCAAAACGTATTGTGACACTGTAAGTGGAAATGCAGTGTGATAGTCATAAAAATATTGTGGCACTGTAAGTGGAAATGCAGTGTAATATTCAACATGTATTGTGACACAAAGTGGTAGCACAGTGTATTGTTCATAAAAAATATTGTGACACTGTAAGTGGTAGCATAGTGTATTATTCATAAAATATATTATGACACTATAAGTGGAACCGCAGTGTATTCATAAAAAATATTGTGACATTGTAAGTGGAACTGCAGTGTATTTTTTAAAATATTGTGACACTGTAAGTTGCAGCACAGTGTATTATTCATAAAACATATTGTGACACTGTAGGTCATTGTGTATTATTTAAAATTGGTACAAATTGATGTGTGTGCTGTACCCCACTTCGTTCGTGTTTGTTGATATGGTGAACAATCAGTTGAGAGGAGAGCAAGAACCACATACTAGTGCTGGAACTGCTGCCAGTGCCACCAGTCATGACAATAGTAGTTTGTCTAAATCATCTATTAAAGCCGATGCCCAAGGGAATACAGGGCTTAGATCAGGGCATCTTAAATCAAAGAAGCAATCTTTTTCAGTGGTAAAGAAAAAACATCAAAGGGAAAGTTAACTGCAGAAAGACATAAAATTGGCAATATGCCTTTCACCACACAAAGTGGCAAGGAAAGGCTAAGGCCTTGGCCATTATTTATGAATGGTGGGTTCTGCCTCTTATTATGATAAATAGTTAAGGCACAGGAACAAACTGTGCACTCAGAAATGTCACAAATCTCCAAGGAGAGTCTAAGCATGTCATGTGTGAGCCTGACCTTTCCAAAACTGTACTCAAAGAGGAACCTCCTTCCGCCACTGTGTGTCCTCTGCAAATGTGGGGATGAGCAGCACAAGTCAACATGCTGACATAGAAATCGAGGATGCTTCTGTGGAAGTGCACCAGGATGAGGAGCTTATTTGTGTACTGATGCAAATAAGGATGCTGATGATGAGGATGCTGATGATGAGGATGTTGTTGATAAGGATGTTGTTTGTGTAAATCAGGCCCCAGTAGAAACAGTTATTGCCCTTGATAAGGAAAAGCCCATTGTCATGCATGGGCATAAAACAAAAAATCCACTTCTTATGTGTAATATCATTTCTACCCAAATCCAGACAACAATTGTCAAGCCATCTGTACCCATTATCATGCCAGAGTAAGTAGAGGTAGGGACCTTAACCATCTAGGAACCTCCTTCTTGTTATGTCATCTACAGTGCATCCATCCAAACTGTTTGCAAAATCCAGAAACTTTGGCTAAAAAAGTAACAACAAGCAGTCCAGCATCAGCTAGCTCTCTTCTCTCTGCTCTGCTAGATCCAAGCACCTGGCATCTTCACCATCAACACCTTTATCAACAATATTCTCAATCATGATAAGAACTAGTCCTGCATCCAATTTGATAAGGCTAACTCAGTCCTTGCCTATCCTGGAATCCTCAGAATAATCCTTGAGCACTATGCCTGCTGCTGCTGGGAGTGGCTCTTCATCCCAGAAGGGGACCAGGAAGACACACCAGGAGGGGAAAACAAATGATTGTTGATCTAGGTAGACTAGAGGAATGGTCAAGAACATGGCAACTACAGCTTAATGCCAAAAAATGCAAGATCATGTACTTGGGTCTCAAAAACCCAAAGGCTAAATGTAGTATTAATGGCACTATACTGGAAACTACTGATGAGGAAAAGGATCTAGGAGTCACTATTTCAGGTGACTTAAAGGCATGCAAACATTTTAACAAAGCAATGAGGAAGGCAAGTCAGATGCTTGGTTGCACAGAGAGAGAAATCAGTAGCAGAAAGAAAGAGAAGTAATAATACCATTGTATAGGTAATTGTTACATCCTTATCTCGATTACTGTGTTCAGTTCTGGAGGCCATATCTCCAGAAGGATATTAATACATTAGAGACTGTACAAAGAAGGATAACTAAAATGGTGCAAGGTCTACACCACAAAACGTACCAGGAAAGACAAAAAGATTGTAATATGTAAAGTTTGGAGCAGAGAATGGAAAGGGGGGACATGATAGAAATGTTCAAATATATAAAGGGTTTTAACAAGGTAAAGGAAGGAGACATTCTTCAAAAGAAAGAGAAGTATTAGAAGAAGAAGACATGTTCTGAAACTGGAGAGTGGTAGTATCAGGGGAAATTTGAGAAAAATTACTTCACAGAAAGGGTAGTGGACAAGTGGAATATCCTCCCATCAGAGGTGGTAGAGGCTAAGACAGTAGAGCAATTTAAACATGCTTGGGATAGACATAAGGATATCCTTCAGAAGAGGTAAGGATCAATAAGGGTTGAGGTAACAATGGGCCAAGTTTATCTTATCGGCCATCAAATTCTATGTTTCTATGTTAGTAGTAGTTAAAAAAAAATTACTGTTAAACAATCCTTTGCAAGGGGGAGCAAGTATTACAGCAGTCAACCAGTTGCACAATGCATCACTGATGCCATAACATCTATGCTAGGTATTAGATGTGCGGCCAATATCCGCCATTAGTGCAGTGGATTTTAGACAGTTAATTGAGGTCCTGTGTTCCTGCTACCATATCCCATCTAGGTTCCACTTTACTAGAAAAGCAATTCCCAGCCTGTACAGGGATGTTAAAAGAAACTTAATTATTGCCCTCCAAAATGCCATTGTACCCACTGTCCACTTAACCACAGAAATGTGGACAAGAGGAACAGGGCAAATGCAAGATTATATGACTGTAACAGCCCACTGGGTGGATTTATTGCCTTCAGCAGCAGCAACATCTAAGAAACACCAGCTCATTCAGAGGCAGGTTACTCTGTGTATCACCAGTTTCACTAAGAGGCATACTGCAAACAACCTCTAAGAAAAAACTCGGGGAAGTCATTACAAAATGGCTTACCCCGCTTGGACTGTCCTCAGGATTTGTGATTTCTGACAACACCACCAATATTGTGAGAGCATTATAGCTAGGTGAATTCCAACACATTCCATGTTTTGCTCATACAATAAACTTGGTGATGCAACATTTTTTTTAAAATTGATAGAGCAGTGCAAGAGATGCTCTCTGTGGCCCGCAAAATTTCTGGACATTTTCACCATTCATCAGGTGCATGTAGATGATTGCAGCACCTCCAAGAAATGTTGAATTTGCTCTGTCACTAGCTGAAACAAGAGGTAGTTACAAGGTGGAACTCCACCCTGTATATGCTTTAGCAGATGGAGGAAAAACAAAAAGCTACCCAAAGCTAAAGAATGAAATATGACATTGGAAAAGGAGGGGGAATATGCCTTACTCAAGCTCAGTGGAAAATACTTTCCATGTTGTGCAAAGTGCTGAAACCCTTCGAAGTAGTCACCTGTGAAATGAGTTCAGACACTGCCAGCTTGAGTCATGTAATTCCCCTAATTAGACTGTTGGAAAAACAGCTTGAGAAACTGAAGGTGGAGCTGAAACAAAGTGATTCCACTAAGTATGTTAGACTTGTAGATCAAGTCCTTTATTCGCTGAGCCAGGATCCAAGGGTTGTCAGGCTCTTCCAATCAGATCAATATATTTTGGTGACCATGCTAAATCCTAGGTTTAAGGCATATTGTATGTTGTGACTTTCTTCCCAGCAGACACAGATCTGAGGAGATGCAAAGATCTGTTGGTAAGCAAATTGTCAGCTCAAATGGAACATGATGCAGTGATGGTTCCTCCTTCAGTTTATCCAGCAAGTGCAGCTGCAATGAAAAAACTCAACTTTCCCAGAAACAGACTAACTGCTGATGCAGATAAGTCAACATAACCAAGTTTTTACATCTGGTCAGGTCTAAAAGAATTGCTTACAATTATTAGACCTCTACTGTGACTCCATCTGATATGATCACCTTTGAAAGAATGGTTGAGGACTATTTTATTGATAGCATCCAAATAGGCATGTCATACAGTCAGTTTGACTACTGGCAAAAAAAGGCAATTTGAAGACCCTTGCACAAACTGGCTTTGCTTTACTTGAGCTGCCCACCCTCCAGTGTCTACTCAGAGTTTTCAGCACAGCCAGGAACCTTGTCAGCAATTGGCGTAGGATGCTACTTCCTCTAAAAGTGGATAAGATGATGTTCATCAAAATGAACTACAAATTCCACGAGGAAGACCTTTACCGTCCATTATATACAAAAATGACAGTCATCTGAGGCTGTAATGGTGGATTCCAGCGGGGACAAATTAATATTTTGTGAAGATAATATACACACTGATGAGGGTGAGAAATCAGATGATGATGATGACAACATCTTGCCTCTGTAAAGCCAGTTTGTGCACAGAGAGATCATTGCCAGCAATGTCAGCTGCCCATTTGTAACTTGTTTTGTGTGGGCCCAAACAAACCAATCACTTCAGCCACAATTGGCAGTCCCTGTCACAGAAGAGATTGGTTTGTTAAACTGTGCATATCCTGCTTAATATATACAACATGAGCGTGGTTGGAAGGCCCAAGGACAATTCCATCTTGCACCTCTTTTCTTTGCATTATGTGCTGTTTGGGACATTGCTGCCTGACATTCTTAATTTTATAGTTTATTAAACTGCCATCCTGTCTGTCACTGCAGTGCCATTCTCTTTCCTAGATGTGCCATGTTGGTAATTAAACTGACACAGCTGTTCTTCAACATGCGGTTGCTAAATGCCGAAAATGATTAGAAATTTTTATGGCCACAGACAGCATCCCCTGTATGCCCCTATAGTTTTTTGAAAATAATTCTGAACCATCAAGTTGATTGGGTGGGCAAAACATGGTAGATTATCAATTTTGCCCAATTTTTTTCCATTGCTTCCAACCGCAACCAGTTGCCCCAGGACCCCGGTGAATTGATAGGTAGTTATATATAATGGTCCAGCTCAATAAATGCCTGCCTCCTTTGTATGTAGGTTACTCTAAGTGGAATAACTGGATAAAGTAGACGGTGGGTGTCATGAAAGAGACCAGAAATATGAGCAGCAGCCCAGGGCATCTTCTTGCCAGGATGTGTGCAATAAAGTGCAAATTCATTTAATACAAAAATTAGTTGTGGATATTGGTCACATCACATACATATTTACATGTTACATACAGTGTGTAAAGCAGGCTGAGGTAACCTGAAGCACGCCACCTGTTGTTGACAAATAACATCCAGTAGACCTGGCAAACATCACAGATGGTGGGAGCTCTAGTTCAACCAGAGAGCTACAGGCTGCTATCCTGATGTAAATAGCAAGTCTTGGTCCCATTATCCCTAACAACCTCCCTGAGCACAAGGTAAACATCTGTTTACAGTGTTTACTATATAGCAGCACGTCCACAAACAAGGCCACCACGTTTCTATTAGATGTAAAAAAAACCTCCTCCACATCAAAGATGTCTTTCAGGAACTGAAGAACTTGATCCTACATATATCTTCCCTTATAAATGTTCTTAAGAATCAAAACATTAAAATAATAAATAAATTAAAAACTAAGCAATCCTTCCGTCCTTTCCCTGTATACAGTCCATAAACATATTCCAACTCCCTTGGGCCTCTGATCTAGTTCTTGATTAATGAAAACATTCTTTGTTTTTAAACTTCCTAAGGATTCATATAGTTTATTAAACTGTCATTGTGTTTACCACTGCAGTGCCACTCTGTGCCATGTTGGAAGCTGAAATGCCACATGTTAGTGCCGCCCACTGCTGTCTAGCTTATGTAAAAATAATGGATAAAGTGGAAAACAAAGCGCTAGACATATAAAATAATAAGGATCACTTGTCACACCAATATTCGTAGAAACTTTTCTGAACGTATCACATATACTTAATGTTCATGTGTCCAGAAATGATGGATTTTTATCCGTTGTGTTCCTTCCGTTCTAATGCACGGGTAACTTCTTCCTTATAAATTCCTCCTTATAAGGAAGAAGTTACCCGTGCATTAGAACGGAAGGAACACAACGGATAAAAATCCATCATTTCTGAACACATGAACATTAAGTATATGTGATACGTTCAGAAAAGTTTCTACGAATATTGGTATGACAAGTGATCCTTATTATTTTATATGTCTAGCGCTTTGTTTTCCACTTTATCCATTATTTTTACATATTGTTTTCGATAAGGACTAGGTGAACCTTGTGTGATATTGTGGGGAAGGGCTGCTGGTGGGTGCACTGTAGATTTCAGATTCATATTTGCTGTCTAGCTTAGTCAGACAGCTAGCTTGATGCAACCTTTTGGCCTAAACTGGATGAAATTAATATTGTGATCTGTGAGGTGGCAAAATGGACTAGAAATTACTGGAAATAAATGTTATTGAGGTTAATAATACTGTAGGAACAAAAATAGGCAAAAAACAGGCAAATGATGTAATTTCAGCTGTTTTTATGATTTTTTTAAATAAAAAATACAGATCCAAAATCAAAACCAAAACACGCAAGGGTGGTTTTGTAACATCAAATCCAGATCCAAAACCTTGAAGGAGATAACAATTCCCAAAACAAAAGCACATCCCTACAACAATAGTGTTTGTATTTAAAAAAAATTAATGGACAATGTGACTTTTGCGTTCACAAATACTTCTCAAGATGATATCCTATCATGTACACTTCACTTCATTTCATTATTAAATTATGTACAAATATGGTACTGTGAACTAACACTGTCAAACCCACCTCTCTGTTATGTTCTGGGTTGTTTGTGGACTCGGGGTGGTAGCAGGAGCAATCACAGAAGCGGGTTTTAATAAAAAACTAGGTTTTTTAATATGTGCTTGAGTAGACATAAACTATGGCAGTAAATAAAAGTCCAGGAATATATAAATGTGCACAAAAGTTCTGTGGTGGGAGCAATGGGTTAATGTCCAGGCAGAAACAATTAGAGCTGTCCAGGTGTGCAGGTAGTGAGACTGAAAATGATCAAGCAGGTATGCAGGTAGTGATGCAGGAAATAGAAAGCCAGGTATGCAGGTAGCGAACTAAGGCAAATGAGCAGGATGTAAGCAGGCTCAGGCACTCAGGTATGGGCAAGGGTGATGGAGGAAGTGGGGTAGTCCAGCGGAAGCTAGGAGCTGACAGGCAGACTGGCAGACAGCGAATTCACAGGAACAGGATAAGCACAGAGAACTGCCTCTCAGCTAGGCTGAGATACACATTGCACTGGCAATGCAAGGGAGCTCTGAACTCCCTTAAATCCCCAGTGCTCAGCTGTGAATGGTCAGAGAGGAGCATGTGACACAACAGGATAGGGCAACTAGGTCACCTGACCGGAGACAAGATGGTGACGCCCATGCCAGAACGGAACGGAAGCACCCCCAGGCCTAACCAGACCAGAGTGACAGTATGCCCCCACAGAACCACGCACAGCCAATGCTCTTCACCAGGCACCACTGCCACCGCCAGACACCCCTCGTCATAGCGTCCTCACAGGTATTACCCGTCGACTACCATGCCGAGAGACCCTGATCGTGACACTCTCTATTGTTGGGTATAAGTTCCACACTTGTACACTTGATGCAGGTTTGGCACTGCAGACACTACTGTTTGTGAGATGAAAGCAACATAAGATAAGTCATATATACAGGTTAATTACATTTATTAGCGTGCCAGTCTAAATATGTCCACAAATGCACTCAACTGTAGGAGAGCTCCATACCATGTGCACTTTTCTATCTAGCTGAAAGATGCCTCAGGAGCAAATATTGTAAATGATTATCATCATCAACTTTAAAATAAAAGCCCAGAATTATGAACAAGTGATATTCTTGTTATCACTCATAATAATCTTAAATGGTGCTTCAAAGAATAATAGAAAGTATCTGCGCACTGAGTATAGATGATACTTAACAATTGGCGAGCTGCTGTGTATGATAGCTGACTCTATAAACATAAATACAAACAGCTGAGTGTCTGTCACCGATGGCAAGCAGCGGCCGTCCGTCCGGAGGGGCGTGCGGCATCTGATTCACAGCCACAACCAGACATCCCCACCGTAGGCAGCAGGTCTCCACTGTGGTACATAGCGGACGATCGACTGGTCATTCAGACATACGGCCGCTGCTTGCCATCGGTGAGAGACACTCAGCCAGTGAGAATCCACCACCTATCAGCTGCCCCACCGCACTCTTACTCCGGTTAGACAGATCAGACCTACCTTCATCACTAGAACTTTAAAGACTTTATGACTAGAAGGATGCCGCAGTCTCAGTTCTGTATTCACTCATTGACTATAGGGATATCAATTCCCTGCGCCCACCAATAGCACATTGGTATTAACAATATTTCTTTGTCTATGGGCAGTGACCAGGATCAGATCCTGTATCATCTGTTTAATTAAATGTTAATTTGTTTACCTATTTGCACATTGGGTTATAATTTATTTACATTGTATATGTCATTGATTCAATTATGCACATAATCAGAGATCCTTATTTTGTATAATCTAATATTACATTGGTAATCCATTCTGGACCTAGGTCTTTTGACTGAGCGCAGTGTATACCTCATTGCTTGTATTAAATGGCGCTTCAGCCAATTGGCTCCTAAATGTCATTTTTCAAACACATGACAGTAGTAGCAGATTGGTTGGAGCACCATTTAAGATTAGTAAGAAGTGTTAACAAGAATATCACTGTTTGATAAATCTGGGCCAACATATTGTGTCGCTCTGCATTTATACTTGGTAAAGAAGGGGATTCAGATGTTTCCCAAAATAAGACACATCTTAAAGGGGCTTGCATAATTTGAGTCTGCACACCAAGGCTGTATGGCATTTACATGTCAATGCCTGTGATCAGCCTCTAGAAGTGGAATGGGGTCGTTAGTGTTTGATATGCTAATAGCTCAAAATACTAGTGCAATATGTGAATACTTGCAATGCAGCATATGCACTTGCTTCAAACCCTAAATCCAAACTCTACATCAGCCACTTAGGGAATACCACACACAGCAGAAGCATTAGGTTATGCAGTAAGCAACAGTTATTAACACTAGCAGTACGTTTCGCTTGGAGATTTTGACATCAATATTAAGACCAGTCAATGAGGACTGTTGTTCACCAATTGACAGCTACATTAGCATGCTCCATATTTAGACTAGAGATGTGCGCAGAACCCCATGGTTTGGTTTTTGTTCTAAATCATCTTTATGTTTTGGTTTAGGTAAAACCACCCGGTTTTGGTTTTAGTTTTGGATTTCTTTATAAATTCATAAAAAACAGCTAAAATCATGTAACTTGGACCTATTTTTGTTCCTTTAGTATAACAGTAATTTCCAGTCTTTTCCAGTCAATTTTGACTACCTTGCAGCACCTGAAATCACGAGGGAGGGTTTAAATGCAATACAAAATACGCAAGATACGCTTTTTAGATCAGAGTTCTGAATTGCAAGAAGACAGTGAGTGAGTGTGCAGAATGGGTCCTGCGTAGTCGCACGCAGACTATTCTATGCCTGTGCCCAATTGACAGGCAGAGGCATGTAATGGGCGGTACGGGGGTGGGGTCATCGACCACTGATAGTCACGATGGTAATCCCAGTCTGTAACCTTCGTCGGAATGATGGGGTCACAAATACAGGTGGGGGTGTCATACACCTTCTGCTGCATTTGCATAATAACAAGGACGTAATTGTAAAGTTGTCTGCATGCAGCTTTGCAATTGCGATCCTTGCTGACTCACCCTCTCTGTTCTACTTGGAACCCCAAAGTGATTCTGAACTGGTACTCAATTCGACTCAGCACCCCTAAGTACGGGTGTGTTCAGTCATCACAAAACCAAACCGTTCATCTCTAATTTAGGATGAAAGTACATTTCCGATGGTTAGGGGCATATGCAGAATGGGTCCTGCGATCTTGCTCGTAGACCCCCCCAATCCACAGTATGATTGATATGCTGCAGCGTCTGGAGGGTGAAGCGGGGGAGTGCCTGTTTGCCGTTCCCAGAAACAGGGACATGTTGACCAAATTTTTCTGGGAGGGACGAGGCCAGTGTATGTGTCAGTGGACGCAGATTCCTGGCCTCTTGTGTGGCCAGGCACCAGCCAAGCTGTAGGAAGCTTCAGCTCCCACAGCCTGACCAAAGAAGCAACCATTGCGACCACTGGTTGCGAGGGTCGCAATGCAGCCAGCGATGTCGGTCGCAGTGCTGGGATCGCAAATGCAGCAAGAAGGTATCTGACACCTCCTTCTGCATTTGCATTTGAGATGGACGGATTTCATTTAGATAAACATTAACTTGAAAACCTATGTGTGCAAAATGAACAAATACATGATGCCCTCCCACCCAACCAACCACAGGAGAGCCCTTAGAATGACATGGTTATCATTATTAGCCTGTCAGCTAGCCATTACAGGGTGTGCATGACCGTATAATTTGTTGTTCTTGTTTTTTTATTCAAAATAAAAATTCCAAGTGAAAATAAACCTATTTTTCAGTCTTTTTCAACTTGTCAGTCAACATCCTGCATAAGACTCTGTGTGAATGTGTGTGTTGCTATTTGTAAGGTGAATATCAGTAATATTTCTGATTATTCATGAATATATTCACAATAAATGAAATACATCAGTAGAGCAGATTACCCAGGTTTTATAGGAGACTGGAATCAAGTGCGCAATAACCCCCCCTACTGGACATTTTGCATATGAAATATTTCTGATGAACAAGTTCATTTATACTGTAGTGCAAATTCATATTTCCTAACTATTAAAGTTTCTTTAATGTAACATAAGTAGAAAACGAGATACAGTATGTTAACAAAATAAAACTTTGCAAAGGAGTAAAATAGAGAGAGAGAAGGTGAGGAGCAGGAAAAATAATGGTTGCAAGTTAATTCAAATAATACCCAGTCATAAGTAATAAAATTATTTGAATGTTATATAATGAAGCATATTTCACCTGCTCATTTTTTTTCACATGTGTTGTTTTATGCGGTACGGGATTTAGTTGTGATTTAAGATGTAAATATGTACCATTATTTGATAATTAATTTTGGATGCAACTGATTCTTAATTCAGATTTCAACTTTGGTTTTGAAATGTGTGAAGTAAAAATTTTAAAGGCTGAATGTTCTCCCATTTCTATATCAATGCACTTTGAATAATTTAGAACCTAAAAGCCCTCTTACTTCATGCAATGTTAATAAAAGCAGTTGCCGATTGCAGTAGTAAAGGACAGTATTACTCTGCGTGTAACACCAATGTCTAGTGACTGCATTACTATGTACAAAACAAGCTTTTCTCTTCTTTCCATACTAATCTACCTCATCTCAAAACATGTCTATTGTCCTCCCTGTATATTACAATCTGACATTAGCCTTCCTCCCAACATTCTTCAGTTCAGAATCAGGACCCCCGCATGCCAAAGGCACGTGTCACCAGAAACGGGGTGTGGCCTCTCATTGCTGTGCAGGACCCTTCCCCCGGTTTTTATTATTCTGGGGGTGAGCCCAGCACTCTCGGAGATGCTGGGCTGCCCGCAGGCTCTCCCTGCAGCATAGCTGCTCTGCTATACAGAGCAGCAGTGACAGTGATCCCCCCCAACTACTCCCCACCACGGGACACAGTGGCCCACGGGTGGCACATTACCTAAATAGTGGGACAATTGGGAGATATGCAAATATTATATGCTGGTTATTGGAGTCCATTTAAACCCTATATCATACTAGCTTTTTATGACTCCTTTCCAGGAGCAGCCCGGAGAGGAGAGCTGCTTTCAGATTCGGATGGGCAGGGCCAGACTATAGCTGTCATTAGGCCCCGCCCCCTTTACAGGAAAATCTTGCTATTCACGAGTTCACAAGGAGGGGGCAGGATTAAGTGATGCGATTCGCTTCATTTAGTTCCACCCCTCCCTCCGGACTCGCAAATTTCCCATTATATCTCCCCATCCTGCCCACTTCACTAGGAAGTGGGCGGGATGCGGGAGATCTGCCTACACTTTTGGGGGTGCAGGGGGGTTACCCAAAAAATCGGGGGTCTCCTGTGACTCCTGGGAGAGTAGGCATGTATGCACTACATACACAAGTGCTCAGACATTTACTTGCCTGAACACGTCTGCAACCTGCTATGGCAAAGCAACCAATCAACAATTAGCTTTGTCTAGTGCAAGCAGCTATTGTTTATGTATAGTAAATAATTCTGCTTGTTTTTTTATTCCTTTTTACAATTAGACTTCAGTCTTTAGCAAACAATGAACTGACAGAATAAAGATCTTGCTGGGTCATTTAAATATATTGGTAGCGAACTAAATGTACAGTACATAAGAAAGAAAATTGATTAAAAACAGATTAATTAGGACAGTAGGGACACATTTAATATCATTGCATCTGTTATAGTATAATTTCCTTATAGATTGGATTTATAAAATCAGATCAAACATCTGCTTCTGTACATAGTTGACAACTGTTCCTAATGCCCAGGGACAGTCCCTGCTTTTAAAGATTTTTAAAGAATTGATATTCCCTGGATAGTCCCTATATTTCAATATTGACAATTTCTTGGGGTCTATTTACTAAAGTGAGCATTTTTAGAAATGGAGATGTTGCCCATAGCAACCAATCAGATTCTACTTAACATTTAACATTGCACCTTCTAGAAGATAGTAACTAGAATCTGATTGGTTGTTATGGGCAACATCTCCACTTCTAAAAACTCTCACTTTAGTAAATATACCCCCTGGTCTTTTTTTTTTCTTTTTGTTGTGCGTGCGAGGAGGAGGGGGCATGTAAAAGTTACCATCTATTCTTATTCACTGGCCTTTATTAGTTAATATTAATCAAATTCTAAAAACATATCATAATGTAGATGTCAGTGATCCAAGGTGATCTAAGGGCTGCATGTGGCATGCTTAGATGGTTCAACGAAGTAGGTGTATAATTATATTAAATAATAAAGTCAGCAGGGTTTACTAGACAATAAAAAAGCACAAAAGGTATTAGGTCAAGGGCATTTATAGCAGTAATGGAAATCAGAGTTGCATGACAAAGACCTGAACATTTTCAAGTGTTGAATTAAATTATGTTATGGATATTTTTTATTTTTTTTATTTAATCATGTATTTTCTTTGTAATGAGAAAAAGTAAAGCTGTAATCCTGTCCTATAGCTGTGTCTGTTGCTGTAATTCTATTTGTGACTTCATGCAGGGGCGTAGCCAGAACTTTGTGGGCCCCATAGCAACAATTTCAAGGGCCCCTACTCAAGCTTCTAGAGAGACAGAGACACCTAAACAGTTGTTAATTTTATGCCTCATAGTAGTGCCCTAGTTATTGTTATGCCCCATAGTAGTGCCCTCATTTATATTAGGCCTCATAGTAGGGCCCTAGTTAATGTTATGCCCCATAGTAGTGCACTAGTTAATGTTATGCCCCATAGTAGTGCACTAGTTAATGATATGCCCCATAGTAGTGCCCTAGTTTATTTTATGCCTCATAGTAGTGCCCTAGTTAATGTTATGCCCCATAGTAGTGCCCTAGTTAATGGTATACCCCATAGTAGTGAAGTCAATTCACTTTAAGCCACATTGTACTGCCCCCAGTTCATATTATACCATATTATAGTACCCCCTGTTAATATTATGCCACATTGTAGTGCCCCCAGTTCATACTATGCAACATTACAGTTCCCTCAGTTCATACTGTGCAACATTACAGTGCTCCAGTTCATACTGTGCAACATTACAGTGCTCCAGTTCATACTGTGCAACATTACAGTGCTCCAGTTCATACTGTGCAACATTACAGTGCTCCAGTTCATACTGTGCAACATTACAGTTCTCCAGTTCATACTGTGCAACATTACAGTGCTCCAGTTCATACTGTGCAACATTACAGTGCTCCAGTTCATACTGTGCAACATTACAGTTCCCTCAGTTCATACTGTGCAACATTGCAGTGCCCCACTTCGTACTATGCAACATTACAGTGATCCCAGTTCATATTGTGTAACATTACAGTGTCCCCATTTCATATTGTGCAACATTACAGTGCTCCCAGTTTATTCTGTGCAACATTAGAGTGTTCCCAGTTCATATTATGCTCTATTACAGTGCCCCACTTCATACTGCGCAAATTTACAGTGCTTCTAATTCATACGGTGCAACATTACAGTGCCCCTAGTTCATTTGATGTTACATTATAGTGCCTGCAGTTCATATAGTTCCACATTACAGTGACCCAATTCATATTATGAGATAATGCATGCAGGGAAGCCACGCCCCAGAGACGCACCTCCTAAGTGTCTTAGGGGTCTATTTACTAAGCAGTGTTAGGAGACAGAGTGAAAAGGGATAAGTCCATGATAAGGTGCCAGCCAATCAGCTCCCAACTGTCATCTCACAGGCTGTGTTTGAAAAATGACAGTTGGGAGTTGATTGGCTGGCACCTTATCACTGACTTATCACTTTTCACTCTGTCTCCTAACACTGCTTAGTAAATAGACCCCATAGTCCCATAGCAATTGCATCCCTTGCACCCACTATAGCTATGCCCATGACTGCATGCTGTGTGGGTTAAGGGTTAGATTGGGTCCAGGTACAAGGGTTGTGCTTAGTCTTTATTAGAATTTAAAATTGAGCTCAATCTGAACAGATTTGACCAAAGAACCTTTGTATAGCTTTTTTTAACTATTTTCAATGGCAGTGTTTAGTTCCAATTTCAAGCTTGAAACACAATAATATTCACTGTAATTACAATTTTTTTATTCAATTTTTTATTAATTATTTTAACTGTGAGGTGTGTTAGTCATATGGCAGATATAAATAAAATACACCAAGGGGAAAAAAAACAAAAATTAATTTAAAATTTTTTGCAAGTATCTTTACCAAAAAAATTAGGTAATTATACAATACCTGGACAATTTTGGTTGAATTTGGTACTCTAAGGGGTATATTTATATTTAATGTGTGAGAAGTGGAGATGTTGCCCATAGCAACCAATCAGATTCTGCTTAACATTTATCTAGCACTTTCTAGAAGATAATAGCTAGATTCTGATTGATTGCTATGGGCAACTCCTCCACTTCTATAAACCTGCACTTTAGTAATTATACCCTAATTATACTCATAGTTTGTGCATCTCTAGTCCTAACGTGATGTCAGTTCATACTAGGGATGTGCGCTGACCCCCGTGTTTTGCTTTTGGTTTTGGATCTGTATCTCCTTCAAGATTTTGGATCTGGATTTGGTTTTGCAAAAAAACCCTCAAGTGTTTTGGTTTTAGTTTTGGTTTTGGGTCTGGATTTGAAGAAAAAAAAAATAGATACAAAGTTTTAAAATAGCTAAAATCATGTAATTTATGCAATCCAAAACCCGAAATTTGGATTTAAAATCCAAATTCGAAACCGCAAAAAGATCAGAACTGCGACCCGGATTTACCCGGATCTCCTCAGGAGATCAGAACTGCGACCCGGATTTACCCAAACTCACGAAATTCGCATGGATTCGGATTTCTGGAGAACTGAACCGCACATCTCTAGTTCATACAGGTATTCACAACACTCCTGTACTGTGATATAGAATTTCTCTGCTATATGTGACAGGAAAATTAAGAACACAGGTACATCTGCCCTAATTAGTAGCAGATTAAAACTATCTCAACTAGTTGATACTATTTGTATGTGTCAATCTCTGGCACTGCATTATACTTAAGGCCATTTCTGTTTATTTTTACAACTGTGAAACAAAGAAAACCTAAATGCGCACAAGTTTTAACACTCTGTTTAATCCAGCAGCTGTTTAAGAGGCAGTAAGTCCCTGAAACACAAGTAAAAAGAACAAAATATGAAACAACACTGTGTTAATCAAATAATAATTTCACACCATTACCATGTGACCTGGCAACTTGAATAAAACAATTTATTACAAAAACAATGTGCAATGTGTCACAATTAAAAACAAGCCTCTAGAGATTTATATATGACATTACATTGCGCCAATTAAAGAGGAGTTTTAAATATTCAACAATACCCCTTTTAAGTAGTTACACAGGCAAATAATAAGCATATCATCTCATTGAAATAACCTGGATCAATAGAAATCTAATATAAAAGAGGCAGTACTTTTATAGTGTACAGTATCTTATCATAAAGCATAAGCAATGTGCCAATGGAACTGACAAAATGTCATTTGAACATTTATGGCCTGAGGATGAGTTGGACTTATGCACAACTTAAAATATTATATGGAATGGGGGATGTCTGGGAGGTGCCCAATAGGATACCCTTACTCCTGCAGCCTAGGGAGAGAAAGGGGATTCCCATAGAATAGCAGGAAAAAATAGGAATTTATCTGGCACTTGAGTATGGTATAGCAATAATGTTAATCTCCAGAGTTGATAGATGCTCTCTGTATTGCGCGTGCATATATTATGTTTTTGGGTGCATATTTTAGATATTGTTATTTTTTCGTACACAAGTTGGAGAGTTGGACCTGCTGTATTAGAGAGTTGTTTCACTGAAGCGTAAGAAAAACTGCATGTTTCACCTGCAAAACAAGTAATTGAAAACATAATTGTATGTCTACAGTACGTACAGTAACATATGACTGACATAAGCCGGGCAATGGGCTACTGGTGCAGACCTGAAGGCATCTTGCAATGCGTACGCCACGGCATGCGGACATTGACCCGGTGTTTTCCCTGCTGCTTTTTTTTGTGTAAACTACAGTATGTCCAATGTAAGTCCAACAAAAGCATTAGGTCCTTACTGTTTATTCTTTTACCTTTTATAAGGTCCATGTGCATGAACTGGTTCTTTGACTACAGTGAAGTTCCCAGTGTATTCATTTTTACCTTATACTAATGACACCTGAATTAACATGAAAAATAAAAATAAGCAAATTATTCTAAATAGGAGGATGGTATTTTGGGGGTTTGGGCCTTTTATCTACAGTGTATGATTGGTTTTCTAAAAGGAAATTGTGGGTTATCTCTTTGCTAGTATTACTGCAATTATTGTATATTCATCAGAGTTCTGTGATAACTTACTTGCCTGACAAAAATAAACATGAATGGTAAAATTGTCAGTGAGTGTAAGAAAATACTGTAGGCTTCATATCCTAAATTTATTGCAATACAGCTAAAGATCATTAACATAAATGGATCCCACACGTAAGCTTTCTGCAAGTGGATATATACTCTGCAGGAGTTTGGACAGCTGCAGCCAAACATCCTTTGGGACAGTATCCTTAGAGCTCATTTACCTTCATACTTCTGAAAAAAGTTAGGCAAATATTTAACCAATGCATATAAATGTGTCATAATTAGACTCAAATAGCTGTTATGGCATTAGACGTTTATGCAGATCTTGTAAATTCCGATATGTTACAAAAAGACTTGTTTATCTGGTTAAACAACAAAACATCTGTTCCTCTTCACTACTGTCCTCACTGTCTTCTAGGAACATGTATTACCATTTATATTTGGCTGTGATAATGTGCAGCTAACATTCCCATCCAGAAAATGTGCTTTTTAATCAATAAGACCACTTTTATTGATATGATTACACACATTACATACTAAAATGACAGAGCTCAAACGCTTTTCCAGATCGTAAAACATGATCGTTCACCGGTTTACTTTTTCTTAAAATTTCACCTTTATGACTTTGTGATTAACCTTTTTGCCAATATGCCTGCGTGGTGCAATAAAGCCTATTAATGGTGTATTTACTATTGATATCATTAAAGATCAACCCTCCGGTCATTCCATGCTTAGTCTACATTTATGATGCTGCATGAATGAAACTTTAGAAATGATTTTGTGCGGCTCTAGCCTTGATGTTTATGATCACAGAGCATAGATTTCACCACAATCCGTATATCCATTTTATATACAGCACGCTGAATGCTAGCCAACACACATACTTTGCACTTTCAAAGAATGCCAACACCCTGCTATTGATCTATGTGCAGTGCATTATTTATAAACCCCGTCCCATGTTTATATATGTTTTGTATAATCTGAAGAATGGGTCTGTTGCATGCACTAGCATTCTAGCAGGGCAGATTAATGGTCTATATTAATTGGGTGCAAAGAGCATCTGACTTACGTCCATCCAATCCTGTTATCAGAATGCTCTGCATGTGGCATTACTGTAGCATTGGCACATGCCAGTATGCAAATAAGATGTCTTTTAAGATAAGAGTAAAGTGCCCCCTAGCACACTCCCCTTTTTCCCTGGCTGCCACTTAAACTGCTAGTATTAACAACCCCCTGAGGACATCAATAGAGTCACAGTGTTGAATAATCACAGACTATCAGGCAAGGAGTCTTGCAGCAGCAGGTCCACTGCCTGTGACATCACTCTTGGATCTCGCATCTAGCTTTGAGTTGCTTTCATTAGCCAGTCTGTTGGTCTGTCTGCATTTTCCCCAGATCTGTTATCTTTTGTACTGGAGCATCCTGCCTTGAGGAAGGGCTTTCTTTTACTCTACCAAGAGACGGAGGGAGGAAAGAATCCCAAGCACAGACCAGGGAAGCTGCAGCATGAAATCTATCCCTGCCTGCTACTTGCTGTCTCTTATGCTGCCTGCTATGGTTTTCAGCACCAGGTGAGCAGGGAAAGCATGTTTTCCGTCAGGATGGATGTGTGGACAGAATCCTGTTCTGCTCTGGTGACTGTATATTACAGCATAGACAGCTCTGTACATTTTTCCTTTCCATGTTTAAGGCACAGTATCTGCTTGATTGCAAGAAGTGGTAGATCAGTGTTATATATTGGATTCTGCAGATCTGCACTGTAAGGGGCTAGGTGCTGTCTTAAAATGAACAAAAGTTACTACTGTAGGTTTTATTTGAAATCTTAAAGGAAAAACCTATACATATTCCAGAGGCAATGTATTACATTTTTGATGAATTGTGGATAATGATTGTTATAGCTCAGTATAGCTGAGCAGCTCAAGTTAACCATTTTGAAAGCTTAAATACCATAGATCTCTATTGTGTTGGATGTACCCTAAATTAACCACCAGTAATATGAATGTTTGATTCAAGTTTTTGGATTAATGGTTATTGGTGATTGGAAACACTTTTAGCAAAGTTGCATTGATAGTTTCAGTGTCAGTCTAACTTTGGTTGTTTGTGTTATTTGTCAGACTAATGTGTATATTGGATGCTGGTAGAACCGTCCTATTGCTAGGTTTGTGATTATCAGGATTAGTCTTTTTATGTTTATTTGACACAGATCATGGTACTGTATGTAACATGACCCATCTGAGGAAAAGTCTGGTTCTAAGTGTGCAGAGCTTCACCACCGGTTCTGGCTTCATTATTAGTGCATTCTGCTGTTTAGTTCTTTCTTTGTTTTAAACTAGAAATCTGCATTCAGGGTTAAAATGAATTTATTTCAGAAGACTCTGGTATTGATGAGGTTAAACCATTTCACCAGTGATTGCTAAATAAAAGTTATTTCAATATTTGACAGATGCATATGAATGTGTCTGTTAATTAATGCTGCAGTAGTTATTCCACAGTGCCTTTTCCTGGAATATTGCTATGTTATACAAAGTCTTGGCTATCTGTTTGAATGATGAAAAGTTGGTTCAGTGGACAGTACAATATCAGTCATTGTTCTGTACGGCTGTACGGAGTGCCCTCACTCTGCCCTGCTCTCCAATCACATCCCAAAGGATTTCATTTTATTAACCCCCTTTGGTATAAGAACTCATATAAGATCTTCATGCATTGACTCATTAAACCAATTTCATGTCACTGTCAGCCTGAACTACTGCAGTAGTTTAAGCTTAACTAGTTAAAGGATTGACAGGTTCCACTTTGTAATAGGATAGTCTGATTCTGTGGTTTCATTCTAGACTGATGCACAGACAGTGTAGTGACAGTAGCTGAACAAAGACACAAACTCTTCCTGTTATGGTTGTAACGTGTACAGTGTACTGGAAAGCATATTGCAGACGTCCTTCGTTTTCCTTGCAGACTTCCTTGGTGACTTTTATTATGACACATGACTGTATTATAGAAATGGCTGGGAGTGTACGTCTTATTCTATCCTGCACATATAAAATAATGGTGCTATGTGGGCACCCTTCTTTAGTCATCCAATCAGACAGTCCATTTCAATTTAAAAGGTTTTCTCAGTGGATTACCCTATATAAATGCGTGCCATTTAAACGGCAATCAAACTAAATCAATAACGCACTGGCTGAATGTAACAATATTTAGAGCTGTCCTATCAAGTTGCATGTATGCAGACAAAGTAATCTATTTCATCAGCAGAAAAGCCCATGAGGATTTCTGTTGCACTGTATACATTTCATTTTTCAAATTAAAAACTTCACAGTACATTAAATCTTTGGCCTGTGTTTCTTTACTATTAAGTATGCTCTGGTATTTTTTTCCACAAAATTCTGAAATGTAAATTAGAAAAGCTGTAATAATTGAGGACATTGGTATTTTCCATGGAGATTACTGAACAGTGCTCAAGTTAAACTGATTAAATTGTAGCCCAGGCGCTACCATTAGGTGAGCTTAGGCAATTGCCTACTGTGCCAGCAATTAGGGTCACTTAAAATACATCCTCCATGTTTAATGTTGCCCACTGACATGAAGGAGAAGAAACCAGCAGCTCCATACATGTGAAGCCTTCAGCTGCTGTTCCTTCATGTCAGTGCTACCATGGGATTATAATACTTGGCTATGATGTCACAACCCCGCCCCTCACTCCCATTCCCAGTTGGATGACACCTACAACAATGGACTGCTAGGGTAGTCAGCTGTGGGCCATCTAGGACTCAAGGGCTAGCAATTTCCCTGTTGATTGCTTTTCCTATGTGGGTTACAAAGTCAAGGCAATATTCTGTAAGAGAGTGTAATTTCATGGAGTAAAAATAGAGCAATAATTGATATTTGTTGTTTAGAAGGATGTAGTCAGCATACCGCAAACGGGATGCAGACGATCTAAATACCGGCGCCAGAATCCTGGCAGAAGTCGGATTCCAGTTCCAGAATACCGACCTCCGGTCAGAAAAGGGTATTATACATAAATTATTCCATCAAATAACACATGGTGAGTAAATCACTTGAGTTAGCTAAATTATTGAATATATATGGACCTAAAGATGGATCAGGGAAGTACACAAGGTGCTTCCTTTTTTCCCCAAAATATCAAAATATGCCTAAGACATCATTAAATTTTATACCCAGAACTACAAACCAACATTGACAACATTAACATTCTCTCCGATGCATGATTACATGGCAAGCTGAAAATGTGCTCTCGGTTTAGACAGATTGCAATATAATGCAAAAGTAAATACACAAAGTCAAATACAAGCTTATGAAACACATGAAAGCAAGTAAAGAAACAAACATGCCCAATTAGCATAATACAAACATAAGCACAAAGGCAAAACAAAAGGAAACTAAAGCTAGCATTGTCTGGACATACAGTGAGCAGTGAGGGGGTCTGAATGCAGAGGATCCTACATTTTCTTAAAATCATTAAACCTTCAATCAAAAACTCAATTGTAAACAGATTCAGAATGAGTAATAGTAAAAAAAACTGTGTGTAGTTGTTCAATTAAGCTACTAAATACTTTTGTTGTCTTCGTACATGGGCATGTGGCAAATTATTATTTGGATATTACCATGGTGTTTGGTATTTATGGTTACTAAGTTGGACTTGTTTGAACATAAATCAACTATACACATTTAATAAATATATAGTATTAACAACAATCATGAGTCTTCTGTCTATCAGCTCACTAGCGACTAGTAACACCAGTGATGTCAATAGAAAGGAACTGATCGAGCAGCTCTCTCCAAGGGATGTATCCTTATTAAAGTTGATACAAGCTGTCTGCAAACTTGTTCACATTTCCCCCAGTACTCCAATGACAGATGCCTCAGCATCCAACAATCAATTGCAATGTGTTCTTTTTAACTAATCCTGAGATATGTTGGCCACTAATTAAGCTATGATAATATAGTGTTACAATGGCTTATAAATAGTCCCCATATATAGCACCAATTAGCAAATATGCCCCCACAAGCATATTCGTATTGTTATAAATGATCAAATTCATATTTCAATTCTGAATCACTTTTATCTCATGACTTCATTGATTCAAAATCATATAAGTTTAGAATGCACAATTTTCAATGTGTTCTGCATTAAACAGTGTACATTTGTAAATTAATCCGGATAAGTTTGGTTTTAATTTTAGGGGCATATTCAATTAGCCGCAAAAAGTGTTGTACTTTTCGCATGCCGGACTTTTCGCCGACATCGCTGGATTTTCATGCGGAAAAGTATCGCGCTCGTCCCCGGTTATCCCCATATTCAATTAAAAATCGTCGAAAACGGGACCCAGCAAATTTGGACCTGGCGAAAAGTCATGTCAGATTTAGGGAAATCAGCCTGACACCCCCCAAAAGTTGCACTGACATTGGGGATCACTATAGATACCCCCAAATAGGCCTGCTGAAGGTATTTGGGGTACTTAAATGCTCTCAATAGTTGCTAATTAGCGTCTTTGCAGACGTGGTGAAGAATAGCATTTAGCTGTTTTTTTGCAGAAAATAAGTAGTCCCAGCAAATTTGGGGTACGTGAAAATGGGTGCAAGCATATTTTCAAGTTGCTAAAGTGAAGTTTTAAAAAACTAAAAAAATCTACCTGCCGAAAGCACCTGCAATCTTAAAAACACCTGGGGCATACTTGGGGACCCCCCTGGAGTCTATTTCGCTAGTTTTTAAGTTTGTCCCCCAACCTTGTTTTTTTTCGCACCCAAAATGAAAGTACTTTTTTGGGGTGTGAAGTTTTTTTTAAAACTTTTTTTTGACACAGTTTACCTTTGGGGGCTTGTCCCAAGGGTGCAGGGTGGTTTCCGCAAGTTTGCACCCCAAAACCCCAATTCTACACTTTTTTTCGACAGCTTTCATAGGCAAATCTTTTTCGCCTAGTCCAATGCATTGACTTTCCGCAACGGCGAAAAGTCTTTTGAATGGAATACGGGGAAAAGTTTTCGCCTGGCGAAATGACATCACCGGTGAAAACTTTTTGCCGAAAACGGCTTATCGCGGCTAATTGAATATGCCCCTTAACTTGCAGAATTCCTCTTTAACTTTTTGCTTTACCCAAAATTCCCCTTTAAATAGAATTATGTAAGGTTTCATCTAATATTACAACCCAACCACACCACAAAGTGCAATGTGTTAACACTGTCATCACCCCAGCTCTGTTTGGAAACCAAAGACCGTCTTTTAGGGGAAATGCATCAAAGAAAGTAAAGGTGGAGAAGTTGCCCAAAGCAATCGATCAGCTTCTGTCATTTCTCCAGCACAGGTGAAATGACAGTTAGAAGTTAATTGGTTGTTTTGGGCAATTGCTCCACTTAAATTCTCTCCAAGGCTTGATAGATCTCCCCCTTAGCCTCTTGGAGATTTTCATGCTATTTTTACCACCTCTCCCCCACACACACCTTTCATCTCTTTAGAGGTGCCAGTCCTGTGCTGGGGCATGTTTGCGATATACAGTAGCAGGGGGAACCCAGGCTCACAGGCTGTTACCTGTATACTGCAGATGCTGGTTGAGGATTTGGGAAAAGAGCTCTCTGCCATCAAATTGTTTTACAATTTTATTTTAAGTAGTACTTCCCTTTATATATGTAAGAGGTGACTTGATCTTCAAAAGCCTTTGGCCAAACAGCGCATCCAGATGTACTCAGAGAAATGTAATAAAAAATCTTTACACACAGACAAAAGTGACACATGTAATAAACCAGTCCCAATGTCCCCTTGCTCATGATTTATTTAAGCCATATGAAAGTCTAGACCTAGCAATGTTTTAGGAGAGAAACTGGAAAAAATGATTGATATTAGTTGTACTAAGGAGGTAGGAGATTGTTGGACTTTTAAGGTTATCCTTTTGCATCTACATATAATGCCGCTTCTCTGCGCAGTGAGGAGCACTTCCATTGCCGCAAGAGCAAAGAGAAATCCTGCGCCTCACAGTGCGCTGTGCAGACCATCAGGGCACCACAATGTAAAGCCAAGGCATTTTGTGCTGTGCACTAAGTGAGCTTCATAAATGATTTCCCGTGAGAGGGCCTGATTCAGCTTTGGGAGTAGAACAATATTGTAAGTAACTGTAAACCTGGACAAACCATGTTGCAATGCAAGGGGTGCAAATACATAAAAAAATTGCATGCAGGGTAAATAACGTTTGCTTTTGCATGTAGCCCACAAATACTGCACAGCTTTATTTTTACACAGCAATTTAGTTTTCAGTTTGGATACCCCCCTCCCAAATCTAACTCTCTCTGCACATTATAGCCCACCTTCAGTGCAGCATGGTTTTACCAAGATGCACAGTTACTTGCTATATCTTACTCTATTCCTAACTCTGAATTAGGCACAGTGTCTGGTGGAATAAATTCCAGGGAATATGATTCTTAAGATGAGAGCAAGAAGAAAGAAAGAAAGTTATTTGCAGAGAGAAGGTTCCATTAGAGAGAGTATCTGAAAATATATCTGAGACTCTGAGTGTAGAGATGGGTACGATTTACATAAACAGGTTTTGCCTCAGAAGAGGTCAGTTCCCAGCCAGTGACAGTGGTGGTGTTGCTGAGATAGGGGGAGAGCAGTCTAGGGTTCCAGGTCTTGGTCTGACATCCCTCCTGCCGCACGCTACGTGCCTCTATGAGTTGTTAAGAAACACAAGAGGGGATGGGAGGCATTGAGGAGGAGATCTGGACTCCAGGTGATCTTGCCTCCAAGCAACAGGGTTGACGTTCCGATACTTTTCGCAGAGCTGTGAGGTTGCGTTTTTGCTTTAACATTGTGAAGAATGCCAATCCAAGCAGTATTTGTACATTCCCATTTTGTGGCATGTATGGAGCTGGTGTCTCAATAAATGTGCTCTTTTTTTGTGTTGTGTGGTAGGGGCAGGACACATAATGCTAAATTCTGCCAGTGAAATGTGCAAAATGTCACAGCCCTGTGTGAAGCAAGGGGAATGTCTTACTGTACAGTTTTTCTCATCTTTAGCTAAACTTTATAGACTAGACATTTTAACTCTTTCCTGTGTGTAAGAGTAATAGTTGACAGTGTAGACACTATAACAAGTCCCAGGAGGAAAGATTTATGAGTCTCTGTAAGCAAAATTCATAACTGATTGGAGTGGAGGCAATTTTTTCAGTATGATATTGATCTAATTGTCAAATGATCCAATTAAGCCTGCTTGGTGTATATACCCACCTTATATATATAGCACATGCAATTACCATAATTGGAAATGATAAAATCTGTAATGGGTGCTGTTCATTCTTTTATGGAAGTAACCATTTTATTAGACCTACATTACAAAAATGTCCCTTAGTCTATGGTCTGAACATACACTGTACATCTTTGTCATCAATAACGAATCCCTTCATAATGCATTTTCTATCTACAGAAATATAGTCATGCTATTTATTAACATAGATAGAATTTGCTAGTTCAACATGAAAACAAGAAATTAAAATATCATTTTAGATGACCAATCAAAAGTGGTGATATAGAATTTCACCCTCTTCTTCATCGCTGTCTTGATAAAATCAGCATTGGGTTCTAAAATCTGTTTATGCAGAAATTTAAAAGGGCAATATTTTTTACTAGCAAAATATGGATAGTAAAAGCATTGCCCTTTTAAATTTTGGGCATAAACACTCAGAAGCGCAAAGTTTTAGAACCCAGACTCTTAGTAAATAATAAACACCCTAGACTCCCTTCAACCGTCTCTTTATAATATATTCTGTATATGTTTTCTTAGCTCTTGTTGATTTATATGTGTGTCAGTGAACTTAAGAAGAATTATTTTTCACAAGACAAATTTACCTCCATACAAAGAACATATATTTATGTCTCCCAGTACCAGCTGTCTGAAATTGTCATATAGGGGAAGATATGACACAAAATGTTGTCCTAGTTTGTGAACTTGCCTGACCTAGGTTAGGTTTTGCAGTATGCTGGATAATAATACAACCAGGTATAGGCAGGGAAGAGATATTCACTAAACCCCTGATTGGTATTCTGCTATTTCAAGGTGAACTATATTCATCATATATTTAACCTCTAGAGATACTGCTGAAATAATGATTTAAGATCTAACAATTGTCATTTCTAGAACAGCAACAACAGACAGCAGAGAGTAGGCTGGTGAGATCATTTATATTAAGGAACCAGAAATCTGTCCAGCTATAGTACAGTGTGTTTGATACTGTAGGTGATTGACAATGTTATTTCACATTGAATATTACAAAAGTTAATGCAATGTTAATGCATAAACACACCAAAAACAATAGATAATTTGTTTTAGTTTGCAAATATAAAACAATCAAGCGTAACACAATGAATAATATATCTGCAATTATTTAAGGCCTTAAAAAAACGTGAATGAATTTGGCATGCAGTTGTTAATTGTGATTTTACCCAGGTTTGGGAGTTCATTAGAGACCACTTAGGCTACCTCAATGTGTTCACTTGAATGGAGAATGTAGAGTTCGGAATACATCACAGTTGCTGCAGTGTTTCAAAACAGTAGCATGGAGGGTGGGTACTGGGTAATAATGGCTTTACAAAACCTCTAATACAGCACATTGCACAAACTTGACACTAGTGGGCATGAGACACGAGCACAATGTTCACCCATTCACATTTTTTGTTCTTAATTTTATTTCATATAATCTATGGTCTTGAGACAAATGTGTTACACAGTGACCAGGGCTGGCAACCTTTGACACATTTTCACACACATACTCCAAAGTACTTTACAGAGAATATTTTGCCATTCACATCAATCCCTATCCCAGTGGAGCTTACAATCTATACATGCCTGCTCTCCTGATTTGGCCAGGAGCCTCACGAAAATCGGGTGCCACTTCCGGATCCCTGGAAAAGTAGGCAAGCCTCCCAGCCCCTCCAGCCCTCCCCACAATGCATCCCCAAACACCCGCAATGGTGGGACTGATGACACAATTCTCGCTGAATCAAGTCATCATAACCCCGCCCCCTGCTCCACAATGCCGGAAATGCCCCTAAATGGCATGTCATGTCCCTGACCACACAGCCTTTTGCTGGCCCCACCCCCTGCTAAGCCGACCAGGCTGCTCCCTCCCGGAAGGTGCAACCAGGATATCAGCAAGTATGATCTATATTCCCTACCACATGTACACACACACACACACACTAGGGTTCATGTTTTGCCAGAATCCGCTTAACCTTTGTTTTTGGATTGTGGAAGGAAACCCAAGCAAACACAGGGAGAATATACAAACTCAACACATTTAGAGCCTTGGTGGGATTTGAACCCAAGACTTCAGTGCTATGAGGCAGTAAAGCTATTACACCAACCGTGCTGCCAGAATTACTGACGGCAAAAAAGTAGGTGCCTGATTCAGAAATGTATGCAATGCTAATGTTTACGCAGTTGAGCAATTATCGGTAATCGGCACATGCTTCTGAGTTGCGCTGCACATGCATCAAGATTCACATTTGTTGATGCTCACAGTTTTGATTTATTTGTAAAGTGATGCAGATGTGTTGCAACCATTTTTGAGACGTGTCTCAACCTGTGACTGCCATCCCGTTTGCAGTAAAAATATCTCCAGCGTTTCAGTCCCCGCAGCCATTCTGCCTGACCATTGGGTTACTCATAAGGCAGATAATCAACTGATCTATGTTCGATGCCATTTGGATTTGCAAAGCCGCCTGTGGGTGTCTCAATACAAATCCCGGCAGCTGCAACATTTGCATATATTCGCACAGCCGCTGCTTACAAAATATTAGCTGTGACTGCATTAGTGTAACCCTAGGAACCAAAGAATGTGAAAGGCTGAACAGCCACAATCCTTTGTCATTTATATAAGTGGGTATGGCTGTATTTAAATTTCAGTTTCACCTGGTTGGATGTGGTGGCCATTATGGCAAGTGCCGTTTACTGAAAGAGTCATGTTCACTCATCCCCAGCCAATTTATTAACATCTGCTAATACATTTGTCATATTTTTTTCCTTCTGAAAGAAATAAAGGTCCTGTATAGCATTCACCATGACAATGGCATTGAATCTACATGGTGATATGAGTCCTAACGATACTGCTTTAGAATCTCTATACACTCCTGCCTATACCTTCTGATATCCTGCCTATAAACCTCTAAGGATGACGCTATTTTGCGTATGCAGTCATACAGAAAATAAAGACTCCAGACCTAGAACTTGTGGTTCCAAAGCACAAAGTATTATTCAAGTAAAAGTACAGCAGTTACACGCTATGATCTAAGTACAATTTAGCGCAAAGGAATTATACAGACCCAAGTACAGTTATACATGCACAAGGCTCTGGACCAGATGTAGGCATCAGCAAGAAACCCCCATCAATCAGCATTCAGCACGAAGACTAGAAACCCAGGGTCAGAGCACACATATTTATACCCCCCCAGGAATAGACAACATAATAGAGAAGTTTGTTGCTAATACCATTGGTCCTAAAGGAGAGGGCATATGTTACAAGGCATCTAACAGGTTGGTTCAAATAGACACAGTCCAGCCTCTAACAACTGGTGGTCTCTGGTTTCCCGCCTCATGCAAATCCTAACAGTTGGTCATATAATGTACATTTTGTTGCTTGAAGTCTCTGTGGTCCATAAGTTGAGAATGCATGTTGCGATCTCTACATCGATGTTACAGGAATACTGTTGAAAGAGTACGCATCAGTACAATACCAAACATGGCTTACTTATCACGTATAAAACCTAAGTTACCAAATAATCTTTATTTCACAGCAATTATAATAAATGAACATACTTAAATCTTATACCTTAAAGCTTATGGAACCTTGTATGTGAACATGTAATGTGTGAATATGCGGGGTTTGATGTAAAGACGCTGGTTAACTTGGGGCAGATGCGTGTGCATGAAGCTAATATTCAGCGTGCTCATACAGGATCTTATGCATTCGCTAATATGCGACTAGTTAACAGCGCAATTGTGCGTATTAATGTGTGTATGAGAAATGGTGAAAGAGATGCAATCGCATGATGCTAATAGTAATATCGCCATATGTACTTAAGTGTGAGTTTATCTAAAATGGCGTTTGGGCGGCCATTCGCAAAATGGCATCTTGCAATCTCATTTTCTAAAATGGTGTCTTGCGGCCAGTCGCAAGATGGCGTCGCTGCAATCCAATTTTAAACAGATCTTGTCTCAGCCAATTATCTAGTTTCGACAGTCCACTATTTTCAACTGGATCCCACATCCATTTCTGATATATTTGTAAAATGATAAAAAAATTATTGGTCAGCTTTTTTTTTCTTTCCCATTATGTACAAAGGGATGCGGAGGCACATTGCTACACATTGCATAACTTGGATGCTTACTAGCAAAGTGATCACTGATCTCCTAACACAATGCCAGAGTACATCACAGGCAGATACTGGACACAGCAGACACTCTGATATTATTCTTTTTCATAGGTTTTTTTTTTTTTTCCCATTAATCCGAATGTAAACACATTTCCAGTTCCAGATGTATCAAACCTTAGAGAGAAATAAAGTGGAAAGAGATAAAGTGCCAACCAATCGGCATCTAACTGCTATTTTACAGGCTGTGTTTGAAAAATGACAGTTAGGAACTAATTGGTTGGTACTTTATCTGTCTCCAAGGTTTGATACATATCCCCCTTATACTGTCACTTCTCTGTTCTTGTGCTATCATCATTATTAACCCATCTGCTTCAGAGCAGAATTGAAGCAGATGGGTTAATAATGATGATAGAACAAGAACTGACAGTGCTTGATCCCGGGATGGGTACGGGATGCCGGTAGTCAAAATCTCTATGCCGGCATCCAGACAGGGTAAGGATACTGACACCTGTCATTAGGTATCCTAACCCCCCTCCTCTCCTTACCCTAACCCTCCCTCCCTGGTGCCTGAACCTAACCTCCCCCCCTAGAGCCTAAACCTAACCTCTCCCTCCCTGCACACTAAACCTAACCCTCCCCCCCAGTGCCTAAACCTAACACTCCCCCTAGTGCCTAACCCTCCCCCCAACCTAGCTACTTACCTTCGGGTTGCCAGTGGTCAGGATGCCTGTGCCGGGATTCTGACAGGTGTTGGGTATGCTAAGCGCATCCCCTGCATCGGGATACTGGAACATATCTCCTTGATCCCTTGTCAGTGCTGCAAGAGTAGATTTAGTTGCTGTTGATGTACTGTAGAGTTGGATGTAAGTTTTACCAAAAACCTATTATGTAAATGAATCTGTTAAAAATACACAATTACCATATTATGCAGACACATATTACTGCAAGGTTATGTCTTACTTTTTAACCCCTGGAATGCCAGGCTAAAGAGGGTTGTTCATTTATTTATCATACATTATTTTTTTTTCATAGTATCTGTGAGGTTTTATTTAAAATTTTCACAATATGCACTAAAGGTCCAGTCCCAGCAGGCTCCTGATGCCAAGGCATGCTGGTGCTTGTAGTTCAGCAAGTGTGACATGCTATAGCATCCATGAGTATGCTGGCACTTGCACTGCTAGCATACAGTACTGTACTGTACCTCAGAATTTGATGGTGAGAACGATATTGTTCATCTAGTCTGCCATGTGTGTTTTGTTTTTGTTTTTGGGCAGGATGCACTATCCTCAAAGAAGGCCAAACCTCTGTAAATGCGGTTTTTGGAGGTCTGACCAAATTCTCCAGTCTATAGATGGCGTTGCCTAATAGAAGCCTATGTTTTTCTTTTCAAAGACTTCCCCAAATGGGACCCCCACAGCTTGCGCATGCACTAGCTGACTGCCACACAGGCGCAGAAAGACTCCTCGGTCATAAACCCGGAAGTCCTCACACCACAAAGGACATCTCTTACTGGTAGAGTTGTCCTTTGCTTACATCTTCATGCATAGCCATATACAGTATCCCACGCATTGATGAAGGAGTAATATGCTGTACTATATAGGTCCCTACTAGAGATGTGCGGGTCTGGATTTCTGAAAACCAAACACAGCTGAATTAGGGGTTCTGAGTAGAACCGGGTCAAGGTTTGGATTCACCTTTGTGACCCATTTCGAGCCGAGTCCCGCTCAGATCTGCTGCTGGTTCGGAACTCAGATTTAAAAAACGAATTTGGGATTTGGATTGGACATTTTAGCTGTTTTTATTGATTTTTGTTGATTTTTGATCCAAATCTAAAACCAAAACACTTGAGGGTGGTTTTGCAAAACCAAAACATGAAGATGAATCCAGATCCAAAACCAAAACATGGGGGTCAGCACACATCTCTAGTCCCTACCACAGCTGCTTTCCCATGGATCTACACTTGGGACAAACTGTAGTAAATGGCGGATTTGTCAAAACATTGATTTTTTACATTTTTCAGGTGGTTTTGTAAACTCACAATTGGTGTCCTGATTTTCACCATCTAATTTATCAAGCAAAACCAGCTAGATGTCCTGCCAGGGAAAAAAACAGTGGTTGTGAGAGGCAAGACTGCTCAAATCACATGCTGTCTGAGCAATCTGGCCATAAGATCAGAACATAAGATTAGGCCGATACACTTATTAATTATGAGGGCCTCTGCTGCTACTCAAATGATCAAGTGATTGTGGCTTGTGTTTAGTTCCCCCATCACCACCTCCGAACCCCTGCAGCCATTTATTGTTGACTAACAAAATTAATTTGCTATCTCTGTATTACAGAAGCGGCACAGCCTCAACAAATAAAAATTAGCAAAGCCCAGGACTCCCGTTAGGGGTTACAGACAGGGGTCATCCTATAAAAATATTTCCCTAGCTTTAAAAGCAAAATCTTTTTTTCTAAATGTTTACATTGGCTAGTGATTAACATCTACTTCTGTGCAACTGCTTGCAATTAATATAGGTGTCTCTGATTCTGACTGAGAGGTGAGAACAGGAATGAAAGAGAAATGCTTTTACTGCTGGTAAAAAATGCTAGATAAATGTTTTTTTTGTGTAACCGTCATTGGGTAACTGGTCTTATTGTATGTTTAGTCTTTTTTTAGACTAGCTTTATATTATTTATTATCCTCATCTGATTGTGTCTCTTTCTTAAATGTGGTTTGCTTAGCACTTATAACAAGTGCCACTTCCTTGGAGAACCATACTGGCGTTCTCTATTCAATCCCTAACATATTGGCACAAAGCTCTGCTGCTTCTATTAATGCATTTATTTAGTTTATTTCACTGTTTCTGCGCTCCATCTATCAATTCCCAACCTGTCATATATTCAGACAGATCAGACAAAGAAGTCCAGACATCTCTATCACATTCCTCCTCCCCTCCACCAGCACCTTCAAAGCTTTTCAACCCAGAGACAGCTTGTGACAAAGTGGGCACCCAGACATTACAAAAGATTGTGTTATTGAGGTATTCCATCCAGGGAATAAATCCCATTCCCCTTAGTGAGTTCAGGAACTCTTTTTCCTATGGTGAAGATAAATTAGCAGCTGCCAAGAAGGGTTTGCATTGTGTTTTGTGATTTAAATTGTTCATTAAATAATAACTATTTTTTTTTGTTTAAAAAAATATTATGTATTACAGCATAGGATCCTGAGCCCTCAGCTAAACATTATTAATGCTAATGCAAACTGTTCTCTATATTAAAGCCACAGTAGGCTCCCTATTAAGAACAAGGGGTTAATGTATCAAGCAGTAAAAAGTGGGGGAAAAAGTGGGCCAGTGGAGACGTTGCCCGCTAATCCCCAAATCAGCTTTGAGGAAGCATTTATCAAACACACTCTATACAGGGCCAGCTCTAGAGGTGTTCGACCAATGCGGTCGCACAGGGGCGCCACCCGTAGAGGGGTGGCACCCCTCCCCCAGCATCCCAATTTCAGCGGGTCTGTCCCGCTGTTCCACCCGTGGGCCAAAGTGGCCCACGGGTGGTCAAATCGGGAGGTTGGGGACCCCCACCACCGCAGCTGTGCAGTGGTGCCAGACCCCCAGAGTGTGAATGGATGCTGCACGCATGCGCACGGCAACCATTCACTGTTGGGAGAGGGCTGGGGGGAAGATTGGCTATGGTAATTAGGTCACGCCCCCTTCTCAAGGGCCAGCACAGGGTGCTCCGAACTCTGGAACCAGCCCTGACTCTATAAAATGATAGGTAGATGCTGATTGGTTGCTATGGGCAACTTCTCCACTGGTTCACTTCTCTACACTTTTTACTATTTGATACATCAACCCCTCTGAAACTTAGTTCCACATGTTGATGTACATGTTGAGCTGACCAAGTGATGTCAAAGCCTTCCCCTGGTCTACACTACATATAAATATATTAACATCCATTCCGATGTTCTAAATAGTCACATGATTATTGCTAGGCTATATATTAGCATTAAGCCCTACATGCATGTAGCATTTAAAGGTAAGATTGCCCCAAAAGCTAATACCAGTCATCTAGGGCATCAATTGGCAGAACATGGATATTGGTAGGGGAATGACATAAAGATTTGAGAAAAAAAACTGTTTTCATACAAACTCCAAACAGATGAGTTTAATGAATGAGGAAACCCTCATGTGATGGGTCCGTCATTCTTGGCTGCTGGACGTAGTGTCTTTACAGTGATGGCTTTAGAAAGATAGTGCATGCTTAGAAGATATCAAGACTTGGGCACCAAATTTCTGTAGACATAGCAGAAAGATGTCTGTACTAGCAGTCTGGTAACAGTAGGAAAGTCTGTTCTGGGTGCATGCTTTCCGGTGGGAGATCCCCTTGACTCATTGGCCCATTTGCTCCCCCTGCACAAAATGTATTGCGTATTGCAATGCAAAACAACTGTAACATTCCTTCTTTTCAATACAGAGCACATCATTATCATAGTGTACATTTTAATGATGTATTCATCAAGAGTTGAGAATCTTATATTTCTTTTATATGTAAATGCCATTTACAGTCCAATAAATTAGAACCATCCGATGGCAGGTTCCCCATTACATATAACAAATTGACAATGAAAACAGCTGCTGTGACAGAATGAATGTATTTAAGACAGGCAGAAGTTAATTAAAATTTGGAAACATATCAGTAGATAAGGGCACACTGATAACCTTTAGGGGCTCATTAAAGCAATTTAACACATTGTGCAGTGGGAAACGGGCTGCAATGATGCAATTCAACACAAATCATGTCAACGAGCACCTAGACCACCCACCTCCCCAATGGGATTTAAGAAGTAATCCTACTAGAAGCCTGGGGAAGCTCACAGAAATTCAGACGTCTCCTGAGCATTCATCATGCAGTATAGACACTTGTCATCATCAGCAACTTGATATAATGCCACAAAGTAAACTGTAACAAAGGAAAACAACTCTATAATAAAAAATCAGCTTAAGTAAATCTTGTGCCTACCACCCACTATGTAATACTTTCCGTACCCTCATTTTTATTTTCTGTACCCCATGATTTTTTTTTCTTTATTTTACAAAAGTTGCACAAATATTATCCATGTGAAAAAATAGCTTAATCCATAGGGATCGTCTTCATCATTAGACTTGTAATCCGTAAGTAATATATAAACTAAAACCCATATGCATGATAAATACCTTCTCTTTGCAAAGACGCAACATAAATGACAGGTTGGAGGTCTGGCATTGCTCTGATTGGTTAGAGTGTAAGAAAGCTAAACTGATTGGTTAGTAGGGTATAATCATAGGTTTGATAAATTAGGTAAATATTTATCATGTCAACATTCATTATATCAACATGAGAATATTGACATGATCATTATTTTGACATTGCATGTGTCAACATGTTCCTATTGTCGACATTCCCCATGTCGACATTCAACATGCAGATACTGATGTAATGTCGTCATGATCAGAGTGTCAACAGTATGTTTTTTAGGTAAATCTATACCTAATTCTAACCCTAATGGCAACCCTAACAGTAATGTTAACATATTTTAATTCTACAAGAGTCAGCATATCCAATCACCTAGCATTTCCAATCAACTAGCATTTCCAAACAGCTGGCATATTCAATATATCCAATAAACTAGCATTTTTCTATGTGGCACTTCTGCTTCCAGCCAGCCCTGGCTGCCTGGGCTGGCTGGAAGCAGAAGTGCCACATAGAAAAACGCTAGTTTTTCAATCTTATTCTTTAAAACACCAATACTCACTAGCCACAAGGAGGTAGTAGAGACCTAGTGCATTCAGAATGTGGCTGTTTTTTCCTGGGGATGATGATAGGTTTTTTTGTTAGCCTGATTCCCTTGTAAATTCAGCCCCGTGGAGACCAGGCTGTGCCCATGTCATATAATGACTAGATGACCCCATGTTACAGGTTTCCCTGTTACTAGTTCAGGCTGTCATAATCTAGAAGCAGCTTTTACAGTTTACCCAACACTGGGCCTGTTTCAGCTTGGATCGCAGTTGCTAATACGCATGCAATCGGACGATTGTTGTGTTATGCATATGTGTATGCGTTGCAGTACTCGTACGTGAACTGGCCACTGCGATCGGGACTGCGATCGCAGTGACTACACAGACTCATTGCAGAGTGAATGACAGGATGTGCCATTTGTGTGTGGTGACGGGGGGTGTTCGGCGAAATGCAGGCATGCCAGTGCGTTTGAACGCTGTTACAGGGGCATGCATAAATTATCCACTGTGATGCCAAGCAGCCTGATGACTCATAGCATGTGCTGAAGTAAACTTCTGAGTAAGGTCAGAGCTTGTGCAGGTGTGCATGAAGCTGCGATGGTGCTCGATTCTACCGATGTTATCACAGTCTTGCTAGACATCACGATGTGTGTAAGGTAAAGTGGGCGTCCTTATGTAGTGCTGCGGCGGCATAGCGATCGCAATGAATTAGCATACTATTGCGTGCAAAATCGCAACTGCAATTGCAATAGCGATCCAAGCTGAATCAGGCCCACGGTTTATCGCCTTGCAATTGCTGCAGCCCATCCATGTAATTGAGCACCAGCAATATAGCAAACATGTTGGCACATGAGAGTGGTAAGCCTAACTAGAGGTGTTACAGAAAGGTGCATAACTCCCTTAAAAGATGATTTTTCCCCTCAGGAAAATAATTTAAAGAAACTTTTTTTCATTGTCCCTTGTGTGTCTACTGTAGGTTGAGCAGAACTTTTAATGATCTGCAAAGCTCAAACATAGCAGATTGGTAACAAACACCACAAGCACAGCATGACATTTAAAGATAAGGGATTAAACTTTAATCTGTTGCAACAGTGTGCTATTATTTTATAGTCTTTAATAGTTCATGGTGTGCAGACAAGTGCTGCAGAGGGAAAGGTTTGAAAAGTCAGATGTCTTATAAAGATGATACTCTTTCAGAAGGCTGCTTAGTGTAGGTAAAATCGTATTGGTGCTATTGATAATTGTAGCTGGGATCGATATCAGCAGCTGTAAAGGAAAACACCTTTCTTTGAATGAGCTAAATTCCCTTTTCCGAAGATTTTTAGATGTGATAGCTATTGATTCTCTTAAGACAGTGATAATATCTCCTCCGTAATGTGATGTACTGTACACCATTGCTTGCAGAGTCTATTGTGCTTTCATAAAATAAGGACAAATGACCTCAGAACTTTGTCACTTTTAGTTTTTCTATTCTTTATCTTCAATGGCAGTTGAGTGACAGGGCTCTCAGACAGCGACATGTCAATATTTTAATTGGGTTCTCCGTTTCTTCTGCAGGGTGACAGATTTTTGTTCTCTTTTCATTCATATGTATAATATGTTATCTGAAAAACTATTCCTTACTGAATTGTTATTTCTGTTTTAAGCTTAATTTAAATATGCTCTCCTATTATTGGCACATTAGTCAGTGTTTTTGCACATTTATATTAAAATCCAGTGGAAATTTGAAAATTTTCCCCCTTGAGATAACTATAATATGTATAAATAGCTACTAAGGTCATGAGTAAATTCAATCATTTAAAAAATGTACAGTATTTGGAATGTGTAAAAATATAATGAATTCAAATCAGGGAGAGGGAAGAGAGACTTTTACCTAACTAGAGAATAAATGATAACTAAGCCTTCAACATAACTTTTGCTTGGTCATAATTAAAAATAAAAGTAACACTGCGTGTAAAGGTGGGTAAAAAGGGGCCTATTTATCAACAAGTTTTATCATACACTTGAACGAGTGATAAAACTTGTTTCGTATGATAAATGGTGCTCCAGCCAATCAGCTTCAACTGTCATTTTGCAAACAGATGACAGCTAGGAGCTGATTGGCTGAAGCACCATTATAATACGCAACAAGTATTATCACTTGTTGCGTATGATAAAATTCATTGATAAATAGACCTCAAAGTATGGTTGGGGCATATGGTAAGATCCCACAGGTTTCATGGTTCTGACTCTATTTTAGCCAGTTCATAGGAAGGGGAAGGTGAATGCGGAGACAAATAGCTTATTTTTTGGGGGGGAATAAACAGCTTTCGCCAAGGGCGTGCATTCTGCCTATAGGCCTAAGAAGTAGACATACTGTAGCGGTATCCGAGGTTCTTCTCAGCGTCCATGAGCAGAACAGTTGTATTAGACAAAGAAGGACTAACACTCTTCCTAACATATTATCAACTTTCTAATGGGGCTAATTTTAGTAAATTCTGAATGCAACACAATAAATTTGGTGTCCATGGGAATGTAAGTGAATATTACCTATTGGCTAAAGATTAGGCACTTGAGGTACTAACTTATACAGATGTGTCTTCATC
This sequence comes from Taudactylus pleione, assembly GCA_031769625.1. NCBI lineage: Eukaryota > Metazoa > Chordata > Amphibia > Anura > Myobatrachidae > Taudactylus > Taudactylus pleione. The sequence continues at coordinate 2,719,641 of JAUIMM010000099.1, forward strand.
TACCTTGCCTCAATACACCATATGACGCCATAGATGCCTGGCGCAATTGAGCCACTCTGAGACGTGTAGCATCCCATCTTTTTCTTTACATTTTGTATCTTATTTGCATCGCAGATGCAGCAAAACACCACTCAAAGTGTACTAGAGATGCTGGGCTGCGACTTTAACCGTACAGGAATTAGTTTTAAACACGTATGAAGTCTCAGATGAAGCACAACTGAACTTGGCATGCGAAAAAGTCACGACCGCTGCATCATGTTATAATTTGGTGTCCCTCCCCCGTCACAGCCGCTGACACTGTAATGTAGCAATTCACATGCAGACAGGCTATAGATAGACGGAGGTGGCAGCTGATGGTCTGACATGGAGCTCTCCACTGGTGTATGGTGTCTTCTCAGGTGCCGGGAAGGGGTGCCATGTATTGGGTGTCCGTGATGGTACACTCCGGGTACATAGTTACAGCCCTAAGTGGGGTGAATATGTTGTGGACAATGGAGGAGCTGCCCCCTTCAGAGCTGGAGCCCGGCGGCAGGCGCCTCCATTGTCTCCCATAGTTCTGCCCCAGCATCCAATTAATCAGTGCAATCTAGCAAAGCAGTTTTGTGGCTTTTGGTTGTTTTATTTGAGAGAAAGATACGCTCAGCGTGGCCAAGTCGCCTGGGACCTGGTCTGCACAGAGGGACTGTTTGCGCAACTAAAGCCAAAGTGTATGAGGACACGTCTGCAGGTACCTGACAGTAATTAATTGCATTAATTTGGTGTTTTTCCACAAATTACAGCCATCTACATTTTAGCAATAATCCCATTCATGAATTTTCTAACTCCTCCTGTATTAACTGATAATCTCGCTCAGGGGCAGATGTTCTGTATCAAGCCTTGGAGAGAGATAAAGTGGATAAGTTACCTAAAGAAACCAATCAGTGTTTAACTGTCATTTTAATTATTATGCTAGATAAATGACAGTTAGAAGCTGATTGGTTACTTGGGCAACTTCTCCACTTTGTCTCTCTCCAACAGGTTTATTTATTAAATTAATTATCGAGGTCTGAGCAAACCCCAATAATTAACATACTAACTCGATATGAGCACCGGAGCCCTACATCAATGCTACGGCACATACACAGCTGATCCAAAAATCAGCTGTCTCCCCGAACGGCTTTTGCTGCTCCTTTCGGAGCAGTGAAACTTAGCACTGCCAAGTCGACTCAGCAGTGCTAGTGTGCTGGCTTGACCTTGAGTTCACGCAGGTGCACAAAGCCTTGACGTCCGGCGGAAGGAGCCGGACAGGGGCGGAGGGATCCTTCCCATAGGGAAGGAGCGGGGTGTGCGCCGCGAATGGAGGCAAACGCCATCTAAAGATGGCAAATACTCCTGCAGTCAAGCTAAAAAAATACCTTATTTTCAGAGCTTGATGAATTTCCGTCCCCATACTAGTGGGTACAGTATCTCCTGCTTTACCTTAATTATGAATGGCCCGGACACTTAATTTCTACAAAAGCAGGCCAAAATTTTCATTTTTACCTGCTTTTGTAGAAATTAAGTGATAATGAACAGACCCCAAGGCCTGATACATCTCCCCCTTAGCGTGGTACGCAATAAAGGTTAACCTGAAAAGCAAAACCTGCATGTAAATAACGACTTATACAATGTATCCCATTAAGGAAGTGATAATGCCCCATTCTATAATTAGATATTTAAAATGTGTATTGTTCACAATTATAATACTACATCCTGTAGCAATCTTTATTATTTTGCTAATAAGTTGGCACATTGGACCTCATTCAGAAACGGTCACAAGCGTAGAGCGCTCGCAATCGGGTTGATATTTAGGCCCTGCGCACACGCAGCGGCCACACTGCGCGTGCGCAAGCCCCGGAGTGAGAGAGAAACTCTCTCGCTCCGGAGCTCTCTACAAAAGGGCCGGCTGTCGATGCTGATCGACAGCTCGTCCCGTTTTGTAGGCGGGGCGGGGGGGTGGTTTCACAAACGAAGGCGTTCCTTAAGGAACGCCTGCCATTTTGTGGGTGGCCGCACTGACATCAGCAGTAATGTCAGTGGGGAGCTTCCTGCTGGATCAGAGCAGGAAGCTCCTTGGGGCTTGCGGTTGCCGAGACCCAACCTTAGGGTCACATCGCAAGCCCCGATGGTCGCGATGGTCTTGACCATCGCGACCATCAACCTGGTCGGTCGTTAAAGCTGTGGGTGGTAACCCACAGCTTAGCTAGTGACCAGGAGGTCGCATTAGAAAAGTAAAGCGGCCGCTCTCATTCAGAGCGAGCGCTCGCTTCTTGCGACCGCCTCTGAATGAGGGCCATTATCTTATTGGAAATTCTTAGACTGGAAAAAAAATTCGATCATATGTCCTTATAGTAGGAATACAATTCATTTGGCTTGATTAAATGGTAAAAATGGTTAAATACTGTATAATTTTGTAGCTTTGACATGATGAAGACACATACTATAACAAAATACATTTTTTAATTCAAATCATAATTTTTAAATCTCTGCTGACCCTCCAACCATTGAAGTCTGAGCTGTTATTTATATACATGGAATGGAATGGTGACACTTCAGCGATCCCCTGCTGCAGCCACTAGAGCCAGGCTGCCAGTGAGAGCCTCCAGTTACCATTTGCTTCAGTTCCTGGTCATCCGTACTTTAAAAGAACAAACTCATCATCGGGACTGACTCATAATGGAACCAATGTCCCAGCAAGAGTTCTTTGACCAAATCCCTTAAAATAATTTCTTATCACTGCGATATGTCCTGAAAAGAAATGATAGCTTACTGATAAATAAGCGAGTTATTTAATTACTTTGTATAACACCAACCAATGTGCATTTAGAATGGTTCAACATATTCTTCTACAATGGTTTTTCTCATTTAAAATTCCTGAAGTACTGTTTCCTGATGTCATGTGTAATGCTAATGCAGCATAAATAGTCCAATTGCTTCTGGTTACTCTATGTATAAAATAGTTCTCAGCTCTGCAGTAAATGTGCTGTGACATAACTTAGAGGGTTGACATTGACATTTCATTAATAGATTTTAGGCATTTCACAGTGTGACATGGTCAAATGCTGACAGTAATGACAAGACAGAAGTCTTAAAATATAGACCTCAAGTAACCTGGGCAGACTGAACATGTCACACGTGAAATCCAACACAATTTGTCTGAAATACAGTTCAGCAACGTCAGCTTAATAAATCTCCTGATTCTAACTTCCACAAATAGTTGGGTCATTTACAGGGGGAAAATGCCATACAAAGATGTGTGAATCTTTTTCATATACTCCCACTCTGTTGAGCACACTGCACAGATATTTCTATATAAACTAGTATAATAGAGATAGCATATGCTGGATCACCTCAATTTCCTGCTCAGCACTGTTACCTCTACAGCTGTCCTCCCCCCGCTCTGCTGTTCCATGTCCTCCCATCACTCTGTTGTAGCTCAGACCCTCCCCAACTCCGCAGCAGCTCCAACCCTGCCCACGTTGCTTTGTGCGGCTCACTCTCCCATACTTATCCTTGTGGCCAGTCCTCTTTTTCCACGTCTGTCCTGTCTACCCTGCATACAGTGTAAACCATTGGGGCACGTGCCTAGGCTTTCACTGTGTACACATTGTGAAGATGGTAAAGCCTTACACACACACACACATACACACACATACACACACATATGTGTCTACATACATTAATATCCATCCACACTAGGGATGAGCGGGTTCGGTTATCTGAGAACCGAACCCACCCGAACTTCGGGGATCCGGGGCGATCCGAGCCCAAGCTCGGATCTCCCTGTCTGCCCCGGATCCCTCTCCCGAGGCAAAACCTCGAGATCTGCTGTCGGATCTCGAGGTTTTGCCTCGAGCGGCCATTTAAAAAAAAATGCCTTTGCCTTTAATGGGCAAAGTGCTGATTGGCTGACAGAGCCGTCTGTCACGGCTCTCAGCCAATCAGCATTATGGTGCTCATTTGCATGTAGCACGGACTCGTGAGATCCGTGCTACATGCATCTGTGTGGTTGACAGTGACACAGAGCACAGATGGGTCAGTGAGACCCGTCTGTGCTGCTGTGTATTTCAATGACACAGATGCACGCACGGACCAGGAGATCCGTGCTACTTGCATCTGTGTCATTGACACAGAGCACTAACGGGTCCGTGAGACCCGTCTGTGCTGCTGTGGTAAATAAAAAAAAAAAAACCTGTGTAAAAAGAGAAAAAAATGGCGTGCCCCCCCCAAAAAAAAGAGCAACCAGCCCCGGGCATTAGTGACCCAGTGCTGGGTGTGCTTAAATACAGGGGACAAACGACATAGGGGTCCCCTGTACTTAAACACAACCAGCACCGGGCTAGTCAGAACCAGAGCTGGTTGCCAAAATACGGGGGACAAACGACGTAGGGGTCCCCCGTATTCTGCGCAACCAGCTCTGGGCTCTGATCCGGTCCTGGTTCTGGAAATACAGGGGAAAAAAATGAGTAGGGTTCCCCTGTATGTTCCAGAACCAGCACTGGACTTTTTCTAGCGGGGGGCTGATGCCACAGCCAGGGGAGCCCTTTCACCGGGCCCCCCAGCCGCAGCATCAGCCCTGACCGCTAGTCAGCCCAGGCCGGGGATCCCTGGAGAGCTGGGGACCCCCCCAATAAAGGGGTCACCCTCTCCAGGGCACCCCAGGCCCAGGCTGATAGCCCGGGGCTATCCCCGCCACCCCTGGTGGCGGTGGGTGGCGGGTTGATTGTGTGGTGTGGTGTAAATAAAGAATATCAAACATTGTCTTTACAAGTAGAACTGCAAGTCCCAGCAAGCCTGCCCCGCATGCTGGTACTTGGAGAACCACAAGTACCAGCATGCAGGGCATTAAGGGCCCACTAGTACCTGTAGTTCACCTGTAAAAAAATGTTTAAAAAAACACAGGACACACACACCGTGACAGTATAAGTTTATTAAACATACATACACACACACACACACACACACACATGTACACATACTCACCTATGTAACCCTGTAGCATCGGTCCACTTGTCCGGTAAAGTATCCATAGGGGACCTGTGAAAAAAAACATACTCACCATCTCCTATGCGAGGTTCTGTCCTCTTCGTTCCAAAGTAGGCATCCCCGGACTTGGCAAAAAAAAAAAACGAAAACGCGATCCACGAACTTAGTACCGTTCTATAGAACGGTACTTCCCGAATGAGAGCTTAGCGGCGGGGTATCACCATGGAAACCCCGCTGCTAAGCGTTCATTGGCTGAGAGAGGCCATCTCCCGTCTCTCTCAGCCAATGAACGGCTCCCTCCATTGTAGTCAATGCTGGGAGCCGCAAGGTTATTAAAGTTTACCCTGCGGTTCCCACCATTGACTACAATGGAGGGAGCCGTTCATTGGCTGAGAGACGGGAGATGACCTCTCTCAGCCAATGAACGCTTAGCAGCGGGGTTTCCATGGTGATACCCCGCCGCTAAGCTCTCATTCGGGAAGTACCGTTCTATAGAACGGTACTAAGTTCGTGGATCGCGTTTTCGTTTTTTTTTTTTGCCAAGTCCGGGGATGCCTACTTTGGAACGAAGAGGACAGAACCTCGCATAGGAGATGGTGAGTATGTTTTTTTTCACAGGTCCCCTAGGGATACTTTACCGGACAAGTGGACCGATGCTACAGGTTACATAGGTGAGTATGTGTACATGTGTGTGTGTGTATGTATGTTTAATAAACTTATACTGTCACGGTGTGTGTGTCCTGTGTTTTTTTAAACATTTTTTTTACAGGTGAACTACAGGTACTAGTGGGCCCTTAATGCCCTGCATGCTGGTACTTGTGGTTCTCCAAGTACCAGCATGCGGGGCAGGCTAGCTGGGACTTGCAGTTCTACTTGTAAAGACAATGTTTGATATTCTTTATTTACACCACACCACACAATCAACCCGCCACCCACCGCCACCAGGGGTGGCGGGGATAGCCCCGGGCTATCAGCCTGGGCCTGGGGTGCCCTGGAGAGGGTGACCCCTTTATTGGGGGGGTCCCCAGCTCTCCAGGGATCCCCGGCCTGGGCTGACTAGCGGTCAGGGTTGATGCTGCGGCTGGGGGGCCCGGTGAAAGGGCTCCCCTGGCTGTGGCATCAGCCCCCCGCTAGAAAAAGTCCAGTGCTGGTTCTGGAACATACAGGGGAACCCTACTCATTTTTTGTCCCCTATATTTCCAGAACCAGGACCGGATCAGAGCCCAGAGCTGGTTGCGCAGAATACAGGGGACCCCTACGTCGTTTGTCCCCCGTATTTTGGCAACCAGCGCTGGTTCTGACTAGCCCGGTGCTGGTTGTGCTTAAGTACAGGGGACCCCTACGTCGTTTGTCCCCTGTATTTAAGCACACCCAGCACTGGGTTACTAATGCCCGGGGCTGGTTGCTCTTTTTTGGGGGGGTGCACGCCATTTTTTTCTTTTTTTACACAGGTTTTTTTTTTTTTTTTTTACCACAGCAGCACAGACGGGTCTCACGGACCTGTCATTGCTCTGTGCCAATCACACAGATGCATGTAGCACGGATCTCCCGGGTTCGTGCTACATGCAAATGGGCACCATAACGCTGATTGGCTTCCTGTCTGCCACTGCAGTGCCACTCCTAGATGGGCCACGTGTTTGTGCCGCCCCCTTGTGTCGCTTAGCATAGTCATCCAGCTTCCTCGGTACAACCTTTTGGCCTAAAAACAATATTGTGAGGTGTGAGGTGTTCAGAATAGAGTGGAAATGAGTGGAAATTAATGTTATTGGGGTTATTAATAGCGTAGGAACAAAAAAAGGCCCATTTATGTGATTTTAGCGGGTATTTTTTATTTTTTAAGAAAAAATCCAGATCCAAAACACAAAACCCAGAACCCAAAACACGGAAGGGTGGTTTTGGCAAAACCAATCCAGATCCAAAACACGAAGAAAGATCCAGATCCAAAACCAAAACACAAAACACGAAAAGTGTCCGGTGCACACCCCTAATCCACACATGTAGATTTATGTAGATTCATCCACTAGCAGGGCGTATTTATAATGGGTGCAGGGTGTGGGAGTCCCACGTCGACTCCGGTGCCTGTGCCTGTAAAAACCGGCTGGACAATGGCCACCACAGCCATTTTCCCATTGATTGCGCATGCACTATAGACTCTGGGCATACTCTAGTGCCCAGAGTCTATAAATGCGGTGCTGGCCGCGGTGCGCTCAGTGCGCAGCCAGTCACCAGACAGAGAGGAGGGGGCCCTGTGACGGAGACTGCACATGGGCCTCCTCCTCTCTAGAAATGCCCCTGGTCCACCAGTGTGCATGAAAATTACTTAGCTCTCCAGCTATCCTGCTCTCCATCATTTAGATCATTACTAAGTGATGATGGAGCTCCATTTGCCATCACCAATGATACCCAGATTGTTCTTGCATCTGGCAGTAAAGACGAGTAACGTTTTCAAAACCTTGCCTCAAAATATTCAACTAATTCCTTATGTGACCTTGATATTCTGCACATTTTTACCAGTGTCCCCAAACCAACTCCAACCACATCACAGAGCAGAATACAAAGACCTTCATTGTCTTGACTCTGGGCCTGATTCAGACCCGCTCGCGAGCGCTGAGCGCTCGCAAGTGGGTCGATGGTGCCCTAGTGCGCATGCGCATGATGGAGGGAGCTCTGTTGTGCGCATGCGCGAGACCCGGATAGTGACAGCCAAGCTGTCGCTCCAGGTCTCACACCAAAGGGGGCATGCTGTCGATGGTGAGTGACAGCACACCCCTTTGGTGGGCATGCTGGGGGCGTGGCTGCAAGACAGAGGCGTTCCCACGGGAAGGCCTACCGTCTGGGGCCGGCCCCACTGACATCACTAGTGATGTCAGTATGAGTGATTTTGGCTCTGATAGAGCCAAAATCATTCCAGGGCTTGCGGTCACCGAGACCCTACCGCATGGTCTCGTCGCAATCCCGATGGTCGTGATAGTCTTGACCATCGCGACCATCATCATGGACGCTCGCATAAGCTGTGGGTGGTAACCCACAGCTATGCGAGCGTCCAGGAGGACGCACCCAAAAAAAAAAAAAACGCCCTGATTCAGAGCGGGCACAAGTTCAGAACGTCCGGCTCTGAATCAGGCCCTCTGTTCATAGACTTTAAAATTAGTAAAATGCATATTTGCAAGAACTGTCCAGTGTCATTTTGTGGAAATGTAAAGCAAAGGTAGAAGTGGAAGACGGCATAGCTGGAAATGGCTACCTCGACGAAATGGTCTGTCCCACCAACAAAACGTTATTCCTACAAAATGTTGTCACAATCGCGCTCATTTCTACCTGACAGCAGCAACATAACTATGTAATACACTGGTTTCCACAATTTAGTGCTGTCAAAACCAGTGATGAAATTGAGATTACACAGATGTTCAATTTGTCAAAACTGGCACTGTCCCTAGAAATCAGAGACATTTGGACACCAGTAGTAATATATGAACTGTATACTGTAAATGTGTTTATTACAGGAAATTTGTTTCAAACAATGAAGAGTGATCAAATAAGTAACAATGTTTTGTGGAGAGAAGAACGTACTGTAGGACACGAAAGGTGAAATTATCATATTTTCCAAAGAACGTACAGTATAAGTAGACAAGTAGAGAATTTACCAATCAGCTGCTTCTTAACATTTTATGCAATGTACTTGATACATGATATCTAGAATCTAATTGGTTTGCTGTGAGCAACTTCTCCACTTCTCCACTCTAGAAGATTTGATAAATTCCCCCAGAGAGTAGTAAGGTTACGTGAGAACGACATTCATAAGGAATTGAGTTTAACTGGACTCGCAGTGATAAAGGTCAACTAAGGTTACATAACAAACCAACTTTGAGTCATGGCACCAGTCAGTGGATTGCCATTTTTAGGTGTAGATGGTCTCTTCAGAGTATTTCTGCTAGGAAAGGGTTAAATGTAGTGGTACTAGCAATTTTGTCTTTCTTGGTACAGTTTTTAGGGAAAGAAGGTATAAGAACACAATAACGCGTGAGGCTACTTACGAAACAAAGAATGATGACCAAGGTGCAGCGCTAAACTCTCTCTCGTGGTGCCGTGCACCGTGATCTGCCCAGGTGATCCTAGATTTCTGGTAATGCATTTAGGGTCACTGCAAGATGGCGGCACATGTGAAGGAGCAGTGGTTTGTATCGACTGATAGTAAACCGCAGCAAATGAGTTCTATGTTATATAAGGAGCAGGCACACCTGTAGTTATTTTTGCTGAGCAGTAAAAATTGGGATTTCATTTGCAGAACAAGATTATCACAACGAGAGAACTCAGGGAAGATGGATCATTTTTAGGATCGTTCCCTGCTAAGTGGAAGGGCACATAATCATTTTCACTCCACAGAAACACTTGAATTTTGCACTTTTTCTCAGCTGGGGACAATAACGCCTCATTATGCTTTTAGTGGAGTGTAACATTGCACTTTTGTAGAGAGATTCATTTTCCAGGTACAGTGTGTACTGTAAATGTCCAAAAATGGCTTTTATGCAGAAGGTGTAACAACTTATGCTATCTAACATTTAACGTAGCATCGCACAGGCATTTTGAGTCACATACGAAGAGGAGTATTTCCAACTTCCCCCGCATAACAGGAATTTATGCAACAGCTTTATAATTTCCCAAGCAAGTCAATAAACATGCAGATGAATTGGGAACGAGTCCTTATTTATATGTGCTTTGGCAACTAAACTGCAGAATAGAGTAAAAACTAGAGACAAAATATATGCAGGCACTTGTAAAGTAAATATAATAACCTGGCCAGCTTCATACACCTGATTCAGCAAGATGCTAAACTTATACTTTGTGGAAGAAATATTATCCTAGCGGTGCATTACTTTCTGGCCCGAGATTGCTGAACAGATTAATGGAAACAATAAAACTAGGTGTAAAGTAAATCATTTTGTTCTTTCCAGAGCATATCTAACCCATTTAGGTTGGCTTTATAGCCGAGGCACAACACCCTGAGCTCATCTTATGAATTTCAGACAACAAGAAAATCAGCATCTATCAAGAACAAAACACTAGATACATTAAATATTACCCATTTATTCTAAAATGTGCAGCAAACATGTGTACAAAAAGACTATGCATAGAAGAGTTTTTCTGAAATGAACTTACTATATGTGGGTGTTCATAGGTCTGACATCAACAGGGGGCCTTTTCAGGGCAAGCTACACACTTAAAGTGCAACTCACTTCAAACTTGTACATGTCTTAATGTAATGATGGATTCTGTGCCAACCCTGGTTAAAAACTGACTAAGGATGAGACAGTGATACTGCCACTGAAATTTAAAGAGGTACTTATGGATGACCATATTGTACAAAGATAGTTTGGAATATATTGCAAAGAGTCAGCTGTTTGAGCTGAGTGATCCTATGAGATATAATTTGTGGGTTGGGTGTGGATTCTAGTCGGTCGGGATGCCGCTGGTCAGAATACCGACAGTGGCATCCCAGCACTCAAAATCCTGACACATATACGTAAGTATAGTAGCACTAACCCTAACCTCTACCCTAACCCTACCTCCCCGGTACCTAAACCTAACCTCCCCCCTATTGCCTAATCCTAACCTCCACCCCCCCCTCCCCGCACCCTAAACCTAACACTCCTCCATTAGTGCCTAACCCTAATCCTCCCCCTAGAGCCTAACCCTAATCCCTAACCCTAAACCTAACCCTCCCCTAATTTATGATATTTACCTTCGGGATGCCGGTAGTTGGGTTACTGGAGCTGGGATCCTGATGTTGTCAGGATTTCAGCACCAGTATTTAGAACATCGGCATCCCACACACCAGGATACTAACTACAACCCATAATTTGAGAGGCTGTTCTCAGTCATTGAAGTTGATGTATTTGTTCATGTTTCACTTAGGAACCTATTTGTAGAACATTTTAAACATTTGTCTTTCAGGAAAATTAGATGTTATCAGTCTGTAATTTTAATAGAGATGTGAATGGACCCCCGTGTTTTGGTTTTGGATCTGGATTCATCTTCGTGTTTTGATTTTGGTTTTGCAAAACCACCCTTTATAAAAATTGATTAAAAATCAATAAAAACAGCTAAAATGTCTGAATCCAAAACACGAGTTTAGTTTTTAAATCCAAGTTCCGAACTGGTAACAGATCTGAACCGGGAATCGGTTTGAACTGGATCACAAAAGTGAATCCGACCCTTGACCCCATTCTACTCGGAAACCCCTAAATTCGGGTGTGTTCGGATTTCCAAAATCTGGACTCGCACATCTTTAATTTTTATCTTTTTTTTCTAAACATTTGCAATTAATACTTGGGTGTATAAGATCTGGGAGTATATTTACTAAAGGTCGATGGAAATCAATGAAAATCGATCAACATCAATGTTGTGTTTCTCGGGCTAAATAACACTTTTATTAATATTTTTTAAAAAAATTGATTAGTAAATGTGTGAGTTAAACCCTGAAGCAAAACATTGATGTTGATCAATTTTCATTGATTTTAATTCAATAAAAATTGATTAAAATTGACCTTTAGTAAATATATCCCCTAGTGTCCACTAATATATAAACATCAATAAAAGGGAAAGCGACCCATTTATGAAACTATTCTAAACTGTTTATAAAAAATTATTGTAAAAAGTCAATACTTTAATTCTCAGTGATAATCATAAGAGATATACATTAGATTACCATTTCACAACTTCGGTAAAATCAGCAGAACATATAAGCAATGCAGTAATACCGGCCAGCAAGACCCAATCTAGCTTTTTGGCTACCTTTCCGGTAGTGGTGTGAACAAGGGCATCTTAACAGAGGAGGGGGCCCATGTGCACTCCCCGTGCAGGGCCCCCTCCTCACCCCCCGGTGGCTGGCAGCCGACTGACATGGCTCGCCAGCCACCTGAGCATTAGTAGACTCCGGGCACTAGAGTGTGCCCAGAGTCTACTGCGCATGCACAGAACTCATGAAACATGGCCGCGGCTGCCATTTTCCGGCACTCTGTAGACTCTGGGCACTAGAGTGTGCCCGGAGTCTACTGCGCATGCGCAGAACACTGGAAAAATGGCCGTGGTGGCCATTTTCCCATGTTCTGAGCAGCGCTGACACCCGACGCGGGACCACAGACAGGTAAGTTAAAAAAAAATATGGGTGCAGGGTGTGCAGTGCGGGGCCCGCCTGGACCCAGGGGCCCGTGTGCCCCACACACACTGCAACCGTTATAGATACGCCACTAGGTGTGAACTATATGCATGAACTGTATAGCTATTTCTCCCCAGAAAACCTTATTATTATACAAACTAATCAAATTAATCAAAGTAACACTACCCAAAATAATACAACACAACCTGAATAAGGGTCTGATTCTGAGTTTTGAGCAAATCATTTGATTAATCAAATGAATCAAAGTACCTCTACCCCAAAATAATATCACACAAACCTGATTAAGGGTCTGATTCTGAGTTTGGAGCAAAGCAAATAAAAAAGTAGTTACTTTACAGCTGGACAAACCATGTTGCAATGCAAAGGGTCTAAATAAGGGCCCCATACATCTACTGGGCAATCCGCCGAATCCCCGATTGGACCGGAGTTACCAATCTGCAAGTCACAAATGCCGACCGGCGGCCACCAATGACCACCAATCCATCAGGGGATCTGTGAAATTCTACATGTTAAAACTCCCCGATTTTCAAATCATGATAATATTTTGATCATGATCAGTAAGTCAGTGAATTCCAAAAAGCACCAGTCACGATGTCTGGAGATCGGCAAATTGCCCCAATCAATCATAGATGTATGGGGGCCTTTACATTCATTATTTTTCTGCATGCAGGATAAATACTGCCTGCTTTTGCATGTAGCCCACAAATATCAGTCAGCTTTATTTTTACTCTGTAATTTAGGTCTGAGCTAGGACACACTCATCTCAAATCTAAATCTCTCTGCACATTTTAAATCATCCCCACCTTCAGGGCAACATGGTTTCACCTGGGTACAAAATTGCTTTTTTTTTTGCTTTACCTTCAACTCTGAATTGACACCTAAGAATCTTTATACTTAAGGTCAAGGTGCCCATTCTGACACTGAAGTAACTGCTCAGCAGATGATGGTTCTTCTAGGCTGAAGGACGCATCTTCCAACAAGAACTCTCTGAATAAACAATCTCAGGTCATGATTTAGAGTTTAATGTAAAAAAGCAATGTTTGTATACATGCAAAAAGGCATCTTATGCACATTCATGTTTCTGTGGCTCTAGTAAGCAAGTAGTAAGAATTTATAGCAACTTTGGATCTAGAGTATCGCCCAAAGAGATGTCCATCATTATCATCAACCAGGAAACTTAAGGGATGTTTCAAATATACCTCCTACAAGGTGCATCTTAAGATACAATATGTGTAAAGAATGGAAGCTCTAAGGGTATAGTTGACTTTCATCTCTATACTTTTACTCTACTGAACTTAAACATAAGCACTCCTGACCCTTCTCTCCAAGGGCAAGTGGAAACAAATATAAAATTTATTAAACGCAATATATGGGCATAAATTCTGCTGATGACTATGGTGACAAATCATACAGAAGTTGCAGTTTACATGGCACAAATGGATTTACATCTAACTTTGTAGGCAGACATTATGTATATATAACAAAATATTACTCTTTACTACTGTATCCTATCGGATGACCTCTGTGGCAATTAATCCCAGTAGCCTAGAACCTTCACAATAGCTAACAAAACTTTTACCATCATTTAGATAGCTTAAGCATCCACATTATTGACAGGACAAGTAGGAATATGTTATTATTATTATTATTATTATTATTATTATTATTATTATTATTATATACTTTGCTTGGTACCCAATATAAACCATCAGAGAGCAGAATTTGAATTTGACGGACAGACCAAATTGCTGGTCCCACCAAATAGGTTTTGTAGCTGCATTTTTAGCAAGAGTGTAAACTTAGATTAGTTTCCATATATCAATCAACTGATTTGTCTATTGCTTAGCAGCTGATATTGTTTTTGGACAAAGCCACCAGCTGTCACGCATGAGGGTTGATTTGGTTTGGAACATGAGTGGAAGTCTGATGAGGAGATTTGAGAGACGTGGAGGAACTTGGGTTGCTTGAGCCAGGATTTCCTCATGTATTGATGTGAGGAGGTAAGGATACGGCAGTGGATGATAGGCCCGAAGGCAAGGACAGGAATAGAAATGTCTTTATTGAAACAGCAGGTTGGAATGGAACTGGATATACTATACTAAATGAATGAGCAAAATTGTATTGGGACCAATGATGCTGGATTAAGAGCTGGATTAGTTTGAGACCGATGTTGATGAATTAAAGAACTTCATGGATTTGAATCCGATGTTGAAGAATTGAAGAACTTGATTGGTTTGAGACCATTGTTGATGAATTGACAAACTTAATTGATAAGAGTCTGATGTTGATGAATTGATGAACTTGATTGTTGGGACCAATGTTGATGAATTGAAGAACTTAATAGATATGAGTCTGAATTTGATGAATTGATGAACTTGATAATTTGGGACCGATGTTGAAGATTTGAAGGACTTAATTTATATCCATTGAGTCCAACATTGGAAGCACTGGAAGAGATCGATGATTGGAGGTATCGGCTAGAACCGCTGGTGGCTGTAAGTACAAGTCTCAGTGGTAAAACCAGACTGGTGTGCAAGATGGTATAGGAGACTTATTTACCAGATATATGAACTGGATATAACGAACTGGGAATGTACAGATACAGAATACCTGGGAGCTCAGCACAGAGTTAGAATTTTCAGCATGAAGCAACATTGTACTAGCAAAAGAGGCCAGTCAGGAAATGGAATTTGTAGGGAAGGATTCCCTGGAATTGGATGTTGTGATCAGCTGGTCTGGGACCAGCTCTCTGGGCTGAGAAAGAGCATCGGGTGGCAGAGTTCAGCATGGCTGCAGCCCTACTGTGGTTTAGGAGGGAGCGAGCAGCCTGTGTGCCATCATGCTGGAATGACACACTGTGAATAAGGGGCTGCAGAAAGCCATCTCCATGCTCAGTGATAGGACACTGAGCTGACGGGGCAGGAGCAGCACAGACAGACCTCAGCACCAGATGGGAGCGATGTGCAGCGTGAGACCTCTGTGCTATATAGGTGTGATGCACAGCATGAGTGAATCTCAGCATCAGCCTGAACAGACACTGGAAAGGTAAGAAAGTGGTTTTTAAGGGCCGGAGCATGACACCAGCAAGGCATATCTGGTATATGGTTAGTGACCAACTGATTGAGGTGCAGGCCTGGTAACAGCCCTATCCAGTTCTCCCAAACACTCATTTCCAAACAGACTCTTGAGTAAAATGTATTTTGAAAATAGTGAGCACAATAGGTGCTTTGTTATACATCTTCTAAAAAATCACCCTAAAATTGTGTACTTTAAACCAATGCGTGAACTATTTGTACTAGCAGAGATTGTTAAACAACCATAATATACCACAATATATTTCAGGCTAATGGTATTACTATGTAGAAGTTCAAATTGTTATATATTGTCCTTGGAACTTCAAAGAACATTATACTGATTGCTCAGGGGGTATAATAAGAGTTTAACAAGCTTTTTAACTGACATATTCATTTAAAGTGCTTTTATCAAGTCTTAATTAGGTTTTCATAGAAGAGCACCACGTGCGGGATTTCCAAAAGTTACTTGTTAGACAATTGAGCTGAGGCTTTCTTGGCATTACTGGAGCAGATATTTGTTTTGGCCATTAATAAGCTTGCAAACAGACAACAAATCTTTTGAGAAGACTTGGAGTCAATCTGTTGTCTTGTTTCCAGTGGCGGCAATCATGTACAATAATTTAAGCTTGGCTATGCAGCAGAACAGTAAAATAGAGATAAGTAGTAATCATTAAAATACAGCTGACAATTAAATTGATGTGAATGACACTGCATGTTGCTTTATAACCCAAACAAATAAAGTGGATTAAAAAAAGAACACAATTGAAATCTTGTATCTGGCTAAATTGCTCTCTGATGGAGGAAAATATTGACAATCCATGACATTTGCATCATCTTAAAAGGATATAGAAATGAAATCTCACAACAGGAGGTAGTGCACATGTAAATGAATGTGTTTGAAACAAATACTGCCCCCTTTGTCTCTATGTGGACTCTACAAATATTATTTCAGTAGCAGATTGCCACAGGGACAAATGTGGCTACTGATCATCCAAGTTGGACTAGTGCAATTTCAGTTGTCGGAAAATCGACAATGATATGTAACGTATGTATAATTATGCAAATTACCATTTTCACAAGATGTTTTTGCCTGGTTAACCAAGGACTTGGATCACAAATTGTAATATAGCATATCACAAGATACTATTTATCAGGAGGCAAAAAGCCTGATTGCTGGGAAAAATGGCCTTTATTTGCATAGGGGAGACAAGAATAGATGTGTGTGGGAATTATGTTATTGCCCTTAGTGCAGGGCTGGATGAAGACCTTTAGACGCCTTAAGCATTTAAAAGCATTTACTGGCAACACAGTACTGACTCTCAGTGGATGACTGAATGGGACAGCCGACATGACCAAGACAAGAACGTTCATGTGAGCCTCAGTGGGCCGTGTGTCAGTTTACCAGTTACCAGATTCTAATTTTGTTGTATTCCCAAGATTAATGTATTTCATTAACCTCCATTATTACTATTTTATAATTACATTTATTTGAAAAAATTGTGGATATACGTATTGATTTATATTACACTATTCTATCATGCACCTTTTTCACAAATTATTAGTAGAGATGTGCCCCGGACTATTTTTGCTGGTTTTGGTTCTAATTCGTTCTCCGGTTTTGGTTTTAACAAAATGCTGTGACTGGTTTTGGTTTTCAATTTTTTCCAAAAATGTACAAAAAAAGCTAAAATCACATAATTTGAGAATTTTTTGTTCCTATAATATTGTTACCTCAATAATATTAATTTCCACTCATTTCCAGTCAGTTGTAACCACCTCAAAACAATATATATATTTTCATCCAATTTAGGCCAAAAGGTTGCACCGAGCTAGCTGGCTGACTAAGCTAAGTGACAGCAGTGGGCAGCACAAACACGTGGCAGTTCAGCTTCCAACATGGCATATCAGGAAACAAATGTTTTCATTTATAAAGAGGCCTGAGGGAGATGGAGTATGTATGTAGTTGAAGGCAGGGAAAGGAAGGGTTGATTTGTAGTAAATTTAATCTAAGTTTTGGATTCAGAAGCAAATTTATGAGGGAGGAGGGGGTTCCGACAGGATCCGAGCCCAACTGAACCAAACATCGACATCCCGGCATTGGTTTTCACAGGTTCTGAATTTGATATAAGACCCTCTTGTGGTGATTCAGGCACCATTTCACACAGAATCACCAGGAGGAGAGCATACATTAGCCTGCAGGCCAGAAATTAGTTAAAAATTGCAACTTAGTGAACATGGCCCATGTTTTGCCCACCCAATAAACTTGGTAGTTTTGGAGGGGGGGGTAAATGAAAGGGGCATGCAGGAGATGCAGTCTGTGGCCATAAACATTTCTGGAAATTTTTGGCATTCATCAACTGCATGTAGAAGATTTCAGTGGCTGTGGCAGTTCAATTACATACATTGCACATCTAGGAAAGAGAATAACACTGCAGTGGCAGACAGTATGGCAGTTTAATGAGCTATAACAATATGTTTGTCATCTACACAAAATCACGGCAATGCCCCAATCAGTGCATAAGGCAAAGAAAAGAGGTGCAATATGTAATTGTCCTTGGGGCCTCCCACCGCACCGATGGGAATAATGCCGGTGTCGCACCTGCCCATTTCGATTCTTGAAAGGGTGAAAGAACAATTAATGTGGCAGCAAACCAAACAGAAGCTCTGAACAGGAAAGGGGCAGAGGTATTATTGAAGTCTGGTACTAAATATCTTTCATGATCGGTACTCTGGGATTATGTATGGGAAGGCTAGGATGGGAGTGGGGAGAACAACTCCAGATACTATCACAAAATGTCCTCTCCATTTGGTGCTTGAGTTGCATCTGACCAAAAAATGGCTGTTATGATCAAGGAAAGACAAGCCTATTTGTTGTCACACATTGGAATGAAGGTTTAAGAAAAAATGCAACTAGATTAGTATCTACAATCAAGGTGGAAGAAAAGCATAAGAGTATTTTGCAAGTATATCTATTTGTGATTTTAGTTGAAATAAATACAGTATGATCCGACTGAAAATAAAGTAAGCAACAGAGCAGCGGCACAAATGCATGGAAGTTTAAAAAATATAGGACATCTATGAAACATTTCCTCACAGCAGTGGCAGACAGGATGGTAGTTTAATAAATTATACAAATGTCAGTCATTAATGGCCCAAACATATAGCAAATAAAATAGGTGCAATATGGAATTGTTCTTGGGCCCTTCCACCCACCCTTATGTTGTATCTATTAAACATGACATGCAAAGTTTAACAAACCAATAACTTCAGCGGCAGGGACTGCCACTTGTTGCTGAAGTGATTGGTTTGTTTGGGCCCCACAAAACAAGCTACCAATGGACTAAAGGCAGCTAACAGTATTGTTAATGCTCTCTACAGTTGGAACTGGAAGAGGTCATTCTCCTCATCTGATACATCACCCTCATCAGTGTGTACATCATCCCCACACAAAATGAATCCCCGGTGGAATCCACCATTACAGGTACCGCTGTATTTTTTTAATGTAATTTGTGGTAAAGATCTTGCTTGTGGAATTTCTAGTTCATTTTAATGAACATCATCTTTTCCACATCTACGGTGATCACTGATAAGGTTCCCAGCTGTGCTCAAAACCCTTTCTGAGTACACACTAGAGGGTGGGCAGCTGAAATAATGCCTAGCCAGTCTGAACAAGGGTGTCATGAAAATTATCCTCCACCCTTCTTTGGATGGTGACCCTATCAGATGGAGTTGCGGTAGCAATGTAACTAATTTTCAGCAATACTTTTAGACCTCTGCATCAGCACTAGGACTTCTGGGAAAGCTGAGTTTTTTCCTGGCAGCTGCCAGAAAAAGTGAAGGAGGAAATGTTGTTGTTTTATGTACTACTTGAGCTGCCAACTTGCTCACCAGGAGCTCTTTGCATCTATTAAGATCTGGGTCAGTTGGAAAGAAAGACAGGAATATGACTTAATCCTACTATCAAACACAGTTGCAAAAATGTAGTTATCCGATTTAAAGATATTGGCAACAGTTGGGTCCTGGCAAAGCAAACAAAGGACTTGATCTACAAGTCTGACATACTAAAGAAATTTTTAGAGGCACAGATAACATCTCCTGCATGCCCCTGTCATTTAAAAAAAACCCTGTACCATCAAGTTGATTGTGTGAGCTAAACATGGGCCGTATTGAAATTCACCCAGCTCTCACAATATTGGTGGCATTGTCAGAAGTCACAAATCCTGAGGACAGTCCAAGTGGTGTAAGCCATTTTGCTATGACATACGTTAGTTTTCTATGTGGTTGTCAGCAGTATGCCTCTTATTGAAGCTGGTGATACAAATAGTAGCCTGCCTCTGAATGAGCTGGCATTGTTTGTTAGACACTGCTACTAAAAATGACTCACCTACCCAGTTGGCTGTCACAGTCATGTAGTCTTTAGTTTGCCCACTACTGCTTGTCCAGATATCTGTGGTTAGGTGGACAGTGGGTAGATTGGCATTTTGTAGACTAATAAATACGTTTTTTTTTAATGCCCTGGTACAGCAGAGGAATGGCTATTTGGGTAAAATAGAACCGAGATGGAATTTGGTCCCCTTCTGGGATAAAGATCCATCCCCAGCAGCAGCAGGCCTAGTGCTCAAGGATTCTTCTGAGGAAAGTACACCAGTATCAGAAAGGTCAGGCTCACGCATCACATTCATGGACACACTTAGACTCTCCTCAGGGTTTTGTGACATTTCTGTTTCTGAATGCACAGTTTGTTCTACCGCCTTAGTGGTTTTAATTTTTTTACACCTCTTCTACACTCTGATTGATAAGGTCTTGCATCATCATGAGAGGCAGAGGAAGATGCCTAACTGTCACTTGCAGAACCACCACTCATAAATAGAGACCAAGGTTTCAGTCTTTCCTTTCCACTGCGTGTGGTGAATGGCATGTTGGCAATTTTATGTTTTTCTGCACCACACTCCCATTACTAGATGTGTTTTTTTCTTTAGTACTGTACATTTTTTTTTATTTTGAATGCCTTCACTTAGACCCTCTACGCCCTCAAGCATGGGCTTTAGTAGATAACATTGAAGTACTAGCATCATCATAATTACTGGTGGCAGCAGTTGCAGCAACAGTATTTGGTTGCTCTGCTCTAAACGGAACGTTATCCATTTTTCAATTTGCAGATCACTGTGTGGCTTATATATGCATGTGAACAAAACACACCAAACAGTACAAACAATACAATGTATTTTGTTGATGTCACAGCATTATTCCTGTGTGGACTTGAGCCACAGGGCTTATATATGCACGTGAACAAAGCATACCAAACAGTACAAACAATATGATTTATTTTGTTGATGTCACAGCTCTATTATTGCATGGACTGGAGCTGCAGGGCTTATATGTGCACGTGAAGAAAGTGTATCAAACAGTACAAACAATACAATTTTTTTTAATGTGACAGCTCTGTTCCTGTATAGACTGGAGTCACAGGGCTTATATATATATATATATATATATATATATGTAGAATTCCTGGAAGGAAGGATGCACTCTCCGTTTTGACAACGTATCAAGTTTTATTCATCTTGGGACATAAAAGGAATCATATTAATGGTCGACGTTTCGGTACACATCTGGACCTTTCTCAAGACCTCAGTTCAACATAATGACATATAGATTGTATTAAGACAACTGGCATGTCACAATTCTCAATAGCACTTCAACAGGGTTACACACACACGGCGGGACACGTGTGTAAACACAGCGTGGTACAGCGGATGGCGGTTGTATCTTTGTTGCTATATTTAGGTATACATTCCCTTGAATGAACCAGTCGAGTTACATTATGGTGAAGTTGCACCTATTACTATTAAGTCCCTGTTGAAGTGCTATTGAGAATTGTGTCATGCCAGTTGTCTTAATACAATCTATATGTCATTATGTTGAACTGAGGTCTTGAGAAAGGTCCAGATGTGTAACGAAACGTCGACCATTAATATGATTCCTTTTATGTCCCAAGATGAATAAAACCTGATACGTTGTCAAAACGGAGAGTGCATCCTTCCTTCCAGGAATTCTACATGTATCTTTTGGACTATTGTCCGTGGAAGCACCCGGTTGATGTTGAAATGAGATTGAGAGTGCAGGACTATCTACAATATATATATATATATATATATATATATATATATATATATGCACATGAACAAATCGTATCAAACAGTACAAACAATACAATATATCTTTATAATGGTGCAGCTCTATTACTGCATGGACTGGAGCTGCAGGGCTTATATATGTATTTGAACAAAGTGCACCAAACAGTACAAACAATATAATTTTATATATATATATATATATATATATATATATTATGTCAAAGGTGCAGGTCTATTCAAACAGGGTGGAGTGGAGTCACAGGGCTTATATATGCACATGAATGTATTACTGATGGATACAGCATTGCCAATACAGCAGAGTACAGCACAGCATACAGAAGCATGCACCCCATGCTCAATGCTGATGCATGTGAAATATATTTACATATTTTAGTAAAATTCCACATTAATTCCAGGTGCAGGATTTTCTGCAGGATAGCAAAGAGAAAGAATGTGATTCCTTTGTGGGGGCACTATTATATCTTATTATTTAAATATTGTCACATAACATTTAAAATATTACATTTAATAATATTTTTTAAAAGACAATTGCAGTAGGCGCCAACATTTCTTATGATTAATTCAGTAAGAAATCTAAGCATACCATATGTGGTATATTTTTACCTATGAAGAAGTGTTAATTCTTTTATGGTCATGAGGGTGATATAATTAGATATAATTAGACACTCTATGATGTATATGAAAATAATAATAGGGGTGAAAATAATTTATCAATGATACAATATCTTAGACACAATGAGATTACTCCTAAACTAATTATCTTTTAAACAATATTATTAAAAGTTATGTTTTAATTGTTATGTGACAATATTTAAATAATAACTTTTAAGAGTACCCCACAAAGGAATCACTTTCTTTCTCTCTGCTATCTTGCAGAGAATCCTGTATCTGGAATTGATGTACTTTTGATTCTGGGGAGCACCAACAACACTTTTATCACACTGAAATAAAAAAATAAAAAAAAAATTTGTTATGTAAGTCATTCCAATAATTTTTCCTGTGCGGAGGTTCCTTGCCTAAAAACCCGTAGAACTCCACATTACCCAGCATAATACATCAAGTAATATTCTACTTACCTTATTTGAAAGGTTTAATTGTTTTCTCAGGGTTATATGCATATACTGTAATTTCAGTGTTCTATAGAAAGTAAATGGTATACCCAGGGTGACGGTCAGAATATGAATAGGGAAATATCCCATAATTTATTCTGTATTTGTTATGATATTTTGCAGAATACAATTAATATGGATGATAGTTATCTACTTATCTGATAATAGGGATAATCTCGCATAATTACCAATTCTTTTCAGGTAATTGACTTGGTTTATGACACCAACATATTGGAGTATCTTAAACTCACTTGAACTAAGTATTGCAAGTTGGTATTTCTTGCTATAAGTACATTTATATTGTGATTCTTTTTGATACCAGTGAGATTTTCCCAAAGAGCAATACAGGGGCATAGGCATGATTTTATGTAGGGAGGGCAACATACAAGTGCTCCAACACCCCTGTGGACCCCCTCTCTCTCCCCCTCCCTCTCTCTGGGTTTTCAGACATGGTTCCAACCCTGGTCGGACCCAGGTCAGACACCATTTACACAGCACCATCTATCTGGGCTATTCTCAGATCAGCCCCATTTACACTGAACCTTGGTCTACCCTGCTAAACTTATGAGGTCATAAAAAGTTGGAGGTGACTGCTCCACAACCACCAATCAGCTTATTTTAGGCATGACCCAGGTCAGATAACCCGGGTTGCGCCGTTTACACTGCACCATTACCAAGGTCCATCCTGGGACCGACCCTGGTAGCTACCTGGGTTGGATTGCTGGGTCACTTGAACCTGGTTATTTTTCAGGGACCCAGCAAAAACCCAGGCTTTTGCTCTGGTGTAAAAGGGGTATAACACTGCCTGCAGTGGCGGCTGCGGATGGTCAGGGGCTGTGCTTTAGAGCAATTGGCTGCATAGCCCCTACACCGCACAGAGGAGGAGGTGCAATGTGCGGTCTTTTAACTTACAGACCGCACATTACACCTCCACCGTGCGGTGCAGGGGCTGTGCAGCCAATTATAAGTACAGCCCCTGACTGTCCGGGGCCGCCGATCCGTTCTAATGCCAATGTAGCTGTATATTTGTTTTGTTGTTTTACTTGATAATTGCCAATAATTATTCACAGTCATTTTTCTATCTGTAATAATGGAGCTAATTGCTTAATCCTGGCATTTCTCTTTGTGTGTATTTATATGTGTGAACCTTGTCTGTTTATACCACAATAACCAACCAATAGGTATTTTTTAGTTGCATACCAATAATGGTTATGTTTTATAATTAGGTTTGTGTGCCCCAAAAAGTAAATAACTTTTCCTTTCTCAATTGCAATTATATTAGCAGTATATCCTGTCCGATGACATTGTATTCGTACCATATCAATCCCATAACAATTTGTCATTTTTTGGGGGACAAAATGGCTAACTGCGCTAACTAATGATTGCATTTCAGCTTTATTTTTACAGCCCTTGAATCTTGTGAAGCTGTAATAATTTTCTGGCTGCTACAAAAATGTGCACAATTGCTGTGTAAAAACTAAGTAACCAAGCATTATTTTAATTAGAACAAAGTATTAGAAAAAAAAACTTTTTTACGGATTGTAAGTTTAATAATTTGGCTTCAGTGAAGCAAAGCATAATCAGACAACAGCTGTTTTACATTTCATAACAGATGGCTTTATTCTTGTGTTAAGTTGTTCAAACTTTATCGGAAAGAAATAAAAGAAAAAAGTTCTATGGAAAAATGTGAGTGCAATGCTTTGACGTGGAGGGATACTGTAGTAAACAGAATCTTGAAGTTCACTGTCAGTGGTGCAATCAAGGCCAGTGCAAGGTTTCTCGGCACACTAGGAAAACTTTCAGCCTACTGCCCCTCCCCCCCTCCCAATACACACTTTCCAGCTCCTCAGGTGAAAGTGTGGAGATGGCATCTTAAAAGTTCCATAGCCAAATAGAGAAATACCCCCTCCAAAAAAATATGTGTAAAATCACCATGCGTGATACTTGCGGGGACCCCTAGGCAGGCTATTGTGTATGGGTGACACAGGCAGGATATATATATATATAAATATATATATGTATGTATATATATATATATATATATATATACAGTATATAGAATAGTGGGAAAGAGGAAAAGGCGCCTGATAGTGTAGTATATTAAGTGGAAATTGTGAAAGACATATAGCAGGTAACTCTTATGTGCGCACCAGACAATTTCTTGAGTATACTCATTAAAATAGGATCCAGTTTGGATGTTCCAATATTTCATAAAAAGTCGACACCACGAAAAAATATAAAAATTCCAGTTATATAGCTATGTAGTATTTACCACCAATTAGTGTAGTGCCCTCTATTTAGAGGATATAAATATAATAAAGAAAAATCAATTGATATATATATATAATATTTATTAGAGTGAAGGGGACAAAGGGGTATATCAAAAATATAAAAATTGGATGATAAAATAAAGAAATTCAATACATATATAGACACAAAAAGGAGGAGTATATATTACAGCATGTGTTAAAAAATATATATACTATAAAAAATTCAGAGACTCAATATGTTAGTCCTTTATTTAGTCCATATGTTGGTGGGAGGAGGGGGTCTCAACACGTTTCGGCTAACACAGACTTCTTCAAGGGGACCAGGAGGCTATATATATGTATGATATATACATATATATATATATATATATATATGTCAAAAAAAAAAAATATATATATAGATATAGATATACTACTAATGTTGGAGGAAGCAGATGCAGAGACCCCCAGGCAGGCTGATCAGGTTATTGCTCACTATCTGGGGCCAGGCTCTCTTTCTTCTGCTACTGCCCTCTCTGGCTCTGCTCATCCAGCACCACCACAACCATGGACCATCTGTCCGTTTCTCAGCCAACAGCAAGCCCCCTCCTCTGGCACCACGAAGTGCAGAGGAGCTGCTGCGCCTGGGAAAGCAGCATGGAGTTGAGGTGGACATTGATGGAGCAGTGCATGCTGGAGGCTCTGGATGGCAGGTAGGAGTGGCAGTCCAGAAGCAAGCAGGGGGCACAATCATTCCTGAGGAGGTGGAGGCTGTCTATGAAGGTCATCCTTATGATGGCACAGCAGCAGTAATCTGCACTGGTGTGTGCTATACTTCTGCCTTGGGGGATCCCACAGCCACTATTTATGCCATTGGCTATTGTTATCCCCCTCAGCACACAGGGCCCCGCTGGGCCTCCTCCACAAATGCCCCCCCCCCGACACTAGTGGCCATAGGTTGCTGACCCCTGGTCTAGAAAAGGAAGTCTCTTTTAGATACATCTTTCATTTTTCTCCCTGGCAGCCTCAGCGGGTCACCCCCACAGGTCCCCATGTTTTAGGTAACTGTTATCCAACTGCCTAAAGCTGCCTATTGGAAATGCTCACCCTGGGTGCAAATATTCTTTCAGAACAGAATAGGATTGCTAGTGTGTAGGCGATCTAGATACTGACACATTTTTGGTAAGCATGTGGAGTATGGAAATGCGTATAAGTAAACCATTAAAATTACATACAGACAACTTTAAAGCAGCCCCACTGTGGGTATTTTTTACATTTTGACACACACAGAAGGGTAATGTGGGAAAAGTAACATATCTAAACAAAAAATGTACACCAACAAATATTTGCATATATTTTGGCTTCTGCTTCACAGCCACAAGAGGCAGAAAGAGCAGAATTCCTAAAACATAAATTACTACAAATGGCCATCGCCAGAGCCAGGTCCAACACTATTCTTCTATATGCCTTAGGAACAATCAATTGTTCCACAATATCTTCTCCCTTTTTGCACATTTGATACAACAGATCTTAGCATACTGCAATGTGAGGGTATGAAAACCTACAGTACAATCAGGCTCTCCAAATTTCCCATCAACCACTTTTACATTCTCTCTAGCCTTCACCAGAGTACAGTCTTTTAATTGTTCTGAGGCAAAAATTTATTTTTCCACAAGTTCAGGCATACAGTCACCTGGTTCAACAACATTTTCTATTTCAGTAGGGGGTACATCATTCTGCACTCCACTACTGCTCTCATCATTTTCTGACTCCCCAATCAAGCCTGGAAAAAGGAACACCTCACACTCAGGAAACGCTCCCACCTTCACTGTATCAGTAACATTATAAAATGAGTCTCTAATAAATTGGGTTTCCCAAAGCTTCCAGTAATGGGAAAACTCTCCTCAATATAGCATCATACATGATAGAAGGACCGAATTCCACAGTGACTACCATGGGACCACACTGTGTTTCTATATTCACTTCAGCAGTAACATAATACCAAGTTTTTAAATAGTAAATTGATTCCAGATATAGCAAAAAAATGTGTACAGTGTGGCAACCAAACAAACCAACCCAGCACACATTGGAGCTATATCTGGAATCAATTTATCATTTAATAACTGATTATATACCGGTTATATTAGATGGTGTTTTTTTAAACACATTTTTATGAAAAGCTGGAAGTTGAATCAGGGGAGTAGTATGTCACTAATGATCAACTTTCAAACCAGTGAGGTTATATACACAGAATTGGAGGTTGTATCACACTTTCCATTATTGCACTACCCCTGATGAAGTTGACTATGATGAAACACATCGGGTATAAGGAATCTGTATCCATAACACTGTAAACCACAATTTGCTACGAATTTGCATCCTTCCATAGGATGATACAAAAAGAGGTACTTACCATCTACAAGCAAAGTGAAAACAAATTTCCAGATAATGGTGCATGTAACAATGATGATGATTTTGTATTGACATTATTTTAAAGCGTGATATGTATTAATAAATTGCACAAGATGCCTTTTTAAGTACTACATGTGTCTAAGTGTTGGGTGTACATCTATTAGAAGAGGTTAATATTCAACATTATTACTCTCTCAACTGTGATATTAGATTCCCTGTATATATATATATATATATATATATATACAGTACACACACAAAATAAAGGCTATACAATCAGTGAAAAATTGGGGAATTCTGCATTTCGCCCAGTGTCATACAAGGCTGCAAGGTTTCCAGGTTAGTTTTATTTTTCTTTCAAATTGGTCTATTTAGAAAATTTGGCTGCAGATTTATATTTTTTATGAAACCCTCAGGCAGTGATCTGTCAGTTAGAGGCAGGAATTCATCACAATGTCACGTCAACAACATGGAGGAGCAGGTTCCATTAGCATTTTATTTTAATAACTCACTTGCTTTTGATGCACCTTCAGTAATTTAACAAGTTGTGCAATGCACCACATTTTGGATAGTCAGGACTTCATAGTTACATTTTCCAAACTCTTTAATTTTACTCCTGAATCCTCATTAATCATATGTTCACATTCTGACTATTATAAACATTTTACAAACTTTCTTTGTATACAATATTTCAGGAAATAAATTAACAAAATTTAACCAGCTAAGCTAGGTTTAAATGGGGATGCTTGTAAGTGAAATAATAAATATACAAAATAATAAATAAACTGAGGACCTGCGTTGGAGTGTAAAAGAGCTGCTCTAGTCAAATATGGTGGATCAGTATATAAAAAGTTGAGTGCTAATACAATATATATGTAATAAAACAATATGAAAACTTGCAATAGTAAAAAGAACACTCTAAACTGTGTTATCCAGATAGAAGTTTGACATTGCAAAGGTCGCCAGTCAATAGGTCGACTCCAGATAGTTGGCATGCAATAGGTCAACAGGGACAAATGGTTGACTGACAAAAGATCAACCATGCAGAAGGTTGGCAGGCTTAAAAGGTTGACAGGTTCAAATGGTTGACACAAATGGTTGACTCAAAAATGGTTGTCACTTTTTATGGTTTTTCGACATTTTTAAGGTTAGGGGTTAGAGTGAGGGTTAAGGTTATGCACTAGGGGCAGGGTTAGGGTTAAGCTAGGGTTAGGCACTTGAGTGAGGGTTAGGCAGAGTTAGAGTTAGGCACAAGCAGAAGATTTAGGGTTAAATTTCAAAAAAATATGGCGACTGGTTTTGCGTCGACCATTATGTGTTGAACATTGTACATGTCGACCTTTTGACCCTGTTGACCTATTGCATGTTGACCATCTGGTGTCGACCTATTGACTATAAACCTTTGCTTTGTCAATCTTTTATACCACACCCTCAGTGATCAGCAAGGAGTCAATTTAATTCCAAGTTCCTGCAACCTCCTGGTTTAGCCCGGCTCATGCATAAATATATGCTTTATGCTCCTCATTATAAAAAATGTTTAAGCTCTTAGATGAAAATTGTGGGTTTATATTAGCATTATTGAGCAGTGGCCGGGTAGGTACGAGAAGAGGTGGTTTAGGCTAGTGAGCCTTGCTTTCCCTAATCTTACCAGTGCACTAAGACCAGATGGAAGCTAAACGGTAAGAATGTGGTAAGCAAGAAAGAGCATGAAAGTGTTTTATTACTATTATTATTTTTATTATCCTTTATTTATATGTTGCCATAAGGGTTCCGCAGCACCTCACAAAGTACATAAACAAATGAGCAAACACAAAAACAGTGACTTACAATACAAAACAATACAGGATAAGAATATAGTTTATAAACATTGCTGCAACAGTGATCACAACACTCAATAAAGCAGCAGCACATCAGCAACCAATGGTTAAGTGGCCTTGTTGGGAGTTTGGAGTAGACGATTGTATGAGTGAGGGAAGGAGAAGTACATGAGGGAAGAGGGTCCTGCTCATGAGAGCTTACATTCTAAAAAGGAGGGGCAGACAAACAGGGGTGACACACATAAGGTAGACCGTGAGGAAGAAGCATGGAGCAGCAGGTTAGGATAAGAACTGGAAGGCTTTGAAGTAGTGAGTCTTGAGAGCCAATTTGAAGATTTGGAGAGTCTATTGGGGAGAGGGAGAGAGTTCCAGAGGTAGGGAGCAGCATGGGCGAAATCTTGGAGGCGGGAATGGGAGGAAGTAATCAGTAGGCAAGAGAGGTGGCATGCATTTGTAGGAAAGGGAGGGTGTTAGTGGGATGCAGATGAAGGTGTGGTGTGGTGTTAGGGAGAGGAAGGTGTGTGCAGAGCTTAGTGTTGGGGTAGTAGGACCATTGTGGGGGAGAAAATAATGAAATTGGAGTAATAGGAGAGGAAGGGGATGTAAGCAGAGGGGAGGAATACAGATAGAGGAGGGGAGGAAGAGGTGGAGGAGACTAGGGGGATGGGTAAAGGTGGGAACAGGGTACAGAATAAAGGATTAGGTAGGCACTGAGTAAAGGACGAATTTGAAGAAAACATGCTCATGGTGTGGATGAGGTAAGAAGGGGAGGAAAACTGGAAATAGGAATAGTGTCTGACTGAGAACGTTGTTAATAATGATTTTTTGATTTACTGTTGCATTATTTTTAATAAGTTTTCATATGGTTTAGTCACATCACACAAGTTACACATATAACTGCTTATCTTTTTAATATATTAATTTGGGATGCACCAAATATACAGTATATTATAAGAATTGCCCAGTACTTGTGGTGGATTCTCAAACATGTGTGATCTGAAAGTCCATTTGGCACCTTGTGTATTTGCAAAATAGATACCACTCCCCTTTGTCCTCATGCTTGCTCCAAACATAGACTTGAAAGATGGAACAGTACTCCTGCCATACTTACTGAGCTTGCCCTGTTCGGCTGACCCTAATTCTCCCAATACCTGTTAAAAAATATTCTGCTAAATAGCAAACCAAATCTGAAACCAAATTTGAATATGAAAAAATAAGCCGGTTTGGCTGTAATCATAAGATTGCATATTGATTTTGGCCTCATGTACTCTGCACTAAGAAGGAGTGCATTTATGAAAAATAATGTACTGTAGATCACAAGGTGCTAGAAACTATGCCTACCAAAAGGATACTTTGATTTCTCAAGTTGCATTTAGTAAATGAAAGGAAATATCTGATTGGTCACTATGGATTACAGTACATTTTCTTGTACATTTATAAATGTCCTTTTCAAATAAGTTGACTCTTTTTTTAAGTATATAGTATTCTATAGGGTAAAAGTGCAGTAATTTTGCAAATCGTTTAGTTTCTTTTTATCAGGTGTGCTCAAAAATATAATAGTTGCTATTTTTGTGGCTTATTTCGTATTGGTTCAGGATTGTAAAGAGAAATTTCACTTCTCAACCGGAGTGCCACCTGCCAAAGTACACTTATTATACTTTTCTTACAAACATGTATCTTACTAAAAGATATTTCATTTTGGGACTTGACAACTGACCAAAATAAGGTGATGTTAACAAAGCAAAGACCCGAATATTATGCTTTCGCAGCAGTTGCTATAGAAACCACATGTTGGAAATGACAACCATATTTGTGTGTGTAAGTTACCATCTAAGCAATGCAAGATTATTTTTTCTTTACCTTATTGCTAAAGCACACAGCTGTAGTGTACTATTTACCCGCACAGCATTAGGAAAGCATCTGAATTGTTCTGAAATACAATTCAGTATTAATCTCTTTTTAAAATATTTCTAAAATCAAGTTACCATTAGACATCCCAGCATGAAGCACATTGAACTATGGCCGTTTACCAACACCTATTGTGAAATGTAGTTATAGTATGACTTTGTAAATTTTAGATATGCAATTTAATATAATAACAGCACTGAAAAAAAATAACAGCTTAAAATATAATTTATGTAAAATGTTCACTGATTATAATGGTAAAATAGGGTCAAATGTAATAGGTTTGAGTTTAGAAAATGTTTAGCAGTCAACTCTCACACTTTTTAAACTCGGCCAATGTAATAGAGAAACTGGCATGTTTTTAGACTCGAAAAACTCTCACGATTTAAACTCTCATCTAGATGTTGTTCCATTTTGAAGATAAAACTTGAGGAATGTGAGAGGTTACTGCTAAACTCTCACCCTATTACATTTGGCCCATGATGTTGGTTTAATTACCAGTTTAATTGATGAGCAGAATTGATGATATCCAAAAAATGTACATAAAATAATATACTGTATATATATTATACTAGCACTTGCCCACAGCTTCGCTCATGTGGATGTCTGTCATTGCTTATTGTGTCTTTGTAAATAATATTTGCAGTATTTCCTTAACACAAAGAGATGCTTGGGGCTACTAACTCTTGAGCAAGCCATGTAAAGCTGCCTATAGGAGAAGCAGCTTGTCCTGAGATCTACGCCTGCAGCCCTGAGCATTTGTCCCTGTGACTTGCTGGTCTTCATAATGAAGCAGACGCTTACGGGAAACTGCAGGTGCTTGAATTGAAAAGACAAATTGTTGGGGATAAGGGGTATACACGGTACAAACACAGTCTCAACTGCGCCAGATCCAGTTAGAATTTGTGCCTCAATTAGGTTCTTCTGTAAAACAGAAACAAAAAATTAAGTTGGGTTCCGTTGCATAACTTGGGCAGAGTTAAATTCTGCAGAAGCATGATCAGAACACCAACTTTCAGTGTAATGCTGTGCACTGGAAGCCAAGCTGCACTATCTTGTAGATCCCATATTGTTGCTGCTTAACCTACAGTAACACTAAAAAGTTGCAAGTAACATGAGCAGTGACTTTATGATATGTAGTATTTGTCTTGGTGTGCCATCTACTGGATTGACATGAATACTGCAACTTCATGAGTCAAGATAAACTGCCTGAATACTAATCAGTGATTAGTGCTTAATATATAGTTGGATTTTCCTGTGAAATAGATCTTGAGATATATATATATATATATATATATATATATATATAATGCATACATAAATAACTGTTTGTGGTGTGCAATATATGTATATTTTGTACATATATACATATATATATTTATATATATATATATATATATATATATATAGTCATTTTGGACTTGAGGAGCCTGTGCAAATTCCAAAAAAAAATTGTCTCCATAGTTCATAAACAGTCCCTAAAAGTATATTTGTCCCCAAAAAATTTAATTTATATACATCTAGTAATTTTTGGCTTGAGGAGCCTGCACGCGCTGAGTGTCAAGCATCTAGTTTTACCTTTATTGTTCCTCTCCCTGATGTCACATTGAGATAATACTGTACATAGCTCAGTTTCTCTCTAGGTGACCAATTTACACAATATTGAAAATGCAATCCAAATTCACCCCATAGTTTTTGTGTGATGCTGGAATGAAAAGACAGACAAGCAAAAATTCAGAATTTTTTTTTGTCTCCATTGTTCATGCACAGTCCCAAGGAGTACATTTCTCTATATACAATTTCTGTGATAATCTACCTAAAAATAAATCAGTATTGGTACTCAATAATGGCATAAGATAAAATTAAAAAATCATTGATATAAATGAAAAATAAATAAATGGACAGTAGGGGGTAAATTTACTAATGGTCTAAACCAAAACTGAATCGATAGACATTTATGTCGATTTTATGTCCAAAAAAATTCTATCTTTATTAACTGACAGAATTCAGTTACAATTGAAACCCCAGTTTATTTTTGGAGTACTCACTTTCATAGGAATTCCAGCCCTGGCTGACCAGTTTGGAGCTGGTTAATGTGGTGTTAAGTGGACCCCACACTATGTGTATCCCTGCTATGGCATTCCTCACCTCCCGGTTGGTTCAGCCTGGTGCTGGTTATTGGAAAATATGGAAAACCCCATGCCGTTTTATCCACCTATTTTCCAGTACCACCCCAGGCTGAGAGATTCGGGGCTGGTTATGATTTTTTTTTTGGGGGGAGGGGAAGCATGCATTTTTTTTTAAATGTAATCCTTTAATTACATTTTACTCTAATGAAGTCTACACAGATCATAATAAGCTATGCAGTGCGTCTCTCAAACTCACCTGCCACAGGCTGGTCTATTGTTTGGGAAGGTTTGCCATCATCTTGCCATCAGGTTTTGGACTGTTTTTAAGAAGACCATTAGTAACTCTCGGGTTTGTATAGTCATCTGTGTAAAAGTATCAGTTGTTGGTCCGATGTTCTAAAGTCAGGTTTTGGGTCAGTTTTCTGTTGGTTTTACCTTTAGTAAATATGTGTTTTTGGTCGGTTTGCAAAATCGATGGGAAATGGACCAAATGCATGAAGCCAACCATTAGTAAATTTACCTCTAGATATCATTGCTAAGATTAAAGTAAACAGGGATATAACTAAAAATGATAGGAACACTGGAATTTAAAATCATTAGGTTTTATCATATTAAAAGTAATGGTCACACAGGATCAAGTCCAGAGAGAGTTAAAGCCACGAAGCAAAATGTGTGTGAAAACAGGGTATGCAACAACAACAACAATACAAATAAAGAGGAAGCATTACAAATGCATTGTGGGATCTATGGGGGTCATTCAGACCCACTCGCGAGCGGCAGTCCGCTCGCAAGTGGGTCGATGTTCCCCACTGCGCATGCGCACGACGGAGGGAGCTCCGTCGTACGCATGCGCGAGACCCGGCGAGCGACGGGCTTTCCATCGCTTGGGGTCTCGCACCAAAGGGGGCGTGCTGTCGATGTTGATTGACAGCATGCCCCCTTTGGTGGGCGTGCCGGGGGCATGCCTGCCAGACGGAGGCGTTCCCATGGGAACGCCTACCGTCTGAAGCCGGCCCCACTGACATCACTAGTGATGTCAGTGGGAGTGATTTTGGCTCTGATAGAGCCAAAATCACTCCTGGCCTTGCGGCTGGGAAACCCGACCACAGGGTTTCCCTTGCAAGTCCGATGGTCGCGATGGTCAAGACCATCGCAACCATCTTTTTGCACGCTCACATATATGCTGTGGGTGGTGACCCACAGCTATAAGAGCGTCCAGGAGGACGCTCCATTTTAATGGAGGAGGGCCCTGATTCAGAGCGAGCGCTCTGGTCAGAGCGTCCGGCTCTGAATCAAGGCCCATGTTTTAATAGAATAAACATTTTATACAAAATTGTTTTATCTTTAGAGTGCATAATTATTTTTTAACTTTATTCATTCTTTACTTGTTACAAGTGGTGGCAAATCCCTAACCTTATTATATTTTTTCTTTTTCTTTTAATCCTTTGGATAAGCGAATAGAGATTCTTAGAGACTCTTTAAATATAGACTCTTCAAATGGATGCTTCATAGTGCCGATGCGTCCAACCTTCAAAAGGGCCGCCAATTATCCTTAATTTCCATAAATGAAATAAAAATTCCCTTTTTGTTTCATAATTATTATTTTTTTTACATAGGTCCTGGAATATTTAACATTGGAAAAAGCCATCCTGATGAACTTTAAAGGCTATGACTAATTCATTTGTTCAAATAATTAGTTCTAATAGCTATACATAACTTTATATCTGCTGTTTTGCGTTTGTGTTTTTGGTATTACCTAACTAATTATATTGTTATATGTCATATTATTGCATCCCTGTGGCTTTCAACAGCATGAATGCACTTAATGAGGAATCCTGTTACATTATGGTACAATACATACTGTAGGAACAAAAGAGGAACTGAAAACTATAAGTATAGTCATATAAAACAACCTAAGAACAATATGCTATATATCCAAATGTTTCCCCTTTTGTTCTAAAAGAATTTGGAAGGCACAGTCAAAATAAAACAGATAAAAAACGAACGTTATTTGCTGCCCCACAAAAAGTCATTAGTATTCCGATCATGAGTCCTTGAAGCCTGTGTTGGTCATGCAATGTAATGTAATATGACTGATGTAACCAGGCATGGCACAAAATCATGATGGTGTGTCTGCTCCTGAATAATAAAAGGTCGGACTGTGGAAGTACTGAACAGTCTATCCCCCTCCTGTCACACACACACAGAGTGACTTACTCTGCACTACAACCAGTGTGTAACTTGGCATTTGGGAAAGATTTCAGCTGCTTTGTAGACTCCCAAACTCTGGTTTGTTGCCTGTTTGTTTTATAATTATTACATTGATATGTACTAGTTATCATTTGCATCATTTATTAATCACTTCTGCAATCTGTAATAGAATGTGAAATGTGATTTTATACCTAATTGTCCAAGCAACAAGCAACAACAACTGAATAATTTAAATGAATAACTAAAACAAAAATAACCATCTTAATATATTATTGAACTGGTTTAACTTCACAGTCTTGTTTTTGCTTGGATGTTATTATGCTTTCCTGGAAAATTCCTTCATTTTAATCCCTGTTCTTGACATCTTTGCAAGAACATTAAGCTCATTAAATTACCAATGTGGTTAATAATATTTTGTGAAACGTACAATTAGCATAGTCATAACTGGAAAAATGTCACGGAGGCTCCTCATGTATTTAGAAGAGATGTGTTTGAATACATCACATAGGTTGGCGTTGGTTCCAATATGACTCATTATGGCATATTCTCCCATGTGAGTGCTGTTTCTATTGTGTATGTGAATTAGAGTGTAAGCTCTTGGGAGCAGTAATATAATGGAGACAGTACATTTTATATGGAATATGAGTGGGCTTTGCAAATAAAAAACATTCCTAATGAGAGAGTACGTGGCCACATGTAACATTTGAATGGTCTCGCTCAAAAATGTTAAAGACAAATTTCCCTTAAGCTGTATAAAATAATTGTCCTCAAATACAGTTGGATTTACCTACAATATAGTCTTCCATTCCATTCTTCCTCAATGAAAGACCAGATTGTAGATGCATTAATTTGTATCTGAGGTGAGCATCTAGTTGTCATTTAACTGGCAGTCGTGAAATGACAGTTAGAAGATGATTGGTTGTTATTGGCAACTACTCCGCTTTATCTCTCTCCAAGGGGTCTATTTACTAAAGTGAGAGGTTTTATAAGTGGAGATGTTGCCCATAGCAACCAATCAGATTCTACTTAATATTTAACTAGCCCCTTTTAGACGATAATAGCTAGAATTTGATTCGTTGCTATGGGCAACATCTCCAATTCTAAAAACTCTCACTTTAGTAAATATACCTCCAAGGTTTGGTACATCTCCCACCCAGGGAATGATTCAATTCCAATCTGAAACATGGCCCTTAAGTCAGAGTTGTATGTTATGCCGATATTTACGCAGTAGAGCAATTGGATTTTCATAGCCAAGAGTGGGCATCTTAAGACAAATCCCGGTGCCTGCCACATTTGCATATGTTCGCACAGCAGCTTTGTAGAAATTTGCAGCTGCAGTGGCATTAGCGTACAACCACGAATCAGGGACATAATCCATTGTATCACAATGTCTGTGGGGGGTGGTTGTCTTTCTTAGTGCTGTTGGAAAATGTTACATTTTTGTATATCTTGTAATCCGTGACAGTCCAAATTTGGATTAAAAGCAATATATTTTCCCAGTTTTATTTAGCAGTAGCTCTTGCATATACTCTGTATTATAACAGATATAGGGCCTGAATTAGAGTTGGATGTAAGTCCTTTCGTTTGCCATAACTTTGTGTGTCACGCTAAATGTATCACTTTGCGCAGTCTTTTAAGCTGCGTTGCCATGCATCGCAATAAGTGATTCAGCAGCGCTGAAGTGCAGTACAGTAAGAACATGAAGATGCAATATAGTCACAACCCCAGCTGCACACAAACGTAGGGTTACAGTTACATTGGACTTGTATGTGTCTTATTTTTGTGTCTACACAAAGTACAGTAGGTGTCAGTTCTATGCTTGTCATGCAAGTATTAAATAGGTTTCATCCCTATATAAAAGTCTTAGCGTAATGCAGCTCTAAATAAATAAATACATAATTAATATATATATATATATATATATATATATATACTTCCCTTGGAAGCCTGGCACTCTGGATAATTAGACCAGCAGAGGGGTGTCTTCCTAAGCACATGTAATCATCTCACGTCCCACTCAAAGAACGAGGCGGCACTCCCAGTAGATAATACAAACAAAGGGTGTATTGGGTAATTTCAGTGACACATTATATCGACGTTTCAAGGTCCGTGGACCTTTACATCAGGATGGGTCACATTATGTGAAACAAACAATCAAACCTGCATGTGCAGGAATCCTACCTTATACAGCTGAAGTTCTCCTCCCCACAGCGCTGCTGCCCGAGCAGGAGGCGGGCCGCCCGGCTATCCGGAAAACCGGAAGTGACGGAGGGGATGACACATGCGGTTGCCTAGCAACCCCTAACACAACACACCTCGCTGGCTAGCAACGCTGTGGAGTGAAGAAAAAGGTGAATCATACTGTTAAATCAGACCATGTACATAGCACATGGAAATTCATAAGTGAAACATATAGTGTTACAAGTGATACAATTAAAAAACATTTAAAAAAGGAGGTAAACGTATATGTATATACACAGTGGTAGCTTAAATATCATGTATATAAATATACGCACAACGTATTCAAAACAACGTGAGATGATTATATATATATATGTATATATATATATATATATATATATATGTAAACAAGTCCACAAAGTGAAGGCACTACTCCTTGTTTCAATATTCTTATCACAAAATGTGTTTTATTCACCACCCAGTAAACACAACACCATTACTGAAGCATATTGTCCAAACCTTGTAAAATGCATGTAAAGCGGTTCATATAACAGTCAAAATACTTATGCAATCAATGTCTGTCGACTTCGGTCCACTTTAGGGCCATTCTAGACTCACAAAGACTTGTCAACAATCCAGCGTGGTATATGGCTAAGGCGCAACAAACCCCCATATTAGCAGGACTTTTAAACTTTATCCTTGATCTAATCATCACACCTGTGTTTCCGGCTGGCGTGCGTTCCAGCCGTCTGCGCATGCGCATGTTTAATTCAGTCTCCCATGTCCGCTCCGTGCTCCCGCGAGACAACAAACCTCCAACCCACCTCGACGTCACACACTTCCATGTGACCATCAAAGCATACGGAGAGCTTGCCTGCGTCACTGCGTTATCATGGCAACGCAATTTGTTAACTCATGCACTAGCATCACTGCGTTATCATAGCGACCCAATTTGTTAACCCATGCATTCGCGCACTTATTTATTTTATTAAATAAGGGAAATATGTTTATCAATCCATACGTACTTATATCGCTAATCCTTACTATTGGGGGGTTGTGCGCCCTACCCATAGTCCAAACTCTAGACATTATAATGTGAAATATATCACCTTTTACATTTGATGCTATCACTAAATATATTAAAAAACATCTATTAAACATTAAAAAGATATATTCGTGCAAACCTATTAACCACTTTCTTTATATTACCTTAATTATACAAATAATTTATGCTTGAATCCTACAGACCCATGTTCACTTTAGGAACCATTATTAATTACTACATATATCAATGTATTATAATCACATATCTCCACATTGGATCTGGATTAACAAGAAGAACAGACAGAGTATTTTTATAAGAAGCAACGGTAGTTAATGTTCTCATTCAATCCCCTAGGAGCAATCGTATTCAGATTAAAAATCCACCGTGCTTCTTTTTGCAACAAATATTTTTCACGGTCACCACCCCTTTCTAACACTGGGACATGATCAATTAACATGCTTTTCAACATCGATACATGATGTCCCTTTTGCATGAAATGACGAGCTACAGGTTTATCGCTTCTACCATCATTGATGGCCTGCCTAATTGACATTCGATGATTTGCCATGCGTTCACGGAATGTTCTTACAGTCTTTCCCACGTAATAAAGGCCACAAGGGCACATCAAGATGTAGATAACAAAGGTGGATGTACATGTTAGCCAATGTTTGATCCCAATTCTAATTCCTGTATGTGGATGCGCAAAATCCTTGCCAGGGATCATGCTGCTGCAAGTCGTGCAGCCTAGGCAACGAAAACATCCCAATTTCTTCCTTTGTAGCCATGTGCCTTCCATTTTCTTGTGGAAATTTTCATCGGGAGAAAAGTCAACGGAGTGAGAAAACAACTAGTGACAGAATGATAGTAACCACCCAGTATAACACCAGAGCAAAAGGTTTCGCAAAGGCGGTAAACAAATACTGGCCAATCATAGGCACAGATGTGGCGTTCAAAAGTGTGGCGAGGAAGCCAATAGTAGCATTCAAGAGAGGTCCAAATCTCAAACAGCTACTTATGCAACCAACAAAAAATTTCCACAAGAAAATGGAAGGCACATGGCTACAAAGGAAGAAATTGGGATGCTTTCGTTGCCTAGGCTGCACGACTTGCAGCAGCATGATCCCTGGCAAGGATTTTGCGCATCCACATACAGGAATTAGAATTGGGATCAAACATTGGCTAACATGTACATCCACCTTTGTTATCTACATCTTGATGTGCCCTTGTGGCCTTTATTACGTGGGAAAGACTGTAAGAACATTCCGTGAACGCATGGCAAATCATCGAATGTCAATTAGGCAGGCCATCAATGATGGTAGAAGCGATAAACCTGTAGCTCGTCATTTCATGCAAAAGGGACATCATGTATCGATGTTGAAAAGCATGTTAATTGATCATGTCCCAGTGTTAGAAAGGGGTGGTGACCGTGAAAAATATTTGTTGCAAAAAGAAGCACGGTGGATTTTTAATCTGAATACGATTGCTCCTAGGGGATTGAATGAGAACATTAACTACCGTTGCTTCTTATAAAAATACTCTGTCTGTTCTTCTTGTTAATCCAGATCCAATGTGGAGATATGTGATTATAATACATTGATATATGTAGTAATTAATAATGGTTCCTAAAGTGAACATGGGTCTGTAGGATTCAAGCATAAATTATTTGTATAATTAAGGTAATATAAAGAAAGTGGTTAATAGGTTTGCACGAATATATCTTTTTAATGTTTAATAGATGTTTTTTAATATATTTAGTGATAGCATCAAATGTAAAAGGTGATATATTTCACATTATAATGTCTAGAGTTTGGACTATGGGTAGGGCGCACAACCCCCCAATAGTAAGGATTAGCGATATAAGTACGTATGGATTGATAAACATATTTCCCTTATTTAATAAAATAAATAAGTGCGCGAATGCATGGGTTAACAAATTGGGTCGCTATGATAACGCAGTGATGCTAGTGCATGAGTTAACAAATTGCGTTGCCATGATAACGCAGTGACGCAGGCAAGCTCTCCGTATGCTTTGATGGTCACATGGAAGTGTGTGACGTCGAGGTGGGTTGGAGGTTTGTTGTCTCGCGGGAGCACGGAGCGGACATGGGAGACTGAATTAAACATGCGCATGCGCAGACGGCTGGAACGCACGCCAGCCGGAAACACAGGTGTGATGATTAGATCAAGGATAAAGTTTAAAAGTCCTGCTAATATGGGGGTTTGTTGCGCCTTAGCCATATACCACGCTGGATTGTTGACAAGTCTTTGTGAGTCTAGAACGGCCCTAAAGTGGACCGAAGTCGACAGACATTGATTGCATAAGTATTTTGACTGTTATATGAACCGCTTTACATGCATTTTACAAGGTTTGGACAATATGCTTCAGTAATGGTGTTGTGTTTACTGGGTGGTGAATAAAACACATTTTGTGATAAGAATATTGAAACAAGGAGTAGTGCCTTCACTTTGTGGACTTGTTTGCAGAAGTATCAATTGTGGATACTTCCATGAAAGAGCACACCCAGGATGAATATATAAGGACAGTGCATAAGCCTACAATTGCATATATATATATGTATATATATATATATATAGAGGTTGAGTCTCCGATATCCAAAATGTTTGGGACCAGGGGTATTTTGGATAACGGAATATTCTATATTTTAGAATATTTGCATATCATAATGAAATATCCTGGGAATGCGACTCAAATATACACACACAATGCATTTATATGTTATATACACCTTATACACAAAGCCTGCAGGTAATATTATACAATATTTTCAATCATTTTGTGGCTCAAACAAAGTTTGTGTACATACATGAAATTTAGTTATGTTTCATATACACCTTATACACACAGCCTGAAGGTAATTTTACACAATATTTTTAATAATTTTTGCCTTAGACACAGTTTGTGCACATTGAACCATCAAAAATCAAAGGTTTCATTATCTCAGTCATGCCAAAAAAATTCTGTATTTCAGGAATATTTGGAAATGGGAGACTCAACCTGTATATATATATATATATGTAACCTCCCTTCAGTGTGCGGTGTGGTACATAGGTGCATTTGGAGTGATACACCTCCTATTGCCTCAGGCTAGCTCTCCAGGGTGTGGGCAATACCTGAGAAGGGGGTCCCTGCCCATGCAGGCTTTATAACAGTCACACATATAGATACAGGTATAGATAGACACATGCAGCAACAGTTCTATTGAATAACTTGGGCGCCAGACCTTCTCTTATAAAAATAAAACAATTTATTTCTCTCCTCCTGCACATGACTTTACAGAACAAGAATATGGTTACAGCAGCTTCTCCTCTCCCTCCAGCTCATATACTTGGCATGTCAGATGGTGTATGACAATCATGGATATGGTTACATTACATCACACTCTTCTTCACCAGCACTGTCTTTAAGCACAGTCACAATGAATGCTTTGCATTTTACCCACACAGGTCCACCTGGCCCTTTGCTGGCTGGTGCCTGTAGTTCTCCACTTCATATGTGCAGGTCCACCTAGCCCTTCGCTGGCTGGTGCCTGTAGTTCTCCACTTCATACATGCAGGCCCACCTAGCCCTTTGCTGGCTGGTGCCTGTAGTTCTCCACTTCATACGTGCAGGTCCACCTAGCCCTTTGCTGGCTGGTGCCTGTAGTTCTCCACTTCATACGTGCAGGTCCACCTAGCCCTTTGCTGGCTGGTGTCTGTAGTTCTCCACTTCATACATGCAGGTCCACCTGGCCCTATGCTGGCTGGTGCCTGTAGTTCTCCACTTCATACATGCAGGTCCACCTGGCCCTATGCTGGCTGGTGCCTGTAGTTCCACAGCTTTACACACATCTCACATAACTTCTTTTGCACTCTGCCTCTCCTTTGTCTCTTCTAAGACAATATACAGAGTGTCTCATACACAGTCTGCCTCTCTCTGCCCCCCTGCTCTTCCACATGGGACAGCAATATACAGACTTTTCTATTGCAGCTATCAAACTCTCAGCTGCCGTCCATCCCTATCCTACAGGGATCGCTCCTATAGCCACACTGCTACCACAGTGACCCCCCCCCCTTTAATGGCTGCTGGGGGGCTTTTATGCATAAGGGACTCCTCTGGTACCTTAACAGAAAAAGCTCCTGGGAAATTCCTCTTCCCCATCTCTTCAACACATATACTTGCATCTCTTACCCCTCTCATGGGTGCTCAACACTTCACTGAGCGGCTCACACTGCAACCTTCCAGCTCTTTCTCTGTGGACTCTCACAGACTTTATCTCAGTGGTCTCACTCCAGACCTATTTCTCCTTTGGCGTTAGATGGGCATCGTGGCAGTCACCACGGCCCCGCCAATCTCCCCCTGCCAG
This sequence comes from Taudactylus pleione, assembly GCA_031769625.1. Taxonomy (NCBI): domain Eukaryota; kingdom Metazoa; phylum Chordata; class Amphibia; order Anura; family Myobatrachidae; genus Taudactylus; species Taudactylus pleione. Next base: position 2,762,476 of record JAUIMM010000099.1, read on the forward strand.
GGGAGCACGAGGGCTACATTTCTGCTTCCAGCTCTGAAGCTTCCCAAAGATGTCTCCTCTCCCCCAAATTCTTCTTCCCAACTCCCTTTGTTCTCTCCCCCTCCTCCCTCTGCTCTGCCAGCTACACACCCAGTCTTCCCACCCCTGCGTGTCTATCTCTCCAGCCCCTCCTTTACCTGAAAACTGATCCGGGTCTCAGGTATGTAATATCTACAACAGGAAGCAAGCTCTAACACTGAGAGGGGTGTATTTACAAATACCATCCCTTAGAGGGTGTTACATATATATATATATATATATATATATATATTGCAGAAATGCCAGCACTCTCCCACTTGTATTATTTTCCTGCAGCTGGTGCCCTCCACTTACCATTCCCAGTACAGGAATGGAATACAAACAATGACAATGAGCTGGATTCAAAACAGTAACACCCTTTCAGAACTCTTTTTAGTGGTTCTTTCATCAGGTTATGCGGGCCGTGGGCAGTCTGTGTCACTGTGACACAGACTGTACCGTGTGTGTAGCACTGACCGGATGGAGTTCGGTCAGCGCTACACAAGTGACAAACACACAGCCGGTTCCGGCAGCTGTGTGTTTGTTTTGATCAGCAGCCAATGAGAGTCTGTCAGACTCTCATTAGCTGCTGCTGTGTCCACTGCAGGAGCCACTCCATCTTCTGGCTCCCGCAGTGGGAAATGTTAGAGACGTCATGACGTCATATGACGTCTCTCCCATAATGCAGAGTGGCCCAGCCCGGGAAGGACAGACGGAGGAGCGGATGGCGACGGCGAGAGCAGGGATTCAAGTAAGTTTTTTTTTTTTTACTACATGTGTCTACTGGGGGGAGGAGGCTGGCACTACAAGGGGGAGCCCACTACTGGGGGCACCACAAGGGGGGGAACTACAACTACTGGGGGCACCACAAGGGGGGAACTACTACTACTGGGGGCAGTACAAGGGTGGGGACTACTACTACTGGTGGCACTACAAAGGGGGAACCACTACTGGACTGGGGGCACAACAAGATGGAGGGACATCTACTGGGGGCACTACAAGAGGGAGACCACTACTGGGGGTACTACAAGGGAGAGATCACTGCTGGGGGCACTATAGGGGGGGGAATATAAGGGGGGACCACTACTGAGGATTATAACTGGGGGCACTTCAAGGGGGGACTACAACTGGGGGGACTACTACTGGAGGCACTATTACAAGGGGGGACTACTACTACTAGGGTCACTACAAGGGGAGGGGACAACTACTAGGGGTACTGCATAGGGGGAGAGGACTACTGCTAGGGGCACTACATAGGGGGGGAGGGGACTACCACTGGGGGCACTGCATCAAGGGACCACTGCTGGGGGCTCTATAAAAGGGCAATACTGGGGGTACTGCATAGGTGGGAGACTACAACTGGGGACACTATTTAAGGGGCACTGCATAAGTTACCACTATTGGGGGCACTGCATGGGGTGTGGACTGCTACTGGGGGCACTTTATAAGGAGCACTGCATAGGGGGTACCACTAATGGGGGCACTATATAAGGGGCTTACTACTGAGGGCACAAGGGGCACTGCACAGGGGGGACCACTACTGTGGGCACTGTATAAGGGTCACTGCATAGGGGGATTACTACTGGAGGCCTGCATAAGGGGGTCCTCTCCTGGGGCACAGGGGGGCACTGCATATGGGCACCATGACGGGGCTGTTCCTAATTTTTATTTTTACTTTATGTTAATCCCACATGGACCCGGCTCCTCCCTGGAACACTTGAGGGGGGGCGCTGTAGCTTGCACATTCTTCGGGCGCCCTGGCTACATGCTACCCCTCTGCCAGGGCCGTCTGCATGCATTTGTCCCCCAGGCTAAAAGTTGCCAGCCAGCCCCTGATGCTGGTGCTCACAATATGGCGCTGGAATCTCAACAGCAGTCGGAATCCTAGCTCCAGAATCTCAGCTGCCGGCATCCCGACAATAATTATTAGATTTAGGGGAAGGGTTAGAATTAGGGTTAGAGGTTAGTGTTAGGCAGTGAAATGCGGTCAGGTGAGGCAGGTTAGCAGAGCCTTTCCTGTCAAGCTCAGGTATACTCCAAAGTTTTAACTATAAAAAACGATAAGAAAAAAATTAATGAAAATATAAAAAATATCTTCTTTGTATTTTTCTAATCATTTGTATAGTCAAAACAATGGAGTAAAAACTCTATGGCAGGTGAGGCACTGCCTCCCCTGTCTACGTTTTTTGCACATCCCTGATCAAATCCCACCAAATTTCCAGCACTATAAACTGCTGCACCTTTGTATAATGCCCACAGGAACCCTCGGGTTGTTATATGTATCTCTAAATGTGGCTCCACCTGTAACGGAGTCTCCGCAGTGTCCCAACTTCTGTGCCTTACGGATGCAGTAAGAAGCAGGTATCGCCCACCAGGGCTTTTCACTTGTGATGCGGTCTCTATGGTCCCCAAACCTCTATGTCTCACGAATGTATCAGATGGCTGGTATCACCCTCAGATGGTTTGCAGGGCAGAGTATAGCCGGTGTGAATAATCCACAGTCCATAGGGTTCTTGATGCGTTTCTCCGTTTCTTTATGATTCTAACGGTTTCCTCTTGTGAGACATAGAGGTTTGGGTACCATAGAGACCGCATCACAAGTGAAAAGCCCTGTTGAGCAATACCTGCTTCTTACTGCATCCGTAAGGCACAGAAGTTGGGACACTGCGGAGACTCAGTTACAGGTGGAGGCTGTGAGTACATACCCAGCCGGCACACTTTGGCTGTATAGCTCTGCTTATTACAACTTGGCCGATGCTATTAACCAGCCAGCTGTTTTGATTGGTGCTAAATGGAACTCTGATCAATTCCCCAACAGTCTCTCTGGAACCGTATCACATGGAAATTTATTATATTACCATTTTAGCCGGTAAAGTGAACTATTTTTTGATCTAATATATATAAGAATTAAACCTCCATTCCGGAATATTGCTATCCCTTATTTGGATGACTATACACGGGACTTCAGTTTACCACTAAAAGAGTGGGCTTTATTATTCTTTCCGGAATCAATATCTCTATATAAAATCTGGACTACAAATCCATCGGTCCTTATTGCTTACTATGCAAATCGGCAATTAGTCGATTTACGGTATCACTTTTTGAAGTGTTTTACTAGCTGTTTTTAGAATCTATTATGTTTAATGATTGATTGTTATTAAAATTGTGATTTATATTTATCAAAGAGATTTACTTTTTAGCGCTTTCTATAATTATCTTTTTCATGTTTGTGTATTTATGGAGTGCTCCCAAACACTCCTTTTGAAAGCTGCTTGATTAGTTGTTTTTTATTGTTATTTAATATTTAGATAATTTGTGCGCCTGATATACACTTGATTTAGTATAAAATATTTTTTGGTTCTTTCAATAAGGGAATCATACAATCTTTTCCTGGCCCTTATAGCTCTGTAAAACTATTGAAACAGCTCAGGGCATGTTAATCTATAGCCATGACCAGATAAATTCTTTTTTGCAATGCACTGTTATACTCTTTTCACATCACAAAAGTAACCCGGGATATTGCCGTCTCGACATGGGTCGAGGTGCAATGTGAACGTGCCACCAGAGAAATTGCCAGGTCGAGCATGGCTGAACACGGGAACAAGCTGGGTTGAAGTGCCTTATAAACAGGCCCTACCCTGATTATCCAACCCGGGACTCAGCAAACAACGCTGATTGGATGTTCCTGGGTCTCACTTGATTATGTCAGCAGCCAGACACACAGGCAGAATACTGCAGGCAACAGCAGAGGCAGAATTCTGGCAGTCTGAAGGGGGTTAATACCACTACTGTCATTACAGTGATGGCTAATTGGAGTGATGAAGAAGTGAACTGTAATGTACACTATGCTCTCAGAAGCTTCATCATGCTCTCACTGGCTGAATCAAACAGCAATAAAGTACAAACACTCATGAACTCAGGGCTAGACAGTGGCAATCCCTCAGCCATTAAACCTGAAATGCTGGTAGCAGTCCCCATCCCTTCCCTGTGTTCCCTCTTGTGACCTTATCTTTGTGAGCCTGAAAATGTAAATTTTTAATGATATCCATAGGGTTTTACAGGGCTGACCCAGGTTCAGTGTGAATGGGGCCAACCCGGGAATAATCCAGTTCGAAGGTGCAGTGTGACAGGGGTCTGACAGGGGTCTCAGCTGGGTTGTACCCATGCTCAAAATCCCGGGTCAGAGCCGGGTTTGCGATGTGAAAGGGGTATGAGTCACTAGTTACTGTGACAATGGTAATTTTAGTAAACTTTATTCAGATCTATGCTTAACCCACTTATGCATGGAACAAAGAAATATGTTACATGCTCTTTTGTCTTTGGTCACAGCTATTTTACTCTTTTCCATTAAGAACATCCTGGATGATGAGAGCTGCTTGTGGCTCAACTGTTGGATACATACAAGGAAAGGATTTTTGGGGTAACACCATCTTGAGTAGAGATTTTTGTTCAAAATAGAAGAATATTATAGATGGGATTATTTATAAAACCATCCTCATGTTTTTGTTTTGGCTTTGTCACTACCAGGCTGGTGTCTTCCTTTTGGTTTTACATTTCACCAAAATAACATAAAATGCTAAATGAAAACACTTAAGGGGAGATTTATCAAAACCTGGAGAAAGACAAACTAGAGAAACATAAAGTACCAACCAATCAGCTCCTAATTGTAATTTTTCAAACACAGCCTGTAAAGTGAAAGTTAGGCGCTGATTGGCTGGTACTCAACCTCTCTCCACTAGGGATGGCCATCTACCATTGATGATTCATAATCATCGATGGTTTATGGCCAATGTCAAATGCTTTTACCATCGATGGGGGAGAACCAGATAGTTTCCCTCCAATGATGGTAAAGCTTAACGGAATGTTTTTTTTTTTTTGCTAGGTGCTGGGACACTGAGCATAGCTCCACCCCATTGCCTGCAAATCCCCACCTCCTTGTTCTGATTGGCCCATGGGCCATTCAGTCAAAAAGCAGGGATGATCATCAGTTGGTGAAACCATCAATGGTCATCCATTGCATGGTTACCATCGATGGCCACTTACTACATCACCATCGATTGTAACCATCAATGGTAACTACACCAATGGCCATCCGTACTCTCCATTTTGATAAATCTCTCCCTTAAACTCTTAAATTGTTTCAGTTTTACCTGAATATTTATAAGTACATTTTTGAGTTACTTACTTTTCTTTCCAACTGCATTACCCAGATTACACTCTGCTTTGTTGATGGATGTATCCAACCAGTGTAATAGTATGATTACCATGAGAAATGTCTGGTCCCTGGGAGTATATGACCATGCATGTGGAGGTGTGGCCATGCCACACTAGGAATATTGTGCCCCAGGTATTTCAAATCAAATTAAATTATCATTACAATATATGGGCTAATAGCATTATACCCAAATACTAAATTAATTCAGAATGAAGTCCAATATAGACAAGCATCCAATAATTTCAAGGATTATATAAAATAAGTAATCCATTGGATATAGTACCTGAGCATTGCAAACTATAAAAAACAAACACACGATGATGATTGTAATAAAGAGATTATAAAATAGACACAGACTTAAAAGGTTGGCCCTGTTGTAGAATTTGGTGCTCTCTTGCTCAAAAGCTTCTCTCCAAATCTTTGACCACAAGTGACAATCTTTGGCCACTTTGTCAGGAATCCAGCTCACTGATTGGTCCAGTAGTAACATGTGACCAAGGCAATGGCTTCTGGGAGTTGTAGTTGTGCTCCTGATATAGCTTTATGCACAATGACTTTAGCAGGACTACAAAGTGAGACGCAGGGGATGGAGGCAACATGTACAAGTTATATTTCAGCTCACATAGGTTATTTAAAATCAATCCAAGACTAGACTAAGATATAAGAAACTCAGATTTCTCAAATTAATTTGAGTCCAAACAGTTAATCTCTCGTGGATTTTATACACTGGCATAACAGGACTCTTTCTGGTCTGTTGTAGGTTAACTCATTTCTATAATGAAGATGCATTAACAAATATGTATATAATCAGACATCCTAGCATAACTACATGTTACATTATCTTTGAGTTTAGATTTTCTCATATAACTATGCATCTTTCTTGCTTATTCTCCCAGGTTGTAATTTTTACACTTGTATATTTGTAGCATGTCGGTTTTATATAAAGACTTTTGTAGAATTTAGAAAATCTGAGGGTGAGACGCTTACAGCAGGATGCATAATAGGCACTATAAATCCCTGTGAATATAAAATATATTATACCTTACTAATTCTGTCATGTGAGTTTCAATTAGCCGGTAATTGGTTGTGTTACGCCCATTGTCTTTTAGCCTTTGCAGACAAAATTACAGCTATCTAAGACACAGTAATAATTGGGAACTGTAAAGGCTTCATGTTGTTCTAGTTTTTCTCAGTTCTAGCATTTTTACCACTTTCAGACACAAGTAGGCAAAAAAACCCCGGCTTTTACCCGGCATTTGCATGCCGGATTATTTTGCCAGTCGCTGCCTGTACCCCCCTTCAGACAGAAGTGTAAATTACCGGATCATACATTTCTTTCCGATAATCAACACGGGTATTTTTTCTGTCTGAAAGGGTCAACCCAGGTCTAAATTCCCAGGTCTCCGACCATGGTAAATTCCTGGGTAGAAGTCCCGGGAATTTCATCAATGGGGTCTTACTTCCATTTTCTCTATTGGAGTGAAGTCTTGTGTACTAAGCATGATTCCAGCGATACATTGTGATGTTATAAGTTTCGTTCTTGCTATGTACAATATAACCCCTATGTACAAACCCATGACCTCAGTGCTGTGAGGCAGTAATGCTAACTATTACTCCGTCTGTGCTGTGCTAATATATAGTGGAGACCCATTAATAGAAGGTGTGTTGACCAACTATATACAGTACTAACATAATATACCTGCTGTGTGATATGAAACCTTATAGCTAAGAGACTCAGAACTACAACATATATACTGCATAGCTAAAGAAATATTTACAATAAGCATTGCATGGCAATACATAAGGATAAGACATCTAAGCATAGGAAGAGAAGATACTGCATCAGTTTGGAATACTAACTATACATATTATCAGTCACTGAATTGTTTGATACAATTTGCTACTTCCTTTTAAGGAGCAGATGAAGGCATTTAGCCTTAGAAATTAATTGCAACATAAATAACAGAATAAACTATAATAAGTAATGAACCACTGTGTTACTAAACACTGATTGTATTGAAAGAATTACAAATTGACAACGGTTTAATTTTGCATATCATTTTTGTATACATGTTAATTTTCATCTCTTTTGCACAATTCTATATTTTTATATTTCACCATCTTAACAAATTTAATAAAGTGAGATATTTTAATGCATACCTATTAAAAATATAAAATTTTAAATTACCAACGTGGGTACCAGTGCACCCGTTAAAAACTTACTTTTCTTCTTTGTAAAAGTGATTTCTATAATGTTTAAGTAGTGGGTAGCACCTCAGGTAGCTTTATATTTAATCTGTAGATACAGATGAACTGAGTAACAGCTAATTGGAGAGAGGACAAACGAAATTGTAAACTATAAACTACATAATAGATGGTTGGTGCGGGATTAGTGCTCTATTTGTAACTCTTTACACTTAAATTCTGTTTCAATGGGGGTAGATTGAGCAGAAATCTTTGTCAAACTGTACCTGCTTAACATTTAATATTATAGACAAATAATAATATGAACTCAGTATATATGCTGTGTCACCTCAGCCCCAACCTGTGGGACCCTGCTCCCAGCCTGCTCCAAGCATCAGTCAGTGAGGAGAGATGGTGATGGTGTGCCTGACCAGTGCAGCACATGCTGAAAGAGGACACAACCACCAGAGGTAAGTCGAGGAGAGGGGAGTGTGGAGGGGGGGAACTAAGGGGGGGTGGTAGGGACATAGGGGGGTCCGTGAAAATTTTACTATGGGGCCCCCCTTGGTCTAGTTACACCCCTGAGCTAAGGTTCCACTTACATCAGTCAACCAAGACTTTGGGGTCTATTTACTAAGCAGTGTTAGGAGACAGAGTGAAAGTGATAAGGTGTCAGCCAATCAGCTCCTAACTGCTATCTCACAGGCTGTGTTTGAAAAATGACAGTTGGGAGCTGATTGGCTGGCACCTTATCACTTTCTTATCACTTTTCACTCTGTCTCCTAACACTGATTAGTAAATAGACCCCTTTAAAGCTAACAAAAAAAGTACATTTATTTTATACAATAAAAAATGTATTCTTTAACTTTTGACAGTTCAGAATTTAGACTCAGCACAAAAAAAAGTCAATAGACAGATCCAGTACTAGTAGAATTCTACAGTATAAGTGACATTTATGCAGTCGAGTTTTTTGCCACTTTTAAGACAACATATCTGCTTAGAAAATCAAAGCTAGTTATGACTGCTTCCTTTATTCCTGTTTTTGTTGCATTTCTGACAAGCATTTTCCACATTCAGGCAAAGTTTTATAAAATCTAAATACTTGAGGCATGATTCGGCTTGGTGCTGAAATTGCCAGTACTTTGTATCTGTTTATAGCTGCATTATAGATCGAGATTGAAATGCAGTGCGGTCTCTGATATCCAGGTTAGACTTATCATCAGGCTGGATTTTCAGCTACCTGAATCACTTTACTCCAACAGATGTATACATTGTCACCATTCCAATATTACTTCATATAGAAACTGCTACAAATGCTTCCATAAAGAGGTAGATATCATAAAATAAATTACTGTTGGTTCAGTTACCTTAGTTCATTATTTATTCAGGGCCTGATACAGAGGTTATTTGCTACTGCATATGTGCGAAAATCCTGAAACCCCTATGGCGCATGAATACCACTGAGTATACGCAGATACTGCTACTGTATATGGAATCGCTCACATCTGAGCTGACGGTGGAAAGCCATGGTGGTTCCTGGGAGGTGACTGGCCAATGGTTTAAAGTTATTGCAAAAATGGGCCATCTCATGGGGGGCTTTCTTTATAGATAATATTTAAATATTGCAGCATCACATTTTTTAAAATAATTGAATATAATTACACTTATTTGTTTAGTGATAGAGATATTTACTCTCTACTCTGCCCGGATCAGGTCAAACTTAGAGAACTGTTCCAATATATCAATATCATGAGCAGGTGAAATGCTTTTACTATCTATGACTTGGACCTGCATGGACCATGCTTAAGAAACATTCTCTCATGTCTCTATATGTCTCCTATCTATGTCACACATATGAGAGAGATATCCCAAGCTATAAGGTAAAGTAGAAGGGACTTCCTTACTATCTAACACTATTGGCCTAGCCAAACAGGAACCGTGTTTAGATATTTGAGCATGCTTGCTAAGCAATGGGTCCAGATATGGACTGTGATATAAACCAGGTCCCAATTCACCAAATTCATCATTATTGACAATGGGCCTGATTCACTACGGATTGCAACTGCGATTACACACGCAGTCTCACTGTGATAGTTTGCTAACCCATTGCAATCAATATGCCATCGCAGCACAACATAAGGATACCCACTTTACCTTACACACATCCGTAATCCTTAGCAAGACTGCAAAACCATCAGTACTGTAACATAAAGTACAATCGCAGCCTCACGCACACTTGCGCAAGCTCTGACCTTACTCAGGAATTGCTAACTTCACCGCACACTATGAGTACTCTAGCTGCATAAGGCATCGCAGTGACTAATTTATTCACTCCCCTGTGGAGCTTACAATCTATATTCCCTACCACATGCTCACACACATACCCACTAGAGTTAATTTTTTTGTTGGGAGCCAATTAACCTACTAGTATATTTTTGGAGTGTGGGAGGAAACCGGAGTACCCGGAGGAAACCCACTCAAGTACAGGGAGAATATACAAACTCCACACAGTTAGGGCCATGGTGGGAATCGAACCCCCGACCTCAGTGCTGTGGGGCAGTAATGCTAACCATTACACCGTCTGCATCACCTTACACAAATGGCACTTCCTGTCAATCACTCTGTGATGGGTTTGCATAGTCACTGTGATCACAGTCCCAATTGCAGTGGCTGGTTTGTACATTCGCACATACGCATGAGCAGAATGCAACAATCAGCCATTGCGGGCGTGATCACAGTTGCAATCAGCAGTGAATCAGGCCCCAGGTTAGATGTTCTTCACAAATAGTAGCCTAGACATGCATCAACTAGGTTGAGTTGAATCCATCAAACAAGATAACCAGATATTCTAACTCAAAAGGATGAAAGCAACACTCTCTCACGACAATCACATGAGGTGATTCACTTAGCTATAGGATAGGAGCAAGAAAGTTGAACTGTGCATTCTGGTTTAGGACCACACACAAATTTAGATGCTGGCATCAAATGCTCAGTAGTGTCATCCAGCAAGCGTAAACCCCATAATATTACTAAGGAGCAGGGAAAGGAGATACATCAAAGACAACAAAAAAAAGGACTTAATTAAACACTGGTAGGTAGAATGAAGATGGTAAATATATACCCATGCTTGTGACACAACTCCCAGGACCTATAGCGTAGACACAGGGTTAAGCTCCGTACACATGGAGCGATGACTCCGATCAGACAGCGATCAGATGATCATTGTCTGATCATCCTGCATGTGCTGGATGTTCAATATCGAACATCCAGCTCATGCACCAACCCCAAACAACTATAACGACCTGCGATCGACGATCCCGGGTCTCTATAGTAACCAGGCTAACCTGGTCGTTATCGACCAGGGTGGCCTGCATGCACGGGCGGTGGTCGAAATCGATATCGACCATCATTTTGGGGTAGGAATGGCCCAAAAACAGGACGATATTATCGATAACGATATATCAATATCGTTATCGTTCTTATCGTGCTGTTAAATCTGACTGTGTGTACTCACCATTACTCTTATTATTTAAAAGACCCAAAATATTAAAATTTTGCCACAGCTCTCTAGCAGTTTTGTCCTTCATACTGTAAAAGCTTAAGGAACATGACAAAATAAAGCTCACTACTGTTTTGTATTGACTAATGAGGAAAAAGCTCAGTACAGGTTGAGTCTCTCATATCTAAAATGCTTGGGACCAGGGGTATTTTGGATAACGGAATATTCCGTATTTTGGAATATTTGCATATCATAAAGAAATAGCTCGGGAATAGAACCCAAATATACACACAGAATGCATTTGTGTTATATACACCTTATACACAGAGCCTGCAGGTCATTTTATACAATATTTTCAAAAATTTTGTGGCTCAAACAAAGTTTGTGTACAGAAATGAAATTTATTTATGTTTCATATACACCCTATACACACAGCCTGTAGGTCATTTTATACATTATTTTTAATAATTTGTGCCTTAGACAAAGTCTGTATGCATTGAACCATCAAAAATCAAGGGTTTCATTATCTCAGTCATTCCAAAAAAATTCCGTATTTCGGAATATTCCGTATCTCGGAGTATATGGATATGGGAGACTCAACCTGTATTTTATAGTTATACAACACTCACACCTCAAGCAAATCATGATTTCAGTGCATTTCTTTTTTATTTGTATGCATATTTGTATTGTGTGCAATTTTTCTATTACAGGTTGAGTCTCCCATATCCAAAATGCTTGCGACCAGTGGTATTTTGGATGACGGAATATTCCGTATTTTGGAATAATTGTATACCATATTGAAATGTCTTAGGAATAGGGCCCAAATCTAAACACATAATGCATTTATGAATAATATACACCTTATACACACACAGCCTGCAGGTAATTTTCTGCAATAATTTCAATAATTTTGTCGCTCCAACAAAGTTTGTGTAGATATATGAAATTCATTTATATGTCATATAAACCTTATACAAACAGCCTATAGGTCATTTTATACTTTATTTTTAAGCTGCTGGAGGAAGAGTTAGGGTTATGAGGGGAGTTAGGGGTTAGGGTTACGACACTTACCTACTTGTGTCAAGATTCTGACTGTAGGGATGCAACTGTCGGTATTCTCACTGCCGACATCCCGACCGTCAGGATCTCAACCTCCAGGATCCCATACACAACTCCTTCTATACAAAATATAAAATAAGGTCCCTGGTAGGTGTCTGTCTTTTTGTTTGGAGTAAACTCAAGAACCACTGGACAGATTTTGATGCATAATTCACTATTTTATAGAGCATTTGTCGAGGAGGGTTTAGGTGAATTAAACATTAATGAATGACAAAAGGGAGCTGAGCACTGATGACTTTAATGAAGCAATTCAAAGAAAAAAATGGACATTTGTGCGCTTTCTTGGCTTAAGCTGCCTAAACCATTAAAGATATATCACAGTGATGGACTTTATTTTATACCATGTAGAGATTGATATGTATTATCTGGTCTCTCCAGAAAAATTGATGTAAGCCCTGTTTGCTGATACAAATTTTCAGTTTTTCCCTTTTTTTTAACATTCCTATTTAATTTATGTGATAAAAGATTCAAACAAGTCCAATTCCCGGTAGGAGTCTGCTTTGGCATAACAATAATAAAGCACAGGGACAGACACTTAACGTGGCTGGAATTTACCTTAGTGGGGACTGTTTTCCTCATGGACAACTTTCTGTGGCCCTTTTGCGTGTCATGTCACAGCTAAATCTTTTTGTGTTGACAGAAGGAAAAAAGAGTAATGTTTTCTACGGAATACATACGAATTACCGCTGGACACAAGTCCAGCGGTTCAAATCCCAACAGCAGCAGGCCGACACGGCTGAAAATCCTGATCGTCCCTAGGTAAGTATCAACTAACCTAACCTAACCCCCCTAACCCTAACCCTCTTTAGGGGTGCCTAACCCTAACCTTCCCCCAAGTGCCTAAACCTAATCCCTCCTCTAAGTGCCTAAACCTAACCCCCCTTCTCCACCGCCTAAACCTAAGTCCGCCCCGGGGGTGCCTAAACCTAACCCCCCTTCTCCACCGCCTAACCCTAAGTCCGCCCCGGGGGTGCCTAAACCTAACCCTCCCTCCCCCTAGCCTAACCCTAACCTTCCCTCCCCCTAGCCTAACCCTAACCTCCCGTGGGGGTGCCTAACCCTAAGTCCCCCCGGGAGCCCTAAACCTAACCCTCCCCCCACCCGCGGCTGTCCGCAGCTGCGCCTGGCATCACTTCGATTGGGATGCCGGGTGCCGGTCTCCCGGCGTCGGTAAAATGACAAGTGTCTAGAATAAGATGCCTGTCATTTAACCCTTGCCGGAATAAAGCAGAACGGGAAGCCGTCTGTCCAGCTTACGTCCACCGGCTTCCCGATTGCATACCGTTTTCTACACAGCAATTTTAGAAGACCTCGGTTAAAAAAGACTATTGCTGTATATTCAAAATTGCTCCTGTGCGAAGCTGGGGTGGGTTGCCAGGTAAATAATAAAAATGACATTTCAGCCGGTGTTTTCTTTTAAACTGTATTTTGAGGTAGTAGCAAAATAAAATTTAGACAACTCGCAAACTAAAAATGCTTTTTACTTATTCTGTGGGGTCTCATTATCGAGTACTGTATATACTTTTGTTTTAGACTTTGATAACTAGGCCCAGCAGACGGATAGAGGATTTGGTAGATCCTGCAAGCAGCTTTATCCACTTGGTAAATTCAGTCACATGTGTATTATGAGTTTGTCAACAAAGGGATTATGGAAACTTCTCTGTAAAAATACATTAAGTGTTTTCTTCTTTCGTGTAATGCTCGTAACCAGTGGGAAATTTATACAAGCAAATAACAGCTATTTCTTTCAAAATGAATGAGGAGTCCATATTATTCAGGAAGCGACTGTGTGTAGATGTATACTGTATGTGTATATACAAGCAAGCACATTATAGGCCTGATTCAAAGGTGGATGCTCCTACGTTCATTTGTGCGTCTGTTGCCGGAGGCGTGGCTGTGATAATATGCAAATGCTAGTTCCATCCTATCCCTGGTGTAGTAGCCTGCATCTGAATGAGCTGCAACACTCCCGAAGATTCTTGACACGCAGCCATCAACGCACCACCAAGTGTACCATCAATACTTGCACCAGCCCTATAGCAGGTGCAATTTCACCGTCTAAACATGGCCACTGTGACTGCAGTTCTGCACCTGAGAACGCAGCCACTTTCACTGACACACCCACGAAACTCCCATAACACTCCCATGAGACAAGCAGCTCTGCAATTCCATGCTTGCTATTATGGTAATGCAGCAGGAGGCATCATGTCTCCTACATGCAATAATTACCTGAGCTGCGTCCAAGAACGAAGCATTGTATAATCTGTGATAACATCACCCGGCTGAGTGACCCATGGGAGGCCAGGAAATCTCCATCAGCTGACGGAGATCCTGGCCTCTTCCCTCACCTCCAACAGTTGCAACATGCCACCGGTTTGGGAGACGGAGGCTTTCACTACTGCCTCCCCGCCCACAACATGCAGGACCTGTACTGCACACGCATATGCGCAGTACGGCTCTGGCGCATACGCAGATTCCCGACCATTGGGAATCTGCGTTCAGAAGTGCTCATACGTCAGGCCCTGAGTACAGTATTCTGTTGATGTTAGCAGAAGATTGGAGCATACCGATACTGATAGAATAAATTAAGAAATATACAGTTACTGGGTGTCATCCTTTTATCAGCCATCTAGGTATAAATTCCTGGCTCTCAGGTACAAATGAGCAAGGGTGTGGTGGATTTTCTGCAAATTGAATTTTGCTACGGAAAAGTTTATTTCACCAATAAAGTTTTGCATCTGCTTTCTATTCCGCTGTATTTGTAATTCCACATTTTGCATTCTGTAGAGTTTGTAATCTGTACATACAGCTGGAGTAAAGTGTCAATGTGATGTGGTTAGGATAAAGGTCAACTTTCACTGGAGAAGCATACAAATATTCTGCCAAATAAATTTAGAAAAATGTTAATTATTTGTACTCTTAATTAATTTGGCAGCCCTAGTGTCAGACACTGGACTACGGAGGACATTCTGGTGTCTGTCTTCCCAAGACTGCAGAGATATGAACTGTTCCAAAGTAAAACTCCTTTTAAATTATGGATAACTAGAGACCAGAAGAGCTGGCCAGCTTGTTAGCCAGGATTGCGTAGTCAGTCTTCTAGCTACAATCATTATCCTCTGTGTGATTTTATTTGGACCATTAAACGCCTGCAATCTATATTATCTGATGGAAGCAAAATAAACATGAAAGGTCTGATTCAGGTTTGAAGGCAGGTCGGTAGCCCTTCTTCCACATTGTGTGCACAGAAATAAATGCTTATTTTCTCTTACAGTATAGGCAGAATTGTATAACCAAACTGTCCCTTCCATGTACACTTGGGCCCTGATCAGAGCCGCTCGCAAAAAGAGAGCGCTCGCTCTGAATCAGAGCGGCTGCTTTTTTTTTTAAAACCAACCTCCTGGCCGCTCGCTAAGCTGTGGGTGACCACCCACAGCTTTTGCGAGCAGCCAGGTGATGGTCGTGATGATCGCGACCATCGGGCTTGCAACGAGACCCTTGTGGTAGGGTCTCGTCTGCCGCAAACCTCAGTGATCATCCTGCCCTCCGTTTGGCCAGCCACCCCCCCCGACCCACCAACAAAACGGGGCAAGCTGTCGATCAACATCGACAGCCGCCCCGTTTGTAGCGAGCCCCGGAGCAAGTGAATTTCTCACTCGCTCCGGGGCTCATGCACGCGCATTGCGCACGCCGCACGTGCGCGGTGCCCCAGCATTGACCCGCTTGCGAGCGCATAGTGCTGGCGAGCGGGTCTGAATGAGGCCATTGGTTTCATAGTTATCACCATCATCAGTGATGACTATGGTGCAAGAGATGAATCTGGAATTCGGCACACATACGTGCATAGGCCACAATCCCATTATTACGCCCTCACTAAGGCCTTGCTACAGCCCAGTTGTGCCCCTTTACTTGCAAATGGAGATGTGACTGAGTGGGATGTAGTTTCCATCCCAGCATGCGGAATTCCGAAGTTCTGAATACCGGCACCGAAATCCCAACAAGTCGGGATTCCGGCACCAGTATCCTGTCCGCCGTCAACCCGAAGGTAAGTATCGGGGTGTTAGGGGAAGGTTAGGGTTAGGTAGCGGGGATAGAGTAAGGCATTAGGGGGAGGGTAAGTCACCAGGTAGGGAGTGTTGGGATGACGGTGCGGAGAGGGATAGGTTAGGTTTAGGCACTAAGGGGGAGGTTAGGTTTAGGTACCTGGGAGGGGGTGTTAGGTTTAGGATGCGGGGAGGGGAGGTTAGGTTTAGTCACTAGGGTGGGAGGTTTGGGTTAGGCACCGGGGAGGGAGGAATAGGGTAGGGATTAGAAAATACTTACCTATCTTCCCTATGGGTGACGGGATTCTGGCTGTCGGCATGCCACTGTCAGTATTCCCAACAGCCGGGATTTCATACCCAACCTGACTGAGGTACATGTGACTCTGAGTTACCGTACTAGTGTATGCTTGATTCTGAATCATACGTAGTGTGAAAAACTGCAAGATCCTCTTGGAAAATGGACATTTATTAATCTCTGCACCAGACCTTAAATAATTTAATTGTAAAAACTAATCTGATCAGTTCCTGGCAGTAGGGATAGTTTTTGCCTTTGTAATACATATTTTAGCTTACAGTATGCATTACACTCGGCTATTATGACAAGCACACATTTATTAGCAAAACAAAACAATATGTATAACATTTGCATTGTTCTAGTATGCTCATACTAATTAGCTTAACTTAGTATTAAGGGCTTACTTACAATGAAATGGCTTTCTTTGGATAAGTTCTTTATGTACCTCCCCCCTTCCAGTTATAACCTCCTCATTCTCCTGCTAGCTGTTCTCCTCCAACAGACAACATCACAAACCCATTACATCATCATGTAATGAAGAGGTAAAATTCGGGAGCATGGGTCCAGGCATCTCCTCAGGCCCTGTAACTCATCATGCAGCCCTAGGCCCAGAGCCCATTACAGTCTGACTGCACTACCTCCCCCCAGTTGCACAGCACATAGCGGCAAACGTTGCTATCTCACAATATACTACAGGAGTCATGTTGAGCTTAAGTGGCCCACTATTGGTGGGACTGGAGCCCCCTAAGCAACAATGGATTTCTATATCCATTCAACATATTATTTGGACAAATTTAAATTTCTGTATTCTAGAATCTTATGGCCTCAGAGGAAAAATTTTTCTTTCATTATTTCAAATAAATGTAGGCTCTTCAAAATTGGGAAGCCAAGGCAGTTGACTTAGGTCGGTAGATTTGAAGTATTGCCTGCCTATTAGCTGCTTTGCTACCTACTGTACCACAAATGTTTTTTTAAAGTGAGATCTACTGTGTTTGTGCAGGAGCACAGATGAAATATTTGGTTAAAGACTCCTCATTGCTACTGAAAAGCAACAACAAGCTAACATAAAGACCACAGAGAGCAGTAAACAGATATATACTAATTGACTCGTCTGTTCATCTGGGAGCTGTTGTCGGTGCACATGATCACAAATTGCAGGTTGTAAAAGAGTCTTTGAAAATGCTACCACTGGTCTAGTTTTTGGCACAATCTGTGCATGCTTCTGCTTATAAAAGATGTCTCCTCAAGCAGATGCAGAGTCATATGTAGTTAAAGTGTACTGCTTCTAGAGAGAGGTGACCCTCGTAATGGTGGTCAGTCAGTAAGTACTGGACCTTTCTTTCTGGCATAATCCTGAAATGTTTATTTTTCCTTGAGGAACGAGACACAAGACTAAATCAAGATCAAGGAGGAGATCATTGTTAAGACTACGGTTGTTGTGATATGTCAACTTTCAGAATGTTGTCACCAGAATGTCAACATGTTGTGAATGTCGACAGTCATAATGTCGGCATAGACATTACCTCAACATGTAACAAACCAAAATGTTACAATGGTCATAATGTCGACATACTGTAGCATATTTCACTATTTTAGCCGAACCCTAAACCTAACCATAACCGTAACCTTAACCCTAGACCTAATCTAAAACCTTACCATAACCTTAATCCTAAACCTAACCCTTAATCTATTCATATCCGTAACCTTAACCCTAAACCTAACGATAACCTTAGCCCTAAACCTAACTATAACCATAACCCTAAACCTAACCATACACCTAACCCTAACCATAAACCTAAACCTAACCATAACCGTAACCTTAACCTTAAACCTAACCCTTAACCTAACCATAACCCTAAACTTAACCATAACTGAAA
Source organism: Taudactylus pleione (assembly GCA_031769625.1). Classification (NCBI taxonomy): domain Eukaryota; kingdom Metazoa; phylum Chordata; class Amphibia; order Anura; family Myobatrachidae; genus Taudactylus; species Taudactylus pleione. Next base: position 2,780,762 of record JAUIMM010000099.1, read on the forward strand.
CCTTAAACCTAACCCTTAACCTAACCATAAACGTAACATTAACCCTATACCAAACCTTAACTATAATCTTACCCCTAAACCTAACCACAAACCTAACCCTAAACCGAACCATAACCATGACGTTGAACAAAAACCTAACCCTAAACTAGGGGTGTGCACCGGCCACTTTTCGTGTTTTGTGTTTTGGTTTTGGATCTGGATCTTTCTTCGTGTTTTGGATCTGGATTGGTTTTGCCAAAACCACCCTTCCGTGTTTTGGGTTCTGGGTTTTGTGTTTTGGATCTGTATTTTTTTGAAAAAAAGCATAAAAACAGCTAAAATCACAGAATTTGTAGGTTTTTCTGCTCCTATGCTATTATTAACCTCAATAACCTTAATTTCCACTCATTTCCAGTCTATTCTGAACACCTCACACCTCACAATAGTGTTTTTATGTCCAAAAGGTTGCACCGAGGTAGCTGGATGACTATGCTAAGCGACTCGAGTGGGCGGCACAAACACGTGACCCATCTAGGAGTGACACTGCAGTGGCAGACAGGATGGCAGTTAGAAAAACTAGGCCCCAAACTGTACATAATGCAAAGAAAAAAAAGAGGTGCAAGATGGAATTGTCCTTCGGCCCTCCCACCCACCCTTATGTTGTATAAACAGGACATGCACACTTTAACAAATCAATCATTTCAGCGCCAGGGTCTGCCACACAACTGTGGCTGAAATGATTGGTTCGTTTGGGCCCCCACAAAACAAGCTGGCAATTAATGTGTCCCTGCACAAACTGGCTCTACGGAGGCAAGATGTCATCCTCATCCTCCTCATCCACCGATTCCTCACCCTCTTCAGTGTGTACATCCTCATCCTCACAAAGTATTAACTCGTCCCCACTTGAATCCACCACCACAGGTCCCTCTGTACCTTCTGGAGGCTGGTCTCCCTGGAAGAGCTGATAATTCATTTTGATGAACATCATCTTCTCCACATTTTGTGGAAGCAACCTCCTACGCCTTTCGCTGACAAGGTTCCCGGCTGCACTAAACACTCTTTCGGAGTACACACTGGAGGGGGGGGCAACTCAGGTAAAATAGAGCCAGTTTGTACAGGGGCCTCCAAATTGCCTCTTTTTCCTGCCAGTACAGGTATGGACTGTCTGACATGCCTACTTGGATGCTGTCACCGATGTAATCCTCCACCATTCTGTCAATGGTGACAGTATCATATGCAGTGACAGTAGACATGTCAGAAATTGTTGCCAGGTCCTTCAGTCCGGACCAAATGTCCAAACTTGGTCCTGCCTGCCCTGCATCACCGCCAGCGGGTTGCTTAGGATACCTAAGTTTTTTCCTGGCAGCCCCAGTTGCGGGAGAAAATGAAGAAGGAGCCGTTGACGTGTCACGTTCCGCTTCAGCTGACAGTGTGTTCACCAGCAGGTCTTTGCACCTCTGCAGGCTTGTGTCGGCCGGAAAGAGAGACACCACATAGGCTTTAAACCTAGGATCGAGCACGGTGGCCAAAATGTAGTGGTCTGATTTCAACAGATTGACCACCCTGGAATCCTGGCAAAGCGAATGAAGGGCTTAATCCACAAGTCCCACATGCCGAGCGGAATCGCTCCGTCTTAGCTCCTCCTTCACTTTCTCCAGCTGCTTCTGCAAAAGCCTGATGAGGGGAATGACCTGACTCAAGCTGGCAGTGTCTGAACTGACTTCACGTGTGGCAAGTTCGAAGGGCTGGAGAACCTTGCACAACACGGAAATCATTCTCCACTGCGCTTGAGTCAGGTGCATACCCCCTCCTTTGCCTATGTCATAGATGGATGTATAGGCTTGTATGGCCTTTTGCTGCTCCTCCATCCTCTGAAGCATATAGAGAGTTGAGTTCCACCGCATCACAACCTCTTGCTTCAGGTGATGGCGGGGCAGGTTCAAGAGTGTTTGCTGGTGCTCCAGTCTTCGGCACGCAGTCGCTGAATGGCGAAAGTGGCCAGAAATTTTTCGGGCCACCCAAAGCGTCTCCTGCACGCCCCTGTCGCTTTTCAGAAAATTCTGCACCACCAAGTTTATTGTGTGAGCAAAACATGGGACGTGCTGGAATTTGCCCAGATGTAATGCCCGCACAATATTGGTGGCGTTGTCAGATATCACAAATCCCCAGGAGAGTCTAAGTGGGGTAAGCCACTGGGCGATGATTTCCCTCAGTTTCTCTAAGAGGTTGTCGGCGGTGTGCCTCTTACTGAAACCGGTGATACACAGTGTAGCCTGCCTTGTAACGAGCTGGCGTTTCTGAGATGCTGCTACTGGTGACGCTGCTGCTGTTGCTGCGTAAGGTGATACATCTACCCAGTGGGCTGTCACAGTCATATAGTCCTTAGTCTGCCCTGTTCCACTTGTCCACATGTCCGTGGTTAAGTGGACATTGTGTACAACGGCATTTTTCAGGACACTGAGGACACTTTTTCTGACGTTTCTGTACAGTCTCGGTATCGCCTGCCTAGTGAAGTGGAATCTAGACGGGATTTGGAACCGGGGAAACACTACCTCCATCAATTGTCTAAATCCCACTGCACTAATGGCGGATACCGGACGCACGTCTAACACCAACATAGCAGTCAAGGCCTCAGTTATACGTTTTGCTTCAGGATGACTGCTGTCGTACTTCATCCTCCTCGCTAAGGACTGTTGGAGGGTCAATTGTTTAGTAAAAGTAGTGGTGTTCCTACTTCCTCTCTGGGATGATGAACGACTCCCAGCAGCAGCAACAGCAGCAGCGGCAGCAGTAGGCGTAGCAATGCAGGATCCTCCGGAGGAATCCCGGATAGGAGAGTCAGTCATGCCAGTGACATGGCCTGCAGGACTACTTCCGATCCTGACTAAGGAGGAAATTGACGAGGAGGGAGTTGACGGTGTGGTTTGCAGGCGCTTGGATACAACAGGACAACGGGATTTAGGTGTCCCTGGACTGCTTACGGTCTTAGCCAAAGTTTCTGAACTTGACAGTAACTTTTTATGAACGCGCTGCAGGTGCCGTATAAGGGAGGATGTTCCTAGGTGGTTGACGTCCCAACCCCTACTTATTTCACCTTTACATATGGTACATATGGCAAGACAGTTGTTGTCCGGATTTGGATAGAAATATTGCCAGACCAAAGAGGTGGAATGTTTGGTCTTCTGCCCAGGCATGACCGTGATGGGCTTTTTCATCTCACGGACAACAACTGTCTCCCCCGGAGCCTGATTTAAACAAACCACATCACCATCAGAATCCTCCTTGCCAACTTCCTCCTCAGCGTCAGCTACACCAGTATCCTCATCCTGTTGTACTTCAACAGTGACATCTTCAATTTGCATATCAGCAAGTGGACTGTGGGTGCTCCTTTCAGCACTTGCAGGGGGCGTGCAAATGGTGGAAAGAGCCACCTCTTCCCGTCCAGTGCTGGGAAGGTCAGGCATCGCAACCACCACCACACTTGGACTCTCCTTGGGGATTTGTGATATCTTCTTAGAAAGCACAGTTCTTCGCTGTGCTTTTGCCAGCTTAACTCTTTTGATTTTTTTAGTGGGAGGAGGGCTTCCATCGTCATGTGAAGCTGAACCACTAGTCATGAACATACTAGGGATTGACCTTAGCCGTTCCTTGCCACTCCATGTCGTAAATGGCATATTGGCAAGTTTACGTTTCTCTTCAGCTGATTTAAATGTCTTTTTCAAGGTCATTTTCCTGAACTTTGCCATTTGGGATTGTATGTGCCCTCTACTATGACATTGGGCATCGGCCTTTGCAGACCACGTTGATGGCATGTAATTGTCTATGTCATGACTAGTGGCAGCAGCTTCAGCACTAGGAGGAAGTGGTTCTTGATCTTTCTCTATTTTATTTTTATCGGAGAAAGTTTGGTCCTCCATTTATGTTATATCAATTTGATATATACGTGCGGCTAAACACAGAAAATAATTTTTTTTTTGGTTTGGACTGGAGTGTACTTTCGGGGGTTACAGCACCCTTAACGGTCAAGCCAGCCGGCCCTTTACTTATGACACAGGCGCTCGCTTGGCACTACTTTGTTGATGCACGTGCGGCTACTGCGCACACAATTCACAAACACAGAAAATAATTTTTTTTTTGGTTTGGACTGGAGAGTACTTTGGGGGTTACAGCACCCTTTAACGGTCAAGCCAGTCGGCCCTTTACTTATGACACAGGTGCACGCTTGGCACTACTTTGTTGATGCACGTGCGGCTACTGCACACACAATTCACAAACACAGAAAATAATTTTTTTTTTGGTTTGGACTGGAGTGTACTTTGGGGGTTACAGCACCCTTTAACGGTCAAGCCAGCCGGCCCTTTACTTATGACACAGGCGCACGCTTGGCACTACTTTGTTGATGCACGTGCGGCTACTGCGCACACAATTCACAAACACAGAAAATAATTTTTTTTTTGGTTTGGACTGGAGTGTACTTTCGGGGGTTACAGCACCCTTAACGGTCAAGCCAGCCGGCCCTTTACTTATGACACAGGCGCACGCTTGGCACTACTTTGTTGATGCACGTGCGGCTACTGCGCACACAATTCACAAACACAGAAAATAATTTTTTTTTTGGTTTGGACTGGAGTGTACTTTCGGGGGTTACAGCACCCTTAACGGTCAAGCCAGCCGGCCCTTTACTTATGACACAGGCACACGCTTGGCACTACTTTGTTGATGCACGTGCGGCTACTGCGCACACAATTCACAAACACAGAAAATAATTTTTTTTTTGGTTTGGACTGGAGTGTACTTTGGGGGTTACAGCACCCTTTAACGGTCAAGCCAGCCGGCCCTGTACTTATGACACAGGTGCACGCTTGGCACTACTTTGTTGATGCACGTGCGGCTACTGCGCACACAATTCACAAACACAGAAAATAATTTTTTTTTTGGTTTGGACTGGAGTGTACTTTGGGGGTTACAGCACCCTTTAACGGTCAAGCCAGCCGGCCCTTTACTTATGACACAGGCGCACGCTTGGCACTACTTTGTTGATGCACGTGCGGCTACTGCGCACACAATTCACAAACACAGAAAATAATTTTTTTTTTGGTTCGGACTGGAGTGTAGTTTGGGGGTTACAGCACCCTTTAACGGTCAAGCCAGCCGGCCCTTTACTTATGACACAGGCGCACGCTTGGCACTACTTTGTTGATGCACGTGCGGCTACTGCGCACACAATTCACAAACACAGAAAATTATTATTTTTTTGGTTTGGACTGGAGTGTACTTTGGGGGTTACAGCACCCTTTAACGGTCAAGCCAGCCGGCCCTTTACTTATGACACAGGCGCACGCTTGTCACTACTTTGTTGATGCATGTGCGGCTACTGCGCACACAATTCACAAACACAGAAAATATATTATTTTTTTAGCACTTGGGGGGAGCACCCCTGATGGACAGTGCACCCCCTGGACAACACTACAGCACCCCTTTAGGACTGGGACACTGCACAGGACTTTGGAGTGGACACAGCCCCTATGGAGAACTGACTGCACAACACAGTCCAGCCAGCCCCTATGGACTTTGAAGTAGTGGACACAGCCCCTATTAACAACAGCAGCACAGCACAACACAGTCAGCCCCTATGGACTTTGAAGTAGTGGACAACAGCAGCACTACACTACACTACACTACACAGCCCTAACTCCCACCCTCCCTCTTCACTGTCCACAACCGAGTGAGAAAATGGCGCCGACGCGGGTACCTTATATAGGATCCAAAACCCGCGAGACTCGGAAGGCGGGATGATGACGTTTTGCCTCGATTTCAGATCCGAGTCAGGCGGGAAAAGTCGAGCCTGACTCGGATCGGACTCGGATCGGGGGGGCTCGGGGGGGTTCGGATTTCAGAAATCCGAACCCGCTCACCCCTACCCTAAACCTAACAATAAATGTAACCTTAACCCTAAACAGAAGCCTAAATGAATCACTAAAATGCAATGTCAACATTATGACAATGCTAAAATACAAGGGATGGAGGAGAGGGGGAAGAATAATAAATATGGGATAAAGTCTACCGCACTGGAAATAAGAAACAAGTATATGTATGTTTTACTCTGGAATAATCCTTTCCAGATTTCTGCTCGTATACATTATCTTTAGCTGTTATTATCCTATATTTTTAAATGTATGAATTAAAGATCTATATATATATTTTTTTTTTGAGGTATGCTTCTTTGACTTATCTTCGTATTTAACATTATGACCATGTCAGTATTTCTATATGTCAACATGTTACATGTCAACATAATGTTGATGTCGACATTCTGAGTTTGGCATTCAGATCATGTCAACAGTCTGGTGTCAACATTCTGAATTTCGATGTTTTGACCAGATACTGTGACTACAATGATCGATGTCCAGAATATTAATCAAATGAAACTAGCAGAAACTGAACCCCATAAGGTCACAGCTGTTTGATCTGATCCAGCTACTGTAGCTAGGAAGTTACACCTGCATAGATGATTGACACAACTGTTCTTGATCAATTTGTGTGTAGACTTCCCCAAGAACAGTATCAAAGGTTGGGTCAAGGAAGAGCTTATTCATGTGCTAAAGGGCCTGATTCAGATTAGAACGCAGGGCCTGATTCAGAGCTGGACGCTCTGACCAGAGCGCTCACTCTGAATCAGGGCCGGCCTAGCCTAAAATGGAGCGGCCTCCTGGCCGCTCGCATAGCTGTGGGTGACCACCCACAGCTTATGCGAGCGGCCAAAAAGATGGTCGCGATGGTGAATACCATCGCGACCATCTGGCTTGCGACGAGACCCTGCGGTAGGGTCTCGCTGCCGCAAGCCCCGAAGTGCTTTTGGCTCAGTCAGAGCCAAAAACACTCCCACTGACATCACTAGTGATGTCAGTGGGGCTGGACCCAGACGGTAGGCGTTCCCATGGGAACGCCTCCGTCTGGGCAGCCACACCCCCGGCATGCCCACCAAAGGGGCGTGCTGTCACTCACCATCGACAGCACGCCCCCTTTGCTGCGAGACCCCGAGCGACGTCTTCCCCCCGTCACTCGCCGGGTCTCACGCATGCGCATGATGGAGGCGCCTCCGTCGTGCGCATGCGCATTTGGGTAACATCGACCCACTTGCGAGCGTACAGCACTCGCGAGCGGGTCTAAATGAGACCATCAGTTGCTTATATGCACGCAATTGGCCGATTAATTTGCACTGCGCATGATCGGAGTACATGTGCGCGACCCAGATACTACATTCGGGACTGCGAACGAAGAGGATACACAGACCCAAGACAGAGTTATTGACAGGAAGTGCCGTTTGTGGGTGGTGACCGGGGGTGGTCTGGAAAACGCAGGCGTGCCAGTGCGTTTCAACGCCATTGCATGAGCATGCATAACTTAGCCACTGCAATACCAGATGCCGTCTGAGGTCTCATAGCGTGCGCAGAATTAAGCAGTTGCTGAGTAGGGTCTGTGCTTCCTTAACTGTGCGTATGGGTCCGATGTTACTCGATGTTACCGTTTGTTTTATCATGTTGCCCTAGTAAACGGATGTGAGTAAGGTGAAGTGGGTGTCCTTATGTCAGGCTGCGATCGCAATGCGAATGCAAACATTTACATATCACCGCTGATATTAGCAACGCAGTTGCGTGCGTATGAGCAGAATAGCGATTCATAGTGAGTCAGGCCCAAAGTTCATAAACCTAATTGCAGATTTAATTAGGCTTTCATGGGTATAATTGATCAAGACTGTGTATCCAACAAAGGATTTTGCAAACCATAACACTACAATATATTTGATCACCCTAATAAGATTACATGAATAAATTGCCCATACCATATGTGTTAATTAACTGAAATCTACTAATATCTAAGTGTGAGATCATTTGTTATAGTAGCCCATTAATTTATTATGTCAATAGTAATTTTTAAGGAAAATTTATATCACAAGTAAATGAAGGTAAATTAAAAGAATATATTCTGAATTTGCATGGAGGGAAACTGGTCTTACACCATAAGGACTAGAACATTTTTTGCACTTTCTTGCTGCACTTATTATACTGGGAATGACATATTTTTTATTTTATCTTACAAAACAAATTTTATATTTGTTTTCAAGAAGGGATAAAACTTTAATAATAAAAAAGACAATAAAATGTAACAACTGTGTTGACCAATCAGGGTTGTTTTTTGCCTTTAAATTCTGTATACCTGACAAAGTTATTGAATGTAGCAAAATATAGCGCACTTTATTACTTCTATCTACAGACAAATGTATTTGTTGTAAACAGAATTGCTATTATGGGGAAAATACTCAGGATGCTATTTGTAACAAATGAAAGTATATTTCTGTATTGCAGAGATTTCTTGATTACAACCACAGGAGTTTTGTGCTTGCAATGGATTTGTTTAAAGCCGGATATTTGGCAACCCTGCAATCGCTGAATATTTGAGAAAATAGGGAGAAAGTCATGTTCAGCTCACCAGCCAATATTGGATGAGACTTGGGGGGAGATTTATCAAACTACAGTTTTGTGATATCACAGCTTCTGGCTTTTTACAAATGCCGAACTTATTAAAGGAAATAGTGCAGGAAAATCAATGCAAGAACTACATTTGTTAAGGTCCCCTGTTGGAGGTACGGGACTGGTGTTAAGTAGCATGGCCCGTTATTGAAGAGGAGGGAAAGTCTTTTTTTTTGTTACTTCGTAACTTATCATAGTTTCTCTAAACTGTATCAGGTTTTAGCTAAACATCATGGAATTTAGGGATTTTTAAATCACCTACATCACTGAGCATCAATTAAGGACCTGATTCAGAGATGTACTGTATGTTAGTTTGATGATTAACGTACATCTCAGATGTTGGGAGGGCTGTGCCTGCGTAGGACCCATTCTGTGCATGTGCACAACAGGTTCTGCGATCTCGCTATCAGATCCTCCCAGTCGCAGCATGATTGACATGCTGCGGCATTTGGGGGGTGGAGTGGGGGCATGCCTTTCATCATTCCCGGAAAGGGGGGGGTGTTGCCTCCATTTTCCGAGAGCAATGAGGCCATGGTCTGTGTTGGTGGATGGAGATTCCTGGGGGGTAAATTTACTATATTCGAGAGTTTTTAGAAGTGTGTTTTAGAAGAGAAGTTGCCCATAGCAACCAATCAGATTCTACTTAACATTTAACTAGCACATGATAGCTAGAATCTGGTTGGTTGCTATGGGCAACATCTCTTTTCAAACTCACTTCTAAAAACTCTCACTTTAAAAAATTTACCCCCTGAAGCCTGTGGGTTTATTTTTCTGCAGGTTTATTTTAATATGGCGAAATACTCTTTGATTTCTAACAATGTAATACAAATGTATTAATGATGGGGCAACACTTATTATTTTATAGTGGACGCTAATAGCACAACTACTGCCAGCGTGCACATGGGCGCAAGTGCATGCTGACACCTGTAGTTCCGCTTGTGTGCAAAAACAAGGTTCAGTACTTTGGTCTGTCACCTTACACTCTTTGGTTGACCATTGCACTTAACTTTAGCAATGTACAGTATACGGCCTCTTAAGTTGGCACATAAAACCTTTCTGGCTCAGCCTTCATGAAATTGATTTGGCACTCTATAAAGGTATTTTGAATTACTTTGTCATAAATGTTAAACATCCCAAACTCTTGCAGTATAAGATTCTGTGAATTATATAATAGAGAAAATAAAAGTGAGGGATATTCTGGCCAAGGCTGTGTCTGATACAAAAGGCATATGCACTGCCAACAAGCTGCCTAAAAACAAATAGCTTATTTTGTAAGGAAGGCCAAGCCTTCCATGCTGCAGTTGAAAAAGTGGAAGCAACTTTCAAAGCCTTGCCTCCTAAAAAGCTCCATGGATTGATTGTATTCCAGTGGACATTTCCAAAAATACTTTAGCGTTGAACTTATTATATTGTTCTAAATACTCAAATAAACTCCAGGCTTCTACCTCAATATCGGATTGTAGTGTTTCTCACTTAGTGTATGGATCCAAATGACTGTATCATACCACCTGATCTCCCTGATAAATTCAGATGCTAAAGTACTGGTAAAAAGAATTAGGTATCAGATGAAACTTTGTTCTACATACCATAATATTTAAGCTGGGTACACGCTTAAGTGACTCAGCGGCCGACCGGCCATCCCACCTACTGAGCTACCTGTTTGATAAGTTATCAATCGGCCACTTGATACGTCTGGCCAGACATCACAAATTTGCCTGCCCAGTTGTGATATCCGTATCGGCGGTTCCTGCAGCCAGTGTACAGGTGGCTGGCTGGTTGCTCGTACATACACAGATGTACTGATATATCTGCAAGCTCATTGGCTGACCTGATCATTCACAGGCATATCGTCTGTACACAACCGCAGATGCACTATACGATATGTCGTTCGTCGGCTGTACAGTGTATCACACAGTGTGTACCCAGTATTACTTAGCAGCTTATCTCTTTACTACCAGAGAGGCAGAGAAGGGGTGTAAATGTGCGGCACAGTTCAGTAATGCTGGGTACACACAGTCAGATATATTGGCCAATCAATTGAATGTATTCCCATCGGCCGGTGTGTACCAGCAATATGTCTGTGAACTACATCGTTTACAGACATATCGCGTCGGCTGTGCTGCACAGCTAATGGCAAATATATCTTCAGATATATCTGTCCATCGTGCTGTGTGTACAGGCGATCAGCCGACCACCCATACACTAGCAGCGGCAGCCGCAGGAAGGCGGTGGTGAGGCGGCCCCCGGCCAGCGGGACCAGCTGAAAGAGGGAATGTGGTGGTTGTCCAGTGTGTTTAAACAACCATCATCTGCAGATATATCTGTCCATCGTGCTGTGTGTACAGGCGATCAGCCGACCACCCATACACTAGCAGCGGCAGCCGCAGGAAGGCGGTGGTGAGGCGGCCCCCGGCCAGCGGGACCAGCTGAAAGAGGGAATGTGGTGGTTGTCCAGTGTGTTTAAACAACCATCATCTGCAGATATATCTGTCCATCGTACTGTGTGTACAGGCGATCAGCCGACCGCGCATACACTAGCAGCGGCAGCCGCAGGAAGGCGGTGGCGGGGCGACCCCCGGCCAGCGGCACCAGCTGACAAGAGGGAAGATGGTGGTTGTCCAGTGTGTTTAAACAACCATCATCTGCAGATATATCTGCTAGGTGTGTACAGTATATACAAAAACAGCCCATGCAGACCTGGATGTACAGTAAGTGTACTGTATATACAGCACACTTGTTAGGAGGTATATCTTTTGTGCCTAGTATAGGGCAGGTGCAAGTTCACACTGATAATGATGATGACCTGTAGTAAACCAGGTGCATATGCCACCAAAGTAAAGGCATACAGTACACATCTCCAGAGCCATACAGCTCTGCATTTGTGCGGAAATAAGTGCAACTCAGAATAAGCCCCATGCTGTGTATATGCTAGATAAAAATATTAGGTGCATGGTCCCACTATCATAATGTGACACAGCATCAGTCTGTTAAGCATGAGTCTAATTCCTTAGTGGAATAGGACCCACCAAAATATGTGTGTGCCAGCCTCAAGGTAAAAGCATCAACATGCTATAAGCACTAGGCCCTCTCCCTGTACCCATATTCTCTAGGAGTTGGAGTTATAATCTTAGAAAGTGAACATTTTGTGTTTTAGTAGGTAGCAGCACTACTGAACCCAGCAATCACTGGCAGCCACACATTGGCACATCTAGAACTACAAGTGCAAGCACACAAATGGCTGTCTGGGAACCATCTTCTTTATCCCAACTTTTTATTCAAGCTTTTCATTCACAGAGAAGGAAAGAAAAAACATTGAAGACACTAATTTTCATTCAGTATAGGTCTGTTATCAACTTAGCAATACAGACTGGTTAGTAACGCATAGATACCACATCGGACTTTACCGCAATGAACCTGACTGTATCAATGAGGTTCATTGATCATTTTTTTTTCAATGGACCTCCAAAATACAATTAATAAATTATCCAGTATGAACTTAACAAGTAACTTTGCTTATAGTTAAAATCTTCCACCGTCTTTCATTTCTACAAAGATCTGTATTTTGAAAACCAGTCTATATAGTAAATGCTGATTATCCTTTCAGTATGACATCGTTAGATTGATGTTTTTAATAATATAACATTTAGTTTTTTTCAGATATATTTATAGTGGAACATATTAGTAGAATTTTATGACCTAGCAGTCACAGAATTATGATTCATACTTTTCAGCATATTTAGTTGACTTACAGTGAATAGAAAGAATTTGAAGAACAGCCATTGCAGGTAATTAAACATCTAATGACTCAGGAAAAAAATTACTTCTGATATATTGTAGTGTTAATCATTGTTGTGTGTGTGCATATGTCCATGGCTGGCCCTAGCCCAAATTTTGGGGAGTGTATATTTTTTGGCACCCCCAGGCATATTGTTGCACGTGTCCAAACAAATTATGGGGCCGTGGTCTCATGGAAAAAGCCATAACCATGACATACACCCCTTTCACGTCACTCTGGGAACAGTCCTTTCCATTCCATATGCACCTTAATGCAGTACCCCCAGTATGCAATGCCCCAAGTAGTACCTATGATACATTGCCCCCAGTAGTGGTCACCCTTATGCAGACCACCAGTAGTGATCCCCCCTATGCAGTGCCCCTTATACAGTGCCCCCAGTAGTTGTGCCCCCTGTGCAGTACACCTTGTGCCCCAGGAGAGGTCCTCCTTATGCAGGACTCCAATAGTGCCACCAGTAGTGATCCCCTCTATGCAGTGCTCCTTTTACAGTGCCCCAGTAGTGGTCCCCCCTGTGCAGTGCCCCTTGTGCCCCCAGTAGTAAGCCCCTTGTATAGTGCCCCAATAGTAGTCCCCCCCTATGCAGTGCCCCCAGTAGTGGTACCCCCTATGCAGTGCCCCTTATATAGTGCCCCCAGTAGTAGTCCCCCCTAATAGTGGTACCCCTTATGCAGTGCCCTTTAAATATTGGCCCCAGTTATAGCCCCCCCTTTGAAGTACCTCCAGTATTGCCCTTTATATAGTGCCCCCAGTAATGGTCCCCCAATGCAGTGCCCCAGTGGTAGTCCCCCCCTTGTAGTGCCCCTAGTAGAAGTGTAGTAGTCCCCCCCTTGTAGTGCCCGTAGTAGTAGGTGCAGCAGTCAATGAGAGTTTGACAGACTCTCATTGGCTGCTAATTAAAGCAAACACACTGCTGCCAGCACCAGCGGCTGTGTATTTGTCACTGTGTAGTGCTGACCGAACTCCGTCCGTTCAGCACTGCATGCGCAGTGCAGTTGTGTCACAGAGACACAGTCTACCAGCAGCCCGCATGGTCGCAGCTGAGGCGCCCTCCACTATGTGGCGCCCTACTCAGCTGCATACCATGCGTATGCGTAGAACCGGCCCTGCTGATGGACAGAACAGAACTTGCTCCCTAGGACAAGGGGCAGACAGAGTTAAGGATCCTGCTGTCTCCTACAGGAAAGGTTTTACACACAGCTGCACTACATGGCTGTGATTGTTCTGGAGTGTGTGATGGATAAAAGGATTGTGGGATCCAGTGGGTGGGGCATTCCACACTGACTAGCAGCTGGATAGCTAGGCCTGGTGGGTCATAGCTAGTGTCAGAAAACCATCTCATGTATACGAATGTGCTGTTTTAACATTTGTGATGAGTAAAGAAGCCATCTGACTAAGCCAAACGGTCTGAAGACACATTCCTTTGTAAGCAGATTCCTCTGATAGATAGATACAGTAGATAGATAGCCGCTCTTACTCGTGGACGTAACTATGTCATGCCTAATTAAATTGACCCCTAAGAAAAATGAACAGCAAATTGGTACCATAGGACCTTAGGGGCAAACACAGGATTCGTAGATGGGGATTTCCATGTATACATGTATAGGTGTATATATACTGTCCCCCCTTAATGATAATAAGTCACCTTAAGTTGCAGTGCAAATGAGAGAGAAGATGTGGGGGTATAAGTGAGTGCAGCACATTGCTATGTAACAACAGCATATATTACATCGAAGAACACATATACACACACATACTTACACTTGGGAGCCTGGAATGCCAACATGACTGGAGGTCATTGATGGGAGAAAAGCCAGCCACCTTATATTATTAGGACCCATCCCCCACAGTAGAATGCAGCAAATTTGAGCATCTATGGGGAGTGTGTGGGACCAATATGATGAGATTCCCATAGAATAGCATCAAATTGACTCTCCCCTTTCCCCACGGGCCCATGACTCATGGAAGAATGCAGCCAGGGGTGGGGCTTCAATCATGAAACCGCGGTCAGCATAAAATATGGTCCATTAGGAGTTTTTTTGGGAACCCCACTGCGTGCCCACTGGACCTAAGTGAGAACAGGAAGTGGGACAATACTTTAAGGGTTTCAAAAAGGTGTGGAAGCTTTATATAAGAATACCAGTTTGATTATTATGAGTTGTTGGTATCCAAACTTCAAAGGTAAGGAAACACCAAAAATTTTAACCACTAGTAATCATAATTTCTGTACTATTAACCTTCTTTTTGAAAGTAAAATGTAAAGTCATTGTTAATATTATAGTTTAATGTAAGCACCTGTGTTACCACTACAAATGTGCGCATCACCCCCGTGTTTTGATTTTGGTTCTAAATCTTCGTGGTGTTTTGATTTTGGCAAAACCACACTCAAGTGTTTTGGTTTGCATTTGGTTTTGGTCTTGTTATCATTTAGAACCTGTTTTTGTTCCTATAGTATTAATAACGTTCACTTCCAGTCATTTCCAGTCAATTTTGATCACCTCAAAGCACCTGAAATCATGAAGAAGGGACTTAAATGCAATCCAAAATACATGAAATCCGTATTTTAGATCAGAGTTCCAAACTTGGCGAGAATATCCAAGTAGGGACTCAGTTCTATTCGCATTCCCGATGTTATCCAAACCAGTACTCGGTTCGACTCTTAACACTAAAGTTCATGTGTGTTTGGTTTCCAGCAAAACTGAACCGCTCATCTCTAGTTACCACATCTTTGAAGTTTCGATAGTAACAGTGCAAGGGGACCAAATGGCTGAGATACATAGTACTTTCAGCAATGTAATAAGAGAACAAACATGTTTTTGTTTTGTCTGTTACTTTGGAATCCCTTACAGACATCCTCTACTAGATACAGGTTGATATTACAGGTTAAGTCTCCGATATCCAAAATGCTTGGGACCAGGGGTATTTTGGATAATGGAATATTCCTTATTTTGGAATATTTGCATATCATAATGAAATATCTTGGGAATGGGACCCAAATTAACACACAGAATGCATTTATGTGGTATATACACCTTATACACACAGCCTGCAGGTAATTTTCTACAATATTTTCAATAATTTTGTGGCTCAAACAAGTTTCTATACATACATAAAATTTAGTTATGTTTCATATACACCTTATACACACAGCCTGAAGGTAATTGTATACAATATTTTTAATAATTTGTGCCTTAGACAAAGTTTGTGTACATTGACCCATCAAAAATCAAAGGTTTCATTATCTCAGTCATGGCAGAAAAAATCCGTATTTCAAAATATTCCGTATTTCGGAATATTTAGATATGGGAGATTCAACCTGTATCATGTTTCTGTAACCGTCCAATGCCAGACGAGTGCTTAAATGATTACTATCCAGCAGTCTGTGTTCTGAAAAGTCCCATGTTTGAGAAAACAGAAGTTATCACTGAACCAGTTAAATGGATTATTGCACCTGCACATAATTACAAGGATCTGTTAGCCTATAAATGGCCGGGTGAGGTTACGTGAGAAGCACGCTGGGAGACTGACTGTACAGTATTTAGGAAATAAGATGTAAAGTGTTACAGCAACACAGTCAAGAGCTGCTACAGTATTAGAGCAATCGGCTCTATATCAGCTTAAGCACTGAATACATTATCACTATAGCTACTACATTATTTGAATAGTAAATGTTTTAGCAACTACAAATTACAGAATTATGCATGAATGCTGATAAAGTTTTAGTGTGGTAAGCTTAATAGCTGCTAAATTCCTCAAGCTATTAGCACTGCATTCGTAGGTCTTTATTCAATAAACAGAATAAGCTCTTTTGCTAAAAGTAGTGAACGTGTTTATGCTAGGAAAATACTGTTCTGTAGCTGCATGTTCTCATGTCCCCTATAGTTACTGTAATAAAATGTGATATATTGCTAAATTGTATTATATATGTAACAGTTATGTTATTGGAAATACATTATGTGCACGTGCTGTAAATTAGCAGATGCAAATTCAATAACTCCAGGATTAGGTAGTAAGTAGTCGACATGGTTAAATAGCACTATTATATTTTTGTATCTTTTTGTGCTCTTTTTAAACATTTCTAAGCTGATGCAGCCTATTCATCATACCTAAACTTTCTCTGGAGGTAATTAGGTTTAGAACTCGCATGGAGTTCTACCTTATTACCGGGGAATTCATCATTCCTCCTCTCCATAACTATCTATTTCGATAAGCTGTCATTTTTGCGATGACAGCTTTTCAGGAAAGAGATAGTTATCCCTATCTACACTAAGTTACCGCAGCTGGAATCTGTGCTGCGCATGCACTGTTACATTCGTAAAGCCAGCGCATGCGCAGCACTGCCTACAGCGGCGGTAATTTTGTGTGTCCCCCCCTGCCCCCTCTCCCCCCTCCGGTCACCTCCCCCCCATCCCCTTCTTACCTGCTCGCGCAGCAGCCTCAGGCTCCGTCTGCTATGCTGTCATGTGGTCTCCCAGCAAAACACAGTAAAGTTTAGAAAAAAATAAAGGGTTTTTTTTCTAAACTTTATTGTGCTCTGCTGGGAGAACACATGACAGCATAGCAGACAGAGCCAGAGGACGTTACTGTGCCGGGTGATCCCGATCCCTCTATGCAAGTGCCCTGCTGAGTAGTCCAGTGGTGCTGGCATGGAGTCCAGTCACAATCACTGGACCAAACATCAGCTTAAGATGGGTCAGGGGTTCATCGGACTTGCGAAGGAAACCCTGCGGTCGGGTTTCCCAGCCACAAGCCCTGGAGTGATTTTGGCTCTATCAGAGCCAAAATCACTCCCACTGACATCACTAGTGATGTCAGTGGGGCCGGCTTCAGACGGTAGGTGTTCCCATGGGAACGCCTCCGTCTGGCAGGCACGCCCCCGGCACGCCCACCAAAGGGGGCGTGCTGTCAATCAACATCGACAGCACGCCCCCTTTGGTGCGAGACCCGGAGCGATGGGAAGCCCGTCGCTCGCCGGGTCTCGCACATGCGCACGACGGAGCTCCCTCCGTCGTGCGCATGCGCAGTGGGGAACATCGACCCACTTGCGAGCGTACTGCCGCTTGCGAGTGGGTCTGAATGACCCCCTAAATCCGGCCCTGGCCTACACTCTGAAACCAGTTCCCACAACAGCTGCTTCCAACTAATCATGGGTTTCACGCTTTTTGTCTCCGACCGTCTCAGGGCCACCTCAAATCTGGCAACCGGACACGTGCACCCCTTGACCCCTCTAGTTGTTGCCCTGGTGTAAATATCATCTACTATTACAAGGAAGATAGTACAAACTGAAGCTCACCACACATAGAGGTACAGGAAAAACATTATGTGGGATTGGAAAATTAACCCAAATATTGACAGTGTTCCACATCTGTAAAGATGTCCAGTTGTGTCTGCACCTCCATTCTCACACATTTCTTTTGTAAACAATAGTACTTAAAAATGCTACTAATGTACTGGCTAGGTACCAGGTAGTGCCACCACTGAGCACTTTGCAGACATTGCTAACTAGCAACATCTACTGAAATCTGCTCTCTTCAGCACTTTCAACTCCTGCCATAAAAACCTTGTTTTTGTATTTAGGGAAATAAACCACCCATGTCTTACTGCCTAGGCCATATTTTTTTAAACCAACACTTGATGTGCTCATCAGCTGGAACAATACATCCTCTGTCACCAGTGCCATGACAGGGCTTTTCTGTGCCCTGATCCAGCCATGCACCCTGATAACATGATGCCATGTGAAGGTGGTGGGGCCGGCAGCGCCGAGATGTGCAGCACTTACTGGAGCAAACTGAGGATCCTCAGGATGCTCTATGGGGATGTAAGAGCTGCAGTGTGCACATAAGGAGCATATATTCCAAGCACTCTGCTAGCCAAATGCAGGGGCCATGGGTGAGCTATGGTTCCGCCTACAGAGCCTCCACTCTGTGCGGCAGAACCACTCGCACCCTCCTAATTGTGGTCCTGTCTGTCCCCATTCCACAGTATCTCACCATATTAATTAATTATTGTAATTATCAATGTTGATTTGTTGTAATACTGTAGTACTCCACAATGCCAGACAGTGGGGAAAGCAGGGCATACTATACATAAAACAGGAACAAACAAGGTAGACAAAATGAATGCAACCATGAAAACAAAGATTTGGGAGAAATTGAGGAACTTCTTCATGCAAGCTTACGATCAAATGGGAGAAGATCACAGCTGAGTCTTTCAAAGACCATATAAAGATGGAAAAGTCTTGCAGGAACAGTCAGGATTGCTTATCAGAGGCAAAGGGAGAGTCTTCTTTAAATCTAAGAGGGGGTGATGGAGAGTATGTAGGAGGTGAGACTTGAGATGTATTAAGTGGTGGTGTTGTAGAGGGCTTTGTACAGTAGGTGAAGGTCACTATTTTGACTCAGATTTGGGAGGACCAGTTAGGCCAATATGAAGATAGATGGGTGTGGAAATGGAAAGTAATATATAAGAGTAGGTTACAATAGTCAAGGCGGGAGATAATAGGGTGGTAATGGCATTGGGTGCATGTTGGGTAAGAAAATGGTATATGCTAGCAGTATTACTGTATATAAAATATAGCAATCAATGTACATGTCCAATAAAGCAGTCACTGTACTGCATAAATAAAGACATTTGTATCTTCCCTATACATTTCTCCTTGCTTGTAAATGACCCCCAACATAAACAGGGGTAAGGTGTGTTAGGTGCTTTGAGAATAGTATAATTGCATCATAATAAAGGGAATTATGTTTGTTATAAAATCATATATTATGTGAAATAAAAAACAAAAGTAATTAGGATAACTTACTCCAATATATTTAATGTTCTACTTGGCGACAGTATATTTATAAAATATGACATGAATGTGCTAATTCAGAACCCCTATCAGTCTTGTGACCCTTTCCAGAAGCCCCTTGTAACGCAGTAGCTATAATTTATTAATCATCTTAAGTTCACCTTATGGCAAAAAAATAAACATCTTCCAAAGAGTTACAGTATCTACACAAAAAGACTCTTTCCAGACTCCTCCAGTCAAGTATAATATTAAACTCGACAAGGTACAGCATACTGATGTGAATAACAAAGCAAAAATATAGTCTTTAAATAATAACAACAATACTCTAATGCACTATGAAAAGCTGCGGTGGTTTATTCTGCTAACGTCAACCAAAAAGCTTCATGCATGACCTTTCTATGGAACATTATAGATTTTTTTATTGGGTTTTGTGCACTGAGAATTATTTAATTTGGTCAAATTGATCCCTTGTATGAAATATCACAATGTTAATGGGGCTACATTCAGTGTACGTTAAAAAAAATACTTCTTAAAACCCCAGTGGACTTCATTTATCTTCCATAACTGCTGTGCAAGCGTAATGTGCGAGCTCACGCTGAGCGTAGTTGACATAAATTGGCTGGCTTTTGTATCCTAGTTTATTGGAATTTAAATTAATTTCTCATGTGTGTTCTTACAGACTATGAAAATCCCACAATTCCATACCTGCTTGCATCGCGGTGGGATGGAAAATTAAACTTTCCAAATTAAGTTGTGGAATTTTACACTGCTATAGTACAAACATCTTTGGGGATCGATCTTTAAATATCTTTTGAATAATACAACATGCAAAGAACATACTCATATAAAACATATCAAGCATGCCATTCATGTACCTAGTACTGATAAAAGGGCTAAGGCTGTGTTGAACGTATATATACATTTGCATAGTACTGTATATCTTGCTTTTGCATGCACCAAAGAAATAAATCATCAACTGCGCAGAGATCACTAATGATAACGGATTGATCCATCTGTCGACGGACCACACTTTTAGTGAAATAGGCGTTTTTGAGCAGCAACTGGGTGGTGACCGTGCGATTACATGGAACTCTTCTCTCTATCCTTGCTCAATTGTAGTGTGCCTGCCAGGGCAATTCTAGAGAGGAGGGGGCCCGGCATCCGGCAGCGCACTGAGCTGTGCGTGGCCAGCGCCGGAGTCATAGACTCTGGGCACTAGAGTGTACCCAGAGTCTATAATTAATGCATATTTCACCGGGAAAATGGAGACGGGGGCCATTTTCCCTGTACTGCGCATGCACAAATGATGGAAAAATGGCCACCGTGGCCATTTTCTAGTCGTTTTACAGCACCGGAACCCCACGCTGATGAGGGACTCCAGAGAGGTAAGTAATATTATGGGTGCAGGGTGTGCGGTGCGGAGCCTCCCTGGACCTAGGGGCCCGTGTTCCCCGCACACCCTGCACCTGTTATAGGTACGCCCCTGGTGCCTGCAGAGATGGGACATCTGTTCTGGGTCTTTTGTACCCAGCATGGGACTGGGCCAGATACTAATAAAGACAGCTGTGACTGTAAGAAGAGTGGGGACAGTCGAAAGTACTGGATGGAGTTTCAAGGCATTACATAGGCACAGCGCAGAGCCCTGTGGGTGGCACCACTGCTCATCCATGCCCCCTGCATGGTACCCTGAAGCCGGAATTGCTGCTGCAGAGCTGCGCGGAACATTCGGAGGATGCTACGGGCAGTGCTGTAATTTCGAGCGCTGCTGTCCCCACCCCTTCCTCATGACGTCATTCATTCAGAGGGTGAGGCCGCCACAGGGCCCAGAAAAGCCCTTTTACAGTGCTTAATGTATGCATCTTTCCTTATAAGGTTCAGAGGAAAATTACACTTGAGCATTAATTAAAGATGATCAATGTGTTGTAATTTTAAAAATCACCCTTGAAGCATTTGTACGGATCTTGTTAATGTGTATACTATAGATTTGCCAAATCGTATGCCAAGCAACCTGTTTGTGTCACTTGATCTGGTCTATAACATGAGTATAGGAGCATGGGCCGTGATTGAAAGATTTTAATTAAGAGATGTACTGTAACTGTATATACCAAGGAACATATTGTGATGATCCAAATGATTTGGTGAATGGAATAGAAGATGTCAAAAATCATATATATAGTATAAGATGGGCAAGGTAATATATCATTTTACAGAAACAGAGAACAATTGAGACTAAGGCATAACTTTGGTGCTTGCCTAAAAAAAGTTAGATAGATCAGATCCCATAATAGCAGAAAATTGGTATGTACAAAATCATGCAAGATCTTCACAAGGGATGTAGTCGGCATCCCGGCGCATGCAATGGTGCCGGTCAGAATCCCGGCTATAGAATCCCGATGGTGAGTATTAGGGTTAGGTTTAGGCTTAGGGTAAGGCACTAGGGGATGAATAGGGTTTGGCTACAGGGGGGAGGGTAGGAGTTAGGCTGTGGGAATGGTTAGTTAGGGTTAGGGTGCGGGAAAGGTGGGTTAGGGGTAGAGTTAGGGGAAGGGTTGCAATACTTACCTACATGCGTTGGGATTTTCACCATCGGGATTATACTGCCAGGATTGTGACCCCCGGCATTATCAGTCCTGGTATTGCGTACCTCACCCCTTTACATACAAAAGGGTGTCACTGTGTACAGTCATGTTTTAACTCTCTTTGCAGAGATTAGCATTTTATGGTACCACTAGAGAGCTGAGATGTGTGTGTTTTGTATATAAGGGGTCTATTTATTAAGCAGTGTTAGGAGACAGAGTGAAAAGTGATAAGAAAGTGATAAGGTGCCAGCCAATCAGCTCCCAACTGTCATTTTTCAAACACAGCCTGTGAGATGACAGTTGGGAGCTGATTGGCTACCACCTTATCATTTTTCACTCTGTCTCCTAACACTGCTTAGTAAATAGACCCCTAAGTATCAAGATCACGACTACAGAGTGAATGATAATGAACTGGAAAGTATTTTGATTTTATGGAACTAGCTATGTTTTAACAAAGAATGTTGTAACTGAAAGCTTGTAATTGTTGTAACATAACATAAAAATTTTGCAACTAAAATTTTAAATTGTATAATACAATGTTTCTTTAGATGCCATGAAATATCATATGAAAGATGCTTGAACTGAATTAAATGTATTTTTTTAAACCAAAGAAATATTTTGTAAAGGTATTCTCTATAAAGAGAACCATAAAAACTATATAAGAATCCACATGGTCAGAGACGTCATGCTCAATAGGCCAGCACCACAGGCCCTTGCCCTGTCCTTCTGAGCATGCATGGGGCCCACAGCATGTGTAGCACTCAATGGGCTGGGAGGTCCCTTTCTACCACCAGCCCTTATACCACCCACAAGGGCTGCTCCAACAGTAGTTCAACACTGCTTGTGCTTTTGGAAATACGTGGCACCCCAAATAATATTTAAATTTATTTATTTATAATGTGGAAAATGGGTTACCACAGGTACTGACATTACTTCTATGGTGTGCATCTGGAAGAAATGGCTCTTGTCCCAAGTCTTCTCTTTGGTACTTCCCTCTTTACTTCCCACTTTCACACCACAGCAGAGAGGCAAGGATTTCTCCACACAGAGAGAGAGAGAGTAATCAGATCAGAGGTTTTACTAAAATAATATAGCATGTATTACTAAGACACCACCATAAAGACTGAGGAGGAGCATGTGACTTAAATGGTTACTTAGGATAGAGTTTTGTGGTTCAATATTATCACAGGTATTTTCACAACTTTATATCACAATGCAATAAACACTAATATGTATCTCTCTTAACTAACTACAATTCATTTATACTATCTAACCATCTAGCATGTCCAGCACATTATTAGAGAGGTACTTCCTCCTAAAGCGCTTGAACAGTGGCATACCCGGGTTGCATTTTGGTCTTTGTGTGCAATAGTTGGGGCCCTTATACTGTTTATTTTGCAGCACTGTTATATATAATTATTAAACAAAGTCTCTCTATCTTTGTACAATGGCAATTTAGAAACAATTAACAATGATTTGAACACCATAAATCTGGCTTCTCTCCTGAAGGTGGATTAACTCTTTTGGGTAAATTTACTAATAATCGAGTTTGGGGGAGATTAAACTCGAACAGTTTCCCATGAACACGCATGAGTTTTTTCAGAGCAAACTCTGAAATTTACCAAAAACTTAGTTTTGCAAAATCATGTTTTTCGATGGTAAAAGCAAATGTGTTTTGTCATGCGAGTTTTTGTGCAAAACACATGAGTGAATGGATGTGCTTTTAAAACATGCATGAGAATGTATGCATCATCCTGATTGGCTAAAGCAGTCACGTCATGTACACACTGCCCAAGCATATTAAAATTCCACAAACAGCCCAACCTTTGAGGTTTTTGTTGGTTGGAGTTTGCAGAGGGACATTAAGGAGTGTGTTTAGTGGTATATGAGAGTTTTTGGCTAGTGGAATTGATTGCTGCTTGGTGTGTGAAAGTTGTTTTGTGCTTATTTATTGTGTTGTTATTTATTTGTTTGTCTAATTTTTCTGTCTTTCTTGATTGTGTTGTTATCTTTTGACCTGTCATTGTTTTTTTATGTGTGGTGTGTGTGTGTTAGTAGGAGAGAAGGTCTGTGTTAGTTTGTCTTTTTTTGTATGTGTGTTTTGTTTGAGCTTTATTGAGCAGTACAGGTAGCAGTGATGAGGCTCCCAGGCAGTGGGGCAAGACCAAGATAGAGCACAATGTGAAATTCTCTGTGAATGAGAACATGGCACTTGTGCAGGAGGTCATAAAATCCCCCATAAAATGCTGTTTGGAAAAAAGGCTGCCACCACATCGACCCACTGCAAGAATGCCATCTGGGAGACGGTTGTGAGTGCATTCAATATCACCCAGGACATTAGGCATGCCCGCAATGCTATAAAAAGCTACCCTGACTGCATGCCACTGTGACTCCTGGCTAGGGAAGCAGATGCAGGTATCCATTAGTGGCTGAAATGCCACCATTACCTGAGTTAGGTACCCTGAATAAGTTGAGTGGGATATCCCGAGAATTCCACCAGTCACAGGCTGAAAATTACAAGTAGACAGAAAGTGCTACACACAGCCAGCAGCTTATGTATGCCTGGACAGAGTGGGAGCATGCTGTGTCAGAGTCTAGGTCCAGTTTGACTTGGTCATACAGAAGGAATATGTTGTTATGGTTCAGCCGGAACACCTGTAAGACCTCGAAATCGGCCAATGCGTTCAGGTTCAAACGCCTCTTAAAAAACTGTGGCCTGTGCAGCCTTTGTGGTACTACCTCATGAGCCTCCTCAGTGTCTTGCTGCTGATGTAGTATTACAACCAGGACAATTCACAACAGAATATTTAAAAGAAGTCTGAACGTACTGGTTATGTAAGTGAGTTTTTTTATTGTATATATGGGGAGATTAACAGGATAATTAGGATAACCCCGTAGCAACCAATCAGAACAAACATAAGGGTATATTAAGTAGGTAATGCCACCATAACCATACACCTTGAAAAAGGCTCATTGAGAGCAAAAACACTTCGGTGGTAATTACAGTTGGAGCGACATCCAGGCGATACATTTGGAGGGATTGCTTTACACACATTGTAGTTTGTTTCCAGCAAGTTTAAATGTGTTTGCCCTAAGTAAATTTGCGAGTATGGGAAACACATTAAACTCACATGAGAATGCAATCTTGCCCAAACACGATTCTTTGTAAATTTACCCCTTAGAATCTGGACATGCTCTGTAGTAGTTGTCATTAGCACCCATATGGTCTGATCACTGCTCAATTTATAATAGGTCTGGAAGATGACTGCTACTTTCACGCTTCATGGTAACCGATTGTCAGCTCACAGGCTGACAATCAATCCCTACGACTCTCCTCCTGGCTTTCTCCTCTCCATCACCACACTGAGGAAAGGGTGGTAAAATGGCTACTTTCCTTCACTTCTATGCAGTGGAACTGTCTCCTCCACTTCCACACCTCCCCGGCTGTGTACCCCAGGGTGGGCAGGTTAAATATGCCTCCACTTGCCCATTTCCTCTGTCACTGGCTCTGCTCTCTCTGCAAATCTCTCCACAAGGGCTTACCACACACCACATGCTGCTGCTGATGCCCCTTTCTCCCTGGGTTCTCTTTTTGACTCCTCCACCTTGATATTGCAGGGTTTCTCAGTGTCACTGCTCCTCTTTTTCCATGCGATGTCTCCTCAATTTGAGTGCACTGCACATGCACACTTCCTTTTGTCACCTCTGGGGCTCTCTGGGAGATGTAGACCTTAACACCACTGCCATCCTCTGCGACAACTAGCCGGCTGGAATGATACCTGTGCTTTGGCAGAGTATTCCAGATCTATCTCTGGTCACTGTATTTTTTTGCGAAAATACCGTGACTAGTGTGCGGATGGGATTCGCAGGGCCAGAGCTTTCACGCAAGCTCTGTCCCTGCAAGGGATTTGTAGTAAATGCAAATTCAATCGGTAATATCACACTACAATCTGTATTGCCAATGCAGATTGTAGTAAAGAGAGCCCTAAAACACACACTGCCCTGCATAATAAACTCAGTACAAGTGCATGTACCGTGGTAGAAATGGAATATCAATAGCCTCTCTTTAGATTTAAACTGATTATCTGGTCTAGAGGGGGATTCTGAGCATCTGTAATCCTCCCACTGCCTACAGTATGCCAAAATATAAACAAATTAGAAACACACACTTATTGCTAACTAGCTGTTGCCTGCGGCTTCATCCACGTTAAAATTGCTCCTGCCAACAATTGTTTATATTTTTAGGTGTTCTAGTTGTATTGCTTTGCATAGAGGCCCCTGTCATGGGAGTGGCCCACATGACTATACAGGTGGCAGCAGCGCCTTCATCCACCACTCACACCTATGTCACTGTGTGCCCTGTGCACAGACTGCTATGTAGCCTATCCTAGTCACCCACCACTCACACCAATGTCACTGTGTGCCCTGTGCACAGACTGCTATGTAGCCTATCCTATTCACCCACCTCTCACACCAATGTCACTGTGTGCTCTGTGCACAGACTGCTATGTAGCCTATCCTATTCACCCACCACTCACACCAATGTCACTGTGTGCCCTGTGCACAGACTGCTATGTAACCTATACTATTCACCCACCACTCACACCAATGTCACTGTGTGCCCTGTGCACTGACTGCTATGTAGCCTATCCTATTCACCCACCACTCACACCTATGTCACTGTGTGCCCTGTGCACAGACTGCTATGTAGCCTATCCTATTCACCCACCACTCACACCAATGTCACTGTGTGCCCTGTGCACAGACTGCTATGTAGCCTATCCTATTCACCCACCACTCACACCAATGTCACTGTGTGCCCTGTGCACAGACAGCTATGTAGCCTATCCTATTCACCCACCACTCACACCAATTTCACTGAGTGCCCTGTGCACAGACTGCTATCTATCCTATCCTATTCACCCACCACTCACACCAATTTCACTGTGTGCCCTGTGCACAGACTGCTATGTAGCCTATCCTATTCACCCACCACTCACACCAATGTCACTGTGTGCCCTGTGCACAGACTGCTATGTAGCCTATCCTATTCACCCACCACTCACACCAATGTCACTGTGTGCCCTGTACACAGACTGCTATGTAACCTATCCTATTCACCTACCTCTCACACCAATGTCACTGTGTGCCCTGTGCACTGACTGCTGTGTAGCCTATCCTATTCACCCACCACTCACATCAATGTCACTGTGTGCCCTGTGCACAGACTGCTATGTAGCCTATCCTATTCACCCACCATTCACACTAATGTCACTATGTGCCCTGTGCACAGATGGCTATGTAGCCTATCCTATTCACCCACCACTCACACCAAAGTCACTGTGTGTCCTGTGCACAGACTGCTATGTAGCCTCTCCTATTCACCCACCACTCACACCAATATTACTGTGTGCCCTGCGCATAGACTGCTATGTAGCTTATCCTATTCACCCACCACTCACACCAATGTCACTGTGTGCCCTGTGCACAGACTGCTCTGTAGCCTATCCTATTCACCCACCACTCACACCTATGTCACTGTGCGCCCTGTGCACAGACTGCTATGTAGCCTATCCTATTCACCCACCACTCACATTAATGTCACTATGTGCCCTGTGCACAGACTGCTATGTAGCCTATCCTATTCACCCACCACTCACACCAATGTCACTGTGTGCCCTGTGCACAGACTGCTCTGTAGCCTATCCTATTCACCCACCACTCACACCTATGTCACTGTGCGCCCTGTGCACAGACTGCTATGTAGCCTATCCTATTCACCCACCACTCACATTAATGTCACTATGTGCCCTGTGCACAGACTGCTCTGTAGCCTGTCCTATCCAAGTGACCGCAGGCCCAAAGCACCTCTCCCCCCACCCCTTACCGGCCACGTGCATGGTGCCACACACATCTCTTGCATTGATTAAGTAAATAAATTTTGTTTTTGTTATTGCTCAGCTTTAACTTGACGGATGAAACAAAGTGCAGGTTATTTCTAGGAGTTTCAACTACAAAATGATGCAGTTTTCATTAAAATTGGTTCAGTAGTTTTTGCACCAACTTGGAACAAACAGACAGACACAATGGCCCTCATTCAGAGCCGTACGCTCTGAGCAGAGCGCACGCTCTGAACGAGGGCTGGGCTCCATTTTCATGGAGCGTCCTCCTGGACGCTCGTATAGCTGTGGGTCACCACCCACAGGCTATACGAGCGTGCTTTTTGATGGCCGCGATGGTCGAGACCATCGCGACCATCGAAATTGCGAGCCGGAGCCTGCGGTTGAGGTTTTCAACCGCAAGCTCCAGAGTGATTTTGGCTCTATCAGAGCCAAAATCACTCCCACTGACATCACTAGTGATGTCAGTGGGCCGGCTTCTGACGGGAGGCGTTCCCGTGGGAACGCCCCCGTCAGGGAGGCACGCCCCCGGCACGCCCACCAAAGGGGGCGTGCTGTCAATCAACATTGACAGCACGCCCCCTTTGATCGGACACAACGAGCGAAGGACTTTCCTTCGCTCGTCGCGTCAGGAGCATGCGCACGACGGAGCTCCCTCCGTCGTGCGCATGCTCAGTGCATAACATCGACCCACTTGCGAGCGGACAGCCGCTCGCGAGTGTGGGTCTGAATCAGGCCCAATGTTCTTATTATATTAGTATAGATTAGTGCTGAATGAAATTTCAGTTCCATATTTATTATTGATATCTGAGAGAGAAAATATTAGCAACATTACAGATTTTGTTTCAGACTTGGAGAAGGGATCTGAGTTCACAAAGACATCACATGTCTCTTGTTTCTCTGTTGTCATTAATATATATATATTAACTTGCAACATACTGTATTCTGACATTAACGTAGAAAAACATTTTTGTGCAAAATATACATTAATAGTCGGTGAGTGACTTTGGAGGTAACTGATTGTAAACATAGACATATTCTGCCTCTCAATCCACACCTGCTGAGATACTGCTCTTATCTGGGGACTGTTTTGTCTCCGCTGAGAGATATTCAGTCTAGTGAATTGTACTGCAGAAGCAGGGATTTAGTAAAATGTGTTTGGATAACAAAAAAAACTACAGTAGACTTTTTCTTTAGGCTAAGAACAGACACCCCCCCGGGAGACTTAGGTTTAGGCTGCAGAGAAGGGGGGGTTTAGGTTTAGGCACTTACAGGGAGGTTAGGCACTGGGAAGGGAGGTTAGGGTTAGGCACCCCTAAAGGAGGGTTAGGGTTAGGGGGGGTAAGGTTAGTTAATACTTACCTTTGGAGCTGTCGGGATCTTCACTGGTGCTGGTCTTCTGGCATCGGAATTTCATACCGATCCCTTGTAGATATGGTAATGCAGCAGGAGGCATGATGTGTTGTCCAATGCAGCATCGGATAATCTGCGGGAACATCGGCTGGCTCTGCGTGCGTTCTCGCAGGACCCGTACTGCACATACGCTGTACAGGTCTGGCGCCTGCGCAGATTCCCGACTATTGAGAATCTGCATTCAGCAATGCACTTGCTTCCACTGCTGAATAAGGGCCTTCATTTTTACATGCATTAAACAAATTTAAGACACAAGTGAATACCTAATACTGTCCCTGTTCCTCTTCTTCCCATATTGCACCTTGTTCTTATAGCAACATATCTGTAACCACAAAAACAGAAGCAACAGGCAACATTATCAAACCATAAAAAAGGCATCTTGGCTTTGGCAGAATACACCTACAAATTAACATATACAGTATGCACTTAAAAAAACAGTTATACAGACTAGCAGAAAAAATAGCCCAAATAGTCAGTAGATTATACAGCCCAAATGATCTGCAGATTACAAACAGCACAACACCAATGATGTTCATCCTGTCTCAGCCATTGGCTAATATACTTTTTCTAGGACAGCAAAGAGCGCACACCTAGGAATATGTTTACTTCTAAAACAGCGAAGCTGTGGTGTTTACCATAGTAACCAATCAGATCCCAGCTTTAATATCTCTATTGCATTCTAAAAAATGATAGACAGAATCTTATTGGTTGCTATGGGTAACACCACCACTTATCTGTTTTAGAAGCTTTAGTTAATCTACCCCCTGGATGCCCTACCCAAAGCACCAAACACATAGTTTGTGAATACAGGCAGATCTGGGTGTTTACAGTGCCTGAGCTGGCTTTTCCATGTGACAGATTCTAAGGGCTCTATTTACTACAATCCGTATTTTGAATGCAGATTGTAGTGTGATATTACCGACTGAATTCGCATTGCGAATTTAGGCAGTATCAAAGGGATTAACTAAAAATCCCTTGCAGGGACAGAGCTTGCGATAAAGCTCTGTCCCTGCGAATCCCCTCCGCACATTTATCACGGTATTTTCACAAAAAATACAGTGACAAGTGCCCGCGCATGTGCCGACTGGCCGCCGCTAAGCCCCCCCCCCAGTGATCTGCTCTGCCTGTTAGAGCGGAGCAGGAGTCCGGTAACCGGGGGAAACCCTGGATAACTACATCTCCAGGTGGCGTTATTACAGAGCCGTAACTAGACTTTTTGGTGCCCTGTGCCAGAAAGAGCAGTGGCGCCCCCCTCATTTTTCAAAGGGACATAATGCACCCAAAAAAGGGCCATGGCTTCATGGGGATGAGCCAGGGAAGAGATAGGAGAGGCCAGGAGATGCTGGGGATGAAATAAGAGGAAGTTACAAGCAAGAATGATAATAAACAGAAATTTGATAGGCACAAACAGCGCCCCCTGACCTGTGGTGCCCTGTGCGATGGCACCGGCCGCACTACCCTAGCTACGGCCCTGCGTTTTTATCACAGGGCTTTCCCTGGTATTTTTTCACAATTTATTTTTAGTAACTTTGGCCAGATCCCCATTACAATTATGGGAAATGCGATCTGATTACTAAAAATAAGTGATAATTAGGGCTTGGAGTAGAATTTTACGAATTCTACTCCAATTGCCCTTTAGTAACTTTAGGTGATACTAAAATAATATGAAATGGGTGTGAAAACACCCTTTTTCACTTTATTTGAGTAAAAATAATGTTAATAAATAAACCCCTAAAAGTGAAATAACTGCCTAAAACAGCTCATATTAGAGCAAGTCACAAAAGGGCACATGGATTAAAAAGAAAGGGGAAACAGAGAATCCAAAACACATTGATTAACATTTATCGATCTTAGTAAATCATTTTACTTTTACCTGTATAGAATGAGTACACGTATTT
This sequence comes from Taudactylus pleione, assembly GCA_031769625.1. NCBI lineage: Eukaryota > Metazoa > Chordata > Amphibia > Anura > Myobatrachidae > Taudactylus > Taudactylus pleione. The sequence goes on from JAUIMM010000099.1 coordinate 2,811,648, forward strand.
GAGATAGCTAGAGCTCTATCTTTAAGTGAACAGACATATACTATTGCTCAGAACTGTATTTTGCACCATGCATGGTGCTTATTGCCTATATCCTGTATCTGTACCAATGTTCACTACAATGGAAAATGGAACCTTACTCGTGAAATATATGGCACAGTTTACTGAAACAAACAACACAACCAAGCTCTTGCCACTAGGGTGGAGATTTATCTAGGTATTTTAAGCCTTACCATATCCCATCCCCTAACTCTTACCCACCTCTCCCATAGTCTAACCAGAACCTTCCCATTCCACAGCCTAACCCTAACCCTCCCATACCGCAGCCTTACCCTTCCCTCCCCCCAGTGCTTAATCCTAACCCTCCTCCTAGCCCTAAGCCTCCCGCTAACCCTAATATTTACCTCTGCAGTCTGTCAGTATTCTGACAGTCGGGATGCCGCTATCGGTATTGTGACCATTAGCATCCTTACCATCGGGATGCTGACTACATTCCCTTTATCTCTCTCCAAGCTTTGATAAATCTCCCCCTTTATCTTTCTTCACTTTATCTCTCTCCAAGCTTTGATACATTTCCCCCTAGATGTGTAAATGGTGATACTTCTCTCTAAGGGCAAAATTTACTAAGTAGCAGGTTCTAAACTCTGGCAGTTTGGTGGTGATTTGGTGGTGGTTTTGCTATTTGCAGATTTGCTAAAGCCAAAACCGCTGCAAAACCGCCGTCAAAACAAATTTTAGAATAGAATGGAACAGGGCTATCATTTAGAAACCACTGCCAAACCACCACCAAACCCCCGGGGCTTAGAACCCGCCATCAAACCACCACCAAACTGCTGGGGTTTAGAACCCGGCGCTTAGTAAATTTTGCCCTTAGTATGTTGCACTAATACAGGATGACTGTGAGCAGGCAGGCCTGGTGCAATGCGCTCCACCTCATTGTCGTCACTTTGGCAAGTGCCAGATCATTGTAATAGTCTAGGGCTCTATTTATTATCATTATTTTTACTAAAATAAAGTGAAAAAGGGTGTTTTCACACCCTTTTCACATTATTTTAGTTTCACCTAAAGTTACTACAGGGCAATTAGAGTAGAATTCGTAAAATTCTACTCCAACCCCTAAGTATCACTTATTTTTAGTAATCAGATCGCATTTCCCATAATTGTAATGGGAAATGCGATCTGTGTGCAAGTTACTAAAAATAAATTGTGAAAAACATACTTGGGGAGGCCCTGTGATAATAACGCCACCTGGAGGTGGCGTTATCCACGGTCTCCCCTTGGTTACTGGACTCCTGCTCCATTCTAACAGGCAGAGCAGAGCCCGGAGCTGGCCCCAGTGATCAGCTGTGTGGTCACGCTGATACACTGCAAAAAAAATGGTAAAAAAAAAAAATTTACTTACCTGAGTCCAGGGACCGGAGTTTGGGGCTCCGGTGATGTCTTCCCTCCAGTCAGCTGGTCTCCCATACTGCACTGCGGCCCGGTCATCAGGTGACCGGGTCCCAGTGCAGTATGGGATGTCAGCTGACCGGAGCCATGGAGGACATCACCGGAGCCCGGATTATGCAGGTAAGTGCAATTAAGGGAGGGGGGGTCGCGGGGGGTTATTTCTCCGCGATCACGGGGGGCGGGGCTTAGCGCCGGGGGGAAAGCAGGAGCGGCCGGTCGGCGTACGAGGTGGCACTTGTCACAGTATTTTTTGCGAAAATACCGTGATAAGGCTGCGGAGGGGATTCACAGGGACAGAGGCCCTGATTCAGAGCCGGACGCTCTGACAGAGCGCTTGCTCAGAATAAGGCCGTCCCTACTCCTTTTTGGAGCGGCCTCCTGGCCGCTCGCATAGCTGTGGGTGACCACCCACAGCTATAGCGAGCAGCCAAAATGATGGTTGCGATGGTCAAGACCATCGCGACCATCGGCTTGCGACGAGACCCTGTGGTAGGGTCTCGTTGCCGCAAGCCCTGGAGTGCTTTTGGCTCTATCAGAGCCAAAAGCACTCCCACTGACATCACTAGTAATGTCAGTGGGGCTGGCCCCAGACGGTAGGCATTCCCATGGAAACACCTCCGTCTGGGCAGCCACGCCCCCGGCACGCCCACCAAAGGGGGCGTGCTGTCAATCACCATCGACAGCATGCCCCCTTTAGTGCGAGATCCATAACGACGGCTTGGCCGTTGTTATTTGGGTCTCCCGCATGCGCACATGGGACCAGGGTCCATCGTGCGCATGCGCACTTGGGCAACATCGATCCGCTTGCGAGCGCTCAGCGCTCGCGAGCGGGTCTGAATCAGGCCCAGAGTTTTATCGCAATCTCTGTCCCTGCAAGGGATTTTTAGTAAATCTCTGTGATATTGCCTGAATTAGCAATGCGAATTCAGTCGGTAATATCACACCACAATCTACATTCCCAATGCGGATTGTAGTACATAGAGCCCTATATAAGCTACAGTATAAGGGTAATATTATATTTCACATAAAGAATATAGGGAAAACTAAAAAAATAAATAAACCGACTGCGGCTGAATGTTAAACAAAAGAAACTGTAGAAATTCAAGGATGAGAAAAATGTAAGTTAGAAGAATAGTTCTATCTGACCTTACTTAGAGTGCCATAATGATGATGGCTGAATATTACTAGCTACTTCTATAAAATGCCTTTTAGTTGTTCAGAGGAGGAGTAGACTACTTGCAATAAGTATACTATTTTCTCTCTCCTCCAAGGAGCTGCCCTTATTGATCAAGACTATAATTTTGAATGTCACATTTGTCCACTGTCTGCCCATCATGACGGATCATCTCTTCTCAGAATTCAGATTTTATTTTAATTTAGCACTTGTATTGAATACAAGTAAGGGATAATGAAATATCTTTGTGTGTGTGTGTGTGTGTGTGTTATGAGGGGTGCTATGCATTTTAAACTTTTTCTGTTCTATCCATTGACTAAGTTTGCAGTACAGAGGATGGGACATCAGCTGAAGCCGTTGCATCGTTAGAACTGTTAGACTGTGAAATAACCTGCCAGGCAAAGCTAAGACAGTTGTATTAATTAAAGTGCAGTGCTCTCGTTCTGTAATGGCATAACAGGGTGGAAAGCCGCACATTTATCAGGATACATTCACTGCTGGTCTACAAATCCTTACATTTTATACAGTTATTTTTACTAATATATTCCATATATCAAATATAAAAAAATAGCACAGATAAAAATAGTGTAACCCATTTACAGCTTACATATTGTATGGTACAATGAGGCTTATTTACAAGTGGATTGAAAATAATCAGAATAATGTGAGAGATATTCTATGCACAGAATATAATTCCTACACTCCCCCATAAGGCTAAAACTGCCAGTAATTTTAGTACCTTTTTTTTTTATCTAATTCTAGAATTAAATATTTGTGAGCCCCATAGCAAATAATTTTGGTAGTGGCCACTATGTGCCACCTAATGTTGAAAAACTCACATATACATATAGGGATTTAACAGAGCTCCATCTTTTGCACCTGTGGCAATTACGACCCTGTTTAGCAGACAATTCCCTACTTTTTAATATCTCTTTTGATGGGGGAGATTCAGTTGGCCAGTGCGGGCAGTGAGACAATATGAATCGTGTGTTTGGGCACCGCCCCCTATGCTGAGCTGAGAATCACATCATGACAGTCCCCTGTTGTGCCCCTTTCACTATAAAGTTTGCGGGATGCAAGAGTGTAACCTGATCTCCCTGGGGTCCGGGAGGTCCCTAAATTTTTAGAGTCTCTCTGATGTTCCAAGCAAGAAAGCAAATATGATCTGGAACATAACAGGACATTGAAGCTTTCCTTATAACAATTGATTTATTTCTAGTGAATTTGTCTTTTTAAATACTTTGATTTTATAGTACTTGTGTCTAATTATGTGCTGGTCTTTTCTTATTTAGCTAGAATGAGTCAGTAACATCCTACTGAAAGTAGATGATAATGTTACCTATGAAATGGTGTGAAATTTGGTAACTTTTGAGTGCTTGTGGTATGAAAAGTCAACATTTAGAAAATCAACATTCAGAGTGTTGACACCAGAATGTCGACAAATTATGAATATCAACAGTCACAATTTTGACATGAACATTAGGTCCACAAGCAATTACTGTATGTTGATGTTCATGGTTTTTGTATTTTTTTGGTCTAACCCAAAACCCTAAACCTAACCCCAAACCTAACTCTAAATCTAACCTTAACTCCAACCCTAAACCTTAACCTCAATCCTAAACCTAACCCTAACCCTAAACCTAACCCCAACCCTAACCCAAAACCTAACCCTAAATCTAACCTAATACCTAACCCTAAACCTAACTTTGACCCAAAACATAACCCTAAATATAAACCTAACCCCAAACCTAACCCTAACCATAAACCTAACCCAAAACCTAACCCCAAACCTAACCTCTAACCCTAACTCAAAACCTAACCCCAATTCCAACCCTAAACCTAACCCTCAACATAAACCCTACCCTAACCCAAAACCTATCCCCAATCCTAAACCTAACCCTATACCTAGCCCCAAACCTAACCCCAAACCTAACCTCTAACAATAACCCAAAACCTAACCCCAACTCCAACCCTAAACCTAACTCCAACCCTAAAGCTAACCCCAACCCTAAACCTAACTCTACCCTGACCTAAAACCTAACCCCAAACCTAAACCTAACCCTAAACCTACCCCAAAACCTAACCCAAAACCTAAAAATAACACAAAAATGTACTGTCTAAATTCTGGTGTCAACAAGTTAGTTGTCAACACTATGAACAGGTAGACATTTTAACCATGGTGATATTTGTGCATAATCACATTTTTCTTGTCGACTATGTAGACATTCAGAACCTGTGGATAATCTGCTACTCTGCTACTTTACAGTGTTACCATAGCATTTTGTATGCAGATACACCCGCAGTCGTACACAGAATATACAGATGTAGCCACTCTCGTCGTTGCCATGATGTGTACGCACGGGCACACATATCGCGGCATAGAGCAGCATTCGTCAGGCTGTGACTCATCGCAGCCGGCATTTCTCCATTGAAGTCTATGGCATGCACGTGCATAAACTTTTTTTTACTAAGCCTTGGATGGAGATAAAGTGAACAGAGATAATGTACCAACCAACCAGCTCCTAACTGTCATGTTTCAAACAGCCTGTGACATGGCAGTTAGGAGCAGGCTTGTATTTTATCTCCGTTCACTTTATGTCAATGCAAGGCTAAGTAAATACACCCCTGTGTCATATGGTTGTCCGTTCTATGCACAGGAAAGGTGTGTGCAACTGAGATATAGGGGGAGATTCATTACATCTTTGAGAGAGATAAAGCGGAGAAGTTTCCCATACCAACCAATCAACTTAACTGTCATTTTACAGGCTGTGCTAGAAAAATGACAGAAGCTGATTGGTTGCTATAAGCAACTTCTCCGCTTTATCTCTCCCCAAGATTTGATAAATCTCCCCAATAGTTTACAAAAAAAACTTTTTCTTTTACCGCCAGGACCATGATTGACCTTTTTGACTTGAAATTCTTGACCTTTTTTCCAGATATTAAGCCAGAGGTTAGTGGATAGGAATGCAACAGCAGTGATGCAGGACTCTTCTGATGGGTCCTGTAAAACTCATTATAAAACGTGACAGTTTGTTGTTTTTTGCTATTAGCTTCAAATAAATATAATAGCACTATACCATTGTGGTTATCTTTTTTTATTTTTTATTTTTAGCAATAGAAAAATTTAATCCCTGCGCAACAACCCAATAACTACAAAGATATGGGAGTTTTAATAACTAGGGTATTACTGTATGTTTTGACATACAGTAGATCTCAAGAATTCATATAACCATTTACATATACCAGAGCCGTAACTAGACTTTTTGGTGCCCTGTGCCAGAGAGAGCATTTGCACCCCTCCCCCCCCAATTTTTTTTCAAATAGAGACATAAGAAGCACTACCCTAACTACGGCCCTGACATATACTGTACATAAAAGAAATGGAGACACAGAGTCGCGTCACAATATTTATTTATATGGTAATACCAGGATTAAATATGAGCGTCAGATGACCCGCTCCCATCTTAATCTGGGATACCCTCTTTGGTTATAATTGCACAACTGCTGGCAGATTCTCCTAGCCAAATATTATTACTGTTAAGAATCCAGCCAAAATTTTAAGAATAGCTTATTGCCCTTTTTGTTCAGATTGATAGATAAACATGTACATTGCCAGAGGTTCAGATAAAAGTTGGTACATAACAAAGTTTTGGGTGTAGTATTATATTTAAATTATAAGCCACAGTTGCTATTTTGCATATATCCAGGTAGGTATGTGTAAAACTAAAAAGAAACAGTTCTGATTGATAGTGAATCAGGATGAATTTAATCAATCAATTCAACTATGAGCAAGGGGTTAACAAGCATAATAATAGAGGGTGCAGCTGCCATTAGTCCCTATATGTATTTTGTACACTCTCATGGTGAATTATACCATTGTTTCAGGGTATATGTTGATGATAGGTAATGTAGGAGAAACTCCGAGTTAAACACTTGGCCACAGTATGAAGGAGGGCACATTGAGAATTTCCAGCCCCTTTGCAGCAGTGTGGTGGGAAAAAGGGGCATGATTATGCCATGTTGGGAGCATGGCTGCACATCTTTGGCACAACTCGGAGCTCCTGACATAAATATTTTATATAAACTTGACATATCCTCCATGGAAATGAGGCGAATAAGTAGAACAGGTGGAAGGAGAGAAGTTACAGGGACTACGTAAAGAAACCTTGATACGTTTACCACAGCACATCTTACTGTGAGTTGGGGTACGCCCATCATCTTGCCTGTTGTTGTTTATATATTCCTATATGGGTCAGGAATTCCATTAATGGAATGGCGTAACAGAAAAAGAAACCTTTTGGGTGGTGTATACTCTACTATTTACGTGAGTATGGTACATTAGTGATATATCCAAGACTTAAAGGGGAGGATTATACAACTGCATGCATAACTAAGGATATTTAATACATACTATACCATTGCTGTTTTTGTTTCTCTTTATTTTCCCTCTCCTGAGGAATATTGAATATGGAAATCATTATTCTAAGAATAGGATAAAGATCACCAATTCCTACAGGGTTGAAGTTCTCCATTGGTCAGAGACACAGTTTGGAGTCGACTGAAATAAGCGACATTTACGTTGATTTAGGAATATTTTTTTTATCATATTATTGTGTGTTAAAGAGAATATCAAGAATACATATAATTTGTGCGTGGGAACGGGAGTATATAACTTTTGCTTTACTATGCCCTTTTGGAGGTTAATGACCCCCCTTTTAGTACTCCACACAGGGGCGTTTCAAGAGAGGAGGGGGCCGTGGGCAGTCTCTGACACGGGCCCCCTCCTCTCTGTCCGGTGGCCGGCAGCGCACTGAACTGTGCATGGCCAGCACCGGAGTTATAGACTCTGGGCACTAGAGTGCGCCCAGAGTCTATAGAGTTGCGCAGGTCACCTGGAAAATGGCCACGGCGGCCATTTTCCAGTAGTTTTTATAGCGCCGGACCCCCGCGCCGATGCGGGACTTCGGAGAGGTAAATAATACTAAGGGTACAGGGCGTGTGGTGCGGAGCCCCCCTGGACCCAGGGGCCCGTGTGCCCCGCACACCCTGCACCCATTATAGATACACCCTTGACTCCGCCAAATGCTGCCGCTAGTGTGTGCAGTAGACTCCTTAACTTTTTTGTTTTGATTAATATGAGTGCAATATATTCAGCTATATATTTTTTTTTATTTTGTCTAAACACTGCTGCTGCTAAAATACTGTATATTCCTTGGTTTGGGGGGAGAGCCTTTTTTTCCCCATGCTGTGTTAATGTGGTTTTAAAGCAATTCATTAGTAATGATTAGTTGTCTCCAAGATGAACTTTTGTGTTTCAAGCTTCTTACCATCCTCTGAGATGTTTTTCCAAGTCATTTAGGGCAATGGAATTGCACAGCACTGACTGGTGTTAAAATAAGCTGCTTTGGCTAAAATCACATTTATGTTTGTTTAAAACTCAAGGGTGTCTTTTACTTGCCGGAATTTTATTATAACTCTCAGGCTTTCCAGTGTTGTGATTAATGCAGTTGAAGGCATCGCTGTTGAAGTTGTGCTTGAGACCTTTTTGTATAGTACACAGTTCATTGCCTTTCTCCTTCACTGTGAGAGCTCCCCAATGGTTGTATGGAAATGTATAGAGTTGTGTAGCTTAATGGAAGCAATAAGCACATTTTCAGTTTTATTGTATACTTTGCATAAAAAGGCAGACACGTGCAATGGGGCAAATCGTGCTATTTGGCTCTTTATTTGTGGATATATTAAATAGAATGTTGCTTGTTGTGGAAAATATCTCATTATTTAGCTTTAATCTTCAACCATGTTAACATGTGTGGTTTGGAAAAACAACTTGAAGTCATTGGTGAATAGGGCAATTTATTTGAAATAATGACAAATACTTCAGTAAAATTAGGAGTTTAATAAATGTACTGATGGATTAATTTCAGTACAATTTGCCTTGATTAATATCTATACCGAGAATCAAAAGAAAAATATGGATTGTTATAATTCTTGAGACTGATGGAACTGAGAGTTATTAGCATGTGTTACTTACGATGGGTCATTATTCCAACTCCATTCACTGTCTGTTACATAGCACCAAGCCCCCCAACTACGCCACACGCTCATAAATACATACACCCACTCAACCTCTTCAATCTGTCCTAAAAGTTGCTTCCCTTCTCATTTTCCACTCTCATGCCTACCTCTCCTCTTCTAACTGCCGCTTCACTGCTACTTTGGTCACTTCCATGCCTGCCTCCAAGATTTCTTCCACAGCACCCCTCTCATCACAAACACACTCCCCGCTATGTCTGACTTTATTTACATCCCCTTTAAATGTTTTCTTAAGAAACATAATTTCAGTATAGCCTACCGGCTATTATATTAACTCCTCTCTCACTGACTTCTCTTACCCGCATAGTCTCCTTTTCAGTTTGCCTTCACAAGTTGTGGGGGCTCCAGAGGAGGGGTCCACAATTCAAATAGGGGAGCCACACCAACTGCCAGTGAGTTCCAGCTAGAGATGTTTGGCAGCTTTTGAAATTGCAGTTGGCGTGGTTCCCCTATTTGTATTTTGGACTGGGCTGCAGCCCCACCTCTGGAGCCGCCAGTGCCTGATAGTGTAGTTGAAAAATTTAAGCTCTGGAGCAGGTTCCTCCTTCTTCTTGTTCTTCCCTTGTACTATCCTGTGCTCTCTGGCCTTGGTCTCCTTTACCCTATCAGTGACTCTGACGGTGTCTGCTCCTCCCATACAATTGATGCAGGACTGTTGAGAGCCTTTGGGCTTTCCCTTGCGACTCGACACTGCCTGCTGACTATAGCTACAGCAATTTTACAGCATTCTGAGTATTTATAACAAAGGGGTACCCTTAGAAAGGGAAAAGGGACACACCTGTGCTCCTACTATAATAATATGTACAAATGTAGCACCAATGAGGGGTATGCAAAGAGGAAATCCTAACCTCAGAATAAATGGAAACCAAATGTGGATTAGTCCCAAATCACTATGAAACTTGCAGAAGTGTGTGTGTGTGTGTATCGTATTAATATAAACAAAGACATATAAGGGATGTACAGTATCGAACCTTGAGAAGACATAAAGTGGAGAAGTTACCCAAAGCAACCAACCAGCTATTAACTGTCATTTTATAGCATATGCTAGAAAAATGACAGTTAGAAGCTGATTAACTGCTATGTGCAACTTCTCCATTTTAACTCCGTCGAAGATTTGATACATCTCCCCCATATAGTGAAACAAACACCATACAGTATGTAAAGCAATATCCACAAATTAAGGAAAGAGCACTTTACACTACTGCACATTCATTTATGGAAACTTTAAACTACATATAAAGAGCATTGAATTTAAACAACCCAGAGGACCGGCTGTATGAACGACTGCTGGAAGATACCAAGCACCTGCTGACACCACTGAATCACACTCTGAATGTCAGATGGACACTGGGATTAAGATGGGAGAGGAGAACCCGAATCGGCAGATGATATTCTCATTAGTGATGGCCGTGCAGAAGATGAAGTGGAGCAGGTAAGAGTCTGAAGGAGGACACCGGCTATCACAAGAAGATAATTTTACCGGTAGGGACCAAGCATTTCATATACACTCTAAACAAGCAGGACGCCCCAAGCTTTTAGAGTAATCAACATTAGTCAACACTATTTATATTTAATTAACCCCTGCAGAGACAAATATATTTATCTTTATTTCTACTTTGATTTGGACTTTAGAACTGAGGCTCTTTATACATATTTATATCCTTGGTTTTTATTTGTAATTGAAAATATTTTTGATTGAATTTAGCAATCTTCTCCAATAAGATCCCATCACCTCAAAGAGTTGGAAGCGAAATGATAGCTACCGCTATCGCTTTACTTCTGGTTTCAGACCCAGCGATCATAGGGCCTGATTCAGAGCCGTTCGCTATTTGCGGTCGTTCGTTCAAAAACAAGGGGTGGCTATTCAAATGAACCGTTCGCTCTTTGCGGTCTGTTCACACCTCTAAGTCTGAACGAGCGAGCAAAACATACGCTTGTTTAATTGTTAAAAACGCCCCCTGGCCGCTCGCACCATACGTCATGTCCGCTATTTATTAGATTAATCGAGTACATCGACCAGCGTATGAACTGCTCGCTATTCTTGTGGTTGGTTTTTGCTACCACAATCTTGCGAGCAGTTCTGGCTATAAAATAACCCAGTGACGTGGTCAATGACACTGCAGTATTAATTATGCACACCCATAAAACGCCCGTTTTGACCTTTAAGCACGCCTGCGTTCTGATCTCCACTCCCCGTTTTCAAGCACCTTCCCCTGTTACCACCCACATACGCCTCATTCTGTCACTCAAAATAGCAGGCATTCGCTATATTGCGAGCACATGAATTTCGGCCGCACTGACTGATTCGCGCATGCGTATAACGATCCGTACGCATGCGCAGATGTGCGAACATTGCTCGGAACGAGCGTACTGCCGCTAGCGAGTGGCTCTGAATGAGGGCCATAGTGTGTAAATGCAAGTAAAGGTCAACGGGTAAAACATGCAAAATAGTAACCCATAGGCTTCTATGGGCTATTGCTATCCTAAGATTTGTATTCCAGAGCTTCGTATAGTTTGGTGGAAGGAATGCCCTCCTGCGTTGCCTCCCTCCAGCATCTGACAGGTAGGACTGAGCTGGTGGTCACTAGGACCTGCTGGAGCTCTGTCAGACTGGTCTAACCTCTGATATTCACCACTGCATATGCTCAATGTCTCCGCGCATCTTTACGCCCTTGCCTTTTATGAGGATGGAAGGAACCAGGAGACACTCAAAGTATAGAGCGACCCAGAGCCACATAGCTGGACCACATGTATACTATACCACCACTGTTATAGTACAGGGCATCCCCGCTACCATCAGCCTGTGTATTAGTCACTACCATACCCGGCGCACTACAAGGCAAAGCAATACCCTGAGCTCCAAGCTGCCTATATATATATCTATATATATATATATATATAATCTGCATACGGCTGATACATTTGTGATATCCATGTGTCATTTGCCACTTATTGTTCTACCTGATCCAATACATCTAAAAGCCGGTTAAGCTGTGCCATGTGGGAGGTAGTTGTAATCCCGGCTGTCGGGAAATCCGGTGCTCATAATGCCGGCACCGGAATCCTGACAACATAATGCCAGCACCGGAATCCTGACACCAGTCAGAATCCTGGTGTTGGCATTCCCATCGGTATGGAGTGGGGTTAAGGGGAGGGTTAGGCACTAGTGGGAGGGTTAGGGCTAGGCACTAGGGGGAGGGATAGGGTTAGGCACTAGGTGGGAGGTTAGGTTTTGGTATCGAGAAGAGGGTGTTAGGAGTAGGGTTAGGGGTAGGGTCAGGTGTCAGTATCCTAACCCTATTTGGATGCCAGCGTCAGGATTCTGACCGCAGAGAACCCAAGCGCCAACATTCCTACCCAACCCGTGCCATGTATGTACTAACCTCCAACACCACCAACAACTGCCTTACATACTGAACACCACATGCATCTTGGCCTAGCACAAAATACCCTGGTTTAACTATTGTCCTGCTCCCAGCACAATCTGCTTGCACACTATAGGAACAGTCTACCCTGCTACCCAGCCTGCTGTCATGTCTATACTCTGCTAATAAATTTGACAGTTTATCAGCCTCAATAGAAACTGATAGCGCTGTTTTTATGGTAAAAAATGGAGAGAACCTTTTTCCTAAATCCTGGATATGCTTAAATTTTGTGGGTAATCCTCCCAAACCAGCTGTTGTTGGGGGATTTCCTGCAAAACTACTTTAATAAATATGCACCTAGAAGGAATCCTTATGTGAAGTCTGGATATAATTGAATCTAAGCCTAATATATTATAAAATCATGATTATAAAGTAGTTAAGCTTCATTTGATTCAATAAGTTTCCTATTCAGTGTTTTCTTGAGAAGATGATTCTCCCCCTACTGTATCAAGGACAGAGCATGACCTTTAAGTGTATTGTATGCTTTGCATAGAAAAAATAATTCTATGAAAAAGAATATTGTATTTTCATAAATCAAGACCATTTATCAGTATATGTTTGCTCATTTTCGGTTTCTAAGTGTAAGATACTCAGTACAATATATAAATATGTTCATGCCTAAAGGTTGTTCTTAGAGTTGAAGTACTCTTCAAATCAGGAGTGGTAGGTAATCTAATCCACATATTATTAGGTAAAATTGAAAACTACTGTATGTAATCCTGAATGGTAAATGCTTAAAAGTTGATACAATCAGGACCTATAAGAAATAATAATAATAATAATAATAATAATAATAATAATAATAATAATAATAATAATAATAATAATAATACCTACAAATAACTGTGGAAATAGTAATGTACGTCATACGTGTTATGGAATATGTATTCAAAGAATATTATACAGCTCTGATAAACTTGTTATGTTTTCTTTGTGATACACATAATTGGAAAACCAGATAGCATAGAATATATAAGGGCCTATTCATCATCGATATATGGCCATATGGCCTTCGATGATGAAGTATTGAACTCGCAGCGAGGGAAAAGTGACACCGGGGCAATTCATCATTGATCTGGTGAGGGGACAGCTTTTTCGAAAAGCAGTTGTCCCCGTGGTTAGTATCGCAGCTACTTCTGTAGCTATGTTACTTACCTGCTTCCCATCGTCCTGGCTACGCATGCGTGACCTCGGGTCACACGCGCGCAAAGCCGCCGAGGAGGTAGTGAGGAGGAGGCGGAGGGATCCCTCTTTGCATCCCCAGAACTCTTTCCCACAGGAAGGAGTGGGAATCCGAGAACAAGCGCCGTCTGAAGATGGCGCTTGCTCTCAGAAGCAAACTCTGGAAACTTTTAGTTTTCTGAGTTTGCTGAATATCAGGGGGTCCTATCGGACCCCTGATGATGAATAGCCCGGTAACCTGAATATGCAGATACTGGCGTTTCCGCATGGTTACCGGGCCATTTATTGTTTGATGAATAAACCCCATAGTCTTTAACTGCTATCGTAGTATATGCTATAGGGCATAAAACGCTCAGGGAAAGCTCCGTTATTCCCACCTGGAGCTATTCAATTAATTGCCATTTCTTCAGCGCAGTAAACCCTGGAGTAATGCGCAGTAACCCATAGATTCTCTTTAAATGGTGGAACCTATGTGCTTCCCTGAGCGTGAAATCCCAGATACTGCATTTAACGCACATTTTCCCTCGCAGCTTATTAGGATGTGAGGACCTAATTGAATAGGTCCAGGTAGCGCTGTAACAAGGCTTTTCTGTGCCCTGTGCCTGCCATGTTGCCTGAACGCATGATGCCATGTTGAGGGGTCGGAGCCATCAGCACCGGGATTCACAGTACTGAATGGAGCATCCTCAAGATGCTCTGGGCGGCTCCAAGAGCAGCAGTGTATGTATGTATGTAAAGTTTTAGGCAGGCATCACACCCATATTTTCCTCCGTCTGAGTTTGCCAACAGCCACTCCCCTATATAAAGGTGATTAGAGCAGGTGTACTGCCAGCTGTCAGATAATCTATTTTAGATTCATGTTTTAAGCTATTTAATTATTATTATTTTTACTTTATGATGCATACTGTGTATGACAGTTGCAACTTTTAGTATTTTGCTGTCCTTCACGTTTGACTTTAAAGAGCTGAGGGAAGACCGGCATCTCACATAAACATTTTATAAGCATTTGTTATAAAATGTAAGGAAAATTCAGTTTTATATCTTATACTGTATTATACTATTTAAAGCTAAACAAATTGGCTGCTCTGTTCAAGCTCAAAAATGCAAAGTAAATGAAATGACAGGGTCCATGTGGAATTCCTCTGCCATAAAGTCTGATAAAATGACTTTCAGTTGCTTTTATACTCCCGAAATCCAACATTGAAGAAGAAAATAGATTTCACAGCTATGATCACTGAAATAAAGGAATCTTTAATGCATTATCCATGCTCCAGAAATGGAATGATTGAATAGTACTGTATGTGCTCTTTAGTATTTTTCAATAATAGTTTTCACTATTCTGCATAGAGACAAAAACTTTCACAGAGTATTTTAAAATGAAACTTGCCACTTAATGTACAATTGTATGCTAGAACGTATCATGAACGTACAAGGTGAAGTATGATGGCTTTGTATCAAAATGGCTGTAAATGTATTTATCTTTCTTAGAATTGACTATTTGATGAGATTTAGAAGTGTTATTTTTACATCAATTATGCCAATCTGTGTACACCCAGGGCCGTAGCTGGGGGTATGCGACCAATGCCACCACACAGAGTGCAGGGCTCTATGTGGCACCATCACTGTCCTTCGGTCCTTGCTTCTGGCTAGAACGGTGCCTGGAGATCATTAGTGTAGTGCCACGTGAGCGCCTTTAGACGCACTAGATGGGCACCCTGCAGTCTGTACAGCCAATCACAGTGTCCTCAGGAATCTCTGTTCAGTGCTGCACTTCCCCAATGGTGCTGGTCCGCCCGCTGTGTGTGACATAATGACTCAGGCGTGCAACCTCATTACATCAGGAGCTATGGGGGCGGGCTGGCACAGGGCGAAGCTCAGCCTTGTTACGGTGCTGTGTGTACCAGTATTACAATGATTCACTGCTCACTTTACCCAGATAGGAAACACTCTTACGTAGTTTACTTTACTTCATGATAGTTGTGACTGTATTCATACAGCTTTTACATATACAGTTCTGTCCAGGCAATCTTAGGGTTTTACTTGATATTGAGGAAATGGACTTGTTTCCAGGGCCGCCATGATAAATATTGGGTCACACAAAGTGTAGGATTGGCTATTTCACCTTGTAAAACTGGCTGACACATTGGTAAATGGGGCATGGCCATACAATGGTGAGGCATGGCTTAGACTCTTTATCAGGCCAAGGACAGGATGTACTGTGTCAAGCACAGCCCGGCACTTACTGCATTCATACTGTAGCAGTGTTTATTAGCACCATGTGCATGTACACTACCGTTCAAAAGTTTGGGGTCACCCAGACAATTTTGTGTTTTACATGAAACCTGACTTTTAGTTATCAAATGAGTTGCAAAATGAATAGAACGTATAGTCAAGATATTGGCAAGGTTAGAAATAATGATTTTTATTTGAAATAATAATTTTGTCCTTCAAATTTTGCTTTCGTCAAAGAATGCTCCTTTTGCAGCAATTACAGCATTGCAGACCTTTGGCATTCTAGCTGTTAATTTGTTGAGGTAATCTGATGAAATTTCACCCCACGCTTCCTGAAGCACCTCCCATAAGTTGGAGTGGATTGATGGGCACTTCTTGCGTACCATACGGTCATGCTGCTCCCACAACAGCTCAATGGGGTTGAGATCTGGTGACTGCGCTGGCCTCTCCATTACAGACAGAATACCAGCTGCCTGCTTCTTCCCTAAATAGTTATTGCATAATTTGGAGGTGTGCTTTGGGTCATTGTCCTGTTGGAGGAGGAAATTGGCTCCAATCAAGCGTTGTCCACAGGGTATGGCATGGTGTTGCAAAATGGAGTGATCACCTTCCTTATTCAATATCCCTTTTACCTTGTACAAATTTCCCACTTTACCAGCACCAAAGCAGCCCCAGACCATCACATTACCTCCACCATGCTTGACAAATGGCGTCAGGCACTCTTCCAGCATCTTTTCACTTGTTCTGCATCTCACAAATGTTCTTCTGTGTGATCCAAACACCTCAAACTTCGATTCGTCTGTCCATAACACATTTTTCTAATCTTCCTCTGTCCAATGTCTGTGTTCTTTTGCCCATATTAATCTTTTCCTTTTATTGGCCAGTCTCAGATATGACTTTTTCTTTGCCAATCTGCCTAGAAGGCCAGCATCACGGAGTCACCTCTTCACTGTAGACGTTGACACTGGCGTTTTGCGGGTACTATTTAATGAAGCTGCCAGTTGAGGACTTGTGAGGCATCTATTTCTCAAACTAGAGACTCTAATGTACTTGTCTTCTTGCACAGTTGTGCACTGGGGCCTCCCTCTTCTCTTTCTACTCTGGTTAGAGCCTGTTTGTGTTGTCCTCTAAAGGGAGTAGTACACACTGTTGTAGGAAATGTTCAGCTTCTTGGCAATTTCTCTCATGGAATAGCCTTCATTTCTAAGATCAAGAATAGACTGTCAAGTTTTACATGAAAGTTCTCTTTTTCTGGCCATTTGGAGAATATAATCGAACCCACAAATGTGATGCTCCAGATACTCAACTAGCTCAAAGGAAGGCCAGTTTTATAGCTTCTTTAATGAGCAAAACATCTTCAGCTGTACTAACATAATTGCTCAAGGGTTTCCAAGGGTTTTCTAATAATCCATTAGTCTTTTAACGTGCTTAGCAAACACCATGGGCCTGATTCAGACCCGGACTATATCTGCAGTCGCAATTGCCGATGGTTGCTAATCTGAGCATGTGTATGCATCGCAGTGCGCATGCATGAACTACACTGTGTGATCACAGATCCCTTGCTCACCCAGCAAAACCAGCCCAGCAGAGTGAGTGACAGGAGAGGCCGTTTGTGGGTGGTGACAGGGGCAGTCCAGTAAATACAGGGGTTTGGAGATGCGAACGCAGGCGTGCCCGTGTGTTTCAACATGCATAATAAACAGGCAGTGTCATAGTACACATCACCAGTAATTTTTTTCCTCTGTTTTCCTCGCAGTGCATGCGGTAAAAAAAAGCTACCACACGCACTGCGTTCACATCTGATAGTGGTTTATGTACCAATGTTTTCATAAACTTCCAGGTGATGACGTGGGGCAATGGGCGTCTCTGCATATGCTAAGGGGAGTCTGCATATATAGAAAGTCAACGCTCGTACAGGTACGATGGGCATGCTTATGCCTTGGCGAGCGATCGCTCCCCGCCGCGTCACTTTCAAATATTTGCATACGCATCATGTGAGCGTATGCTCATAGTGACAGGGTCTGAATCAGGCCCTATGTACCATTAGAACACTGGAGAGATGGTTGCTGGAAATGGGCCTCTATACACCTATGTAGATATTCCTTTAAAAACCAGATGTTTGTAGCTAGTATATTCATTTACCACATTAACAATGTATAGAGTGTATTTCTGATTAATTTAATGTTATCTTCACTGAAAAAAACAATGCTTTTCTTTCAAAAATAAGGAAATTTCTAAGTGACCCCAAACTTTTGAACGGTAGTGTAGATTTGTGATTAAAAGTGCAAAGGACAATTCTTCTGATAAGAGCTGTCCTTTGCGGTGTGAGGACTACCGGGTTTATCACCCGCGAGACCTTCTGTGCATGCACAGGCATTGGCCAGTGCATGTGCAAGCAGCGGGGTACACTTGGATTCCTCTCAGGGAATTATGCAAAAAGAATCCCATAGGCTTCTAATCTACAATGCGCCTATCAGATACAAGCTTCATAAAGTTTTGCTTTCCAGAGTTTGATAGATATAGGTATGGCCGTAGAGAGTCGTCCTTGGGCCCTACTACTAATGGGGTGTGTGGCCTAATCGCGGGAGGCATGGCCACAGCCCCTTAGCAAGAAAAAATTTAGCTGAATGCCGGGGAGAGGGGCGCTGTGAGCTCCTCAGCCCAGCGCAAATCCAGGTGGGGGGGCGCAATCAGTGTGATCGTTCCCCCCCCACAGGCAAAGGAGAGGAGACTGCTGCTGCTCAGCATCAGTGAGCAGTCCCTGGTCTCCCACTGCCACCCAGCACACAGCAGCCCAGCACACAGCAGCATGTGCTGGGCTGCTGACAGGTAAGATGGAGGGGGGGGGGCAGTGGCGGACCTGGGCCCCTGGATATGGGAAATGCAGTTAAACCTCAGAAAATGTAAATTTTCTGAGTCTTGACCACATTTTATCGTTAGTACATCTCGTCACAAGTACCGGCCCCCAGTCTCTCAGCGCTGCTGTTTGTTGCTTATGTTTAGAGAAGATATTTTGCTGTAGCTGTTCTTTGATATGCACAGTTTTATTTATCCTAGCAAAGTTTAATTACACTTTATTTTTCTATGACTGTTCAATAAATTCTACTGATATAAGTCGTTCTCCACAGACAGCCTTGTTTTTGTGCATTTATTCATAGTTTATATTTGCCATGGTACTGGGCTAGTCAAAGCTAAAGATATTAGTACATACTAGAGATTAACAAAATGACCAGCAAAATACAACTATCACTTGCATCGAATTTTGTTGGATGGCATAATGTTTAGCAGAGTTACAAAGTTCTGATGATAGAATCTTTGTGATCATGGAATTCTATTCCACACTGCATTTATTAATTCACAATTCACAGATTTTATAGTCTATGAATAGCGATTGGATGCCGAAAATTTAAGAAAACACATGTGCGGACGGTGCTTTATTACAAAAAGCAATAAGTTCATTAATAAACTAGAGTCTGCTTGAATTAGGGCAACTACACATTAGAATATTAGTTTGGAAGTTTTAAAACGCCTTTATTGTTTTAAAAACATTATAGTGAGGCCCAGATTTATTGATTGATATTATTGTTAGCACTTGTTACTAATCTTAAATGGTACTCCAACCAATCAGCTTCTAACTGTCATTTTTCAAACACATGACAGTTACTGTATGAGCTGATTGGTTGGAGCACCATTTAAGATTAGTAACAAGTCAACTAACGAGTGAAAACAAGAATATCGCTCGTTGATAAACCTGGGCCTACTGTAAATGTACAGTTACAGTAGATATGGAGAGTACATACACACCTGTAAATCACATCACTTTGTATCTCTTAATTTGGGACAGATGTATTAAGCTCTGGAAAGTGATAAAGTGGAGAGTGATAAACTACCAGCCACTCAGCTCCTAACTGTCATGTTACAGGTTGTGTTTGAAAAATGACAGTTAGGTGCTGATTGGTTGGTTGTTTATCACTCTCCACTTTATCACGTACTAAAGCTTACTACATCTGCCCCTTTTAGAGAATGTTATGTTAGAAAATAATATTCTCTAACAGTTAGGCTCAGGGGCATTTTTAGACAGGAGGGGTCCGTGTGCAGACCCAATGCAGGCCTCCTTCTCTCTCCGGCGGTGCTGCAGTGCAGTAGATTCTGGCTTAGTGGCAGAATCTACTGCGCATGCACGGGTCTCTGGGAAAATGGCACCCGCAACGTTTTCCTGGGGACAGCAGTACTGCGCATGTGCAAGTCTTCGGGAAAATGGCCGGCGCCATTTTCCCAGTGATTTTTGCTGATCTGCAGTGCTGGCTTGGCGCTGCAGTGCAGCACTACGGATAGGTAAGTATAAGACTATATAGGTGCAGGGTGTGCAGTGTGGGCCCCCCTGGACCCAGGAGGCCGTGTGCAATACACACCCTGCACCTATTTTAGATACACCCCTGGTTAGGCTGCAGGGTGGAGGGTTAGGGTTAGGCTGCAGGGGGGGAGGGTTAGGGGTAGGCTGCAGGAGGGGAGGGTTAGGGGTAGGCTGCAGGGGGGGAGGGTTAGGGGTAGGCTGCAGGAGGGGAGGGTTAGGCTGCGAGAACCGTGGATTAGGGTTAGGGGAAGGGATAGAATACTTACCTGTATGCTTTGGAATTCCACCGTCGAGATTATGCTGCTCTGATGCGGTATTATGTCACAGTATATATAGTGTATACAGTGTATTGTATATATGGCTATGTATATTGTGAGAATAAAAAGAACATTTGAAATATTTTAAATGGTGCACTCAAGTCATTAATGCTGTAGATAGCTTCTCCCAACATTCCCATGATATTTTGCTGCAGCCTTGAAAAAACACTGCCATGCTGTCCTTCCATAACTAAATTATGCAGAGAAAAATATATGTCTATATATGTGTCTGAATGATGAATTACAGTAATAGGCAGGTCAAACGATGGGCTAATTTTGTGAGGGATCAGTGCATTGAAAAAATATACTGATCATCTGCAATGAGTGCTGACACAGCTCAACGGCTACCACTAAGACTGCTGCACTAGACTCGTAAAGATATATTGAATATGTGTGAAACTGCAGATGTCATGGGAATCTTGTGAAAAATCGGTTTCAGTACGCTTTCTAGAGCAATTGTACATTATTGTGTATAGGGATCGCCCACATGGGGATCCAGCATTCATTAGACAATTAGCTCATTTAAATAGATGATATTCTTGCTGATATTTTTTTCTCAAAATAATAGGCATTTATTTTATATAGGACCCGAATTGAATGAAAACCAATGTCTCATATTGTTACTTATAGACATCTTATCATGGAAGGTAACTGGGTACCATAACTTGGTGCTGACACCCAAAAGCAACTTTAATATTATCCTAACACCAGCATTCTTCTCTTTGAACAAACAGGCAGTTTTGAACCTTGCTATACTGGACATATATCTTGTGACACAGAAATATGTTGGATGATTTATATAGAGAAGAAAGGTTTAACAAGATCTGTGACATATAAAATAGTTGCAGTAGGATCACCCATGTAGGGACCTATAATAAACTCTGACTCACTAACACTAGAGTCAAATTTGCACCTGATACAGTATTTAGCAGGTAATGTAGTCGGTATCCCAGTGCACACAATGCTGATGGTTAGAACCCCGGCAACAGCATCCCAACAGCAATCACAATCCTGGCTCCAGAATCCCGACAGCTGTGATCCCGATGCTGATTATTAGGGTTAGGTTTAGGATTAGAGGTTAGGGTTAGGCACTAGGGGGAGGGTTAGGGATAGGCTGCAGGGGGAGGGTTAGGGTTAAGCTCTGGGAGGGGAGGGTTAGACTGTGGGAATAGTGGATTAGGGTTAGCGGAAGGGATAGAATACTTACCTGCATGCTTCGGGATTTCCACCGTAGAGATTACGCTGCCGGGGATTCTGACCGCCATTATTATCAGCGCCAGGATCACACATATATATATTCCATTTTTTATAAACATTATTGAAGTCTGCGATGCAGTAAAACCCTCCTAGAAAAAACCTGATAGCAAAAAACACAATATGAGAAAGGCACAATTTCCTGAACATAGAGGATTATTTAAAGGTGGACGCCGTGTGGAACAGTGCTGAGTCTTCAGTCGCAGCTGATCTGAGTGCATATGCTAATTACACAGGTGACATCTTTTATTAAATGACGTCCACTCTCTGCATCTCAGATCCGCTGCCTGCGTCCAAAGATGAAGCATCGGATCCACAGGAAAAACATTGGACAAACCATCAGACATCGATTCACCCACAGGTTACCCAGGATGTGCGGCAAAACTAGAATGATGCTGGCTTTGGCACGCCCAGAAAACAACATGCCCCTGATACTCCCCCGTTGTGCAACGTACCCCGTCGCTGCTTTGAAATGCCTACAGCTTGCCAATCAAGTTGCAACGAACAGGGCACTGCGACTGACACTGCAGCTGTATTGGGGCTCATGCTCACTAAGTCACTAGTGCACCTCAAATCATTGTCCATCTGCGTTGAAATCAGACCAGCGTTCACCTTTAAATCAGCATCATAATCATACATTGAATAATGAAGATACTTCGAATAGCTGATACATACAAATATTAATATCTAATAAAAAACATTTTGTTGACAGATAAAATGTCAACAGTAAGTATTTCAATAGTTAATATGTCCCCAGGAGAATGCCGATGTCATAAAGCCGACACGGTTACAATGTCAGTTAAAGCTTTTCAACCACGTCGGCATTATAATTTTGAATATGATTGTAAAGTATCACGGTTAAAATGCTTTAACTATCATTACAACTTTAGCAGCAATATGCCATCGGCATTTCCCAGTCGATATATTGACTGTCGACATAATGATATAATGTCTGTAAAATGCCATCATGCTGAACCAGTATAAGGTGTTTAATCTTTTAGCAATTGATACATTTGTTTCCAACAATTATTGTGAATGAACATCTACACTAATAAGGATTAATCACCCCCATACGATGATATTGGACACGTTTGTGTCTCATAATAGCAACTATAGCTGACATAAATAAAAATAATATTTTAATATTTCCTTCAAATATATTTCTGTGTAACATAACCGCAACTTAAGCTGAAACAGTGTTGGATATTTGAATAATACACAACAGCAGTTAGAAGATAATTCATACCCATTAAACATATTGTTTTTATGAAAGTATATTAATGACCTGGTTGCACCATTGACAAGCTCACCTTTTCTTTGAATCTTGTTGTATGAGTTATATAGTTAACACTTGACTAACATCTACATAGGACAATTTCTTACATAGTGGATTAATGGACGGGTTACATGAGAGGAGGTCTTCAGGAGAAATCCTATTTATGAAAATGAGGAATGAAACATGTTGGGATTACAGTAGTTGTTGGGATTACAGTAGTTGATGGACCTAATTCTCCTCTCACCATGTGATCTATTATTTAGGATTCAGATAAGCTCATTTTTACTTTGTTAATGTCTGGGAATAATAGTTTGTGTGTTGATTGTAGGTTAAATAAATTGTCATAAGCATATTACACAAAGTTACTGTATGATTAACCTTTCTTGGAGCAACTACAGCTAGTCTGTGGAAAGAAACCTAATATGGCAACAGATATGAGACTATGGGCTCTATTTATTAACATTATTTTTACTAAAATAAAGTGGAAAAAGGTGTTTTCACACCCTTTTCACATTATTTTAGTATCATCTATAGTTATTACAGGGCAATTTGAGTAGAATTCGTGAAATTCTACTCCAACCCCTAAGTATCACTTATTTTTAGTAAGCAGATCGCATTTCCCATAATTGTAATGGGAAATGTGATCCTACCAAAGTTACTAAAAAAAAATTGTTCAAAAATACCGGGGAAAGCCCTGTGATAACAGGGTCTTCCCCGGTTACCGGACTCCAGCTCTGCTCTAACAGACAGAGTAGAGACCGGTGCCGACCTCAGTGATCAGCTGTGTGGTCTAGAGAGACCACATGCTGATACACTGTAAAAAAAATGAAAAAAAAAATAGTATAAAAAAAACAACTTACCAGAGTCCAGGGACTGGTGATCAGTGCTCCTGTGATGTCCTCCCTCTGGTCAGCTGGTCTCCCATGCTGCAATGGGGCCCGGTCATCACCTGACCGAGTCCCAGGATGGGATGTCAGCTGACCGGAGCCACGGAGGACATCACCGAAGCACCGATCACTGCAGGTAAGTGTAATTAAGGGAGGGGGGCCGCGGGGGGGTCCGTGATCGTGAGAGGTGGGCCTTGTTGGTGGGGGAGGGGCTTAGCGACGGCCGGTCAGCGCATGTGCAGGGACTTGTCACGGTATTTTTTGCGAAAATACCGTGATAAGTTTGCGGAGGGGATTCGCCGGGACAGAGCTTTATCGCAATCTCTGTCCCTGCAAGGGATTTTTGGTAAATCCCTGTTATATTGCCTGAATTCGCAATGCGAATTCAGTCGTATGAATCTGGTACGCAGCTATTTGTGTGTGACTCTAAAGGCTAATAAATACTTTAAATGTGTGGTCACTGAATTTGCACAGATTGCATTGTGAGGTGTTTGGGGTGTTATCAGCTTTCATTCAGAGAGAATTATTTTATTTATACTAGTTTTAAAATCTAGATGTTTTAGATTTTATCCTGGTTTGAATATTATGGAGATCTGATGTAAGCATATGACATTGTCCACAGAATACACAGCTTGATACAGATAACCCTCATTTACTGTTCATCTGCTACGTGTGCTCTTTATAGTAAATCAGAGCATGGCTGTCAATATATCCTAATTTACTAAACTAGAGGGTGCAATTTTTCACCTTGTTTTATATTGTTAATCGGGTTTGAGAATATATTTTGAGAACTGAAGTGGTGCCAGCTACCAAAAAGTTTGAGTGAATTCTTTATAACACATTATTAAATGCCAGCCAGCAAAAACTCTCGTGAAAACTTTAGTTTTCTCAGAGAATGG
Source organism: Taudactylus pleione (assembly GCA_031769625.1). Classification (NCBI taxonomy): domain Eukaryota; kingdom Metazoa; phylum Chordata; class Amphibia; order Anura; family Myobatrachidae; genus Taudactylus; species Taudactylus pleione. The sequence goes on from JAUIMM010000099.1 coordinate 2,836,187, forward strand.
CTATGGCAGCTCTTTCTCCTGTTTATTAAAGACACTGGAGACTTATTGCTGGAGAAATAAGAAACCTAACAATTGAGTATATCACTGAAATGATCAATTCATCAAAGTGTGAAAAGCTCACAATGGCATAACTTGCCTTTAACATGGCATCCGGCATTACCAGAGATGCTCCACTGAATCCATCACGGGGCAAATGTCTGTATTTGTCGCGCATGCACAAATCATCAACAAATAATTGAATAATCATGGAGGCGCGGGAGGGAGGTGAGAGGGTGTTTGCTGGAGCTTGCTGTGATAGTAATTATAGATATTAATGATAGTTTTATCAGCACGGACGGCGTAATGGATAGCATTACTGCCTCACACCACTGAGGTCATGGGTTTGATTCCCGCAACAACCCTATATGTGTGGAGTTTGTATATTCTCCCTGTGCTTGTGTGGGTTTCCGGGTGCTCCGGTTTCCTCCCACACTCCAAAAATATACTGGTAGGTTAATTGGTTCCAAAAAAAATAAAAAATGAACCCTAGTGTGTATGTGTATGTGTGTGAGCATTTAGTAGGGAATATAGAGTGGTGTAAGCTCCACTGGGGCAGGGATCGATGTGAATCGCCAAATATTCTCTGTAAAGCGCTGCGGAATATGTGTGCGCTATATAAATAACTGGTAATAAATAATAGTTTCCATTAGCCACTAAAGATAAATATACCCCTTAGTTACATACGGATATTTATGGGTAAAGAAAATACACATTGCTGTTTCTTTTCACATATTAATTGAATATATAATGATCTCATACGTGCATAAATGTGTATATAAATGCAACCATACATCTTTAGGTAACATTATGTTAAATTATTTCCCACACTTTAATTAACTTGTAGAGATTTCCATTTGCGTTTTGCTCTTTTTTCCCTTCTCAGCAAGTTGTTGCTCCAACAGAGGCATACATACATATATTCATTAAGGAGAAAACACTATGCAAATATTAGCTCATTTTAATTGTATTTGTGAATTCTCTCATTTTTGACACAAGAAGACGGATTGCAGAAATTATGTCGTGTTTTAATGAATTTAAATGATCCGCTGATGATCATTACTTGTGCTGAATTTCAATTTAATGATATGTACATTAAGGTACAGTATATAAATCGTTCTTATTTTATCTCTCGGTAGTTGTCATCCTGCCTGTAAAAGACAGTGGGCCTGATTTATATGCGTTATGATGATAATTACGCAGTTGGCTGATGTTTTTGTACAGTGCATTCGTCTATGTTACACGACGCATGCATCGGGTACCTCTGCAATTTAGACGCAGAGTGAATTACAGCTATGGGTAGTTTGTAGGTGGTAATGGGTGGTAACGGAGGGGTGTTTAGAAAAACTCGGGCATGTCTCATCCATTTCATAGAAGTGTTGGATCTAGCGACATCTTCTCCATTGTTCATTCTGGGAAGCCATAGGGTTACTCAGAAGTCCGACGATCGACTGATCTGCGACCGATTCTGCAACTTTTTACGCAGATGCTTATATTTGCAAAGCCGCAGGTGAGCGTCTCAATGCATCTCCTGGCGGCTGTGACATCTGCATATTTTTGCATAACAGTTGCGTAAAAAGTTGCAGTCACGATGTGATTGGTGTATAGCTCTAAACCAGGTCCATTGTACTCTGCCTAGACAAAAAATTTGACAAACTTTAGTCATCGGGGCCAATATAGACTGTGAATAATATCGTAACTACATACAATTAGGAATGTGCAGGCTCGGATTAGTTCTGATTTTCCCGCCAAATTCAGATTTTTCCAGCCAAAAATCGGGTCTCAGAAAGAGGCAAAACGTCATCTTTCATGGACATACATTATCATTCCAGGACAAAAGTCCATTTGATAATCAAAACCAAAACCAAAGTATATAATATATATATATATATATATATATATATAAGCACTAAGTTTTTTTATGTCTTTTGCTGTTCTTGAAAGTGGAAATAGTCACTTTATGAGTTTAATTAATTGCAACCTTGTTTTGTGTGTTTGTTTTTGTGTCACCATTGTGTTGGTTACCATAGCAGGGGCTGGCTGGTATACAGTATTTTAGATCCGGTCAGAATGTTGACAGCCAGAATGTCAACAAGGACATAAGGTCGACAAGAAAATTTTTGACATTTACAAACATCAAAATGGTTAAAATGTCAACATGTTCATAACATCAACATTTAACAAGATGACACCAGAATGTCGACAGTACATTGTGTTATTTTTAGAGTTAGGTTTAGGGTTAGGGGTGGGGTTAGGTTTGCATTAGGTTTAAGGTTAGGGTTAGGTTTAGGGTTGGGTTTAGATTTAGAGTTAGGTTTAGGGTTAGGGGTGGGGTTAGGTTTGCATTAGGTTTAAGGTTAGGGTTAGGTTTAGGGTTGGGTTTAGATTTAGGGTTAGGTTTAAGTTTAAGATTAGGGTTAGGTTTAGGATTTTTTTTAAGGTTAGAGTTTTGATTGGGGTTGGGTTTAGCATTAGGCTTAAGGTTAGGGTAGGTGTTAGGTTTAGGGTTAGGTTTAAGGTTAGGTTCAGGGTTACAGTTGGGGTTAGGATAGCATTAGGTTTAAGGTTAGGGTAGTGGTTAGGTCTAAGGTTACATTTAAGGTTAGGTTTAGGGTTGGGTTTAGATTTAGGGTTAGGTTTAAATTTAAGGTTAGGTTTAGGGTTAGGATTAAGTATAAGGTTAGGGTTAGGCTAAAATATGAAAAAAGTGTATCTACATTCTGGTGTCAACATGTTAAATGGTGACATTATGAACATGTTGACATGTTAACCATGTTGAGATTTATGAATGTTGACATATTGTTTATCGACCTGCTATCCATATCAACATTCTGATTGTCGATATTCAGAACCTGTTGACATTCTGATGTCGACATTCTGAATGTTGACTCTTCTTAACACCCTGGGAGACTAATACATATGTTCCATAGAGTCCCTTATCAAGGTGTGAAAAGACTTTTTATTTGAGAAACCCTGTGTTTTCCCTGGTGATAGAAGTTGTTTTTGCCTAAACCTATATAATAATGTTTTTACAGCCAGTGATAACCCATATATTAAACTAAGAACAGAAGCATTAAAAAAACTATTGATTGAAATAAAGCTTTTTTAAGGCAGTATTTTTTATTATTATTATTTTTCTGGATTTATATTTATAAAAATGTTTGCAAACTAACAGGCACCTTTCCACTTACAGTAAACCTCTATTTTCAAATATCCCCGGCCTGGCTTAAGTTATTCAATCAGGCATCACATTGTCAAGACAGCGAAAGATTTTAAAACAGTGGTGTACAGTAAGTAGACAAAGCAGCATGTTGCTGGTGAAGTACAGATGTGTCCGCATACACCTATTCTCACCTCTCGCCAAATAGCACTGTTGGGTACACCACAGACTTCTCAACTTATTTACCTCACTAATGTATCAGAATGACAATGCATGTGTACCATGGGTGCAAGCATTTCATGTGTTTGTTGTGCGCAATTCAGAGACAGAGGACTGATACAAATGAGCCATGACATGCATTGTGCTACTCTTTATTGTGTTTAATCCATGACTTTATACTAATACCTTTAGATTCTTCTTGCAAATAAATTGCGTCTTAATTGCATTGTAGCTTCAGTACATATAAGGTTGCTTATAGCTTTCTAGAATGAATCCTACTGTAAGTGTCTAGAATGCTATAACTATAAGCAACCTTATATGTAGCTACAATGCAATTAAGACTCTAAATTCAGAAAAGGTACGAAAGCCTGTTAATTGCTATCCACGGAGGAGCGTCTAAGTTGGGCGAGATAATCTGCGCCACATGGCACAAAAAGGAGGTGTATGATGACACATCTGTACAGTGGCATACATCTTTATCAATGAAAAAATTATTAATAATACATTTTACATAGTTACATATATACTATTTATATACTACTGTTGACCCAATGACTCCAGGTAGGGAATGGAGGAGGTTAGCAATACTTAAAAGCAGGACATTGAATATGGTACCAGTCCCGAGACGGAGACCTGCCCATCGGCTCCCACGTCCCCTCTCTGCTCATTTCTCGCAAAGATCCATACGACATCTAATAGGATGGAGATACGTAAGAATCTGTCTTTGGCTTCTACGCATGCGCTATTTGCTAGAACTCGCTACTTGCATCCATAAAAAGAGATCAGTCCCTCTGTGTCCCATGTGAGACAGGGTCAGGGGTTTTACATTTCAGCCATGTACATTCGGATGCCTCTTATCCATAAATCAGCAAAAAGCAACATTTAATTTATTCATTGAATATAGTATACATAGGGCCTGATTCAGAGCCGCTCGCAAAAAGCGAGTGCTCGCTCTCAATCAGGGCGGGCACTTGTTTTTTAAGGTTTGCGGCCTCCTGGCCGCTCGCATAGCTGTGGGTGACCACCCACAGCTTATGCGAGCGGCCAGGTGATGGTTGCGATGGTCAAGACCATCGCGACCATCGGGCTTGCGACGAGACCCTTACTGTAGGGTCTCGTGGCCGCAAGCCCCAGTGGACTTTCTGCTCTAATAGAGCCAGAAGTCCACCTACTGACATCACGAGTGATGTCAGTAGGGCCGCCCACAGACGGCAGGCGTTCCTACAGGAACGCCTCCGTTTGCCCAGCCACCCCCCCTCCCCGCCTACAAAATGAGGCGAGCTGTCGATCAATATCGACAGCTGCCCCGTTTGTTGCGAACACCGGAGCGAGTGCTTTTTGCACTCACTCCGGGGCTCGCGCACGCGCAGTGCCGCGCGTGTGCACTGGCCCACCATCGACCCGCTTGTGAGCGGGTCTGAATCAGACCCATAGCTTTATACTTGTTCTCACAAATGTTATGAATGAGTTTGTTTTCCTTTTCAGCAACACAACAAACAGCTTTTAATAGCTGCATTAAGCCTGCTAATTTGCTACATTGCATACTTAATATCTTGTACTTCAAATGAATCTGGTTATGTTAGTGATGTACAAAGGAATTCATAGCATCAGCTGTACTGTGTGTGTTTTGCTTACAATACTTTCCATTGGTTATGACCTTTAATATTGAAATCTCCATCACTGCCAATGAACACAGTACAGCAGGTAAGCCGACGCATTGTAAAATAAGAGCAGGAATCAATTTTTAAAGAATGAAAAAGGTCTTTAGGGTACACAGATTATATTATTAAAACTTGCAGACCTGCTGCCGTGAAGAGGCCTGAAATCTGTTCCACTCTACTGGTTGCAAATGAGCATATCCTAGTATCCTGACAGTTCATAATTTGCACTTGAAGGCAATGACTGGTGTCTAATGGATGTGGTTTACTAAATAAGGATTGCTGAGTTTAAACTGTGTTTTATCCATATCTCCTATTGTATAGTCAGCCATCTGGCTGTACCTCAGTCTTTCCTACCTCAGATCAAAAGTAAAGTAGCATCGCCTATTGAAGTTTTTTTTTTTTGCAGTGATAAGTGATGCTTTTATCATAAATATTTATCATTAAAGTCATGTTGGGAATTCTCCAAAAAAAGGCTGTCTCAGCGAGAACTCTAAAGGGGCACGGCAATTTGTCCCCCTTGCAGCCCAATCTCACCCCGGACTCGCACATACTGTATTTTCTTGCTGCCCTATGGGGCTACTAACAGAAATCTGCGTCCGGCTGTACCGTAAGTGCGCCATGGGGAGACTCGCGGCTAATTGGATTGAGGCCTAACTTCTAGGTTAACTTTCAACACGCGGTTAGCAGTTGCGGAAAACATAGCTTCCAGATTCCTCCTGCATGACCCATCTGTGCACACCACAGCTGAATTTATTTACACTTTGCCACTCCAGAACAGAGGGCCTGATTCAGACCCGGTCGCAAGCACTGAGCGCTCGCAACCGGGTCGATGGTGGCCCACAGCGCATGCCTCCTGGCCGCTCGCATAGCTGTGGGTGATCACCCACAGCTTATGCGAGTGGCCAAAATGATGGTCGCGATGGTCAAGACCATCGGGCTTGCGACGAGACCCTGCAGTAGGGTCTTGCTGCCGCAAGCCCGGGATTGCTTTTGGCTCAATCAGAGCCGAAAGCACTCCCACTGACATCACTAGTGATGTCAGTTGGGCCGGCCCCAGACGGTAGACGTTCCCATGGGAACGCCTCCGTCTGGGCAGCAATGCCCCCGGCACGCACACCACAGGGGGCGTGCTGTCACTCGCCATTGACGGCACGCCCCCTTTGGTGCGAGACCCATAGTGACAGCTTGGCTGTCGCTATGCGGGTCTCACACATGCGCACGACGGAGCTACCTCCATCGTGCGTATGCGCACTAGGGCACCATCAACCCGCTTACGAGCGCTCAGCGCTCGCGAGTCGGTCTGATTCAGGCCCAGAGTCTCAATTCCTGTGCCCTTAGTTATCTTTCACAATTATATAATTAATTATCATTTTTAAGTAATTTATTACATTGATTGCATAGTATTTTCTTGTGGTGCAAACTCAACTGCATTTTTGGAGGTTTGCCATATTCCCCACATGTATCAAGCTCTGGAAAGTGAAAAAGAGAAACTTTCTAGAGCTTGTACCCGATAGGCATTGTTTATAGTATCCCTTTCAGACCCGTGCGGTTTGCACATGCTCGGGCCGACAGCTGCACATACACAGTAGGACATCTGGGTCATACAGTAAACCCAGAAGTCTTCACAATACAAAGGTCAGCTCTTATCAGAAAAACTGTCCTTTGCATTTACAGTATATTCACAATTATTCATGCATACGGCATTAATAAGTGGTGCTATGCATGCAACAATAAGGGTAGAGATGTACCGCGTGCAATATGTGATGCATGATACAGCCCACCCTTAGTGTTTTAGGCACTTTAACGCCCTTGGCAACTGCCTAGGCTCAATTAATGCTGGCTGTGCTGGCCCTGCATTAAGGGAAAGCTCTTCCATCAATAATATACCTATACAGAATAAAAAAAATTAAAGCATTTAAAAGAAAAAACATTTGGCTTATTCATTTGGAGATCTGCAACCTTCAACTCTGCCGCAATTTCTGTGATCAATTCCAAATTTCTATTCACACGAGGAAATCCCGGCTGTCGGGATACTGCTGGTCAGAATACCGACAGTGGCATCCCGACAGCCAGAAACCCGACACCCATAGAAAAAAATGGTAAGTGTTTTCCTAACCCCTACCCTATGCCTAACCCTCCCTTCCCGGTGCCTAACCCCATCCTTCCCACCTAGTGCCTAAACCTAACCTGCCCCTCCCTGCAACCTAAACCTAACACCCCTTCCCCGATGCCTAAACCTAACCTCCCACCCTAGTGCCTAAACCTAACCTCCCATTCCCGCACCCTAATCCTAACCCTCCCTCCCCGTTGCCTAACCCTAACCCACCCCCTAGTGCCTAACCCCGCACCTTTACCTCCCCCTAACGCCCCGATGCTTAACTTCGGGATGCCGATGGTCGGGATACTGGTGCCGGGATCCTGACCTGTCAGGATTTCGACGCGGTATTTAGACCGTTGCCATCCCGCATGCCAGGATGCCGACTACATCCCTGTGCATAGATCTCATGCTTCTCCACAGCCTTCTAAATCTTCCATTTTTTCTTTTACTTTCTATTGTGCTCAGTCTTTCTTACCTGTATGGTTTTGAAATTTGTACAGTGGTTTTACAACCTATATGTTGATTTATTTTTAGCTTCTCCCATTAAATCTCTGCCTCTGAGCAACTCCATCTGATTGTGTTACGTTATAGAATCATGTCACTAGGAGCAAGATTACAATGTAGGTACAGTATCCTGTGGAACAATCAGGAAATAAGAATTATATTTCATAACTTAAGTTTCTCATCTATAGTCAAAGACGAAAGGAGAAAGACATATACAGTAGTAAGAGCTTGCTGTATAGTAGACTGTAAAGCTAATCAAACATACTGCAAACCATGCAAGCAGTAAATAAATAGTAGAATATAATGTGTGTCAATGATAGATGTGTGTCAATGCTAAGATCTATTATAATAATAACAGCCATTATATTAATGGGTATAGAGAGCCCTTTTCGTGAGAACTTTTTGACCATACCGATTTCAAGGAGCTTTTTTTTACAATTTCATTTCTTTAAATAAAATTAAAATAACATTTTAAAATGTTGTTGAATTTGTCTTATTACAGCAAGATAACATGAAAATTCAGTTTTAATGATACCATTACTAATTTTTAGTTTTTTCCACCTGGCATAGAATTACCTCCCCCTCCCTTTACCAGACTTATGTATATGCCAATATATATACCAATCTATATAATTTTTAGCTTTTTTTTTATCTCCTAGGAAACGTGAATGGACTTACTTCTGTTTAATGTATCCATTTTTGGATATTTTTTCCTAACGAGATCTGATGTTTAATTTCCAGTTAAGTCTAATAAAATAAGGATGTCATCACCGGTGAAATCTAATCTGCTTCTGATCAGACCCAGCATCTCTTACTTATAAAGGGGGCAAAACAGTAATTATGCTGTCAGGATGTTGATGTCTAAGTTTTATATCCTCTATATGTAAAGCACAAAGTTTTAGTTTACGCTATGTAGCTGCCATCATTAATAATGCAGGGCTGAGGGTAAATCTGATGAGACTCAGAAAATGTATAAAAAAATTATAGCAAGTAGATGTAATCAAGGTTTGTGAAGATTAATAAGCAGAAGTGCTCGTGGCCCAGTGATAAGTAACGTCTAATAACTATATTTACCATTTTAAGACAGGAGGGGGTCCATGTGCAAATTTCTGTGTGCCCCCTGCCCCCTGAAAAAATGGTGTTGACATGTCTGATAACAAAGACCCTTGTATAGTGCCAGAGTCTTTGTTATCTTCACGTATTTCCAGTAATATGTTCAGAAATTTGGAGTCTTAGCCATATGTATAGTGAATCCTTCAGAAAATAACTGAAATAATTTTTGGGTAGCCGCCGGTAAGTGAATACAATGGGAGAGATGTATCAAGCCCCATGGAGAAAGAAATGTTGCCAACCAATCAGCTCCGATAAAATGACAGAAGCTGATTGGTTGGTACTCTATCTATCTCCACTTTATCTCTCTCCCAGCTTTGGTACTTCTCTGCCTATATCTCTCCTCTGTATCTATCTCCAAGACTTGGTACATCTCCCCCTATGAGTGCAGTGTGTGCTTTGTATGTGCATCATACCCTGCAGTCATTATACAGTATATTTGCCATTGCCAGATTGGAGGAATCAAAAGAAGTGGATAAAAATGGCAGAACCAATGTTTTGGGTTAAACAATTCTAGTCTTTAGTACATATACCCGAGAACGAGCTTCCCCGAATACATAATAGGCAGTTTATGAAAAGATACTTGTGGGCAAGACCCAGCAGTCCTAGGAGTAGAAGCTGTTTAGAAAAACAACCACAGATAGGTAGAGATAAGTTGTTTTGGGAGATATTAAGCTTTTTTTGAAGGCCACTGTGTCAGATTTTGTTTTTCTTTAATCACTTTTTTGCTCTGTCAGTGCTAGTATGTGCTCAATACTAGTAGAGATGTGCGCTGCCCCCCTTTGTTTTGGTTTCTGTTTTGGATCCGGATTCATCTTCGTGTTTTGGTTTTATTTTTGGATCTGTATATTTTCTTTTAAATAAATAAAAAAAACAGCTAAAATTATTTCATTTTGACCTTTTAGTATGCAATCCAAAACCCGAATTCGTTTTTTAAATCCGAGTTCTGAACCATGGGAAGATCTGAACCGAAACTTTTTTCGACTCTGTACCCCAAAGTGATTACAAACTCGGACTCGGTTCGACTCGGAACCCCTAAATTCAGTTGTTGTCGGATCTCTGAGAATTGGACCCGCACATCTCTACTGAATAGACTGATCCATAACAACAGAAGAACAGGTATGCACTGCAGCATTAACATTGCTCTTTCAGCTGCCACCACACCATGAGAATATGGAATAAGGTAAGTATTATAGAACTGTTACCTTTATAATTTTATTTGTGAAGAACTTTAATGGTGAGAAAATGGGCTTCTCTGATTGGCTATACTAGGTGAAGTCTCCGGAACGCTGAGAGTTAACAACCAACTATTGTTTTGCACAGAAGGGTGCTTGTCTGGCAGAGCAGTGTAGCCTTAGGAAATCCTTGGAGACATGTGGGGGCTGGATTACTGTTCAAGTACACAGTAGCACAAAGGTAATAAGCAGCACATCCACTTGTTATTCTACAGTTAGGGGAATTGGAAAACTTGTCTCATACTAAAGTTATTATTTATTATAGTATATTTTCAATTGTTTGTATTACTTGGTCTAAATACTAAATGGTTTAGTTTATTTTTGCTATGTGATACTGATAATTATTATTTTGCTTCTTTTTATCAATGTTGCCAAAATACTATTCTTATTTTTTATTTATTTTTTATGGCAAGTCAATGGCTTAACATTTTGTTCTCTCTTAAAGGAGCTAATTTATTATCCCTTAATTTCTACAAAAGTAGGTGAAAATTTTCACCTACTTTTGTAGAAATTAAGTATCGGGGCCATTCATTCTAATGGTAATGCAGGAGATATCATGGATACTGTATCTCCTGCTTACCTTTCAGTCTCGATCAGGTCCACTGTCCCCATACACTAGTGATCTTTGGATCAGCTATCTCCGAACCAGAGCAATGTTGAATTGTCCTGGTGTTTTAGTATCCGCCACGCTTACTCGCAGCAAGCTCCATACTTAGGGCTCGATCCAATTAGGTGCGATGTGCCGTTGCAACAGAGTTAAAACGCCGGCAACGGCCCGGCACATCGCACCCTTCGCAGCCCGACTCGCCACTGGGTTCGCCTGAATGTGCTCACTGTGCTATGGGGCAGCGAGTACTTTCAGGCGAATCCGGGCAGCCGTCAAGCATGGCCACTGTCGCGATGACTCGCACACGCGAGTACATCGCACCTAATTGGATCAAGCCCATAATGTTAAAAATACTTATGCAGTTGCCAACATTTGTTTACACATGTAGATTTTTTTCTGATTATATGTACAGTATATGCCGAATGCTACTGGTTAAATATAAATGTTTGCCTTTTCTACAGGTTATTTTCTAAACTCCTGGCATTGAATTTTATATAAATATTACTTTTAATGTAAACCAATGACATCACAAATAATATAGTATAATTAATATAGTATAAGTATATACAACAGTGATGTGCTGTGAGGTAAATGGCTGGGGAGGCACTGGCTAGTATTAGAGCCAGATATACAGATATATATATATGAACCCGAGGGTTCATGTGGGCATTATACAAAGATGCAGCAGCATATAGGACCTCATTCAGAGTCGGTCGTAAGCGGCCGCTCGGTCGTACGCCTAACGACTGCAAAACTGAAAAAGGAAGCGATCGCACGGCCGGTCGGTTGTAACCAAAGTGACGCCCATACGTGAACAATGCACCTCCTCTAGCTAACGAGTGATAGCAGCTAGCGATCAAGTCAATCGTTATCAGTCATTGTCAGTAGCAGTATGTTAATTTTCTTCTGATTGTTGCTGCCGCTTGTGTTGTGTGCAAATTACTCCAAAAATTACCAAAAAAACGCATAGAATAAGCCATTCCCCTGAAATTTGTTTATTCTTACTATTCGCTAATGCAAACGCAGCTGAATCAATTACATTATTATTATTATTATCCTTTATTTATATGGTGCCACAAGTGTTCCGCTGCGCCTTACATAGTACATAGAACTAATAGGTAAACAAGAAACAAGTAACTTACAGAACATTACAGTGCAGGACAAGGACACGACTTATATACATTGCTGAAATAGCGATTAAAACACTCACAATAAGCTGCCGGGAGTTGGCAGTCACGTGTTAGGTGCCCTAATGGGGAGAAGAGAGTAGAAGAAAATGTAAAGAGAAGAACATGAGGGAAGAGGTCCCTGCTCATGAGATCTTACATTCTAAGTGGAGGGGCAGACAGACAGGCGTGACACAGAAGGGGAAGGTAGGAAGGAAAGAGCATGAGGTGGGTTAGGATGAGTGCTGAAAGGCCTTGATGAAGTAATGGGTCTTGAGAACCCATTTGAAGATTTGTATAGAGGTGGAGAGTCTGATAGGGAGGGGGAGAGCATTCCAAAGGTAGGGAGCAGCATGGGCAAAATCTCGGATGCGGGAGTGGGAGGAAGTAATCAGTTGGCAAGAGAGGCGGCATGCATTAGTTGAGCGAAGTGGGCGGGTGGGAGTGTGAAGGGAGAGAAGGTCAGAAATGTATGCGGGAGAGGATTTGGTGAGGGCTTTGTAGGCGAATGTAAGAACCTTGAATTGGCATCTGAAGGGGAAGGGGAGCCAGTGTAGGGCTTGAAGGAGAGGGGAAGCAGATGTAGAACATCTGGAGAGGAAGATGAGCCGAGCAGCAGCATTGAGAACCGATTGTAGTAGAGAGAGGGGAGAGACTGGGAGGCCAGCTAGGAGAAGGTTACAGTAGTCCAATCTGGATATGACTAGTGAGTGGATGAGGGTTTTAGTGGCATCCTGGGTGAGGAAGGGTCTAATCCTGGAGATATTTTTTTAGGTGAAAATAGCAGGACTGCGAGAGGTGCTGAATGTGTGGTTTAAAGGAGAAAGAGGAGTCTATAATAACTCCAAGACAGTGCACTTTAGGGCTTGAGGAGATAGTTGTGCCATCAATAGATAATGAAATTGTGGAAAGTGATGTTGTGGAAGAGGGTGGGAAGATGATCAGCTCAGTCTTAGACATGTTAAGTTTAAGAAAGCATGAAGAGACAGCAGAGAGACAGTTGGAGATACGGGTAAGGAGCGAGGGGAGAGCTCATGGGTGGAAAGGTAAATTTGAGTATCATCTGCATAAAGATGATATTGGAGGTCAAAGGAGTTAATGAGTTTACCTAAAAGGATGTATATAGGGAGAAAAGGAGAGGTCCAAGAACAGAACCTTGGGGAACTCCTACTGTTAGTGGAAGTGAAGGGGAAGAGGAGTCATGAGAGGACACAGCAAAGGAACGATCAGAGAGGTAGGAGGAAAGCCAGGACAGGGCAGTGCCACATAAACTGAGAGAGTAAAGGATTTGCAGGATGAGAGGGTGGTCTACAGTGTCAAATGCAGCAGAGAGGTCAAGGAGAATGAGCAGAGAGTAGTGGCCCTTGGATTTGGCAGCAAGGAGGTCATTGCTGACTTTCGTGAGGGCAGTTTCAGTAGAGTGGAGAGATCGGAAGCCAGATTGAAATGAGTCAAGGAGGAAGTGGGAGGAAAGAAAGGTGGTAAGGCAGTTGTAGACAATACGCTCAAGGAGTTTGGAAGCAAAAGGGAGTAGAGAGATGGGTCGATAGTTGGAAAGTATGTTAGGATCAAGGGTAGGTTTTTTAAGAATGGGGGAGACAAGAGCATGTTTGAATGCAGAAGGGACAGTGCCAGATGATAGGGAGAGATTAAGGAGGTGATCCAGATGGGAACAGGCAGAAGGAGACAGGTGGGATAGGAGACGGGAAGGGATAGGGTCAAGAGGGGAGATGGAAGGAGGGGAGGACTGGATGAGGGCCATGACTTCCTCTCCAGAAGCAGGGGAGAAGGATGTCAGAGTTGGTGAGACAGAAGGGGAGGGGTGGTAAGGGCAAGGAGGGGGAGGAGTGCTGAGGGTCTGATGGGATATGATGTCCTCACGTATGGAGTCAATTTTAGATGTAAAGTAGGTGGCAAACTCGAGGGCAGAGAGCGAGGAGGGAATGCGAGGAGGGGAAGGGCAGAGTAGGAAGTTGAAAGTGGCAAAGAGACGCCGGGGGTTTGAGAACTAGGAGGATATGATGTTCTTGAAAAATGTTTGTTTGGAGAGAGACAGGGCAGCACTGTAGGAAGAGAGAATACATTTGAAATGGAGGAGTCAGCCTTAGAGCATGACTTTCTCCACTGATGCTCTGCAATTCTTGAACACTTTTGTAGGTATCTGGTGCATTTGGAATGCCAGGGGTGTGGTGTGGTGTGGTGTGGATCTGCGAGGGTGAGTGGTTATTGCTGGAGCAACAGAATCAAGAGCAGAAGTAAGGGAGGAATGTACAGGGAAGTAGCTTGTTCAGGACAGGAGAGAGAAATGATAGGGGAGAGAAGAGAGTCCAGCAGGGAGGAAAAAGCAACAGTGTCAATAGCCTCAATATTACGCTTAGTAATGGTAGCCTTAGGAGTTAGAGGAGGGGAAGGAGAGAGGGATAGGTTAAAAGAGAGAAGGTGATGGTCAGAGAGGGGGAATGGGCAATTGGAGTAATCAGAAATATCACAACAGTGAGTAAAGACCAGGTCAAGTGAGTGCCCACTCACATGGGAGGGTGATGAGGTCCATTGGGCAAGACCAAATGAAGAGGTGAGGGTAAGGAGTTTAGCTGCAGAGGATTCAGTGGAAATGTCAATAGGAATATTAAGATCACCTAGGATAATGGAGGGAAGAGTGAGGGAGCCAGGAAGCGAAGTTGTCAAGGAATTTGGAGGGATAGCCGTGGGGACAGTAAATGACAGCTACTCTGAGGTTTACTGGTTGGAAGAGGCGTATAGAATGAACCTCAAATGTGGGGAATGTAAGGGATGGTTCAGAGGGTATTAGCTGGTAGGAATAACTGGTGGACAGAAGAATCCCAACTCCGCCACCATGGCGACCCCCAGGCCGGGTGGTGTGGGAGAGGGCAAGGCCTTCAGAGGATAGAGCAGCAGGAGAAGTGGTGTCAGAGGGTGAGATCCAAGTTTCAGTGATGGCTAGGAGATTCAGAGAGTTGGAGATAAAAAGGTCATTGGTTGGGACCAGTTTATTACAGACTGACCTTGCATTCCAGAGGGCACAGGATAGAGAGATAGCATTTGTGGGGGAGATGTGAATAAGATTATCCGGGTTGCTGTAACGCAGAGGTAAGATTAATTTGGGGGACCGATATGAATAGAGTTTAGTGATGGTGCGGGCAACTGAGCTAGAAAGGGAACCTATAGGAGGTGGGCAGGGAGGGAGATGTGGATGACAGTGGGGTGAAGTGACAGGGAGAGGAGTGTAAGAGGAGGGTTTGGTGGTAGGGTAGTAGGACAGAGGGGGGGTAGAACAGGAAGAAAGTGGAGTAATGGGTGAGGAGTGAAGAGTAGGCAGACAGAGGAGGGGGGAGAAGGGGAGGAGGAGGTGGAAGAGATAAGGGGGAAAGGATAAACGTGGAAGCAGGGGGCAGAATAGAGGATTAGGTAGAGACTGAGTGATGGAGGGAGTTGACGAAAACCTTGTCATGGTGTTTATAAGTAAACAAGAGGAATGAAATTTGGAAATGTAAATGAGATATGAGTGCAAGAGATTTGTAGGAATGCAAGTGAAAAAACAGTGATGTATCAAAAAACAGTGTATCAATATGTATGCAGATTAACAAGATTGTTATAAGGAGGATTAAAAGTGGGGTTCTAATGTGTGCAGAATTTGAAAAATAATGCAGATTTTAAGCAGATAGAGGATGTGAGGCTAGGCAAGAGAGCTGAGATAAAGGACAGTGGGCCTGATTCAGAGCCGCTCGTAAACGGCCACTCATTCGCTCTGAGCGATGTTTGCACAACTGCGCATGCATATGGGTCGTAATGCGCATGCGCCATCCAGTCATTGCGGTCGGAAATCGAGCGCTCGCAAAACAGCGAGTGCCTACTAATTTGAGTGACAGGATGAGGCGTTTGTGGGTGGTAACAGGGGAAGGTGCTTGAAAATGGGGAGTGGTGATCCGAACGCAGGCATGCCAAACGGTCAAAACGGGCATTTTAAGGGTGTGCATAATTAACAAAGCAGCGTCATCGACCACGTCACTTGGTTGTTTCTTAGCCTGAACTGTTCGCATGATTACGGTAGGAAAATCCAACCACAAGCACTGCGAGCAGTTTAGTTGCCTTTCGATTAGGGGTGTGCACCGGCCACTTTTCGTGTTTTGTGTTTTGGTTTTGGATCTGGATCTTTCTTCGTGTTTTGGATCTGGATTGGTTTTGCCAAAACCACCCTTCCGTGTTTTGGGTTCTGGGTTTTGTGTTTTGGATCTGTATTTTTTTGAAAAAAAGCATAAAAACAGCTAAAATCACAGAATTTGTAGGTTTTTCTGCTCCTATGCTATTATTAACCTCAATAACCTTAATTTCCACTCATTTCCAGTCTATTCTGAACACCTCACACCTCACAATAGTGTTTTTATGTCCAAAAGGTTGCACCGAGGTAGCTGGATGACTATGCTAAGCGACACGAGTGGGCGGCACAAACACGTGACCCATCTAGGAGTGACACTGCAGTGGCAGACAGGATGGCAGTTAGAAAAACTAGGCCCCAAACTGTACATAATGCAAAGAAAAAAAGAGGTGCAAGATGGAATTGTCCTTGGGCCCTCCCACCCACCCTTATGTTGTATAAACAGGACATGCACACTTTAACAAATCAATCATTTCAGCGCCAGGGTCTGCCACACAACTGTGGCTGAAATGATTGGTTCGTTTGGGCCCCCACAAAACAAGCTGGCAATTAATGTGTCCCTGCACAAACTGGCTCTACGGAGGCAAGATGTCATCCTCATCCTCCTCATCCACCGATTCCTCACCCTCTTCAGTGTGTACATCCTCATCCTCACAAAGTATTAACTCGTCCCCACTTGAATCCACCACCACAGGTCCCTCTGTACGTTCTGGAGGCTGGTCTCCCTGGAAGAGCTGATAATTCATTTTGATGAACATCATCTTCTCCACATTCTGTGGAAGCAACCTCCTACGCCTTTCGCTGACAAGGTTCCCGGCTGCACTAAACACTCTTTCGGAGTACACACTGGAGGGGGGGCAACTCAGGTAAAATAGAGCCAGTTTGTACAGGGGCCTCCAAATTGCCTCTTTTTCCTGCCAGTACAGGTATGGACTGTCTGACATGCCTACTTGGATGCTGTCACCGATGTAATCCTCCACCATTCTGTCAATGGTGACAGTATCATATGCAGTGACAGTAGACATGTCAGAAATTGTTGCCAGGTCCTTCAGTCCGGACCAGATGTCCAAACTTGGTCCTGCCTGCCCTGCATCACCGCCAGCGGGTTGCTTAGGATACCTAAGTTTTTTCCTGGCAGCCCCAGTTGCGGGAGAAAATGAAGAAGGAGCCGTTGACGTGTCACGTTCCGCTTCAGCTGACAGTGTGTTCACCAGCAGGTCTTTGCACCTCTGCAGGCTTGTGTTGGCCGGAAAGAGAGACACCACATAGGCTTTAAACCTAGGATCGAGCACGGTGGCCAAAATGTAGTGGTCTGATTTCAACAGATTGACCACCCTGGAATCCTGGCAAAGCGAATGAAGGGCTTCATCCACAAGTCCCACATGCCGAGCGGAATCGCTCCGTCTTAGCTCCTCCTTCACTTTCTCCAGCTGCTTCTGCAAAAGCCTGATGAGGGGAATGACCTGACTCAAGCTGGCAGTGTCTGAACTGACTTCACGTGTGGCAAGTTCGAAGGGCTGAAGAACCTTGCACAACACGGAAATCATTCTCCACTGCGCTTGAGTCAGGTGCATACCCCCTCCTTTGCCTATGTCATAGGTGGATGTATAGGCTTGTATGGCCTTTTGCTGCTCCTCCATCCTCTGAAGCATATAGAGGGTTGAGTTCCACCGCGTCACAACCTCTTGCTTCAGGTGATGGCGGGGCAGGTTCAAGAGTGTTTGCTGGCGCTCCAGTCTTCGGCACGCAGTCGCTGAATGGCGAAAGTGGCCAGAAATTTTTCGGGCCACCCAAAGCGTCTCCTGCACGCCCCTGTCGCTTTTCAGAAAATTCTGCACCACCAAGTTTATTGTGTGAGCAAAACATGGGACGTGCTGGAATTTGCCCAGATGTAATGCCCGCACAATATTGGTGGCGTTGTCAGATATCACAAATCCCCAGGAGAGTCTAAGTGGGGTAAGCCACTGGGCGATGATTTCCCTCAGTTTCTCTAAGAGGTTGTCGGCGGTGTGCCTCTTACTGAAACCGGTGATACACAGCGTAGCCTGCCTTGTAACGAGCTGGCGTTTCTGAGATGCTGCTACTGGTGACGCTGCTGCTGTTGCTGCGTAAGGTGATACATCTACCCAGTGGGCTGTCACAGTCATATAGTCCTTAGTCTGCCCTGTTCCACTTGTCCACATGTCCGTGGTTAAGTGGACATTGTGTACAACGGCATTTTTCAGGACACTGAGGACACTTTTTCTGACGTTTCTGTACAGTCTCGGTATCGCCTGCCTAGTGAAGTGGAATCTAGACGGGATTTGGAACCGGGGACACACTACCTCCATCAATTGTCTAAATCCCACTGCACTAATGGCGGATACCGGACGCACGTCTAACACCAACATAGCAGTCAAGGCCTCAGTTATACGTTTTGCTTCAGGATGACTGCTGTCGTACTTCATCCTCCTCGCTAAGGACTGTTGGAGGGTCAATTGTTTAGTAAAAGTAGTGGTGTTCCTACTTCCTCTCTGGGATGATGAACGACTCCCAGCAGCAGCAGCAACAGCAGCAGCGGCAGCAGTAGGCGTAGCAATGCAGGATCCTCCGGAGGAATCCCGGATAGGAGAGTCAGTCATGCCAGTGATATGGCCTGCAGGACTACTTCCGATCCTGACTAAGGAGGAAATTGACGAGGAGGGAGTTGACGGTGTGGTTTGCAGGCGCTTGGATACAACAGGACAACGGGATTTAGGTGTCCCTGGACTGCTTACGGTCTGAGCCAAAGTTTCTGAACTTGACAGTAACTTTTTATGAACGCGCTGCAGGTGCCGTATAAGGGAGGATGTTCCTAGGTGGTTGACGTCCCTACCCCTACTTATTTCACCTTTACATATGGTACATATGGCAAGACAGTTGTTGTCCGGATTTGGATAGAAATATTGCCAGACCAAAGAGGTGGAATGTTTGGTCTTCTGCCCAGGCATGACCGTGATGGGCTTTTTCATCCCACGGACAACAACTGTCTCCCCCGGAGCCTGATTTAAACAAACCACATCACCATCAGAATCCTCCTCGCCAACTTCCTCCTCAGCGCCAGCTACACCAGTATCCTCATCCTGTTGTACTTCAACAGTGACATCTTCAATTTGCATATCAGCAAGTGGACTGTGGGTGCTCCTTTCAGCACTTGCAGGGGGCGTGCAAATGGTGGAAAGAGCCACCTCTTCCCGTCCAGTGCTGGGAAGGTCAGGCATCGCAACCACCACCACACTTGGACTCTCCTTGGGGATTTGTGATATCTTCTTAGAAAGCACAGTTCTTCGCTGTGCTTTTGCCAGCTTAACTCTTTTGATTTTTTTAGTGGGAGGAGTGCTTCCATCGTCATGTGAAGCTGAACCACTAGTCATGAACATACTAGGGATCGACCTTAGCCGTTCCTTGCCACTCCGTGTCGTAAATGGCATATTGGCAAGTTTACGTTTCTCTTCAGCTGATTTAAATGTCTTTTTCAAGGTCATTTTCCTGAACTTTGCCATTTGGGATTGTATGTGCCCTCTACTATGACATTGGGCATCGGCCTTGGCAGACGACGTTGATGGCATGTTATCGTCTATGTCATGACTAGTGGCAGCAGCTTCAGCACTAGGAGGAAGTGGTTCTTGATCTTTCTCTATTTTATTTTTATCGGAGAAAGTTTGGTCCTCCATTTATATCGATTTGATATATACGTGCGGCTAAACACAGAAAATAATTTTTTTTTTGGTTTGGACTGGAGTGTACTTTCGGGGGTTACAGCACCCTTAACGATCAAGCCAGCCGGCCCTTTACTTATGACACAGGCGCACGCTTGGCACTACTTTGTTGATGCACGTGCGGCTACTGCGCACACAATTCACAAACACAGAAAATAATTTTTTTTTGGTTTGGACTGGAGTGTACTTTCGGGGGTTACAGCACCCTTTAACGGTCAAGCCAGCCGGCCCTTTACTTATGACACAGGCGCACGCTTGGCACTACTTTGTTGATGCACGTGCGGCTACTGCGCACACAATTCACAAACACAGAAAATATATTATTTTTTTAGCACTTGGGGGGAGCACCCCTGATGGACAGAGCACCCCCTGGACAACACTACAGCACCCCTTTAGGACTGGGACACTGCACAGGACTTTGGAGTGGACACAGCCCCTATGGAGAACTGACTGCACAACACAGTCCAGCCAGCCCCTATGGACTTTGAAGTAGTGGACACAGCCCCTATTAACAACAGCAGCACAGCACAACACAGCCAGCCCCTATGGACTTTGAAGTAGTGGACAACAGCAGCACTACACTACACTACACTACACAGCACTAACTCCCACCCTCCCTCTTCACTGTCCACAGCCGAGTGAGAAAATGGCGCCGACGCGGGTACCTTATATAGGATCCAAAACCCGCGAGACTCGGAAGGCGGGATGATGACGTTTTGCCTCGATTTCAGATCCGAGTCAGGCGGGAAAAGTCGAGCCTGACTCGGATCGGACTCGGATCGGGGGGGCTCGGGGGGGTTTGGATTTCAGAAATCCGAACCCGCTCACCCCTACTTTCGATGTACTCGATTAATCTAATAAATAGCGGAGATGACGTAGGATGCAAACGGCCAAGGGGAGTCTTTACAAAATAGCGAGCGCATGTTTTGTTCGCTCGCTCAGACATAGAGTGGCGTCAACAGACCGCAAAGAGCGAGCGCTCAATTTAAATAGCCGGCCCCTTTTTCTGAATGAGCGAGCGCAAATAGCGTCCAGCTCTGAATCAGGCCCAGTGTTTCAAAGTAGATAGATGTAAACTGACATGGGAAAAAGTACGATAAGCATTGAATTGTAAGCGAGAATCAGAAGGCCAGAATTATTAATAGCAATAGAAGTGTTCTTGCCGTGATTGTACAGGGAGTCCAGTTGTAGTCTGAGTCTTTAGATTGTTGAGGTTTGTTGCTTGATGGACCTTTTCTCCTTCTGTTTCTCCTTGGTTTAACGCAGGTCTAACGCTAGTTTTGCACTTAAAAACACTGCACTTAGAAAAAAGCTGCACCCAGCCAAGGCTTTACCAGCCAAACTACTGACACTTATACAGGAAAGCAGGCAAGTGTGGACACTAATTAATGAAAACCCCCAATTGACCAGCCAGAGAAAGCTAGCAATAAAAATGGCTTAATTCAACAATGAACACATACCATACATCTAAGGCTACAAATAAATCAAGCATTCACTTCAGTCAATAGACTGAGAGAATCCTTAAAACAATTTAACTATTACAAATCATAAGGCATTAGAAACAATAGCATAAGGATTCATTAAAGAATAAGCTAGTTACCTATGATTATAATTAATAAAGGAGGCACAGGAGGTGAAATACTTTGCAGTCACAGTCAACTTCAGTTACCTGTAGATAGGGAGAGAGGCCAATTAGCAGTGTTATTAGCTACAACAAACGATTATTAGCTGCTTGCATTGTGTGGCTCAATATAGAAACATCACTCCGAACATCAGTAACATTCAATAGTATCGATTGTACTCTGGGGCTTGAGAGAGCACTTACCCAACCTTAAGCTGTATGATCAGCCAGGCCTCGTACCTGCTCGCAGAGTGATGTTTTACTACTTCTGGCCTTCCATGTCGGTCGTAGAAGGTAAATTATGTACGCTCCTAAAACGCCCTAAAAACGGTGAGGAACGCCTGCGTTTTCAGACCATAACCCCCTTCACCACCCACACACAGCCTTTCATGTCACTCAACTCCCGGAAGTCACTTCCTGCTCGTAAGCCATACGATCGACAGCATTTTGGACCGCAAGGTCTCGTACGCACATGCGCACAACTAACCGTACGCATGCGTGGTTTGGAAACATCGGATGTGTACGACCAAGCGGCCGCTTAGGACCTACTCTGAGTGAGGTCCATAGTGCTGGAAATTTGGTGTGCTTTGATCAGAGATGTGCGGAAAAGGTAGACAGGGGAGGCAGTGCCTCACCTGCCATAGACTTTTTACTCCAGAGTTTTGACTATAAAAATTATTAGAATAATACAAAGATATTTATAAAATTTTCTTTACATTTTTCTTATAACTTCAATTGTCAAACTCTGTGACGTATACTTAAGTATGACAGGTGATGCACTGCCTCACCTCACCGCACATAAATGATATACAAGATGTTTGTCCACTCCCTAATTGATAGTAACTTTACTTATTAAAATTAAGATTGACAAAAGAATACTTTATTATATTATATTAGATGGCATTGGGAAATCTTTGGTGAGCAGGAAATATTGTTTTCACCATGTTATGTTATAAGTATTAGCCTATAATCAATATAATGAAACACCAGTTTTTAGCAACTGATCAGTATCCTTTGGGTGATAAAATAATAAACAGCATGTTTTCACCTCTCTCGCTTTCTTATATGCCCTCTCAAGTTCTCATATAATAGTCATATCAATTGTTCAATATTAAGTTTTTCATCCATTAAGATTTAGCAATATTATATTATTGGTGCATTTTTAGGCTATTCTTTGGTTCTCTTTCCTACATTCTAAATGTTTAAGCTGTGTACGCACTAAACGATGTGTACCCAATGTGATATCGTGAGCGATGAGGGTCATGCCTACACACTTGCCAATGCCGGCAGTGACGGAACAACTGCGGGGGTCATGCCTCCACTGATGATATTACCCATTAGACCATGCAGGTCTGACGGGCAATATCGCTGACTACGGGAGCACCCATTATGGGTACACACTGGCCGATGTGCCCGATATGTCATCCGATCCATCGGATCGGATGACATATCTTCTAGTGTGTACCCGGCATTGCACTCTCTAACAGAAAAAAATTGTTGTCGGCGCTTATCGCCAGCACTGCAAACCTGTGTATATATAACATATAAAAGCATAAGGGATTTATTGATACTATATTTTGATCCACACATATAAGCTTGCAGTCTAATGGTGGGTACACATTAGACAATATGTTGCCCGATCCGTCAGATCAGGCCGACATATTATCCACATCGGCAAATGTGTACCCACTATGGACGGCCCTGCACGCTCCCGCAGGTCGTCCTTCGGGGTCGTTCAGTCACCCTGCTTGTAGGGCCGACAGAATGACTCAGGCAAGTGAATGGAACCGGTGCCCGACATGTCGTGCGGTCGGTCACCGGATTGTGCAATGTGTACCAGCCGTCCGATAGGTCGGCAATTCAGGTGTGGCATCGCTGTGTACACACATCGGTAAGTGTGTGACCAGCTTACTGTTACATTCTCTGCCTCATCTAGTAACTAATCACACCAATAATGTTCAATATATTTGCTGATCTTTTGGTGTATTTGTGCACCATGTATGCTTCTATATGGTCTTCCACCCACTCGGGAGACAAAATGACAGCCATCGCAAGGGAATTATATACTGTATGTAAATAAATCTGTCCTGTAGAGTCAAATGCTTGTAAGAATCCAATGCTGCGTGAAAATTATGTTTTAATTCTGAGTCAAGCTCAATTCAGATAATATAAAATTTAAATCCATTGGATTAACCAGAATTTATACTGCTCATCTCAAATGAAATGAGAGTGGTTATTTGCTAAAGGCTTTATCCTAGCCAGCAAAAATAATAAAAAAACCCTCAGTTTTCTGTTGATACTGATTAGTACAAGATACTACACGCTCTGTTTTATTGTGTTTTTTTTTTTACACGCAGCAACACTGCTGTGATGCTACATCTTATTATACACTTGTAATGAGTGATTAGTGATTCCGTAGTGGTTTGAAGATCATAGCAAACGGTGATTTTCTGCATTTGTTAAGCAATTTAACATCACATGCATAGAAATCTAAATTGCACATCTATACAAATGTAAATGTATTTGTACTGTAAAATCATACTGTATCTATGCTTTATATCTGCTTCCAGTGGTGAGAATGATAGTATAGAAAGGCACAAGGCATGCATCTACTATGAAAGTACCTGCACAGGGTCCCTTTGAGGAACAAGAGGAGGAGGGGGTTCAGTTGAGATGGGTATAGTTGTGGTTAACATCATCAGACCGTTTTGATATTGATACAGTGACTTTTATTTTGCGTTACTTAGCCTTCTGAGTTTCCTTGTCATTCTATTAGTATGTAAGCTCACACTGGCAGGGCCCTCCTTCCTTACGTACCTTCCCAGGACTATCCTTGCTTCCAGTGCTCCTGGTTTCTAGTCTCCTAGTCCCCTTCATTGACTCTGACTCTGTGTTCTTGCCCTTCATTCACTACAGTCTCAGTGAGTGTTGATCTGCCTTCTACTCCCTGTGACTTACCACCCCAGCCTCCTGTCCATGTCCGATCTAGTTTGTCAGTGTTGTTCCAATGATATGTCAGTTTACATATACTGTGTCTTTACTTTACTATTTCACTATCACTTGTATATTCCAAGTACAGTGTTGTAGAAGCTATGTGGCACCTTAAAAATAAAAGTTAATAATTATGCTGTAGCTGTTAATAACTGTAATACAACAATGGTATCTGACAAAATGCCAGCAGCAATGATAGATTTAAAGTTCTTGGCTGATAGTTTTGCTGTCTTATAATTGCCACATGCACTTTCCACATCAGCAGCTATAATTGATATTCCACTGCATTATGTATCATGTTCCCCTCATGGCTTTTGTGTTGATCATTTTCATGTTGACATTTGACCATGTCAACATTTTAGTGTGACGACCTTTTGTCCCTGTCGACCTATTTACTGTCTAATATCTATTGTCTATCTAGACATTGTCTACCTTTTTTACTGTAGATCTTTATACCGGATTCCTCCCTCATAACTATCAGGGACATCTTTACATTCTGCTTCATGTCTTTATATGTCATTTATTTGTGCCATGACCACTTCAATGTACAGTACTGCATTATAAATAAAATAATAATAATAATAATAATAATAATAATAATGATAATATTTATGATTATTATTATTATTATTATTATTATTATTATTATTATTATTATTATCTGATATAAAAAAAGATTTCAGATATTGAAATTTTGCTACACTTATTATTAATATTTTCTCTTATTTATAAAGTCCCCATATGTGTAGCATTGTACATTGATGGGATCATAATACAATTTGACATGAAGAGTAATGGAAGGCTGCTGCCTAGAGGCTTTAGCGAATGACCCCCTTTTTTGTTGTGTGGGTGTAGAGTAGGTTCCTTTAAGCTTCTGTGGGGTTCATAGTGTGTTATATAGGTGACCAATAGTTCGGAGTGGGTGTGGTTTTTTGCCTGCTTATATAAAGGTGGATCAGGTTTTAATTAGACCACTATGTTTCAGAAAATTCTAGCACCCTGCTTCGCTAGTGTCAAGCCTGAGGGTTGGTTTGGGCTGGAACAGGCGTGGGAGGCTGAACAGTAGACCTGGGAGGTGGGAATAAACCTGGGTGGCTTGAGACAGGTCTTCCTCATTTATTGCTGTGAGGAGGTAGAGGAGCTGCAGGGGATGATGGGCCTGAAGGTGAGAACAATAACGGAAAGTCTTTATTAAACAGCAGGTTGGAATGAGAAATTGAGATGATAATACTGAATGAATGAGCAGAATTGGATTGGGGCTGATGATGCTGGATTGAGAGCTGGATCGGTTTGAGACCAATGTTAATGATTTGAAAAACTTGATGGATTTGAATCTGATGTTGATGAATTGATGAACTTGATTGGTTT
Organism: Taudactylus pleione; assembly: GCA_031769625.1. Taxonomy (NCBI): domain Eukaryota; kingdom Metazoa; phylum Chordata; class Amphibia; order Anura; family Myobatrachidae; genus Taudactylus; species Taudactylus pleione. Next base: position 2,861,874 of record JAUIMM010000099.1, read on the forward strand.
GAGACCGATATTGAAGAATTGAAGAACTTTATTGACATGAGTCCGATTTTAATGAATTGATGAACTTGATTGGTTGGGACCCATGTTGATGAAGTGAAGAACTTAATTGATATGAGTCCCATTTTGATGAATTGATGAACTTGGGTGTTTGGGACTAAGGTTAATAAATTGAGAAACTTAATTGATAAGAGTCCAGTGTTGATGAATTAATGAACTTGATCAGTTGGGACTGATGTTGATGAATTGAAGAACGTAATTAATATGAGTCCAATGTCACAAGCATCGGATGAAACCAATGGTTGGAAGTATCAGCTGGAATCGATGGTGGCTGAAAGAACAAGTCGCAGTGGTAAAAACCAGACTGATGTGTAAGAGGATATAGGAGACTTGTAGATCAGATATAGGAACTGGATATAATGGACTGGGACTATTCAGATATAGAGTACCTGGGAGCTCAGCACTGAGCTGTAACTTCAGCAAGATGCGACATTGTACTGGCAGCAGAGGTCAGTCTGGAAATGGAATTTATAGGGGAGGATCCCCAGGGTTTGGATGCTGTGATCAGCTGGTCTGGGAGCCATGCTCTCAGTGGAGGAAGAGCGTCAACATGGCTGCACCCATACTGTTGTTTAGGAGGGAACTGTGGCGTGCTGTCTGTGTGCCATCATGCTGGCAAGACACACTGTGAGCAAGATGCTATGGAGAGCCATCTCCATATTCAGTAACAGGACACAGAGCGGACGGGGCAGGAGTAGCACAGACAGAAATCAGCACCAACTGTGAATGATGTGCAGCATGAGTGGACCTCTGTGCTATCCTGGAAAGGTACCGGAGCATTAAGAAAGTGGTTTTACTAGTCAAGAGCATGACAACTAGTTAGCGGGGGTGTTGATGGATTTTATATTTTGCCCTGTGACACACCTGGAACTTAGTCATAAGTCTGGTGATGCTCCTTGTAAATGGCCTAATGTAAGGAGGTGTGGCCATGCCTCCTTACAAAAAATATATAAATCCATTAAGCCCGAGCTCTGGTAATTAGTATCCCCTCTCTTTTCTACTGCACACAGCAAGACAAAAAAAACAACCTCGTGATAGACCCAACGGATACACGATTATAAAAGATTGAATGCAGACATTAAGTGCAGCCTAGGGATGTATTTGGTATTTGTGGCTATGCAGCATATTAAAGTTTTCCTTAAACCCGCTTTGGTTGATGACCCATTCTGACCTTCGGTCCTATCAGTAACTAAACATAAATATTAAACAATAATCAGAACATCAAATAATGACAGGACACCAAACTTCTAGTGAAAAGGTTATCGATTGATGATAACAACAAAATGTATGGGCAAAGCACAAAAGGCCTGTAAAAAAATGCTATTCAACCTAACTTAAATCCACAACCACTGGTGGACCCACCCGCCAAAGTGATCTCATTGACCCCTGGTAGGGTGGTAACAGACAAACCCCATGTGGTGAAACAGGATGCACCCAACTGTTATGTCAAGATGACCGAGCTGCCAAAGAGCCACCAAATCAGTGAGGTCTCACAACAGGCACACCTAGTTTATATAGATTACCTAAACCACCCTCAGCATCCCGTCTACAAGAATCAATTGGCTCCAAAAGCCTTTGTATCAAATACACTACTTTAACAACAAAACCCCATACCAAACTGACATACAAGACAACATTTATGCCAACCTTATGGTTTAACAGCCATCTGGCTTAATACAGCCTTCTACAGCAATTCTAGAAGAAAACTTAGAGTATACTATAAGATGTCTAAACTAAAAATTCTATGATAAAGGAAATAAAAACAGCATATTAATGGCAAACCACCTTCTAAATATTAGGACATTGCAGCACATCAACAGTATTGTCAACTCAAATGGCGTTGAATACTGAAGCTCTGCTTAGAGATTAATTTATAATATAAAATAATATGTTATATAATATACAATAATTTTCTGATAGAAGCCGTACATTAAAAATGTACATGTTTCTAAGCAACAGAAAACTCCATTAACTAGAGAAAAACCACATTCTTAAACAAAGCAACTGATTATAAAATCATGGAAGCTCTTAAATCCCTAAAAGGCTCTTGATATATATTGTATATACGAATGGCAGAAGTAAAGAACATTTCATTAAAATGAATCATATTTACTTTACGATACCAACTATTGAACATTTATTTTTTGTATTTCTCTCCAACATTGACTGATAGCATTTACCAAACAGCATTAAATGAAAATACCACTTGTTCAATTCCACATAACATCGCTGTATTTTTCAAACAGTGACAACAAAAGAGAAATCATACAGTGGCATAAGGAGATATAGTCATGGGCTGCTTCTTGCAGCCAGTGTAAAAGAAGAGCCCTGGTAACTAACAGCAGCAGTACAGTGAGTACAGGAGAGAAGATACTTCCTCTTAATCATATGATATTTGTATTGACATTGTCTATACAGTGATGTGATAGGAAGAGTGTTTTTACGAAGAACCCTAGAATTTTGTCTTCTACTTCATCACAGTAATAAACCTTATTGATGCTTAGGATAATGAATTTGGCAGTGAAGTTGCCTATTCTCTGAGAACCTCAAGGATTGTAACCCCTATATACAAATTATTAACTAATATTCAAGAGATTATTAATAAATAAAGTCACAGCTTGTGTTGATTATAAGATGGATCTGGTAAAGGTAGCCTACGAAAGCTATTGTGTCTTTCAGCTCTAGCCATGACATAATTAACAAAAGGGGTCGGACGTACAACCTCAATGCAAACTGAGCTGAGAAGGCCCCTTCCCTTTCTATGGAGCCTGACCTTAATGAAGAAGCCCAGGTCTCCTCTTTGGACAGAGACAGCTCATCTTTCAGATAGGGAGGTGCCCCGCAGGTCCCGCTTACACCCCTATTGGCTGCTAAGAAGGAACGTTTGCCCACCAAGCTTCGTCTCTTCAGAATTTGACAAATGAATGAACATAAAAACCACAAATGACAACAATGTACAAATAAAAAACAAATTGTAGAGTGGGTGGGGAATCCTAAAGAAAAGAAAGAGTATCCTAACTTGCTCCTCCCATACAGTGTATAAACCATAAACCTAAACCTGTGTATCTGAGGTAAAATAATCACCATCATTAACAATGAACCCTGAACACCCTTTCTGTCCCAATACTAGTAATGTATGTAGCATTAGGCCTATGTGACCTTTAACGGCACACGCACCTATATATATATATATATATATATATATATATATAGTGTTTTCTGTAAGAATGTCTCAGTAATCAAATATCATTACACGTAACAACATGATAAAAGCTTTAGGACAGAGTAGCCTTTCTGAAAAGATTTTCTCAAGCATTTTGTTTGTGAATTATATACATTCAACTCTCTTCAATTAAGCCCAATTACTGCACATAATTGCTTGTTTGTTGTCCAGTCTGAAGCTAAGAAAATATCATTTCATATTATTTTGACAATCTTTAAAAGTCTTTCATATTTAGATAATTAGCTTCCAAACAGCTGCGTACCCATCGTACACTGTAATAATTTGTTTTGTCCCTCAGTTGGCTGTCATAAATAAATGGTCTTTTACTTTATAACTGATAAATGTTTAGCATTAAATGCAATGGGACAGTTGTTTAATTTAAATACCCACCATGATGTCAATCTAAATCTACTTCAGTTGATTTAATTAGCAAAACTTAGTGTTCATCAATTTCTAATTAAACATTAGCATCCATGCTGTGAGGAAGCACCACAAATTCTCCTACAAATGTAAAAGGGAAAATTAGCTGAGCAATAAAGATAATTTGCATGTTTAGAAAATTTGGGGAACGGCTGATAAATAATTCAGTGCTTGTTGTCAAAGTGGTATTTACATATTTTAATTAGCTCTTTTCATTTGAGTTCTTTTTGATTGTAAACGTGTAGCCAATGTATTGACGTGTGGTTACTGCGGTGTGCTTGTATATTAATAAACTGCACCTTATGACTAAATTCGGAAATAAAATGAGAAAGGGGCATAGTATATTTTAACGAAACCATTAACATCATCAATCATCACCAATCATCATCAGTCACCAATCACCATCACTCATCAACCATCGGCCCGTTTTAAGTTGAGGGGAAATAAAGATTGAACTATTTGTATCCCAAAAATAATTCAGCATATTTTAGGAATAGTATATGGTTTCAGAAGTAACTAGGAGGGATAGGCATTGCTTTGGGATACATCTCTATAACCTCTTCAATCTCTTTAGGCTTCATTCTTAATTAAATACGTTAATATTTTATCATTCTTAACAGTAAATTGTTAAATTAATGATCACAAAGACTACGTATTCATAATACATCTTCTATCATCCTCATTCAGCCACAGCTACACCTCCATTCTGTCATATAACCCCACTTTTGTCTGTGGAAAACTGGAACAGTATTGTTAGAATTGGGGCTTCTTATAGCAGGTCTGGGGTCATCCTCATCTCCATCTCCACCACCATCATCGAGCCAATCTCTGTCTCTGTCTCCACCCCTGCCCACTATACTTAACTTGTGGCAGGTTCTACTTTCGGCTATCACATCTCTCTCAGGCAGTGGGAGCTATTGGCAGGTTGGCTTGCATTGCAGCCTCCTCTGTGCATGTCAGTAACATCAGAGCCATCCTCAAATATTATATAGATACAGATGTGCAGGATACAGTATATGACTGCTCCACCTTTAAGATGGAAACATTTTATGAATACAGTGGGTATAGCTACAGTACATGTTACGTCCCTTTCTCTGAGTCTTATAGAGGTGATAGTGTGACAGAGTAACACCACCTAAGGCAATATGTACATCTAATATATGTTTGATTACTGTAGCATTGGAAGTGGGATACAAGAGGTTCAGTGCTTCCAATTGTGACACGTGATTGGAGTATTGTTATTTCTAGAACTGGGACTCTCTTTTGTTACATTTATCACTTCTACTGAGCTGACTGCTAATTAAATGGGTGTATAGCCATACTGTTCTGTAATGACAAGAAATTGGTTCTCCGGGATCCTCACTTTCCGTATTATGGGCCTGATTCATTACGGATCGCTATTGCGATTGCAGCTGCGATTACGCACGCAGTCGCGCTGCAAAAATATGCTAATGATTGCTATCGCAATGTCGTCGTAGCCCAACATAAGGACGTCCACTTTACCTTACACACATCTGTAATACTTTGCAAGTCTGCAAAACCATCGGTAACATCAAGTACCATCGTAGGCTCACGCACACTTGCACAAGCTCTGACCTTACTCAGGAATTGCTGACCTCGTCGCACGCAGTGAAAGCCCAAGCTGCGTATGGCATCTCAATGGCTAATTTATACATGCCCCTGTAACTGCGTTCAAACGCACTGACACGCCTGCGTTTCGCTGACCTCCCTCCGTCAACACCCCCAAATGGTCACTTCCTGTCAATCACTCTGCGTAGTCACTATGATCGCAGTGTGATCTCATTGGAGCCTTCGTGCACTGCAATGCATCCACGTGCGCAGTAGACAACAATCGGCCATCTGTGTGCGTAATCACAGTTGCAATCAGTAATGAATCAGGCCCTAAGTTTGAGTTTTACTCTACCTTTGCCCTTCTATAGTATGCAGCGGCCATTCAGCTCTGTAATCGTATACAGTATTTGCAGTTTACAGAATTTTTAGGGCGGTAGCCTATTAACCGTGGCAATTTACTGCGGATAATTACCGCAGATGGGACTATCAAATTAACCCAGATGCAGGCAGTTAACGGGGGTTTCAGTTTGCCTGCCTTAGGTAGGCGAAACCAAATCCCCGGTAAGTGAGTTTTTTGTCGCGCTCACTGCCGCGAAAGTACATTGGGCCTGATTCAGAGCTGAACGCTCTGACCAGAGCGCTCACTCTGAATAAGGGCCCTCCTACCTGTTTTAGGAGCATCCTCATGGACGCTCGCATAGCTGTGGGTTACCACCCACAGCTTATGCGAGCGTCCATGATGATGGTCGCGATGGTCTTGACCATCGGGCTTGCAACAGAGACCCTGCGGTAGGGTCTCGCTGCCGCAAGCCCTGGAGTGATTTTGGCTCTATCAGAGCCAAAATCACTCCCACTGACATCACTAGTGATGTCAGTGGGGCCGGCTTCAGACGGTAGGCATTCCCATGGGAACGCCTCCGTCTGGCAGCCACACCCCCGGCACGCCCACCAAAGGGGGCGTGCTGTCAATCAACATCGACAGCACTCCCCCTTTGGTGCGAGACCCGGAGCGACGGAGAGCCCGTCGCTCTCCGGGTCTCGCGCATGCGCACGACGGAGCTCCCTCTGTCGTGCGCATGCGCAGTGGGGCAACATCGACCCGTTTGCGAGCGTCCTTTGCTTGCGAACGGGTCTGAATGACCCCCATAGGTCCGTGGCTCTTTGCTGATCCTATGTGTTTTAGGGTGAGAAACTGTAATTTTCTGCATTAAAAAATGGGCTATAATTATGACCATCAGGCTAATAGCGCGATAAAAGCCTGTTTTTTCCATGCTGTAAATTACCACTGGTAATAGGATACCCCCTATGTCTATAAATAGTGTTGGGAAAATTATTATTAAGTTATTTCTGTTCTGTTATGGGTTTTGGGTCGAGGGCGGAACAAAGGTGTTAAGGGAAAAACATTTAAAGCCAACTTTTGATGGAGTTAGTTCAAAATTCTGCATCAAATGAGGTGAAAAGTGTGAATATGACATTCATTTCTGGTTTGAAGGTTTGGGTGTGAGGAATCTTCTTGGAGAGAGATAAAGTGGACGGAGATAAAGTACGAGCCAATCAGCTCCTAACTGTCATTTTTTAAACACAGCCTGTAAAGTTTAGTAAATAGACCCCACAACCTGTAAAGTGACAATTAGGAGCTGATTGGTTGGTACTTTATGTCCCTCCAGTTTATCTCTCTCCAAGGCTTAGTACATTGAGCCCTAAGTAAAGCTGCCCATCCACTACATGATGCGGGGACGACGGCACGATTATGACGATGTCGTCTCCCGCGGGGTGAAGTGCATACACTGAACGTTCAGACGTTCAGTGCATGCAGATCAATCATCCCCGAACATGGCAACCTGACGGGGGTCGTCAGGTTGACCGTCATGTTCGGGCAATGATTGATGTTAAAAACGACCAGCGGGCGCTCACATCGCTGGTTGTTTTTAACATTTTACTGCCCGATTTGCGGGCGATTGCCAAGCGATTGAGAGATAATGACGTCGTTATCGCTCCATCTCTAGGTTTAATCGCCTAGTGGATGGGCAGCATAACAAGTCTTGCTTGTACTATGGTAAAAATAAACAAATATTTACAGATTTTTAACGATTACCAAGTGCTGCACACTCACTTTAATACAAATTAGAGAACCACATGTATATTTGTTTTTATGACATGTATGTAAATCTGCTCTTATCTGATTATTATTAGTTATTACATGTTGTATCTGACAACACTTTATTTCTTATATATATATACTGTACTGTACATCTTCTCCTTAACCATTTGCATGTATTCAAAGGTACTGTAGTAGTCCAATTGACAGTTCTGTTTATTTCCAATTTGTTTGCTTGTTACATGATTCTGGCAAAAGAAAATTGGACACTGCCCAATAAAATCTCCTTCAGCAGAGGAAGTATTTTTAGACTTTTCTGGGGAGACACAAGGAGTACAATAAAGAACAGACCTTAATTTGCATGCATGGTACAGACTGGCTTGGCATTCTTGCTTACAGTGTCTCTGTGTTTTTGTTGGACAGACAGAGCAAAATTAAGATATGGGGCACAGAGTCAGTAGGATAGAGGTCCGGAATACTCTTGAAAAACTTACTTTGCTTATTGTTATTTGGCCATAAATAAGTAAACTTTGTTTACTTTTGCAAGAAGTTACTAAGGGTCATTTGTTAACAAGCAAAAATACATTTCTCTGAGGGCCTGATTCAGACCCGGTCGCAAGCGCTGAGCGCTCGCAACCGGGTCGATGGTGGCCCAGAGCGCATGTGCACGACGGAGCCGGCTCCGCCGAAATCTCTCTGGGGCTTGAGGCCACGAGACTCCACCACAAGGGTCTTGTCACAAGCCCGATGGTCCATCAACCTGGCCACTCACATTAGCTGTGGGTGGTAGCCCACAGCAATGCAAGCGGCCAGGAGGTCGCTCCATAAAAAAAAAAAAAGACGCCCTGATTCAGAGCGAGCGCTCTGTCAGAGCGTCCAACTCTGAATCAGGGCCTATGTTCAAATGCTCCTATTTGTCTGCTACACACACGCATTGGTGAATGCTTACCATGTGCTTCCAATAATAAAGATTGCATTTGTATCATATGACATCATATGACTTCATAAAATTGATTACATCAATTAAACATTATATCTACAGAGAGAGTGACATTTTGCAGGCAAAAATTACTCTGTTCATTACCTTTTACATATATAATCATATGTATGAAGAGAAACTCAGAAACACTATCGTACATGGTCGTCTTTTTCTGAGACTGACATTCAGGTCTATGAAAAAAAATTTTGGACAACCCCAATTTACCTCTCCATTATTTTTGGACCCTTCCCCTCTGTAATGTTACGCTACTTTGATTATAAAAGTGCAACTCAAATCATTCTGTGTAAAGGCCCCCATACATCAGTAATTGATTGCAGCAATCGTGCAATTTGCAATCGATTGTGTATAAAAATCTTTCCCTTTTTCAATCGATTGCAGATTGCAGAATTGCCACAATCGATTGAAAAAGGGAAAGATTTTTAGACACAATCGATTGCAAATTGCACGAGTGCTGCAATCAATTGCTGATGTATGGAGGCCTTTAGTCAGATAATATTCGCTGAGACTTACAGTCTCCCACTCAGATAGATTGAAGCTATGAAGATATAGAAAGGATCGAGTGATTGTTTGCTATTGCGTATGAACCGCACGTGCGCTGGCTGCAATCGCATTGTGTTCACGCACGCACAGATGAATCCATTGCTAAGTGAGCGACAGTAGATACTATTCAATTATTAATATTCAGTTGCTTATAAACAATAGAAATATGTATAAATATGTTTCTCCTTATTAGGATATACAATAAATAGTAGTGCAGCTCCTACTGAGTAATTCTCATGTACTCCCTTGAATATTCCACAGCTGATGTTAATTATATCAACAAGGAGCGCAGATGTAGATTATATTCAATATTTAATATCTATGTAAATACATATACATTCAAAGTTGTACTAAAAAACACACTCTATGTTTGTACAAAACATTATTTAAAAAATGAAAAACATGAAAAAAATCCACCTTTGCAAATTGATTATTATGCAGCTGACATGATTATTACAACATCTCCATCACTTAAACCTTTTTGTCTCCAAAGTTTTGGTTGCCAGGTTTATTTGTCTCCAGTCTCCCATTTACATGTACATCCCACGAATCCTGTTATTAGCCCACCCAGTTTGTGCGGTATAATTAAGTTTCAGTCCAAGATCAATGTCTCTTATAGTAGACTCTTACCGCTCCTGATGCTCAGGCTTAGATCTTTATGCAGCAGGCCACCGATGGCACAAGGCACCGTCACTTCGCAGGGAAGGAGAGTCTAGAGGTTTGCAGGGATCAATGGCTGGTGTAAAGACAAGCAGAGTGGCTAGAGTCCTCTGCAGGGGCATCTTCAGAGAGGAAGGGACCCGTGTGCACTCCCCATGTGGGGCCCCCTCCTCTCTTCCCGGTGGCCGGCATCTGTCTGACGCGGCTGGCCAGCCACCGGAGCATTAGTAGACTCCGGGCACTAGACTGTGTCCGGAGTCCACTGCACATGCGCAGAACACCAGGAAAAATGGCCACAGCGGCCATTTTCCGGCGTTCTGTGCATGCACAGTAAACTCTGGGCACTAGAGTGTGCCCGGAGTCTGCTGCGCATGCGCAGAACAAATGAAAGATGGCCACAGCGGCCATTTTCCTGTGTTCTTAGCAGTGCTGACACCCGCCGCGGGACCACGGACAGGTAAGTTTAAAATAATATGGGTGCAGGGTGTGCGGTGCGGGGCCCCCCTGGACCTTGGGGCCCATGTGCCCTGCACACAGTGCACCCATTATAGATACGCCACTGGTCCTCCGGCTGGTAGACAAGTGGCAGGTGTTAGGTATTTTATGGAGCAGCTGCACGTCGGTGGTAATGTCCCTATTCCTTTACGCGTTTCTCCGCTATGTAAGGGTAGCAGTTTCTTCAGAAGGAAAAAAAAAGAAGTAGAGGAAAAAAAGAAGCAAAAAAGAAGTGAGCGACAGACTGCCAGCGTTTGGGGGTGGTATTGGGGAGTAGTCACAAAAACGCAGGCGTACCTGTCCGTTTAAACACCGTTACATGGGTGTGCATAAATTAGCCACTGCAAGTGCATACGCAGCCCTGCATGCCAGAATAGCACCCAAGGTCAGACCTGCAGCAAGGGTAAGATGGCCGCCGATGTGCGTCGATGTTACCGATGTTTACGTAAGTATGCGGCATCGCACGCAGGTGAGAAGGCAGCAGTTGGCGTCTTTATGCTCAGGTGATCTTTGCTGACATTAGCATATTTTCGCAGCTGCGTTGCATAAGAAAACGCAGTTGTGATCACATTAGCGTCTGTCTCTGAATCAGGCCCTGAAGCCTTGGAGAGAGATAAAGTGGACGAAGATAAAGTGCCAACCAATCAGCTCCTATCTGTCATTTTTCAAATACAGCATGTAAAGTGACAGGAGCTGATTGATTGGTACTTTATATCCATCCACTTTATCGCTCTCCAAGACATTACGTAGACCCCTTAATATTATATAAATATATAGAAATACAGTTTGTTGCTGTAAGTAAGTGATATAATTGAATATAACAAACAAAACAAACATGCAAGTGAAAGTGATTATATACTCATCCTTTGAGTTTAAAAGTTTTTTATATTTCCTTCATATATCTTCATAGCTTCTATCCATCTGAGTGGGAACCATTTGCCATTATAGTGGTGCTCAGAAAAACGATGATCAGTCATACAGAACTAAGGGCCTGATTCAGACACCCTCGCGAGCGCATAGGTCGATGGCCAGGCAGTGCGCACGCACGAGCCCCGTAGCGAGTGAATTTTCGCTCGCTGGAGGACTCACTACAAGACAGGGCGGCTGTCGATTGTGATTGACAGCTCGCCCCGTTTTGTAGGCGTGCACGGGGGTGGCTGGACAAATGGAGGCGTTCCTGAAGGAACACCTGCCGTTTGTGGGCGGCCCTACTGACATCACCAGTGATGTCAGTTGTGAACTTCCTGCTCTATTAGAGCAAGAAGTTCACTGGGGCTTGCGGTGGACGAGACCGTACCACAAGGGTCTCATCGCAAGCCTGATGGTTGCGATCATTGCGACCATCGCCTGGCTGCCCGCTAAAGCTTTGGGCAGTCACCCACAGCTTAGCGAGTGGCATGGAGGCCGGTAAAAAAAAAAAATGGCCCGCCCTGATTCAGGGCAAGCGCTCGCAAATAGCGAACGCCTCTGAATCAGGGCCTAAGCACTATAGAATGATAATTGAATTCCAATAAACAAAGAGAAAACACCCTACTATATATTTCTTCCTCACTAATACTCAACCTCCGAAGATAACTGATTAGAACGGATATTAATATCCCATAATGCTTAGTGTGTCCACTATGGGCCTGGTTCCAAGGTGCCTGTAATGTCAATGCTGCACACCAGTTGCGACCGAGTTGCACTATGCATACTGTACATCCCTATGGCTACCTCTCTAAGCCACAGAACAAATTTAAATGCAAGAACTGGGTATTTCATAGGGCATTCCTAGAAAATAACAGGGTGTTGGCTAAAAAGACACGATTATGACCTATTGCCGTCAGTGACTGCACCTAAACTGACACAGACAGTCATGTTTAGATGGATGATCTGCTCCTTCGTAAGGCTGGTGTACTGTTCGATGGTGCAACCAATGGTGCATCTTAATATGCACAACAGTGGTTTAGCACCGCAGGTGGTGGGATTCCATTAAGAATACCATCGGCCACTGCATTAGATTAAAGACGTAGTCTGCTTTTCTGCAAAAACATGCAGTCACGCCTCTAATAGCATACCTCTGAAGCAGGCCCTCTGAAGCAGGCCCTCTGTGTTCAGTTAGTGCCAGACACAGATACCTACAGAATAACAGGGAATCTCATTGTACTGTATGTCTTGTTTGACCTTAAAGGTCAGTTTACTTTAGTTACAGTTGGCCATTCTCAGGATATACTGTATTTATTATTATGAGTATGTGTATAGTGATGTGATAACGCCTTTACTGGGTCTCCCGGGTTATCTGTTTGTTATGCAGAAGGATAGCGTAAGGTATAGCAAGCTGCCTGAGCCCAGTTGAACACTGAGGTTAGGGGAGCTGAGTGCCTTTAAAAATTATGACTAGTTCCTTTAGTGTTTTGCATTGTTTTGTTTACAGCCTTTGGGGTTCACCAAGAAGCAGTCTCTTTGCTTCAAATCCCTCTGTCCCACCCTTTGTTACTATGTTAATTTTTGCATGTTGTGGTGGAAAGAATGGTCTTTTCTTTTATTGTTTATATATTTCAGCTGGGTGCGTCCACTTTATTCCTTTATAGGCCAATTGGTTCCTACTGGAAAATGACAAAACCTATCCAGGCATGCTTTTTAGGAGAGTTTAACCCCAACAAATATTTTTGTATGCGTATTACTGTTGTAGTTGTCCATTCTTTGTTGTCCGCCACCATACTAACTTTTACTAACTTTAATTATATTAACTCAATTAGATTTGATTATCAAAAATTTTAATTCAATTGATTGATGACCAAATAAATTTGACCTAAATTAATCCCAACACATGTTGTCTGTGTATTTATTTTCGATAAGTATTTAGACTTGTGATACAGTACATCTTAGAGGTACTGTTAACTGCGGCTATCAACTGTTTTATATAAAAATCCTATTTTCTAGATTTGCTCATCAGAATCATGGTTTCAATAAATTTTGATGGAGTTTTGCTTGAAATAGCTCATTCGTTTTAGGCTGAAGGTGGATAAAAGCTCAAGGTGCATTTAAAATATATGTACTTTTTACTTTGTGACTGGTATGGAGGTAAGACATGAAAAATGGAACAAAATAATAAACATAAATTTAAAACAACTTTGAAGGACGTTGAAGTACTATTTGCAAAACCAGACATTGTGCCAGTGTTTATGCTTTCAAAACGACATTATAAATGAGCTTGTTACTATGTATCACCATGCATACCTGCTATGCTGCCACTGCTCCCGCAAGGAGGAACTAGTCTGTCTGCCTTTAGGCATACACTTTCTCTGTTACACCTGCTTCCCTTAAACTTGCTCCTATTAAAAGTTCAGCTGCTTGCAATAAATGAGCTATATTTTCATTCAACCACCTCTAACACTCTAAACTTCTTTCTTTATGCGTGCAACAGAGAGCTTTATAGCCCTTCAGTGCCCAGCTTTCCAAGACAGGTTGTCGATATACAAAGTTCAGGCCAAGTGGATTTTATTGCAGGAACATGGTCTGTGTATCAAATTAACCATTGATTCATCCAACTGAACTTCTATGAGGAATGTTACAAGATATGATCTGTTTTTGATGCTTGTGGATTAGTGTGGCAACCATTCCCTCATTGCACTGGTTCTTGAGGGCTGAGCCATGGCACATTGGTGAGGCATAGTGTGCCTTCTCCTTATGCTGTCATTAATTTACAGAGACTTCATTACATTGAATTAAGGTTTAAATGCTCACTTAGGGGGAGATTTATCAAGCCTTGGAGAGAGATATATTGGAGAGAGATAAACTATTAACCAATCAGCTCCTAAGTGTCATTTTACAGGCTGTGTTTGAAAAATGACCGTTAGGAGCTGATTGGTTGGTACTATTTATATCCACTTTATCTCTCTCCAAGGCTTGAATTAGCTCCTCCTCTATGCCTCTTTGTAACCAGGGTCCATACATGATGAACAATTTCATACTGTATAAAAATAAATGGACCAGAAGTGATGTTTGGGCATACAATTGTCATTTTGGGGGAGATGTGTCAAGCTTTGGAGAGAGATAAAATGGAGATACCCTATTAATAAATGGTAGGAACTGATTGGTTGCTACTTATCTCTCTCCACTTTATCTATCTCCAAGGCTTGATATATCTCCTCCTTAGTCTTTAATTGGAGTTGGTCCTGCTGACACAGCAAGTCCAACTTCTATAGGCTCCAATACAAAATAATTAAACATACTGTACATCTCAACGATGTGGGTTTATCTTTACAAGGCTGGAATGCTGTGTCCCACATTACTGAACAGGGATTATGAAAGGGAGGTCAGCTCTCTAGTGGCATTGCATTCAGTACAGTTCATTCTGCAATACTGTGCCAATGGATTGTATGACAATTTAGAATTTAGGGGTCTATTTATCAAGCAGTGAAAAGTGTGGATAAGTGGACCAGTGGAGAAGTTGCCCATAGCAACCAATCATCTTTCAAGTAACATTTATCAAGTACAGTCTATAAAATAATAGGTAGGAGCTGATTGGTTGCTATGGGCAACTTCTCCAATGGTCCACTTCTCCACACTTTTCACTGCTTGATAAATAGCCCCCTTAGTAAGAAGACAAATAAGTCAACTAACTGTCAAGGTAACTGACAATGAGCATAGAAGTAACATTTGCATTTGCTCAGTCTATACATTTTGTTTATGTGCGTTGTGGTGAGACATACAGTATGACATTCAGTTAGAAAAGAAAACAGAAAATGCTGCTTTCTCCAAGTACACTAATTTACATATAAATGAACCTTGCACTCATTAGTTGTGTATGGTTAAAGAGCTAAAGGTTCTGATGAGCCTAAGGAGTATTCTAAGTCTCTTTACTTCTTTATTTGTGATTGTTTTCATTGTAGAGGGAAAATAAAATTGAAATGGAACAAAATGAAAAGTAAAGTAAAACAAATAATTTGAAGTGCGTTTTAATATTTGTAAACCCAGCAATTGTTTAAATGCCTCAAAAATTCACTTAATAATATACAGTACATAACGACCTTGATATGAGTCACATACATGAAGAGTAGCTTATAGAGAGGAACAAAATGTTTTTCTTTTTTTTTTAACTTTGTTATGTTCTATATGGCTCTTCTTGGTGAGGAATACACCTGTTTTGAGAATTTTTTCAAATTTTTTGCATTGATTTTGCCATAGCGTATTCTGTATTATTTATTGATTGTATTTGTAAATAGCATACATACAGTTGTGCACAGTGTGGTTCATATAGCATATCAGACATAGGGCCTGATTCAGAGCCGTTCGCTATTTGCGGTCGTTCGTACAAAAACAAGGGGTGGCTATTCAAATGATCCGTTCGCAAATTGCAGTCTGTTCACACCTCTAAGTCTGAACGAGCGAGCAAAACATACGCTCGTTTATTTGATAAAAACGCCCCCTGGCCGCTCGCACCATACGTCATGTCCGCTATTTATTAGATTAATCGAGTACATCGTACAGCGTATGAACTGCTCGCTATTCTTGTGGTTGGTTTTTTCAGCCGCTATTTTGCGAGCAGTTCTGAGTTAAAAAAAACCAAGTGACGTGGTCAATGACGCTGCTGTATTAATTATGCAGTCCCTTAAAACGCCCGTTTTGACCTTTAAGCACGCCTGCGTTCGAATTCCACTCCCCCGTTTACAAGCACCTTCCCCTGTTACCACCCACATACGCCTCATTCTGTCACTCAAAATAGCAGGCACTCGCTATATAGCGTACAAACGATTTTCGGCCGCACTGACTGGTTCGGCATGCGTACTAAAAACCGTACGCATGCGCCGATGTGCGAACATCGCTCGGAACGAGCGTACGACCGCTAGCGAGCGGCTCTGAATGAGGGCCATAGTTTCCTACTGTAATTGAGGTATACAATCAAGTTTTTGGTGTCTTTGACATAATGAGGCAAAGGCTTTGTGAGCATCGGCATTAAAAGTTAATTTCTTTCCACCAATCTGTTTTTGATAGGTATATTGGGCGGAAACTGACCTGCTATAAATATAATTGATCTCTATTGATAGCTGGTAGAACAATGTACATGTCAACCTTACTAAGATGCATAATATCAGGGCTTGGGAAATGGGTCCCGATCCCTGTTCTATTATCTGCTGTGGAAAGATGAATGTATGTATGGCATTAGCAGCTCTCCATATGGGTTGGATATGATATGTCGACACCATAATGTGAACATGTTCAGAATGTCGACATTTAGCATTTCCAGGTGTTCAAAATGTCAACAGATGACATGTCAACAGATGCCCACAATGTCGACACTAACATAATGTAGACATTTTAAGAATGTCGACATTGTGGATGTCGACAGTCAGAATGTTGTCAGTACTATCTTAGCTAAGAGCTAACCCTAACCATAACCCTAACTGCAGCCTAACCCTATCCATAACCATAATTGTAATTCAACCCTAACCCTTATTGTTTCCCAACCCCAATTTTTGCCAAACCATAACCATTGCCTAACCCTAACTGTATGTGTCGACATGTGTAATTCACAATGTTGACAGTTTGATCATGTTGACATCGACATAGTGGATTTCAACATTTATCTCTCTACACTTTAAACATTGACATCCTGAATGTTGACATTCAGTACAAGATGACATTCTGGTGTCAACATTTTGATTGTCAACAGTCTGAATGTTGACATGTTGACTGGAATGCCTTTATACTGGTCTCATCTTTGTTCACCTGGCAAATACGGAATGGAAGAGAATTTTACATTTTTGTCCCTGTTCACAGACCCAAAGCAACTTGTCCAAGGTCACAAATAGATGTTACTGGGATTACCAATTGGGTTTTCACTGCGTCTCTCAGTGTCAGTCTAGTAAAGGTTATTTATGAAACTTCATTATATGGATCGTAGCACAACTGCCATTTTTTTAAATCAAGAGTCTTTTGTAAACTTTGGACAGCACAAACTGTACCGCCTAATGCTTCTTTTCTAAACTTTAGATAACAGAGGGATACGTGCATTAGTGAAGAAATAGTAAACTACAACTATAACTACAGACACTTTATGTGTTTCTCAGATAAAGCTCCATAGATTGTTTCCACATATTTGTGTATGCTGTAACACTTTAATGAATGCAATGGTGCATCTCTTGGCAACTTGGGCCATGATGTAATAGCTGGTGAATATGAAAAAGTTAAATGTGTTGCCATTATTGAGATTTTTAGAGTCACTGAAAATATACCAGGAAAAAAATATTGAAACAATAGAAGTGTCTCAGGCTTTTTAGATAGCTGCACTTTCAGCTACTGTCGCTGGTCATGCACCCTGTCCTCCCAGGTGTATCCGACACCAGCGTTGACTTTCTAGGCTGATAGAGGCAAATTTGGGCAGCTAAGGAATGTGAGATCCCCACCAAAACCAAGGCCATAGCAGCACTGACTGTAATGCACCCTGTGCTAGTGCTGCCCCTGAGCATGTGACATTGTACAGCTTGAAAGTTACCACAATATTGCAGACTATTACATTGAACCCTTGGTAACTGTTTGGAGAAAGACAATAATTGACTGTCAGGTTAAGATGATATTTCCCCTGTAGAGATCCCAATTCTTTGCCTGTAGCAGATGTGGAGGACGTAATGCTGCTTTGTAACTGAATTGTACCTCAGTCAGTGTACTACCATTGCAGCAATATTAGGTCAAGTCACGTTTTGTCACTTCCTGTTGGGAGTAATCTCCAGACGTTGGTACTGCCATAGGTGGGAACAGGGAAACTAGAGAATTAGAAACCTCCCGTCCATTGCTTATCTGCAGTACATGAACAGTGGTGTACCTTGGTGATTTTATATTTTTATAATAATGTGTGTGTTATCCCAAAAGTTATTGTTATCTGTATCCTTAGTATTTTATTAAGTATCTGTTACCTATTTATTAGATATCTTTGATTCTAAATTCTAGACACATCTAAACTAACTTCTGTACAAATGGATACACAAAATGTGGTGTTTGCCTGAAGACATTACAGAGACCAGTTGCTGTTGACAGGACAGTTATTTTGGCACCAAGGGCCTGATTCAGAGCTGAACGCTCTGACCAGAGCGCTCGCTCTGAATCAGGGCCCTCCTCTCTGAAAATGGAGCATCCTCTTGGACGCTCGCATAGCTGTGGATGACCACCCACAGCATATGCGAGCATCCATGATGATGGTCGCGATGGTCTTGACCATCGCGACTATCGGGCTTGCGACGGAGACCCTGCGGTAGGGTCTCGCTGCCGCAAGCCCTGGAGTGATTTGGGCTCTATCAGAGCAAAAATCACTCCCACTGACATCACTAGTGATGTCAGTGGGGCCGGTTCCAGACGGTAGGCATTCCCATGGGAATGCCTCCATCTGGCAGGCACGCCCCCAGCACGCCCACCAAAGGGGGCATGCTGTCAATCAACATCGACAGCACGCCCCCTTTGGTGCGAGATCCGGAGCGACAGCTTGGCTGTCGCAGTCCGGGTCTCGCGCATGCGCACGACTGAGCTCCCTCCGTCATGAGCATGCGCAGTTGGGGAACATCCTTTGCTCGTGAACGGGTCTGAATTACCCCCCAAGTACACATAAGTCTGCAAAGAGCTGAGAATAAGTTTCATTTACAATGGTAGTTTGTAGAATCCTAAGGAAATCTGTATCAGGTGATGCATAAGCAAGTAGCCTTCCAGTATAATACAGAAACCATCAAGAGTCCCAATAAGATTAGTATACAATTTCATACAAAACAGACTTTAAACATGTGTATATTTGGGAGCATTCCATGAGCCCTAGTCTATTAAAGGGCCTCTAAACACTAAACATAAAGCAAAACAAGAAACAATTAATATGCTAGTCGCATATACAGTATAAATGCATGAGAGAACAAATAAATATTTGACATTGAATTTATAATGAAGGTGATTCTGCAGGCCAGGCTTACGTAAGCATTTCCATAAAAAAGTGTAATATATATATATATATATAATATATATATATATATGTATATATATAGGTCATACCCAAGTTTTAATATTTATTGGCCAAGGACATGCCCATTTTCAGTAAAGCCACTTTTATTTTTTTTTTAAATTGGGATTGCACTATTGGCTTAGGTGCATGTGTTGTTTCCCATAAGGTTTTGGGTACACAATTAAAGTGTTATTGCAGTATGTATGTATTTGTAGTAATGCAACTATTAATGAGTTTTGTGAATCTCTTAAAAACTGGATGATTTGTTATATTGAACACAGAAAAAAAGAGATTTGCCCTCCAGCACACTGCAGCAAAAACAATACTTAAATCCTACATGATAATAGAGATTTAGAGGTATTGGTTACACATATTTGCAAATATATGAATAAGCGCCAGGCCAATCGTCAAGGCTCCTCTATACTGGCATCCCTAATATTAAGGGGCTCACGTCCGAGAAGCAAGGCACCCCAAAAAAAAAAAAAACTCCAACCAAGGGCCATCCCCAGGGCATCACACGAAAAAGGGAAAAAGATGATAGTGAAGTATAAAGAAAAGATGTGTAAAGATAAATCAATAAGTGTTAATGAAATGATAAAGAATTAAAATGACATATATAATGTACAAACAAATAGAGAAGTGATAAAAGTATTCTATGTGAATTAAGTGGTGATGCCATGAGAAAGGCCCAGTCAGAACCCCCCCGGGGGCCCCACTCCCAAACGCTCCCCCCAAAATAATTATTGCTACATAATGGTAGCACCCAATCTGGGTCATATAATTACAATTGATGTACTGCATGATAACAGTACATATATAAGCTGAGAGCTAACTTACCTTGGAGGTACCCCAAAAAAACCTCCACATGGCACTATAAGCATCAGCACCTCCTCCTAATGCTGACTGCCTTCATGCCTCTCCAAACTGACAAAGAAAAATGGTAGTTGCTCAGATCAGCTTAATTGCATAACACAGGTGCTTGTAAAGGGCGGGGTTTACTCTGTTATATTGTAATAAACGTTTCATATACATTTAATCAACAGTTCAAACAAAAAAGTTCTTAGAGACATTTAACCCCATCATCACCATAGAAGTAAGAGTTATATATATGTATTATTTACCCTCTACACCCTCTCACACTCTATCTATCTATCTATCTATCTATCTATTGATCTAGTGAGTGCCCTCTGTGATTTCTATTATGATTTTGACTGGAACTGCAGCAGATTTTTCATACTTTATGCACCCCATCTATCTGTAGCCATACCATAGACACACGGCCAATCACATTTCTTGAAACAGAACACTGCTTCATCCAGAACCAATCACACTGCTTGGCAAAGCATTCAACTTTTCATTAGCCAATTGACAAAGACCTTTGTCTCATACACACACATTGTGATCCCTGTAGGTAAATAATTTCACATTTCTCAGTATCGCCATCTTCCCAGTCCAATAATGCACCCATTAGTGAGTTCAGTGCACTTGTTACAATGTGAAGTTTTAATGTATTTTATGTTTATTAAAAAAGATTTGTAAGAGATCTACAAATGCAAATAATAGAGGATCATTGATGAGCTCAAAATGCCTTAGGTGCAGTGCAAAATAATAGTTGTACCCCAATTTGACTAAATTTTCAATAAAGTACTGAAATGTATGGATAACATAGCACAAACAGCATTTGGGGTGGAGGAGGAGGTGGAGACCTTTGCATTGCTCGATGACAGGAGTTGGCCAACGTGAGAATTTTTCCAGCAAAGGGTAAAGAAGGCACTTCAGCAGACCTGGTTTTGTGGGTCAGAGCAAACCAGGGGTTTCAATTTGCAGGGTAAGATTATTTAAATTAGATAAAGGGTTAGAGAGGACATGTTTTTGGAGGACTTTTCCATGTTCTACTGCTTCTCAGCATACAACAGCTTCTATTCTTTGGCATCTATAAAGTTGTTCCAGACTAGAAGATTTAACTCATTTTCTAAAGATGTGGTCATAAATTCAATATAATGCTAAGCTCACTGTGTATTACAATGAATTTCTTTTTTGCAATATTTTAAGATGTTTTTCTACATTACATTTTATGTTTATTTGGTTTGATGGATCCTGTGGCTTTAATGGCTTGTAAGTGTATATGTAAAAGTAGAGATCTCCTCATGCAGTTTTGAAGAATTTCACTTAAGTATGCCTCTGTCACGGTCAGGGTATTTCAGCATGGCGCTAGGCGAGTGTTACCTGTGAGGTCATTGTGGCGCGGGCTGTCTGGTGGTGGAGCTGGTGTCTGGCGGGGGGCTTTGGCTGCAAGTGTTGTTGTGCCGGCCTGTTGTCACTCTGCGCTGGTAAGGCCTGGCGGCGTCTCCATTCCGTTTGGCATGGGCGCCGCCATCTTGCCTTCTGGCCATGTGATGCGGCTGGCCAATCCTGGTGAGTCACATGTTCCCTCCGGCCAGTAACAGCACGGCATGGGGTATTTAGGAAGGGTCAGTGCCTTCCTTCTTTGCCATCGCAACGTGTATCTCAGCCTAGCTGAGAGGGAGTTCTCTGTGCTTACCTGTTTCTGTGAATTCGCTGTCTGCCAGTCTGCCTGTCAGCTCCTAGCTCCCACTGGACTACCCCGCTACCTCCACCACCCTTGCCCATACCTGAGTGCCTGAGCCTGCTGACATCCTGCCCTTCTGTTCACTACCTGCAAACCAGGCTTGATTATTTTCAGTTCACTACCTGCAAACTTGGCTTGATTATTTTCAGTTTCACTACCTGCACACCTGGACAGCTCTAATTATTTCTACTTGGACATTAGCCCTTCTACTCCCACCACAGAACTCTTGTGCACATTTATATATTCCTGGACTTTATTTACTGCCATTATATGTCTACTCGAGCACTTATTAAAATCCTAGTTTTATTTTCAAATCTGCTTCTGTGTTCGCTCCTGCTACCACCTCGGGTCCACAAACAACCCAGATCATCACAGCCTCCACAATATAATAAATGCTTTTTTCATTATTTAAATGATTTGACAGTGTGGGCAGATATTCCTATGACACTAATCTTCCCTGATCATTACAGAGTATGCATGCTGGAAGCTGGCATTTTGTTGATGTCTCAGAAAACACTCAGGACTACATTGAGCAAGCTCATACCAGTACATTGGATGCTCATACTCTCATTAATTTAATACACATGATTATGTGGGGGAAAGGGGGCAGAGACAAGCTTTCACCTCATATCTTCGGTGCTCTTCATCATTAACTGTAATGCATTGACTGACAGCATCAGCGATGTAGACACAAATGATGGAGAGGAAATATACTATTTCTCCTGCCTATGTTCCATTTGCGGCATCAGTCACTGTGTGAGTGACCAGAGCTGGCATACTTCCCAACCATCCCACTATTGGTGGGACAGTCACATGTTTTGAGGACTATCGCATGGCCAGAATATTTATACCAATGTGTGGAGTGGTTGGAAGGTGTTGCAGTTTTACATGATGTAGAGACAGGTGTTCCTACGATGTACCGTAGTTTCATCTACCATGAAACTGACAATGGTTTTCACCCGTTGACAATGGTTTTAACAGTCTATGGAGGAAGCCCAATAGCAGAAGTTCCCAGACTATTTGCTGTGCTGCTCTTTTCATTTGTGCATGTGACGTAGTGAACATTAATGGTAAAGCCATTAATGGTCTCTGGACAATTGGATGACACCAATAAGCTTCTATGGTTTTACCATCAATGGACAACCCTGGAATGGTCCAAAAAAATGCCCACTTGGGATGTGGCCACATCAATCACGGGCATGATCGTGCCCTCAGTGTGCCACAGCCAGACCTGCCAACCTGCCACTGAGATCTCCCAAGTTGGGAGGTACTGTATGGCCGACCCAGTACAAGTGCTGCCTTTGGGGTAGAAGTGCAGCACATGCATGTATCTGTTAAATGTATGATTGTGTATAAATGGAAGAAACTCAATATCTAATGCTGCCTTTGGGGTAGAAAGTGCAGCACATTGATGTATCTGTTAAACGTATGTTTGTGTATAAGTGTAAGAAACTCAATATCTAATATTTGTAACAGAAAATGGAATACAAAATAAGCTCCTCACATACTGAACACTATGCACTCATGAAGTGTAGGTATAAATAAAAATTACTGAGAAGTGTGTTACTCATTGAGAAAAAAATATTTATACTGGTTTTCAGTATCGTCTCCTGCTGTTTGGAATATGGAGGCTAGATTGAGAGTATAATTTATAATGTGACAAAAATACTAGAGGCAATCCAATAACAATTACAATTATCTGTATAAATCATCATTAACCAAAGTGGCCACTGTTGACATTTTTCCGTCAAAGACTTTTTCTAGCTGATTTTTTGGTATTGATGGCTCTCTGCAAGTATTCTTAAAGTCTTATGTAAGATTGCTGTATAGATTTGTCATAAGAGTCCTGTGTTTACCAGGCAGTACACAAACGCACAAACAATAATTCTACTCTATAAAATTGATCTTAGTGTAACTCATCATTCCTGCTAAATGCTCACTTGCACAGCAGGAAGAAAGGAACTCAGTGGTACACAGTGGCACTGTTCATTTTACTCTGAACTAGAACAGTGCAGCTCTGTGTTTTCCTGAGTCAGAGATCTTGACTACCATGACGTGTCACTTATTGGATAAAAAACATAATACTTAAATCTATTAAGGAGCAATGTGTATCATCAGGTCACTGAGTATTGTATTTATTATGATGTATAAATAATCCAATACATAATGTAGCATCGTATTTGAAACTTTAGCAAGATATGACATAAATCTCGTATTAGTGAAAAATAATAAAATGTGAACTGTGCAATTAAAAATAAGTTCTGCAAACATATTCATTTTATCCAATATGAAAATAGTTATTTTAATATGTATATATTTAAAAGTTCCCATACTAGCCACAAGACTTACAAATTGCAACACTTGTGCAACTGCATACAATTGTGCAGACGTATCCCATCCCATGTTTGTCTACTTTCATTGTTTGTTAGATTCTAGAAGTAAATATAGACAGAATTATTGCAGCACAGGTTGAATAGTAACACAAATAAATTAGCTAGCTCAGATTGAGAACGTAGATATTGATCCCTACTTTCAGTCATAGGGGCCGATGTACTAAGCTCTGAAAAGTGATAAATTGGAGAGTGAAAAACTACCAACCAATCAGCTCCTAACTGTCATTTTTTAAACCCAGCGGTAAATGTACTAAGCTCTGGAAAGTGAAAAATTAGAGAGTGAAAAACTACCAGCCAATCAGCTTCTAACTGTCATTTTTTAAACCCGGGGTAGATTTACTAAGCTTTGGAGAGAGATAAAGTGGTTGGAGATAAGGTTCCAACCAATCAGCTCAGAAATGTCTTGAAAATGTATTGGGTGCTCCTGGGTGGTGCAGGGAGATGGGTTAGAGGATGCACAGAAATGGTCTATCTTATGGGCATGTTATGGTGGTGTCGCAGGTGTTTTGCGGCTTGTGGTTGCATGCAGAGACACAGAATCATTCACATAGGAGGCAACAGAGCCGTAACTAGGGGTGTGCCGCACAGAGTGCAGAGCCCTGTGGGTGGCACCATTGCCACCCCATGACCCCAGCTTCTGGTTGCAGGTTGCCTGGAACAGCACCCTGCAGCCAGGATCTCTGCAGCAGGGCTGCCTGTAAACAGGCAGCCACCCTACCATAATTACAGCTGCTGGAGCGTCCTGAAGATACTCTGGGCACTGCTCCTGTACCAGGGGTTGGCGGCGGCTGCCACGCCACCATCAAACAACGCAGACTTGACCGTGGCTGCATCCAACTCAGGATGAGCCTCACAGTCTCTTCCTTCACCCTCAGACCCATGTGCTTAGTCAATACATTTCTCCCTTATAAATTTTTTTTCTATACTTTCTATTTTGATATGAGAAATTGCATTTGCTCATATAACACAACTACTGTAGTAGTTCAAGCTTAGATGGCCTTCAAAGGGAAGGAACACTATGTATCAAAGCGAGTCAGAGGCACACATGAGTTTTTCTGCATTTTCCTATCCCCTTGAAGTTGTCCATCAAAACAAGGGAGGGTGAATGGAAAGCACAATGGGAAGACAGACACTGATTAAGACGGAGAGCAAAGAGGCTGAAAACGAGGGGGAAAACTACAGCAGAGAATGGAAAGTAACAGATCAGATACTGTATGTGCCACAGAAAACTAAGAATAAAATAAAACAAGACTACAGAGTGTACCACTTTTCCATATGAAAAAAAGGTCATAGATCCAACTTACTATTGTCTAGTACATTATTCATATTATACAAATCTGTTTTCTGTTATTAATTAGCATGCCTTGCTAATGATGGGGACACACTCAGTATAATTGTCTTGGTGACCGATGCTAAATTTTTCCATTGTTTGGTAAAAGCTTTTAATTATAGGTGGCTTATTTAATACTGTTGTAATAAAATACCACTGTAATGTAATCGCTACTTAAATGCAATGTACAGTTCAGTCTTCATTAGTGAACAAAAATATAAATATACAGATATAATAGAAGGAATAACTTGCGCCCTCTAGCTGCAGCTCAGTCCCAACTCACAAGGGCACCAATTCTTGAACAGCATATACACATACAACAATAAGAGTGGTCCACAAGCACTGCTAGGTTTGGTGTGGATGTCTTGAATAAGGCGTCCTGTGTACTTAAGAAAATGGAGAACAAAGAGGGGTTTGTATTAGCCAACGGTGTATATCACTTCTACACCACAATGGAAGGAACATCTGGACTCACCTCAACTAAGTGAGATGCATTTGTAAACCCCCAGGAATAATCCCAACACTGAAAAGAGGATAACACAGCCTTTTTTAGTCTCTCAGGAATACCAAGGGTTAATGTGGCTTCCAGGCAATACAATGTTGCCAGTTGCCTTGCATGTTGCCTACAGCTGATTGGGTGCCCTAAGGGCAGGAAGCCCAGATTTAGAATGTTACCCTGGATCTGCAGAAGGAATATACAGTATAAAGCTGCTGCATAGGCTGGGTGGTGTGCAGATCCAGCATGGAGTGTATCAACAAGGAGTGCTGGGGGGAGAGTTTGTGTAAGCATTGGCTGGTGTGTGTAGCCAAGGCAGCAGCTCAGCATGAAACCTGTACTTTCCACATCAGCAGTGAGTGACATGTACGCAGCCAAACCAAGGGCTCGGGAGACAGAGCGTCAGCCGCTTGCACTCGGAATAACAGCACAGCAGCACTATCCCTGCAGCGGGAGACCTGCGGAAGTTGCCGAAGCAGCCCTGAGACCCGCTGGGTCGCGGTGGTCCTGGCAACTGCTGGGAAGACCGGCATTATTAATGGATCCTCAACTTCCTTTGTTTTTGTATGATCAGTGAAGATTCAAGAGACATTTTATTACTACTGGACTAAATTTAAGGGAACATTCAGCTTCTTGATAAACGTTTCTTTGAGATATACAAAGTTGGTTATAAATGCACTTATACTATAAGGTATACTATAGTCATTTAATGTGTTGTGATGTTTTTAGGAAATATTCAACTGAGGTTATTTGCTTCAAATATTAAGTGTTGAGCTCTTTTATGTACATTTTCTAATGTGTGAAGAAAGTGATTGCTGCTGTGATTTACTGTGCCTTATACTTGAATGAGAAGATATTTGTTTACCCCTGAATCTTATTTGCACTACTGATCTTTGATGCAAGGGTGTATGTATATGTTTTGTTCCGAAACTAACAGAGTGTAATTGAATAATGTTGAAATCTGCATATTAACAAAATAGAGTATACAGTTGCTGATTCTTACAGACCAACATCTTCTTCAAATAAACTAGCTTTCAATGAAGGCATCTGTTAAAAATACCTTTTGTGTAGTCACACCTTCCTTACCTCTCTGAACCAAACCTTTAGAATCTGTGCTGGGTGGAGAAATTCAAGTACCAGGTAAAGTGAGAACATTACTGTTTGAAATGACTCTGACACCGTTTACCTGGGTATCACACATTCACTTATAGGTTTCTTTAATTCCCCTGGTTCTTCCTTCCCAGTTGATACAATTCTCATACTCTTAGGAGTGACACTCACCTGGGGTATAAGGACCTCATTCAGAGGCGGTCGCAAGAAGCGATCGCTCTCTCTGAATGAGGGCGGGTGCTTCTTGTTTTTTGGTGCGGCCTCCTGGTGGTCACCATCGCGACCATCTGGGCTTGCGACCAGACCCTAGGGTTGGGTCTGGGCACTCGCAAGCCCCAGGGAGTTTCCTGCTCTGATCAAGCAGGAAATTCCCCACTGACATCACTGATGATGTCAGTGCGACCGCCCACAAAACGGTAGGCGTTCCTAAAGGAACGCCTCCGTTTTGGAAATCCCCCCTCCGGCCTGCCTACAAAAAGGGGCGAGCTGTCAATCAACATCGACAGCCACCCCTTTTGTAGTGAGCTCCGGAGCGAGAGAGTTTGTCTCTTGCTCCGCGGCTTGCGCACGTGCAGTGCGCAGGGCCACCCATCGACCCGGTTGCGAGCACATCGGTGCTTGCGACTGGGTCTGAATGACCCCCTAAGTCCTTACATTCATCAAAAGGTTTCTTTATCCTTGATTTTCCCAGCTTACAATAATACCTCCTTAAAATGGTTTACTGTTTGGATACCAAAATTAGAGGCAACAAGAAGATTAATCCATATCCAAAACCAAAACACCGGGTCAGCCCACATCTCTAATTGTAATGGACAGGTTGTCTTATCAAGAGAAATTGCTGTCAGGATTGGTAAAATTTACACAAATTTATTTATGCCAAGAAACTCCAGATGATTGAAATTTAATTCTGAATAAATCCATTTATTTGACAACCTAGTCACGCGTGAAACCTTACAAAAACATTTATGTTCAAGAGCACCAATATTTACTAGAATAATTAGCAATGCCTATCCTTTACTCTTACTACTGATGCCAAGTGCTAGTATAGTAAATAATATAAACATAAATTAATTACCAGCATTTGGAGTCAGCTGTCCGAAGATTCGCTATCACTAACCAGGTTATTACAATGTGATGACAGCGGCAAGTGAATAATCTGGCATCTCAACCGTTTCTTTCTAAATGAGCTGTTAAAGAAATGCAAAAGTAGAAAGACTATTGGTAAACAAGCCAACAATAAATTAGCTATTGTATAGGGCCAATAGTCAGATGTTGCAATTTGGCTTCATTTGAAAAACAAAAATACTTAAACTATGGCTATTGTGATATGTTCATATATTACCACCTGTCCAAACCAGTCCAACCATGTGTCTACCCGTTGAGAACACGCTAAAATGTCTTGTCAATATTCCAACAGGACGCACCCCTTTCACCCACTGATAAAGAGGCCACGTGTTATAAAGGGACTATTGATGTGTTATGGGAATGTCTAATAAGGGCAACAATGAGTAACTATTTTGCTGCAGTCAACGAGGGGTTACATATCATCTGTTATGATCTACCATAAAACATTATTTTCGACACGTTTATCATTTATTGGCCGTTTCAACTCTTTGTACTGTTTAGTGCAGGTGTGTACAGTACAGCCATTGTGAAAACATGAATTTCATTTGTGAGAACTAGGATATCATTTGCTGCCTGTTGTGTTGGTGGTTGGTGTTTCTTCTATGACAAACATCAGAATTGGGATTAGATTAAATAGGTGACTCCCTGACTACCGTCCAATTTATTCCATACATTTATTCCAGTCCCCCCACCTATTCAAGCCATTACTCCAAACAAATTATAAAAAATTTGGATTAAAGGGCGAGTAATAAATTTTACTAGTCTCTGAGGGTTTTACAAAATTTTTTTTGTATTTACAATACCTACAGTATTCATAAAATTGTCCTGGCTTTTAGTGTATTTTCCACACAAATGTACAGCACTACTGGCAAGTTTAAACCATTCCCACATTTAGTGCTGGGGAAAAGCACTCTGTCACTTGGCACTCTTGTGCCTCTCTCTGTATCAGTAGCACTTATCTGCACTTTTCTTTGTCAATACTCTTAGCAAACTGGGGAGATGACTTCTCTTTAGAAATCTACAATATGCTACTTCATCCAACTCTCTAGCACTGATCCTTCACCTCCTCCTTCTCCTTCATAGTTCTTACCTTATACCCTTTTTACACTGGCCAAATAATGGGATCGGTATCCCAACACTGGAACACCGGCAGTGAAGATCCTGACAGGTGAGTAATTTCTTTATTTGCTAACCTAACTCCCCCTAAACCTGCTTAGGGGTGCCTAGCCCTAACCTTCCCCTCCAAGTGCCAAACCCTAACCCCCCCTGTAAGGGCCTAAACCTACTCCCCCTCCCCGCAGCCTAAACCTAAGTTTCCCGAGGGGGGTGCCTAACCCTAATCTCTCCCCAGGGCTGCCTAACCCTAACCCCCCCTTTTACCTAGCCTAACCCTAACCCTCCTGGGGGGGGTGCCTAACCCTAAATCCCTCCCCAGAAGCCCCTAACCTAACCCTCACCCCCCCATGGATGACCACTCCCGCTGTCCGTCTTACCTTCTATCGGTATGCCAGGCTTCGAGCTCCCGCGTAGGTAAAATGACAGGTGTCGGGATTTTGATGCCTGTCATTAGACCCCTGCCAGGATTAGACAGTCGGGAAGCCGGCGGTCGGCATTTCAACCGTCTACTTCCTGACTGCATCCTTCAAATAACCCGGGTTATTGCAGTGTCATCCTGAGTCACAGCCAGGCAATCCAACCCGGGTAGTGAGCAGGGTTTAACATGGAACAACCCGTGTAACCCTGCAGTGTGAACGGATGACCTGGGTCATCCAACCTGGGTCCCATTAACACCCTGTTGAGAACCGGTTCACTGGTACTCGGAGATGATGTCATCTTCAAGGGCCGGAAGAGGAGAAGTCCCAGCAATAATCCAGGTCCAGTTTGCAGAGTAAACGGGTATCAAATCGCTGTGACACAGCTTGAAACCCGTGTTCAGTGATCAGGGCTGGACACAGGTTTTAGACATAAAAGGAAACAGGTTTTAGACATATACTGTATATTTGTATATAGTCAGTCATTTGGAGTTGTGTACCTGTGATCTGTCTGTTTCTGTGCCTGCAAATATAGTCTCAACAGGTAGCACCTCCCATTATATATATTCAGGGTGTGCAGTCCAGGACCCTTTCTTATACACTCCATTCAGTGTGCTTCTTTGCACACCTGACGGCTGAGACACCTTCTACCTGGACTAGCACCCCTTCCTTATTGGTTTAAAGCATGGAGTCTGGTATTGTGAATGCACACTAGTAATAGGCACAATTTTTGGCAAATCCTTCAAATTATATACTGTAGTGCAACTTTGAGTTGATTTTTGGGGCATGGGTCCCCTGGATTGCTTTGGTTGGTCTGCTTCAGGGCATTGTATTGTAACACTTTTCCTTTTTTTCCACATTTTAAACACTTTTACTGTTTGTTTTTATTATATTTGTATTTCCATTTTTCTACCCTATATATGCAACCGCAGCTGCTCTTACCGATCTTACTTTACACTTCACTTTTCTCATTAGAGCAATGCCCTGGGGTGGCTGGTATGGGGGTGTCTTGCGCTCTTGATTTGAACCCTAGTATGTTAGGGACCTAAACTACAGAGGTTACCTGGATATGGTGGGTAAGCCCATAACCTTGGCCATGATTATGCTAAAAACCTCTATTCATTGCAAAATGTTATTGTGTAATGTATTTATTAGTGATGAGCGGTTCGGATTCTGAGGAATCCGAACCTCTCCGAACAGGTGGAATCCGAGTCCACCCGAACGCAAGTTCGGGTGTTCCTGCCTGACTCGGATTCCACCTCGAGGCCGAACGTCACCCGTCCGGCGTCGGATTCTCGCGAGAGCCGAGTGACGTTCGGCCTCAATAAAAAGGCGCGGCGCCCGGCAGTCGGCGCCATTTCTCGCGTGACGCGTAGTTAGGTAGTTAGCTAGTGCGCTGTCTGTTCTAGTGTTAGATAGATTAGAGTAGGCAGTGCTCTGTGACTTTACTGGGCATAAGCCCTTGTGTGTGCTCTGTGACTGGGCATAATAAGCCCACTGTGTGTATGTGTACTCTACTACTCACTGTATTATACAAGCTCCATGACAACTGACAGGGCATAGCCCACTGAGTGTATTATACAAGCTCCGTGACAGGGCATAGCCCACTGAGTATTATACAAGCTCCTTGACAGGGCATAGCCCACTGTGTCTATTATACAAGCTCTGTGACAGGGCATAGCCCACTGTGTCTATTATACAAGCTCCGTGACAGGGCATAAGCCCACTGAGTGTATTATACAAGCTCCGTGACAGGGCATAAGCCCACTGAGTATTATACAAGCTCCGTGACAGGGCATAGCCCACTCAGTGTATTATACAAGCTCCGTGACAGGGCATAGCCCACTGAGTATTATACAAGCTTCTTGACAGGGCATAGCCCACTGTGTCTATTATACAAGCTCTGTGACAGGGCATAGCCCACTGTATCTATTATACAAGCTCCGTGACAGGGCATAGCCCACTGAGTGTATTATACAAGCTCCGTGACAGGGCATATGCCCACTGAGTATTATACAAGCTCCGTGACAGGGCATAGCCCACTGAGTGTATTATACAAGCTCCGTGACAGGGCATAGCCCACTGTGTCTATTATACAAGCTCCGTGACAGGGCATAGCCCACTGTGTCTATTATACAAGCTCCGTGACAGGGCATAGCCCACTGGGTCTATTATACAAGCTCCGTGACAGGGCATAGCCCACTGAGTGTATTATACAAGCTCCGTGACAGGGCATAGCCCACTGGGTCTATTATACAAGCTCCGTGACAGGGCATAGCCCACTGTATCTATTATACAAGCTCCGTGACAGGGCATAGCCCACTGAGTGTATTATACAAGCTCCGTGACAGGGCATATGCCCACTGAGTATTATACAAGCTCCGTGACAGGGCATAGCCCACTGAGTGTATTATACAAGCTCCGTGACAGGGCATAGCCCACTGTGTCTATTATACAAGCTCCGTGACAGGGCATAGCCCACTGTGTCTATTATACAAGCTCCGTGACAGGGCATAGCCCACTGGGTCTATTATACAAGCTCCGTGACAGGGCATAGCCCACTGAGTGTATTATACAAGCTCCGTGACAGGGCATAGCCCACTGGGTCTATTATACAAGCTCCGTGACAGGGCATAGCCCACTGTGTCTATTATACAAGCTCCGTGACAGGGCATAGCCCACTGAGTGTATTATACAAGCTCCGTGACAGGGCATAGCCCACTGTGTCTATTATACAAGCTCCGTGACAGGGCATAGCCCACTGGGTCTATTATACAAGCTCCGTGACAGGGCATAGCCCACTGTGTCTATTATACAAGCTCCGTGACAGGGCATAGCCCACTGAGTGTATTATACAAGCTCCGTGACAGGGCATAAGCCCACTGAGTATTATACAAGCTCCGTGACAGGGCATAAGCCCACTGAGTATTATACAAGCTCCGTGACAGGGCATAGCCCACTGTGTCTATTATACAAGCTCCGTGACAGGGCATAGCCCACTGAGTGTATTATACAAGCTCCGTGACAGGGCATAAGCCCACTGAGTATTATACAAGCTCCGTGACAGGGCATAAGCCCACTGTGTCTATTATACAAGCTCTGTGACAGGGCATAAGCCCACTGTGTCTATTATACAAGCTTCGTGACAGGGCATAGCCCACTGAGTCTATTATACAAGCTCCGTGACAGGGCATAAGCCCACTGAGTATTATACAAGCTTCGTGACAGGGCATAGCCCACTGAGTGTATTATACAAGCTCCGTGACAGGGCATAGCCCACTGTGTCTATTATACAAGCTCCGTGACAGGGCATAAGCCCACTGAGTATTATACAAGCTCCGTGACAGGGCATAAGCCCACTGTGTCTATTATACAAGCTCTGTGACAGGGCATAAGCCCACTGTGTCTATTATACAAGCTCCGTGACAGGGCATAGCCCACTGAGTCTATTATACAAGCTCCGTGACAGGGCATAAGCCCACTGAGTATTATACAAGCTTCGTGACAGGGCATAGCCCACTGAGTGTATTATACAAGCTCCGTGACAGGGCATAGCCCACTGTGTCTATTATACAAGCTCCGTGACAGGGCATAGCCCACTGGGTCTATTATACAAGCTCCGTGACAGGGCATAGCCCACTGAGTGTATAATACAAGCTCCGTGACAGGGCATAGCCCACTGGGTCTATTATACAAGCTCCGTGACAGGGCATAGCCCACTGTATCTATTATACAAGCTCCGTGACAGGGCATAGCCCACTGAGTGTATTATACAAGCTCCGTGACAGGGCATAGCCCACTGAGTGTATTATACAAGCTCCGTGACAGGGCATAAGCCCACTGAGTATTATACAAGCTCCGTGACAGGGCATAAGCCCACTGAGTATTATACAAGCTCCGTGACAGGGCATAAGCCCACTGTGTCTATTATACAAGCTCTGTGACAGGGCATAAGCCCACTGTGTCTATTATACAAGCTTCGTGACAGGGCATAGCCCACTGAGTCTATTATACAAGCTCCGTGACAGGGCATAAGCCCACTGAGTATTATACAAGCTTCGTGACAGGGCATAGCCCACTGAGTGTATTATACAAGCTCCGTGACAGGGCATAGCCCACTGTGTCTATTATACAAGCTCCGTGACAGGGCATAAGCCCACTGAGTATTATACAAGCTCCGTGACAGGGCATAAGCCCACTGTGTCTATTATACAAGCTCTGTGACAGGGCATAAGCCCACTGTGTCTATTATACAAGCTCCGTGACAGGGCATAGCCCACTGAGTCTATTATACAAGCTCCGTGACAGGGCATAAGCCCACTGAGTATTATACAAGCTTCGTGACAGGGCATAGCCCACTGAGTGTATTATACAAGCTCCGTGACAGGGCATAGCCCACTGTGTCTATTATACAAGCTCCGTGACAGGGCATAGCCCACTGGGTCTATTATACAAGCTCCGTGACAGGGCATAGCCCACTGAGTGTATTATACAAGCTCCGTGACAGGGCATAGCCCACTGTGTCTATTATACAAGCTCCGTGACAGGGCATAGCCCACTGTATCTATTATACAAGCTCCGTGACAGGGCATAGCCCACTGAGTGTATTATACAAGCTCCGTGACAGGGCATATGCCCACTGAGTATTATACAAGCTCCGTGACAGGGCATAGCCCACTGAGTGTATTATACAAGCTCCGTGACAGGGCATAGCCCACTGTGTCTATTATACAAGCTCCGTGACAGGGCATAGCCCACTGTGTCTATTATACAAGCTCCGTGACAGGGCATAGCCCACTGGGTCTATTATACAAGCTCCGTGACAGGGCATAGCCCACTGAGTGTATTATACAAGCTCCGTGACAGGGCATAGCCCACTGGGTCTATTATACAAGCTCCGTGACAGGGCATAGCCCACTGTGTCTATTATACAAGCTCCGTGACAGGGCATAGCCCACTGAGTGTATTATACAAGCTCCGTGACAGGGCATAGCCCACTGTGTCTATTATACAAGCTCCGTGAAAGGGCATAGCCCACTGTGTGTATACAAGCTCTGTGACTCCAGTTCATAGTGATAAAGTAATAAGGATCACGAGAATGAACTGAGATTAGAGCAGAAACAACATGTAAATGCTAGCATTGCAGCGGCTGGAAGTCCATCACTTTTATCTAAAGCTGATGCTCAAGGGCGTAGAGGCTTTAAAACCTTAGGGAACCTGAAATCAAAAAATTTAGATTTTACAGGGGTAAAGACAAAAAAAAAACCTCTAAAGACTACTACTTTTGCAGAGAAACAGAAAATTGGCAACATACCATTCACCACACGTAGCGGCAAGGAAAGACTCAGGCTTTGCCCTTTATTTCTGAGTGGTGGTTCTGCAGCTGTCAGTGAGGCATCTTGTGCCTCTCGTGATGATAAAAGACCTTTTCAATCAGACTATAGAAGTGTGAAAAAATTTAAAACCAATAAGGCAGTCGAACAAACTGTGTTTTTTGAAACACAAATGTCAGAAATCCCTGAGGAGAGTCTAAGTGGGTCCACAAGTGGCATTTCTATGTGTAAGCCTGACCTTTCAGAGAAGCCGCCCTCCACAGTTTCTTTTCCATCTGTAGTTGTGGGGATGAGCAGTATTGCCGAGGACATAGAAATTGAGGATGCCACCGTGGAATTGCAAGAGGATGAGAGGAATATATGTGCAGCTGATGCTGGCACTAATGAGGATGTTGAGGATGAGGATATTATTTGTATAAGTCAGGCACCAGTGGAAGCAGCTCTTGGCCAAGATAAGAAGGCCATTGCCATGCCTGGGCATAGAACCAAGAAATCCACATCTTTTGTGTGGAATTACTTTTACCCAAACCCTGACAACGTTTGTCAAGCCATTTGTAGCCTCTGTGAGACCACAGTTAGTAGAGGTAGGGACGTTAAACATCTAGGAACCTCTACGCTATTACGTCATCTGCAGCGAGCTCATGACAGGTGTTTGATAACAGAAACTACTGCAAAAAAA
Organism: Taudactylus pleione; assembly: GCA_031769625.1. Lineage (NCBI taxonomy): Eukaryota > Metazoa > Chordata > Amphibia > Anura > Myobatrachidae > Taudactylus > Taudactylus pleione. The sequence goes on from JAUIMM010000099.1 coordinate 2,897,486, forward strand.
ATAACAACAAGCAGTCCAGCATTAGCTAGATGCCTTCTCTCTACTAAATCCCAGCACCTGCAATCTCCACCGACAACACCTTCCTCCTCAATATCCTCAGGAATGATCAGTGGTAGTACAACATCCAATTTATTAGTGCTAAGTCACGGTGACTCCTCCAATTTCCAGGACACCTCAGAAGAAACTGAATCTTTGAGCGCTAGGCCTGCTGCTGCTGCTGCTGGTGGATCTTCATCCCAGAAGTGGACAAAGAAGACTACTAGTAGTATACCAAAAAAACAATTGACTGTTAAAGAATCTCTTGCAAGGGGAAGCAAGTATGACAGCTCTCACCCTGTCGCACAGCGGATCACTGACGCCATGACAGCTATGCTAATATTAGATCTGCGTCCAATATCCTCAATTAATGCAGTGGGATTTACACAGCTAGTTGAGGTCATGTGTCCCCGGTACCAAATTCCATCTCGGTTTCATTTTACCCGAAAAGCCATTCCTCGGCTGTACCAGGACGTTAAACAGAACCTAATTATTGGTCTGCAAAATGCTATTGTACCCACTGTCCACTTAACCACAGATATGTGGACAAGTGGTAGTGGACAAACTAAAGATTACATGACTGTGACAGCCCACTGGGTGGGTGAATCGCCTTCAGCAGCAGCAGTATCTAACAAACAACACCAGCTCATTCAGAGGCAGGCAACTCTGTGCATCACCGGATTCAATAAGAGGCATACCGCTGACAACCTCTTAGAAAAACTAAGAGATGTCATAGAAACATGGCTTACCCCACTTGGACTCTCCTCAGGATTTGTGATTTCTGACAATGCTACAAATATAGTGAAAGCATTACAGCTGGGTGAATTCCAACACATCCCCTGTTTTGCTCACACAATAAACTTAGTGGTGCAGGGTTTTTTAAAAAACGACAGGGGCGTTCAGGAGATGCTGTCTGTGGCCCGAAAAATTTCGGGACATTTTCGGCATTCAGCAACAGCGTGCAGGAGATTGCAGCACCTGCAAGAGCAGTTTAATTTGCCCTGCCATCAACTGAAGCAAGAAGTGGTAACGAGGTGGAACTCAACCCTGTATATGCTTCAGCGGATGGAGGAGCAGCAAAAAGCCATCCATAGCTATACGACAAGCCATGACATTGGGAGAGGAGGGGGAATGTACCTTACCCCAGCACAGTGGAGAGTACTTTCTGTCTTGTGCAAGGTGCTCAAACCATTTGAAGTTGCCACTTGTGAAGTGAGTGCTGACACTGCTAGCTTGAGTAAGGTGATTCCCCTGATTTCGCTTTTGGAAAAGCAGCTGGAGAAATTGAAGGATGATATTAAACAAAGTGATTCCGCAAAGTATGCTGGACTGATAGATCAAGTCCTTTGTTCGCTTCGCCAGGATCCACGGGTGGCCAAGATCTTGAAATCTGATCATTATATTTTAGCAACCATTCTTGATCCTAGGTTCAAGTCATATGCTGTGTCTTTCTTTACAACTGACCCAGATCTTAAAAGAACCAAAGCGCTCCTGGTGAGCAAGTTGGCAGCTGAAGTGACACATGGCACTACGATGACGTCTCCTCCTTCGGTTTCTGCAGCAGCAGCCAGAAAAAAATGCACCTTTTCCAAAAGACCCAGTGGTGATGCAGATAAGTCAAGTCAACATTTTGACATCTGGTCGGGTCTAAAAGATTTGCCCAACACCAGTGACACCTCTACCGCAACTCCATCTAATACGATTACCATCCAAAGAATGGTGGAGGATTATTTTCAGGACACCATACACGTAGACATGTCACAGAGTCCCTTCGAATATTGGAAGAAAAAAAAGGCAATTTGGAGACCCTTGTATAAACTGGCTTTGCATTATTTAAGCTGCCCACCCTCCAGTGTGTACTCGGAGAGAGTTTTCAGTACAGCCGGGAACCTTGTGAGTGAACGACGAAGGAGGCTACTTCCACAAAATGTAGAAAAAATGATGTTCATTAAAATGAACTGGAAATTTCACGAGGAAAACCTTTCCCACCAATCACGTCACAGTACAGATACTTCTGTAATGGTAGATTCCAGCGGGGATGAACTGATATTGTGTGAGGAATCGGATGATGTACACACTGATGAGGGTGAGGATGGCAATGATGGTGACATCATGCCACTGTAGACCTGTTGCCTTTAGTAGATTGGAAGATTTTTTTGTGGGGGCCCAAACAAACCAAGCACTTCAGCCACAAAGTGGCAGTACCTGTCGCTGAAATGCTTTGTTTGTTAAAGTGTGCATGTCCTTTTTAAGATCCAACATAAAGGGTGGGTGGGAGGGCCCAAGGACAATTCCATCTAGCACTACCTTTCATTTCTGCCACTGCTGTGTGGCATAGTTTCATAGATGTGCTTTAAACTGTGGTGTCTGTGCCACTGCGCCGCTGCTCTGACGCTTGGTCACCAGTCAGCTCACTGCAACCTTTGGCCAATAATGGTGAAACGAATAATTTAAGCTGTGAGGTGGTCTAAATTGACTGTAAATGACTGGAAATTAATGTTATTGAGGTAAATAACACTCTAGGAAGAAAAAAAAGCCCAATTTATGTAATTTTAGCTTTTTTTGTCAATTTTGGCAAAAAATCCAAATCCAAATCCAAATCCAAATCCAAAGCCAGTCACCGCAGTTTGGCAAATCCAAATCCAAATCCAAAGCCGGATGACGAATTAGAACCAAATCCAAATCCAAATCCGCCAAAAATGGTCCGGCGCACATCCCTAGTATTTATATATATAATCAGTCATTTGGAGTTGTGCACCTGTGATCTGTCTGTTTCTGTGCCAACATTTTTATATGAAAAGGAAAATTGCACTGTTATATCTTTAATGTTAGGAGTGCTACCTTTTAAACATTGTTGAAAATGTGCGGTTCGGTCATAGTTCTGATCTTTTCGCGGTTCGAATTTCAGGTTTTGGATTGCACAAATTAGATGATTTCAGCTGTTTTTGAAAACTTTTTATCTATTTTTTTTAAAATCCAGTTCCATAGCCAAAACACTAGAGGGTGGTTTTGCAAAACCAAAACACGAAGATGAATCCAGATCCAAAACCAAAACACGGGGGTCAGTGCACATCCATAGTTGAAGAGTCAACATATTTCAGTGTCCATCCCAAGTCCCAAGTCAATGACTTGAATCAAGTTGCCACATTGATACTTACGCCAGACTGTTTATCTGCCACTTCTTTTATTTGACAGTGAGATAATGAGCCATATTCAATTTGATTCGCACCCGCGATACTTTTTTGACTCCCGGACTTTCCGCCTACTTCGCCTGTTTTGTATGTGGAAAAGTATCGCGCATGCCCGCGTATCCCCGTATTCAATTTGAAAGTACGTGAAAACGGGACCCGGCAGATTTGGGACAATCGGCCTGACCCCCCCTAAAAGATGCTCTGACATGGTGGTTAGCTATGGGTACCCCCGATTTGGCTTGCTGAAGGTATTAGGTGGTTTTAAACGGGCTCAATAGCTGCTAAATAGTGTTTTTGTACAAGTGGTGAAGAATAGTATTCAGGAGTTTTTTTTGCAGAAAATAACATATCCCAGCAAATTTGGGGTACTTGAAAATGGGGGTCAGTATATTTTAAAGTTGTTAAAGTTAAGTTTAAAAAATCTTGAAAAATCCACCTTCCGCAAGCCCCTGCAATGAAAAAAACACATGGGGCATACTTGGGGACCCCCCTGGAGTCTAGTTCGCTAGTTTTTATCTTTGTCCCCCAACATTTTTTTTTTCGCCCCCAAAATGAAAGTGATTTTTTTTGGGGTGTTCTTAAGTGTTTTTGAAAAAAAATTTAATGCAGTTTACCTTTGGGGGACTGTCTGAAGGCTGCACGGGGGTTCCCGCAAAGTTGCACCACAAAACCCCAATTTTGCACTTTTTTCCGCCTGCTATTCATAGGCGAAACTTTTTCGCCTATTACATTGCATTGACTTTCCGCCTAGGCGGAAAGTCTTTCGAATTGAATACGACGATATTTTTCCACCTGGCGAAATGACGTCATCGGGGAAACTTTTTCGCGGATTCCGGCTTTTCACTCCAAATTGAATACGGGCCAATATATTCGATTTCTGCTTTTAACACTAATTTTCCAATTACTATAACCTGGATTGAATTTGTTAACTAAGGTAATTAACTCCACATTATTAACTCAGTCCAGGTGATTGCAGTTGGAAGACAAGTGTGAAAAACAGAGATCTTCTTTTAGCACACTAGGGACCTCATTCAGAGCCACTCGCAAAATGCGAGCACTCGCTCTGAATGAGGGCGGCCGCTTGCTCTGAATGAGGGCGGCCGCTTCTAAGTTCTGAGCCGGCTTCTTGGCCGATAGCTAGGCTGTGGGTGACCACCCACAGCCTTAGCGAGCAGCCAGGTTGATGGTTGCGATGGTCAAGACCATCGCGACCATCGGGGCTTGCGACGAGACCCTTGTGGTAGGGTCTCGCCTACCTCAAGCCCCAGTGAGCTTTCAGCTCTATTAGAGCCGGAAGCTCACCACTGACATCGCACGCGCAGTGCAGTCGCTGCGCGTGCACAGGGCCTCAACATCAACCCGCTCATGAGACCCAGAGTGCAGCACATTACACACACTTTTACATTACAGACAGAGGGCCTGATTCAGACCCGGTCGCAAGCGCTGAGCGCTCGCAACTGGGTCAATGGTGGCCCACAGCGCATACGCGCGACGGAGCTGGCTCCATCGTGCGCATGCGCGGGACCCGGATAACGACGGGCAATCCGTAGCTCCGGGTCTCGCACCAAAGGGGGCGTGCTGTCGATGTTGAGTGACAGCACGCCCCCTTTGGTGGGCGGGCCGGGGGGGTGGTTGCCCAGATGGAGGCGTTCCCATGAGAACGCCTACCGTTTGGGGGCAGCCCCACTGACATCACAAGTGATGTCAGTGGGAGAGCTTTCGGCTCTGTTTGAGCTGAAAGCTCTCTGGGGCTTGCGGCCACGAGACCCTACCACAAGGGTCTCGTCACAAGCCCGATGGTCGCGATGGTCTTGACCATCGCGACCATCATCCTGGCCGCTCGCATTAGCTGTGGGTGGACCCCACAGCATTGCGAGCGAGGCTGCTCCATGAAAAAAAAAAGACGCCCTGATTCAGAGCGAGCGCTCTGTCAGAGCGTCCCGCTCTGAATCAGGGCCAGAGAATGTTCAGCAGAGTTGATGTAAGTCAGTGTATCAAAGATTGGTGAAGTTGCAGAGAGAATTTTGCAGCACAACAGGTTATTTCGTAATGATGTGAATTTCAACTAATTCAAACTGTCCAGCTGCACCAAAATCCATTCGCACTGTGTGGGAGATGTGCCAAGCCCTTGAAAGAGATAAAGGTGTAGATGTACTGTACTAAGGGCCTGATAAAGACCCGCAAGCGGGTCGATGTTTGGCCCCTGCACATGCGCCACCTCCAGCATACGCATGCGTGAGCCCCAGCGAGCGACGGCAGCTCCGTCGCTTCGGGGCTCACTACAAGACGGGGCAGGGAGGCTGCACAAATGGAGACGTTTCCGAGTTAACGCCTGCCATTTGTGGGCGGCCCTACTGACATCAGTCGTGATGTCAATAGTGGACTTCCTGCTCTATTAGATTTCTAGTAGTTGACTTCCTGCATAGACCCCCACAGTCTGTAAAGTGGCAGTTAGGAGCTGATGGGTTGGTACTTTATCTCCCTTGATACACCTCTCCCTGTATTTGTAAATTCACAGTTTGCAGAACTTGTAGCTTATTAATAAAGCTAAAATGACAGTAGTTGGGGGTAGGATATTAATAATTAAGAACTAAGGGGCTGATTCAGACCCACTCGCAAGCGGCTGTCCGCTTGCAAGTGGGTCGATGTTGTACACTGCGCATGCGCACGACGGTGGGAGCTCCGTCGTGCGCATGCGCCAGACGCGACGAGCGAAGGACTTTCCTTCGCTCGTTGTGTCTGATCAAAGGGGGCGTGCTGTCGATGTTGTTTGACAGCACGCCCCCTTTGATGGGCAAGTTTCCTGGGGGGGTGCCTCCCTGATGGGGGCGTTCCCAAGGGAACGCCTACCGTCAGAAGCCTGCCCACTGACATCACTAGTGATGTCAGTGGGAGTGATTTTGGCTCTGATAGAGCCAAAATCACTCGGGCCTTGCGGTTGAAAACCTCAACCGCAGGCTCCGGCTCGCAGTGGCGATGGTCGCGATGGTCAAGACCATTGCGGCCATCAAACTGCACGCTTGTATAGGCTGTGGGTGGTGACCCACAGCTATACGAGCGTCCAGGAGGACGCTCCATAATTATGGAGGGCAGTCCTCATTCAGAGCGTGCGCTCTGCTCAGAGCGTCCGGCTCTGAATGAGGGCCTAAATCTGTGGGTGAAAGTGACAATGGGAAATAAGGCAAATATTTTGTGGAATGAAAACTAGTCACACATGGACCTACAAGAGAGGAAGATTATGAATATAGTCAACCCAAAAGCATTAAGAGCTTCAGAAGAACAGCAGCATTAGGCATTTCATTTAGTTACTGTAGCTCATGCACGTCTATGTGTAAGCAGGTTTGAAGCACACTCTGGAAACTTCCTCTCCAACAAGGGGGAGATTTATCAGATCTTGCAGAGAGATAAAATGGAGAGATAGATAAAGTACTAACCAATCAGCTCCTTACTGTCATTTTACAGGCATTAGTTCGCAAAGGGGAGATGCAGCAGATCACTGTGTGATTAGGACTCGCTTTAATGTGTGATCATGGACTCGCTTCTAATAGCGAGTTCATGAAGAGGTCAAGATCATGTGATCCTCTTAAGGTGGGTATCCACTAGCCGATTAAAATGAGCGATTGAACGATAACAATATCGTTCATTCATTCATAAATTGTTCACAAATCGGGCATGCAAATGTCAAAAACAACCAGCGATGCCCACCCCCGTTGGTCGTTTTTGACATCTAACATCGTCTGAACATGCCAGTCAATCTGCCGATAATGACAGATTGACCATGTTCAGGGATGAGGGAGGGTGCCTACACTAAATGACATATCGTTCAGTGTAGGCACTGCAGCCGAAGAGGAATGACTGTACGATTACAATGTTGTTCCCTTATCTGCAAGTGGATAAGCACCTATAGAATCACACCATTGTGCAATGTATAGCACCCATTTAATTAGAAAGTGAATCAGGTGCAAGATGGTGATCTACTCTCCCAGGACTTCATGGGACTTTGCAAAAATGCAGTTCCGTTGAGTTCCCTGGCCATTCTCTGAGGGTAGGCAAGTATGGTTTGAAGTGAAAGCTGGCTCAACATTTTGCTACTCTAAGCATCTGAAAGGTAACAACACAGTGTAGTAGTGTAAGGCAACTTCTCATGGCGTAGAGGTTAGCATTATTGCCTCACAGCACTGAGATCATGAGCTTAATTCCCAGTCATTGTTATTCTATGTGAAGTTTGTGTGTTCTCCCCGTGTTTGAGTGGATTTTCTCCAGGAATTCTGATTTACTCCAAAACGCCAAAGACATCTGGGTAGGGAATGTAGTGAATTTACCTACAGTCGGGGTGATGGCAGTCGAAATTTCGACACAGGAATCCTGACCCATGGGCAGAACACTGGCGCCTGAATCCTGACAGTCGGCTTCCCGGTTGTAAGTATAGCGGGCCAGATTAACTGTTAGCCACGTGGGAGGGGGTAGGGTAAGGTTTAGGCACCATGGGAGGGTTAGGCTAAGAACAGGGGGGGGTTAGGATAAGGCACCACTGGGCTGGGTTAGGGTTAGGCACCACCGGGAGGTTAGGGTTAGGTTAGGCTCTAATGGGGAGGGTTAGAGTGCAGGGTAGGGAAGGTTAGGGTTAGGATGCAGTAAGGGAGGGTTAGGGTTTAGGGGTGAAGGAGGGAGGGTTAAGATACATACCTAGCCCCTGTCAGGATTCTGAGTATCGGGATGCTGCTGTCTGTGTTTTCACAGCCGGCATCCCGACATGCCCATCTCCCATACCCACACCCGTGGGTAGGTCAATTGACTTGTGACACAATATTAACCCTAGTGTTTTTGTGTTTGTGTGTCCATGTGATATGGAATAAATTTTGTACTCTCCACTGGGGCAGAGATTGATGTGGATGAATGAATTATTATCTGTAAAATACTGTGGAATGTGTGTGCTCTATATGCATAATTTCTTAAATAAATAAATAAATGCATCCAACTTGCTAGGAATTATACAGTTCCACTTTAAATCCAAAGAAACCCTAATCTGACATTCATGGAAGAGCAAAAAATAAAAAAAGACATTTGTATTGCTAAATGACCTTTATTAAGACGATTTTAAAAGGGAAACCGTCTTAATGTATTGTAATACCTTATGTCAAATTTGGAGCTATTATGAAGAATGATTGCTGTTCATTAATATCAGTTTGCTTTTACAGATCATTGGAGACATCACTTGTATCTGGAATGTCTCTTCCTGATGAATTTTTGTCCCTTTTGTCTCACATATGTCCCTTTCCCTTTCAAGATCAATGTAATGTTACCATTAATTGATTTGTTCTTTCACATTTCTTAAATAGTTCAATGTGATTTATTAGCAAGTAGTTCTCAGTGAATACACATAAGGTTGTTGTGCATGTTTAATGAATGGTATTTGAGTCATTCTAGATAAAACCTTATGATCACAATGAGTGGGGAGGGTGCAGCAAGGTCGTTTAGAGAAGAAATATTAAATTAACATGAGACAAGCACGTTCTTAGAGAGCCTTCATGGATTAATGATGAGCAACATTTACAAAAGTATTTTAATTGAAGGACATCTTCTAAGAGCCTTATGTTTCTTTGGGGTAGACACACACACACACACACATTTTACATATAACACACACATAGACGTATATATTATGTTTAACACACACACATATATATATATATATATAAATATATATATTAGAGATGAGCGGGTTCGGTTCTCAGAGAACCGAGCCCACCCGAATTTTGCAGATCCGAGACTGATCCAAGCAGGCTCGGAGTTTCCCACCTGGCTCGGATCTCGAAACCGAGGCAAAACCATAGAGTCAAAAACCTTGCGGTTCGCGAGCTTACGTCTCTATGATCAATGTAGTATATAGGGACCACGCGGTGGATGCCATTTCACTCCGGCTGTGGAGACTGAACAGGGAGGGTGGGTAGTGTAGGGCTGGGAGAGTGGTGCTGTGTATTGTAAAAAAAAAAAAGTGTCTTTTAGTGTAATATTTTTCTCTGTGTGTGTGCGTGTTAGGCTTAACCGCACAAGATGCAGCCAGCAATGCTAGTTGTAACCTAGTGCTGCCCGACTCCAGTCGTAATCAATTCGTGCTCTGGGCCCAAGTTCTGGAGCATAAAAAAATTAAAATAAATTATCTTTTTTTTTATCTTTAACTTTAACTGTCTGTGTGTGCGTGTATCCAGCCAGCAACTCAACTTGCAACCTAGTGCTGCCCGACTCCAGTCGTGATCAATCGGTACTTTTGGCCCAAGTTCTGGAGCTGAAAAAAAAAAAAATATATTGTCTTTTTTTTCTGTCAAATTTTTTTTCTGTGCGTGTCAGCCACACCTGGCTGTCACTGTAATTGGCTGGCATAGCTGCGCAGGGGTGCTGTGCTGCTGTCAGTGAAGGGCTGCATGAATATTGCAATGAAAACTTTTTTTTAAGTTATTGTGTGACAAAAAGTTGGTTTTTTTTATCTTAAACATAGCAGGAATGTTATACTAACAGCTTATAAAGTTATATGCTCTAAAAAACTAAAGCCTATATTTATTTACAAACCTATATAGTGTAGACATCCTAAATTCTAAAACTTTTCTATTAAAAAATGTAAACAAAAGCCAGGAAAGGCCTCAGAGAACATGAAAAAAGATGCTCTAGGTGCTGAACTTCAAGGGATTTCTTCATTATGTTCTGCAGTGTGGAAAGGTTTAATTCACATGTTTTCTATAAAGCAGTTCAAAGTTACAGCCTTTAAAGTGTCTGGCTATAATACCCACCTTTGCCAGGAATTACAGTACCAAAGATTATTGCAAGCAAAGGATTCATCTGTCCGGAATCTGTCTGGGAATTCATGGATCATATTTGGCCTGAATGCACTAAGGTATCCAGTGATTCTGTCACTGTGTTCTGTAGCCAACTTTATTCCTACCTGAATCGCAAACTGAAATACGGAATAGTAAGCATAGACAACACAGAGGCCTTTGTTATTCCGCTGCCTGCATGCCAACCAATACCTCCCAGACTACACCCACTGGGGGGACCAGGTCTTGATAATGACCATCCCCATCTGTTGCTAGGCCTTCTTCTTCCAAATCATCCATCCTCGACTTCCTGTTAAAATAGGGTGAGCAGGGTACAGAAAGAGGAGCTAGATGTCCCCGATTACTTTTTTTAAAATCTATTATAGATGATGTGGAGAGATAAGAGCTTCAGATGTTGGAACAGGGGCTCCCACCTATTTGGCTTCCCTCCAGAGAAAAGAACTCTGTTCCTCAGGAAGTGTCTATGCCTGAGCTAGGTAGGTAGTCTCTGGCTGTTGGTAAACACCCTTCAGGAGATGGCAACCCAAAACAACAACAACTATAATAATGTGTCCACTGATAACCAGCCTCATCCCTTAACAGCAACTTACCCCATGTGGCCAACTCATAACATGACACCCAGTTTGCAGCCTAATCTTCCTTATGACACTAATCCAGTCGCCATGGTTGATCAATCAGCCATGTGTGGTCCACCCAATTTTTGGCCTTCTACATTCTAACATATTCACATATCTAAGAAGTGGACAGTGGGAACAATGGCAATTTGAAGGCCACTAACTAACTCTGTTTTTTTAATGTCCCTGTACAGGTTGGGAAATTCTGTTACAGAACAGAAGGTTTGCAAAGGATTATTTAAGTCAATTGTTTATTTATTTTTGGAAAGCAGGCTTCCTGGTCCCCTTCTGGGATGAAAAAAATCCACTCCCATCAAGCAGGCATGGCGCTCAAGAAAGAATTCGCAAGAAAGACACAACGTAAGACTTAAACCTTAAATCTGAAATGTTGCATTTGCTGCTCTGTTCCGCTTGTTCACATATCTCATATGGTTAAGTTGACAGTGAGAACAATGGCAGTTTGAAGGTCACTAACTAAATCTGTTTTTGTTATGTCCCTGTACAGGTTGGGAAATGCCTTTCTAGAAGATTTGCAAAGCATTATTTAAGTCAATTGTTTATTTTTTTAGGAAAGCACTCTTCCTGGTCCCCTTCTGGGATGATAAAATCAACTCCCAGCAAAAGCAGCCATGCTCAAGGAATCTTCTGTGGCAAGGACTGATGTAAATGTACTGTATCACATTTTTTTGTAAATGCCTCCTCCCCTTCCCCCTCATACATTTTCTTTTGAATCAAAAAACTAGATTAAATTTACTACCAATCAACCCTTCCTGACACTGTCCTACCTTCAACTACATACATACTCCAACTTCCTCAGGCCTATCTTGAATAATAAAAGTGTTTCCTGATGTGCCATGTTTGAAGTTGAACTGCCATGTGTTTGTGCCACCCACTGCTGCAGCTTAGCTTAGTCAGCCAGCTATCTTGGTGCAAATTTTGGTGCAAAAATTGGTGGGATAAACTAAAGTTTATCCTGCGGCTCCCACCATTGAGTACAATGGAGGAGCCATTCATTGGCTAAGACGCGGGGCCTGACCTCTCTCAGCCAATGAACACAGAGCTTCAAAGGAGGAAGCCGCATCTGTGTGCTTCATTCGGGAAGGAATAATCATTATGGTTAGAATGATTATTCCTTAATGCGATGGTCGGGTTTTTCATTTTCTTATTTTAACCCATGGATGCCTACTGGACAAGGGGGCCACTGGAGGTAATGTAGGTGAGTATATGTGAGTGTGTATGTATGTATTAAACTTATACTGTGTAAGATGTGTGTGTTTCTAGCAACATTTCTTTACAGGCGAACTACAGGTCCCAGTGGACCCTTAATGCCCCGCATGCTGGTACTTGTGGTTCTCCAAGTACCAGCATGCCAGGGGAGGCTTGCTGGGACCTGCAGTTCTACTGGAAAGACAATATTTTATTACTTCTGTTTTTACACATCACTCACAAAATCAACCCGCCACCCACCGCCCAGGGGTGGCAGGGATAGCCTCGGGCTATCGGCTCAGGCTAGGGGTACCCTGGAGAGGGAGACCCCTTTTTTGAAGGGGTCTCCAACTCCCAAGGGATCCCTGGCCAGGGCTGAATAATGGTCAGGGCTGATGCTGTGGCTGGGGGGCCCGGTGATAGGGCTCCCCTGGCTGTGGCATCAGCCCCCCATTAGAAAAGGTCCAGGGCTGGTTCTGTGATTTACAGGGAGAACCTATGCAAATTTTTCCCTGTAAATCTAGAACTAGCCCTGCTTCCCATAGCCCAGTGCTGGTTGTACTGAGGCCCTGATTCAGAGCCAGATGCTCTGACAGAGCGCTCGCTCTGAATCAGGGCCATCCCTCCTACCTTATGGAGCGGCCTCCTGGCTGCTCACATAGTTGTGGGTGACAACCCACAGCTATAGCGAGCGGCCAAAATGATGGTCGTGATGGTCAAGACCATCACGACCATCGGGCTTGCGACGAGACCCTTGCGGTAGGGTCTCATCTGCCACAAGCCCTGGAGTGCTTTTGGCTCTATCAGAGCCAAAAGCACTCCCACTGATATCACTAGTGATGTCAGTGGGGCCGGCCCCAGACGGTAGGTGTTCCCATGGGAATGCCTCCATCTGGGCAGCCACGCCCCCGGCACGCCCACCAAAGGGGGCGTGCTGTCAATCACCATCGACAGCACGCCCCCTTTGGTGCGAGACCCATAATGATGGCTTGGCCATCGTTATTCGGGTCTCGCGCATGCGCATGACGGAGCCGGCTCCCTCGTGCGCATGCGCACTTGGGCAACATTGACCCGCTTGCGAGCGCTCAGCGCTCGTGAGTAGGTCTGAATCAGGCCCTGAGTACAGGGAGACCATACATCATTTTTTCCCTGTACTTAGTCAACCAGACCTGGGTTCCAGCAGTCCAAGGCTGGTTCTCATTTGGGGGGGGACCCCACGTCAATTTTTTTATAACTTTTAACTATTTAATTACTTTTTCCATCCAGATACAAGCAGGCATCTCACTGATGTCTGCATGTATCTGTGTCAATCCGACCTGCTCATGCTCAAATCGAAAGCATGAAGCAGGTCTATTCTATTGGGGATTTGAAGTTCAATTTGAAGTCCGATTTTGAGGTCAATTTCAATTCGAATGATAGTAAATAAGGGTTTTGTGTGTTGGGCTATGTAAAAGTACCAATGTTTTTCCAATGGTCGATTTGAGGCCGATTTGACTCAAAATTCGATTTGAAGTCCAATTTTACATTCGATTTGGCTTTAGTAAATACTCAAAAGCAAAATCGAATACAAATTGAATGAAAAATGCACCTCAAATCACTCAAAATGCCAAATCGACTTTTAGTAAATTTACCCCAAGTATGACTTAAACCTAAGGGTCAAGTATGGTCACCAAAATATAGTGCTCTGATTTCAAAAGATTGATGACCCTTGGATCCTGTCTAAGGTAATGAAGAGCTTGATCTGCAAGTCCGACATACTTAGTGGAATCACTCCATTTCAGCTCCTCCTTCAGTTTCTACAGCTGCTTTTGCAAAAGTCTGATTAGGGGAATGACCTCACTCAATCTGTGTCTGAACTAACTTCACATGTGGCAAGTTCAAAGGGTTTGAGAACTTTGCACCACATGGAAATTATTCTTCACTGCATTTGACTAAGGTGCATTCCCGCACCTTTCCCTATGTCATAGGCTGTTGTGTAACCTTGGATGTTGTGTAGCCTTGGATGGTTTTTTGCTGTTCCTCCAACCGCTGAAGCATATAGAGGGTAGAATTCCACCTAGTTACTACCTCTAGCTTCAGCTGATGGCAGGGCAGATTCAACAGTATTTGTTGGTGCTGCTATCTTCGACATGCTATTGCTGAATGTCAAAATGTCCCAAAATCTTTTGGACCACTGAGAGCATCTCCTGCATGCCCCTGTAGTTTTTTAAAAATGTTGCACCACTAAAATAATTGTGTGAGCAAATAATGGGACGTGTTCAAATTCACCCAGATGTAATGCTCACACAATATTGGTGGCATTGTCAGAAATCACAAATCCCGAGGAGAGTCCAAGTGGGGTAAGCCATTTTGCAATGGTTTTCATGAGTTTTTCTATGAGGTTCTCAGCGGTATACCTCTTAGTGAAACCGGTGATACACAGAGTAGCCTGCCTCTGAATGAGCTGCCATTTGTTAGATGCTGCTGTTTGCACTGTTGAGGCAATTCACCTACCCAGTGGTCTATCACAGTCATGTACTCTTTAGTTTGCCCTGCTCCACTTGTCCACATATCAGTGGATAAGTGGACAGTGGGCACAACGGCATTTCGGAGGACACTAATAAGGTTTTTTTAATGTCCTTGTAAAGACTGGGAATTGCTGTTCTAGTGAAGTGGAATCTAGAAGGGACATGGTATCAGGGACACAGGACCTCAATTAACTCTAAAACCCACTGCACTAATGGCAGATACTGAATGCACATCTAATAACAGCATAGCAGTTATGGTGTCAGTAACCTGCTGTTCAACTGGGTGACTGCTGTCATACTTGTTCCCCATTGCAAAGGATTGTTTGACAGTCAATTGTTTTGTTAAACTAGTAAAAGTAGTCTTCTTCCTGGTCCTCTTCTGGGATGAAGATCCATTCACAGCAGCAGCAACAGGAGTAGCACTCAATGATCCTTCTGAGGAATCACGGGTAGGAGAGGAGTCAGTCATTCTTATGAAATTGGATGCAGGACTACTTCCGATCACGATTGAGGATGTTGATGATGATGCAGGTGTTGGTGGTGGATATTGCAGGTGCTTGGATCTAGCAGAGAGAAGGAAGCAGCTAGGTGACACTGGACTGATTGTTATGTTTTTAACCAAAGTTTCTGAATTTGAAAAACACTTTTGAATTTGATGAATGCGCAGGAACAGACAGGAAGTTGCTAGATGGTTGGCAAACATTACAGATGGTTTGCTTGGCAAACATTACAGATAGTTTGACAACTTTTGTCCGGATTTGGGTGGAAATAATTCCACACATGATAAGTGGATATTTTTGTCTTTTGCCCTGGCATGACAACAATGGGCTTTTTCATACCATGGGCAACAACTGTTGCCTGATTTACACAAACAACATCCTCGACATCAACATCCTCATCATCAACATCTTCAGTATCCTTGTTAGTGCAACTACAGAAATATCCTCCTCATCCTCCTGGTGCAATTCCACAAAAGCATCCTCGATTTCTACATCAGGATGTTGACTTGTGCTGCTCATCCCCACATTTGCAGAGGGCACACAAATGGTGGAAGGAGGATCCTCTTCAAGTACAGTATTAGAAAGGTCAGGCTCACACATGGCAACCGCAGGCACACTTGGACTCTCCTCAGGGATCTGTGACTTTTCTGAACACACAGTTGGTTCATGTGCCTTAGCGATTTAAATTATTTTGACACTTCTACAGGGAGAAGGGTTTACATCATCATAAGATACAGAACCACCAGTCATAAATAGAGGCCAAAGCCTTATCCTTTCCTTGCCACTTCATGTAGTAAATGGCATATTGCCAAGTTTTTGTTTCTCTGCAGCTAACTTGCTTTTAATTTTTTTTAATTTAACACTGCAAAACATTGCTTGTTTGATTCTGACTTAAGCCCTTGGGCATCGGCCTTTGTAGATGACGTTGGCGGTCTTGCATTGTCATCATGACTGCAGGCCACAGCTGCAAGACTGGTATGTGGTTCCTGCTCTCCTCTCATTTGGTCATCCTCCATATCAACAAGCTTACACTGCGGTCTGACTGGCAGTGTCACCGAACAATATTTTTTTTGGCACTGGGGAAGTGCACCCCTGAATGAGGCAGCAGCCCCTTGATGAACAACATAGACAGCATCCGTTTTTTATTGACAAAAGAGCACCCCTGCCATGTGTGGACAGACCACCTGCAGAGTCACAAATACATGGACAATAAACTGCAGCAGTGTCACCGAACAATAATAGCGTAGCTAAGTTGCTAACGCACACAAACACACAAAAAATATTTTTTTTTTTGTTGATTTATATTAATTTAATTTCACTTTTAGTTTATTTTACACTGGGGAAGAGCACCCCTGAATGAGGAGGCAGCCCTTTGATGAACAACACAGACAGCACCCCTGTTTTACAAAGCACCCCTGCACCCCTGCCAAGTGCAGACAGACCACCTGCAGAGTCACAAATACATTGACAATAACTGCTGCAGTGTCACCATACAATAAAAGGGCAGCTCAGTTGCTAACGCACACACACAAAAAAAGCACCTTTATCTTTTTGGACACTGGGGAAGAGCACCCCTGAATGAGGCAGCAGCCCTTTGATGAACAACACAGACAGCACACCTGTTTTATGGACAACAAAGCACCCCTGCCGATTGCGGGCAGACCACCTGCAGAGTCACAAATATGTGGACGAAAAACTGCGGCAGTGCCACCGTGCAATAATATCACAGCTAAATTGCTAATGCGCACACACAAAAAAAAGAAGAAAAAGGTACTTTTATTTTTTTTACATCAGGGAAGAGCACCCCTAATTGACAGAGCACCCATATTGCACAACACAGCACACCTTTATGGACTGCAGCCCTAGCCTGATGGACAGGACAAAAACACTGCAGAAGCCACAATTAACTGACAGGACAAGTGACACAGCAGCTGCAGCACCCACTGAAGGAAGCCTCCCTTTATATACTGCAGAATAAGCCTCTTTATGGACAACACAACAACAGCCTTCAGGCCAAGACCCTGACTGGACACACACACTGAGTGACTGACAGTGACTGACTACGTCTACTAGCTTCTCTCTCCACAGCTGAAATGAAAATGGCACCTATCGCGGAGACCTTTCTATAATCCAAAACGTGTTTTGCCTTGTTTTTCGATCCGAGTCAGGTGGGAAAGCCGAGCCTAGCTCGGTTCTCATCTTTGATCTGGAAGTTTGGGCGGGTCCTTACTTACTGTCACTCCTTGTTACTATACTTCACAAAAATATCCCTCACTCACTGCTATTCATTGCACCATACCTCAACCACACAGATTCACCTGATTGACCTCCACTTCTTGGCACAATACTTCACCGATAAAAATTTCTGTCACCCATTACCCCTCCTTTATACAATAGCATACCTTAGTGTTATTGCCCGTAATCACAGCTCATTACTCATGTGGGTCCCAGCCATTGCTAGGCAGCCAGGACACCATGTCTCCCCAGCCACATTTGTGCCTGGTTCTGCTGATTGCTAGGCAACTGGGACACCAAGTGGCCGTGGGGAATGCTGGCCCCAGCTGTTGCTAGGCTTCCAGGGTGCCATATCTCCCCGGCCACATTGATGCGTGGTCCCCCCGGTTGCTAGGCAACTGGGACACCAAGTGGCCATGGGGAATGTTGGTCCTGGCCGGGGCTAGCAGCCGGGACAGTGGCTATGTCCAGCACTGCAGCTGCTGTATATTTTTCTATTAGTTGGTTGGTTCCTTATTCCTGCATCCCATTGCTGCAGGCTCTAGTTAAAAGGCAATCAAGCCCACAAATCCTTGCCAGTGATACAGTAGTTTATACTTTGGTATATCTAGCTGGTTCTGTTTCTGTCACTCTGTGTCCTGGTAAACTTATACCTACTGTATGTCTCACAGTGCTTAGCGCTACTGGTTATTCTATAAGGTTAAGACCTGGTGGCATCCTAAGTACCGATGAGTGTATCCAACTCTAAGGGAAAAGCAGGCAGTTGTAATAGGCAGAAGCCCTTCCTAGCATGACTTTAGGGGTCTTAAATAAATTATTTATGAGCATCATAACATTTAATGGCTATAAATCCTCTTACTCACTACCACTCCCGGACACAATACCTCACTTAGGGTCTCATTTGTCAATGAGTTTTAGCATATGCAACGAGTCATAAAACATTGGGTATGATAAATGGTGCTCCAGCCAATCAGCTTCCAACTGTCAATGTTCAAACAGATGACAATTGGGAGCTGATTGGCTGGAGCACCAGTATCATACACTACAAGTTTTATCACACGTTTCGTATGATAAAACTTGTTGATAAATGAGGCTCTTAAGGTACAGAAATACACTTTCCCCTTCCTAAGATCTGTCAAAAAAGAATACAGTAAAGAAAATTGTAGAACATTTTTGTTTCTTAAATTAAATTGTACTAAATCTCATTGACACCAGTTGCTATTCATCCCTTCTCCTGTCAGCTATATTACTCTAAATTCTGGTACACACTATACGATGTCTCGTGTGTACCAACCTCATAAGCAATGGATCCAGTGGGGGTGCCGGCATCGGTAAGTGCATACACACTTGCCGATGCCGGCAGCGATAGAGCTACGGCGGGGGGTGTAGCAGGGGTCATGCTGCCTTCTGCAGCATGGCATCGCTAGCAACATCCTCAGATCTTTCTGCATGTACAAAAGATCTGAGGATGTGAACGACGACCCGTTGTAGAGCAAATCGGGATCGTGCGTAAAACACTACATGATTTTAACTATTTGTCGTTCTGATCCGTCAGAATCGGCCAAATCGTTCAAAATATCGTGTAATGTGTACCCGGCTTGAGGTTTTGTTTTTCAATGTACACTAAAAACACACTATAAAACTCCACCGTTTATAACAATACTGAGCAAGCTGCCTCTGTCATTTATAAAATCAAGACTACATTGCCAATTCACCCACCATTTATATCAACACTGCTTGTGTTTTACCAAGCCATTAATTACATTTACATTGCCAACATTTTTATATTTAGATTTTATTTGTATAAACAGCTGTGGTAAATCTTATTAATACTGTTATGATGTATTTAACAATACTGCCAATGTAAAATATTTAATGTTCTGGCAATTCAGATTTGAATTTTAATTCATTGTGTACAGATGAGGCTTAGTAGTATGTCCCCACTCCCACTTATACAACAGCATTAGCAAAAAATCTATAGATTTGTGAACACACCAGACTCGCTTTATTACTTACCTAACAAGCTAGAACTTTTTCATTGGTCCATGTTCCAAAGGCACCTCATAGAAGATGTAACGGCCATGGTGCATTACACGTCTCACAGTAATCAGGCAGCACAGCCAGTTTTTCTGAAGTTACAGGATATTAGATTTCCTGGGTGACGATATATCCATATCTGGATAGGTGGGATAGAGAGCAGACAATGGACCAGCCCTCAGCTCTGAGTAGCTCCATATGACATGTGACATAGAACCAAACCAGTAAGGAAGTTGAGATCTTGTTGCTTTCAGACACATCAAAGTAGAATATGGTAGATGTTTTGGACCAAATCTGAACCAGATAAAATTCCTCTCTCAAAAAAAACCTCAAACCGTGTGCCAGAGCTGGTGCCCTTTTGATCTTCCATCTTGTGCTCTGAGATATGTGCTCCTGCCCTAGGTACTGCCGTGTACCTGCATACTCATTTGTATGCAAATTTAAAGTGGCAGAATCTATGCCAACCACCATCTAATCAGTAAAATATACAGAATAGTGTTGTGGAGCTACTGAAACACTGATGCAAGAAGACTGTGCTGCCAATCACAACTTTATATGAAATGATGTTTATACAGGCATCCAGACTTCTTATCTTTATAACATTTGCTGCCATTTAACTCATTGCGCCTTTAGTTTGAGCATGTGAATTTACATACATATACACTTTTTTAATTAACAAGTTTACAGTAATCCAAGTACTTTCCTAGGTCATTGCAAGTTTCTAGAAACCCTACTATGTAAATAAGATGCTTGTCATACTCATAATAACTTATACCGCAACACAACATTTATTGGTACAGTACTCAAGAGTTTGAGTCAAAGGCAACCTAACAGCTTGAAGAGCAACAGTTCCCTTGTAGTATGTTGTCTATGTCTTTTTAATCTGCTTTTTAAACTTCAGAGGGAGGGTTGAAAAATTATGAAGCTCTAAAAGAGAAAATTGAGAAATAAAATGAGCAGTGGGTACAGTATTTGAAAATAAATATCTTTATTATAGCCGAAGATACAACTTGTATGATTTTATGTGTTTATAAATGGACTATATAATGTAATATATCTATACCTGAATATATTTATTCTGTTGCATTCTTACAGTTATCTTCTCTGTAGTACCTGCTGTATGAAAAGCCCGTTGAAGTATTCCAATAATAATTTGCTTACTAGACTGTGTTTTAGAACAGAACAAGAAGGAACAAATGTAATTACCATGTTATTGTTCTTGCCAAAGCTACAGAGCTTGGTGCCAGCTCCGTATTTACATTGCAAGAATTCCTGCAGAATCTTCATCCTCTCATTTACTGATATCGAATATTATTTAAATTAGGCAACATGTGTTGTCCAAATAAAGGGATGTGAGGGTCAAATTCACCTTTGTCTGCAGTCCAGAATCAATATCTGAATTGAAATACAGAATTATTTGAAACATTCGTTGTTCAAAATTATACATAGAGTAACACATTGAATGCATATAATATACACATTACAAAGGGTTACTTTTTAACTAAACAACTTTTTTAAATTTTTGAAACAGAGGTAAAAAATAATTGATGTGGTAAAAAGAAAAACAGCTATTGCTCCAAACTGTGGAATTTTTGGCAAAACTTTTGCAACAAATAATAACAATAATAATAATATACAAAAAAAACAACTAGAATTGTAAACATCTCTTATGAAAACTGCCAGGAGGATTTTAATTGCAGGTAGTGTGTTATGCTCAACAATTATGGTGAAACATTCAATTAAAAAATGGAATACACAGAAGAAAGTAAAAGATGGATTGTAAAATATATAATTATATTAAAAAAAATGTGCTTCATTGTAAATTCATCCCTAATTATGACTAAATTATTCAATATTTTTTTATTTACATTTAGGAGACTGTTCAGACAACCTTTTGTCAGTTTATAAAAGTTTATAAGGTAAAAAACAAAAAAAAAGGAAATTGCACTAACATTAAAGGAGTCCATCACCTGAGATCCTGTCCCTTACCTCTTAATTACCTTTGCTACCGCTGCTGGTGCTAACATTTTCTGAGTCCAGCAGATACTGGGGAAGTGGAATGATAAGGTTAAAAGGGTTGTGATTTTGCCCAATCAGGTGTCTCTTTCAGTGCAGACTCCCGATTGACCACTGTTTGAATTGGACATGACCCTCAACCCCTCCAAACCTGCCTTGGTTCCGGCTGCATTTTTCCTAAGGATGAAACACAATTTTGAATGGAAAATAGAAATGTTTTCAAGTTAGTTTTGCTAGATGAGACTGAAAGGATTATTTTTCACATCCCACCTTTTTAATGCAGGTGGGATGTGATAATATTGACTTACAAAATGAAAATTCATATTTTTGCCCAAATGCTCTGAAAATAGTCCATCCCATTGAAAAGTTGGAAACAGAGTGATCTGTCTCTGTTAAAAAATGTGAAAGAGTAGACCAAGGTTTACGTCATTTGAAAATAACATTAGCTACCGGTGCCAAGTTCCGAAATACGCTTGTTAAATCTCACAATATAGCAGCTCCCATACACAATTATAGGGGCTGCATTTGTAATAAAAAATGCCAGACTGCACTAGATATCTGTAATATCTTCTGCTGTCCTCCCCTAGATATATTCTGGGAACACTTGAATTTTGCAGATATTACCCAAAAATGGGAACAACGCCACCATTGCTCCTTGCTAGCAGAGGGCCTGATTCAGAGCCGGACGCTATTTTTGCACGCTCGTTCAGAAAAAGGGGCCGGCTATTTAAATTGAGTGCTCGCTCTTTGCCGTCTGTTGACGCCTCTATGTCTGAGCGAGCGAACGAAACATGCGCTCGCTATTTTGTAAAGATGCCGCCTGGCCGTTCGCATCCTACGTCATCTCCACTATTTATTTGATTAATCGAGTACATCGAAAGGCGTCTGAACTGCTCGCAGTGCTTGTGGTAGGATTTTCCTAACGCAATCAAGCGAACAGTTCAGGCTAAGAAACAACCAAGTGACGTGGTCGATGACGCTGCTTTGTTAATTATGCACACCCTTAAAACGCCCGTTTTGACAGTTTGGCATGCCTGCGTTCGGATCTCCACTCCCCGTTTTCAAGCACCTTCCCCTGTTACCACCCACAAACGCCTCATCCTGTCACTCAAATTAGCAGGCACTCGCTATTTTGCGAGTGCTCGATTTCCGACCGCACTGACTGGTTGGCGCATGCGCATTACGACCCATACACTTGCGCAGATAGGCGAACATCGCTCGCAGCGAACGAGCGGACACTTGCGAGCGGCTTTGAATCAGACCCAGAGTGCTCGGAACGGCACACTGAAACCAGGATTGTGGACTCTCAAGACAGAAACCCTGCACACTACAGTATATGCAGCCAATCAGGCATCCTAAGGACAACCGGTCAGCCCTGCACTTACTGGAGCTGCCACGCGCTCAGTGGGCGGGACCGGCCCTGGGCGCTGATGTGCCCAGTTACAGCCCTAGTCACAAGTCCTTGTTAAACACACAGCATAACATTGTCACTCACTGTGCGTTTCAGAAGGTATTAAAGTGGCTTCGATAAGCTTTTTGAAGATAGAGAGGATCCCCGGTAGGCTGAAACTTTATTGCATAGTTTTGGGACCCCTCTCTCTTATCACACTATCTACCTCCTGCTAGGAAGAGAGCCTAGCAGAGCTACCTGGGATTATGTTAAATAAGGAGAACATCGGGGACCCTGCCCTGGTAAATAAATATATAAGTGAAATAAAAGGGTTTACAATACTAGATTCTTTTCTTTATAATGTGGACACCACTTAAGGTCATGAATAGCAAAGATATATCGCCTCTAACATCATCATATTAAGATGCACGATAGAAGTTGTCATGGCATATGGCCAGGCTTACTCTGTATGTTTATTCACTCATTCCAAGGTCACATCTGAATCACTGAATGACTACACACCATTCTTTAAATGAACTGATGTTATAATCTAAGACTTACCAAACTGTCTATGCTGGGAAAACAGGCTGGCGGAATACTGATTCCCATTTCTAGCGGAGTAATGTTGTCTTCACATAAACACAAATTGCTGCATAGCAAACTGGTTAAAATCCACAGTTCAGGTCTCATCAACACCGCAGGGCACTAGAGAGGTTTCAGCTACCCCATCATGCTGCCAGAACATGTAATCTTTGTGTAGTATAATTGTGCAGAAAGCAGATGGCGTTCGGTCAGATCATTACAGCAAATGTATAACTTTCTTTGATACATACCACCAGCTGAGCAACTGTCAGCCAACCCTTAAGCACGTGCCCTGTGATACTCGCAGGAACCTTTGTGACACTGTCATTAAATATAATCACCCTGTTATATTGTATGCTGAAGATACAGTACCAGTAACAGTGCAATCCATTTTCAAATCTGTGTAGTTTGAATTGAAGACAAGTGTTATAATTCTACAGTGTTTCAACTTATTTATCATGTTTATATAAGGAGCCTTGCTGTTTCTTTGCAATTGTTTGATATCAGTAAAATGAAACTGTAGATAAGTGGGGTTAAAAAGGATTTAGGACGTGAGTCAGCAGCGATTGCAATTTCGATCACAGCTGCGATTTTGCGCGGAACGCAGTTGCGAAAATATGCTAATTTTTGCCAAAGCTCAGCTGGCATAAAGACGCCCACTGCTGCTATCTCATGTACACCCAATGTCGCTCTTCTGCATAAACATCGATACCATCGACTCACATCCGGCGATCACAAAGCATTTACAGTAAGTCTGACCAGCCGCAGACTCTGCAAGTCTCCTCGCACGCAGAGAACTCTCATACTGCATATGCAATCACAGTAGCTAATTTATGTAAGCCCATGGAACGGTGTTCAAATGTACAGACACGACTGCGTAATTCTGACCACTCCCCCGTTGCCACCCCCAAACGCTGAGATTCTGTCACTCACTTTGCGATGGATTGCTCTGTGCATCCATAACTACAATGCGATCGCTTTGCACACGCAGTGCGGCTTATACGCATGCGCGATGGCAAACAATTGCTCGATGTACATCCATAATCGCAATTGCGTTCACTACTGAATCAGACCCTTAGTTTGTAAATTCATCGACTTTTCCATTAGGAGCATTACTGTCTCCCATTCTGCTTTCTAGTCACTTTCTTATTTAGTTACAAACATTTCCTATCTATTCTATTCTTTATATATGAGTTTACTGTGATATTGGGGTTTTACTTCATGTGTCATATCTGTGCATTTGTTCATGTGTGCATTTTACTGTGTGATTGGCAGGCCCTATGGTGGCAGGTGGTAGAGGTGTGCAAATGGAGGTTAGTCAACACAGCAGGTGACTTAACCCGGTGAAGATTTATTAACCAGGTAGATACAGGAACAGGTAGACACAGGGTTAATACCAGGTACAGGTTAACAGGATTAACCAGTTGCAGCCCGGATCGTTGTAGGGTTGCTGGGCACTGTGGTGATCAGTGGAGGCTCCAGAGGTGGGGCTGCAGCACAGTCCAAAATTCAAATACACCAACTGCCATTTCAAACACTGCCAAACATAGATGGCCGGGAGTCACTGGCAGTTGGTATAACTTCCCTATTTGAATTTTGGACTGCGCCCCTGGAGCCGCCACTGGTGGTGATCCAGGGAGTATACACCATATGCACTTATAGACACTCACTGTATTACAGGGGTGGCAGTGGGATCTCTAATTTGTTGATGTTCTTGTAGTTCAGTGACTATTTGCTACTGTGCATGGGTGAAATATTCTGAAAACCTGCTACCTGGACAATCCGATATGGTGTCTTAGTGTTTTATGGGGTCTCTTGGGGCTCTCATTATTGCGGGACACTCAGGGGCACATTCATTCACTACAATATCTGGATGGAGAAGAAGGAAATACGTGGCGGGGAGCCACAGAGATCACAGGTCGCCCCTCTGGCACAGCTGTTTCGGGTCCTATTGCACACACCACCCACTGGACAACAGAGACAGGGCAGAGCGCTCCTCTGACACCTTATTCTGTTATTATTTTTAATATGCAGCCAATCAGTTTTCTAAAATGTTCTCAGCAGTGGAGAACACTAAAGGATGTGAGTGCGCTGATCTAATGGGACTCAGGGCCTAATTCAGGAATTAATGCTATTCCGATGTTCCCGCAGTTGAGCGATGTGTTGCTAATGCGCATGCACAAAAAGTCCAGGAATCCCTTACTGACTGTGTGCCAACCAACAAGTGTCCTATGCCATTCACCACTGCATACAGAATTGCTAACACTTGAGATGAAGTTGCGACCCCTGGGCGTATCAGTGTGGAGACTGAGAGGTGACCTAACGTGATTGCAAAAAGGGGCGTGTTAGGGGAGTGTCACAGGATTGTCTTCTACATCCACAATAGCAAATATAGGGCGGGATTCAATTGTTTCGCCCCCCCTCTATGTGCCCGACAGGAGCTATTCAATGGTTACTCCTGTCGTGCACGATCAGCTGCCAATGCACTGTTTCAGCCCGCATCCCCCGGGGGGTGCAAGCTGAAATGGGTAAAAAGCGACCTGTTTGGGCACCCATATGGCACTTTTCGCGATCGTGCACAGCATTTTGGTCTCAACATAGCTGTTTTACACGGCTAAACCCGACCTCTATGGGCACGATCAGCGTGATAACAGGCATCAATTGAACAGCGCCCAGGGAGATCAGACATGCTAAAACAATTAAATACTGTCCATAATGCTCCAGAGGCCATGTTTAGTTATATTTGAGGAGAGTAGCTAGAGTAGACCTTAGGCTACCGCAAATGTCGATGGTGCGACGTTAGTGTGTTTCCAATCTCCATCGCAAATGCACTGAGCATGGAGGCTGAAAGTGGGCGTCTCACAGCTCATTCATTCCATCACACAGAGGAGCACAAAGAGAAGGCTGAGATTAGCATATGCATATTCCCACAACCTCTCTTGCAAGAGAGGCTGCGAGCACATCTGCATTATCAACCATGAGTCAGGCCCTCAGTGACCAGCGCACATATGCCATTGACACGAGCCATATAATAATGTGAGTACAGATGTAAAGCTCCTATAAAATACCAAGGTGTCAAATTTGATGGACAGTACCAGACATCCCAAAAGAGGAAGAAACCAGATTTCTGAGGCACCTTTAAAAATTCCCCTTTGACTCTGGCTAAATGTTGGTACTCACTTCCTATTGGTGTATGCTAAGTGTATGTGCATTTATATTAAATATGTTGTTTACCAGTAATAAAAACGTTTTGCATAAAAATGTTAATTTA
The DNA here is from genome assembly GCA_031769625.1 of Taudactylus pleione. Lineage (NCBI taxonomy): Eukaryota > Metazoa > Chordata > Amphibia > Anura > Myobatrachidae > Taudactylus > Taudactylus pleione. Next base: position 2,923,901 of record JAUIMM010000099.1, read on the forward strand.
CGCTGCTATTTTTATCTTTTTTGAATAATAATAAATAACCTCCCCCTCCGCTCTGAAAATCCCCCACAGATAATTACACCTGCTGTTTCTTCTCTTTTCTGTCAGCTAATAACTGAGAATCAGCTAAGGGGTGAAAGACGAGAGGGGAGGGGGTGCGTTCATCAGTACGGATCTATGTGTGCATCTTATAGTGTATACACTGCTCTGTGTAAATTGATACACACGTTTCGATTAGCACCGAAAGGGTTATGGCTGTGATGGGCATTCCAGTTACAGTCAATGGGATATATGTACAATACTAAGCCCTGGAGAGCAATAAAGTGCCAACCAATCTGCTCCTAGCTGTCATTTTTCAAACATATAGCCTGTTAAGTGACAGTTAGGAGCTGATTATTTGGTACTTTATCTCTATCCACTGTATCTCTATCCAAGGCTTAGTACATAGACCCCACAGTCTGTAACATGGCAGTTAGGAGCTGATTGGCTGGTACTTTATCTCTCTCCAAGGCTTAGTACATCTCTCCCAATAGAAGAAAATTGATCATTTTCATTTGGGACTGTCCGCTGCCATTTGTCTCAAAGTAAATACTCAATAAAATACAATAGTAGAATAAAAGGTTGCAGACAATGAACTTTTTTTTGTTTGTAAATGTAATTAATATATATATGGAGCTTTACCCTAACTTTCTGTATAGTTATCAACATTTCAACTACTAATGACAATGGCAATAAAAGTTGGGAGGGTCCTTTATTATGCTTTTATGCTTACTATTTGATCTACAGTATATTGCTGGTTTCAAACCTTCATTGTTATGTACCTACAGCTTAATTTGTATGGCTATTTAATGTTTACTGATTCTCTTCATGTATTGTTATAATATGTAAAATTATCAATTTAAAGATTTACAAAAAAAAGAAAAATAGCTGGGATGCACCATTTCCTTAAAAGATCACGGTGCCTGCAGTGTTAATAGCGCACACAGGTGGCCAATGTTTTCAATCTGTCCATGTGTCCAAGTCGCACTGCACATGCGTTCCAATGGTTACCACCAGGAGCCGCAGAGCAAATCTGGGTGGTAACAGGAGGGTAACTAGTCAGACAGATGGGCAGGGATGTAGTTAGTATGGCAGATGTGATGCTGGCTATTGAAATCCCAGCATCAGAAGCCCGACCCGGGACTAAAGACAGGTGTTGAAATCCCGACGCCAGTCAAGATCGCGACATCAAAATCCCGATGCCATTCAAGATCCCGACATCAAAATCCTGATGCCAGTAAAGATCCCAACGTCTTAATCTCAATGTCGAAATCCCGATGCAAGTCAAGATCCGGTCACTGGAATCTCGGCAGCTGCCATCCTGATCGAAGATACACCGGGGCATCTTAGCTGTTGACCGAAGAGGGGAGGGTTAGGGCTAGGCACCATGGAAGGGTTAGGATTAGGCTTTAGGGGGGAGGTTAGGCTTAAGCACCAACTGGGGGGTTAGCGTTATGCACTAAGGGTGGGTGGTTAGGTTTAGCCACCAAGGGAGGAGGGTTAGGTTTAGGCCCTAACAGGGAGGGTTAGGGTGCAGGGTGGGGTGGGTTAGGGTTAGAGTGCAAGAAGGGAGGGTTAGCTTGAGAAGGGGGAGGGTTAGTATCAGTGGCGGCTCCAGAGGTGGGGCTGCAGCATAGTCCAAAATTCAAATAGGGGAGCCACACCAACTGCCTTTTCAAACATTGCCAAACACCACTGAGGGTTAGGGGGAGGAGTAGGGTTAGTAAATACTTACCTTTGGAGCTGTTGGAATCTTTACTGCTGCCGGTCTTCCGGCGTCGGGATTTGAACTGCCGGACATAGGTCCGGCAGTATTTCATACCGATCCCTATTACTCACAGAGTGAGTCGCCTCATCAGTTATGATACATAAACTCACTGCTTGCTGTTCTCCAGGATCTGATAACAGTTATTGACTGATAAAAAGAAACCATCCACTATTGCAATTGGCGCTCTTTCATTTTCATCAACTAACTTGATGATGTGGGTTAACTTGGTATATCTAGATGACAATCAATAGGGTTTTCCTTTCTGGAACATCCCTTTTCTATGCTGGTGTAATACTACATCAACATAAAGTATCATTTATGGCCATGCGTGATCTTTTTTTACACATTTACTCATGTGAGCTAAGTGTTTTGCTGTTATAGTGATGCAACACTTGTTGAGTATCATTGTATTAGTTGTCTCCAGAGATTAAGCAGTACTATTCATATTACTCATTCATTGATTGGGTTTATGCATTCTCATTGATTAAAGCTCAATAATGTTCTACTTTCAAAAATTTGGTGGTGTTCATTGTTTGGTCTTGACGTTGTGTTATTGGTTAAAACTAGAGATGAGTGGATCGGTTTTGGCTTGGTTAAGTTCGGATCTGAAAACTAAATCTGATTGGCTATTCAGCTATCATGTGTTTTAGATATCCAATAAGATAAAGCCGCTAATAAAATCCACTAATTTGGAGGAAAGAACTGAGTAAAACCAAACCGCTCATATCCAGTTAAAATGTACACACACACACACACACACACACACACACACACACACACACACACACACACACACACACACACACACACACACACACACACTATACTGACTGGCACTCATGCTTCTTTAATTATTAGATAGTTTATGTAGACTAGGTTGATTTAATGAGTGCTATACTCTCCCTGAGAAATCTCTTTTTATTTATCACATTGAGTAATGTAATACTGTTTGACATTATTTACATTTCTTGGTCACATGTGATTTTGTATTACAACTATACTGCAATATTTATGAATATTTCTGATGTTAATGTAAATTGTTTTGTACGGTAACTTTACGAATGGGACTGTCCCTTAAAATAGGATGTATTGTGATCTGAAGAGAAGCTAAGTACATAAGGAAAGCACCTCTTTTCTTACGTTTATCTTGTTCTACAATTTTATTGATTTTATTGTTTTTATTATCTTTTTATTTATATGATTATTGTGATATCAAGGTATAAAATTCTTAGTATGAATATTATATTTAATTCTATTAATGATATTTAGCATTTCTTTTGAAACTTATGTAATTATTACTTCTTCTGTAATTGAGGTTCGCTATTTAAAATCAGCTCTGATTGCATGAAGCTTCCTCTCTTGATGAAGTCCCAATGGTGAAATGCTTTAGGGGTATTGCTTGGAGTTAGTTCTGCTGCCTTCTCTTATAGATGTTACATGTCTGAGTAGAAATGAACATCGTACAGTTCATGCTGTGGTGATAAGTGCTATTTTTATAGTTTTCTGGTACAGTTTTTTTTGGAACGTGTTTTAGCCTAGTAAAGTGAAACTTTTGATACAATGGAAGTGCAGTCTTCCTATATTTTGTTTTAGAGCTTTGCACAACCCGTGAAAATTGGATTATTTAAAGGGGAAGCTGCAGACAGAAACTTTCATGTCTTGGTGTTAAGAAGATAACAAGAAAACTTAACAAGGGTCGCTGACAGTGGCTAAGTTTTTCCACATTTTCCTCCCTCATCTCTGTAGTAACACTTTCCCCTCCCTCACATGTGTAGTAACACATTCTCTTCCCTCACTATTCAAATAGTGGAGCCACACCAACTGCCAGTGATGTTTGGCCACATTTGGAATGACAGTTGGTGTTTGAATATTGAACTCTGCTGCAGTCATGATAAGACAGTCAGGCAGGGGGAGGAACATTTTAGCCAGTTTTACTCCCCTAGGAGTCAAATTTCAGTCATGGAAGAAATATTCTCCTCGGTTTTCATGTTTCAAGGTCCAGGGGTTTGTGCTTGGCATTGATCAGTCAGTCAGGAATCAGACATTTGATTTTATACATATATTTGTCTGTTTTTGTACAGTGTACACAGTAATATTGTTGGTTTATTATAAGGAAAATTTCACACCCAGGTAGAAGCTGGTGTGGGGGAGCTACACTGAATACAGTCACCACTTGAATCATCATTCTAATTGTGATATGTGCTGCAAGCAGAAACTAGTGCCTGGATAATCCAATCAACAGCAGATATCAATATACCCATTACATTTTTCAGCTATATTGGGGGCACTCCAAATCATTTTGAAAAGTTGGACGCTGATGCTTAAGGGAAATGTATCTTTTGCGTTGGGCTCTTCTTTAAAGAGTTGGGTCTGTATACTGTATTTAATGTATACGTTTGGGCTGATTGTTAGAAAACAGGAAAATAAATGTTTCGGTTATTAAAATGTATTATGTGCATTAAGTGCTGGAGATAAATTGTGTCTGAAGAGAGGGGCTTCAGTAGGATTATTATCTAGTGTGTTGTTGAGCCACTGTTACCAGTGTAATGAAGAATTGGCAGTAAATAGCAGTTTTCTGACATTCCTGGTATAGAAATGTCTCTTACAGTGTGTGAGCACCAATGCCTCATCTGATTAGACTTGTTGCTTGGCATATGTTAGATCCCAGTTTTTAATGTTATGAAGAAAGATTGCTCCGGGCTACCCAGTGACTCCATAAAAATGTTAAAGGGTTTTGTACGAGAGAATTAGAAATGATTATACATATTAAGCAACAGAAGGAGATTTATTGAGTTGCAAAATACTGTTAGCCACAAGCTTACCACACCTGTTCTTCAAAAATAATTGTCATATCCTTAACAAAAATAACATTTTCAATATAAGATTTAATGGTTATTATTATTAATAAATTTAGATAAAGTATGAAAAAAAATCACAAAAATATTAGACAAAATTAACCATGTCCATTTTTGTTTAGCTTTATTAGATTTAGCATGTTCATAAAATAAAACATAAAATTTTATGCATTATTAGTAGTTTCCTTCTGTATTGTTTAATAAGAGGTAAAAGATTTGCAATACGCAAATGGGCAGATTCTGGCCTTTAAGGGTTCCATGTTGATTTGAAATATTGTAGGAAATAAAAGCCCAGATTTATCAATGTGTGATGCTCTTGTTATCACTCGTTACTAATCCTAATTGGTGCTCCAGCCAATAAGCTCCTAACTGTCATTTTTCAAACACATGACAGTTAAGAGCTGATTGGTTGGAGCACCATTTAAGATTAGTAACGAGTGTTAACAAGAAAATCTGGGCCACAATATCACCCCACAAACAGATGCTCTTAGTTAAAAGAATTTCTATGGAAACTTGTAGGCAATGAATAATACTTATCAGCACTTTAGCATTAACAAATAATTCTTATAATTAGAAATGAGCGGTTCCTTTTTGGCTCTGATCTTCCCGCTAAGGCCGTATTCAATTTGAGGCGAAAAGCCGCTTTCACGTGTTTTCGGCGGAAACTTTTCGCCGATGACGTCATTTCGCCAGGCAGGAAATTATCGCCGTATTCAATTTGAAAGACTTTCCGCCTAGGCGGAAAGTCAGTGCAATGTAATAGGCTTAAAAGATTCGTCTATGAATAGCAGGTGGAAAAAAGTGCAGAATTGGGGTTTTGGGGTGCAACGTTGCGGGAACCCCCGTGCAGCCTTCAGACAGTCCCCCAAAGGGAAACTGTGTCAAAAAATAAAAAAAAAAGAGGCCCCAAAAAAATCACTTTAAATTTGGGGGCGAAAAAAAAAATGTTGGGGGACAAAGTTAAAAACTAGCGAACTTGACTCTGGAGGGGGTCCCCAAGTATGCCCCTAGTGTTTTATTCATTGCAGGGGCTTGCGGCAGGTGGATTTTTCACGATTTTTTCAACTTAACTTTAGCAACTTTAAATTATGCCGACCCCCATTTTCAAGTACCCCAAATTTGCTGGGATAAGTTATTTTCTGCAAAAAAATCTCCTGAATACTATTCTTCACCACTTAAACAAAAATACTATTTAGAAGCTGTTGAGCCCGTTTAAAAACACCAAATACCTTCAGCAAGCCAAATTGTGGGGTATAATAGGGAACCCCCATGTCAGAGCATCTATTGGGGGGTGTCAGGTTAATTTCCCCAAATCTGTCAGTACTTTCCGCTTGTTTAAGTTTCGCCGGGTCCCGTTTTCGCCTACTTTCAAATTGAATACGGCGATACGTGAGTTCGAGCGCGATACTTTTCCACCTGCAAAACACGCGATGTAGGCAAAAAGTCAGAGAGGCGAAAAAGTATCGCGGCTCGGCTCAAATTGAATACGGGCCTAAGTTTGGATTTTAGAACAAAGTAAAGTGTCATATGTCGTGGACATCTCGGCAAAGAGATCCGAACTTGGCTGGAAAATCCGGGGCCAAAACCAAACCACTCATCTCTACTTATAATAACACACACTTTCATCTTACAGTATTTTCTGTAAGATTGCCTTTTTTCACATTTATATGCTTTAATGCTATGTTGTCCTTGTTTAATGTCATTTCTGCCTCTTCTTATGCTCTTATGTTTTACTTAATGACACAAAAAAACATCACTTTATATAATGCACATTATGTAGTCTTTTTTTTTACATTTATTTTTTCAGTGACTGAAACATCTTATCACATTAAAGCGGAAAATGACCCTTTCAGGACAGAAAAGAGAATCACTATAAAACCATCTATTTTCTTGAGTAAGCACAGAAAATCTACTTATTAAGGGCTAAAAAGGACATTTTGATGTTAAAAATAAAGACTTCTTTTTTTTATAAAACATGCTGTTAAACTGCATTTTCTTTTAATCAAGGACATTTTAGGAACATTTTCAGATTATTTTAACCCTCTAGACCACACACAGAGGTCCTGATTCTCTGTTGCATTTGGCGGCATCTACAGATTGATAACATACTGCGCATGCGTCACGGGTTATATACATATCTTTCCAAATTTAAAAGCGAATCAGAGACGCATGCAACATGGGCGTTTCTCTGCGGCTGCTGAATTGGCGTTACTACCTCGCAACTGGGCGTAAGAAACTGTTCCATGGGTGGGTCATGGGCATGTAGCCAGAGTCACTCATTATTACAAGTGCGAATGGAAATTGGACGCCCAACTCAGACGGCTCTCCTGCTCCTAGCATAGGATTGGTGTAAGAGCTGATGATAGTGATGATGGCTGGAGCGATCGCATAGATAACTATGACTCAGAATACAGGTGTATTGTCAGATCAGCATTCTGTCTGCAGATTGGTTGGAGCACCATTTAGGATTAGTAATGAGTGATTAAAAGAATATCACTTTATCATTTGTTCGTAAATGAGGCCCTTGGTCATTTTAAGCCCATTTAGCCCATTATCCGACTCTTAGCACTTAGGACCCTTTAATTGAACTGAATCTAAGACCACATATTTTTTTACACTTAATTTTTAAATACATTTAGTTACCAGTATGAATGGTATATTCAAAAATGTACATAGTACGATAAAAATACTATACATCCAACTACAATCATCTGGGAGACTTTTATAGATCGTTCATCCTTTCTCAGCTTTTCTTTTTCATTTTGACCTATGGATTACAGAAATAATAGGACAGAAAGAGAACGGGGAATTAGAACACTCAGTCATGGTGGATAAGGGATAGAAACATGAAATACTAAGAGTAGGAAACTTTATATTTTGATGCCTTTCCCATATTTTTGGAATCCAAGAGTTAGACAACTCCACCGCATATTAAATAGCAGATGAAAAGTTTTGTTGACTGATTAAAAGTTGAAAGAAATCCACAGAGGCGATGTAAGAAAGTGAAGGTGAAGCTACATGAAGGGCATATGTACTGTAGCCCACTTTAATAGTAATCTCATTTCCATAGACTGTTCCCATGATGAGCCTCGGAACCTGTGTAGTTCTTAAGAAAATGCCTTGAGGCGTCAGGGTTTGTTTGATGCCTTCATTCAGTATTTTTCATGCAGTATGTAATAAAATATAAAGGAGGGACTCAGGGGCTATAACTGCCTGACGAATGTGGTCAGTCTTTGAAGTTATTATTTTTATTTTTTGTTAAATCCGTTCCTAATATTATTATTTTTCCATTTCATACTGTTGCTATTTCAAATGACAAAAAGTGGAAAACGCAGAAATCAGGTTGCATTGAGTATATAGAGCGTAAGCAGTTATTGTCAAATTGTTTGGTCGAAAGTTACTTGAAATTGTACAGATATAAGAATATTAATTTTATGTAAATAAAATACAGTATTATTTTCTTCTTTTATAGGAAATTTTGTGCACCTCCCAGAACATGTTAGTGTCTCTTTTTAAGTTGAGCAGTTTCAATGTTAGAGTAATGACCTATATCTAACGTGACAACTTCAACTCAAGGAAAACTTTAAATTGGGGGTGTGTTTTGGATTTGGCAAAACCACCCTCAAATGTTATGGTTTTGTAAAAAACACCCTCAAGTGTTTTGGCCCAGATTCAGTTTTGAATTTCTTTAAAATTGATAAAAACAGAAAAAAGCTGAATTTCAACCTGTTTACATGCAATCCATAACCCGAGATTTGGTTTTTAAATCCGAGTTCTGAACTTATAGCAGACCGGAGATGGTACTCAGAACCACAAAAGTGGTCTGAGTCGGGATGCAATTTGACTCATAACCCCAAATTTGGATGTGTTTGGTTTTCAGGAAAACCAATCCGCACATCTCTACTTTAAATGTTTTTTTTCCTCCTCACTAATAATACAATACAACATTTGGGGTTCTATGGCAATTCAGGAGATACTCAATATGCCAATGCTGCAGTGGATACTGTACTCGCCCCAGGCTAAGAGCCCAGAGAGCTTTGAAATAAAACTAAAAGTATAGATTTATGGTAAATAAAGCTCATAAGACAAGCCGCAGATGAAATGTCAATCTTTTCACAGTTTTCTTCTAAACTGCTCCTGTCTCTTAGATCAGGAAAGTGCAAGTTGCAACGCTGCCAGAGGTGACTATCTCAGGGGCAGAAGTATGGGAGACAATGGAGGCGCCTGTCCAGCATTGAAAGGGCAACTCCTCCATCACCCACTGTATATTCAACCCATTTAGGGCTGTAAATATGGGGGATATGGGTCACTAAAATAATAACTTGCCTCCGGGTGTCTGGGATGAACTTACGCCACTGGACTGTCTCCCAAGGTATAGGGATCACTTGCTTGTGTTTAGTTTGGAGGATTATTTTTAGGGGGTAGAGAAGAAGATATTTTCATTAATTTCTCCTTTGATACATCCCTACACATACACAAATACCTCCAAATGACTTATAGTGATATCATAAGCATGCGCAGCATATTACATTAGGGTGTGCACTACCGGAAAGACATTTCTAGCTCTACTTATGGGGGTGTCTAGAACCAGTCAGGGTTCAATTCTAGCATTGCCTTGTCAGCAATTCACTTCTTATCACAATTAAACCCAATCATTCATATATCATGTCCCACACAATAATCCCACATTATTCCACATCTTGCTTCCCCACGACCTTGCAAGCAGCTACTGCTCTCCTCTACTGCATTAGATGTGTACGCTTTACATCTTCATCTCTGACAGGCTGACAGCTGCTGCCTCAGTCAATGCCTGCCAGTGCCAAGTAAGTAGGATAGACAATGGTAATATCAGCGCTCCAGAGGGAGTGTAATGTGTTTATAGGGAGCAGCTTGGCAGGCGAGTACTCCTTTCTCACGTATTGCTAGTCAGAAAAAGGGAGGACTCAGATGGAGAATAGAGCAGTATACAAACACCAGGACTTCCACTGGAACAAAGACCAGGACAATGGGTTGATCGTGAGGGTTTCCTAGGAGGTGGGAGGATGACGCAAATAGTGGACAGAGCAGGTAAGTTTCCCCAGGGAGTGGAGGGAGCACCGGCATATGGTCCATACACCTGAGCTGTCAGTCGCTTCCTCCCCAGGCGAGTGCACATCCACAGAGTTGGATCGAGTGGCATGTGACTTCCCACAGAAGTGCACTGCCGGTCTGATCCTCATTGTGGACAGCACAGTCCGGTGAGACACCGATCACATGCACACTCATCCCCCTTCCAGCCTGAAGACACCCCGGGCAATGTTATTAACACAGAAATCAAAGACTCATTTCATACTGGACTATTGGTTGGTAACATCATCCAAGCACATAGAGATTACGGGACGCCATGATCTCTGCAAGAACCATCACTTACAATACACGGACTCAGTGGAATTAGAGAGTGACATTACAGAGCACATATCCCTTTCCATCATTGCAATATCTCGACTTGCTCTTGTAATGTTATGCACTTAGCTGCCATATAGTGTTGCCATCATTATTACCTGATTGCCTATTTGTGTGCATGTTTTATGAATAGAAAGAGTAAAGACTGAATTATTCTATTAACCACATGTGTGCCTGTGATAAATGTCAATACATATGTTCAACAGTTTAATCAGTAGGCAGTGACTTAAAACACTCTTTGTTCTTAAACAATAAACAACACCACTATACATCATCATTGACATTATTCAGAGTTTACAACACAGAATCTGATATATATGTTTCTCTAAGGTGTAACGCTAGATATAAATCCTCCATTTTTCTGAGTACCAAGTAAGTGCCAGTGCACCGCAACTGAAGGATGTATAATCCTCCCAATAGGAGCGGCATGCTCCTCACCTCCTCATAGCCTAGCCCAGGAGGTGAGACAGAGCGGGCTGGTGGGCAGACATGCACACGGCGTGATGTCATCGCGTCACATCACACACATACTTAGAGTCAGAAGGCACTGGGAGGTGGAGCAACTGTCCCCATGTTTAGCCCGGTCAGTAATCAGTCCTGATCGGGCACTGTTGGGGGGACATTAATCGGCACCGATCACTGCAGGCTTGTGTGAGTTGGGGTCTGACATTAGGGTGTGCCTATGCACACCAGGCAATCCCCGTGCGCACGCCTATGAGTGATACATTTTGCATACAGTAACATTCCATATTTAGCTATAGCACTACACCTAATATACAATGACATGTATATGTAAATCTTGCCATTTTTTTAAATCTCTGTTTATTGAAATAATTTCTAGTGAAAACTCTGTTTATAACCGTTTCTCATTCATTTCAACACTGCATAGGGAACAGGTGGAAACTAAGATATGCCCAGCAAGTGCTGTAATTCTGAATGATTTCAGCATCTGGGATCTGTTGGAAGAACTCCTAGACATCTAATTCAATTTATTTTCTAGTAAAATTAACTCTTTTGGATAAGAGTTGGGCTAATCTGGAGAATAGATATGTCTCTCTGTTGTCTTAATCATCGACTGTGGATATAGACTCCATTGCTATCCTTAGTATAGAGGTATTCTATTAACCTAGACTGCTTAGGGGAAGATGCAATGGTGTGCAATTTTGGTGGGAAGATAAAATTCACCACAATTTGCTGGCTTTTTTTAAGCCCAGGATGTTGGATGTAATAGATTGCTACATGCGAAGTGCTTTTTGCTAATTGATAGCAGCAAACAGGGACAGATGGACTGGGGACAAGAATTGGCCCCAATATTTGCAGTAAACACGCATGCATGGGAAAGGTCTGTGGTCACATGTCATAGGGACGTGCTGTGAGTCATGGGGCATGGCCTCAAAGCTTGCCCCATCTCAGCATGCCTGTCGAGCAGAGTGCTGGGAAGTGGAGTCGCTCGGTTAGGCCCTCTGGTTGACGGAGTTGCCAAAAGTCCAAGATGTCTAGTCATACCATGGCAACAAATGAAATATATAGCAGTCTTTGAAGCCTTGTTTCTTAACAGTTCTAGTTTGTGTGTAGGTGTGCACAACAGATCGGTGCCCTCCCTCTCCCCCCCAGAAACAGTCAAGTGTGTTTTAAATTAATGTAAAGGGCTGGTATTTAGCAGAATGTACTTTATGGTTTTCCTGCACTTGGTAACAACTGTGTACAGTTTCTGGCCAAGCTTCTAACAGCTTGTAACTTCATCTGCATATGTATATCACAATGAAGCTTGAACTCTTGTTGCAGTGAATAATCCCTTTGCATTTGAACCCTAGCCTTGCTCCACCTGGCTGGGTTGGCACCAACTAATCCCAGGTAATTAGTATTCAGCACCTCTCTTGGTGCCTATGCCTTCACTTTATATTGACAGCTTCTATCTCTCAGCCACTTTAACTAACCCCCAGCACATAGAGAGCACTTCTGTTCATTGGCAATTATTCACCAACGCGTTTCTGCTGCTAAGGACCTTTATCAAACCTTGATAAAGTCTCTTAGTAGCAGAAATGCATTGGTTGATTATCAGAAGAGGAAAGCTGGTCCAGATTTGGACATATTTGGTGTACTCCTATTACCGGGATGTACCTACAGTAACATATGTTATAAACGTATAATGGTGTTTTATTTACACATTAATTTCTGGTATGCAGCCCTACTTCTGTTTTAAACTTTGTCACATAAATAAAATGGTGTTATACTATTACACATTTCAGTCTCCTTTACACATATCCAAGTGATAAGAACTACACTACGGGAGAGACAGAAAAAAGTGATCAACACACCGCAATCAGATATATTTTTGTGATGAAAATTGGATTGGATTCCAGGTTTACAGTATGTAATCTACGAAGACTAAAGTAACTGTTGGAGAGAATTTCTTTACCACTGGATGGGAACGGTATTGTGTGCTAGAAGATTTAGGGGTCTATTTACTAACAGTGTTAGGAGACATAGTGAAAAGTGATAAGTATGTGATAAGGTGCCAGCCAATCAGCTCCCAACTGTCAGTTTTCAAACACAGCCTGTGAGATGACAGTTGGGAGCTGATTGGCTGGCACCTTATCACATACTTATCACTTTTCACTATGTCTCCTAACACTGTTAGTAAATAGACCCCTTAATATGTTTCACAATTGAACTTGTTTCCCCAATAACAGTTTGTGCTGGGCCAACTTCCTTTATTATATATTTCATATGGTGATTACAGACAGGCACCAGGTTTCATGCAGCATCTCACTTTGAAGTGCACTTTTGTTGTATGTGTTGTAACCTAAGTTTAAATAATGTTGTTCTGTTTAGGAATATCCCAGTAGCTTTAGCACTTTGGGGGTGATTCAGCTGCAGATGCAGTGAGAGGGTTCAAGCAGATTCCCGATGTTGAGGAATCTGCACATGCACAGAATGGGTCTGTGATCTCGCATGCAGTTCAGCAGCACACTGTCAGTGATTGGTAGTCTGCTATCATTTCTGGGTGGGGAGGGGGTGGCGACAGCCTTTGATTCACAAAATGGAGGCATGTTGCCACCATTGGGGGGGGGGGATGGAGAAGCCAGGATCTCCGTTGGCTGGTGGAGATTTACTAGCCTTTTTTGAGCATCTGCGGCCAGCTTGCGTGACCCCAGTGGCACTCAGCCGGCCGATGGATATGCAGATGATCCGATGCTGCATCCAAGGGCGTAGTTTGGATCAGTAATGCATGCAGGAGGCATGATGCCTCCTCCTCCTGCCTTACCATATTACAGCTATCACAGCTGCTTACATGTTAGCAGCTGTGTTAGCAGCTCTGTCTGCAGCTGAATCACCCCCTTTGTTCCCAGATGATATGATGTCCAAATACCCCAGTTGATGGTTCCATGAAGGCCTAGACTGGGTTACTCAATAATTCTATATAATATATGTAATTCTCTGCCTGTATATTTTAGTTTCTTGCAGTTTGAAAGAGACAGAAGAGCAAATTTGTCCTTTTATGTGTTATAAATGTGTTATTCCTAGCCTCTCGATAAAAGCACATTATCTGTTTTGTATTCTATTCCTAATGGTCCTCCATTAAACTTAAATTTGCTTCATTGTTCAAAAATAAATGAACTTCATTATTTCTTTACAGCAATGGGATAAATGTTTAACTGCCATTTTTAAACTCAGTTATAATGTATTTTTACTGATAGAAACATATCACTGCACTTACTTCAAGCTCCATTGCACCATATTTTCCAGTACACCAATCCCTAATGCTTTCAAGGTTTTCCTGTGCTGGGTTATATAGTAAGTGGTACTTTCTCTAATCCAGTCATTTTGAACTTTTATCCAAAGAATCTTTATTGAAATTCTCAGATTCAGGTTATTTATCAAGCAGTGAAAAGCTTAGTGAAACGGAACCAGTGGAGAAGTTGCCCATAGCAACCAATAAGTTCCTACCTATTATTTTATAGACTGTTCTTAATAAATGTTACTTCAAAGCTGATTGGTTGCCATGGGCAACTACTCCACTGGTCTGCTTCGATAAGTTTTTCACTGCTTGATAAATAAACTCATTAGTCCCAGTCAGTGGCGGCTCCAGAGGTGGGGCTGCAGCAAAGTTCAAAATTCACATAGGGGAGTCACACCAACTGTCAGGGAGTCCTGGCCAGCGATGTTTGACAGCATTTGAAATGGCAGTTGGTGTGGCTCCCCTATTTGAATTTTGGACTATGCTGCAGTCTCACCTCTGGAGCCACCACTGGTCCCAGTCATCTATAAAGTGATCAAACTATCATTTGGGCTAATGTAGAATTGGCCACCATTGTGACTGCAACTCAGGTGCAATCTGCATTTATGAAAAAAATAGCAATAACATCTGTACACAAAGCTGTATTTATCACAAATGCATGCATGACACATACTGTACATACACCCATGTTTATAGCCATTGACTATTAGGCATGAATAGAAATTAAAATGAATCTCTAATGTAATAGAAATAGCTTCCAATTTAAAAAATTTGCTTAAAAAGCCTGATAAATGCCCAAACAGGGAATACAAGCACCAGTCGGCATCTGCGGTGCATTTGCAAACAATAGAAGAACAATCCACTGAATTGCAGCCAGCTCTCATGCAGAAACTACTTGTTAAGTCTTCAGATCCAGATTAACAAAAATCAATGCTGCAACTAGAGATGTGCGCAGGCCCCTCGTGTTTTGGTCTTGGTTCTAAATCATTGTTGTCTTTTAGACTTGGTTTGGGCAAAACCACCCTCAAGTGTTTTGGTTTGGTTTCGGTTTTGTATTTCTTTAAAAAATATATAAAAACAGTTAAAATCATGTGACATGGACCTGTTTCAGTTTCTATAGTATTATTAACATCAATAACATTCATTTCCTTTAAATTTTGACCAATTTTGGCACCTGAAATATTGAGGGAGGGAATTACATGCAATCAAAAGAATGCAAAATTCGGTATTTAGACTCGAGAGAAATCCTGAGTTGGGACTCGGTGCTATACCAAACCCCCATGGGATAGATGAATCTCCTGCACCTAGCATGAGAAAGATGTATCTCCTGCACCTACAGTAGCATGGGATAGATGAATTTCCTGCCTCTAGCATGGGGTAGATGGATCTCCTGCACCTACAGTATCGTAGGATAGATGGATTTCCTGCCTCTAGCATGGGGTAGATGGATCTTCTGCACCTACAGTATCGTGGGATAGATGGATTTCCTGCCTCTAGCATGGGGTAGATGGATATTCTGCACCTACAGTATCGTGGGATAGATGGATTTCCTACCTCTAGCATGGGACAGACGGATCTCTTGCACCTAGCATGGGATAGATGAATCTGCTGCACCCAAGCATGGGGAAGATGGATCTCCTGCACCTAGTATGGGATAGACGGATCTCCTGCATCTAGCATGTGATATATGTATCTCCTGAACCTACATTAGTATGGGATAGATGGATCTTCTGCACCTATCATGAGCTAGATGGATCATTTGCATTCAGGAAATGTCCACGTTCAGATCTTCATGTAACTAAAATCAGACCACTAATGATCTGATTATGTTAAAAACAGGGTGCAAATGGAAGAGCAGCAGATAAAGCCTTTGGAGCTGATTCAGAGTTACACACACCGAAATTGAAATTGCAATACCTTCAGGGAAATAAATGTGGATATTTACCTATATGCAGAGATGCATACATTTCTGTGACTGCAAACCTTTCATCCATCTGCTTGTGGAAATACCCCGCAATAGGCAATGTAGTGACATCCTAGATCATGTACCTTTCTATACTGAGGTGGAACCCTCTGGTACCTTGGAGTCTTCCTTTGACTTCCTTTGTTTTCTTACATAACAGAGAGGTTATGTTTCTTCCAAACCACAATAAAAATATATCTGTTACACAAAACCTATTTTATTTGATTGGAAATGGTCACCAGGATAAGTTAAGCTGGAACTACTGTTTAGGAATGCTTTCTCCAATACATTAACTTAGTGCATCAACATCAACAGGAATACATATAATACCATATAACAAAGTACCTTTACGGTTTTAATTCAATAAAAGGTTATGTAAATAATTATTCAATTCAGAACATCTCTAATGGGTAATAGTTTTACTGGGTCTGACACAATTTCTTACTAGGGTAAATAAGACAGGCCATTGTTGGTGCACATGTTAAATTTGATGATTGTTGCTGGATAAGTTATTTACTGCAGGACTGTTTGTAATAGGCTCACTGATGTTGGCTCCTAGGATGTATGTAGAGCTAATGCTCTTTAGCTAATGTGGCTCCTTAAGATACTGTAAGTAGTAAAGGCAGCTGTATTACTTTTCCCTATAAATGTATGTCTTGACTCCCTCAGAGGGTTAACCCTTACACTGCTGTATTGGACATATAATAGTCTTTGATGCTGCATATGATGAAAACATGCCTAAGTCATGAGGTAGTTCTTAATGTTAATAATTCTGCCACTTCAACTAGTTTAATATGCCTGACTATATACGTATGCTGGTACTATATCTGGAAATAGATTTGGAGAGACAGTACTTGCAGTTGTTAGGTATTAGCTCATAAGTACTAACTTCATAACAGCTATTTAGCCTGTGCAGTTAGCAGGGATTAGAATTCAACTGGAGTGGACAGACTGTACAATAACATATAGGGATAGCTAAGTTATCTTCCGACTTAGTCTTCCTGTACAAACTCCTCTCTGGATTTACTAATAAGGGTAGGTTGTGATTGATTTACTATCTTAAGGCGGGTATCCACTACCCGATTAAACAGAGCAATTGAATGATAACGACATCGTTATCGTTCAATCATTTGTTAATCGGGCACAATTCGGGCAGCTTAATGTCAAAAACAACCAGCGCTGCACACTGCCGCTGGTCGTTTTTTACATCTATCATCACCCGAACATGCTTGTCAATCTGCCGATAAAATATTGGATACGGGAGGGTGCCTACACTGAACGGCATACCGTTCAGTGTAAGAACAGCACAGACTGTGAAATGACTGCACGATTACAATGTCGTAATCGTGCAGTCATTTCACAATCTGCTATTGGATGTGCCCCTTGAAGTTTCCTTTATCACAATATTGTTAATCTCCTCTCTAAAGGGTGAACAGTTTCCATGTACTTATTTGAGCTTTGCTGTCCAGTGTGCTCATTAGATTTATATGTAATGTGACGTCTGCTGGGTCTGGTTCTGGTCAATATTTCACTTAAATATAATAAACACTTTCGCTTTAATAGCACAAGTCTCTGATTATCAGTTGGGACCTATAACACTCTATTAATATGGATGGGTCTTCAGTGATATGTGTGAATAAACAATGAGGAGAACTTTCAGCTTGGCTTTTGATGTGTCACTACAAGTCCCAGCCACTCATATATTCATCTCTCTCTCTCTCTCTCTCTCTCTCTCTACTCAGCTTCAACTGTCATTCCTCAAACTGAACTTTTTTTTAAAATCAACTTTATTTTTAAATAACACAGGCTTCAGCCCCTTTTCCAAAATGGCAAATGTGCAGTACCACATAGTATTCATCATAATCGGTGCACATTGAACTCTACATAGCCAACAAATCCATCTGCATATTCACGACACACCTTCAGTGAAACTTCATTATGTGCGATCTCCCCTTTGCCAGCCATTTATGCCCATTTGGCAGCACGTGTGAGGCAACTGAGCAGTCTACAATCCAGAATGACTCGTAGATGCATGCACTCGGCTACAGAACATGTGCACTTCAGAAAATCGCAAGATTCATCCGCAAAATGGACTTGCATGAAAGTCTCCATCGGCTCCTAAATGCAATAAGATGCTCATTAAAATACACTTTAAAAAAAGATTGGATATAGTGCATTACAAAATATTGTATCTATAGTTATTATGAGAATGTATCATTGTATGGCTGATTTCTGAATCATTTATTAATACAATTATCATTTAGGGCCTTTTGTGAAGTGCAGGCACGATTCGAGAAAGTTAGCCTGTATTTTTAAAGCATTAATAATTTAAAAGGCAAAATCAGGCTTTTACGTAAGACACTTAGGGGTATATTTACTAAAGTGAACGTTTTTAGAAGTTGCTATGGGCAACATCTCCACTGAAAACTCTCACTTTAGTAAATTTACCCTTTAGATTTCATTATCACAAGAGTATGTGGCATTCAATTATTTTAAATACCAATTCATATTATGTAAATGGATCTTAACATATTCTATCCAATGAGACCATAGAAACTTTAAAATTATTGCTCATACTTTGTACCCCTGAGGGACAGCCTGTGGTACAGCCATAGTGTTTTGCAAAACACTATGGCAAAATTCACCACACTTTTGCTCACTTACTATATACTACTATTCAGTAGATATGTGTGTGGACCCCAGTGTTTTGGTTTTGGCAAAACCACCCTCAATTGTTTTGATTTGGTTTAAAACAGCTATAGACATAGAATTTGGACTCGTTTACAGGCAATCCACCTGGGACCCAGTTTTTAGATCTGAGATCAGAACTTTCGGGTAGACCCAAGGCGGGTCTTGGTTCGACTCGGAACCCCAAAGTTCTGGTCTGTTCTGTTTTCCGCAAAACTGAACCACTCATCTCTACTAATCAGTGGATAAATTAAATATATTGGTTAATGTTAATGTTCTTGACTACATCTGTGAATATTCTTTATGGTAGAACTTCCTATGTGTATTGAATGTCACAGCTCATCTACAATAGAAAAAATATGTCAACAATTGTTCACATACTCAGACAGCAAGAAAAATGATGAAGAGATGAGTGTACAGTCATCCGAGCTGTTTAATTTACTATGAGACAGCTTTTGTATGTTAGGTGATAAATCCAGTCAATTTGATTATTTTGTAGCTTATAGCACAAGTCTGACAACTGTGGGGGGGGGGGGGGGGAGCAAATGATTTAAGTAGGACATCTATTGACTGTTCCTTTTAGTCTGATATAATTGATCAATATAAATCACTACAGTGATTACAAAGTTGGCTTTGTGACACACAAAAATGGCTCTTTATTTTTTTGCTTGATGCCAGTGATAAGACAGACAGATAGATAGATAGATAGATAGATAGATAGATAGATAGATAGATAGATAGATAGATAGATAGACAGATAGATAGATATATAGACAGTTAAAAGTATAACAATACTAATTAGAAGTGAGTTACAGCTAATTTGGTTCATTTATAATTAAAATGTGTTCTCTAATTAATATTGAATATATTCATCTTATTTTAAGAATTTCACGTAATTTTACTGTGTGGCATAATGTGTAAGGGGGATTTCTACTGTGTGACATAATGTGTAAGGGGGATTTCTACTGTGTGACATAATGTGTAAGGGGGGATTTCTACTGTGTGACATAATGTGTATGGGGTTTTTCTATTGTGTGACATAATGTGTAAGGAGTATTTCTACTGTGTGGCATAATGTGAAGGGGGATTTTTACTGTGTGGGTTAATGTGTAAGGGGGATTTCTACTGTGTGACATAATGTGTAAGGGGGTATTTCTACTGTGTGACATAATGTGTATGGGGTATTTCTACTGTGTGACGTAATGTGTAAGGGGGGATTTCTACTGTGTGACATAATGTGTAAGGGGGGATTTCTACTGTGTGACATAATGTGTAAGGGGGGATTTCTACTGTGTGACATAATGTGTATGGGGTATTTCTACTGTGTGACATAATGTGTAAGGGGGAATTTCTACTGTGTGACATAATGTGTAAGGGGTATTTCTACTGTGTGACATAATGTGTAAGGGGGGATTTCTACTGTGTGACATAATTTGTAAGGGGGGATTTCTACTGTGTGACATAATGTGTAAGGCGGGATTTTTATACTGTGTGACATAATGTGTAAGGGGTATTTCTACTGTGTGGCATAATGTGAAGGGGGATTTCTACTGTGTGGGTTAATGTGTAAGGGGCATTTCTACTGTGTGACATAATGTGTAAGGGGGATTTCTACTGTGTGACATAATGTGTAAGGGGGATTTCTACTGTGTGGTATAATGTGTAAGGGGGGATTTCTACTGTGTGGCATAATTTGTAAGAGGGGATTTCTACTGTGTGGCTTATAATGTGTAAAGGGGGAGGGAATTCTACTGTGTGGCATATTATGTGTATGGAGCATTACTACTGTGGTCATAATGTGTTAGGTTAATTATACATTGACCTTAATTACTGTGTGGCGTAATGTGTAAGGGATACTACTACGTTGTAGCTGAACATATATAAGGGACACTACTATGTAGAGTAATGTGAATAAAGGGCACTGCTGTGTAGTTTAATGTGAGTGGAAAGTACTATTGTTTGGCCATGCCCCTTCCGCCATGAGACCATGCCCCTTTTTTGGAACGTGCACTGTCCCTGTTTACGATATGGAGGGATGGAGGGGCGCCAATGTTCTTTCTGGCAGAGCATCAAAATGTCTAGTTACTGCTCTGTGTATCACATTATTTAAATAACATCAATAGTTATTAAGAGAACTGCAAATGTGATTTAGCTGAGATTGTTTACTGTCTAAAATTGCTTATTGTCACTACTACACAAGAAATTTAAACTATACCAATATTCGGTTTTATAGGGTTCCTAACTGTCGCATTTATGCATGTTCTGCCCAGTTGCCAAAATACTGTGTTAGTCTAACAGGGGTATTCAATATGGAGCGAAAGTCAGTTTTTGCGATAATTTCGCACCAATGACGTCATTTTCGGTTTTAGTTTTACACCGTATTCAATTTCAAAGACTTTTCGCAGGTTTGAAAAGTCTTTGAAAAAAAACGTGGATAACTTTTCACCACTGAATAGGTGGCGAAAAAAAGTACAGAATTGGGGTTTAGGGGTGCAGGCTTAAAAAAAATGGCCTGTATCCCTGGGAATGTCATTTTAAAATAAATTGTGACAAAAAAAGTTTAAAAAAAAAAAAAATAGGGACACCCAAAAAAAATTATTTAAAATTTGGAGTGAAAAAAAAAATGAGAAAAAAGTGTTTTAAAATAGAGAAATAGGTTCAGGGCTATTCTGCAAGTATGATTTGAAGCTCCTGAGACTCGCAAATTTACAAAGAAGTGAGTTTAGCTGAGAGTGAGTGTTAATATCTGTGGTTAGCAGGTCATTTCAGTTGCTATTGAGACAGTGCATTTATTCCTGTCTGTCTGTGTGCTGATCTCATGTGTTCAGTAATTACTGCCTGTCTCTATGCAATGTCAGCTACACACTAATTGATTCTCTTGTCTGTGTGCACAGGCCAGGTGCAGGAGTCTGTCATTAGGGAGATTTGCAGGGCTTGCTTTGATTGGGCCCTGTATCTTTTAGCTGCAGCCAGTCCTTTACTCCATGCCGGTGATAGAAGTTTTTTGTACTTCCGGTTCCTGTCTCCTGCATGTTAGTCGAGTTCCTGAGTCAATCTAGCTGTGTTTCGTGTGTGCCGTTTATTCCATCCAGGCAACTTCACCTGCATCTTGTCCATACGTGCTGCTTGTACCATCTGGGCAGCATGGAGTGCTTCCTGCCCCAGAAGCATCTGTCACCATCCGGTGGCTTGTGTCAACACGACAGCACCAGTCGCAGTTTAGCGTTCCAGGTGCGCATCGTCGCACACCATCGCCACTGTCATCCCGGCGGCACTGGTAGCTACTCTGCGTTCCAGGCGTGCAATCTAGCACACCGTAGCCAGTGTCATCCTGGCGGCGCTGGTAGCAGCTTTGTGTTCCAGGTGCGCAACTTAGCACACCGTCGCCAGTGTCATCCCGGTGGCATTGGTAGCAACTCTGTGTTCCAGGTGCACAATCTAGCACACCGTCACCAGTGTCATCCCGGCGACACTGGCAGCAGCCCCACGTTATTGTTGCATACCTCACCCGAGTCTCATCAGCCCAAAGGCTGCAACGGTCCTGGGGCCCCAGGTCACTATCAGCCCTCAAGGCTGCTGCAACAGCCCAAAGGCTGCTTCACACCATTAGTCCCTTGACCACGACTATAAAGTACACAATCAGCCCCCAAGGCTTCTCCAACAGCCCAAAGGCTGCTTTACACCATCAGTCCCTTGGCCATGACTATAAAGGCTACAACCCACCTTCAAGGCTGCTCCTACACTCCACAGGCTGCATCACACCTCTTGCCCTCGGCACAACTAATAAAAAAAAACCAGCCCTGAGGCAGCACCAACAGCTGCAACCAAATTCTTAACCATTGGCCACGACTAGTACTATACATTCCAGCCCTCAAGGCTGTCATCAGTTGGCTCTACATTATACCATTGATTCCCTCCAGGAATCATAACAGTGAGATGGCTGATGGTGAAGCAGAATGAGATTCCTCTCCTGAGTAGCAGGTTTTGCAGGAGATGACTCACCCGAGAATGCAGTGTCTTCTCTCTGCAAAACTCTCCTGAGCAAGCAGCCTGCACATATCAGTGAGATATGTGTAAGCTGCTTGTGTTGTATGTGTAAAAAAACATACACAACAGCCCGGCCATTTTGGGTCTGGTGCTGGTTTTAAATATAGGGGGACCCTATGCAATTTTTTCCCCCATATATTTAAAACCAGGACTGGCCCTGCAGCCTGGTGTTGGTTTCTAAATTACGGTGGAACCCTACACCGTTTTTTTCCCCCGTAATTTTAGAAACCAGGACAGGCTGGCAAGCCTGGGACTGGTTAGGCTTTTGGGGGGGGGACCCTATGTAATTTTTTTTCTGATATTTACAGGCAGAAACATACATGGATCACAGCGATCTGTGTATGTTTCTGCCAAACTCTCCCATCACAGGCAGGTGTATTTTTTTCACAAGTTTTTACAGGAAAGTTTTCCCATTTCATGAGAGTTTAGAAACTCTCTGCTTGGTAAATTCCAGAATCCTATCTTCACCAGTGAAAAGTTTCTCGAGTTTTGCCGATGGTGAATTGAAGAGAGTTTGCTAACTCTCCAGTATTTTCCCGTAGCAAAGGAGATCTCTCTCCCGAGTTTGACATTAGTAAATTTGAGAGTGAGAAAATGCCCAAACTCTCCAGAGTTTGCAAACTCTCTCAAAATCTCAGCTTAGTAAATTTACCCCTAAGTTTTGTATAAAAAGTTAATTTAAAGTTTTACAATACACAGTTATATTGATATGGGGGGAAATTTATTAAATCTACACATTTTCGGATGAAGCAGATGCAAAAAAAGATGCTTGGCACAAGCAGAGTCTTATAGGACTTGGCACGCCGATAGGGGCTGCTTGGCTTGATTGCAGCAACAATGTTTGAGGACACATCTGCATGTTACAGAAAATCATCAAGTTGCTTAGCAATCAATGTTCCCTTTCTTACTGTACTGCAATACATGCAGTGTAACAAATAAATTCATATACTTAGGAACAACATTGTCTGCCACTGCTATAATAAGCAGCAATTGAAAAATGCATTAAAAATATTTTGAGTTTTAGGCATTATCACCATTTATTTAACTGTATTATGACTGAAAATCCCCTTTGTTACAGTTATGATATTATGTGCTTAACAATCTACATCTACATGTGCCAGCTTAAGAGGTCTGTACTTACCCATTAAAGCCCTTCACATAGATCTCAGCAATGTCCCGCTGACCTTCAAAGCAGACGGCAGATTAACAAAGCTTTATAAAGAAAATCTTGACATTGCACTTTGAAAAAAAAATCAAGTATGCGATGTTCAAACTGTTGTAACTGTCTGTAATTATGGTCTGACATGCTCTATTTGATGATATTACCTACTGCAATAACAGAATTTAGTTTCTTAGTTCACAAATGGCTTCCACCAGTTATTCCATCTGCTCAAATATTTCTGTCTAGCGTACTGATCATGCACATAGGTAAGAGTGTGCAGTGTCAGTAAGGTGGACACATGCTGTGAAATCAATAGAATCTCTAACATCTCATATCCAAAAAACAATGCAGGTTGGATATAAAGCTCTTTAGTAAAGATATCTGATTTAGATTTAAAGATCATTTAAAAAACAAATATGCTTTAAAAACACTAAAACATTGTTTTCTTTGTACAATAACTGTTTAAAACCAGCAAAAATATAGGTAGTGTCCCTCAACACACACACACACACACACACACACACACACACACACACACACACACACACACACACACACACACACACACACACACACACACACACACACACACACATCCCACACATGTGACATCATGACAACACAAAGAGTGGTCTCAGGATGGGTAAAACATATTTTATGCTGTATCCAGGGTTGGTGTGGTCCCTATAGTCAGTATCATAAGTAACATATCTTCATGAGGTCTGACACTGCTTTCCTCCTACAGTGCACACAGTTCGGGGCAATACATCAGGGGTAGCTCTGAGAATGCACCTTAATCTGTCTGCAGCCACATCAGCATTCAATCCTCTACTAATGTCCTTATCCAGGAATCCCTTACCCTATTCTGTGTTTGCCATTTTCTCTTTCTTCTTCTCAGAACTAGCCCTTTACTTCTTTGACTACTGTTCCAATTTTATGTAACTGATCTTGCAGGTACTGTAGAGTTTCCTCTAATAGACTTGTAGATACTTTGGTGACAGAGACGAGGCAGGGTAAGTGTAGATAGCCAATGCCAGGTCATAGAAGACATCCCATAGAGTGACATGAATTCAGGAGTCTGCATAATCTACAGCTGGAAGGTTACAGCTATCTCGGCTAAAGCAAATGATGTAATCCTTGTGCCGTATCACCTCTAGTATTAACTAAGGTCAATGATACTACAGTATTAACAACTTTGTTTAATCTGTGCATGGCCAGTTTCACCTGAACCTGAGGTGCCCCAAGCGGGATGTAGTTATGAGACTTGCGGCCACCGGACTCAATAAAAACATCCAAATCCCACCAAGGGAATTAAGATAGGCATCGAAATACTAATGCCTATCTTAAACCCATGCCAGAATGCTGATAGATGCAAGCCCAAGGTAGGTCCGGGGCACCCTTAGCATTAGCCGCGGGGTGGAGGGTTAGGTTTAGGGAGCATAGCAGGTTAGGTTCTTTTTTGGGGGGGGTTAAGGTTAGGCACCCCTAAGGGGGATGCTATGGTTAGGCACCCCCTTGGGAGGGTTAGGTTTAGGGTGCGGTAAGGAGGGGTTAGGGTTAGGCACCCTTGGGGGGAGATCAGGGTTAGGCACTGTGGGGGAGGTTAGGGTTAAGCACCACTAAGGGAGGGTTGGGGTCTTCTCCCTGGGGCTGCCGGCATCAGGATATGAACCAGCGGCTATTTGGCTGCTGGGACTCATACCCATAGCGCCCCAAGATACAGAGCTTAAATTAGAGACTGGCTCAAAAATGAAGAAGTTGTGCAGTGGGCCTTAGTATGGTAGCGGATGTTCAGCAATGGAAGTCGATCATCAGATGGAAATTAGAGTATTGTATAGAAAGTTTCATTAAGCAACTGGCAGCATCACATTGGATGAATCAGTAACATGTATGTTGGCCAGATCCCATTTTACAATATACACTCTGCAGTATGCAGGCAAGTTAGGGGCCATAGGAAAGACTACAGGAACAGACTTTAACCTATAAATAAGCACATTAATAGTCCTGTGGTGTTGTTATTTTTTTACCAAATTACAGATTGTCACAATTTGTAAAATGTATTAACTTCTTTTTAAAAGCAAAGTGTTACTCTCAATATAATATTTTTGGAAAAATGTATCTAAATCGACAGAAGTACATGGTTGAGTGGTTAGTGGATTCTTTGTATTCAGCTGATTTTCATTTAATAATTTGTATTTCGGATTATATAAAATGTATTCCTGTCCTCCAATCTCCTCTCTACTATTTTATAATCAAGGTCACTAACTGAAATGGCCAAACTAAATTAGAGATATAAAATGGGACGGGACAAAGAGATTTCATTAAAGAATATATAAACTTCTTATTGGCTGATGTCAGCTTACATTTCTACACCAGGTGAATAGAGGAGAAAACATATCTACAATAAAGACAAAGAGACATATTGGCAGTCAGTTTTATGTAATTATTTGTTGAAAGGAGGGAAAAGGCATTGTGGCAAAGAAAAGAATGGCCCTACACACAGTATCGACATTTTGTCAAATTGTCCAATAAAATGTGTAGATGGTGATGACTGCCAGCCCATCACCAAAAACTCAAGACTTAGATGGGGGCCAACTGCCAGCCAAAACAAAAACTGATGGCATAGATGGGAGCCAACTGCCAGCCCATCATCAACAACTGATGGCTCAGATGGGGGCCAACTGCCATCCTACACCAACAACTCTAGGCTTAGATTGGGGATAGCTGCCAGCCAAACCAAAAACTGATGGCATAGATGGAAGCCAACTGCCAGCCTATCTTCAACAACTGATGGCTCAGATGGGGGCCAACTGCCAGCCTACATCAACAACATAAGGCTTAGATGGGGCCAACTGCCAGCCCATCACCAATAATTCCATGCTTAATGGAGGTTAATTGCAAGCCCATTGCCAATAACTCAGTGTATTCAAACTCACCTGCCATGACACATAAAAAGGCTCATCAGGCCCAGTGGTGTCACTGGCACAAGAAGGGTACAATCAGCCTAAACCTGTGTATTGGTGGGTAGAGCACCTCAAGACCTACAAAAACAGACGCTGTTAACATTCTTTCCCACCAAACAATAAAACTAATAATCACAAAAAGTGGGTGGGTTGGGGGGGGAGTGGGCCTTCCAAAGAGGCAAGAGATTTAAACTAGTAAATCAGCCAAAATCTCCACCTCTTAACTAATACAGGACTTCCCCTTAAATGTTTAACCCTTGTTCCTAAATGTATACTGACACATCCTTTTATGTTAATACTGACAGTCATATAAAATTACCTTTGTCTTCTATTTTGTGGAGGAAAGGTGGGTAAGGTACTCTAATACTGCATACATTGTTTTGAACTACAGCATTATACTGCATACAGTTACTTTGTAACTGCACTTGACAAGCACACTTTCTTACAAGCATTTGCAGCACCTTGTTTGGGTATGCTCATGAAATACAGTACACAGTACACAGAATGTCTATGCCACAGAGAAGTTTTGAGCTGCATTAATAAACACTCTTATAGGAGATAATTCTGAGTTGAAAGCAAAGCAAAAAAAAGAAGTAACTTGGTAAAACCATGCTGCACTGCAGGTCTGTCATCAGAAATTGTGGGGCCTGGTACTGGCACAATAGGCAGGGCCCCCCTGCAGTATATGGCAGACTTGGGTGGAATTATGCATAATGTGGGTGGAACTACTTCAGGGGTAGTGCATCAATTGGTGTGTAAACCAGGGATGGCTAGACATGGTGGAGGTGGCTGGTTTGACTAGGGGGTGGCAAAGGGCAGGGAAGGCTGTTTGGACTAGGGGGAAAGGGCAGGGAAGGCCGGTTGGACTAGGAAAGTGGCAGGGCAGAAAAGGCAGGCAGACTGTCTGGCTGGACATGGGGGGTGTGCAGGGAAGACTCAGGGGCAGTGCAGGGAAGGCTGCCTGGACTTAAGGGGGGTCACAAGGAAGGGTTAACATACCTGCTTTGTTCATAGTATTTCCTTAGAGAGGGTGGCCCAGGTGGCAGTGGCGAGAAATGCACTGGGCAGCAGACAGGGTAAAAGAGCACCTGCACTGTGGCATTTAAATTATGAAGCCTGCCGCAAGCCAATTACAGCTCGTGGAACTGCAGCTAATCAGGAGCGGACGCTCCATAGTTTAAATACCGCAGTGACAATGCTCTTTCTCACCACTGCCACCCGGGCCCCTTCTCTCTTTGGGCCCGGGACTGGAGGCTTGGCAGCCCCTCCTGGTGGCTGCCCTGCTGCACTGCAGGTTAGACAGATGTAAATTAAGCAAGGAAATTTAGATTTGGGAGGGGTGTGTCCAAAGTTAAATCTAAACTGCAGCATAAAAATAAAGCTGACCAGCATTTGTGGGCTACATGCAAAAGCAGACAGCATTAACCCTGCAAACAATATTTGCACCCCTTGCATTGCTAAATGGTATGCTCCAGATACAAAGTTACTCTGTTTTTTTTATTTTCACTTTGCTCCAAACATAGAATCAGCCCCATAATGCTCTGTTAAAGTGATGATTAAGTTGACAGTTTTCCTTATAATTTTTATTAATGTTGCCCTTAAAATGCATCTGTCGCCTACCCAAACTAGAGGAAGATAGTCATTGTTCTAATTAATTTGAGTCTTACTATCAGCTTAATACTGTAGGAACCAGTAACATTAAGTGGACACAAAAGGATGCCACTTGTGCCTAGTGAATTAATAGGTTGCTTCCTCAGGAATATTGGCTCATCTCGCAAAATGACTGCCTCCACAATGTAGAGCATAAAAACATGGAGCATTTTCGTGTACCCTTTAGACTATAAGCTCCATGAGTAACACTCTCCTCCCTTCTGTTCTCATTACCTACTTCTCTTGCACACCAGCATCACCGTACACCTCCTCCTTGGGCTCTCTGTTCCTGGACTCCGCTCCTCCATTGTTTTCATTTCCTCAGACAACCTAGACCTATTATCTGTGGCTATGCTAATAGGGACAGGCTTCAGTTCACACTGAATATTTTCATTACACCGATCAACACACCAGTGGCTGTGCTTAGATTTGTAGTGATAGTTGTTACTTTTCTTACTTTATTGTACTATATTGTATTTTACTGTTTTACCCTATGCTATCTTATTGTTTTGTAGTCTGTGCTACGCTGTGGTGCATTTGTGGTGCCCTATAAAGTTTATTATTCATATCATTATTATTATTATTAATAATAACAATAATAATTTTCATATTGTGTTTTATATTGTTATGATATTGTGTCTTTCAAGATATATATATATATATATATATATATATACATATATATATATATATATATTATATATATAATATATATATTACATATTATACCAAATAACTACTGAAAAAATATTGGAGTAACCTATTACTATACTAACTAGCCCTCCACGTTATTATGCTCTATTTTATTTTCTAGTAGCAGGACCTTCTGTGAGGATTGCCATTTTGAATAGTTAAATGATTGGTCAGTTAGGCGCACGTTTTTTTCTATTGCCTCCACAATGTACAAAGATGACGTGCAGTTTCAGATATTGCCAGAACATTTATACCTCTTCTATACAAAAGTTTTAGGTCTGCAGTGACCCGGCTCTTCCGGCATTGCAGTGGACGCTTGTAGATGATGTCATCTCAAAGCGCCACTGAAGCCGGCCAATCGGGCGGCATGCGGCACAATCCAGGTCATCGTGATCCGGATTGCACCATTTACACTGCAGGGTGGCACGGGAACGACCCGTGGCTAACCCTGCAAACTACCCGAGTTGGATTCCAGAGTCACTAGTTGATGTGCATCAACTCGGGTTTTTAGGTCGGTGTAAAAGGGGTATTATTACTAAACCTTGAGAGAAACTTTATTTAAACATTTTGCTCAGCAAACTGGAAGATCTGTACCAAGCATATATTGTATACAAATACATGATTTTTCATTATAATGCCCCTTTTAATGGCTTCTGAGAACAGATCTCAAAAATCACTCCCTCTGTTCATTATTACGTCCTGACTGAAATAAAGAGAGCTGCTGGCTGAAACATCCCATATTTGCTGGGTATGTGAATGTCATTCTGCTGCCTTTTGCTAATTTAACCTTCTGTAATTGCATCCCTGCTGCATATAAATAGCGTGCCACAAATGAAGAGACACCAATGAATTCTCATTAGCAGCAGTTATTGTCACCACTTATTCCTCGCACATGTTGCAGAATCTCTTTTCTAGTTCAAGAAGGGACTGAACCTTGAATGACAGTCAATTAGGATTAAAGTCTGGGCTCTGTTTCTTTTTGGTCAAGGCTCCTGCTTTATGGGATTTTATGTTGATTAGGGAATCAGAGGATACAATCTGTTTGGGATGCTGACAACATGCTCCTGCTGTAGATATTTCTGCTTTTTCTATTCAATTAGGCAGCTCACTCGTGTTTCGCTGAGTGCAAAACAAGCAACTTGGATTCTGTTGTATAATGAAGTTCAAAGCCGGAACACCTGCTCTCAGGAGCCGGGCCACAGATGCTTCTCCACTGGAAGGGAAGATTACACTGCGCATTTCATTTACTGCTTGAGATCTGTTAGACAAATAAATTGTATTTCTGCTTTATGTGTGAAACAAAATCATTTGCGGTCATGAAATAAAAGTCTGAGGGGTGCAGACAATCCATCTGGATGTAAGGGGGCAGCTAATGAGAAAAACAAACATAACAAGATTTGATAGAAAACAGCTAAACCAACCGTGGGGTGTTTATAGGTAGCAAAGTAAAATAGTGGATTTTGGTAATGTGCTTCGCAGGTTTTATTACACTACTACTGATACATTGTAATGTTTGCTGGAAAGACATCTTTTCAATATGTTCTGCTCAAGCAGGAGTCGGTTTAAGGATCCATATACGAGAGAGTGCAGGCTTCCATTTCTGTGGGCTGGTACGTGTCTATGGGCCTCCCAGGGAGGGAACATGCTGCAGCTTCAAGGCCTAAATAAAAGAAATGGATAGTCTGCTGTCCCTGGAACCTGCACCATCACTGTTCCACGGCCCCAACATCTGCCTAGCAGGGTACCTGGAATGGCAACTGTGGCCAGTAGCGCTGCTTAAGTGCTGCCTGGATCACTGAAAGCATGCACCCAGCAATGTGTAGAGCTGCCCAATGCATTTGGGTAGCTCTCCACCTTCTATTTCTGTCGGCCACACCCCCCCGGGCGACATGATGTCGGCACCACCCCTTAAATGCCTCTGCCTGTACCCAGCTTTGGTGACACTCCACTACAGACAACTAATGTACAGGGCATTAAAAAGATAACCATATATTTTGTTTATTATAATGTATACATCTTTACTGCCATTAATTAATTGGACCCGAATAAATTGTACTGTACGTCACCACGCCGTTTAAATCCAGGGATATACTGTTTTACTCTTGTTAACACAAAGAAATAAATAGCCAATGATCAAGGCCACTAACTACAGTACAAGCAGACTAGTTAGTACATCCTGAGTTACCATATCGACAAACAGTGGAGTGGGGTGTTTCAGCAGTGGACGGAATTGCAAAGCTGTATGCAGGCAGCTTTGCAATTCCATCCTTGCAAATATGCAAATGCAGCAGGAGGTGTATGACACCCCCTGCTGCATTTGTGATCCCAGCAGTGCGACCAAGGTCGCAGAATGAGATTGCCACCTGGACCATCGTCGCGATGGTGGATGGCGCCGGGCCGCCAGCCAGCTGAGTAAGCCTCAGCTTACTCAGGCTGGCCAGCATGCGAGGACAGGAAACTACATCCATCGAAGCAGTCCTTGGCCTTGCGACTCCTGGAAAACAGGGTGGACACCCCCCCGTTTCCGGGAACACAGGCTGACCCCCGCACCACCCCTTAAATGGGGATCGGTATGATTTACCGCCGGCCGAATACCAACCGCGGAAGCCCGGCAGTGAAGATCCCGACAGGTACGTATATTTTCTATTTACTAACCTAACCTCCCCCCCTAACCCTAACCCTCCCTTATGGGTGCCTAACCCTAACCTCCCCCCCAAGTGCCTAACCCTAACCCCCCTCTAAGTGCCTAAACCTAACCCCCCTTCCCACTGCCTAAACCTAAGTCTCCCGGGGGGGTGCCTAACCCTAACCTCCCCCCGGGGGTACCTAACCCTAACCCCCCCTTCCCCTAGCCTAAACCTAACCTCCCAGGGGGTGCCTAACCCTAAGTCCCCACGGGAGCCCCTAACCTAACCCTCCCCCCCCGCGCCCTAATCGGGAATCTGCGTCCAGCATTGCACTTGCGTTAAATACTGAATCAGCCCCATTGTCTGCATATGTAACAATGTATATACAGATAGAGGTGTATGGTGCTACTGACACTCAAATAAGTTTCCTAGCGGGTTTTGGACACAGCAGTGCATATTATAAATATAACCAAACTCCTGCAAGTGTAGTTAGGAGGGTATGTAGTTTATATTCCAGTGCTCGGGATGCCAGTGCTCAGAATACTGGCTCCGGAGTCCCGACAACAGTCAGACCATTGGGATCCCGAGCACTGGCATCTCGTACCAACCCGTTTGGAGGCAATTGCCAAGACCTCCAAAACAAATATACAGAATCTCCAAACAATGACTATTAGTGCTGAAGTGAGTTGGTATAAAATGATAACGGTCACACAGTTCTTTACAACAATAAAAATATTTGTAACGAACTGTGTGACCGTTATAATTTTATACCAACTCACTTCAGTGCTTAATAGTCATTGTTTGGAGTTTCTGTAAATGTAACAATGTAACAGCAATATATAACAAGAACTCAAACTTAACAACCCTACTTCTTTTGTATCTAATTTAAGTGCATTTAGCAAACATATTTAGAAAAACCTTTCACTATACAACTATTGATTGACTCTGCTATACAAACTGTAACCCTTTGTGCTTAATGTTTCTTTATATGCTGAAAATAATGTAATTAATACTCGACTGCTGAAACGATTAAAGAAATATAACTATTTAGACTAGTGGGGTCTTGATGAACAAACTAAGGGCCTGATTGAGAAATCTATGCAATGTCAATGTTTATGCAGTTTAGCAATTATCAGTAACCTATACACGTGTCTGCAAAGTGATTGACAGGCAAGGAACATTTATGGACAGCAACGGGTGGGGGGGGTTGGAGACTCAAATGCAGGCTTGTTGC
Organism: Taudactylus pleione; assembly: GCA_031769625.1. Lineage (NCBI taxonomy): Eukaryota > Metazoa > Chordata > Amphibia > Anura > Myobatrachidae > Taudactylus > Taudactylus pleione. Next base: position 2,956,771 of record JAUIMM010000099.1, read on the forward strand.
AACTGTTTTTGGGGCGTATTTTAGCCAGCGACTGCAATCCTGTACACAGTAAAAATAGCGCTAGCGGCCATTCTGTTACCATAGGCTATAGGGTTTCTCAGAATGCAGATAATTGATTGATCTGCTACCGAAACTGCATCTGTGTGAGCTGTCACTTGGATTTGCCAAGCCACTGGTGGGCGTCTCAAAACAAATCCAGGTGGCTGCGACAGTTGCTTATTTTTGCACAGCCGCTGCGTACGTATTGGCTGCTGCATTGGCATTAACGTACATCCCTGAATCAGGCCTATGTGCATGATATTGAGATGTACGCCAATGCCACTGCAGTTACGGAAATATGCAAATGTCACAGCTACCTGGATTGGTCCCACTATTTAAATAAGTAATAATATTTCTTCTTGGTTCTAGACCACAAATATATTTTACCGTGTGTTTGTTTTCTTCCATCTTGGATCAGCAACCCTGTTGGCTGGGTTGACATAACCTGTACATAAATAGGTAAGGGATGCATGAGTTACTGTCTTTCCCAGCAGGATACGGCAAACTGAATCAGAAAAGAACGGGGAGTCAGAAACGAGCATGGCAGCTTGCTATTCTATACCAACACTCTAGATAACTAGATTTTACATTGCGGTGCTATTGATCTGACCTCTTGTATAAGCACTAAATCCTAAAGAAAAATGTTACAGAAAAAAACCCATTCAAATACGCTTCAACTCTGGACCGTTCTTCTGAAAAAAAATGACATAAATGTTTTTTTTTTCCTATTGTTTGCAGAGAGCTATAGGCTTAAGGAATTACATTACTTCTAGAGAGTTTTTCTCATTTAATGTAGTGGAATAGGTTAGTAACTTAGGTCACAGAAGGTGAGATAACAGCAAATACAGCCAAAAAGTGGGTGAAAAAAGTTTAATTTCTTATTTAGAAACATGCCAGAAGTAATGGTGTTATAGCCGAGGTATAAAGTGAGGTGTGGGAAGACTATTTATCACGTCTATAACAAATAGAGGACATAGGTCTGGCCCAGAGAAGCCATTATACAATTCTCTGTATTTTCTTTTTCACCATTTTATTTATACCGCAACTAAATAGGGAGGCGGTTTTAACGGCAGGCATATAGTAAATGGTAATTCCTTAGCAAGCTCTGTGCTTTTTATTACTGAGCCGTGGAGTGTGATAGTAATAGAGCTTATAAGCTTACTACCTTTATGCTGCATAAGTAGTACAGGGTGCTGAAAAACCAATAGAGAATTCCCCAATAAATAAAGCAACCAGGTGTCAGAAAATAATAATAGTAACATACTGTACTGTACAATGCATAAGTAGCAAAATATCTGTGTAAACGATAGAAAAACAAATCATTCTATCTGGTGATTTGTGATATCATTATATTGTATTTGGTTTTTAGTGCTGGTAAAGAGTTAAATATATAAGGTGCACAATGTGCTGCCATCCTATAATACAATGTAAGAATATTAAAAAGCCACAAAGGAATTTTATGACCGAAATTCCCGAACTCTGACCTATCAGATAACAGGATTCAATAAGTCAGGTGACTTCAATGTTCACAGCTGTCTGTCTGTATATGTCGAAATTGACCACGTCGACATTCATGTCAATAATAGTGAAATGCTGATAATATGATTAGAATGTCAACAAAATGTCCCTGAAGGTCTAGTGGTGACTTACCTGGTACGGCGGGTGTCATCCGGGTTTGGCTGTCAGATGATAAAGATTTCTTGGGGATGCAGCAGTACTTCCATTGGTGAGTATGCCTATCCCTCCCCCTAGTGTCTAACCCTAAACTCCCATCCTGCAACCTAACCCCAGGTACGTAACTAGTCATAGCAACATATGTAAGGGCCCCACTTGCCACCCAATGGCAAATTAAACTCACATAGACATATGGGACAGACAATGAAGACAGGCCTCCCTGTGCTGTGGACCCACAGAAGTTGCACCCCTTGCACTTATGGTAGTTATGCCCTTGCCTAACCATGTGCTGAAGGTCCATGCAGAATGTTGGCATTTCACATGTCACCATTATGAACATGTCGGCATTCTGTATATGTAGTTACACTTCTTTAAGACACAGTGGAACTGGAGAGATTTTTTATTAAACTCTAAAAAAAAAGAGTGCCATAGCAACCGTTCCCATGCTCTCAGCCAATCAGTGCTTCCTCATTAATTTCGCTGGCAGTGTCCGCAAGTGACATGTCATTACATCGTGGCTGTGCCAGCAGTCTGTCCATTCGGGTTTGTTATTTTACCAAGAAGTCCTGAATGCTATATGGTGAAGAGGATGTGATCCATGCATTGTGTGAGTTTTACATTGGCAAATGAGGGCTGTGTGGGGAATCGTTTTTTTTTTAAAAGTATTACACCATGAGGTGTCCGAGTACTGTCTTTATTTTAATATTTTTTTTTTAAAGGCAGACTGCAAGCACCAGCAGGCCTTTAATGTCCAGGCATGCTGGCATTTGTGGTTCCACAAGTACCATAATGCCTAGGCAGGCAAAATATGCAAATGACGCAGCCGCCGATGTACTGAGACTCCACCTGCGGCTTTGCAAATTCAAGCATCTGTGAAAAATGTTGCAGCATCTGCATACAAAGATTCAGCATCGGTCCCAGATCATTCGATTATCACAATCCTAAGTAAGCCTACGGTGCCCCAGAATGGACGTGGCCATATGTCTGGCATATGGAATCACAGTCGCAGGATGTGACTCCCCTAAAACTCTTGTGGCACCCCTGCATTATTTGATGGCACTCTCCATGAACTCCCCCAGATGCTTCCGGACTGGCAATCACGCTGTGAATAAATAGCTGCTGTGAGCGACTATGGTAATGTACTTTGACGCATGTGCAGATTGCTGATTATCACTCAACCATGAAAAGATCGGCATAGCGCACATCTCTGGATCAGGCCCTCTGACCCTAAAGTTAACTGTAACCCTAAATCTAGTAATAAAATGTACTATTGACATTGTGGACCCAATTCAGAGCCGCTCGCTAGCGCTGTGCGCCGCAAGCGGCCCGATGGTTTGCATATGTGCATGCGCACGCTTCATTCTGCGCGTGTGCGAACTACTCTGTGCGATCGCCGCCCGCTCGCTCGCCCAGCAAAGACAGCCCAGTGAAATGAGTGACAGGAGAGGCCGTTTGTGGGTGGTAACGGGGAAGTGGAGGTGTGAACGCAGGCGTGTTTCAAAGCCATTTTTAGGGCGTGCATAATTAACATGCAGCATCACAGTACACGTCACATGCCTGTCTTTTACACTGAAGTCCTCGCAGGGCTTACGGTAGGGTAAGGCAACCACAAGCACTATGATCGCATCCGATGGTGCTCGATGTACCAATGTCTTAAAACACTTCCTGGAGATGACGTGCGCTAGTGGGCATCTCTACATTCACTCGCACAGCCAAAGTGGGTGTGCTTATGCCTTGGCGAGCGAGCGCATCCCATGGCGTCACTTTGACAAATTTGCATATGCTGGATGCGAGCGATCGCATCTAGTGAGCGGCTCTGAACCAGGTCCAGTGTGTAGAGACATGTCACATGTCGATATATAACATTTTCATGTCAACATTCAGCACATGTTGACATTCTGATTATTGACATTCTGACTGTTGACATAATGGTCTGGATACATGATGCATCACATTTTGCATCTGGCCACTCACTGCATGTATGCCAGTGTAAATAACGCCATTATGCATGAATAAAACCACAAGGGGCAACTCTCCCAGTAAGAGCCATCCTTTGCAAAAGAAGGACTTCCATGTTTATCACCGAGAAGTCCTTCTGCGCATGCGTCAAGTGAGGCACGCACCGCATGGGGTGCTGGGAGGAATCCATTTGGATCCCTCTCACAACACTTTGCCAATAGAAGTCCATAGGCTTCTATTGGGCAACGCCATCTAAAGATGGCATAGCCCACTGCATGAAAGCCGTTGAATGCATCGCATTCCGGGTCTCAGTGCATATGAAATAAGCGGCCAAACCTTTGAATACATTATTTTCTGAGGTTTGACCACAAAAACACATTGATGCATCCCACCCATTGACTGGATACCAGTTATCCTCCCACATACGTAGTTGTTCTCTGTCTACACAACTGGAGATTTACAGCAGTCAGCTCATCCCCAGAACACTTGTTCTTCCTTTTTGCATTCCTCCATTTAATAGGTGGTCTTAATAAACATTGTCAGCTCTTGACCTCACCCAAGCCCTGCTGCCGACCATGTACCGTAAGACACAGAAGTACAAACGCCCAGCACAGCGGAACTCTGTGACAGCTATAATTTCTCTTTTTAAAAAATGAAAATAAGCAGAAACAGTAAGCATAACACAGTATAATGGCAATGCTTGTTTACTTGTTGTCAATAGCTACTAATTATGGATTGAAATACAAGGTTATTAGACGTCACTCAGAGTTCCACATCCTACATAGCAGCAATTTTCCTGTGGCTTTGTACCTGCATCATGGAACTCCATGGTTACTTCTATAATCATTATCCAGTGTTATCTCATATAACTGTAATCTTACTAAATACTGTGTGATGTGATCCATAATATCAGCTTTGAGTTTATAATCTCCATGAGAGGAAACACATACGGAGATGAGGGTGGTTGCTACAAGCTTAAGACTGATTCGAGTTTTACGGTGGAATAGGCTATTTAAAGTGGTCCAACGGTTCTGCTGTGTATGTACGCATATACCGGAAACTTTTCTGCCCTGTGTTTGTGAATTTGCAATTAGCAAAAGTCTATAGTTTAGATATAGAGCAGTAACAAAGATGGTCATTGCTTTCTGCTGTGTGGAGTAGTTGGGGTAAAATTGGGAAGACTTATGGCCTGATTCTGAGTTGCACACTATGTTGATGTTGGGCGTACTGAAGCATTTTATTTTTACTGTGCATGTTTCTAAGTCACACCATGCATGAGTCCTGATTGTGTTCATACTGAGTCACAATTGAAATCTTAGACACATGCACGCAGAAGTGTTTTGAAAATATATTAGGCATTCCTGAGCTGTGACTGGGAGGTAGCTATTCAGACTATGGGTCGTATTCAATTAGCGACAAAAACAGCAATTTTTTACCACCATAGGCAAAAATATCCATTTTTCGACAACAAAAAATTTTAAAACAGCAAAAAGAAAGGTTTTCTCCAGACCAGGAGAAAAAAATTCAAAAACCCTATTTGTGGCCAAAAATGTGGGGATTTCTTTCAGAACCCTTTGGACATCCCCCATAATGATAAATTACCCCAAACATTTTTCATAAGTTGCGTACTTTGGCGAAAAACGACCGCACAACTTGGGTGAAAAGAAAAAAATCATTGAAAATTATAGAATGCTATTTTTTTTCCAGGAAATTACTGTTCCATGTAAATTGGGGGTATGTTAAAATGGGTGCAAGTATATTTTCGTGTCATAAAAATGCAATATTAAAAACCTTTAAAAAATGCCTCAACGACCACGTGCAATGTTTAAAACACTTGACGCATCCATACCGACCCCGAAAAATCAATATGTTAAAACCGTCTTCAATTATCTTATTTTTTTTTACATAAAATTTGTGCGGCCGTTTTTCGCATAAAAAAATTGGGCGAAATATATAATTAGTAGCGTGTCCGAAGGGTTCTGAAGAAATTCCCACATTTTTAGCCAAAAATAGTGATTTTGCATTTTTTTTCTCTTGGTCTGGGATGGAGAAAACTTTTCTCCAGTTTTTATTTCTTAATTTTCGCCTGTTTGGCATTTTTTTAAGTTTCTCTGCTAATTAAATATGGCCCAATTAGAGATGGACCATCTTATGGGTGTATTATGGGAGCAGTACTCTATGCCTCCCTGTGCAGGCCCCGCCCCTGAACATGTGACATTGTGACATCACGCCTATGTGGCGCAGCCACTGGCACTAGGAAGTAGAGTACTGCAATAGTGCTACTACCTGCAAGCATACTGTCCCATGAAACCTGCAAGCCACATGCTGGTGCAGAGGGGCAGCGATGTTGCCACCCCCATGGCCCTGGACAAAGGCACTGCCCGCACACCCCTAGTTACAGCCCTGCATGGGGGTATCACAAGCATGTCGCTGAAGTGGTTGTGTACCTAGACTATCAATAGCTCACATTAGAGGTCAATACTCAAGCGTCAAATCTGCACCCATCATAAGAATAGGGCAAGTTACTATGCTGCAACCGATAGTTGCATCTAAATATGTAACAAGCATGAATGCAATGTCTGGAGATGCTGGAAGTGGGCGTCTCAGTCCTTGCACATTGCACATGCATGGATGATCACAAGGGAAGGGCTTGTAGTGGTATTAGCATAAAGTGGGTGATTCAGTATTGGCCGGAATTGCAATTATGTTAATGCAGCAGGAGGGGTCTTGGCTCCCACATGCATTAATGATCTGACCTGTGTCCATGGATGCCGCTTCAGAAAGATCATCTGCATGATCCCTGGCTGGCTGAGTGACCATGGGGTCATGCAGACCGGCCATCACAGATGAGGAAAAGAGACCAGGAAATCTCCATCAGCTGACGGAGCTCCTGGCCTCTTCCCCCCCACCATCAGAGGTGACACGCCTCCACTTTGTGAAAACAGAGGCCATCGCTGCCCACCCCATCCCAGACTGTCAATCACTGACAGTTCTCTGCCATTCTGCGTGCATACAGAAGGACCCATACTGCACATGTGTGGTCAGGGTCCAGTGCCTGCTGAGATTCCTGACCATCGCGAGCACTGGTGAATAAGAGCCAAAGTGACAGATGTGTGATTGGCAAGGAGACACACACACACTGATGCTGTGTCTGACACAGCATCAGGGCCATAATGACAAATTCCAGCAACGGAGCATGCAAAATGTTATGGCCAATTGCAAGATGAGCCAAACACTTTTTCACTCATATATACAGACATTTCTGCCCTAGGAGGAAGGATACATTAAACTGACTGGTTATAATGTATGCTTAGAATCAAAATTATTATTTAAATGTCTTTATAGAGTGCCAGCATAATATTCAGTACTTTACAATGAATAAACTCAGTATAACCCAAGCCTGGGGGTTAATAGACAGGTATTTAAAAAGTCCTTACTATTGTATGTAAATTTTTGAAAACTAATTGAAATGATAGAAGTCATACTGTATGTCTAGACACTTATGTAGAGATCTGTAATATAGGCTTCCAGTGCTGTTTAACCTTTTTTAACTATGTGTACGAATATTTACTGAGCTATAGTAGAGCCCACATTGCCTTATGGTAAGTGTCTCGTCTTTTGAGGCTCGTCCTAGATGCGGTTGTCTCATTGAAAAGCGCTGTTTTACATAAAGGAATAAAAAATAGCAACTGGCATTTCTATCCTGATAGCGTGTGAGGTCAAGTGTAGATAAAGGCTGGTGTGCGGCCAGAGGGAGATAGAGTTTCTGCTCTACTTGCTGCACATTGGTCAGGGGGCGTCACCTCTCATTACATGCAAATCCCAGCAAAAATGAGCAGAGACAAATGAATATAAGACACTATTTAGGCTGCCGTGGTTTGATCACTGCAGTCCTGGAAGCTTGTATCACCCATTTGTTTACCTAAATCGATACATAGAAAATCATTTCCGGTAGTTACTTAAATTTTTTCAAAATCGAATGTTGCAAATTTAAGTACAGAAACATTAAGTATATAAATGACAACTTAAAGGAACAGAGAAGGATGCAGTCACAAGGTCGACACTAGAAAGTCGACATTCATTATGTTGACATGGTGAAAATGTTGGCATAATTAATGGCGACAACTGGAAAATGCCGACATTGTCGACATCTGCATTAGGCTTATTAGGGATAGATTCATACGAAAAAACACATTTTCATTATTACATCAGTGTTTACATTACATCAGTGTTGATAAGGTGGTTAGGATGTTACAGCTGTGCAGAAGTGGCACATTCCTGGAGCTTTCACTTTATTATAGACAGTTCACCCTATACCTAACCCTCCCCCTTAGTGCCTAACCCTCCCTCTAGTGCCTAACCCCAAAGCTAACCCTTCCCTAACCCCCGATACTTTTGGGATACCGGCCGTCGGGATACTGGAGCTGGGATCACAATGCTGTTGGGATTCCGGCGCCAGTATTTAGACCATCGGTATCCCGCACGCCAGGATGCTGACTACATCCCTGCAAAATACATGTGTTGCATGAATGCACAAACACCACCCTTCTGTCAGTGCATATTGTGAATTAGAGCCCCATCTGTAGATGCTGCACGGTCGGAGTGGGCATGGTGTCAACCATCCAAACTGAACAACCAGGAGCAAATCTGCAAGGAACAAAAGTACAAAAAAGCACTACAAAATAGTGTACAAGCATGTTAGAGACTTACCCCACTAGGACATCAAGCTGTTATTGCAGCAACAGGTGGTTCTATCACATACTAATTTGCAGAGGTTGAATTCTAATGCAAGCAGCATTTTTCATGAGCTGAATAAATCTCATGATGTGTAGAATGTGCCAGTATTTGGACAAGAATGGGATTGAAATGCCGGCGGTTCCAATCCCGACAGCATCTGCCCAAAGGGATGAAATCCCGACAGCGGCAGGTAAGTAACCTAACCCCCCTCCCCCCCTAACCCTCCCTTAGGGGTGCCTAGCCCTAACCTCCCCGCAGGGGTGCCTAAACCTAACCCCCCCCCCACACCCTAAACCTAACCCTCCCGGGGGGTGCATAACCCTAACCTCCCCCCTAGTGGCGCCTAACCATATCCGGGGAGTGCCTAATCCTAAATCACCCCGGGGTGCCCTAAACCTAACCCCCCCCCCCTGTGGCTAAGACGACAGGTGGCCCAGACTTACCTAGTTCGGTCCCACGTCGTCCTGGATTCCGGCCTCGGGATTATGATAGGCGTCGGTAACTCGATGTCTGTCATATACTGTATCCCTAGCTGGCATTCTGCCATCGGGATTGTGACCAGCAACCGCAACAAGACAGAGAACAACTATGTACAGTATGTGGCAGGATAAACCATTAGTATATGCATCTGGTTTAAACTAGGAGATGTGACTTGGGGGTTGCATACAAAACAAATACTGTACAAGTCTGTGAGCTATAATTGTTTAAGGGAGAGGTTCCCAAACGCTGCCATTACAGTCCAGGTTTTAAGGATATCCATGCCCACAGGTGATTTAATTAGTACCTCAGTCATTTTGATTTAACCATCTGGATTTAGGCATGTACAGTACGTGCTTAAAACCTGCTCTGTAATGATGGAGTTTGGGAAACTCTGGTATAAGGTGTTTTCATCTTCAGCATTGTGGACTTTAAAAAGACTATCGGTTCTTTATTTCCATTACATTCTATCATCCATAACACATTTTATTACAGAATATGCAGCATTTTAAAAGTACTATGTTACTTTCATGGGATCTATACCGAGTCATACTCTTCTCTGTAATTGGTGCTATTTCAGTGTCTGAAAAACAATAACTCTGGCAGCTAAAAAAAAAGAGTTAGAAAATTGAAAACATGAAAACTCCTTCCTAATTCCCCTGGAGACTCAGCGACCAAAAGGACCACCCCGGGGACAGCATCTTAGTATCACTTCCTCGGGACTTCAGAAGATACTATAGAAAGGTAACTTGTGCTTGATCTTTACCTATTAAACTTCCATCACTGTAGCAGTTCCGTGACTATGTGGAGCGTTCACTCCAGAACAGTGAATGGAACCACAGGTATCTGAAAGTGAAATGAAGGTGGTTAGGACATTAGAGCTGTGCAGAAGTGGCACAATTCTGGAAAGACATACCTGGAGCATTTACTTTACTATCGACAGTACAATAAAATATATTGTTTATTTCTCACTGCAAAAATGCAATATAAAGGCAAATTTCTTTTTATTTGCATAATTATGAATTACATTATATTTTTCTGTGCTTGTTATACTATTATACATACACACACTCTGTGGGCGTTAATCAGAGTTGAATGTGAAGTGGCTGTTTTCAATGTTCGGAAATAAATGACAGTATATTTCTGTATTCGTAGTCTGCTGCCAGCACAGGGTGTTAATGTGACTTGTGCCAGCCCTGCCCCCCCTTACCCGTGTCATAATGACATCACAACTAGGGGGAGGAGCTGCCGCTTCTGGTAAATGGTGCACGGCCCAGAACTTCTTAAAGACCCTCTGGGTAGCTCTAAGGCTGCAAGGTGCTCTGCAGTAGCACTACTGGCTGCAGGGTGCCATTAACACGGTGGAAAGGCCAGAGGAGAAGGACCTGAACCAGGTGCCCTTTCTTTTTCCCGCCAGAGGAAAGGACCCAATTTGGGCCTCCCACCCACCTATGTTCAAACATGATCTGCCTGGGAAACAGAGTTCACAGCAGCCCATGAACAACAAGGCCTCCTCTGCTCTCCTGGAGGTGAGAGACGAGTAAGATGAACTCTTCCTGCATGAGAAACGCATTTGCCTGATTATTTCTGTGATAATACTACAGTACAGTAGTCATAATTGATTTGAACTTATTTATTTAGTTGATAATTAGCATATACTAGACACGCACATATATATATATATATATATATATATATATATATATATATACAGTATATAGAGACGGGTTGGGTACGGGTTGTCGGCGCTCAGGATTCTAACCCTCCCCCTCTCCCTACCTGTAACTCTAACCCTCCCTCCCCGCTGCATAAACCTAACCCTCCCCCTCAGTATCTAAACCTAACCTCCCCCCTAATGCCTAACCCTATCCCTCGCCCCTTAGTGCCTAACCCTAACTTCCCCCCTAGGGCCTGATTCAGCAAGAAATGCAGTTACTTATAAGCATGCAACCGGCGGATTAATTCGCACAGTGCATGCATCGCAGTGCGTGTATAAGATGCTACGATCAGGACTGCAATCACAGAGGCTACACAGACCCATGGCAGAGTGATTGACAGTAAGTGCCATTTGTGGGCGGTGACGGGGGTATGGTCGGGTGAATGCAGGCGTACCAGTGCGTTTCAACGCCGTTGAATGGGCGTGCATAAATTAGCCACTGCAATACCAGATGCAGCCTGAGGCCTCTTAGCGTGCGCTGTAGTTAGCAATTCCTGAATGAGGTATGACCTGCCTTAACTGTGCATATGAGTCTGATGTTACTTGATGTTACCAATTATTTCGCTATGTTGTCAATGTATACAGATGTGAGTAAGGGGAAGTGGGCATCTTTATGTTAGGCTGCGATCACAATGCACATGCATACATTTACATATCCCAGCTGATATTAGCAACTGCGTTGTGTGCGTATAAGCAGAATAGTGATCCATGCTCAATTAGGCCCCTAGTGCCTAACCCCTAACCCCAGTACTTACCATCGGGATGCCCAGGTCGGGATTCTGACAGGTGTTGGGATTCCAGCGACAGCATCCTAAGCGCCGATATCCTGACTGCCAGGATTATAAATCCAACCCAGAGAGAAATACAAAGAATACATCATTCCTGAGTACATTTTCAGTTTTGGAAGCCCTTGTTAAATGAACATACTCTCACCTCCCCATGTATTCAACCACACACATACACAATAATGCACACACACACTGAGATATGTTTTGCTTATCAAGATATTGGAGCATATTTATCAATTATGGGGGCAATAAGTAATGATATATCATCTGACTGTATCATAGTTCACATTCATGGACGGGGGATCTGAAAGGAGCCCATCTTTGCGATGTCACTCCTCTTTCAGGACCCCCATAGTGCTACTGGGCATACATGGTCTACTGACCATGCATGTCTGGAGAAACCCTCTCCTGGCAAGTTTTGCAAACTGTATCCTATAGACTATAGCAGCTAATGCCACCTTCAGATAGCATTAGCTGTCGGGTCCAAATTCGGAAATGCTATGCACTTAGGAGCTTGGTAAATCTGACAGCTTTGCAGCCCCCATAGAAACCTCTGGGGACCGTGGATCCTATCAGAAATGGAGAGACTTCAGAAGATATTGGAAATATCTGCTGTGGCTCCTCTTTCATACATTCAGGGGATGAGTGTTTTGGGGGGTTATTCAACAAATACCAAATGATAAATAGGCCTTATAATCATCTAGGGTTGGGTATGCAAACATAGCACTGATATCAGAATCCCAGCAGCGGATTCCCGAAGGCTGGAAATCCCAACACATGCAGGTAAGTATTGTAACCTTTCTCCTAACCCTTCCCCTAACCCACCTTTCCGCAGCCTAACCCTAACCCTCTCTTCCTGCAGCCTAACCCTAACCTTCCTCCCCGCAGCCCAACCCAACCCCCCCTTAGCAAGCCTAACCTTCCCCCTAGTGCGTAACCCTAAACCTAACCTTAACCATAATACTTACCATCGGGATCGCAGTCGTCTATATTCTAGAGCCAGGATTATGACTGCTATCGAGATTCCAGCACTGAGATTCTGACTGCCGGCATTGTGTGCGCCAAGATACCGACTACAACCCATTCAGGACTCAAGTCCTGAAATTTACTAAGGATTCACTAACATGACAAATAATACATAGCAAATCTCCCTTCATCATATTTAAGGTAGCAATATATGAAGATATAAGAGCACTCTTGACTGAGGAACTTCTAGGTCAACAGAAATACCTACAGTAAATGATTTCGGTGTGAGATTATCAGTCTATTCCACCATATTTGAGAATTGTAGCCCACTCCGTCTTACAACATTACTTCAGTTCTTTGATGCTTGAGGGCATGTGTTTATGCACAGTTCACTTAATTCCCCAGCACAGCATCTCAGCAGTGGAAAAGTTTGGGCTTTGAGTCATTAAAGCAATTTTTTCTTGCAAATATCTTTTGTGAGATGATCAACATTGATCAAAACTCTGTGGAATCATTACACACTTTTATGTATATATATATATATATATATATATATATATATATATATATCATTTAGTCCCAAAGTACTATGTAATGAAGTGCTTTGGTGCTAATCTATGTACCTAGTCTCATTCATGACATCTTACACGTTAACCCGATAAAGACTGTATATAAATAATAGTACTAAAAATATTCATACAAACCACCTTAGAGGAGGTTTTCTAGTTCAATCCTTATAGACATTAGTCTATCTTGATAGAGTCAAGATTAAAATTGTAAGTAGATTCAGTCAAACAGATGTACAATGAACTGTAAGATTAATTCTGACACAACGAGACATAAACATATATTTATATTAGTGAATGTATTCATGCATGCAGATCTTTTGGGGAAAGACTTCAGATACCATCAGGGTAACGTTGACACATTAAATAGTAATAGTAGTATTAAATAGTAAATAGTATGTTATTCGTAAGCTAACAGTGGACCGTAAAGCTCAGAATCTGAGACAGAATTTTACCAAGACAGTTCATTTAGTACAGATCACAAATGCGACTATGGATGCCGATCGAGCGATTGTTTGCCATCGCGCATGCGTATAAGTCGCACTGCGCGTGTGCAGTGACCGCATTGCATCTACGGATGCACAGTGTTATCCATCGCAAAACGAGAGACAGGCTGATAGCGTCTGGGGGTGGTGATGAAGGGGTGGTCGGAAGAACGCAGACGTGTCTGTCCGTTTGAACGTTGTTTCCTGGGCGTGCATAAATTAACCACTGCATACACAGCATGAGAGCTCTCTGCGTGCAACGAGACTTGCAGTGTCTGCGGCTGGTCGGACCTGTTGTAAATGCTGCGTGACTGGCTGATGTGCATCGATGGCACCGATGTTTCTGCAGAAGAGCGACACTGGACGGATGTGAGAAAGCAGCAGTGGGCATTTTTATGCCAGCTGAGCTTTGGCAAGCATTAGCAATTTTTCACAGCTGCGTTCTGTGCAAATTCGCAGCTGGGATCGGTATTGAATCAGGCCCATAAATAAATATAGATGACCAGCTTATGTATGCAGATGAATGTCCTTTGACTATACCATGTACATATTTAATTTTTATGACCTGAAGTCTGACACCAGATCATGTCTTAAATCACCGTTTATTTGATTTCATTTTATATTCATTGAATTAAAGATGATTGTTATTTATTCATTATAGTCTGCACTAATTGTGTGAACATGCTATTTTTCTTGTCCATTTTTTAAATTAAAACTTTATTAAAAGCTTTGAACTGTGTAGATAGTGCTGGAACTGCTGAGTAGAACAGAAATTGGCGTAACAGGCTCTTCGCTCTTTGATAAACCTTCTCCTTTGAGCTTGGACATAAAAGTTTTGTGCCTTGTATTGTTTTCTTATTGCCATTGTTTATTGTATCCCTTTCTACTGTTTCACTATGTTTCTGAGTTTGCTTTGTTTCTCCTTTCTTTTTGTCCTTGGATTCAAAATAAAAGGAACAGCCAAACACTGTACAGGCTTCTGTAGAAAATGCAGTACGCAAAAAAATATATAAGCCAAAACAATTTATTTATTTATTAACAGTTTCTTATATAGCGCAGCAAATTCCATTGCGCTTTACAATTTGAATCAAGATTAACATTATACTGGGTTGTAAAAGACATACATACATGACATACATAAGGGTAAGTGGGCCCTGCTCGCAAGCTTACAATCTATAGGGAAATAGGTGTTGATACACAAGGAGAGGTGCTATTGCAAATTGGTCCAGCCCAAAACAATGTGCAAAGCAGACTTTTTTAATGCAAAATAGGCTAAAGCATTGCTGGCAAATTGCATATTTGTGGGTTTTTTAAGCTTCACAAAAAGGATTTGTTTTTCCAGACCTTTTGGCTGTGGAGGAAAAGTTAGATTCAAGTTAGATTCAAGAGCTCCTTAAATAATGTAGTACAATGTCGTAGGAACAGATCAAATGCAGTAGGTACACACTATAAGATTATCTGTCCAATCTGGCTGGTTGGGCCGAAAATCTGATAATGTATGGGAGCAAATGACAATCAATCATTTGCTCCCAAATGCCGGAAAACTGAAAAAAATTGTCGTTTGAACCAATTGGTTGGATCAAACGGATTTAACCAATTTGTCTGACCAACCATTTTTTCTGTTTTCCAGTGTTTGGGAATAAATGGTCGATTGTCATTTGCTCACAAACATTACCAGATTTTGTTCAAAGCAGCCAGATTGGACAGATAATCTTATAGTGTCTTCATCTGATCATATACAATATTAGTCTGGGGGGCCTGCTCCCACTTTGCAGGTTACATGCACATAGATCTGTACTGTTAAACACATAAAAATAGAAGGAAATAATAAAGGATTTGAGAGCAACTAATAGTGTATGTGGTTATAAAACAACCCAGTGTACATTATAGTGAAAATAAATGATAGGTAGTTTAACAACTGATCTTGTTCTCGTATCTTCGGTCATAAATCCACCAAATAAATCAGGATACATAAAATAAAGAGAAATAGAACATAGTGTGCACAGGTTGAGTCTCCCATATCCAAATATTCCAAAATATGCAATATTCCGAAATACGGATTTTTTTTGGCTTGACTGAGAAAATGACACCTTTGATTTTTGATGGTTCAATGTACACAAACTTTGTCTAAGGCACAAATTATTAAAAATATTAAATAAAATTACCTTCAGGCTGTGTGTATAGGGTGCATATGAAACTTAAATGAATTTCATGTATGTACACAAACTTTGTTTGAGCCACAAAATTATTGAAAACATTGTATAAAATTACCTGCAGGCTGAGTGTATAAGGTGTATATAACACATACATGCATTCTGAGTGTATATCTGGGTCCCATTCCCAAGATATTTCATTATTATTATTACCAGTTATTTTATATAGCGCACACATATTTCGCAGCGCTTTACAGAGAATATTTGTCCATTCACATCAGTCCCTGCCCCAGTAGAGCTTACAATCTATGGGCCTGATTCAGACCCACTCGCGAGCGGCTGTCCGCTCGCAAGTGGGTCAATGTTCTGGACTGAGCATGCGCACGACGGAGGGAGCTCCATCGTGCGCATGCGCCAGAAGCGACGAGCGAAGGAAAGTCCTTCGCTCGTTGTGTCTGATCAAAGGGGGCGTGCTGTCGATGTTGATTGACAGCACGCCCCCTTTGGTAGGCGTGCCGGGGGCGTGCCTCCATGACGGGGGCGTTCCCACGGGAACGCCTCCCGTCAGAAGCCGGCCCACTGACATCACTAGTGATGTCAGTGGGAGTGATTTTGGCTCTGATAGAGCCAAAATCACTCCGGAGCTTGCGGTTGAAAACCTCAACCGCAGGCTCCGGCTCGCAGTTTCGATGGTCGCGATGGTCAAGACCATCGCGGCCATCAAACTGCACGCTCGTATAGCCTGTGGGTGGTGACCCACAGCTATACGAGCATCCAGGAGGACGCTCCATTTTCATGGAGGCCGGCCCTCATTCAGAGCGTGCGCTCTGCTCAGAGCGTACGGCTCTGAATGAGGGCCTATATTCCCTATCACATGCTCACACACACACACACACTAGGGTTAATTTTTGTTGGGAGCCAATTAACCTACCAGTATATTTTTGGAGGGTGGGAGGAAACCGGAGTACCTGGAGGAAACCCACGCTAGCACAGGGAAAATATACAAACTCCACACAGTTAGGGCCGTGGTGGGAATTGAACCCACGACCTCAGTGCTGTGAGGCAGTAATGCTACCATTACACCATCTGTGCTGCCCGTTTGATATGCAAACATTCCGAAATACGGAATATTCCATTATCCAAAATACCCCTGGTCCCAAGCATTTTTATAGAGCTAACACACTATAAAAACACAAAGCCATCCAACTAATAGGATATATTTTGCAAACATTTAAGCAGAGAATTAAAAATAGTAAGTGCACTTATCTGTCCATGGAGAAGGTATAGGTACAAAAACATTCGAGGGACCATGAACCAGTGGAGGAAGAGGTCCCACTGCGGCACGCCCTGTGACAGCATCTGTGCACACCTTTGACACTAACCCTATCACTAAACCCAATTGCAGCCTAAGAATAACATATATACGAGTATTACTTCCTTGTGATTAACTATGACCTTGCACTGACCTAAGGGGGTCATTCAGACTCGCTCGCGAGCAGCAGTACGCTCGCAAGCGGGTCGATGTTCCCCACTGCGCATGCGCACGACGGAGGGAGCTCCGTCGTGCGCATGCGCGAGACCCGGGCAGCGACGGGCTTTCCATCGCTCCGAGTCTCGCACCAAAGGGGGCGTGCTGTCGATGTTGATTGACAGCACGCCCCCTTTGGTGGGCGTGCCGGGGGCGTGCCTGCCAGATGGAGGCGTTCCCATGGGAACGCCTACCGTCTGAAGCCGGCCCCACTGACATCACTAGTGATGTCAGTGGGAGTGATTTTGGCACTGATAGAGCCAAAATCACTCCAGGGCTTGTGGCAGGGAGACCCTACCGCAGGGTCTCCGTCGCAAGTCCGATGGTCGCGATGGTCAAGACCATCGCGACCATTTTTTGGCCGCTCGCATATGCTGTGGATGGTCACCCACAGCTATACGAGCGGCCAGGAGGCCGCTCCATTTTCATGGAGGAGGGCCCTGATTCAGAGCGAGCGCTCTGGTCAGAGCATCCGGCTCTGAAACAGGCCCTAAGTGCTTATCAGGAAAAAAGCATTATGAGACAAATGCCAGCAAAAAAAAACAGTTGACCATTTGTATCATAATAAAAGTTTTATTTTGTGTGTCAGACTACAAAGGGTTAAGGTGCCGTCTTAACAGCAGCAGTTGGAATTAAAGGGATTACTCACTTATTTTTTTTCTTCCCCCACCCAACTTTAATCACTTTACTCAAACTGACAATGCATGGAAAATCCAACTTTACAAAAATATTTTATTCAAACCCAAGCTATGTCTTTACATTAAGTACACACTTATCAGAACAGAACAAATGCACTTTGCAGACACATGCCATTAAAAATGAGAAAGAAAAATAGTACAGTTCAGGAACCTTCATGGGGATTACACAACTTGAGTAGTCTCAGGAGCCAACCAATGCTATGCATGTTAGTTGCACTGATTTTGTTGTAATTGGATCTCGACAAAAAGTTCTTGTTGTCTAGTGTTACAAAATCTTATTTTTGACATTTTTTTTTGCAGTATATTTCATGCATATCCAATACAAAATCGAAACATTAGAGGAATCCGCCTGCTTTCTATTCATAGAAAAAGCATTGCCATATACATCCACTGTACATTCAGCAGGATAAAATAAGGCATTTCTGGAATCCATATCCTATCTGTAAGAAAGACAGGATTGTTGGATAAGTGAAGGGCATTACTGTGGGAAGGATAATTTTTCATGTCTTGCTCTATGTACATTTTTATTGCTGAAAAAAAAATGTTTCTATGAATACCAAGTTCAATCTTCCCAAAGCTCTGTGTGTGCTGTCTATGCTGAGAGTTTCAAAGACACAATGAATAACTCTATATACAGATGGAGAAAACTTTTCGAGACAGTGTGCTATTTGGTGTTTCCTGTTGTGAAGAGGACAAATGGGATCACACCGGTTTAATGCCACACTCCATAGTGCTCTTATGTGAGTGAGGTGCTCTTAAAGGCTGGTGGTGCTATTAAAGTATCTAGTGAGTCTACTGATTTGTCCAAGTAAATTTTGCTCCAACTGTATATATATATATAGTAGATTTAGTTTGCTTTCTGTGCCTCTTTAAATGTAATTTTCAAAGCAACAAAATACATACAGTACTGTAGATATTGCAATAATCTAATAAATATTATCCTAGTACCCCTTTTAATCATGTGGGTCCTGCTTTGATTCTCAGTTATCTGGTCTGAAGCTGTTTGAGAGATGTGATCTATTCCTCAGCAGCTACGTGTAATCAACATCTGCTTCTCGTGTTCAGGCGGTCTTTACCTGAGCTGTAACTAGACTTTTTGGTGCCCTGTGCCAGAGAGAGCATTGGTGCCCCCCCCCCAATTTTTAAATAGGGACATTATATAGTGCACCTGAAAAAGGGCCATGGCCTCATGGGGAAGGGCCAGGGAAGAGATAAACAGATGGGGGAGGCCAGGAAATGCTGGGGATAAAAGAAGAGGAGGCGAGAATGATAATAAAAAGGAAAATTGACAGGCCCGAACAGCACCCCCTGCCCTTCAGTGCCCTGTGCCATGGCACCGGTTGCACTATCCTAGGTACGGCCCTGGTCTTTTCATCTTATTCCACAAATCTTCCTTGGATTGTACAATTTTGTGGTTGAACCAAGTAAGATCAGTTTTTGGGTGGAATTTATCTGTAACTTGTGGATTCTTATTAGCTGGTTAAGAATTGACCTCTATAATACCCCTTTTATACTGGCTAAATAACCCGGTTTAACTCAGGTAGCGAGTATGGTTGAACACAGGAATGACCCGTGTAACCCTGCAGTGTGAACGGCTGACCTGGGTCCCGTTCACAGCATAGGAAGGAAGACGTATATCCCTGGCACTTGGGCATGATAGGACCACTGCACCCATGTCGGCCCTTGAATAACCTGGACATAGCCGCAGTCTGAAAGGGGTCTGTCCCAGGTCTGACCCGTATTGGAACCGTGTTCCCAATTACAGGTCAGATTCGGGGTTTTGGTATAAAGGGAGTATTATTCTCTATATTGAGTCATTAGCGTAGGTGCTACATTTTATGAAGTCTATTTGCATTACTTATGTGATATTTCCATTTGGACTGCATCAGGAAAGAAGATTTCCATTTGATCTTTCAAGGGAAAAACAATAGAAGTTCGGATTAAATTGAATATTATTTTAATGTAATTTGGTAAATGTGACGTTCTCATTTATTTCTAACACTAACAAGACATTATTACCTATATATATTACACTTCATTACATTATTATATCGTGTACAAGCCACATCTCCATGCTAATTCTCTGTGCTATCGAGTGGTGTTACTCCTGACATACACCTGGCACAAATGCTAGAGATGTTTAGATGGATGATTCTTGTGATACATTCAACTGAACAGGTGCACGTAAATGGGATTTTTATAAGTTCATGCATATGAGCAGTCAGGTGCAAATGCTTACAACTCTACATAAGCCCTATTATCTCTAGTATCCTGACAAATGTGTTGCTTACTTGAGCAAGATTCTCTTCCAGTATCTCCAGGAAATCCTAGTTATAAGGCATGTAGATTCTTGTGTATCTTCACTGATCATCTATGAATGTTAGAAAGACTTTTTTTTCTGGGATGTCAGTGCTCATTGGTAGTTACACATCCAACTAGAAACTAATGCTATTACGGTTGCTGTAAGATTTTCCTTTTCCACATTTTACTTCTCAAGTACTGTAGCTACTGCAGTGTTCATCTTGCGACAATGATCAGTCTTAATTAGAGATGTGCGGATTTGGTTTTACTCGGATTTACTTGGTTCTTTTCGCCAAAATTATCGCAAGTTCGGATTAGTTTGGATTTATTTTATTGGCTATCCAAAACACGTGATAGCCGTTAGCCAATAAAATGCAGTTTTTGAGATCCGAACATATCCGAGTAAAACCAAATAAAACCGAACCCGCACATCTCTAGTCTTAATACCACTAACAAGTTAACGTTTAATTAGTTGCTAGTTGTTTTGGGGTCCCTATGTCCAGCTTAGTGATGCTCATCTTTTATTTGGCGCTTGTTCTTCCTTCTGCAGGTATGTGGCTACCTTGCTTTGTGAGTTTCAAGCCTCCAACGAGTTGCTTTCAAGACTAGGGCCCAGAAATATCAATGAGTGATATTCTTGTTACCATTCATTACTAATCTTAAATGGTGCTCCAACCAATCAGCTCCTAACTGTCATGTGCTTGAAAAATGACAGGAGTTTATTGGTTGGAGCACCATGTAAGAATATCTGGGCCTAGGTATGTACCTGAATCTACAGCTTTGGACGCATCTATTGTGCAACAATATGTTGATGCCGCAGCAGCTGTCTTGTATTAATAGACACATCCTGACGGCTTCTGTGATCTGCAGCTATGTCCGAGGATGCAACATCAGATCACTATGCTTGACCATTGGTCATCTGAGTAATCCTCAGGGTACTCATGATGCCTGATATCTTCATGCAGCTGAAACCAGTGAAGCTTCATACATGGATGCAGCCACTCGCTTCAGCGTATACAGAAAATGGGTTCGACATGCCCCCACTTTCTGGGATGCTGCCAGATGTTGCCCCTGATCTTCCCTCAAACAGGCATCTGGGTCCTGCAAGAGAGCTCGCAGAAGGTGATCTGGACATGAGCAGAACAGATCCTGCAATGCGCAGATCTTGTAACAGTGGAGTTGTACGCAAGCCTTTGGGTTGCATACAACTCTAGATCAGGCCCATAGTACAATATTTGCTAGTATCTTATTGGAGCGTGTAAGGGAGAGTGAAGACTGAAGGTAATCTATTCTTATTAATTTAGAGGTCCAATTTCATCCATTGCAGTAGTAAGTCTTGGAGAGAGATAAAGTGGACGTACCAAAACTCAGCTCCTAACTGTCATTTTTCAAACACAGCCTGTCAAGTGACAGTTAGGAGCTGATTGGTTGGTACTTAATCTCCATCCACTTTATCTCTCTCCAAAGCTTGGTACATAGACTCCTTACGTTTCATCAAAATAAGAGATATTCTTGGTCATTTCAATCTGGAATGAAAACCACTTGCATACTGTCCTTTGACAAACACAGACAGGTCAGTATTTGTACTCTTGCTAAGATGTATTTATTTTTATAGCACTTTTGGCTTTTTGTTGATTATTTTGCATTGTTCGATGATTCTTAAGCTGCATACACACGGTACGATCTGTACCACCAACGACTTGAAAGATATATTTCAGTGAAGTCATCCTGCCACATCTCTGAATAGGCAAAGTTGACAATATCGTGCAAGTTGGCCTGCATGTACGGACGATCATAGATATCGTTACCGTTCATGCAGGAACGCACATCGTAGGTCTTTCACTACATAAAAATTAATGATATGAACAATATATAATTGAACGATATCGTTATCGTTCATATAATTCATAGATATCGTACCATGTGTACGCACCTTGAGTGAATTTCCAAATTCAACATTCGACCTTTAAGTGACCAGGTTTTTCCACACAAAGCATTCATGATTCTAACCCATACTTATATCTGCAATGCTGATAGTTTGGGAATATACAGTAGTAATTGCTTGTGTTCACTGGTTTCTGTTTATACTGTATTCATATACCTTTGACATATTCTAACATGATCTTGTCATCTGGTCAAGTATCGAGTGCAACCACAAGAGTCTCATAGCTTCCTGGGTGATCAATGAGGAGCAACTGTAAAGTCTTTTATTTTTATTCTATTACCATGCAGACATGTCTTCTCATGTAGTAGTAAATATACTGCCTCTAAATCTGCTTTGTATAATTTTCTGATGCAATACAATTTGTTGCTCAGGTTTGCTCTTTTGTGTAATATCTGTAGCCTAAAGAGGAATTCACACTATCAGCTTCTTTCAATGCAGCAATGTACCAACATTGACATCCTAGTTTACTGCCTTCTATTCTTTCTAATAAAACTTTATCAACAACATAACAAAACAATAAAACACTTACAATAAAGTAGTTGTCACATTAAGCAAATAAAAAAACATTACTGCAGCAGATTTTTTCCATTGACTTGATTTTGATGCTGACTATGCACTAGCCTTGGACTGTAAAATATATATTTCTCTGGCTACATGTTGATCTAGGCCTATGAATGGTTTAATGGTTTGATCAATTTACAGGTTTATGTAGCACTGTGAAGGATGTAGTGAACTGCTTGGCAGGAATCGGTATGAATCGATTCCGGGCAGTGGCAGCCGACACTGGAACAGATCCAGGCAGCAGCAGCCCGACAGCGCTGGAAATCCCAATTGTCCCTAGGTAAGTATTAATTAACCTAACCTACCCCCCTAACCATAACCCCCCCCTTCCCCGCTGCCTAAACTTAAGTCCCCCGGGGGGGTGCCTAACCCTAACCTCCCCCCAGGGGTGCCTAACCTTAACCCACTCTCCCCCTAGCCTAGCCCTAACCTCCCGGGGGGGGTGCCTAACCCTAAGTCCCCCCCAGAAGCCCTAAATCTAACCCCCCCCCTCGTGCGGCTGTCCGCTCGCGGCGCCCGACATCCCTTCGATCGGGATGCCGAGCGCTTGTCTCCCGGCGTCGGGGAAATGTCAGGCGTCTACATGTAGATGCCTGGCATTTCACCCTTGCCTGGATATGACAGTCGGGAAGCCAGCTGTTGGTAAAATGTCAGCCGTCTTCCCGATTGCATCCTGCTTGGCTTATACATCATCTACTTGTGTGAACATTCTGATGCACAAAATGGCTACAGAATAGTCTAGCCCCGGGAACATTCAAATGAACCTCACTGAAATAAATATGACTACAATAAGTAATCACCTTAGACTAAGATGTTTTTATGCAGTCAGTATTATCCCAGTGTTAGATTGCATTTACCGCCATTATGAAGCGGGGCCACAAAGACGTCATTTACTGGGCATCACATCATCAACCGCATGGACCATTGACTTCACTCGGTCTCTGGGAAACTTGCCCTCTTCTCCTGGCATCTGGTAGAGCCACTTGAGATTTTGGAGCCCACCTATTGTTCCAGGAGATTAGGCAGGTATGGTTATATAATTTAGCCTAAGATAATTGCTAAACTGTATTGCTAGGTGAAATTAGAGTATGAAAATACTTTTTGGGATAATACTGACTGCATCCATGAGCAATGTGGTCTAAGACATAATAATTTGTTTTTGGAAAACTTTTGCTTCATCTGTGTAGAAATAATGTATTTACTGTAATGCCAAGCAAGACTGAGTCACAAAGAAATCTTCCTTCCTTAAAATGTTACCCAATTATTTTTAATATCAATAGCAGACACCATGAAGAATAGCCAAACTTTTGTGAAGTTATTCATGTACAGGAAATTCATATTCATGGCAAATAGAACATTGTTGTAAAATATTTAGACACTGGATTAAAAAATAAGAACTTGGGAACCTAGGCACAAAATGAGCCAGGTGCGGTTTTATATTTTGAATCACAGGGAGCTTTAAATAGTATTTTTTGTAACAATTAGGTACAATTTCCAAATGATAGTTCTTTTCTCTTGAGATGGTTTAGACAGGTGGTATATTATCCTACAGCTGGTTCAGAGACATTTTACTGTACGGTGTCCTTGAAGAAGGCTAGTAAAAACTCTAAACATGATGGCTTATACTGTATGATGTGACAAGGCTTAAGATAATTGAGTGTTGTAGAGTATATTGAAAAAAAAAATATATATATATATATATATATATTTATATATACATACCATACGAATCCAATGGTTCGGCACTACAAGTAAATCAATAATGTATCCCTCATGCCCTCCGTGATAGATGAATAAACAGCAAACAAAAGGACAGCGGCACTGAGGGTCTTAAACAAATTACAGGTTGAGTCTCCCATATCCAAAATGCTTGGGACCAGGGGTATTTTGGATATCGGAATATTCCGTATTTTGGAATAATTGCATATTATAATGAAATGTCTTGGAAATGGGACCCAAATATACACACAGAATGCATTTATGTGTTATATACACCTTATACACACAGCCTGCAGGTCATTTTAGACAATATTTTTTATAATTTTGTGCATCAAAAAAAGTTTGTGTACATACATGAAATTCATTTATGTTTCATATACACCTTATACACACAGCCTGAAGGTTATTTTATACAATATTTTTAATAATTTGTGCCTTAGACAAAGTTTATGTACATTAAACCATCAAAAATCAAAGGTTTCATTATCTCAGTCATGCTGAAAATATTCCGTATTTCGGAATATTCCGTATTTCAGAATATTTGGATATGGGAGACTCAACCTGTATATATATTGTTTCCAGTGTTTCAGGGCTAAGTTGCCCTTTTGTCAAGGTAATACCTTGACAAAAGGGCGACTTAGCCCTGAAATGTTGGAAACAATATATATCATTTGTTTAAGATCCTCAGTGCCGCTGTCCTTTTGTTTGCTGTATATATATATATATATATATATATATATATACACACATATGTATATATTCCTATTTTTTATTATGGTAAAATGTCAACACTCAAAGAGAAGGGTATTAAGTAAGGGTGACAGAAATGTTCAATAGATGAGGTGATTTCTTTAAAAGCAGACATATGCTTAGTATTACAAGTAACCTCACTAATGAGCATATTTATTAAAGAATATTTGTGGAATACTGTATCATGTCGTACCCATAAATAGTAAGCATCCCTGGCATTTAAGATGGAGGAACCACAGCACATATCTGCCACAGTCCTTTCATTTAAGACCGCAAAGCAGCCCCCATATATTTATCAAGCTCCAGAATGCCAAGCATATCGGAGTATAGCCTGACAGCTAACACCATCTTAAAATGGCATTAGCCTATAGTAGTCTATGGCTACTCTAACACTGATTTTGTTTCAGAAAGGGATCCTCCAGGTCCTTCTCTGTTGTCTCCGAATCGATGATATGTGCTCCAGCCAATGGCTTTACATGTGCAGTACTCATGGAGGACCCAAAATTGGAAGCGGTGTAAGCTATTACTTTGCTTCAGCTCTTCACTAGGAAGATCCCATCTCTTCGCAAGAACTTGTTACCAAATTTGTGTGAAAATTTTCATTTTCACATTGTTAATTTAGGCAAAACATATTGTATCACATCCACATTAAAAATGCAGGATGTCATAAATATGTCCCTATACCAGAACTTTATCTTTATAGCCTTTATTGTCTTTAATATCAATTCAATTAAATTAAATATAATACAAAAATTAACTCTTTTTCATTTTCATAATAATCACATTTATTAACAAGCAAACAATAAATACAGAAAAATTTTATTCTTTAAGCAGATAAAATACTATAGATATATAGATCTTTTTTAACTGCTGCATGTTTTTGGCTCTGTTTAACACTTTCCCTTCTTACATATTCATTATAGTCTGAGTTTATACCAAGCTTTTGAATTTGCTTAACTTTTATCAGATTCTATTTCCTCTGAGGGCAATTTACAGAATACCGCAAACATCCACTGCGGAAAAAATTTATAACCTTTAGAAAGGAAAATATAATTAAATTATGTAAATATATATGATGCTGTCCCTTCAAATTCACCAACATTTCTCATAAATATATTGTTTAAAAAGTTAGTAAAGTGCAAAAGCGACTTTGTCACTATTATCTGGCAACAACAGTTCAGGACAATCTTATCCAAGCTGCACAGCTAATGGTCTAATCCCAACACCCAACATTGCACACACTGATTACAAATTTACTAACAGACACATATACAGTATATAGTTAGTATACAGTATTTTAAAAAAACAGCTGCTAATAAATGAGTATATCAATGTATTTTACACACAAATAGAAAGAGGCTTTGGATGCATAAGTGTTTCACTGTGTTGTGGGCCCATATACATTCATGCAGCAAAATTCCATTGAGCTCACAAGTGCCATCCACATTTTGGGCTTTTTTTTTTTTTGCTTCAGAACAATTTTAGGGAGGGGGTTTCAGAAAAGTTGCTTCTGATCAGGAGGATTCATCCCTTCCTTTGGCTGTTAAAGACATTAGTTGCTATGGAGATCATAGTCTCACACTGGTTTGGTGGAGCACAAGTAAGTTTTTGTTATTTTGTCTAAAGTAGTGCATCTACATTTTTTATTTTGAGTTGAATAATCTCCTTAAACTATAAACCTATAAATCACTACTATTCAGTATTTAAAATGGTATATTTTACAGAATGCCCCTATTTTGGTACTAATGTTTTGTAGATTATTAGTAAAGGTGATTAAACTAATGGTTTATTTGTGAAACTTTTTGCAATACTGGACAGAGTTCTGTTTTCATCAGCTCATTATCTTATTTTCTCTTATTACTGTTAGCAATATTTGTTTTTATAAAATATGTTTTAAAAGTAGTAAAGCTTTTTTATATAAAAAAATAAATTTTAAGTGATTTTGTTCTTAATTCCAAAACTTTTACAGTGTGAATTCTACAAAATAGTTTGTTGGTTGTGAAACAATAAAAATTTTTAGAAGCTTGAAATGTGCCAAAATATTTCCCTCTTCTCTATTACTAGTTTACCAACTTATACTTAGTACAACTATGCTATGATGTGATTATATATTTTGTGCTGTGAACTCTTGCGCCACTGTGATCGTTCATCCTCAATTTGGGACAAAACACTCTTATGTTCTCTGTTATACCGAATGCGCCATGGTACAAAGTCACATTTTTATAAATTTCCCGAAAAAAGGGCATTGAATTCTGTCATGAGCTTTTATTATTTTTGACATATCTGAAAATTCTCTGTCTATAGAGCAGGTTAAAAACTGCAGGTGGAAACAAAAAACTGCAGGTGGAAACAAAAAAACAAACAGTTTATAACAATTTAAAATAAAAAACAGCAAAAAAATAACATTTCAATTCAAATATAACATGATGTATCTGGGGATTGTGCTCTTTAGTTGCAAGCTATCTTGTCAAAATTAGATGTTGAAGACATTTAGAAGCTTAATACTGTTGGACAGTTTTGCAATAGTAGCAGCTGTGCCATGTATAAAACAATTCAAAAGCAATATCCATGTTGTGACATTAGATGGCATCTGAATTTATACGGAACAGAGATCAATAGATTCAACACAGAAGCTAAACAAATGCTGCTACTATGTTCCAAATGACCTCTACAAATTGGCATGTACCCAAACGCTATTGCTTTTCACCTTCATTAATATAAATTCATGCCACGGCTTAGCCTATTACAAAGTGACATTTTGTATCTTACAACTTGTCCAGATAATTTTATTTTTTGGTCATAAATTTTAGCTTCTCAGCAGAAACTTCTGCAAGAGGTGCAATTACTGCCATGTCAGTTTTAGTGTTCTGCAATCACAGTGCTCTGACTGCTATATTTTCTCCTGAGTATAAGCTTTTATGAGTTTAAAGAACCCCAAATTCATGAAAAAGATTAATTTAATACCCACAGGGACAATATACAGTATGTGTGCGTGTGTACGTATATAACATTAAAACCACCTGCCTAATATATTGTGTAGGTTCCCCGTATGCCGCCAAAACAGCTGTGACCCATTGAGGCATGGACTCTACAAAACCTCTGAAGGTGTCCTGTGGTATCTGGCACCAAGACGTTAGCAGCAGATCCTTTAAGTCCTGTAGATTGCGAGGTGGGACCTTCATGTCTCGATCTTGTTTCTCCAGCACATCCCACAAGTGCTTGGTCAGATTGAGATCTGAGGAATATGGAGGTCAAGTCAACACCTTGAACTCTTTGTCATGTCCCTCAAACCATTCTATTGGCAATGATGAAGACTTCAAAGGAACTTTTGCTAAAAAAACATGTTCTAACAGAAGAGAGGAAGATGTTTGTAGGATATTTTTGTATGAAATGACCAATTTCATAAGTACTTAACACAGCATGCTTCTCCACCACCTGCTAAACCAGGTGTTTTACCTACTGATGGCTGCATTACCTGCATTGGCCTCATATCAGGTCATCTCTTTAACCATCCACTGAATGGAAATAAATCCTTGTGAAACAAAGGCTGACTAGTTCCAGCTCAATGGCGATCTGTATAATAAAGTGTCCCTATGGAAAAGTTTATGTCGGCAAGATGGAGCGACCCCTTAAACAAAGAATTGTGAATCACAGGTCTAGCATTGGACAAGCACTGATTGATAAAAAAATCTGACCACCTGTTTGCCAAACATTTCTTGCTAATGGGTCATCAGGTCTCAGACCTTGAAGTCATGCCCATTGAACAAATTATCAAGGAGCAATGTAGGACTGCTACTACTTAGGAGAGGGTGTTTTTGGATATTAAAATTGAAAACTCTGCAGGCGCTGGGTCTTAATATATTTTAGTTGTTTTCTAGGGAACTGTTAAAAAATTATATAAATGGTTACCAATATTTATGGGGTTTACATTTCTATATATTGCTATTGTAAAATTTAGCATTTTTCTGTTACTTACCATGATTGTATTGGCAGTTGAGATTGATCAGGTATAACCGCACATAAGTGATAACATTTATTTCCTGCACATTACATATCACAGTTTATATATTATATTTTAAATTAGGTATCATTGAACGTTGAGATACTGTATAGTGCCTTTTGAGTATGTGGATTGATTTGTATCCTCTATGCACCATTGTTACAAATGTTAGCTTATGATATATTTTACAGGGGTTTAATATATTTTGTTTTGATAGCTACATCTAAGACCAAGTTTCTATAATACTGATTTATTTATTCAACATATTTAAAAGTAGGCAGCACTGATTTTTAGGATATGTAACACAGTTTATTTGCTAGGTGGATAGTATGTCTGCTTTGGTAACTTGCTGATGGAATTTAAATGTCCTGATTGACACCAGAACGATGGCACTATACACCGCAGCGTTGGAATTGAGCATTGTTGACACTGGGTGGTCCATGACTAGATATGTGGTTATTATTTGTGGCTTAGGAACAGCGGCGGTCATTTGACTCACTGTAAACTGTTAGCAATCTGATATACATAGTTGCTGCTTGTGATGTCACCAGGCGGTGCCAACGTCAGTAACAATTACTGTGATGTGCATAAAACGATTATAAGGATGCCGCCTTTCAGGTAGGGCACATGGTTTTAATTGTGTTTGTTTTCTTATTGTTTTTTTTCCCCCTTTTTTGTGAGAATTACTGCAGAATTGCAGGTTCTATATATCATGTGGATGCGTTGCTGCATAAGTGGTGGTTGAGCTGGTCAGACTACATTTTTAGGCTCTGCTTTATATACTTATAGTTAGATATTAGGCAGATAAATGTATGTGCATATGTTGAATAGGTTCAGAAATTTTGAGGCTAGAAAACTTACTCGTGCGATGTAGGACCTTGCACATGGAGGGCATTACACAGAGTAGGTGTAGCTTTAGAAGTCCTGTAACCATGAGTGGAAGGAAGCACATAGGCAAACGCAGGGGGGGTTTCCAGTTGCCTGGAAACCCCCCTCCCCCAACCCACACCATGACCACAACAGAAAGAGTAGTATAATAGAATTTTACTAGCTCTGCATGTTCTTCTCAGTATCACAAATTAAATAATTAGTACCACCTGTGGATCTTTTATACACCTATGCACCAACTAGGAATCTGGAAAACATGCACTGTTAGGGGTGCACTGCTATAGACCATCTATAGGCTTAATTATCAATACTGGATAATACACTATCCAGTGCATATGAGACCAATTTGTACATATATATCCAGGGCAGTGCTAGGTTCTTCTGCTGCTCCCCCAGACTCCTGTACTTGCTCCCATTCTCTGAAATGGTGCCCACATCTGAAACAAAAACATTCAGCTAAGGCAGGATGGCCCTACTGCTGCATCTAATGGCTTACTGTGATAGCCGGTCCTGCATACTGTATGCTGGAATAATGATACACAATATACTTTGTATGACGCAAAGATGGATAAGTGCTAATTATGCCCACTTTATGGACTGACCGCACTCACTCTAAAATCAAGCATTTGGAAACCCCCCTCAAGAAATCCTGCATTTGCCACTGAAGCAGGTAGTGAGTATGGATGAGAGATTTAAATCTTTCTCAGAGTGGGAGTGTTGAGTTGGCAGATAATGTATTTTTGTTGGATGAGGAGAGCTCTGGTGCTTCCTCCATCCTCTGTGCAGACAGGTAAGTTGAGAAGACCATCTCTAGGACTTGCCGGAGCTCAGGGAGAGGTCCAGCCTCTGATATGGCGGCACTGCACATGCATGGTACGTATCTCTCTCCCTTGTATTCATGCTGACTAGACATGACTCCAAGAGGTCCATTCATCATCCTTTAATGGACCATTACACATGCGGAAACTCTAGTTTCTGCATATTTTTTTCCTGCATAATTAAGGTAACAGGCCATTCATCATCAAGGGTCCGATAGGTTCACCTGATATTCGGAAAACTTCAAAAACTTAAAGTTTTCAGAGTTTGCCTGCAAGAACAAATGCCCTCTTCATGGTGATTGTTATCAGAGCCCCGCTCCGTTCTATGGGTAGGAGCTCTGGGGATGTGAAGAGGGATCTGTGTGGATCTCTCCACCTCCTCCTCACTGCCTTCCCTGTGGCTTTTGTGCATGCATGACCTCAGGTCACACATGCGCAGAAGTCAGCGACAGGGACAGGTAAGTAACGCTGCTACAGAAGTAGCAGTGTTACTAATTGTGGGGACAACTGCTTTTCGGAGCAGCTGTCCCCACATCAGAGCAATGCTGAATTGCTCCAGTGATAAGTATCCCCCGTGGCAAGGTGGACACTTCATCGGGGGCCCTATGGCCCCCAATGATGTATATAGACCCCTAAGACTCAGCAACATTATAGTAATGCGGAGCCTATACCAACACCGCAATACACTATATCACCACCGCTGTAGTGTGTGGGCATATTGCTAACATCTGCCAGTGCATTTATCGCTCCGATGCTCCGTGCACTACAACAACCAGTGATACCCTAAAGCTTTTATATACTACAGTTATACCTGTCATATCCCTGTGTCTTATGCTACTTTTTACCTGGTTCAAGATTAAGTTGTACCGCGTGTGGACTAACCACAACCAGCACCAACAACTGTTTAGCTCACTCAACATTATATATACTTTGGCCAAGTGTACTCCCCCCTGGTGGGTAAATTGTCTGGGGGACTACTACATCCAGCACCATGGCTGCGGACCGCACTGTTACTTAATTCTGCTAATAGGTTATGGGCCTAAGAGTCTCAAAGTAATAGGCTCTGGATCGGATCCTCATACACCTAATTTTGCTATAAGTGACAAGATGTAAATTGGTGCAGTTTTGTTATTAGCTTTATATGTCAGTAGAAGTATTTTATATTGGAACCATTATTGCAGTATTTATCAGGAAGGCTTTGTTTCAGCGGTTTGTATATTGGAAACAGTGTGGACCTATAGAACATATACTGATTATACTGTAGCATTTATATATTACTATTGGCTATACTTATGCAAGGGTATAGTAAGACTAACAGTCTGATTGCTCTTGAAGAAAGCATACTAGGGTTATATATACCACATTATAGCATCTCTATTGTGTTAATCTTCATAAAACATGTAATTTAAAAGTGCACCCTTAAAATGTATAGTACAATGTAATCACACTGCTTATTTTTATCGCAGATCACATAGTTGTTAATCATTCAGATCTTCTTATGTGCTGAACACTGTGCAGTCATGACACTCTTAACCTCCAAACAACAAGTCAAATAAAAATGCTAAACGGTAGAAGAGAAAACAATGTAATGATATCATCACAGCCTGGATGTAATAGAGGTCACAGGGATAGAAAAAAAACCATAACAGACCATAGAAAATGTAATACACTAAGAGGAAATGCGGCCATATATTTATAGCTTCCTATTCAGGCAAAAATGTCGACCTTTTTGACTTTGCAATGTTCTGTGATTGTTTGTTTGTAGAAATAAATGCTAAACTGCACATTTCAATATGCTATCTAAGTGTATGAGAGACATTTACTAATCTGCATGTTCAAGATGCAGGTTTTCTTACATCAAAATGTTCAGGCAAACTAATATCAAAGCACATAATCTTAAACTTCAATAGAGATTTATGTATCGTAGGTGGTATACAGACTGTGTAAAAAGATGTGGCTCTTGCAATTTCTGAAATCCTGCTCTCTGCTCCTAATTGGGCTCTAGGGTAGGGCCCGAATAAATGTTCCTGCCCCAGCACCTAGAGCTAGATTTACAAAGTGATATCTTTTGTCATTTAAAATTGCCTATTTTGCATTTACTGTAGGGGGAATTCAATTAGCCCTGATAAATTATTGGGGGTGAAAATGGAGGTATCCTCTGGCATTATCACCTGAGGCTATTCAATTACGCTCCCTTTTTCACCTGATAGCTGTGTGCCCATTAAATGAACGTGTTAACGGGCGGTAACACTGGTTATTTTGCATTAACACACAGAATCCATGTAAAGTACATGGATTTGTGCGTTAACCAGCTGTTATCACATGATAACTGCAGGGTTAATGCAGATTTCATTTCGGGTCCAATATGGCCTGGCATTGAATTAGCACCCATGAACTTTACAGGGCTAATTGAATCCCCACCCAAAAAAAAAAATTATTGCTGTTTTAAATGTTGAAGTCAAAAGCACAGATAATCAGCAGCTTGCTGTCTAGCCCATAGTTAGTGCTGACTGAATTCTGAGTTACACTGGGTTCATCCTGGTATCCCTGGTGGGAGGTTACTTGCAGAATTTTGCCAAAATATAGTGCCAGCAATCACTGGAGTGCCATCAGTGTTCTTAGATGCACATAACAGGCAATGAATACAATATAAACTTCTTGGTCCACAAGGGTACACGACAGATGTTGCCCCATTAAGAATAAAAGAAAAAATAAAACCCATTGTTAACGTGCACAGCTTAAACATTCAAGAGCCACCCTACTAGATTTTAGCTTAAATGACTTTGAAAATGGCAATGACGTGTGCTGAGGTCAATGGCTGGAAAGGCACACTTGGAGATTGGTCTGAGAGCTGGGGGCCTGTCTCATCCCTTACTCACTGTAACTCTCCCTTCACTATACTAAGTTTCAGTGTCCATTGATTCTCCTACCTGCATCACGGTGTCTTCTTTTGCTGCTGCTGACTGAGCTCTGATCTCTAAAGACTGCAGTGCACTTTCTGGCCACATGACACATCCAAGGTGTCCATCAGTGCTCAAGGCATGCCCCCACACTCAGAGGCATGCCTCTATCAGCTTTCTTTCTGTGCCTCCTACTACCCATGGTGTGGCCCTGCTCCCAGCTCTGCAAACAGTGTCTGACTATACAGAAACAAGGCTGAGCTGTTGTTGCCTCATCTCTCTTGGCTAGCCGCAGTCCCAGGGAGCTTCACAAAATTGGTGAGTGTTAACTATAGAAATGATTACAATAAACAAAGAAGATGCTTATAAGTTATAAATATATTCTTTGTATTATTCTAATCATTTTTATATCAAATCTCAGGAGCATGACAGGGGAGGCTTTGCACATCCTTGGAATAAGGTAGTCCCTAAAAGGATAAACAATACATTTTTCATCTGAATGCAGGAAATGGAGAACATGATATAGCTCACAAAGATTATTGATACATTCCATTTATTATCTAAGACTCATTGTCACATATGCGGGAAGCAGGTAGGACCACCCTACATCTAAATTTCCAACGCCTTTACCCCTCCAAAGGAATCCCACCCTTGTATGCGCCACAATTCAACAACCCCATGCAACTAGGACGAGAACTCCACCCCCAAAAGGCAGCAGCATATCCCAAAGCCCTGACATATCAAGTGCAGACAATATACAATCTCCAAAAACAATAAATAGTAGTGTCTCTTTAGATAATTCATTTATTGTAGTGGCACCTTGAGATCACTCATTTATACTAGTGCTATCTTTAGATAATTAATGCTAGTGCCCTCTTTACAGCAACAAAAAATTAACTTTTCTCCCTTTTATAAGAATGATAAATAAACATTGTACTTTTTGATAATAAAGACAATTCAACAACAATTCTTTATATCAAAGGTTGTGTATAATTCTGATCAGAATAATATACCTCTGAATCGTTATATTGCTGGGTCAATGCATTAGTTTAATGGATCAGTAATGAAATCAACAGGGGATCTACACTGCAGGGGGAACGGAACCCCACAAATCAGATAAGGGGGAGCAAGGGTAATGGGAATAGCAATTAAAAATGCATTATTAGTTGGTTTTATTCTTTGAGTGACTTTGGGGGTAGTATATTCACATAGTGCAGTGTGACACAGTACAAGAACTAATTAGGCCTCCATCACAATTCAGTGATTATCTTTAGATTCATTACCCGGAACATATCAATGGTTTTAGCAAGGAGAGTGAGAAGGGACTATAAGACAAGATTGCCAGGGAGTTACAGAACAGAATGTATATTGCTGTGTAATGAAAAGTCCCTTTTATAAACACGAAAATGCTTGGTTAATTTGAACAAATCTTTATATGATATTTTAAAGCCATAAATGTACCAATATTTTATGAGAAGCCCACGTGTTACACTTGAGAACTACAATTTTTTTAAAACCCCATGGGGTAGATGTACTAAGCCTTGGAGAGAGATAAAGTGTAAAGAGATAAAGCACCAACCAGCTCCTGTCATTTTTAAAACACAGCTTGTAACATGATAGGAGCTGATTTGTTGGTACTTTAACTCCCTCCACTTTATCTCTCTCAAAGGCTTAGTACACCCAGAGCCGTAACTAGACTTTTTGGCGCCCTGTGCCACAGAGGCGCATTGCCCCGCCCCCCTCATTTTTTAAATAGGGACATAAGATAGTGCACCTGAAAAAGGGCCATGGCTCATGGGGAAGGGCCAGGGATGGGATAGGAGTACTGCTGTGGCAGCCAGGAGATGCTGGTGATAAAAGAAGAGGAAGCTACAAGTGAGATTGACAATAAACAGGAAAAATGACAGGCCCAAACAGTGCCCCCTGCCCTGCGGTGCCCTGTGCCATTGCACAGGTCACACTACCCTAGGTACGGCCCTGATTACACCTTCCCTGTAGCATATTGTTCTACCTTGTATATCCTCATTATCTATTTTTGCACCCACTTCCCTTGTTCCTTTCCACTTACTCTGCTTTCGTCACATATTATGACTATATCAATGAACCCTTGTTTGATTGTTTTTCGAGAAACCAAAACCAAGTGAACTGTTATATACTTTTCATTAATAAAGCTTAATTTCCAGTTTTGTAGACGGGGATCAGGGACGTATTTATAATGAGTGCAGGGTGTGCGATGAACACGGGACTCTGGGTCAAGAGGGGCCTATGCCTCTACATCACAGAATAAGGTTTGATTGAAATATGATGCTTGCACAAAATATAGCAAAGACACTATGCTACAGTATTTGCTATCTCCTGTACATGTGCTGGCACCATTTATCTAGGGGGGAGGATCCACAAAAAATCTCTCATAGGGGCCATTTTATATTTTTAAAGGTCACTGAAAGTGATTCTTAAATATAACAAGATTACATTTGTGCTGCGTGTCACTGACATATTTACACAAAACAAGAAACTGCCCAGTCATCTAACATTATACCTTACTTACTAATGTAATCTTCTACAAATTTAGGAGCATGAAGAATCTGTAATGGAAGCACATCAGTCTGATTTGTAAAGGAAATCAGTTGGAGGGGACTTTAGATTATTTATTACCAGTTGTTTATAAAGAGCACACATAGGGCCTGATTCAGAGCAACTCATAAGCGGCAGCTCGTTCGCTCCGAGCGATGTTTGCCCAACTGCGCATGCGTACGGCTCGTTATACGCATGCGCGAACCAGTCAGTGCGGTTGAAATTTATGTGCTCGCAAAATAACGAATGCCTGATAATTTGAGTGACAGGATGAGGCGTATGTGGGTGGTAACAGGGGAAGGTGCTTGAAAACGGGGAGTGGAGATCCGATCGCAGGCGTGCTTAAAGGTCAAAACGGGCATTTTATGAGTGTGCATAGTTAAAACAGCAGCGTCATTGAGCACGTCACTGGGTTATTTTATAGCCAGAACTGCTCGCAAAATTGTGGTAGCAAACACCAACCACAAGAATAGCGAGCAGCTCATACGCTGGTCGATGTACTCGATTAATCTAATAAATAGCGGACATGACGTAGGATGCGAGCGGCCAGGGGGTGTAGTTTGCCAAAAAACGACCGCAAGTTTTGTTCACTCGTTCAGACCTACAGGCGTGAACAGACCGTAAACAGCGAACGGTTCATTTGAATATCCACCTCTATTTTCTGGACGAGCGAGCGCTAATTGCGTCCGGCTCTGAATCAGGCCCATATTCCGCAGCACTTTACAGAAAATATTCAGACATTCACATCAGATGTCCCAGTGGAGATTGCTATCTATGTTCTCTACTTCATGCACACAAATTTACACACTAGGGTTAATTTTTGTTGGGAGCCAAATAAACTACTAGTATATTTTTGGAGTGTGGGAGGCAACCAGAGAACCCGGAGAAAACCCACGCAAGCACAGGGAGAATATACAAACTCCACACAGTTAAGGTCATGGTGGGAGTTGAACCCAAGACCTCAGTACTGTGAGGCAGTAATGCTAACTGTTACACCAACTGTGCTTCCCTTAAAATGTATTACTAATTGATTGAT
Source organism: Taudactylus pleione (assembly GCA_031769625.1). Taxonomy (NCBI): domain Eukaryota; kingdom Metazoa; phylum Chordata; class Amphibia; order Anura; family Myobatrachidae; genus Taudactylus; species Taudactylus pleione. The sequence goes on from JAUIMM010000099.1 coordinate 2,994,050, forward strand.
TGATTGTCTGGAGTGCAGAAATAGGTGTTTGCTTCTAAAACTTCTGTCGGCTGTTTATAAGTAGTCATGTACAGAAACTCATGACTCCACAGAAAGCAGATCTGCATGTGCACATCATATTTTTAGTTTCTAAATATTCAATTGCATAAAAATTGCCTATTGATTTCAGTGGATCAAGATTGCAACCATGAAGTTGTGCAGATGTGCAAATTTGGTTTGTTGCTATAAGCTGATAATTTGCATATTTCATACTTGATTTAAAATGATATGCTTTATATAGCAATGCGGATGTCACACATTTAGATCTTGTTGGCATATAGGTTGAGTAAATATGCAAATTATCTTTGTGAACAATAATTGTGGTCATAACCTTAGTGCCATTTATTTGTAACATCTAATTAAAATGCTTTAATTACATAATGGAAGTTTAATCTTGAATATATTAAAGTGCATTATTTCTTTAGAAACTGTAGCAGTTTACTATGATGCTAATTTTCCCTATGAATGTTATTTTATTATAGATTGTGGTGGGTCCCAAGTTTTTCCATATAATGCAAGAACAGTAGGAACAAAACAAAAAGATATAACCAGTGCCAATAGGGCAACATGGTTAAGACCATTGAGTGCAGCCAAGCAGTAGCACTTCCCCCTCTCGGCACCCCTGTACATGGTTTGACTGGTCTAATGTCTTGTGCTAGATCACATTTCATCCTTCTTCTTGGCCTGAAAATAATGGAGGCTATTCAGAGTTTAGTGTAAGTCAGTTTTGTGGTTGTGTACTGAGCATTTTAGCACTGTGTATGCCCTCGAGCAAAGTAAATCCAAGCATGTGCAATGCAGGAGTGTAATTGGGTGGTAATGGAGTAATCACCTGTCAGCAAAGTTGAAAGAGGTCATGTGTGCATACTTACAGGCTTAGTAGATTTGTGTGTATGGGTAATTATGAATTTTCAGATTAATGTGTTGCCCCAGGAATACTGTTGGTGTAAATGTGCACCAACAAAGCTAACAGCTCTGAAATCAAGCATAGTTGATTTATATGCATAGAATTAAAAAGGGTGTGGGTCACTTTGCCTGGGTTTAATATGAAATTGAAAGGATTCCATTCTATTTAATCTTGTTGAGCCATCTTCTTAAGTACTGGGGCCGATTGACCTCCTATTGTGCTTTAGCCAAACCTGCCCAAGTATTCAGAACTCATATTTTTATTAACAATGAGCAACACTCTGCATGGAGAGTAATGAGAAAGTTACTGATTTTAAAACTAATGACTATTTAACTTTGAGTTTATTAAAGTTAAATAAAAAATAATGATGTTTAGTCCTCAACATTTATGAAATTCTCATATATGGAACCTTTGGTTTATAAGAATTATGGGAGGTTCTATATCTGTACGAGGTTGATAATAATTACTTGCAAGGAGATAAGAGCCCATACTATAATAGTGATGTATAAGGCTGCTGAAGTGATTAATAGATTAATATTACATGCACCACTGACTATTGTCAACAATGAAGAAGAAAAATACAGTTCAAGTGATTGTGCCATGAACCATATTCGAAAAATCATTGAGCGTTATCTCTAATATATTCAGCCTCATGACTTGTTTATTTACTGTTTTATGAATGTCATATTTGCATAATTTTTAAATTTCCCTCTGAAAAAAATCAAATCATCCCTGCACGCTTTCTTTTTCCCCGTCAAAGAATTAATTTGGTTAGGATGAATTGCTCACAAAGGACAAACAGTTATGTATTAATGCTACTGTGGCATATCTTATAAATGCTATTATTTTGTCTTGCACATAAAATGTGACAAATACGGATTTACTATTGTGGCTATTTTTTTTTTAATCCCAATAAAAGTTCATTTTGGAAATAAAAGGCGGACAATAAAACCTATGTATGACTTGTTGAACATGAGCTGTGCATTGTAAACCGTGCACATTTATTATAATGAGTAATAATTCCCACTTTATGGTTAATGTGCATTTGATGCAATGTAATGTAAAACATTGGGTTTTTAAAACGGTTCCTTGTAAAAGCAGAATATGGGCACTCACAGTACCAATGTGCAGTTAAAAATACTTTACGTGTGAATCTAAACTCGAATTTAGGCAAATTATGCTTATTATAATGCAATTATGATATGCTATCAGTAAGCAGGCTAATATCTGTTTGATATGAGAATTATACTGTACTATAGGTTCACAAATCTTTTAAAACCTTTCCAATAAATCACAATTTGTATATATCGAACACAACCAAGCACCATCCATCTTTCTTTGCAGAGAAGTGGCTGTGGAGCTCTCGGTTTCGATAATGAAATCATTATGGGGAGATGTACTAAGCCATGCGGATCCCTCCACCACCTACTCACTGCTTCCCCAGCGGCTTTGCGCAACCATGACCACAGGTCACACATGCACAGAAGCCAGTGACAGGACAGGAGCAGTGTTACTAATCACGGGGACTGCTGCTTTTTGGAGCAGTTGTCCCCGCTCCAGAGCAATGCTGAATTGTTCTGGTGATAAGTATCCCCTGCAGCAAGGTGGATACTTAAGTATCATCTGCGGAATAGACCCCTAAGTGCTTTCCCACTCACTGTTCTAGCTCTAACTCCAACAGAATGAGCCTAGGTAAGTACATAGTTTTAATGGATCTCTATACTACTATTTATTAAGGTTATGATACATTACAATAAATCTAATATTGATTTTTACTTCTAACAAAAAATAAGAGAATTACAGAGAGTTATTTAATTGCCTGCTAATAGTGTCTGGTTGTTTCTGTTGCACTTTGGAGAACTTTGTACAATTTATTTTCATTCCCATAGTCAGAGTCAGATTGCAACTTTAAAGTGCACTTCAGCCTTCAACGCACATGCACCTAAATTTATTTATGTCTGAAGCAAAACAAATAAATCTTCCTAAATCTAATGTCACAGGGAGCTTCTGGATAACGTCTATTTGATGACACCACTACTGACCCTACAGTGGTGGGAGCTAAAGGGAGAGAGTATAGTGTCAATGCAGGAGGATGTGTTGCTATGGGAATGTGATGGTGTTATTGCAGAGGTGACAAAATGTATTACTGCAGGGCAGTGACATGCAGTGAGGTCAATGGAGATGGGTCTGAGTGCTGGCATCCTGTCTCACCCCATACTCGCTGTAACTCTCCCTTAAGCTTCAATGTCCATTGATTCTCCTATCTGCATCATTTTGTCTTCTATTGCTTCTGCTGACTGAGCTTCAATCCCTAAATACTTCAGTGTACTTCCTGGTCACATGACAGATCCAAGGTGTCCATCAGTGCTCAAGGTACCCCCCCATACTCAGAGGCATGCCTCTATTAGCTCTTTTTCTGTGCAGCTTACTGCCCATGGTGTGGCCCTGCCCCCAGCTATTACTGCAGTGCTCATCCTGGTCACAAGACACATCCAAGGTGTCCATCAGTGCTCAAGGCACACTCCCCATACTCAGAGGCATTCCTCTATTAGCTCTTTTTCTGTGCAGCTTACTGCCCATGGTGTGTCCCTGCCCCGATCTCTGCAAGCAGTGTCTGACTAAACAGAAGCGAGGCTGAGCATCTCTCATCTCCCTGCAGTCTGAGGGAGCTCCACAAAGCTGATGAATGATTATAATAAAAAAGAAGAATTGTATAAGTTATAAATATCTTCTTTGTATTATTATTCTAATAATTTTTATATCAAATCAAAGGCGTATGACAGGGGAGGCTCTGCCCCCCCCCCCCCCGTCACCCCCCCCCCCCCCCGCCTACCCTGTCTGCACGTCCCTGCTACAGGGGGAAAGAGTAATGTGTTGATACATAGGATAGCCGCAATTCCTTGTGGTGGCACATCCTGCTTTACAGCGTTACACACACATCTGTCTCCATATGGACCTTTATCAATGCCGCAAAGCCTTTTTTGTCTAGTCAATAATATGTATTCTACATGATTAAGCAAGTCAAGTTTTATTGTGGACCCTTCAATAAGTGCAGTCTCCCAATAAGGCCCACAGACTAGATAAGGTTGTGCACCCCTGTTTTATCACTTCACTCTTTTATTATTTACTGTATACATATTTGATTTTGCAGTAAAATTCTCCTTGGTTTATCGTCATTTGCAGCTTCAGTTAATGATGTGTGAGCACACTGATGCTGAGTTTATTACATACTAACTGAAGTACCCGGCATTGCCCGAGTTTAAATCTTCAAGTTATTAAGTTTTGGACCGGGACCCCAACCACTCCATTAGACATCCCAGACCAATTGCCACCCCTCTGTGAAGCTTTCATCTAAATCCATCCAGTGAAAGGCCCAGAATAGGCTCTTCAGGTCAATGTTCTGCCCAGCATCCCCGGGTCAAAGTTCTGCCCATCGTAAACCAACAGGAGGTCCAACCGGGACCTCAACCCCCTAGTATGTCTTCTGGGATCCATTGTTACTACTCTGTGAACTTTTCATCCAAATCCATCCAGCAGAAGGCTCAGAATAGGCTCCCCATGTCAACATTCTACCCATCATCCCCTGGTCAAAGTTCTGCCAAGCATACACCAACAGGAGGTCGACCAGGACTTCAACCTTCAAGTATGTTTTTTGTGATCCGATGTTACCACTCTGTGAAGTTTTCATCCAAATCTATGCAGCGGAAAGCTCAGAACAGGCTCCCCAGGTCAAAGTTCTGCCGAGCATACACCCACGGGAGGTCCAACCCGGACCCTATCCCCCCTTAAACTTGGCCAGGATCCAACTGAACCACCTCGCGTTGCTTTCATCAACAGAGAAACAAATAAATAAGAAAAAAAAATATCAAAGAATTTTAAAGATAAGTTGTCAGGGGTGCCGAGAGGAGGTGAGAGTGCTACTTACATGGGGCTGGGCTGGCGGGGGCCTGCGTCAGAAGTACGTCAGGCAGGCAGAAAAGTGAGACTGCTGCTGCTCAGTGGCAGTAGTTTCTCTCCCCAGCCCAGCACACACTGCTGTGTGCTGGGCTGCTGATGGTCCAGTGAGGCTGCTGCTGCAGTCTCCTTTGTCTCCCTACATGTGTTATGGGGAGGGGGGAAATCGCACTGTTTGCCCCCCCAGACCAGGCTTTCCCAATTTGGCCATGCCCTGAGTACTCAGGCCGATCACTGCTCTTGATGGCCTCAGGTGTGTTTGAAGCGTCTTATTGCTTTGTTGACAGATGCCTAGCAATGGGTTTTCCTGCAAAAGTTAATTTGTAAGGTGCAGATTTCAGCTATTGTATGAGCAACAGATCTGGACTTAGGTGATTTTAAAACATTCCTGGTTTAAAAATAGGAGGATGATTTTCATAGTTCATAATATGCCTGACTTTGCTCAGTAGGAGGGTCTCAAATTAATTTGTATGATAAAACCCAGTTCACTATTTAAGAACATAAATAAACATATTGTATTCTGTTGGCTTTATAATATTAAAGTGTTTGTCAATGTGATAATCCCTGTTCCCACAGATTCAATTGTTCCTCTTAGAACTCTCAACACTTGTACTTAAAATTGTGTGAGACATTTATAAAAATAAGATTATTTTAGCTTTCAGTTTAGTTAGGAATGGATTAACCATAGTAATAGCCCTAATCCTGTCCAAATCAGTCCAAATATATGAAAAGAAAAAACTTTGTTGCTCACAATTTCAAAATCACCTTGTGGGGTGCTAAGTAACGTCCGCAGAATGGGAACAGTTGGATACAAAAATAGAATGAATGTCATGTTCCGAGAAGAAAATTGAAGAAAAGTGTTTCTATTATTAAGTTTTAGCCATCTATAAGACCTTTCTTAAGGACAGAAAATACTTTTATTCACTTTTGTTCCAGAAGCATGCCATTTCATCTATTTTTGTGACTATTAATATTGTTGTAAGTCATTAACTCTGGTAGTAGGCTTCGTCAGTGAGGCAGAGTGCCAATTAAGCATCTCCGGTCAGCAAACTTTACAGTATAAAAATGCTTTATGTACCTAATTAAGTATCCATCAAAAATAATCAACCTACTACCCACTACCTCATGTGCATCTAGTCTGCTTAGCAGCCCCTCCCTGGAATCTTGCCTCTTACTTTAAGTGTCTCCCAAGACTCATGCAAACAAACAGATGCCTCATTTGGGGCGGAATGTATCAAGCCTTGGAAAGAGATATAGTAATAGCAACCAATCAGTTCCTAACTTTCATTTCAAAGACTGTGCTAGATAAATGACAGTTAGAAGCTGATTGGTTGCTTTGGGCAACTTCTCCACTTTATCTCTTTCCAAGGTTTGAAACATCTCCCCCTTGGTCCTGTCCTTATCTTCCCCCCAAGATGTTTTCCTGCCACTTGCAGGTCCCTACTGGGTACCAGATAAATGAGTGGTCACACTTTTTCAATGCAGTGGAGGAGGACAGGCCTGTAGAGAGCTGTGCCACACCCTGGTACTTTACAGAGGGCGTGGTCTAATCACAGGAGGCGTGGCCATACCCCTACAGCCCAGCACACAGCAGCATGTACTAGGCGGCGGAGAGAGACTGCTGATAGGTAAGATAGAGGGGGGGGTGGCAGCAGACCTGCACCCTCACTGGGTCCCTCCAACAGGCCCAGGCCAGTGTAATTATTACCCGCTCCGTCCCTGTTGGCACCCCTGGTGGAGGATCCTGTATTTCCAGACTTAACTACACAGGTGGCTGACTATTTATTTTGCATATGTTTTGGTGTGGTTACCCAAATGGGACCACATTTATACCTCAAACTAATCAGGTATCCCAAAGACAAAATGTTATTGAATGTTGTTAATTTAATTACAGTATCAGGAACAACAGCCACAGCAATGCAACAGTGATAACTGTAATGTTCCTTTACCTTCAACAGTACAGTATAAAAAGAATTGTCATATTTCTGTCCATTTGCCTTCTTGGTCCACCAAGTCAGAGTGTGAACTAAACAACACATTGTAACAGCTCCAGGAAGCTTCCTCTACCATATTTCTCGCTACAGCCATGCAATGAGATATCAGAGGGCTCTCTGGTCACCCTCATGTTAACAAGAGGGTGCAACAATTATGGACCCAACTCTCCTAAGGACACAGGGCCTGATATTAGAGATGGCGCAGTTGATGTTTTTTAAAAAATGAATGATGTTTTTTATTTTTGCGTGTGTCAGATTTGCACTGCGCATGTGCCACCATGCTCTTGCGATGGCGTAAACAGGGAGGATTTATTCAAAGTGATTGACTGTCAGGGACTGTTTGTGGGAGGTAACAGGGGAGTGATGACAAAAGCGCAGACATATTGCAACCGTGTTGGGGGCCTGCATCTGCGCTCCCATATGCAGTTGTTAAGGCTTCTGTGTCTTAGTTCTGACGCCCATTCTGCACAACCATAGGGTTACTCAGAAGTCTGAAGATTGACCAATGTTGTATCTGATGGCTGAGTCCTTGTGCAATCGGTGGACTTCTGAAGCCGCTGGTGGGCGAATCAATACACATCCTGGCAGCTGCATCATTTGTATATATTTTTGCAAAGCTGCTGTGTACGGCATTTGCATCCATCTCTGAAGCAGGCCCTCAGATGGTTATCTATACCAACATACAGAGCAAGAGACTTATTCACCACTAATAGATTACAATATTTCTTTATGCAAACATTAAAGGTTGGATGCCCAGGTACTGCAGAAAGCAGAGGCAATACGCTGAATTTAGGTCAATAAATTAGTTATTTTAAGGAGCATATATGGTAAGAAACATTTCATTGTATTTGTTTCTATTTGTAACAAGTTCATTCCTGTCATTCAACATGAGGCCTCATTAAACAATAACTTTTCCAGTTTCACGTTATGCTACATACAGCTTCAACACATATGTCATGTCGAGCCATCACAAGAGAGGATGTAAACATAGAGAAATAATTAAAACACACAAGAGGCAGCACACAGGAAAACACTAGTTATATTTTTCCATCACTATCGCATCTCAGTAACTAACAACAGCTAATGGTGTGTTTTTCAACATTTCTGTCATTTGCATAAATGTCTGATTAACCTAATGCCCTTCCAGTTTAATGATTTTGTTAGGTAAAACTTGTTGTTTAATATCAATGTTTTACAAAATAAGAATTTGTACATTAGCATCTGCACTTTTTTTTTTCCTTGGTATTGTTTATTTAATATTTTCTCTTTTCTGGAACAAACATACAGGTGCTAAAGTTCATTTTAAGAAAGTGTGTAGCACCTATTATAGTTTATGTGTCAATTTATGTATTACAAATGGAGTTTGCTCATTAGGGGCCGGATTCAGCAAGGAACGAAGTTGCTAATACACTCGCAATTGGCCGATTGTTGAGCAAACCAGCCACTGTGATCGGGACTGTTATCGCAGAGGCTATGAAGACCCATCGCAGAGGGATTGACAGGATGTTCCGTTTGTGGGTGGTGAGGGAGGGGGAGGTCGGCTGAACGCAGGCGTGCCAGTGCGTTTGCATGCTGCTTCAGGGGCATGCAGAAATTATCCACTGTGATAGCCTATGCAGTGTGTGGTCTCATAGTTTGCGTGGTTGTTTGCAATTTCTGAGTTAAGCTGGCCACACATCTAAAGATTATCTGTCCAACCAGCCAACTAGTTGATTGGTTGGAATGAAAATCTGGTAAGGTATACAGTCAGCAATTTTCTCCCAATTTTCTCCCAAACGCTGGAAAATGGACCAAAACTGTTGTTTGAACAAATAGTTTAGATCAAACATTTAACAAACTTGTCTGAACGACCATTTTCATCTGTTTTCTGGCATTTAGGAGCAAATTGCTGATCATCATTTACTCCCATTCCTTACCAGATTTTCATTCCAACCAATCAACAAGTTGGCTGGTTGGATGTAAGTTGGTCTAGTGTGTGGCCAGCTTAAGATCAGAGCTTGTACAACCATGCGTGAGGCTGCGATGGTACTCGATTGTACCGATGGTTTTGCAGTCTTGCTAAACATTATGGATGTGTGGTAAGTAAAGTGGGCATCTTTGTGTAGTGCAGTGGTGGCATAGCGATCGCAATGGATTAGCATACTATCGCAGTTGAACTGCATGCATAATCACTATTGCAATCGCAGTTGCGATCCATAGTGAATCAGGCCCTGAGGCATTTGAGGGGTGCAGAATTATACAAGGCTGGGTGGATCAGGGTGTTCATAACCGAATGTGAAATCTGCTTTTTGTTTTGCATTTGCCTTATTTAAATGAAAGTCAAATCATGTAGAAGAGATGTTTAATGAGATGTCCTTTGTTTATCAGTCGCAGATCAGCTGATTATCGGTGTTATGAGTAACACTGTAGTCGCATAGAATTTTTGGTTTGTACTGAGAATGAGATCGCAGTTGCAGGCTGAAACACCCACAAAAGCGGCCACTATATGCCTGCCACCGCCCATTGTTGCCCACAAACAGTCCCTGTCTCTCAATCATTTTGCGAATAAATCCTCACTATGAACAACAATGGTAATGAAACTTGACGTATGAATGAACAGTAGACTCAGATGCATGCGCCTATCACTGATAATCACTCAAGTGCGCAAACATCGCCATTGGGTCCATCTCTAAATAAGTCCCAGTACTCGCTCACTTGCGATGTGGCTATATGATGTGTCTGTCAGCATTTCCTGCCGTTAAGCTTTACAACCATTGTGCCAAAGGATAACAGAGTACACGTGCCCACATACATTCTCTGTGTGCTACAAGTCGCGTTTCAAATAATCAGTGAGCGCCATGTGAGTCGGCAGTGCTGAGCCTCTTTTCATGTGACTTTTACCCTTAAAATACGTCTTATATATTTTTAAACTATATGCTCTAATTCCTCGCACAACGTGCGCTGGCCACATATGCAGAGTCATACAGAAGTGCGCTTAATGTATTCTTGGCATTAATCTGGTCCATATGTAACCATTGTAGATTTATATTCATCTTCAGATGTGTCTGACTCATTTTTAAGTCCATTTAATTCTGAAATTTTAATATAATTCTATATGGTCCATATCCACTTCCCTTAGCAAGCATTATACAAGTCTGTAGTTCATCGTTTGTGTTGTTAAACTCTCTAGATCACTCCACACACTCAGCCACACACAAACTAACTTATTCTAAATAAAATAAATACACGGACACCAAATTTGCCGGGGAAAACTGGTATGTCTTTTTATTATATCGATAGTAAATAAACCTATTTAATGACCCTTCCTAATTTAACTAGTCAAATCTAAATAATAAAAAATATGGTGGCAGGGATTCAGGAACAGCCTACAGCTTAATAATCCTTTGCAAAATCCAAAAAGTGGAAGAGAATAGGCCAAACCCGCTCTGACCTACCCCACTGGGATACAACTGCCCCGCAATACGACTCGCAGGGATACCAGGGGCCTCCTGCCCCACCCTACGGGAAAAAATATTTAAGTACCAACTTGAGGAGCCACCCACGCAGCCGTGAAGGGCCGGACCCACCTGGATCGGTGGTCATCCGGTATATGCCCTATCTCACCCTAATGACAACCCGGCCGCGTGGGTGACCCCCCAGGGAAAACTACCAATATTCCACACCTAATAATCCAAATAATAATAATAATAACCCAACTATATTAACCAGGCCGTTCATGAAAACCAGGCCAAAACTAGGACCCTCGTCCTCATCCGCCACCATACTATAGAAAAAACTCTTAACTAGCAGGAAAAACCTAACACCCCAAAATAACCAGCACCAAAGAAAAATACAGACTCCCTAAACATCAAGGGACCTAAGGGCCAAAACCATATCCCTAATGAATATCTCGCACCCACCTCGGGAAAGGTGAATGCCATCACTCCTAAACAGTTCCCTGTAATGGATGGAAATACCTGATGAGCAACAACAGAGTCACCATGTGCAACAACAGCCCTCCCCACAACTGAGTTGATTCACCTCCTGGACAACTCCACTGCGTGCATGTCAACTCCCCTCCAAACCAACCGCTGCACAATGTCCATCCATAAAAACAGACAGAAAGGCCAGCGTGCTGTCATACGAAGCATGTCCTCACGAATGGACATCCGCAAATCTAAGCACGTCCAAGAGGATAGGTCATTACCCCCCACATGGACAATAAGGAAACAGGGGTACCCGTACCTTTCCACTGATGTTTGGAGCAGATTCTCCAAACCCTGCCATCGCAAACCTCTCTGCCCTATCCATCTAAAATTCCACAGCTCAGGCATTTCTGTGGAACCCAAAAGAATCTCAGACCGGGCTAACCAAAAAACGCAGGAATGTCCGATAACCCATATAAATTTATCGTCCAACTGACGTCCTGGAGAAAACAAAAAAGTTAAATTGGTTAATAAAATGTTTTAACAATTTGAATTTTATTTTAACAGTATTATATTGGTATCCTGCCACCAAATGACTAGCTAGGCCTATTTAAATGCCCTATCACTATAAGGAATGAAGGGATAAGGGGCCGACAGGAGTTCCCAACTTGACCTGAGGCAAAAACACAAAACTTCCACCGGCGGGCAACAGCCACAATTAAAACCAGTGATAAAACAAAAATTCCTCAAGACCCCCACCTAGGGCGAGTAGCTAATCCTCAAGTTGGAAAAAAGGTGCAAAAGGAATTCCAGCGATCCTCTAACAGACGCCATCCTTCCAATCACCCAGTTACCAAAGTTCCGTCATACAATAAACACTCCACTGCAAAAGTACGCAAGCACCCCCGCAGTGAAGTTAGGGCAGAACATTGGCAACCGACCCAGCCCCCATGTGCAATGCCTCAGAACTCTGCCAAAATTACAGGCTGCTGCCAGACCAACAAAAGTGTAAGAAACCTCAGAGGGCACTCCTGAAGTCACAAATCTTGTCTGCGACCCCGTCAGCACCCCTTAAGGAACTCACCCTCAGACTCTAAAACCAAAGTATGAAAAGTTGCACCTGGCCGCTGAGTCCCTGCGACAGACTGTGGGTAATGCAATAGCAAATGTGGTCCGCAAAAACACCCACATGTCACCTTTTGCATCCCACAATCGTGAAACACATCTATGGCCGACCTGAACAGCGGCAAGAAAAAATTAAATCCTCTTACCTCTGGTGCCCTGCTCCAAAATGAACCGACTCCAAGGTTCACAAGAGGCCAGCAATACATGGTAAGTCCCTGGGCCCAGGGACCGATGAGCTACTGCCACCAGGCTGGATGAATCACCTGCCATGCATAAATGGGGCATAACTCATCATTAAGGTCAGCATGAGGTGCATGTGCCCTAAATCGCGCCCATTCTCCTCTGGACAACGCATCTGCTATGCTATTATCCACACCCGCTACATGCCTGGTTCAGAAATTAATGTTATACTGCAAGCAGCACAGGACGAGCTGTGCAATGACCCTAATAGCTGGCAAAAAAGTGGACCGCTGCCTGTTAAGAGCTTGTACCACCCCCAAATTGTCACACCAAAAAACTACTGACTTATTTTGCAGACAATCCCCCATAACTCCATTGCCACCATTATAGGAAACAACTCCAGCAAGAGAACATTCCTTGTCAGTCCTTCCCTCACCCATTCCTCAGGCCAAATACCAATGCACCAACTGCCCCCCAAAAAGGCTCCAAAACCCATTGACCCCGCTGCATCTGTAAAAAGTTGCAGCACCCGATTGCAAACCGTTAACTCTGGCCAGATCCTTACCCCATTAAATTCCCCCAAAAAGATGTCCCATAACAACAAGTCACGCCTAATTTCTCCCAACAACCTCAAAAAATTATGTGGGCTCCTTGCCTTGGACGTCAACCTTTCAAGCTTCCTACAAAAAACCTGACCCATGGGAATAACTCTGCATGCCAAATTAAATAAGCCTAACAGTGACTGCACCTGCCTTAGGGTAAGCTTACCCACCGCTAACGTCAGAACAATACCGTCGTGAAGCCGCCTAACTTTTTCTCCTGGCAACCTACAGAATCCTCCCAGGGTGTCTATTTCTATACCCATATAAGATAAGGTAGTAGTAGGGCCCTCTGTTTTATCCAAAGCCAATGGAATACCAAAATAAGAAAAGAGGGTAACCGCCCTTCGCAGTAGCATAGCACACCTATCTGACCCTGCCCAACTCACTAACAAGAAGTCATCCAAGTAGTGGGAGATACCCCTTTCTCCAGATCCTAACTGTAAAACAACAGTGCAAGAATGAGCTAAATTTCTCGAAGTAGGCGCAGGAAAAGGAACAGCCCATGGGTAAGCATCCATCAAAGTAGAAACCATCCTCCCACCGAAAACCCATGACGGATGAGCCGACGGATGAAGCAACAACGAACGAAAAAGCCGACTCAATGTCCAACTTACACATCAATGCCCCATATCCGAACAAACGCACCACCCCCTAACACGTCCTCAAACAACTGGTAATGAACCCGACAGAGACCCTCCGCAATAGTGTAATTCACTGAATCACCCCTCGGGTACGAGAGGTGGTGAATGAAACAAAACTTACCCTCAACCTTCTTAGGGACTACACCGACCGGTGACAGAATCAAATTACTAATAGGGGAGTCCTGAAAAGAACCAACAATGCGCCCTAGCTGTACCTCAGCCTCCACTTTCTCGCACAGCACCCCGGGCAATTCTCGGGCCGAGCGTAAATTCCTACCCCCGATAACGACCCCATCCACCGGTAACAAAAGCCCTGAGTAAAACCCTAGCGTAAGAATACAGCATCAGCCTGATCAGGATAACCTGTAACCAGACTGACATTGCCCCCACATCAACCGGAGTAGGTCCCCTACTTTGGTGGGATGGGCACGGGCTGTGACCGGTAGCTCCTCCACCTGCTAAACCACCTCCCGCTCCCCCCTGAAGGGTGCAATCCTTTTTGGGATGAGTTCCGCCACATCTGATGCAGCAATGCCAAAAACTGCACTTCGTACCCAACCCACACTGGCCATTATTAAAGGCAAAGCATTTCCCATGCCCTATCCTGGCCGCCATAGGTCTAGACCCACTTCCTGCACCCCCTATGCCCTCGCCAAATGCCCGCTTTTAGGTAAATCCCTCCTGCGCTCCTCTCTGAGGCTATGTAACATCCACAAAGACCTCCACGTCTTTGGCCACAAAATCGATGATCTCCTTCCTGTGTTGCTTCCGACAAAACTCCTCATCATAGATCCTCCAAGCGCTACCCCTAGCTGAGCCCACCATATCATGTATGAGATACATACGCTTGCACTTAGCCTTACCACCCTTCCTATGCCTGTGCCTGCCCGAGTCAGTAGTAGAGGAGTCAGTGGAGGAAGCACCACTAGTCCCACTGCCACTCCTATCCCTACGCTGTGAAGCTTGCCTCGGCAAAACCCCACAGCCGCTAGAAGATCCACTATCCACCCAATCTGGGTTGGACGAAGACTCACCAGTAGATCTTCCCACAGGCCCCACATTGACCGAAGCCTCCACATCCGCATTCTGCTCTGTCCTCTGCATGGTATCGCTGTTACTGGATCTGCCTGTGGGAACACAACAGTATAGTTCCGACACCAATCAAGGTATGCTAGGAGGTCGAGGTGACCCCCTTGTATTGCTAAACCCTCCCCCCTGCAATGTCGCCACAAACGCAGTCCCATCTGTTACTGTTACATCCCCTGACAGCGCTGCTGGAACGGCAGACTGCGCACTCACCTTCTGGGTGTGACCGCTGTGTCCAATATCAGAGATAAGCATATCACCAATACCATCCCTAAGTCTAGTGGGGAAACCACCATTGTTTGCCCTGCAGCTGCAAGCGCCCTATCCACCAGCGCAGAATCACTGCGTAGTCCCCTAACCACCTCCGCGTATGAGCGTGACCGATGGGGAGCATCGGCAATTGCCCCATCACCCCTCACTGTGGACGCTGGGAGCGACCCCCCAAGACAACCCAACAGGTCAGAGCCGGAGGAACCACACTCTGAGTCCACCGTCTCAGACTCCCCCCATCAGTGTCACCAAAATGACGGCCATCTCCTCCCGTAGGATGGGGATGCTCGCCCCGCACCTCAGGAACATACCATGCCGGCTTAGCAGCCCTACGTGCAGACCGCTGCCTGCGCATACCCGACCCCTGCACGGTTGCAACCCCCCTCCGGACCGCACCGCGGCCACCCCTGCCCCGTTCGCGGTCACATAAGGCCGGGACTACAGATCTAGATAGGCTGCGGATGGAAATCCAATCCCGGGCCATGCCGCGGCCATGCACCCCTGCAGTCCCGTCGGTAGCGATGGTCCCACCGCCCACCACATCCACTAGATAACGCGCGGGTATGGCGGTGGCCCTACGGGGTCGATCCATAGCAATAAAATTGGAAAAGAAAGGAAAGTATGAGAAAGAAAGAAATGTACAAAGAAAGCAAATAAGAGCAGATAGAATTTAAAGCAAGAAAAAGGGGGAGAATACACAAGTATAAACAATACAACACAATATTCAATAAGCAGTATACAATCAATACAGTACTTCTCTGTCCAAGATCTAGAGAAGAGAGAGGGCAAGCCAAAGCTGCTTACCCATAAAACCCATACTGACACACCCCTCCCTGTGAATCCTACCATTCTATTGGTTAACCACTGACCCTAACAAAAACCCTCCCCCAGAGCCATCAATCTCAGTGTCCTCTGAGTGTGTGCAGTGCCAGACTAGAGGTTTATGACATCTACTGTCATATAAATTGACCTACGTGCTCTTTGTGAAATTTCTATAGACATCCTCTAAAAGTGTCTACATTCCGGTCAAAATGGATGCCTCTGTCACCAGCACAGTCATGGTTATGAAAATCACATAAGACAATCCAGCGCTGTAACAGGGCAATTTTCCTCTCTATGATGACCCCACAAACATGTGACTCTATGAAGTAAGCACCTATCCACTTCAGAGGTGAATCTATAATCAGCCAATCAGTAGTGGCTAGTTAAAGCTGGAGGCCATCATTATCATCACTGTGTATTGGCACCAGCCCTGGTTACCTGCTATTATACAGCTACTGACAGACAGACATATTTGTTTCTTTGCTGTGTCTGCCTTGGTTTCAAATTAGGCGAACACTCCTTTCCTCTACTTGGGCCGTGCTGTGGCTCTGCTTTCCTTCCCCATTCTGCTAATCCAAACTTAAGGAGGTACAAAGAAAATTCAATTTACCATAAGGCATCTAACTGTAATTATAGCTATGCATGCAATTGCTTTCAGATATATTTATCTTTTGAAAACATACTTTCTGCTGCAAACTGACATATTATCTCTTGGTAAATATAAATGTATTTGAAAAATTCTAATGTGATTCTATATGGTTCACACATAGAGCCTGATTCAGAGCCACTCGTAAGCGGCCGCTCGTTCGCTCCGAGCGATGTTTGCCCAACTGCGCATGCGTACGGATCCGTATACGCATGCACGAACCAGTCAGTGCGGTCGAAATTCATGTGCTCGCAAAATAGCGAATGCCTGATAATTTGAGTGACAGAAAGGGGCGTATGTGGGTGGTAACAGGGGAAGGTGCTTGAAAATGGGGAGTGGAGATCCGAACGCAGGCGTGCTTAAAGCTCAGAACGGGCATTTTATGGGTGTGCATAATTAAAACAGCAGCGTCATTGACCACGTCACTGGGTTATTTTATAGTCAGAACTGCTCACAAAAATTGTGGTCGGAAAAACCAACCCCAAGAATAGCGAGCAGTTCATACCCTGGTCGATGTACTCGATTAATCTAATAAATAGCGGACATGACGTAGGATGCGAGCGGCCAGGGGGCGTATTTTTTAAAAAAACTAGCGCAAGTTTGGTTAGCTCGTTCAGACCCAGAGGCGTGAACAGACCGCAAAGAGCGAACGGTTGATTTGAATAGCCACCCCTATTTTCTGGATGAGCGAGCGCTAATTGCGTCCGGCTCTGAATCAGGCCCATAGCACCAATGTATACTTCTCATTTATCTGAAGTTCATTCATCCAGACCCATGTCAATGCTCAGACTTATTAACTCGTATATTTATTAGGATATTATTGTACTATTGTTACTTTTAATATTTTGAAGTAAACTACTATACTTCCCCAGGTGATGTTTGGAATACATTTTGATCTCTGTCTGCATTGAGAGTCACTTCCACCACACCTACTGTAAATAATCCGATTTGCGAACTCCCCTTTTCCACCAAGATACATCCACTCAGTTGCCAGTTATCTGACTGATTTACATAAGACTAAAATTCACCTGTATTTACAGTTACAGATGTGTCCATATACTGTACATCTTACCTCCATGCACTACAAGTCACATTAAACATACTGTGACTCGTGAGCGCCGTGTAACTCGGTAGTGCAGAGCGTCTTTTTGTGCGACTTTTTGCCTTCAAATATGTCTTGTTCGCTAAGCGGGTGTACTGTATCTGCATGTGAAATACCATGTTACAGTGTCAGTGGCTGTGACACTGTAACGTAGTGTTTCACCTGCAGATACTCCCACAGTCGCACACAGAATATAGGCATGCTGAATATCCTTTTAATCGGCAGAAGCTGCTTGTGTGTCCAATATGAATCGCTTTGCAAATAAGATGCATTTGAAGGTAAAAAGTAGAACGAAAAAACGCTCCATGCTACCGAGTCATGGCATAGCATGGTGCGACTAGAAGGACAGCTTAACGTGTAAGGAGGCTAGATGTATAAGGAACTATCTGTACATACAGGCCACAAAGCAGGCACAGGGGTCTATTTACTAAGCTGTGTTAGGAGATAAAGTGAACGGTGATAAGATACCAGACAATCAGCTCCTAACTGCTATTTTTCAAACACAGCCTGTGATATGGCAGTTAGGAGCTGATTGGCTGGTACCTTATCACCTTTCACTTTATCTCCTAACACAGCTTAGTAAATAGACCCCACAGTCTGTTAAAAGTCATGTGCTTCCTTCCACAGATGGCGTTGCTTTTTTGTTTTTCTGAGCTCTAATTCTTCTTTGGGTAATGACTGTTTCTATATTGTACAGATCACATTTCCTTATTGGAAATTTCACAGGAAAATGTATTCCTCACCTTTATAGTTAGTTTGATAATTATCCATTTGAAATACCATTTGCACAGTAGTGTAAAAAAATTTTTTTGCATTTTTGTCATACTTAATTGTTTCAGATCTTCAAACAAAACTGAATGTAAGACAAGACAACCTGAGTAAACGCAAAATACAGTTTTCAATTGATAATTTCATTTATTGAAGATAAAAAGTTATACAACACTTATATTACCTATGTGAAAAATGAATTGCTTCCCTAAACCTAATAACTGGTTGTGCCATGTTAAGCAGCTACAACTGCAACCAAACAATTCTGATAACTGGAGATAAGTCTTTAACAACACTGTGGAGGAACT
This sequence comes from Taudactylus pleione, assembly GCA_031769625.1. Lineage (NCBI taxonomy): Eukaryota > Metazoa > Chordata > Amphibia > Anura > Myobatrachidae > Taudactylus > Taudactylus pleione. Next base: position 3,012,399 of record JAUIMM010000099.1, read on the forward strand.
TTAGCCCACTCTACTTCGCAGATTTGCTTTAATCTAGCCACACTGGAGATTTTTTGAGGATGAATTGCCCATTTAATGTCCTGTCACAGCATCTAAATAGGATTCAAGTAAGGACTTAATTTTGTTTCTTTTGAGACATTAAAAGTGGACTTGCTTTTATAGTTTGGATGGTTGTCTTGCTGCATAACCCAATTGTGCATGAGCTTCAGGTCACAGACTGATGACCAGATATTCTCCCTCAAAAATTTCTGGTATTGAGCAGAATTCATGATCCCATCAATTATAGCAAATTTGCAGAAAAACATTCCCAAAGATTCACACTTTGACCACCATGTTTGACTGTTGGTATGATGTAACATAACCTATGACTCCCCCAAACATTACATTTTTGATCCATCAGTCCACAGAACAATAGTCCAAAAGGAGGTTGTCAATGTGTTTTTTTGGCAAATGTGAGACAAGCCTTATTGTTCCTTTTGGTTAGCAGTGGGTTTCATCTTGAAACTCTCCCATAAATACCATTTTTGCCCAGTCTCATTCTTATGGTGGAATTATGAATCAACTGAGGCTAGTGAGGCCTGCAGTTATTTATATGTTTGTCTGGATTCTTTTGTGACTTCCTGGATGAGTTGTTGTTGCACTCTTGGGCAGTGTCGGACTGGAGCATGAAGGGCCCACTGGGGGAATGCAATGGTAGGGGCCCATGCTTTGGGGTGTGGTCAGTTGCTACAGGGGATGAGGCCAGCCCCCACAGAGGTTTGCACAGACATTAGAGACCATGTAACTGACCCTCTAATAGAATAACAATGTTTAACTCAAGTGCACAGTCTGGAACCTGACATTAGAGCAAGTGGTAGGACCCTTAGGCAGTGGGGCCCAATGGGAATTTCCCCTGTACCCCTGTGGGCCAGTCCAACCCTGCTCTTGGGGGAATTTTGGTCAACTGGCCACTCCTGGGAAGGTTCACCACTGTGGTTTTCTGGAGTCCCAGATCATTAGAAAGGGCTTTGTAATCCTTTCCAGACTGATGTAGTTCAATGTTGAGAGATTATAGGTCCTGCGCAAGTGGTGTAGATGGTACTACTTGTTACTGGTATGCTGCTGCACTGGGGGATGCCTGACCTCATGCAGTGGGTAAATACAGAGAAATGTGGGGACCAGATGCTGCGCACAACCTATTTCCTGAACTAAATATATTCTAAATGTATCTAAATATATTCTAAAGTAGTAGAACCCAAAATGATGAGAGGGTACCAACTAAGAATCAAAAGTTGGTTTTACTGATAAAAGTTTCACAATAATAATCGCTACAATTGCAATATAATATGGTGCCTGTAAACCATTGGTTATGTACCAACAGAATAAACAAACAAATAAACACAATGGACGATGCTGCAGTGTGTCAAACTTGTCAAAAGGAAACATAAGCAAATATAGACAAAATGTAGACAAATGTAGACAAAATATAAATAGCAAATGTGCCGATCTACAAGCCAGGACCGTAGGCACCCCTCTCCCCTGTCCGGCACCTGGTGCATGGACCTGCCCCTGGCAACAGGGACAGTGTCCGTGATCTCGGCACTCAGGGTGCCCGCGACACAGAGTGATCCCCGGCACTCGCCACAGCCAGCCTCCCCCACACTACATGGAGAATAACCCGGCCAACGTACAGACATCCACAGGACTTACAGCATACCACCGAGGTACCTTTTTGGAGATAGCGGGACGCCGCTAGATCTCCCTGACTAAACACTATACTTTAACCATCTCTATCAAATTGACTATTCAGTTGGTGGCATCTAAGTTTGAGACCATTACCAGTGCCTATTCACAAATAGATCGGCACATTGCTATTTATATTTTGTCTACATTTGTCTACATTTTGTCTATATTTGCTTATTTTTCTTTTTGACAAGTTTGACACACTGCAGCATCGTCCATTGTGTTTATTTGTTTGTTTATATACATAGTTCAGGAAATAGGTTGTGCGCAGCATCTGGTCCCCACGTTTCTCTGATATAGTTCAATAACTTTTTTTCACATCTCTTCTGGAATTTCTTTTGACATTGTAGCCAACTTTACATTGCTGGAAAGGTTCTATTTTAGCGATGCTTAGATTTAATGGGGCTGGCAGTAATCAATTTGGTTCATTAGTTGAATGAGTAACTAAGGTGTCAAGTAATCATTTACACAGGGCCAGTTGGTGTTGGATAACTTTTTTTTTCCTTTAAAAAAAAATGATAATTTAAAAACTATGTATTGTGTTTGCTCAGGTTGTCTTCGTGTTAAATTCAGTTTTGTTTGAAGATCTTAAACAATTAAATAACAAATTAGCAAAATAGAAGAAATCAGAAAGGGCCAGGGGCAAACACTTATTCACATCACTATATATGCATAATACTAAATGAGCACTAAGATGTGTCTTGACACACCTAGCATAATACTCCATATGGTAGGAGATGCCTGGGGCGACTGAGCAGCTCTGAGAGGAGCAGCATACTGTCTTATTTGCATCACTTATTTCGTTCAACTTTTCTACCATAAAATACTATCCAAGTTGAGGATCAAAAAGCCTACCAAAAGGTATAACTATTTGAGGTCCTATATGCTCAACTACCTGAATAGCCTAAATACATTCTTAAGCGGAGAGTCAGATAGTTATATGACATTTAGTGTTCCGGAGACAACATCATTTGCATCTAAACAGATTTTATGAGAACAAGAAAGCATTACTTTTCAGCTGGAAAGGGTGGGGGCTGTTGGGGGAGAGAGTGGTTATGGTAAGGATCAGAAACCTACACTACTTGGCACTCACTCTACAAGGGAGTAGCTTCATGCTAGGAGTGGTCCAATCTTCTGCCTCATATGGTCTCCTCCCATACAGATCACCTAAACCTGAGAGTAAGATAATTTAGGGTTCTGACTTTTTATTCCTTTCCTTTTTATTTGAAGTCAATATGTGCATTTCATATCTGTATGTCTTGTTTATTTACCTGTCTAGGTAACTTAACCCTGGAGATATTTTCTCAATAAATCCTAAAAATGTATCAGCGTTATCTCTGTGCTCTATGAATTTACATGCATGGAGAGGCCCATGCTACATCTGTGTAATAACTGTGGATTTGTAAGTATCATTTAAGTGTCTGGTGATCACAAGAGTGCTATTCCTATACATTTCGTAGTGGCAGCTTGAGTAAAACCCACATCACAACCGCCCACCTGCGTCAGGTTTGTGCTTCTGAGTGCAGGCTTGGGCGTGGCATTGTGACAAATCCTCACCCATTCCTCTCCCATTTCATTTCTGAACTCATCTTCCTTCACACTTCCATATGCCCTCTTCACTCAACAAATGCACGCCGCCTCTCCTGCCAACTGATTCCTTCCTCCCACTCCCGCCTCCAAGATTTTGCCCCTGCTGCTCCCTACCTTTGGAACTCTCTCCCTCTCCCCATCAGACTCTCCTCCAGTCTACAAATCATCAAACAGGTTCTCAAGACTCACTACTTCATCAAAGCCTTCCAGCTCTCATCCTAACCTGCTTCTACTTGCTCCTTCCTCCCTGTCTACACCATCTGTGTCATGCCTGTTTGTCTGCCCCTACCCATTAGAATGTAAGTTATCACGAGCAGGGCCCTCTATCTTCTAGTGCTTCTCCTTACTTATACTTTCATCTACTCCTCACTCCCCACTAGGGCACCTAACATTTGGTTGCTTAGGCTCTGTTGCTTATTTGAGTGTTATGATCACTAATGCTGCAATGTATATAAACCTTGTCCTTGTCCTGCATTGTATTGTACTGTAAGACACTGGTTTCTTGTTCACTTAGTGATGTTCTTTGTAAGGCACTGCGGAACATTTGTGGCAAAATATAAATAAAGGATAATAATAATAATAGTAATAATAATAATAATTATTATTATTATTATTGCAGATCCAGCAAAACGCCACTCAAAGTGACCTGCAGGTACTGGGATGCGACTTTACCCACAGGAATTAGTTTTCAACACGCACAAAGTCGCAGATAAACCACAACTGAATTTGGTGTGAGAAAAATCTGTGGCCGCTTGCACTAGAACACTTTTACACAGATTCACAATCATTCAACACAGATGGAAAAATATCATGCATCAAGTTAATCAGTGTAATCTAGCAAATTAGTTCTGTCTTTTCCAGATGTTTTATTTATGCAAATAAGAGACACTGTTTGAGCTTTAAAGACGCTCAGTGCGGCAGAGTTGCCAGTGGGGACACCCCGAGAGGGGCTGTTTGGCATGACTAAAGCCACAGTGTATGAGGACACATCTGTATGCTGTTGTTATTTTTTATTGAAGAGATTTGTAGCTATTGAATTGGGGAAAATCCAGAAAAGAGAGGTGAAAATCCACAAATCACTTGATTTTTTACTTGCAATTTTTTCTTTCTCACTTAATAAGGTGAGGTGTTCCCAAAATGGTAATTACAGTATCTTTTACAATTATTGAATGGTCTGGGCTCTAAACTAGATTATTTCTATTTGGGTTTCATCTGCGTTGGGTCTTTTGAAAGTTATCAGATACATATTGGAAGTCACTGTGGAAGCTTCTGTTTGATCCTGCACCATTTAAGGACGGATGTGGTATAAAACCTCACTGGCCATGATGTCAATATTCAGAATGTTGACACAGTGGCATAAGTTCATCCCAGACGCCCGGAGGCAAGTTATCATTTAGTGCCCCCGTCCACCATATTTACAGCCATAAGTGGGGTGAATATATTGTGGGTGATTGAGGAGGTGCTTCTTCACTGCTGGCACCCGGCGGTAGGTGCCTCCATTGTCTCCCCTACTTCTGCCCCTGTGTTGACACCACAATGTCAAAATGTTTTAAATGTCGAAATTCATCAAGTTGACATTGGAGGATATTGACATTGTGCATTGCATTGGTGAGGTGAGTACCCCTAACCCTAACCTAAACCACAGCTTAACTAGAGCCTTACCCTAACCCTAAAATCATAAAACATAATCTGTCATCATTCTATTGTCGACATTCACAATGTTGACATTATGGGGTCTATGTACTAAGCCTTGTAGAGAGATAAAGTGGACGGAAATAAAGTACCAACCAATCAGCTCCTGTCACTTTACAGCCTGTGTTTGAAAAATGACAGTTAGGAGCTGATTGGTTGGTACTTTAACTTATCATATTTCATGTCGACATTCTGTCATTGTCGACGTTCAGACCATGTCAACATTCTGGTGTTGACATTCTGACTGTCAACAGTGTGAACGTATACCTTTGAGGACATATAATTTATCTATATTTTACTGGAAGGGAAAATATGTTTTGGTTCACGTTAATATTTAATCACTTTAATCAGTGTCATCTGAAGCCAAACCTAGCCTGGATGGTTGCCACTAAAATAGTCTGCCTTAATAAATAATTCCTAGCAATTTTCAAGATTACAGCATATTTCGCCTTTATACTGGCTTCCTCTTCTGAACACTTATTTTTGAATCGCTCCAATAACCATAAATGTTCAATCGGAGGTATTGAAATGACGACGTGACTTCCAGAGCTAACAAGATGCAATGGACTTCTCTCTTGTACTGTAGCTTGCTGCGTGTACATAAAGGGATAGTCTAGTTACTTAAACTAATACAAAATACACAAATGTTTTATTACTGTGTGTGCCAAAGTGTTTCATTGTTTCCTAAGATGAAATGCACATAGTGAAATGCATTGTAAGTGTTTTATGTTCCATTATCAGACCCCAAGCTTCCTTAGCAGGGAATTGTATTTGTAATCTTCTTTCCCTTGCAAAATAAACTCCTATTTGAAAGGATGTTACATAATTCTCTTTTAAATAAGTTCCTTTTGCTGTGTACTGCAAACTAATCCTTTATTGTGGAGATAAGCTAAGATTTCAAAACCGTATTTGTGCCTTTGACAGCTAAATTTTGCATAATTTGCTGTCAAATTTTGTCGGTTTCCAGTTCTACCCCAAGTCAAATCTCACAGTAGAATGAATTGGCTGTCACTGTCCCAAATGTGCTCATAAACTATAAATTCAGCAAAATGTGTATTTACAAATAAAGTGAAAAAAATCAGCACAAAACATAGGCCAGTTATCTACTGTATATAATAAGTGTGTGTGTGTGTGTGTGTGTGTGTGTGTGTGTGTGTGTGTGTGTGTGTGTGTGTCTGTTTGTCCTTTATGCATGGCCAGAGTTTTGTACATTGCTCATTCAAATTTGGCATGGTGGTATAGTTTGACAAGGATTAGGTTTTTGGCTGTGTTGAAGTTTGTCATGGCCATGGAGGTCTACATGGTGCCCACCAAGCAGGTTGTGGAGTCTCTGATTTGAAATTTTTGTTTAAGCAAGTTCGCAAAGGATTTCTTCCAGTGCCTAAAACTGCACTGATCTGCAGGCACAGGGTGATATGTACCAGTTAGGTGCAGGCTGAGCTCCATTAGAAGAGTAGTGAGTCAGAGGATCAACTGTCACACTGTACCTGCACTGACAGTTTTTAATTTAATCCAAGCACATTTTCATCTGCCATGGTCTCCAATGTTGGTCTGCAGAGATTTCTGCTTGGCAATAATTTCTGTTCTGTACTGATTTCTATTCTGCACTGATCTCTGAAACCACAGTGATTTGGGAATGACTTCTGTCCTGTAATTCACTCTGCTCAAGATATACCCCATTCCATAGAGTCAGAGAATACGCCTGCCTGCACTGTCATTTACTCCTAAATTGCATTGTTATCCAGGTGTGAATGACTTCTGTGTTTCTTGTCAAAGCTTTCAACCTTTAGTATTCCACATTCAAACTGGATTCAATTAGCCGCGAAAAGCAGAGGTCGGCGAAAAGCGTGATGATTTTGCCTCATTCACCTGTTTGGATGCGATATTTCCACCATGCGCATCCCCAATTTTTGCCCCATTCAATTCCAAAACAGGCGAAAACGCAGATAGGCGAATGTAGTGAAATGTGAAACTAGCGAAAAGGTCCGGATATTTTGAGGGAAATATGTATAAAGAGGTTATAGAAACCTGCACTTCACTGGGTTTCTGCTATACAGTATGAAGAGGTGGTCCTTAGAGACACCCCACAGAAATGAAACAGTATTAAGTAAATTCACTTAGCGCACTCCCTTTATGTTAGAGCTCATATGATATATCTCGTAGTAAGCAAATATACCAAAGTCCAGTAACGTTTGTATAAAAAAGTCTTAAGATAAATTAACAGAAAAAGTTCACCCCCAGGATGTGGTTTTCCTTCCTTTTCAGTGTAAGTCCAAGAGGATGAACCTCGTTTTCCATACAATGTGGTTACTCCTTATACTCCCATAGAACGTCGGTCCATTTGTGAAAGTAAAGGGAGATAATGGAGTCCACAATAATGAAGTACAGTAATATTTAATAGTAACACTTGCAAAATACAAATAACAGGCAAGTATTAGAAAATATATAATGACAATATATAATGACTTTTTTATACAAACATTTGCTTACCATGAGATATACCATATGAACTATAACATAAAGGAAGTGCGCTAAGTGACTTTATTTAATCCTGTTTCATATTTTGAGGGAAATCAGTCTGTATCCCATAAAAATCAATATAGATGAGTATTAATAGCCCTAATAAAGGTATTTAGTAATTTATTTTGAGTCAAAGGGCTGTTACATGCATATATGCATAAGTGAGAAAAATTTATATAAAGCAATGTTTTAAAAAAAAAGTACCGTAGTCAAATTTGGGGTACATGTTAAATGGGGACTAGTATATTTTGGAGTCTCTAAAGTGAAGATATAAAAAAACTAAAAAAATTCACCTGCTGCAGCCTCCTGCAATCCCAAAAACACCTGTCTCAACCTAATAGCCCCCAACTTACCAGGCCCACTACTTTGTACGCCATTTCCAACACTTTTAAAATTTTCGCCCCAAAAATGACATTTTTTTTGGGGGGGTGAATTAGGAATTTTTTTTATGTTTTTGCCTAATTAGTCATTAGGGGGTGTCCAAATGGTTCTGAACCAAGTCCCCACATTTTTACCACAAAATATGGATTTTGCACTTCTTTACTCCTGCCTTTCACTTTTCGCCTCTAATTGAATACGACCCTATGTTTTTTTTACATCCCAGCCCTCAAAAGTGTGGTCCTTTTCAGAACCATTCACTGTTAAAGCACAACCAAAGACTAAGGGCCATATTCAATTAGGTGCGAAAAGTCACGTTTGGCTAAAAGCGTTTGCGAGTGTGAATTCATCGCTCATACGTGCGTATCGCACTATCCAAGTGCCTCTTTATAGACACAAAAATATACTTGCATCCATTTTAATGTAAACCCAATTTAAATACAGCATTTGTTTTTCTTTAATTGCTTTAGATCATTTTTCCACACTTAACAGCCATTTGACTTAAGAACCCAAAATAATTTTATTAGGGCTATTAATACACTTCTATATTGATTTCCAGTGTCAGGCTTTTTATGGGGTACAGGCTGATTTCCCAAAAATGTGCTGTACTTTTCGCTAGTTTCGCCATACACAATTGTCGCACATATGCTTTTTTGCATATTTTTTGGATAGGGCAAAAATATACATGTATATAAATATATAGATAGATAAATAATATACACCTAAAATGTTCCACTGCCTTGCATTACACTCCTGTTCACCTCAGTTTTAATTGCTGTCACCCCCCCTCCATTTTAATTTGTTTAGTTTACAAGTGGGGACAGGCCTGATGTTAAGTGAGGGCTATTCTGATATAGGGGAGGGCCAAAGGAGTGGAGGCAGGTGCCCCTGTCTTAAGTGCCCCATGCCCCACAAGGGCTTAATCCAGCCCTTAATAAGGGGCACTACTGTGTGGCGTAATGTTAATTGTGGGTACAATAGTGTGTCCATGCACTTTCCCTATGAGATCATGCCCCAATTTTGGTCCTGCGCTGTTTACAATGGCGGGGGGCACCAAAGCTCTTTCTGACACAGGGCACCAAAATGTCTAGTTAAGGCTCTGACTGGAACTATTTAATAGAACATGGGTTCTCAACTCTCATGCTTCAGTACCACTAGCAGGTCATGTTTTGTGGGTTTCTGGCAGTGGAAGGAGGTGGGATAATTACTGACCCAGCAAAACAGATGAACTCATCTGTTATTGTTTAACCTCAAAACATAACATGTGTGTGGCACTTGAAGATTAGGAATGAGTACCTGTGTAATATAACATACTGTATATTACATTGATTGAACAATTTACGGGCCTCTAGGTATTAGAGATCATAACACTGTATTAGTTGTCCTAAATTTCAATAAAATGTTTTGTAATGCAACTATGAAAACATTGTTTTTTAGAATATAATAATCTCAGAGGTGCACTGAAGCCGGTTGACTGACTCAGCATACTCTACAATAACAACACAGAGACCAAATGGGAATTGCCACCAGTAAATACTATGGAAAAGTTGACAATTAAAAAGCCATTAATTTTCGTAAATGTAACTCTATCATAACTTGCTCAGATGGACGGAAAGCTGATGTTGTACCGATCTTTCTAAATGGATCAAAATCGGAGCTAGAAAATGATAGATGTCTTCTGGTAAATTGTTACAAAGGAATCTGAGAGATGCAATTCTGTAATCAGCTGTAATAGTCTGACAGCTCTGTATTCAACATGTGTGATGTCTGGATTTTACTAAAGTGTTGGATATTGTTTCACATAATAGCCGGGAACATAAAAAGAGAGGGTAAAAAGTCTACATATGGATGTAGAGCTATTTATAAGATAGCACATAATGGGCCTGATTCAGAGTAGTACACAAACCCGATAATTTGCATAATATTCTGATATTAGAAGTTCGGCACATACACAGGATCTGAGATTTCTCACAGTTCCCCAAAGCCGCAACCTGGTTGACAGGCTGCAGCCATTTAAGGGCGGGGAATGGGCAGAACCAGTCTCTGTTCCTGGCCTAGGCTATGGAGTTACAAGGAGCAATCTGAGTAACTCAGATGGCCAATGGTCTTGAAGAAGATCCGATGATGCGTCCTAGGATGCAGTACTCGGATCTATGATGCCGGTAGGAGTAGTCTATTTACACCAGATGCCTCCTGCTGCATTAGCTTATTAGTTGTATGGTATTTCACAGCTGCTTACTTGCGATCGTGCAATACCGTACAACTGTGAATCAGATGTGTAGTTATAAAGGCATTAAAGTTGGGCTAAAGTTATTGCAGAGATCAGTTTTGTCCTTTGTTCATGCTAATGTTTTTATGATTGACCACAGCTTACAGTAGATGGCTTAGAATGTAAGGTGTGCGTATGTGCTGATGGTACTAAGTTGTGTAGTGCTATTAAGAGCAGGATATTAATTTGTTACAGTTTGTTTTTAGACAAAATGGTAATTTAGCCCACAACATTGCTGCTGAAATGCAATAAACATAAACATAGTGCTATGTATCAAGGATGTGGTAATAAATATGCTAATTACACATTAAAGTAGGAAATTTTGAAATGGAAAATCACTTACTAGTTGACAGAAAGCTGGGTAATAGCACACAGTGCCAGGCCGGGAATGCAAATAATATCCTGGAATGCATAGGAAGAGGAAATAAAAGTGCATAATAAAAACATAATATCATCATTTTAAAAGTCACTAGTTAGATCACATCTTGAATATAGGATACAGTTGGTTGAATGTCGCTATACGAGTACACTGCAGAACTCAAGAGAATTCAAAAGCATTCAACCTTATTAAAAGAGTGTAAGAAATTATACTGTAAATAAAGGTTAGAAGAAATAGGTTTGGATAGTTTTTTTTTTTTTTAAAAAAAGGTGATTTAAAGGTGAATTTTCCAGTATGTTAATATGTGTAGACCAATGCAATTATTTGTCTAACTAAATATTTGTACCAATGACCATACAGAGAGTGAAGTGAAGCATACAGTAAGGCTGTCTTTTAGCCTGAGACTATTTTAAACCCAGAGGTTGGGTTAAGAGTGGCGTGGCCTCTTTAAGAAATTGTGATTGACACTTGTTGGTGGTTATGTTTCACTTAGTGATCAGGGAGCCTATTGTGCGTGAGGGACTGAGTTTCCCAGGATTTATTAGGGGTTGTCAGATTGCAGCATTCAGTTTCACCATCACTTTCAAAGTTACATAAATTCAAGATAGAATATAAGCATGTACAGTAGTATGTGATAGAATATACCAAAAAGCCAAAAAAACACAGAAAACAGTAAGACCATATTATGAATGGAAGGAAAATATTGCCATTTTAACTCTATACTTGTATAGCTTTATAAAATAAGATATTTGGGGGTCTATTCATGTACATCTTGTGGTATGAATTGCTTCTTTTCACTATATATAGCTGAGTTAAGTAGCAATTCATAAATGCTTACTGTACCTTTCTGGTGAAGCGATGCGAAATCCAGGGCACTGGCAATCCAGTTTTCAGCTGAGGTCCTTGGTTGCTGTCCAGTGTTGGATTCATGCGCATTGGATTCATGTGCAGGCAACACAAGCGGTACATGGATGGGGGGCACAAGCAAGCTATGGGCAGCAGGGTGACAGCTGGGCAAAAGACGCCAGCCGATAGGGGAAGGGGGGCTGACCAAGCAAATAACTCTTCTACGCTGTGATGGGGGTGGGGGCAGAGTGGCTAGCCATGTGGGAATTGGTATGTAATACCGCCAGCCGCATGGCCGGCAGTTTGATTCCCGGCAGCGTCAGGCCGACAGTGGAACAGATCCCGGCAGCGGCAGCCCAACATCACTGGAAATCCCGATCATCCCCAAGTTAGTATGAACTAACCTACCCCCCTAACCCTAACCCTCCTTTAGGGGTGCATAACCCTAACCTCCCCCCTGTGCCTAACTCTAATCCCCCCTCTAAGTGCCTAAACCTAAACCCCCCTTCCCCGCTGCCTAAATCTAAGTCCCCCTAGGGGGGGGCTAACCCTAACCTCCCCCTGGGGGTGCCTAACCCTAACCCTCCCTCCCCCTAGCCTAATCCTAACCTCCTGGGGTGGTGCCTAACCCTAAATCCCCCTGGGAGCCCTAAACCTAACCCTCCCCCCCCAGTGGCTGTCTGCTCGCGGCGCCCGGCATCCCTTCAATCGGGATGCTGGGGGCCGGTCTCCTGGCGTTGGTGAATTGAGAGGCATCGACATCTAGACACCGGTCATTTCAACCTCGCCGGGATATGACAGTCGGGAGCCGGCTGTCGGTATAATGTCAGCCGGCTTCCCGATTGCATCCCATCTGAAGGGACCTGGCATTTGCTGGGCCTCTTCAGCTACAGTTTATATGAGACACCATGGCAGCAGAGATGAGGGGAGTGCTTGCCGGTAGTGGAAGCACTGGCAAGTCAGCTGAGTGATGTGACTTGACATATGCATATGCTGGGTCTCTTCACTATACTACGGAATGTCCCTGTAACACACAGGGAGCAGGGGAGCTTTTCTTCTTCCCATTTTATCCCTGAGCACTGCTGATTGACCGGTGTCAGGGAAGGGGACAGGAGGAAGGCAGGTAGACAGCCATCTTCTCTGCTCTTCTCCCCTCAGGAGGCTGCCTATGCCATCTTGAGATGGAGAAAAAAATGTGGAAGCGAAATGGAAATCTGAGCATTCCATGCCTTCTATAAATCACTCTCCCCATACTACTGTATGGGGAAGTGATCCTGACACAGAGCTGGGGCACCGCTGGAGAAATCTGAGACATCTGAACAGTAACCCCTTCAGTGTATAGGATGAAGCAGTGAAAAGCCCTGTTATCACTTTTAAATGGCTTTTCACTGCTTCACGAATAGACCCCTTGGTATCATGGATCATGTTAACCCACTGACCATGTCATGTTGCCAGCTGTGCTTAGGAGTGCCTAAGCTAACATCTTAGATTTTACATCCCAGACTACATTTCGTTTGTCAGAGGGAAATTGATGGTGTCATCGGATGAGGGCAATGGCTGCGTCAAGCCAGTAGAGTTTGAACTTACTGTGAAAACAAAACAGAACTGCACCAAGCATTGTGCAATAATAGGGATTGATATGTTTTATGTCCATAGTGACTTCTGATGCCTGAATGAAAGCACCATGGTGTTGACAATGCTAATTGTATCGGCATTAACTGTAAACATGCTGGTAAAGCACCATGTTCAAAGCTATAAAGCCGATAAGGTTAAAAATGCTCTAAGTAGCATGTTAGCTGTGTCAACATTTTGACGCCTGCCTGCATTATGGCATTGACATGGGGGAATATAGTGGAGAAGATATAAAGAGGAGATGTTACCCATAGAAACCAATCATCATCATCATCATCATCATTTTATAATGTACAGATGCATCCTGTTACATCGTTGCTGATCATGTTACAAATGTGCGCACGCATTGCGCCATGCAATGACCCGTGGCTACATATGCTATGGTATGCTATGGCATGCATGGCGATTGCACCATGGGGTCGCGGTTGCAAGTGCAGTGCGAGCAACCGCTCACAGGGCGCATAACTTGTGCCATGCCTGGCGCGATTTGCGTAAGATGAGGCAAAGATGTAACTGGGCACATCTGTATCTGATAAATGCTAGCTAGAATCTAATTGGTTGCTATGGGAAACTTCTCCATTTGTCCCCATCTCCACTCTTTAGAAACTTTGTATCTTCTCCATTATCTCTGTTGACAAAGTGACTGTCGATAAACTTACTGCATCCCCGATTTTTTATGCACAAAATTTTTGTGTTTAATAACTTTGTCATATTCCAATTATATTAGGCACTCCCGTTTGAATTCTTGTAATTCATAGGATTAACAAAATACAATGTATGATTTAAATTGTGATTTAAATTAATATTATTGCTACAGCCAATAACATTTTGATACCCAAAATATACATATACAACATTTAAAGGAAAAACTGCATATTATAAAAACATACAATAATATAAGAAAGGACCCCCTTACACCTAAACACCGACACTAATCACGTTTGTGTAATTCTCCCACCAGTTTTACAAGACAAAAATAAATAAATAATAGGTGAATAAAAGAATATATCACATATTATAATAACTGTTCACGTATAACCACTATAACCAATGCCCAGTAATTATGAGCCCCTGAAAAATAGCACAATGCTGTTTGAGAATGTACCTAATAATAAGGGTATATCCACCCTATGTGAAATATGCATTAACCATTCAAAGTACAAAGATTATTCATCAGCCCTAAGTGGATTAATATCTTTATATAAGAGTAAACCCACATAACACCCCTCTAAATGGTATATAGGTTCATATTTCATATTATGTAATGGTACTGAACTTATTAAAATCCTCACTAAGCCCCATTTATATGTAGATGTGGTGCATTCCACCCCAATGACTGGAATGACCTTTTCAGGTCTTCTAGAAGGAGATGTATAGAGGGGTGGAATACAAGATTTACAGTTATGAACTCATCTAGTCATCTCATATGACACCTCAGTATTGTTCCACAGGGATATGAGTTAGGTTTTCATAATCTTTCATATTCTACTTCTTCCAAGTTCTCAAAAATTAGCTCACAAATGGAGACATCTTCTACTTGAGTGTTGCAGATTGGTTATCATATATTATATACTGTATATAAAAATTAATATATGAAAATAGATTTTGCCCACTTCTTCTCATGATGTTCCCTCCAATATCTTCTTCATTTGGACCTGGGCTTCTCTGTATGTATACCTCTAGAAATCTATCTACAGCAACCACCCTTCCCAGGATGTCTCCTCCCATCCAAGTACTGTCCGGGCCCAACAACTCTTAGCTTCCAAGATCGGACAAGATTGGGCATTTGGAGATAGGTATGGCTGTAGATATCAATTCAGTACACATACCCTGAATGACCCAATGTCCATCGCTCATGAGATTTTGAATATGTTCACAAAGATGGTGCTATTTTAAAGTTGTCATTAAATCCTAGAGGGAACATGGTTGTCAATTCATAGATCCAGTTCATTTCACATTGTGATCATTTCCTTGCAAGGTCTCCTCCTCTTTCTCCCATCAATACCTGTTCAATTGCTTTGAAAGTTAGTTCATCAGGGTCTGAGTTGTGGTATAAAATGTTTTGAAACAGCATGTCCCTCTATATTGTTCTTGATATTTCATACATGTTTTTGAATTCTTAGTTTGAGAGGTTTTTTGGTCTTACCTACATATTTGGTCCCAAAAGAACATTCAAGTAAGCAGATAATTGATGTAGAGTTTCAGTTCATATTCTGCTTAATTTGACATTCTATGGTGCCTTCAGAGTTTGAAAAAAATCTTCTTTGTGGGTGTACATACCATACACACATTACATCTCCCACACTTTTAGCAACCTAAACATTTTGGTAGAGATCTCTTTCCTTGTGTGGTAACAGTCCTGGTCATACTAGGTGCCAAGATCTCCTTTAAGCTATGAGCCTTCTTAAATACAATCAGAGGTCTTGGTGGAAGGATGCATTTTAATTCTGGATCCATCAAAAGAATATTCCAATGTTTCATGAGGGCGCCTTTAATCTTCTTCTCATGACAATTGTAGGTAGTGATGAATGGTATCAACTCAATCCCTTGTGTGTTTTATATTCTTATTCTCCAGGAGTGTGGCTCTCTCCAAGTTATACATTAGGTTCTATTTGCTGCCTCACTCATTAGTCTTTCTGGATATTCCTCAGACCTGAATCTCTGGGTATAGAGTTGTATTTCTTCTTCACACATATTATTCTTGCCACAGTTACATTTTATTCTGTAAAATTGTGAGTAAGGTATGTTATCCCTCCATTTTTTCAAATGGCCACTTTTAGAGTGTAGGCAACTATTAGTGTTGACTTCCTTGATAAAGTTCTTTGTGACTGTTTTGTTCCCTTCACCTATTAAAATCAGATCAAGAAAATCAATAGATCAGGCACCATTTTATAAGTAAATTTCAAATTCATTTTATTAGCAGCAATGTGGGGTAAAAATTACTTAAAAACTGCTTCGGTTCCTTCCCAAATTATTAAAATATCAGCTTTGTGTTTTTTGTAAAAGATGATGTTTTCCTTATATGGGTTGTTGTTGTAAATTTAGTTCTTCTCCCAGTATCTCATAAACAAGTTGGCAAAACTGGGAGCAAAAGTAGTCCCCATTGCAGTACCACATATTTGGCAATAAAACTTGTCTAAAAACTTAAACTAGTTGTGGTGCAAAATAAAAGACCTTAAATCACATAAAAACTCTCTATGTGGTACACTAATGGATGAATCTGTTTTTCGAGAAATTCTCTGCATGCATTGATCGCTTTTAGATGCTCAATACATGTGTACAGGGATTGAATGTCGATAGTTACCCATCTATATGAGTATTTCCATGTGATCCTCTCCACCATCTGTAATACATTTGTTGTATCTTTCAAATAGGATTGAAGCTCTACTACACACTTGCATAAAAAGAGGTCCACATATGTCTGAAAGATGTGCTGTTAGAGAATTAATCCCCAAGATGATAGGTCTTCCTGGGGGTTCTGTAATGAATTTATGAATTTTGGGTAGAAAATAAAAAAATGGGGTGATGAGACTGGTCTGTAGGAGATACTGGAATTATTTTTTATTCAGAATACCATTATGTAGACAAAATACCAGTAGCGGTCTCAACTCTTCAATGTACTCCTCTAATGGATATTTCTCTAGTACTACGTATAAGGCCTTGTCTCCAAAAAGCCTCACGGCTAAGGTTGTGTCTCTGAGAAGTCTCACGGCTTCTATAGTATGACCGGTCCATGATAACAAATCCCCCTCCTTTGTCATCGTCTTTTATAATGATATCTTTTTTTTTCAAAATTCTTTAAAGCTTCCTTTTCCCTGTTCGGGATGCCAGCGCCAGTTATTCTGACAGTTGTCGGAATTCTGGCACTGGCATTCTGAGGGACGGAATCTCCACAGTCGGGATTATGACAACATCCCTCCATAGCTGCTAATCACATTGCAAATGTAATTTTATAAAATTGGTTGCTATTGGTTACAGCAAATTTGTGTCTATTGTTCCAGTTGACTAATAATCTGGTGGATTTGTATTTCATGTATAATATACAAACAAATGTACTAAACATGTATTTTTACTAAATTGTCCTTCTACCGAGCATTCTGTATCTTGCCCTCACAAGAATTAGTAGCATAAGAATCCAGAGGTATGGCACTCAGCACAATAAATAGACATACACTCTTTAGTAAATCATTGCTCCAGTGTTCTTGATATTGTCATCAGATTCATGATGATAGTGTCAAGAACACTGAAATATTGATTTACTGAACAGTGTATGTCTATTTATTGCACTGAGTGCCGTACCTCTGGATTATTTTATGTATAAATATATATATATAGATGTATATATATATATATATATATATATATATGCAGTCACAGAAGGAGCAGCGGCACTCGTCAGAAAAACACAATTAAGGCAGTGTTAAATAAACCTCTAATATCACTTGAAGTGATATTAGAGGTTTATTTAACCCTGCCTTAATTGTGTTTTTTCTGATGAGTACCGCTGCTCCTTCTGTGACTGCAGGTGTGATATTTATGTGGAGGGCACCCACGTTATGTTTGGATTTTGAGTGCCAGGCCCATGCTATTCTATATATATATATATATATATATATATATATATACACTGTATATATATAATATATATATATATATATATATATTATAAATTGATAGCTATTGAAACAAGCAATGTTATTAGAGTATAGAAGATGTAACACTTCACTTTGCAAATTTATTATTTTTCTCTGATCCAACATTCACTGGTTTGTAAATATGATTTAAGTAGGATTCAAGGACTTGAATTATTTTTTGCATTGAACGATAGAAAATTAAACAACATTTTACATATGTGACATTTTCACATAGTGAACACTGGTGGTACAATACATGTTTTATAACATGTACAGTATGTCACCATCTAAGTACTATAAGATCCAAAGCAAAAGTAAAGTGTATTTTAAAATGTGATTCTATTTTTGACCCTATGTGGGAAGTTATTTTTTACCTTGTAATCCCTGATTCTTTTCAAGAAGTATACAAAGAAACCTCCCACATTGGCTGGAAAATGAAATTATACTGTGTGTTATTGTTTTGTTTTTTCTATAAGAGTAAAACAGCTTTTAGTTATCGTTTTCTAACAAATGCTTTCAACAAAAAAAGAAACAGTTTTCAAATTCTCCAGACATTTTTTTATACAAGTCAATGTAATCTAATTACAGTGTATGACTCAGGCTAAAGGAACTGAAATAAAGTAGTAAGGTGGATAGAATTCCTTTTTGAGACAATTAGTAAATATATGTGTAAAACAATAAATCTAGGGTCTCACTGCTAACTTCAGTGAGCTACATTTTATCAAAGAACTGCATTGATAGTAGTTTTATGGACAGGGCCACCATTTGTCATCTTTGTTTTTTTCTGCATGATCAATAGAAATATATATATATATATATATATATATATATGATAACCTGTGGAGTGCTTAATATTCATTATTTCAATCCCCTTTGGTGATAAAATATTGATAGAAATATAGATATAGATTAGGAGTCAATGGAAGATGAGAGTTGACAAATACACACCACTTTAATCATTCCAAAAAACTTTATTAAAATTCAAAAATACATAAAACTTTTCTTATTAACATATAAAATGTTATTATCCCAATTATAAGGAACAGGATTATTGAACAAATCTTTGTCAATAGTGACGACAATCACCCAATGCGTTTCATCAATCATGACTTCATCAGGGGTCCTGTGAAATCTTTGAGTTGCTTATCTCAAAATGTGTAAAATACCACCCTTTTAATGACAGCTAATACTGGTTGATTCCTTAGACAGCTCCTGAGTATTTTTAAATCCTTAATAATATTAACATTTAAAGTTTGTTCTATCTTTCAGACTTAAATTCTGGTCTCCCAAGTTTGAATCTTGATTTCAATATAAACCACCTTTAGATGTTAATAAGGTGTATAATCCTCATACTGAGAACAAAAATATCTTCCTTAATTACTTGCTCCTGTGGAAATCCCAATGTTTTCTAACACTTCTTTAGCAGAAGAATAGTCCTCCACCTTTGTGAATCTGTGTATATGTATATATATATATATATATATATATATATATATATATATACTTATTTACTGTAAATGTCCCTTGGCTCATAACAATAATTTATTTTCAGGAATAGCTGTAATAAATAATTTGATAACCACTGATAATTTTCAGAAATACTTTCATACCATATCTTCCAGTTTTGCAAGAGTTTGGCGTTTTTGTGTATTGTTTTCTTACAGCTGTATGATATATAGATTAGGATTATTGTATATGTGGATTTCTCAAATCCTCCAGCAAGGTAGATAGACAATCAATACAGATATAAAGATATAAAAAAAAGTCTGCAAATTTTTAAATCGATTATTCCAGTGACTGATAACATCCTTGCATGCAGTTGCATTTATACAATAAAAAAGGAAATCCAGGTAGAAGGTGCAAATTTGCTAATAGACAAACCATGAAATGTATAGGAGGCAATTGCTCTCCCCCTTTATATTTCATTATGCAAATTACAAAACTGCTGGAAACCTTGAATAAGTTAAAGTGAGTTAAACTAACTTCAAAGTAGGAGACTCCTTTCTTATTTCATGTGAGTACAACAGAAAGATTGGGAGCTGTTACTTACAGTGTAGATTGTTGCCTCTAGTTATCCAGAAGTACATCATCATGTCAATCTTCCACTCACCAACTTAAACATTCATTTAATCATACTTTTTAGACTTAATAATAGTGTGGGATTTTATCAGCTCTATATAATTAATAAAAATAAATTTATTTTACATATATTTATTCATATCTTCAAGTGATACATTGACCTTTAGTTGGAGTATGTGGTACCAGTGCCTCCAAGATGACACTGACAGTTTTTCTGTTTTAACTACCTTCTGTTTTATTGTCAGATGGTAAGTAAGTTACAAAGAAATATCCAATTTCCCCAAGTGATCAATAGGATTAATCTAAAACAGATCCTCTATCTATTAGATAAATTTCCCGCCTGAAGGAAACACAAGCCTGTTAACCCTTGTTCTGCAGAGGATGAGTCCCACTCATCATCTGCATGTACAGTAAATAGGTTTTTTTTGCTTTCCCAGCATTCTGGATGACTGGTGAAGACACTGTGGCAGCCGTTGGGGAGATCCAGGAAGTGTTGTCATTGTGCACTCTATCTCTCCCACCATATAGCATAGAATGATGGGAGCACCCTTGTCTGCATGAGGGCAGTTCCCTCTTTCAAATTTTGTACCTTCATAGAAATGAATACCTGATGATCAGTATGATCACCAGGCATTAAGCCCTACACTACAAAACAGTCAGGAAATCCAGGGATGGGACAGGGTGTATCCCAACTCTGGCATCCATAAAATAAGGGACACTCACATTTGAAAGAGAAAGGTACCCTATTTCAAGTGATGTGGCCCCCAACTGGTTATTGTCTGGTGATCACATGTAAACATTGATGGGCACGTAAACAGCAAATGCAGGAATGGAGTAAAGTGTCTCTGTAATGAATGAATCTGAATGCTCCTGTAGAAATCTAAAGATTGCTCCTATAAGTAACATGATAGGCATCCTTAATGAAATTATACAATAAAGCAGAATAACAGAGGGCTAGTCAACAATTTGCAAACTATTCTCACATCTCCCATTATTGCAATGTATTATATATTACAGTGCTATATTTTAGGTCTAATCAGCAGTATACAAGCTTTTTCTACATCTCCATCTATTGATATTTGTCATATATTACAGCACATAACAACTGACACCTATAAAACATCTCAAATCATGATTATAATAGCTGTAGCATATAATACGATTTTACTAGAGCTATGCCCAGAACTTATAGTATAAGGGATGGAACTGTGCTGCTGCACATACCCAGTGGTAACAGCTTTTCCTGCAAAATCTGCTCTGTATGTGGATGTGAGTACTCAATCAGTTCACCAGAACAGAGAGCATCTACCAGCAAAAGGAGACAGGTGTCCTAACATGAATGTGTGCATAGAAAGCTCAGTTCTGTCTCCTACTGGTTATACTATGTGTATATATAATTATTGGATGTTAACTTTTTGCCGACCACTTACCATGGTTATTTATGGTAACCATGTTATTTATATGAAATAAATAGGTTTTATACAATTTTTTTAATATAGTTTCTAACCTACAGCCTATACGATAGACCAGTGGTGGAACTAATGATGGTGCAGCCGGTTGCTTGCACCAGGTCCCACTGTAGTGCAGGGGCCCAAAGCTGCTGCTGCACCTGGCGCTAGTGTCCCCGCCGCTAGTGTAGTGTGGATCACAATGAGAGCGGTCAGCACTACATAGCAACAAATACACAGCTTCTAGCGGTGGCTGTTTGTTTGTTATAGCTGCTGATGATAGTCAGACAGACTCTCAATGGTAGTTGCGTCCATGGAGGGAGCCGGCTGGAGCTCACTCATTTGCTCAACCTTCTGTCTCTTCTCGCAGTGGGTGATGGGAGAGACGTCATGATGTCTCTCCCATAGTGCAGGAGAAGAGTGGCCCAGGACTCGGAGAGGACAGCGGTGGTCATATCAGGAGCGGGGATTCAGGTAAGTTGTGTTTTTTTTTGGTGTGTGTGTGTAAGGGGGCACTGGCACTGCATAGGGGGGTGGGCACTACAGGGGTTATTGTATAGAAGGGCCACTGCTGGGGGCACTGTATAGGGGGCTGCTACTGGGGACACTGTATAGGGGGTGCGCTACTAGGCGCAATGCATATGGGGGTCCAGGGGCATATCTATAATGGGTGCAGGGTGTGCGGGGAACACGGGCCCCTGGGTCCTGAGACCGCACACCCTGCACCCATAATATCACTTACCTCTCCGGAGTCCCACGTCGGCGCAGGGGTCCGGTGCTATAAATCGACTGCTGGCCATTTTCCCGTCGTTTGCACATGCTCAGTACAGGGAAAATGGCCACCACGGCCATTTTTGCGGTGACCTGTGCATACACTTTAGACTCTGGGCGCACTCTAGTGCCCAGAGTCTATAACACCGGCACTGGCCATGCATAGCTCAGTGCGCTGCCGGCTGCCGGGCGAAGAGGAGGTTGTTGTTGTTGGAGACTGCACACGGGCCCCCTCCCCTCTAGAAATGCCCCTGGGGGGACTACTACTGGGGCACTGTAAAGGGGGACTACTACTGGGTGCAATGCATAGGCGGGGACTACTACTGGGGGCACTGCATAGCGGGGACTACTACTGGGGTCAATGCATAGGGGGGACTATTACTGGGGGCAATGTATAGGGGGGACCAGGGCTGGACTGGCCATCTTGCAGTTCTGGCAAATGCCAGAAGGGCCGATGCCAAGATGGGCCGGTCTCGCTACTGAAATGCCCGGCCGCAAATCCCTCCCAAAATGGCAGCAATGTAATGCACAGAGGGAGAGGTGGCTCTAGTGTCTGTTAGGGAAGCACATGCTCAGCTGGAGGCAGAGCTATTGCTTCCATGGGTGCTGCACATCACAGTGCACACCCCCCCTGCGATCACTAGAGTGCCAACACCCCCCCGCAATCACAGCAACCTCACCCGCGGATAACCCCCCGTGATCACAACCTCCCCCCCTGGGTAACCCTATCCGCGATGACAACAGCCCCCCCGATCACAACAGCCCCCCCACTGGTTCCCCCCACGATCACAACCGTGCCCCCCGTGGGTAACCCTGCCCCCCCACAATCACAACAGCTCCCCCCTCGGGTTCCACCCCGATTGTAATTGCACCCACCCCCTGCGGGTACCCCCCCACGATCAAAACAGAGCCCCCCCCCGCAATCATAAGAGTGCCTACCCACATGAAATCACCGGAACAGAGCACCACTGTCCCCCTCCGGAAACCACAGCAGCAACAACTTGCAGGTAGGTGCTGGTGCTAGAACCCCCTTACATTGTGTATATATATATATATATATATATATATATAATATGTGTGTGTATATATGTTATGTATGTAGGTAGGTGTGTGTATGTATATATATGTATAGGTGTGTGTGTATATGTATATGCATATAGATGTGTGTATATATATATATATATATATATATATACAGTGAGGTCCATAAATATTGGGACATTGACAGAATTTTCATATTTTGTCCTCTATTCACCACCGCAATGGCTTTGAAATTAAACAAACAAGATGTGATTTAACTGCAGACTTTCAGATTTAATTTGAGGGTAATTACATCCAAATCAGGTGAACGGTGTAGGAATTACAACGGTTTCTATATGTGCCTCCCACTTTTTAAGGGGCCAAAAGTAATGGGACAAACTAAACAATCCTAAATCTGACTTTAACTTTTTAATACTTTGTTGCAAATCCTTTGCAGGCAATTACAGCCTGAAGTCTGGAACGCATAGACATCACCAGACGCTGGGTTTCATCCCTGGTGATGCTCTGCCAGGCCTCTACTACAAATGTCTTCAGTTCCTGCTGGTTCCTGGGGCATTTTCCCTTCAGTTTTGTCTTCATCAAGTGAAATGCATGCTCAATCGGATTCAGGTCAGGGGATTGACTTGGCCATTGCATAACATTCCACTTTTTAGCCTTAAAAAACTCTTTGGTTGCTTTTGCAGTATGCTTCGGGTCATTGTTCATCTGCACTGTGAAGCGCTGTCCAATGAGATCTGAAGCATTTGACTGAATATGAGCATATAATATTGCCTGAAACACTTCAGAATTCATTCTGCTGCTTTTGTCAGCAGTCACATCATCAATAAATACAAGGGAACCAGTTTCATTGTGTCACGGCCAGGGTATTTCAGCATGGCGCTAGGCGGGTGTTACCTGTGAGGTCGTTGTGGTGCGGGCTGTCTGGTGGCGGAGCTGGTGTCTGGCGGGTGGCTTTGGCTGCGCGCGTTGTTGTGCAGCCCTGTTGTCACTCTGCGCTGGTGAGGCCTGGCAGCGTGTCCGTTCCGTTTGGCATGGGCGCCGCCATCTTGCCTTCTGGCCATGTGATGTGGCTGGCCAATCCTGGTGAGTCACATGTTCCCTCCGGCCAGTAATAGCACTGCATGCGGTATTTAGGAAGGGCCAGTGCCTTCCTTCTTTGCCAGTGCAATGTGTATCTCAGCCTAGCTGAGAGGGAGTTCTCTGTGCTTATACTGTTCGTGTGAATTCGCTGTCTGCCAGTCTGCCTGTCAGCTCCTAGCTCCCACTGGACTACCCTGCTTCCTCCATCACCCTTGCCCATACCTGAGTGCCTGAGCCTGCTGACATCCTGTGCTTCAGTTCACTACCTGCAAACCTGGCTTGATTATTTTCAGTTCACTACCTGCAAACCTGGCTTGATTATTTTCAGTTTCACTACCTGCACACCTGGACAGCTCTAATTGTTTCTTCTTGGACATTAACCATTTTGCTCCCACAGAACTCGTGTGCACATTTATATATTCCTGGACTTTTATTTACTGCCACATTATATGTTTACTCAAGCACTTATTAAAAATCCTAGTTTTATTTTCAAATCTGCTTCTGTGATCACTCCTGCTACCACCCCGGGTCCACAAACAACCCAGAACATAACAGTTTGCACTGGCCATATGGAACCGGCCATGGATCAGGAGTCAGGAGTGGATTTGTTCCGATGCATTTCTGGTTGTTTAGAAAATCTGGAAAACATGCAGCATCAGATGGCTCAATTTCTGTAAGAGATGTCCAAGCGACAGGATAGTTTGCAAACTTCCTTTTCTACCCCTGAAGTACCAGCATCTACATCCGCATCAGCGTCTGGGAATACAGGAGGCAGATCATCTCCCCGCTTACATCTTCCTTTACCAAGTAAATTTGACGGCAATTCTAAACTCTGCCGAGGATTCCTAAATCAGTGTGACATACATTTTACCCTGCAGCCTGACAATTTTCTAACTGCAAGAACTAAAGTGGCTTATATAGTCTCTCTGTTATCCGGCCAGGCCATGGGGGCTTCCCCACTCTGGGAGCGCTCAGATCCGCTGCTGCTGTGTCATCCTTCAGGAGGATTTTCGATGAACCTGGGCGTACTGTATCAGCATCATCAAACATCATGACACTGAGACAAGGGGTCCGTCCTGTCAGTCAATATGCCGTGCAATTTCAAATTTTAGCATCAGAGCTCAAATGGAATGAGGAAGCCCTCATCTCGGCCTACTGGCATGGGTTGTCAGACCAACTAAAGGGTGATCTAGTCACTCGAGAGCTTCCTACTAATCTGAACGACATGATTTAGTTGTGTATCAAAGTTGACCTACGCTTCAGGGAACGTCAGGCTGAAAAAAACAGAACTGACCGGCAAAGGTCATTTACCCCCTCCATTTCTACCCGACCCATTCCTTCTCCTACTGAAGAGGAGCCTATGCAGGTGAATCATACACACCTCTCCAAAGAAGAACGTCAGAGAAGAATGCAAAAGAACCTCTGTCTGCACTGCGGAGAGTCCGGTCACCTGCTGATCTCCTGCCCCCGTAAACCGGGAAATGCCAAATCCTAACTGACCCTGGAGACATCAAGTTAGGAGTTATGAACCCGTCTCCAAAAATTAAAGATTTCACAATTACCCTAGCCTTTGATCTTAAACCCAAACCTGTCTTTGCTACTGCTCTACTTGACTCGGGAGCAGCCGGAAATTTCATAACGTCTAGTTTCATAGATGAATTTCAGATTCCTTGTTTGTCTCTCAACCATGCCATCTCTCTGACCTCTATAGACGGACGCCCTCTAACTAACGGGATAGTCACCAAAAAAACTCAACCAGTATTGGTCCGAATTGGAGCACTTCATTCTGAGTCCTTAAAATTCCTGGTGATATCAGAGGCCTCTCAAGAAGTGGTTCTTGGTCTACCCTGGTTACGTCAACATAATCCCAGGATTGATTGGAGTTCTATGCAGATTCTGTCATGGGGTATGGACTGTCAGAAATCCTGTCTTCCAAAAATTCGACCTGTGAGAAAGACAGTTCCATTAGTTTCTTCTGCCATTCCCAAGGAATATCAGATGTTCGCCGACATGTTCTCTGAGCAACAAGCAAATATCGTAGCCCCTCATAGGGAATGGGACTGTCCAATTGAATTGATACCTGATAAGATACCACCTCGTGGTCGTACCTATCCGCTGTCCTTGCCTGAGACTCAAGCCATGACCGAGTACATCCAGGACAACCTGGCAAAGGGGTTAATTCGCCCCTCTACTTCACCTCTCGGAGCTGGGTTTTTCTTCGTTGGCAAAAAGGACGGTGGTCTAAGACCATGTATCGATTATCGAGGCCTTAATGACATTACTGTAAAGAATCGATACCCTCTTCCCCTGATTACTGAGTTGTTTGATAGGGTCAAGAGCTCTGTCATTTTTTCTAAATTAGATCTGAGAGGGGCTTACAACCTCATTCGTATCCGAGCTGGCGATGAATGGAAGACAACTTTTAATACCAGAGATGGACATTTCGAGTATTTAGTAATGCCTTTTGGATTGTGTAATGCCCCTGCTGTCTTTCAAAGTTTCGTTAATGAGATTTTCCGGGATCTGTTATATGTTTCGGTTGTTGTCTACCTAGATGACATACTGATTTTTTCACCCTCTGTGGCTAAACATCAAGAACATGTTAAAGAAGTTCTGACTGTTTGAGAGAAAACCACCTTTACTGCAAACTGGAGAAGTGCGTCTTTGGAGTGCCCAGTGTACCTTTTCTCGGCTATGTAATATCTGGCTCCAGTTTAGAAATGGACCCCAAGAAGGTACAAGCAATTCTGGATTGGACCCGACCTCAGACACTGAAGGCCATCCAGAGATTGTTGGGCTTCGCCAATTATTATAGATGCTTCATTAAGGGATTTTCTACACTGCTGGCTCCCATTACAGCCTTGACCTGCAAAGGTGCTAATCCTGCCCAATGGTCACCTGAGGCAGAGTCTGCCTTTCATCTTCTAAAACAGGCCTTTATCTCAGCACCAGTTCTTCGACAACCAGATCTGGACAGGCCTTTTTTGTTGGAAGTGGACGCATCATCTGAAGCTGTGGGAGCAGTCTTGTCTCAACGTTATGAGGACAACCGAGTCCATCCGTGTGGGTTCTTTTCTAAAAAATTCTCACCTGCCGAAAGGAACTACGCCATAGGTGAGCAAGAACTACTAGCTGTAAAGTTGGCGTTGAAGGAATGGAGATATTTGCTAGAAGGCACCAAGTTTCCATTTACTGTATTTACGGACCATAGAAATCTCCTATTTCTCAAAAACCTCCAATGTGTGAGTCCTCGTTTGGCCCGCTGGGCAATATTCTTTGCCAGATTTCAGTTCACCCTGACCTTCCGGTCTGGAGCACTTAATCAGAAGGCTGATGCCCTATCGAGATCTCTCCTCTGTGATGATCAATCTGAAAATCAAAGCAATACCCCTGTCTTGGAATCAAGAGTTTTCGCCGAATTACAAGTTCAGCCTCCTACGGGAAAATCATTTGTGGCCCTGGAATTAAGGAAGCAGCTTCTCACTTGGGCACATTCCTCTCGCTTCGCAGGGCACTCAGGTACTCGGAAGACCTTGGAGTTCCTGAAAAGACACTATTGGTGGCCTTCTATGAAGGCAGAAAAATAATGGAGTTCATCTCTTCCTGATCCTCCTGTGCCCAGCATAAATCATCACGACAAGCTCCAGCTGGGGAATTGCTTCCATTACCTACTCCATCACGTCCATGGACGCATCTCTCCATGGATTTCATCACAGACCTGCCAGTCTCTCAAGGTTTCAACACTATCTGGGTTGTAATAGACCGATTTTCTAAGATGGTCCACTATATACCGTTGAAGAAGTTACCTTCTGCCCCTGACCTGGCACAGTTGTTTGTCCAACACATATTTCGTCTACATGGCCTTCCTGCTGAAATTGTCTCTGACCGTGGTGTGCAATTTACTGCAAAATTCTGGAGAGCTTTGTGTTCTGTTCTTCAAGTGAAGTTAAACTTTTCCACGGCCTACCATCCGCAAAGCAACGGCTCCACCGAGAGAGTTAATCAAGATCTAGAGACTTTCTTAACAATTTTTATGTCATCTTCCCAGGACAATTGGGCTGCCTTGCTGCCGTGGGCTGAGTTTGCACATAATGCTTCCTACCACTCGTCAACTAACCGAACGCCATTTCAGGTTGTATATGGCCTTCATCCTCGTTTTCCCGAATTTCGAAGCCTGCCTGTTTTCGATGTTCCGGCCGTGGAGGACACGGTGCGGAATTTTGCTGCCATCTGGACTCAAGTACGTCTGATTTGTTGAAGGCATCCTCTCGCTATAAGACCCAGGCCGATAGAAAGCGTAAAATACTTCCACGCATGCAAGTAGGAAACCAGGTCTGGTTGTTTACTCGGAACCTTCGTCTAAGAGTTCCGTCTATGAAATTCGCACCCTGCTTCATCGGTCCCTTCACCATAACAGAAGTCATTAATCCAGTGGCCTACCGTTTACAGTTACACCCATACCTAAAAATTCCCAATTCCTTCCATGTTTCCTTATTAAAGCCCCTAGTTCTGAATAAGTTCCATAATGCTCTACCTGCTTCTCCTCGAGTCCAGATGGAGAGAGGAGTTGAGTTTGAAGTCACCCAGATCTTGGACTCTCGTCTGCGCAGAGGTCATCTTCAGTATTTGTTGGACTGGAAAGGTTACGGTCCAGAGGAAAATTGCTGGACCGATGCTCGTGATGTCCACGCTCCCACGCTCATCGGGAGATTCCATTCTGCCAATCCGGAGAAGCCTGGTGAGTGTCCTGAGGCCACCCCAAAAGGGGGGGTACAGTCACGGCCAGGGTATTTCAGCATGGCGCTAGGCGGGTGTTACCTGTGAGGTCGTTGTGGCACGGGCTGTCTGGTGGCGGAGCTGGTGTCTGGCTGGGGGCTTTGGCTGTGTGCGTTGTTGTGCAGTCCTCTTGTCACTCTGCGCTGGTGAGGCCTGGCAGCGTCTCCGTTCCATTTGGCATGGGCGCCGCCATCTTGCCTTCTGGCCATGTGATGAAGCTGGCCAATCCTGGAGAGTAACATGTTCCCTGCAACCAGTAACAGCACGGCATGGGGTATTTAGGAAGGGTCAGTGCCTTCCTTCTTTGCCAGTGCAACGTGTATCTCAGCCTAGCTGAGAGGGAGTTCTCTGTGCTTATCCTGTTCCTGTGAATTCGCTGTCTGCCAGTCTGCCTGTCAGCTCCTAGCTCCCACTGGGCTACCCCGCTTCCTCCATCACCCTTGCCCATACCTGAGTGCCTGAGCCTGCTGACATCCTGTGCTTCAGTTCACCACTACATGCAAACCTGGCTTGATTATTTTCAGTTCACTACCTGCAAACCTGGCTTGATTATTTTCAGTTTCACTACCTGCACACCTGGACAGCTCTAATTGTTTCTTCTTGGACATTAACCCTTTTGCTCCCACCACAGAACTCGTGTGCACATTTATATATTCCTGGACTTTTATTTACTGCCACATTATATGTCTACTCAAGCACTTATTAAAAATCCTAGTTTTATTTTCAAATCTGCTTCTGTGATCGCTCCTGCTACCACCCTGGGTCCACAAACAACCCAGAACATAACACATTGGCAGCCATACATGCCCACGCCATGACACTGCCACCACCATGCTTACTGATGAGGTGGTATGTTTTCTTTCATGAGCAGTTCCTTTCCTTCTCTTCTCTTCCCATCACTCTGGTACAAGTTGATCTTTGTCTCATCTGTCAATAGGATGTTGTTCCAGAACTGTAATGGCTTTTTTAGATTTTGTTTGGCAAACTGCAATCTGGTCTTCCTGTTTTTGTGGTTCACCAATGGTTTGCATCTTGTGGTGAACCCTCTATATTCACTCTTGTGAAGTCTTTTCTTGATTGTTGACTTTGACACATATACATTTACCTCCTGGAGAGTGTTCTTGATTTGGCCAACTGTTGTGAAGGGCTTTTTCTTCACCAGGGAAATAATTCTTTTGTCATCCACCACAGTTGTTTTCCGTGGTCTTCTGGTGTTGCTGAGCTCTCTGGTGCATTCTTTCTTTTTAAGAATGTTCCAGACAGTTGATTTGGCCATACCTAATGTTTTTGCTATCTCTCTGATGGGTTTGTTTTGATTTTTCAGTCTAATGATGGCTTGCTTCACTGATAGTGACAGCTCTTTGGATCTCATATTGAGAGTTGACAGCAACTGGTTCCAAATGCAAATGTCACACCTAGAATCAACTCCAGACCTTTTACCTGCTTAATTGCAAATGAAATAACGAGGGAATAGCCCACACCTGTCCATGTAATAGCTTTTGAGTTGATAGTCCCATTACTTTTGGCCCCTTAAAAAGTGGGAGGCACATATTGAAACTGTTGTAATTCCTACACCGTTCACCCGATTTGGATGTAATTACCCTCAAATTAAATATGAAAGTCTGCAGTTAAAGAACATCTTGTTTGTTTCATTTCAAAGCCATTGTGGTGGTGAATAGAGGCCAAAATCTGAAAATTCTGTCAATGTCCCAATATTTATGGACCTGACTGTATATATATAGGTGTGTATGTATATAGGTATGTGTGTGTATATATATATATATATATATATATATATATGTATATATATATATATATATATGTATAGGTGTGTGTGTGTATATATATATATATATATATATATATATAGGTGTGTATGTATATGTATATAATTATGTGTGCACCGGCCACTTTTTATGTTTTGTGTTTTGGTTTTGGATCTGGATCTTTCTTCGTGTTTTGGATCTGGATTGGTTTTGCCAAAATCACCCTTCCGTGTTTTGGGTTCTGGGTTTTGTGTTTTGGATCTGTATTTTTTTGAAAAAAAGCATAAAAACAGCTAAAATCACAGAATTTGTGGGTTTTTCTGCTCCTATGCTATTATTAACCTCAATAACCTTAATGTCCACTCATTTCCAGTCTATTCTGAACACCTCACAATAGTGTTTTTATGTCCAAAAGGTTGCACCGTGGTAGCTGGATGACTATGCTAAGAGATACGAGTGGGCGGCACAAACACGTGGTCCATCTAGGAGTGGCACTGCAGTGGCAGACAGGATGGCAGTTTGAAAAACTAGGCCCCAAACTATACATAATTCAAAGAAAAAAAAGAGGTGCAAGATGGAATTGTCCTTGGGCCCTCCCACCCACCCTTATGTTGTATAAACAGGACATGCACACTTTAACAAACCAAACATTTCAGCGCCAGGGTCTGCCACACGACTGTGGCTGAAATGATTGGTTCGTTTGGGCCCCCACAAAACAAGCTGGCAATTAATCTGTCCCTGCACAAACTGGCTCTACGGAGGCAAGATGTCGGCCTCATCCTCCACATCCACCGATTCCTCACCCTCTTCAGTGTTGTGTACATCCTCATCCTCACAGAGTATTAATTCGTCCCCGCTGGAATCCACAACCACAGGTCCCTCTGTACGTTCTGGAGGCTGGTCTCCCTGGAAGAGTTGATAATTCATTTTATGAACATCATCTTCTCCACATTTTGTGGAAGCAACCTCCTACGCCTTTCGCTGACAAGGTTCCCGGCTGCACTAAACACTCTTTCGGAGTACACACTGGAGGGGGGGCAACTCAGGTAAAATAGAGCCAGTTTGTACAGGGACCTCCAAATTGCTTCTTTTTCCTGCCAGTACAGGTACGGACTGTCTGACATGCCTACTTGGATGCTGTCACCGATGTAATCCTTTAACATACAGACGCACGCTTGTCGCTGCTGCTTTGAGGATGCAAGTGCGGCTACAGCCCACACAATTCACAAAGACAGAAAAAAAAGAAGAATATTTTTATTGTTTGTGGAGCGCACTTTGAGGGTTACACCACCCTTTAACAGACAGACGCACGCTTGTCGCTGCTGCTTTGAGGATGCAAGTGCGGCTACAGCCCACACTATTCACAAAGACAGAAAAAAGAAGAACAATATTTTTATTGTTTGTGTAGCACACTTTGAGGGTGTCACCACCCTTTAACAGACAGATGCACGCTTGTTGCTGCTGCTTTGAGGAAGCAAGTGCGGCTACATCGCACACAAGTCACAAACACATTAAAAAAATAGATTTTTATTTTTTGGAGCACTTTGAGAGTTACACCACCCTTTAACAGACAGACGCACGCTTGTCGCTGCTGCTTTGAGGATGCAAGTGCGGCTACAGCCCACACAATTCACAAAGACAGAAAAAAAAAAGAACAATATTTTTATTGTTTGTGTCGCACACTTTGAGGGTGTCACCACCCTTTAACAGACAGACGCACGCTTGTCGCTGCTGCATTGAGGACAGTATCATATGCAGTGACAGTAGACTTGTCAGAAATTGTTGGCACGTCCTTCAGTCTGGACCAGGTGTCCAAACCAGCCCTTTACTTATGACACAGGCGCATGCTTGGCGCTGCTACTATGTTGATGCACGTGCGGCTACATCGCACACAAGTCACAAACACATTAAAAAAATAGTTTTTTATTTTTTGGAGCACTTTGAGGGTGTCACCACCCTTTAACAGACAGACGCACGCTTGTTGCTGCTGCTTTGAGGATGCAAGTGCGGCTACAGCCCACACAATTCACAAAGACAGAAAAAAGAATAATATTTTTATTGTTTGTGTAGCACACTTTGAGGGTGTCACCACCCTTTAACGGACAGACGCACGCTTGTCGCTGCTGCTTTGAGGATGCAAGTGCGGCTACAGCCCACACAATTCACAAAGACAGAAAAAAAGAACAATATTTTTATTGTTTGTGTAGCACACTTTGAGGGTGTCACCACCCTTTAACAGACAGACGCACGCTTGTCGCTGCTGCTTTGAGGATGCAAGTGCGGCTACAGCCCACACAATTCACAAAGACAGAAAAAAGAAGAATATTTTTATTGTATGTGTAGCACACTTTGAGGGTGTCACCACCCTTTAACAGACAGACGCACGCTTGTCGCTGCTGCTTTGAGGATGCAGGTGCGGCTACAGCCCACACAATTCACAAAGACAGAAAAAAGAAGAATATTTTTATTGTTTGTGTAGCACACTTTGAGGGTGTCACCACCCTTTAACAGACAGACGCACGCTTGTCGCTGCTGCTTTGAGGATGCAAGTGCGGCTACAGCACACACAATTCACAAAGACAGAAAAAAGAACAATATTTTTATTGTTTGTGTAGCACACTTTGAGGGTGTCACCACCCTTTAACAGACAGACGCACGCTTGTCGCTGCTGCTTTAAGGATGCAGGTGCGGCTACAGCCCACACATTTCACAAAGACAGAAAAAAAAGAACAATATTTTTATTGTTTGTGTAGCACACTTTGAGGGTGTCACCACCCTTTAACAGACAGACGCACGCTTGTCGCTGTTGCTTTAAGGATGCAGGTGCGGCTACAGCCCACACATTTCACAAAGACAGAAAAAAAAAGAACAATATTTTTATTGTTTGTGTAGCACACTTTGAGGGTGTCACCACCCTTTAACAGACAGATGCACGCTTGTCGCTGCTGCTTTAAGGATGCAGGTGCGGCTACAGCCCACACATTTCACAAAGACAGAAAAAAAAAGAACAATATTTTTATTGTTTGTGTAGCACACTTTGAGGGTGTCACCACCCTTTAACAGACAGATGCACGCTTGTCACTGCTGCTTTAAGGATGCAGGTGCGGCTACAGCCCACACATTTCACAAAGACAGAAAAAAAAAGAACAATATTTTTATAGTTTGTGTAGCACACTTTGAGGGTGTCACCACCCTTTAACAGACAGATGCATGCTTGTCGCTGCTGCTTTGAGGATGCAGGTGGAATCTAGACGGGATTTGGAACAGGAGACACACTACCTCCATCAATTGTCTAAATCCCACTGCACTAATGGCGGATACCGGACGCACGTCTAACACCAACATAGCAGTCAAGGCCTCAGTTATACGTTTTGCTTCAGGATGACTGCTGTCGTACTTCATCCTCATCGCTAGGGACTGTTGGAGGGTCAATTGTTTAGTAAAAGTAGTGATGTTCCTACTTCCTCTCTGGGATGATGAACAACTCCCAGCAGCAGCAACAGCACTAGGAGGAAGTGGTTCTTGATCTTTCCCTATTTTATTTTTATCGGAGAAAGTTTGGTCCTCCATTTACGTTACATTGATATATACGTGCGGCTAAAGCGCACACAAACACAGAAAATATTTTTTTATTTTTGCTGGAGAGTAGTGCACTTTGTGGGTTACACCACCCTTTAAGAAATGAGCCAGCCGGCTCTTTACTTATGGGACACAGGTGCACGCTTGGCGCTGCTCCTTTGTTGATGCACGTGCAGCCACAGTGCACACAAGTCACAAACAGAAAATATATATTTTTTTTGGTTTGGAGTATACTTTGGGGGTTACAGCACCCTTTAACGGTCAAGCCAGCTGGCCCTTTACTTATGACACAGGCGCACGCTTGGCACTACTTTGTTGATGTACGTGCGGCTTCTGCGCACACAATTCACAAACACAGAAAATATATATTTTTTTGGTTTGGACTGGAGTGTACTTTGGGGGTTACAGCACCCTTTAATGGTCAAGCCAGCCGGCCCTTTACTTATGACACAGGAGCACGCTTGGCACTACTTTGTTGATGCACGTGCGGCTACTGCGCACACAATTCACAAACACAGAAAATATATATTTTTTTGGTTTGGACTGGAGTGTACTTTGGGGGTTACAGCACCCTTTAACAGTCAAGCCAGCCGGCCCTTTACTTATGACACAGGAGCACGCTTGGCACTACTTTGTTGATGCACGTGCGGCTACTGCGCACACAATTCACAAACACAGAAAATATATATTTTTTTGGTTTGGACTGGAGTGTACTTTTGGGGTTACAGCACCCTTTAACAGTCAAGCCAGCCGGCCCTTTACTTATGACACAGGCGCACGCTTGGCACTACTTTGTTGATGCACGTGCGGCTACTGCGCACACAATTCACAAACACAGAAAATTATTATTTTTTTGGTTTGGACTGGAGTGTACTTTGGGGGTTACAGCACCCTTTAACGGTCAAGCCAGCCGGCCCTTTACTTATGACACAGGAGCACGCTTGGCACTACTTTGTTGATGCACGTGCGGCTACTGCGCACACAGTTCACAAACACAGAAAATAATTTTTATTTTGGTTTGGACTGGAGTGTACTTTGGGGATTACAGCACCCTTTAATTGTCAAGCCAGCCGGCCTTTTACTTATGACACAGGCGCACGCTTGGCACTACTTTGTTGATGCACGTGCGGCTACTGCGCACACAATTCACAAACACAGAAAATATATTATTTTTTTAGCACTTGGGGGGAAGACCCCTGATGGACAGAGCACCCCCTGGACAACACTACAGCACCCCTTTAGGACTGGGACACTGCACAGGACTTTGGAGTGGACACAGCCCCTATAGAGAACTGACTGCACAACACAGTCCAGCCAGCCCCTATGGACTTTGAAGTAGTGGACACAGCCCCTATTAACAACAGGAGCACAGCACAACACAGCCAGCCCCTATGGACTTTGAAGTAGTGGACAACAGCAGCACTACACTACACTACACTACACTGCCCAGCCAGCCCTAACTCCCACCCTCCCTCTTCACTGTCCACAGCCGAGTGAGAAAATGGCGCCGACGTGGGTACCTTATATAGGATCCAAAACCCGCGAGACTCGGAAGGCGGGATGATGACGTTTTGCCTCGATTTCAGATCCGAGTCAGGCGGGAAAAGTCGAGCCTGACTCGGATCGGACTCGGATCGGGGGGGCTCGGGGGGGTTCGGATTTCAGAAATCCGAACCAGCTCACCCCTAATATATATATAGCAAGAACCTTGGTTTGCATTGTTTTCTTTGAATTGTTTTTTAAAATTGTAAATCACCAGTAATCACCAGTATTTGGATCATTTATTTCTGTATATTTCGATTTTCTCGCATTTAAATATATATATAGGTTGTCTGATCACTTACATTTGATCTAGGTTAGTGTTGTTTTAGTCCTCGCTAAATTGTGTAATACAGTGATCCCAGTATGTGAGCATCAGGCTATTTGTGCTTGTTTCTGATGTCCCTCTCTTCAGGTTTAGATTTTCGTTGTAATCTCAAATGCTCCTCTGTATACTCTTTTTGTGCTTTCAAAAGTTGTTGAAATTGCTAAATCTTTATAATACTTTAAATATTCTAATATCTTTTTTAAAAAACAAAAAAATGTCAGTATTTTCTCAAATTGTTTGTCCTAATAGATGTTTTGGTGTGCTGGTGAGAAATTTTTAGAGGTCCTTATAGACTTCAGGAATTGCCTCATGAACAACACTAATAACCGCTTATAATAATAATATTTTTATAAATACATTATTCATATATCTAATTATTGTAATAAAATGTTGTATGCATGTTATGTATGTATTAATTACTTATGCCATTCTGTGATTTTATTTTTGTACAGACTCGCCGCACCTTGATTAACTAGGTAACGGTGATGCCTGCTATGAGCGTGCTTCCATCAGTCTGACGTGGACGCGGCTGTACCAGACGTCCACGTGATGGCCGGTGGGTAGACGTCATCATGCGGCGACCCGCACCAGCAGCGGCACTCGAAAACTTCAAAATTTAAAAAATGTGTGTTTTAATCCATACCATTAAATATACTTTTTTGAAATCTTGACGTCTCCGAGTGCCGCTGCTTGTTCATATTGCCCATATACAAGTCTGTTTCCAGAGGGCATCGGAGCAGGATATATCTCTGTGTGGAGAGTGCCAGTCCATTTGTAGTTTTATATATATATATATATATATATATATATATATATATGTCACTATTGTTAGTGTCCACACTCACTCCATCATATTCAGTTAGCTGAGGTGCCACATCAATGCCCTATCGCCCAGGGATTAATATAGTGTCCAGAAAGAAGTGCACTCTCCAGTCTACAAGTAAATAATGTCTTCTTTTAATGCAATAAGATCAAACACAGTCGGCCATCAACGTTTCGATCCTCACATGGACGGTGCCTCCCCTATATGGATATGTATATATTGTGCATTGGATGTTTCAGGGCACAAACCCTTTTTTCAGGGTTTGTGCCCTGAAACCTTGACCCTATCTCAGTGTCCTGGAGATTTTTTTTTCCTTGAAGTTATTAGACCCAGAGTGCCGTTCAGTGCACTATATATATATATATATATATATAGTAATCGTGCAGTCATTTGCCCGACTATGATGTGCCTACAGTGAACGAGCAGTCAGTCAGTGTAGGCACATCAATCATCTGCAAACATGCTGAACCTGACGTTATCGTCAGTTTGTACACCATATATGACTGATGACAGATGTCTAAATGACCAGCGGGAGCGCGCATTGCTGGTCGTTTTAGAATTTTTTTTAAACGTTGTGCAAACGATTTTCAAGTAATTATTGAACGAATGAATGGTAATGATATCGTTATCATTCAATCGCTCAATTTAATCGTCTAGTGGATATGTGCCTTAAGGGGCATTACTGTGTGGCATACTGTAATTTGAATTGGGGGTACTATCGTGTGATCACACCCTTTTTCAGCGAGACTAAACCCCCTTTTTATTCCGAAGCGCGCCTCCGGTGCGCTCTTTTACTCCTTCAGCTGTGGGGGTGGGCACCCAATGCTCTTTATGTACACAGAGCAGCAAAATATGTACTTTCGGCTCTACTTTGGTGGCACAGATGTGTCCTCCTCCGTGTTCAGCTCCCCAGCCCTAAAAAATCCTACAATGATCTCTATCTAATCCTCTACAACTGCTAAGCTAGGGCTTGGTCAATAGAGAAAATGCCATTCCTTATCCTTGTGTGTGTGACCTACACCAATGAAGTGCCAGCTTTATCTAACAGAACCAACCAAATACCAAGGGGTCTACGTACTAAGCAGTGATAAGAGACAAAGTGAAAAGTGATGTCTGTGATAAGGTGCCAGCCAATCAGCTCCCACCTGCCATCTCACAGGCTGTGTTTGAAAAATGACAGTTGGGAGCTGACTGGCTGGCACCTTATCACAGACTTATCACTTTTCACTCTGTCTCTTATCATTGCTTAGTACATAGACTCCCAAATGTCTGACTATGGCACATGTATGAATCCCCTGCAGGATGAGCTCTGCTGTATGTATTTTAATACAGAGAATGATATATACTTGTATTTTGTTATTTATTAATGATGTTATTATTTATATTTATTTATAAAAGTATAGACTAAGAAGTAGAGTAGTCAGAAATAGTGAGGGGAGGAGTCTATGCCTGGGGCCAGATGCTGACGCCAAGGTGGGCCTGTGTGTTTTTTAAATGCCAGGGCCTATTTTTAGTACCAGTCCGGCCCTGGGAGGGACTACTGCAAGGGGGACTACTACTGGGGCAATGCATAGTGGGGACCACTTCTGGGGGAACTGTATAAGGGGCACTACTGGGGTCACTGCATAGGGGGACCACTGCTGGGGGCACTGTATATGGGCACTACTGGGGGAACTGTATATGGGGAACTACTGGGGGCACTGCATAGGGGTACCACTACTGGGAGCACTGCATATGAGGGCCCAAAGCATATTCTTGCACCTGGGCCCACCACTCTCTAGTTCAGCCACTGCGATAGACCAGGGGTTTTCAAAATGCAGCCCTCCAGCTGCTGTGGAATTACACATCTTAGCATGTCTTGCCACAGTTTTAGTATGACCTAATAACAAAACTGTGGTAGGGCATACTGACATGTGTAGTTCTACAGCAGATGGAGGGCTGACTGTTGAATACCCCTGCTATTGACCATCTATTGTCCAAAGTCAGTGATCTATTGCTTCCTAGACTTGAGACTTGTTCCACTGTGTTGATGAGCAGGGGACTTATTACATGCTATTTTACCCTATTCCTGGGCTGGCCACATTCACTCTGAAATCAAACATTTGGAAACCCCCCCCATGTCCTAGAAATCCTGCGTTTGCCTCTGAAAGGCTATATTATAGGTTTTATCAACTGGATTCAATCTATTTACACAAATTCTACTATTATAATGTATCAGTTATTAGCACCGAGCAACTGTGTAAAAGCAAATGACATCAGCGTATCAAATTGACACTGGATTATTTTATGAAGATAGAGGTGAAATCATTTCATTTAATAGAATTCTCACTGAATATTTTCCAAAGGCTAAATGAACTTGCCAATATAATTATATTATATGTTATTCGCCAAGTGATAAATAGAGCCAACTCTATAAATGATTCTGCTTTCTACTACAATATAGATTGAATACTGAATACATTGTATATCTTCACTAGCAATGTTTTCATAACATATAATATGTATCTAAGTTATTAAAAGTCATTACTGTTGAGATTGATACATGCCTGAACACATATGAGACCACTGCATCTCAGCACTCACTGACATAATAGAAACTGAATTAAATCAGATATCTCATAATTTATAAATGGAATTTATTTACAACTTAATCTAGCTACCCACCTTGCAATGTTTGATCACTACATTAATACCAATAATGGTACATAGCACCAGATAACCTACTACCAGATACACACCCACACACATTTACATATTTTATATATTTTGCTTTTTAGTTATTTTAAGAAGGAAAAAAGATTCTGTATTGCAGATGCTTTACAGAGTCTTTCTCTTTACTGCATAACCTGTCCACTGTTGCAAATGTATTGTAGTGATTTGCGTACTGTAGTCTGAACCCCTCGATTAGGTTTACCCATCAAAGGATAATCTTTTCTTTTTTGTGTACATTATGTAAACCAAATCCAGGAGAGCACCCATAGTCATCTGCTAAGCAGATGGAAACAAAATACTATTTACTGCTGTCCAATAGGGATATTTAGCTTCTTTCTAAATGCAGAATTTTCAAATGCAAAATCCATTCTGATTAATATGTAAAACAAATCTCAAAACTTTGTATCATGGCAACTCCCCACATCTGCAAAGTGACCTTCTATCTGAGAAATTCCATTTTACAAACTCCTGGTGTGTAAAATCAATATTCCCAAAAGTGTTCTATGAGGTGTACATACTTAGCTTTGGAGAGAGATAGAGTGGGCGGAGTTCTGGTACCAACAAATCAGCTCCTGTCACTTTACAGGCTGTGTTTGCAAAATGACAGGAGGTGATTGGTCTATCTCCATCCACTTTATCTCTCGCCAAGGTTTAGTATATAGAACACATGGAATGAACATGTGCAGGTGTATCTAGTTGTTCTGCCTCACTATGTGTCTGACAAATTTGGAGCAGACAGCATAACCAATACTCTATCTTTCAATAATCCAGTCAGATGTGGTCTGAAGAACGGAATTTATTATTCAATAGAGGAACTTGTATGAATGTACACAGATACATGCGTATAAGCGAGTGTGCGTGGTAAAACTGTAAATGTAAACAATAAAAGGCAATTACAATATACAAATGGGAATGCAAGGCAAACATATACATAACATGGAATATGCAAACAGCATGAAGTTATACAGTATGCAAAGTATAGGCTGCAGTGTGACATAGTACAGCTAACATACATAACTGGCTAAGCAGATCTATGATGGCACAGGTAAAGCTTAGAAACTCACCATCGGATGCTATAACAGTTTGAGCACATGAGGTGATGTCTGCCTGGGACCATGTGAGAATAAGAAATGGCTGCTTTCAGCTACTTTAGCCCAGAATGCATTGCTAGACTGCTAAGGCATCTTAGGAAGGACAAAATAGATCAGATTTAAGATGCTACTATCCTGACCACTAGGTGGGGCTGCTAATATGAATTAGCATAACAGAAGTGAGATGGATTAACAAACCCTATGCTGAAGACATGACATTAGTGTTTTCTCTAGTTTGGCAAAAATCATAATATTTGTAGACAGTTTTCCTTTTGGTAAGTCAGGGAAGATATAGCATAATTGAATAATGTAGTCACATATGGGCATAAGGGGTCTATTTTATGACCCTTTGCAATTTACATTAGCCCCAAAAAGTGTAATTGCTCATTGCCACATATCACAGTGACAAGCGATGCCTTCACAGGGTTATTTATGACAATTCCTATATCTTGCCAGGACAGTAAGAGCCCATCCTGGCCAAGAGTGAAGATTAGAGTGATAGCTAATGCTATCACTATACCACTGGGATGGATCTAAGTATCCTTTTTGATGATAAATTACAATAATGTAGTTTAGATCTTCCAATGTCATTATCTATTGGGTGCCAGGTTAGTAAATTGGCTATTTTTGCTGTCCTATAGAGCTATAGGGGCTGATAATATGTAGGCATTACTCTGATGTTACATATCTGTGGCAGTAGCCTTATGTTTATTTGCTCTAAAGCTAAATAATGTGGCTAGTCTCTGAAAACTATATTCATAAAACAAACCATGAAAGAGTTTTGAAGAACTTTTTACTTTTCATTAGACAGCCACTATTGTGTTGGACAGGGGTTCCCAACTCCAGTCTTCAAGTACCACCAACATGTCATGCTTTGTGGATTTCATGTGCAGGTGAGTTCATCTATTTTACTGGGTCAGTACTTAATGTTCCCACAGGCAGAAATCCTCAAAACATGATCTGTTGGGAAAACTTGAGGGTTGAGGATGAGCACCACTGGTGTAGGACACTTATCCAGTTTCTTTTACGGCTAGAATTACTTCTGTCTATTTAATGTGTCCTTCAATAAAAACAAATACTAAAACCTGTTTTGTATTTAGCTTTAGCTTAGGCAATTTTACTTTTTCCGGAAAATCACTAACTAAAATTAACAATTGATTGTAAATTGTCTTATAAGTGGTATAAATTAGTTTAATTTGTTTGTTATTAGTATTATAGTAAAAGAGGTATAGTTCGTATATGAAATACAGACCACTTTCTGCCCCACTATATGAATTTAAGTTTATTTGCCTACAGATAAAACTTAAATATTTTTTAAGACCCTTTAAGAACATATTTGTAAGTTTTTGTAATATTAGGAAATGTTTTGTTCTAGAGGTTTCATTCATGCAACTGTATCAGTTTGTTGTTTTCCTTTATCCGCATGTAGCAATTTTGAAAATATATAATTCCTCTTATTAAATAAAGTTCTATGTACACACCAAATGCACATTGTCAGAATCATTCAAATGTATCAGGAAATATAAATGTTTAGAATATAACTCTTGGTTTTCAAAGACCAGGGAAAGGACCCATTTTCTTTACAGATGCCTAGTTGTATAGAGCAGAATACGATAATGTTAATTACTAATCACATTTGCAGGGGTTTTTATTTTCATATGAAAGAAACATTTAACTGTTCCAAAAAAATATATATATTTTTTTTCATTGAGACCTATTAAATGAAACATGCAGAGTGTATTCTGCATGGACACATTGGAAGGTAACTGGATTTGATATCACTATAAGGATGTCACACACTTTGTCAGTTGCATTTGCATGTGTTATATTCGGTAGGTGAATCAAACCTAAGTGTTTCCTGCATGTCACATTTACAGTGAATTTCTTCCTTACACAATAGAGCATAT